>CM034149.1:174939592-176204592 GCA_019776745.2 Taxus chinensis
CATAAAAACACAACCATTTCTTCCAGTTGTTAGCTTAAAATAGATTTAAGTGCAAACTAGTTTTTAGTCATCAGTTAAACCACTCATGTACTGGAGAAGGTGTGTTTGATCTATCCACTCGTTTTTCCTTGCCCATTAATCAGATTTTGGGATTTTTTTTGGTGAAAAAAAAAATGTTTCCATGGGCTGACCTTCTTTCTCCCTAGATTGCCTCATCCAAATCAATTTATTCAAATCAAAACACCCTCGTCCACTGGGAACATTGGAATCTCAATTGTCAAAATTTAAGGGTGCCCCCGCTTGAAGCTGGAGGTAACAAAGAAATATGCTTGTCCACTCACTGCACCTGGTCTTGATATTTGCGATGGAGTGCATCTTCCTCTTCTAGTAGCGATTGGATTTGATTGGATATGGAGGAGGCATGCACAATCAATTGTAATTTTGTAAATAACATAAGAAAAGTTGAATAAAAAACATAATAGGATTGAAATAATAATAAATATAACGTTATATCATGTATGATTATAAAAATTACTTTGCCGAGTGGATTTCAGCTAAGGTGTAGTTGTCAATGGGATCTATTGTAGTTGATGTGGTTTTTGTAGAGATGTATACTGAAAAATCTGGGAGTTGTACTAGTAGGCATGATCTAAACATAATTAAGCATCAACAATTGATGAGCTTGTTGAATTTTTATTAAACAATAAAAAAATTACAAAAATGAATTCATCACTTGGAGTCCAACGAGTGAGGTAACGAAGATATTTTCTACCTCATGTTTTGATCAAATCATTTAACATTTTTTATTGGGCTACATGAGTTTGATGATTACTCCCGTGCTACCTGACAGGTTTTTATCAGCAAAGCAATATAAGTTACAAGAAATATTGAAACATATACAAGTTTTAAATAATTATATACATTTACTTTCAAACATATTTAAACATATTGTAATGTCCCCTTTTCCGGGACATTAATCAAATAAATTATTGAAGAGCTTTAATTATAAAATAATTCCAACCTTCCCCATGATCAAAGGGAAAATAATGGGATTGTCATACTCTGATTTTTAAATAAATTAGTAATTTTCCTCCCTTATGTTTTATTTCAAATGAAAAAGGGAAACTAATAATTTATATTTGGATTTGACTTTTTCAAGAAAAGGGAGATCTTTTAAAATGTTACGCTCCTACTTAAGGAATGCCCCAAAGCTAGGAGGGAAACTTGGATATTTTAAAAGAGAAGAAGATATAAGAAGCTGAACTCCACCTCTTGAAGATATGTTGCTTATTCTAATTTTGAATTTCTTCATGCTTGCGAGAGGATGTATGCCCATGCGATCTACTAAAAGGTGTTTGATCAACACCACCCATCTTGAGGAGATTTGAAGACTACTTGCACTTGTTCTTGCTAGTTTAGTGTGGTTTATGATTAGATTTATGATTATTGGTGTGGTGAATTGCACTAGGAGAGTTTCCTTGCCCTAACGCATTTATTTATGGTGCAAATCTGGTTATTGTTGCATGATTTGGGAGCATACTTGTTGGTTTTCAGATCTTTTATGTTTTGTAATTAATTTCCAACTTATTGTGCCAAGTTTGAATGCAAAGGATCATGATTTTTGCTTATTTATCCTTGTTGGTCATTTTTGAAATAAATCCATCTATAGCGACTTAATAAGGAGTGTATTTGGCATGTTTTTGGTGATCATAAAGAAAGATCTGCAAATCTGATTTGTTTATCTTTTATTTCTGAGCAAGGAAGATCCTTTTTGGTGTGTTTGGAGGCTGGGAAAGTGTTGGAAATATTTTTTAAATTTTTTTTCTCAACCCTAGCACCTAGATCTGAAAGTTTGGATGCTATTTTGGTGGGGTTTAAGTGCTAAAAAAATCTGATTGTTGGTTCATTTGAAAGAGATAAAAATATAGTTTTTGATGTAATTTATTTCACTTGAAAGGGAGAAGTATTGGTGAAGTTATGGATTTTAGAAGTTTTCAGCTATCTGCAAGCCTGATTTATTTAATTACCACTGTCATAAAAATCAAAATTAAAGAGTATTTCATTTCCAATTGATCCACCCATCTAACCCACAACCTTGGATACTTCCAACCCCATTTTGGGTTGTAATTAGCTGACATTGGGTTATTTCAAGTTGATTCAAAAGGATTTACTCCTTGAATTGATCTCTATCCATTTGTGGCATTTTCCATCTTGTCCCAAAAAGGAGACATTACGCATATATACATCATAAATTAAAATACCTGTGATTGATGCTTGTGGTATGGTGGATGTGTCAGTTTGATATTTTATGGAACTCCTCATCCATTTGGAAGATTGTGGAGTGATGTCCTCAAATGTATGTTGATTATCTGAAACAGTAACCGATTCTCTTGAACCTAGTGGGAAATGACCTCTGATAGTAGCTTCCCTTCATGATGCATCCACAATAGCTATCTTTTGTGATAATTCAACAATATACTGTTTGTTAATCCTAAATATTAATTAAAATAGATAAATATTACAAAAATAAAGAATAATAATTAAAAACCAAATAATCAAAAATTGGGACTCACATGTTGCACTTGAAATGTTAACGACAAAGTCGATAGGTTTGCATGCATTACTGTCAGAGGAGTGGTGCCATGTAAATTATAGAGAGATTCATAATATAAACCAAGAATAAAATTTGTTGAGTTGATGGTAACATTGTCATTGAAATGAATGTTAGCCAAATTAGCTCTTATCCTAGAGGATAAAAAGCTGCACCAGTCAAATTTCTGCTCACTTAGGGTGTGAACGATATATGGCAAAGCCCACCACGAAATATCTGTATATTGACCTTATAATATAATTTTGGCCTGGAAGAACTATACCATGGCCTGTAGAAATGGGTGACTAAAATCCTTGAGTTGAATTCCTCTTTTTGAAGGGTTTTGGGAAGCTGTAAGTGTAAATACAAGGAGACACATTTTGTTAATACTAAAATGAAATATAAAATTGAAAATAATCAAAATGAAATGTAAAACTAAAAATAAACTTACGAATAGTAGCAACTGCAATTGCATCAATAGATAATTGAAAATGAAACTCCAAATACTTGCAATCTTCATTTGATAAAACAACCTTTGTTGTGAAAGGATCCACGTCCTAGTGTAGTAGTCATGTTAGACGCTCAATGTCCTTGGGTGAGGTTCCAAATGACTGTGCATGAGATGGGAGTTAAAAATGAAAGGTGAAAGTGGAAGTGTCATAGTTGAGTAGAAGATTGGTAAGTGTTTTTGGTCTGTCTGAAATTGGGGCATATACACTAGCCATGTGAAACTGGCCACTTCGATCCATTGGGAAAATGTATTAGGATCCTCTAGAAATGTGTACAGTTGAAGAAAGACCAGGATCTTGAATGAAAAATTTCACATATTTTTTGTTGACGCAGTTGGGCTCTTGGGCTGTGTTAATTGTCTTTCTTCTTGGCATTTTCAATCTGTTTAATAAAATTCTTAACACTTTCTTCCTGTTTGTAGTTGTCGTTTGGCATTTTAGTTTCTTCCTGTCTGGATTCTGTAGATCACCTTTTTTGTTGAGGGTTTTTCCTCGTATGCTTTGGCTTCTCTTGTTTGTGTAGAGTGAAAATGTATGCCCTTCATGTATATATAGGACTTTTAATTCAACTACTGGTTGGATGCATAGCAAACATCACCCTTTATACTACATTTCGGTAGCTTTTTTTCATGTTACCGACCGATAACATTATGCATGCTACCAACTAGTAGCATGTAAAATGCTACAATCTAGTAGCATTTTGCATGCTACCGAATGAAATCATGCATATTTCTACCAGCCAGTGGCATGTTCCGGTAGCATGTAGAATGCTAGCGGCCGGTAGCATTCTACATGCTATAGGCTAGTATCATTTTAGATGCTACCGGATGGTAGCATAAAAAATGCTACTGGCTAGTAACATCTGTTACTTCTATCACTCTAACCTTTCCTAGAATGATGTTAAAAAATCACCTTCCTCATGGAACAATTTTCCTACGATTCGTCATACATGTGAAAGTGGTTTTACCAATATTCACCAACTATTTTCTAAGGATTTTTTCAGATGGAACCTTAGAATTTTCCCTGGGTGTGGGGGAATGGTCATCCTTTTATATTTAATATTTCATACTTGACACATTGGGACGTCACATGGTGGGGGCATGTGTATACTTCATTCTTTTTTGACTTTTCTCTATATTACACATTGAGGTCCTAGATCCATATGCAATGGTGTGATTCCATGGGCAAAAGATTTTTGGGGTGACTAGAAATCTGTGTGACTCTTATTATCACTCTTTTGGGGAGGTTTTTGGATGGCTAGATATCCTATGATAACCCTCCTCTTTTTATAAGGTTCTTGAGGGTAACTAAAAATCCCCCCAACACCCTTCTTTAGTGTTGGATTAATTGACACCCGATTCCATTTTAGCTCCAACTCCTCCTTCAAAAAATTAGGGAATGATTACCCCTAATCCTTTAACATCTCAATTCTAATTCATCTCTGTGATAATTTCATCAGGGAGCTAAACTTTCAACAAGAAAAAATAGGAACAACCCTTCCTTGCTTTGTTAAATTTTCAAAATTATAAGTTTCTATTTCAAAATTTACTAGTTTAAAATATTTTTTAAAGTTAACTTTTGTTTATTACACTCTATGTTACAACATGGATAATTTTAGTGGCGAATATTCATAATATGGAGAATATTTGATTTTTGAAAAATTTGAAAAGGTGAATTTTCTGGCGTGAGTCAGTATCCTGTTTGCCTAAAAATTATACTTTAATTTTTTTTAGGGGTCAGCTTCGCCTACCCTTGAAACTATCCCCTATATAATCCTACAGTATTTTCTAGGTATAACACTACTATCTCACTCATACCACCTGGGGGCATATGTATTATCAAGTACAATAAATGTGTGACATGAGGGTGGAGGCTACATATGCGTGATAGAGAGTTTGTTGACGTGCGACAGGAGGGCGGAGGCTATAGACACGCGAAAGAGATTTTGTTGACACATGACATGGAGAATTTTTTGATGCATGCGAGGAGTGTGGAGGAAGAAGACACATGATAGAGAGTTTGTTGACGCGCGACATAGAGAGTTTGTTGACATGTGACCAGAGGGAGGAGGCTACGAACGTGCGATAGAAGATTTGGTGTCGTACGATAACAAACTTGTTGTCGCACGACACAACATCCTCATTGACGCGCATCAACAAGGTTGTTAACGTGCGACAACAAGTTTTCTATCATGCGACAACAACCTTGTTGACGCGTGACATAAGGTTTTTTGTTACACGACACCAAATCTCCTATTGCATGTCTGCAACCTTCTGTCACACCACTTGAAAATCAGGTGAAAAATTTGCATGCAACCCCCAAAAAAATCACCTTCCCGTGAAACCGGTTCCGAGGATATTCGCCAGGTATTTTCCACCTCCAATTTCTAAGAGGTCTCTTAAAATGAACCCTGTATTACAAGTTTCACTATGGATATCATGTAAACAATCAAGTGAATTAAGAATTTAAAGTGAAGACAAATTGTGTCTACACACTCAAGTTTCATTTACTTTAAGCAAGAAAATTTTGTTTCCTAGCTTAAAGAGGTGGGAAATGTAGACACCTAGCTTTGGTAATTTATCACTTGATAATTTCAATATTGGCTTGATACCAAAATCATGCCTTGTGTGTACATTATGAGCTTAATTGCATATCTTTAATCCCATTGCATGAATTTTTCTTCTCATTTTAACTATTCAGTTGCTCACAAATTTGTTTGCATCATTCCATAGTATTTTATCACTTCTAAGTATATTGCCTATAAATTTATAGTACCTCACTTTTTACTCATAGGGGAATGTCAAATAGGGACCTAACTATCCAACAATTTTTAATGAAACTAATAGTTTCATCCCAAGCCACACAATGGTCATTTTCTCAATTTTATCTTTCCATAATTTGATACATTCCTCGTGGGTTGGGATTAATGCAAAAGTATACCTATAAACCCCTATTTAAGCAAGTTAAATGCACTCATTTACTCACTTGACATTTTCAAGAGAAATAAAAGAAAATATCACTTCACAAGTACTTCAAGCTCTCCTAATTTACCCTAAAGTAGTAGCACACATTAATAACAACTCCCACACAATTCCGAAGAAAATTATTAGGTCAAGAGGCTATCTTACCAAGTTACAAGCCATTCAATCTGGATCAAACACAAATATGCCAAGAAATTAGAAAGCATTATCAAGTGTATATTTTCAATGATAGTTGCATCTATATATATCACATCTCTAGATGGATAACTACATTTGATTTTATGCCTCTTCATATTAGTGCTAGCGTAGGTGATGTACGCTTTGCATTTCAACCCAACCACTAACATTTTTGTAGGGTCTCCTACCCGTGGCTAATGTTTGATTCTATTTCGGGTCATATAGAGGGTTTCACAATGAATCATAATCTAGTTGATCACATGGGCATATGCAATTACATAATGCTAGTAGTTCACCATGTCGAACTATCAAATAGGTAATGATTTGTAACATAGTTATATATATTGGATGGTTTTGTCCCTACTCATCATGAACTCCAAAACTATAAATTAAGCATATGAATATCATTCTAGTAATTTCATCCTTCTTCCATCGCTAAATCAACTTATGGAGAAATGTGATAGTTGATTGCATTTGTACCTTCTTGCGTCTTCTTTCATTTAACATTTGGTTTGATTGAATAATCTTACATATTGCTATATACATATATATTGATATGAATATTAATACTAAATTAATTAATATGAATATATTTCATGTTTCTAATCGTAATCCAAATTCTAATAAGAAACACACAATTATTTCTTTTTTGGGTCAAATCAATTAGGAAGTTACTACAAATACTTTATCGTGTGGACTACATTATGCTTTTGAAAATAAAACTTGTTGACATTTTCTTATATTCATACAAAAATCAATTATCATATACATGTTAAAAAATAATATTTTTACTATACGATACAATATCTTATATCATATGATTGTTGATCATACCAAAAATTTGGATACATTAATCAAAACTTACCACAAGTAACATTTTTTTATATTGTATGAAATTTGATTTCTTCTTCAGGACCACATAGTGTCTCACTGCTTTCGTTTATAATGTGTGTTGTCATTCTCATCTCCTTTTGGAGTGTACATGGCATGTTGTGTTTTTTAAATAAATTTTCATGTGACTTGCATGAGAGAATTGAATTTGGCTTGAAAAAGTAACATGTGCTGGAAAATGCATGGTTGTTGATATAGGAAAATTCATTATTGTTGGGGAAGGAAACTACTTGGCTTGTTGGAGAAGAGGGAATGCAAACTTAGTAATTGGAAACATTTGGAAATTTTAGATTGTAAATGTTGTAGAAGGCCATCATAATTGATTTTTGCAAAGGAAGAGGATTTATTGGACTACTTGAATGTTTTAGACCTAACATTTGTCTTTTAATCTCATCTTTCTCCCATTGAATCCTATCACGCCCCTTTTTCTCCTTCTCATATTGTTGTTTCATCTTCTCTAAGTCCTTCCTTTACTTTTTCAACCCCCTTTCAAGATTCTTTGTTTCCCTATTTTATTGTTCAAAGATTATATTTTCCTTCCTCTCCTTGATTGAATCCTTTTTCCTTGATTTTATCTCCTCTAGTTCCTTCTCATATGCTTATTATTATTAAAATAATTGTAAGTAGTAACTTGAGGCATGTATATGTGGTTATCTACTCAACCTAATGGTTCATTCATTTACATTGATTGATATTTCGTGAACCCTATCAATTTATATCTTTAGGAAATTGTGTAGTGATACACTTACTTGGTTTCCTACTTCTTTGTTGCATGGACCTCCTTGTCTATTTTCTAGACATGTTTATACTTTCTCCAAAATCTACAACTCCCACTTGGTATTCCTCCAATTGTGGTTCAACTTTATTTTCCCAATCATTACAATATACACAGTAGTAAACTATTTTACTTAGGATGGGAGGAGGAGGGGATGACATGGAAATGGATATGACATCATTAGGGAGTTTGAGGGAAATCCACATGTCCGTAACTACATTTTTTAACCATTGTAGTTGAATTACTTGTGTTGGAAAACTCAACCCATCATCAAGTCTCATGTGTTCTTGTGTTTGGATAACATGGCTTCGTATATTGTCATCTTCAAATCAAATATGTGTTTCTAATTGGTGTTATTGCATCCTCGAATATATTATTTCTAGTCACACTTGTTGATTTTTATCAGTGCATGCTATTTCTTGTGTTTTCCACTTTCTTGTTGAATTTCTCATCTTTGGCATGAAAAAATTCTTGGATGTCTTACCTTTCAAATCCAATGATTGTTAATATGTTCTCAATAACTACTTCCTTCTTTCCCCAGTCAACAATAAATGTGTCACTTGAAGTGCATTACTATGTTCTCTATAATTATTTCCTACTTTACTCATCAATATTGAATTCATCACTTGGGAACATTAGTATGCTATCCATAGTGATTTCCTCCTTTTCCTAGTAAACATTGAATGCATCACTTGGGTGCATGTCATTAACAAGTGTATCTTAATTAAGAGGCCAAATTCTAGTCCTTTTAAATCAAACTTTACTATGTGATGGAGTTAAAGATATTTTGAAATCCTTACTACAAAGTATCACAAATTCAAATCTTGCTACATCTACTTTGTGATATTTGGCCTTCCATTTGAATCTCTCATATTTGAAATAATTTTTGAAGGGTGAATTTATACTAACATCTAATGGTTTCATTTTATGGCTAGTGTGGGTAGGAAAATTGATAAGATCTATACAATTTTTTCTTTCCTCATGGATTGTATCATAAGCCACACGAATTTTGTGGCCATAAAATTTAAGGAGATGCATATCTATTGGTAAACCATTACCTAGAATTGATCTCAAAAAGTGGTGCAACCAATTAATAAACATTTCCTTAGTCATTAAAGTATGTGGTTGGGATGTCATACATGCACCAGGCTCACAATCTGTAATGTAATTCACTAACTTCCTTTGTTATTTAAAAAGATAGAAGCATGATACATTCTTCCCTGTTGCATTAACATAACAAAGGATGGTGATGCACTATTTATTTCTTTAGGGTATGTGGGGTAAATTTATACTAATCTTATTTGTAATAACCCCCAACCCATAATTCCTACCATCTTGTACACAAGTTTCATTATAGTTCTCTATTATTTAATGTCCATATTATTATACTTCATACATCATGTCTAGGATTTCGTGAAATGTTTCTTGATTATGTTTGGCCTAAGCCTGATCATTCTGTCATAATGGATTCCTTCTCAACCTTTAGAGACATGTCTTGATTCCTCTTTATGAATATTGCACACCAAGATGTACTAGGAAAACCATATTTGAATGGAGTAGACCTAGTTTCACATATGTGTACCATATGATCCTTTAATGAGTTTATTTATGGACCATGAACAATATATGTTATGTGTTTATGATATTACATGATTTTAGTCTCTTCATTGTTTGTTAATATGGTCATGGGTCCTTCGCATTTGGTTGTTGCGAGACTATTTAACAAGTTTTATAATGATCACGTAGACATCCCCCAATTAGATGCAACAACCCAAATAGAGAATCTAGTTTCCTCAACACCCCTTGCCACTCTTGCTATGTCATGATTTTTTCAATGTTTCTAAAGTAAAATTTTTAATGCACTTGTATGTTTCCCATTTACATGAACATTTTTCTCAATATCCCATGATAGAATGGGCCTAGGCTCTTTAAGTGGAATGGAAACAATTTGTTCTACTTTATTTATAACTTGATTTTCCTCCTCAAAATCAAACAAATATGATAATTTGACACCCCTTTTTTAGGGTCCATCCATGGCTTGTGCAATAGCTTCTTCCCTTTCTTCTTCTACACCACATTTCTTTGCAAAATTTTTTATATAAAAATAATAGATGTTAGAAATTTAAGGAAAATTTTCTAAAATGTAGTAGATGATATCCTTCTAAATGCATACGAACTCAAGTGAAAAGTTATAATGATATTATTCTCTTATTAAAAAGTATAACATAATGTATTGTAATGTTCCAAATGTTTAGAAATTGATGATACAAACTTTTTAGTGAAATATATAACATGATAATTCTTCCCTTTGATATCCACACATTTTTAAGGGTCACATGTATGTGTTTATTACTGTAGAAGTATATTTCTCATTATAGAGTCCCAAAGTAATCTAAAAATTGTCATATAGAATAAGACAAGTTGAAATAGATAGATAGATAGAGATATGTATTCTCTATGCCCTCTATATAGATTGAGATGACAAACATCTATATCCACCTATATCTAGCATGATATCAGTCATATTACGTATAGAATCAATCATAAGCATTGAACCTGCACCAGCTGATTGAATCCCGACTGCATGCGCTCTCCTCTCATGGCTGAACAGTTGTGTCCTCCCCCATCACCCAAAAAACTATATAGCTCACTTCAATCTGGTTTCTCTAGTTGGGATCCATGACCTACTAGAGATCTTGACCCCATCTATAGTCTCAGTCCCATTCCCATTCTATTAGTGAGGGGTGAGGGGTGAGGGTGAAGTGTGAGGTATGGGGTGCTGACTCCACTGATTAGTGAGGTAGGGGCCCCACTGATTAGTTAGTATGGGGGGCTTGACAATTAACGACCTATCCTAGAAAGAAACTAAGTTTAGGATATGGCTTGTGAACATGGGGTATATGGGTTGGGGAGGTTGAGGTCAAGCATTTATGTGCTCGACCCCATATCTATATATGCCCTATATAGATATCTGGAGGTCGAGGACTAGGTTTATTACTGTAGAAGTAGATTTCTCATTATAGAGTCCTAAAGTAAACTAAAAATTGTCTTATAGAATAAGACAAGTTGAAATTTAGTTATACTCTAGGCTCAAAAATCCAAAATAAGAAAATTAAATAGTATTTTGGGATCAAAAAATATTAATCTATCTAATGTTGTCCACATTGCTAGCCTTAATTTAAATACTTTTTGTTCCCCACACTATCCTTGGTTCTAATGAACAACCCCATGTGGTGAACAAAGGGAAAATAAAAGTATAAGATGTCGAGCGACATACTAAAAATGTGAAGAAATATTTTAAATAGTAAATTCATAAGAAAATTTGAAATACCTTTATTCAGAAGTGGTTATATGAGCCTATCGAAATCAGTCATGAAATGGACAAGCTAGGAAAAATCAATATTTCTGCAAACACGCATATCCTACTCTAGTATTTCCATTAGTCTAGATCCATTCAAAGGTTCATGTTCCATCTAAACCATTAACAACCAAATATAGCAAGTAGTGGCTCATATTTTCATGTTCAATTGTTGTTAATAATGTCAAGGATATCATAGAAGCACACTTCACTTCCATTCTCAATTTGGTTGAAAAAATATAACAAAGAGATAGTGAGAGGAGTGAAAGTTGATTATGTAACATATGGATATTAATTTTCCATATGACCTAAAGATATCCCATGAATCTAATATGTAAGGGAATAATGATGGACCAATATATTCCCTTTTCTCTAGTATGTCTTTTGATACTTTTATGATGTTTGACATTGTTTCCATTTATTCATTTTCCTTGTGTTATGGCCTTGTTTTGAAAATAATTTTTGGATGGAATACCATAATATGGGAATGTTTTACCATAATAATGGTAATCCTCTATGTAGATATATTTTATTAGTTATAAATGACATGTTATAATTTTAAATAGCTAGACATCATTGTTTGATTCGAAAGTAAATCTTTATTGTTTGGTGTATTTTTATTCTTTTATAGGGTAGGGTCCCAATGATGAAATTATCAAAATACTATGGGCTTAATATTTATCTGAGACTATGGGCTCATGAAACCAAAATGCACATTATATTTAAAAAATTAAACATTATAGTGCATATGTCTCATATATATTGTTGGACCACGATTGCCGTTAGACCAAAACCCATAGGTGTTAGTCTCCGCTACAATCGCCAGAGTTAGGATCTACGAGAGGCAGTTAGTCCATGTCACAAAACTCACGGGGAGCGCTGGACACACATGCCAACATATATATGTGATGTTCTTTCCATAAATTAACATTTATTTCATTATTATTCACATAACATTTATCATGTATTCTTTGTATTGGTTTTCACACATCAAACAACAAAAATATTTTATTCAAGCCTTATTTTTATTTATAATCATTCCTCAAAAAATACTTTGTTATAACTTCATGTTTCTCAATGGTTTTTAATGACATATGTTAGTAATGAAGGGCATATGTCATATGTCACAATAAATTGCGACATATAAGACATGTGCTATTTGGGTGATCATGTAAAACATAAATACACCAACTGGGTTGATGTAAAATCATTTAAATTTGATATTATGTTGATGGTTTAATTGTTTTTTTCTAAACAACCCAATTAATAATTGAAAACATAAAAGTTTTTTTATTACCAAACGTAAGAATGTTAAGAGTGTCAATGAATTAGGAAAAAACAATTATTCTACTTACAAATTAGAAATATTATCCATTATGATGTACGAATACATGAAGACCATCAAATGTAATAACTTAGATTCTAGACCCAATTTAATGAGACTTGGATAACATAAAATCAAACAATTACAATAAATAATTGATAATATTATATAACCTACTCCATCAGGTTATATGATCCCTTTTTTTGCTTCACGTGTCCTTATTTAGGGAATACTTAACATGAATGTCCAAAAAAAGTTTCATCATCCATTAATTAACAACTAAGACTCATCAAAAAAATTATACAATGAAAGAGATGAATGCTTTCAAAAAATATCATTGCGAATAAATTTAAATTAATGTATTTGTTGAATTTTTTTTAAGTCTCTTGTCAATCTTGACAACAAAAAATATTGAATTATTCCAGTGGTATGAATCTATGGTTTGTGAAATATTTGAATATAAGTAAAATAGAGTGAACTTTACAGGTTTTGATTGAAGAATTTGAACATCCTCATGCCTCCAATTTATAATATTCTATGATGTTTGATTTCAAATTTTGGTTGATATTTGGGATTGGAGAGATTTTTAAAAATATACTTCAATCTATATTTTTCAAAAAAAGTGGTCAGCGTAATTTAATTTTGTGTGTAGGTACTATCTTTAATGAATCTTAATGTCTAATGGTTATAAATAAATATCCATAAAGGAGGATTTGGCAAAGTTATATCTTAGATCAACATGTTGGAATTTATACTAATACAATTCAAAAAGTGAATAACATCTTTCAAAATATGAACAATACTTCTCATTTAAGTGCACAATTTTATATGGTTATATAAAAATATTAATACTTTATCAATAAACATTGACACTTGCTTCTTACAACTTGTCACTTTAAATGAGTGTTCAAATATAAATTTTTAATTATTAATGATTGTAAATATGTTCAATTTCAGATTTAATTTATTTTTGGATAATTGTGTTAATAATACATGTCAATATGTTTTAAATAATACATCCTTGGAGAAAAAACAATCATAAAAATTTATGAATCAAATCCCTACCCAAATATGTATCTAAACAAATTTGATTATTCAATGAGTCCCACCATAACATAATGTTCTTCACTTATTATTACATGTACAACTTTTGGTGTTCCTCACCTAAGGTTGGATAGAATATATAAAAAATGAAATGAGGATTTTTAGGGTTGTTGAGGACAATATCAAGATACCCTTTAGATGTATATTGGATTTGGGGTAGTAAAACATGTATGTAGAGGTATTTAAATTTTTGCAAGAATTTGTAATATCAATGCTAGGATTTTAATCTGATTAATATATATATACAATAAGTAAAGACTATATAAATTAGAAATATAAAAATACATTAAATATACATATCCTAGAAACATGTAATGATCCATATTCATATATTAACAAGCTCTCAACAGATGATAAAGGAAAGTATAGGTTAGGGTTAGGAAAGTATTCACCTTAAACAAAATAAGATAAAGTGATCATGATTTGAATACAGAGGAATAATTTGTATAGAATTTTGTTGAGCCACCTATAAAGTATGGAGTGATAAAACTAAGTTTAAGGTAAGTTTTCTTAAATGGGGAAAAATATCCAGGTTTCTGCCCTCCTTGGTCAATTTTTCCCTCTACCTTTCTGACATGGATATAAGTTTTGGCACTTAAAATATTCGTGTCTTTGGGTTATGGATGTATGTTTGGATGTTCAAAATCACACTTATATAATTGAATGTGACTCTTCTTTGTGCAAAAACCTATCTCTCTTGAAGACCTTAAAAATGGTTAGTCCATTTTTTTTAGAATGATATCACCCCACCCAGTGGTGTGACAATTTTTGCACTATATACCAATACTTTGAAGATGAATCAAGCCTCACATAGTTCGCCCACCTAGTGGATGTGTGTGAATGTCTAATAGATAGTGTTTTGAAAAAAATCGAACAAGGCTTCTAACAAGTTGAAAATGATCTTTGGTGTATGTTGTAACATCTGATAGTGATCTAGGAAATCCATGTAAGATGTATTCAAAATTAGTATCTTGTTGATGTACTTCAAGGAATGATATTGCAATGATGGTCCTACTCTTGGGTACTTTTTTTATGTGATCCCTAGATAGCCCAAAAATGTAATAAATGATACCCTTCAAATGGATAAAGTGATTGTGCATATATATCTAATTTGTGTAAATGGATTTCTTGTTTAATTACCATAAGCCAACATTAGAAAATTGTGCATTTAAAAAGTTATTTGCTAAGAGTGTTTAAGACATAAATTTGGTTAGGGTTAGAAATGTTATTCGTTTTTACCCTTACTAGGTGATTCTACCCTAGCTTGGTTCAGGACCTGATCTGAAAGTGGAGAAATTTGGCATGAAGTTTGAATATGTTTTCTATATATATATCATGAAGGTTTCTGATGAGAAAAATATGAGCACCAAACATGACCTAGTGGTTATATAGTACTAAATCGAATGATATTGTGTATGCATAAGTCAACTGAATGTATAAATAAGAATGGTCTAAGATAAATTCCAAATGATTATTACCAAAAATTAATGGTACACATTTAGGGAACTACATTTTACCTTATTTTAATCTAGTAATTAAAAATTTACAAATTAAAATAAAATAAACTATAAAAAAAAACCTCCCAACAAATGTGGTAAGTATGAAACTAGATTGTGCATGTTCCCTTCTCCTCTTTGTGTCATATGTGTGAACCTACAAACCACATGTAGAAATATCTATTAATTCTCAATAAAGATTATTATAAATCAACAAAATAACATACATAAAATTAAAACACATAACATCTATATATGTATGACCTCAACTTCAAATGTAAGGGATGCAAATGTCATTTGTAATAAATTTTGACATCTGAGTTTTCCATAATCCATTGTATTACTTGATCCTATTAAGCGAGCCATTGTAGAAATGGAATTTCTACGAGATATAACATGTGTGTAATTGAGCCTACTACTAAGTTAACCTATGTGAAATTGTGCTTGCCAAGGAGCCAACATATGTGCATTTGAGCCTACCATCTGGACAATTTGGTTATTATCTTGATATATAAACCATAATGCAATGTATGTCACATATTTTAATATGTGTAAATGCTTTACATTGTATTTGAAATATATGTGTGAATGTCACTATGTGGTGTCAACTAAAGCACTGTATCTATAATATGCATGATCTTGTTATAAAAATCAAACAATATTCCCCCTTTGAGATGAGGGATGATGCAAAGGATCACTTAGCTCAAAAGAGAAAGTTTAATTGTAAAAATGTATAAGAAAAACATCAATGATATAAACTATATCTATTATGTATACTAACATGGTAAGGAGTCATGTTCAGAAGATATAAAAATTTGAGAACAAACAATATGTATCATATAAAGTGTGAAACATATCATGAGAATGTTTTATTAATTCAAAAAATAGCATAATAATGATAAGAAGAGTACTATGAAAACAACATGAATTAATGTGTAACGGATCCATAATGACTTATAACACAACACAATACAACATGAGATGACAGACCCATCATAAGAAGATATAAATGACTTAATCAATGATATTAGTGGTAGTTCTTAGTGTGCAATAAAAAGTATGTGTTCAACAATTGTGCCTAGGGAAATAAGTGTAACAATCGATGTGCTAGTTCAAGTGTGTCATACACAATGATATAATTGTAAAATGAAACAAGAAAGGGTTCTAGATATAGTGTATAATAAGCAATCATATAATCATAAAAGTGCATCAAGAAACGAGCATAGAGCCATGCATGTAACAATCAAAGTGCCATGAGCAATGTGTAAACCAAGAGATATATCAATCAATAAACTATAAGACAATGTGTTGTGATTAAGAAATAAATTATAATGTAAATTTATGACCCAAGAGCATGTGGGCTCATAAGAAATCAAGTGTTAACCAAAATTAGTTGTACAATGTAGTCACTAATGTTTCATTATGTAGATAATTTTGCGGGTCATGCAGTAAATAAATACACTTATGGAAAGTCATGGAGTCTTGTGTTGCATTTTTTAGAGTGTGTAAGCACTTTGCACAATGTTTCTAGAGTTTGCAGTTCCTATGTGCAATGTACAGTATATTATGCAATCTTCCAATGCACAACATTATTCATGTGATCATGTTCAAGTTGTGAACTTGGAGTAATTGATAAATTGAAGGCATAAGTTATGGGAAAGACCAATTGGCCATGTTTGGGTCCTTTTATCTTTTCATTTGAATTATGTAGAATTAGGAGTCTTAAGAGGTGGCATGAAAAGCTATATAAGAAGAGCCTATTGCTTGAGAATAGAAGTTCAATTTTAAACAAGAAATCAAATCATGCTTAAGGGAAGAGCAGGGATATGAGCCTAAGGCTCACTATGAATAGAAATAATAGAGAAGTTGTGACATGAGGGTGATAATTAAACTACTTATGTTATTTGAGGTTGAATCATTGTTGATCATTTTGATGTTTTTGTTTCTCTGAATAATATATATAAGAGATTTTCTATTATTTAAATCTGTGTCCATTTCATCATTCTATCAATACATGTTTTATTTAGGTTAATTATTGTTTCATGCAAATTATAAGGGATGTGATGTTTGAGGTAGTACTTTATTGGACTCACAAACTCCATCTGGATTTTGCGTCATTTTGTGTCAGAGAAAGATTACTTTCCTTGAGGAGAGGCACCACAAATATTGTAGTTTTCCACATTTTTAATATGGGTAGAAATTCATTGTAGACATATTCTAGTGGATGACTATTGGATATAAGGTGTGGAAGGGAAGTGACACAATAAGATTTTAAAGCTTTCCATAATGCAGATTATGGGTAGAAGGTCATCGCAGGCATCTTATAAAAATGATATTTTTGGGTAGAATATTGTGGATATTATATTAGTGAATTTAGAGAAAAAGTAAAAGTAACATTGAAATGTCACACCAAAGTAATGTAGGAAATAAAAATTAGGGTACAAGAGTTGAGTATTTGGATGAAATGATGCAAATTATGCAAGCTCACTTGGAGGCCACAAAATATGTATAACATCAAGGTGTTTTTTGTGAAAGATCACAATGATTTTAAATGTGCTCCCATGCAATAGGGAGTGTAGGATATGAATGCAAATGAAAATTCAAACACAAGTGTGGTAAAAGAGGAAACATAATGTGGTGAGGATAGTTTTCTTTATGCAATAAATAGGGTAGGGAGTAAGTGTAGATTAAATACCCCTTGTTATTCTTGGAGTTTGAAACCAATAGAGCTCTTTGATTTTATAACAATAATGAAAAATATCTTGAGTATGAAGACATGGAAGATATTAGGAAGTTTAAGTTTACGTGCACAAAGTTGAAAGGTAATGCATCTCTTTGGTGGGAGCAATATTTAGACCTATCAAGTACAATGTGGCAGGCAAAATATCAATACATTGGATAGACTAGTGGTGAAGTTCAAGGTAAATTTTCTACATGTTAGATTACGACATTAGTTTGTTTGGAAGGTTTATGAGTTTGTAATAAATAGAACTTAGTATAATAGAATACATCAAAGAAATTTACCAAATCACTATTAGAGAAGGACATGTAGAGAAGTATGTGGAGAAGATTTCTATGTGATTGGGTTATATAAAATGATTTAAGATGTGATTAATATCTTTCAAGTTAATCCTTTAATGGAAACCTATCAATGTGATTTAAAGGTAGAGGAGAAGGTGATGCATAAATAATTGAGTACTAACCAAGGAAAAGATAGGCCACAGAAGGTCATGGACACAATAAAGGAAGAGATAATTCTTTGCAAGATGGGAGTGAGTCATGTTAGATTATGTAAAGTGAAGGAACATCTGGAGGATGTGGAAGTGCATATGGAGGAGGTCATTGAAGAGGTCACATATTTAGGTTCACATGTTATTTGTATGGAGAAATAATTCATAGAGAATATGAGTTCCTACACACCTCAAATGGTGGTAAGAAAAGTACACATTGTGAAAGCAGAGACATACGGCTTGTCAAGTCATCAAGAACTAGAAATTAGAGAAAATCTAATGTTCAAGCATGTATTGGTGAAACCAAAGAAATAAGAAATTGGTCCTAAGCAGAGACAAATATTGTTGAGGACAACATGTAAGTTGGGAAGATAATTCTTTAAGATGATATTAGATATTTAAAGCACTAATATCTTGGGTGTGGAATAAATGGTTAAAAAGTTTAACTTGAAGAGGTTTGATAATCTAAATCCATATAGGGTTTCATGTTTATAAAAGGGACCCTAGTTGTTGATGAAGGATCAATGTCTGGTCAGATTCCATATTTGGAGATATAAAGATGAAATAATGTGTGATATCATCCCCATAGATGCATGTCATTTTCTACTTGGCAGGCATTGAAATTTCAACTTGAAGGCAAAACATGATGGCCATACAAACACCTGGATGGTGAATGATGGAAATACATATACTTTGAACCCTTTGCAGGAGAAGGGTGAAGCAACACCAAATGCATTGTTACTCTCTAGTAACTAGTTCCTGAGCGAGGTTAAGTATGGTAGGGCATGTTTTGTGCTCATAGTATGTACCATGGAAATATAAGGCTTGGAAAATTTGGTTAAGAAAAAGGAACCAATGTTGCAAGTAGTGAAAGGAATGTTGAAAGAGTATGTGGAAGTTGTATCTAATGAGTTATCTAAAGGGTAGCCACTTGTGAGATACACTAGTCATTGCTTGAATTTAATTCTTGGATCAAGTTTTCTGAATAAAGCGGCCTGTTGAATGACAATATAAGAAAAAGCATAGATACAAAGTTAAGTACAAGAGTTGTTAGATAGAGAACTCATCATAAAGATTCACACTCTACACATATTTCAGACAATATTAACACCAATGAAGTGTGGTGAGTGGCATATGTATATTGATTCAAAAGCCATAAACATGATCACCATGAAGTATAAGTTTCCATTTTTGTGCATGGATGACATTATAGATTGTTAGAGTCGAGAGAAGTATTTCAAAAATGTTGATTTGAAGTAAGAGTTGGAGATGAATGGAAGAAATGGTTTAAGAATTGTGTCCATTTTTTTAGGAAAGTCTTTTGTTATGCACTTAGATGTTATTCCTATTTTATTTAGGAAGCATGCAGACCATTTTCTACACATCTAATAAGTATTACAAAGATTGGGTAAGGGATATTATTGATTAATATAAATAAGTGTAGTTTTATACACGTAGAATTGGTATATATGGGATTTACGATTAATAGATAAGGGTTGAAAATGAACCCTAAAAAATTTCGTGTGATTATGGATTGGCCATAGGTGAGGAGTACTTATGAAGCATGTAGTTTTCATGAGCTAACTTTTACTGCAATTTCATCAAGAATTTCAGTGGTGTATGCACATTGATGATAAAGGCCATGAGAGGATATAAGGGGAGTTTTGTTTGGAACAAAAGTGAAGAAAAGAGAAAAACAATTGATCATTTATTGTTGGTGTTGCTAGATTTTGCAAAGGTAGATCAAATCAATTTTGATGTAACATAGCCATTGGGATAGTGTTAAGTAAAGATGATAGACTTGTTATGCATTTTAGTGAGAAGTTGAATGATGAAGAGAAATTATAACATTTATGATAAAGATTTTTTACAAAATTGTGAAAGCATTGAAGAAGTGGACACATTTCCTATTACATAAAGAGTTTGTGTTGTAAATGGGCCATTAGGCACTACAGCTCCTTATTAAGATAGGGAAATTTCAACCAAGAGGACACATGAATTGAGTGATATTATCTACAAGGATACAAATATGTGTTGAAGCACACAAGTGGATGAAATATAACAAGGTGGATGATGCACTCAATAGGCATAATTGTCTATTGATAGAGAAGAGGATTTAATTTTTGAGATTCAAATCCATGAAGGAGCTATATGTATATGATGTGGATTTCAACACACCATGGGAGGCATGCAAAATACATGTAAGTGTTGATAGGAAACTTTGGCTGGACCATTTTGTGTATCAAGGATTTTTATTCAAGGGAATATTGTTATGTATTCTGAAAGGATTGGTGTGAGAGAACTTAGTAAAGGAAAATCATTGTGGATTATTAGTAGGGCACTTTGGTTTGGATAAAACCTTAGTGTAACTAGGGGAGATATATTTTTGGCCACAAATGAGTGTAGATGTGCATAAATTTATGCATAAATATTGTGTTTGTTAGCTGGCCAGAGGAAGATCTTAGAACGAAGGGTTGTATCAACATTTTCCCATTCCAAAGATGCCTTGGGAAGACATAAGTATAGATTTTTTTTTTCACTTTTACCAGGAAACAAAGGGGTGTTGATTCCATTTTTGTAGTGGTTGATATATTTTCAAATATGGAACATTTTGTTTCTTGCAGGAAAACCAGGAGTGAAATGCACAGTGTGAATATTTTCTTTGGGGAGATTGTTAGGCTACATCAATTACAGTGCAAAATAGTGTCTAAAATAGATACAATTTTTTTTGTCCTTTTTAGAAAAAATTATGGAATAATTTAGACACAAAGCTATAATTTATTTTGACATACCATCTAAAAACTAATGGAAATAATTTTTTTTGAATAACAGCCTTGTGGATTTGCTCAGATGTTTGGTAAGAGACAATAAGAGAACTTGGGATTTGGATTTATCGTGGGTAGAATTTACTTATAATAATTCATCAAACATGAGAACATGGAAAAAACCATTCCAAATCATATACAGGAACAACCCAAGATGAGTTGCATAATTTTTATACCTACTCCACATTGAAGACAAGAGTGTCGAAGCAAGATACTTTGCAGAACACGTGAAACAAGTGCACAATCAGTTACAAAAGATTAATATATAACACAAACAACAAAAAAATAAGAAGTGAAGAGAAGTTGAATTTCAGATTGGATATATGGCCTTGGCCTATTTTCGGAGGAGAGGTTTCTCAAAGGAACTTATAATAAACTTAAGTGTAAGAGGATAGGACTATGCAAGATCGTCAAAAAAATGTACATAATGCTTATGAGATTGAGTTGCATGAAGGCATTGATATCTCTAACATATTTAATGTTGTGGATATATATCCATGTTGAGAATTACATGAAGATGAAGATCAACCTAGATCATAAATAGTAGAGTGGACCAGAGGATATGGATGCTAGAGAAGGAGTATGATAAATTAGAAGGAATAATAGATACCAAAACCAATAAGACACATAATAAGGAGTATACTAATTATTTTTCAAATGGAAGAGAAATAATATTGAAGAGGTGACTTGGATATGTTTCAAAAATGTCATTCAATATGGTATACTAGTTTCTTTAGTAGGAGCTTAAGTTTTAAAAATTACCAGAGGTGTATAAAGCAACAAAATCCATGTTCATAGGCAACATATGTTAGCCAAAAAAGTTGCAAAATGGATTCAATTAGTGTTTCCATCATGTAAATCATTTTATGGGTTACATAGTAAAGAAATACACTTATGGATAGTCATGATGTTATGTGTTGCATTTTGTGGAGTGTGTAATCCCTTTACATAATGTTTATAGAGTGAAAAATTCCTCCGCGCAATGTATGGTCTATTATGCAATTGTGCAGTGTTCAACATTATCTATGTAATCCTATTTGAGATATAAACTTGGAGTAATTGATTTATTGAAGGCATAAGTTATGGGAAAGGATGGCTTGTTAAGTTTGGGACTATTTTTGGCTCCTTTGATCAATCCATTTGAATTCCATATATGTAGATCTCATTGCCTTGAGATAGAAGTTCAAGTTTAAGCAAGACTTCAAAGTATGCTTAAGGTTAGAGTAGAGATGTGATCTTAAGGATCAATCTGAGTAGAAAGAGTAGAGAAGCTATGATGTGAGATCCTAGATAGTTAAACTACTCATGTTGTATGAGGTTGAATTGTTGACAATTGGTCTGTTGTTTCTATTTCTCTAAATAAGGTATCCCAAAGCTTTGTTTTCATTTCAATTTATATGCATTTCATAATTTTGTTAATGCGTGTTTTGTTAAGGATAAGTATTTTTTTGTGCACATTTTGAGGGCTATGAGGTTTGAGGCCATCCTTCATTAGACTCCCACACCTTGTCTACATCAATTAACCATTGGGATTAGAGCAAAAAATCTAATCAAATAATGTGTACTAAGAAAGTATGTCGATAATCAATGGTTTTAAAACAATGTTAACCATACAAAACGTGTGTCATAAACAATATATGTCATTATCAAAGTGTGTGTAATGACAATAATTCAAGCAAGATAATCAATATGCCATAGTATATTCATTTTTATTGAAAGATATAACAAGTAAATGTGCCATAACAGATTTTCTCTGATATAAATATGTAGCAAGCAATGCATATAGAAAATAAGATAGGCGATGAACACTCGATGTGAGAGCATAAATAAAACAAGCAATGGAAGATAACATAATAATTTACAGTTAAAAAACATGAGTAATAAGTGATAAATGCAAGTATGGAACATGGTCCAATGAATTTATAGAAGTAAGTAACGTGATCATCAAAGAAAGTGTGATATAACATGTGTAGTAAGGAATAAAAGAGTCCATAATAAGAAATAACAATATATTGTCTATAGTGGAATTGTGTTTAAAGATATTACCATTATAATCTCAATTGTGTATATTCTCTCGATGTAGGTATGCTCCTAATGTGGTAAACATACCTTAGGATATAAGTTGTAAGTAACCACAATGTGTTAAATATATGATCAAAATACTCAATATGTAAGATGCTTCATGACATAGACATGTCGTTACAGTGCTAAGTGTTAGGATTCATAAGGTGTGCAATGTACATGAGTTACAATCACTCAATATTTATTAAGTGAAGTGAAAGTGATAAAGGTACTATAGAATGTGAAATTTAAATGATCATATGCCTTATATATACATAAGGACCGAACATGTCACATGTAGCTCCCAATTTTTCATTTTCGTCATATTGTATAGTTTTTTAATTCTTTCAATAGAATATTGAAAAGATGGAATTGCTTAGATGAATCGATATCATTGGCCATGGGTCATATGATATAAATGGTGGTAGAGACAAAGTGGGTTCTTGGGTAAGTATTTTTTCTTCAACAATCACACTAGAGCCTTAAAATGATTTTCCTTTTTGGGTAGCAAGCTCGTCTAGAACAAAGGGAGAATATGTCAAATAGTCAACAATCATACAAAGAGAGCATGTGTGTGAAAAAGTGATAATATGAAAGTTATGAGATATAATATGTGTGTGTGCACACGTGCACGCATGCTGCTACTTAGGTATAATATATATGTCCATAAGTGTAGTGAATATGTTGGGAGATGTGAAAATAGAAGTAGTGGGAGTATCAAAATAAAAAAAACATAAGTGTGAATAGTTTGGTATCAAAAAATTGTTATGGATAATGAATGTGTAGAGTCCAATGGAGGGCCAAATGATGGGTGCATCACATCAGGAATATGCAGTGGTGTCCGTGATGGGTCACATATACAAGTATTTTGTGGAGATATCATTTGGCATGTGGGGATAAAAGACTCGTGTGAATCATGGGCTGTATAATATCATTTATATTTGATATCATCTATGTTTTCCAATTAAATATTTATCTTAAGAAAATTAACATGTTAACTACGTAGCCCAATGGATAAGCATTGGTTGAGATTTTGGAGTTCATTCATGTCTTGTTTGTCTTCTAGTCAATGTTGAAATTCAATCCAAGTCACATCCCCAAGTTAGAGATAACTATTTTCCACCCAAAAAAATCATCAATCCATAAAATAATTGGTGTTTAGGTTGTTGTCTACATGGGGAGAACAAAGGGCTTGAGGAAGATTTTGACAATGTAAAAAAAAAAACCAAGTTAGAAGGTAAGGCCACATGTACTCCATTCCTATCCATTACTTATGCAGAGGCCTTTACCTATATGGTCACATAGACCAATCACTACGCCAACCTGTGCATGCTTACACTCCCCCTCTACACACTCATAATTAAATTTTTCCACATGGGCACGTGCAGTTCCATGTTTCCCCACATGCCTCCATTTATGCATCCTCACACGTGTATAGTCACGTGTTCCTTCTTCACTTAACCTTTGCATGTGACATTCCCTTTGTAAGCACTCTTCCTTGCAACATCCTCCTTGGTGTCTACTCACACTTTCCCTTTCTCTATTCTTCACCCATGCATGCACACTTTGGTGACACGCTTCTCAACTCATTCACCCATTCTCACTCTACAATTCGAGCCACACCCAGGATCATATAACCCTTATTGGAGATGTAGTGAAAATTTGAAGTGGCCCACATACTTACCTTAGACATAAATTGAGCCAAAGTATATGGTCTTGAATTGGATCATGCTCCTCATACTCTAACATTGATACCTTTCATTTTTCTTATACACAAGCTCTCTATCTTTTATTCACGTCACTCATACACACTCCTACCCATGTTGAGGCAATATTATTTACCCTCCATTTGACTACATGTGCATCCCTCTTCACATGTTTTGAAGTCCTTACCCCATACCATGATGCACGTGTTTTCCACACCTCCTCCCTCAAGCGTGTGCTTCCTCCTTCAAACCTCAAGTGCACATGTGCCTCAATGCACTCAAAACACATGTGTCTAAGGATACCCAACTCTAAAAAAAATGACTAAACATATATAAGGATGGTAAACTTCCACTCTTCTCTTCCACTATTATCACATTTGTTAATGCTCTCATTTGAATTGTCACAAGTGACCCATATTCTCACCATTTTTATCCTTGTTATGGCCCTTCCATATCATTGCGCTCCTTTCACTCTTATTTCTTGCTTGTTCTGTGCTCCACCACTCATGACAGCCACCCCTACACTCATCCACGTTGGTGTTTAGCCCCTTCCAACACGAGCCTTTCTTCAACCAAAAGTAACTCAATTTTTCTCATTATGTTCCCATCCTACTAAGAACCCTTCACTCATAATATCTTTCTCCACTTTCCCCTCCGACCATGGCTTTTCACCATCACATGACCATTTCTATATTTTCATCCATGTACTGACATAAGTTCCTAATTTTTTTGCCTCCACTTTCATGCCCCTCTTCATTCATTGTGCCCATTTTTGGTGGCATCTAGCCCAAACTCACAAATCTTTACTTCTACTGGCTATGTATCCTCTCACATGGCTTTCCTTTCCACACACATGACCCCATGACATGCCTTCTACACTATACCCTCACGACCCACCCTATTATAGATGACCCCACAACCACTTATATATACATTCCATCTCCCTGTGGATGTTCCTTCTTCCACTTGCACAGAGCATCACTTGACCCATCCACACATTATATTTCTCATTTTCATAGTAGTTACACCTCCACATCATTGTTTCATTTTCATCATGTGCATCTACATTGTGTGGAAATGCACCTCATACTAATAGACCATAATATAGACATTTCTCATATTGCATCACATACCAACCTCCTTAAAGTTCAACCATTATTATGAGAATCATGGTTCATCACTAATGCATCTAGATCTTGTGGCCTCCTAGCCCCTGCATTTCCAACCTACAATTCATTGCTATGATAACTATTATTCATTTGTTAATAAAAATTATGAGGTACTAATACCACGATTACAAGCCTTGTGCGATCCTGGAGATGAACCTATTAGATGTCCATCATTTTGAGATTGGAAACATGGATATGGATAACTTTATATCAAATTTTAGCTCACCGAAAAAATATACATCACATAATGGCTGGCCAATAATGACCTAGTCAAAGAAGCACACTTCCCAATGTTAGTGTAGTGCATTAAATTAGTCATGACTTGTGATGAATATTATGACCATGAGTGACATGAAATTTTATCCTCTAATGTCATTCCCACCACCCAAATAGAAAATGAATCCTTGGAGGCATACTTTAAACTTCCATCTAGGGTAGCCTATGCATACCTCACTGTGGAAAACACCCACATTTACTAGGAGGAAAACTATGATCATTACGTGTATGAAATCAACAAATAATGAATGAATTCAGGAAATATGATAAATCCAAGTTACCAAAGTGGCTTCATAGGTATGATTTTAATGATAACATCTAGGACATCATTACATTGCTCAACTAGTGACAAGGCACAAAACAATGTGGGAAATCATGTGGTGGATGTTACACTTCATCGCCAATTTTTATTATGGGAAGTATTTCACATACTTGGGAAATTTCATTAATGAATTAATTCATCACCCAATGGACAAGTTGTACAACACGAGGAAATTTTATATGACCTCTTCTCTAATGTGGGATATTATTATCTAAGACCTTTCACATGGCCGAACACCCATGAAAATCGGAGTGTGGAGATAAATATCTAGGACTATGTTTAGACCGTAATAGAATTTTATAGGTTGGTAAGGGATACACATCACTAAGAAGGGTATAAGGGTTATCAACATGTAGACTAAATCAAATTAAATTCCAACATCAATTATACATGACCAAAATAATGCATTCAAACTTGAATCTTTTCTAAATGATTGATAAGATAATAAAACTTACTCAAAAACATGAGAGGAGAGATAGAATTAGTTCTTTAGGATGACTTAAGAGTGATATGGGTGCACAAGACAATAAAACAGGAAGATTATAGAGCTAGTGGATTATGTACAAAAGATTTTAAAACTAGAAAAATGAGAAGGTGTAGGATTGTATGGATTATGTATATTATAGTTAGGAGATTGTATGAATTAGGAAGAGATGTACAATTTTGGACCCTGTGATAGTTGAGTTTCTACAACTTTTTGGGTACTTCACTTACTTTAGAAATGGTGCACGTTATGTTTCGTTATTTCTCACACAACTTTGAGATGACCTGTGATGACTTGTAACAAAGTAGAAACCTCAAAAACCTGTATAACCCTTCATTAAATAATTAACAAACAAAAGGAGAAAAACATGTCTTATGTTGTTTAAGGCTACACCAACCATGGTGGTCAAACTCCCAACTATTGAACCAATCAAGTGTTGCACTAAATATCCTCATTACAGAAATCAAGCCTCATGTAGTTATCATAGGTTCTTGTGCAAGTGTGTATAGCTAACCAATCCCTAAGGGTACCCTCATGTCTCTCAACACCGAGATAGTGGGCTAACTACGTAGTATAGAATGTACCCAATATGATAATAGTAATATATGGTGTGCCCCACCTATGTGACCTAACCCTTTATTGATTGAAACTCTTGTACAATGCTTAGAATGATTTTACTCTTATTAATACATGAATATTTGATCTTTGTATACTTGTAGATGGATGAATCTAGACTCTTTGACCTATTTGAGTGCTTCAAAATTGTAGCAGGGATTACCCTAGATAATGTGTAGCTAATTAGAATAGATTCAAGAACCCTTTGAGTGTTTTTGGATACTGATGATTTGCAATAGTGAGCTTGTAAGAATGTCAGGTGAGTTATAAAGTGATAATGACTTTCTTATATAGTCTTCCATAGGTGAGATATATTATGATAATTTTGGTCCTAGGAAGATGAAATGGACCCAAAGAATGATTCAGAAATTGAAAATAGAGTTGATGATTATGAAGGGGTGGACCTGTAGAAGTCGACCAAGACTATACCCTACATCTTAACCCTTCCATATGGTTTTTAACTAGAGATATAAAACATCTAAACTAAAATTTGTGTCATGAATATTAGATGTTTTATGCCTAGCTTTGATTGAAATAATTTTCTCAGAATTGATAAAAAAACATAGTGTAATGATAATAAGTTGTAGAATGGCTAAAGAGATGATTTAAAGATTGGATTTTGAATGTGAGATCATTTGTCTTAGCAAGGATACAAGGTCTAATTTTGCATTTGCAAGGGAAAGTTACCAAATTTTAGTGTTTACATTTCCCCCCCTTTAAGTGTGTAATCAAATATTTCAAGCTTAAAGGAAAAAAATACTTAATGTGCACAAACACTTTTCCTTCACTCAAAGGGACTTCATGATGTGTTGGTGTTGGCATGCTCCATGATGAAACCTGCAACATAAAGTGTAGTCAATTTATATGATAGAAAATGAACTTTAAATCAAAATATAGATAATGTTTGTAACTTTGAACATTGCAAAAAGTATGCAAAGGATATGTAAAACATGGAAATAATACACATGTTTGTTTTATAGAGGGAGGAGCTCCAGTTTTTATCATGCCTTGGAGAGTTGGAATTTTCTTTGGATATCTTAGAGGATTAGGGGTGATTAGTCCCCAATGTTGTGCCATACAGAGATATAAAAGAGGAAGTATTAGACTAGGAATAACCCATTTACTTCAATGTCATCCCCGTTTTGAAAATGTGAAGAGAGAGGATGCAATATTAATCTACAAAGCTTGTAATTTTTCTTCAATGCTTTCCCCATTTTGGAATCTGGTGAGAGAAGAGGAAAGATTAGTTTATGAATCTTATGGTATTTCTTAATGCTTTTTCTGTTAAACCCATATACCATACTATTGTAGATGGATGTAGGCCCAATTTGCTCCAACTTAAAAAAATAGACCTTGGAAGGAATGGACAATTGTCATGCCCCTATAAGGTGCTACTATGTGTTTGAATTGATTATGTAGAATTTTGAAAATTTTAAGGGGAGAAGGAGGCCCATGCCCCCAAACCCATTTTGTAACTATATTGAAATACCATTGTGAAGAAGGAATTAATTACTCATGCCCCTTGTAATATTCTCTAAATTGTGTCATCTTTATCTTATAACTATATAAAATCTTGTAAACCTCTAATAGAATATCTAGAAACTAAAATTTTGAGTGAAAATTCCCTCTTATCCAAAAATGTAATGGAAGGTCAGGACCGTACCATGGTCTTGATTATTCTGTAATATTTTCACCATGTTTGAATTATGCCACATTTCAGTATTTGTGACCTTTTTATGAGGATCTGAGCCCTATGAAAATTTATTTCATTATATCTTGTAATATGTTTGTAGCTATAGAAATACCATGTTGAATACCCCCTCTTTTGAGGCACATGTGATAAAAATTTGAGTGTGTGGCGAATCAAATAGAATAGATGTGTACCCATGTACTATATGTTTGATAAATATGTAGGATCACATTGGAAGGATGAAATGGTGGCCACCATTGAGAATCATTACCTTAAAAGGGGTTGTGCATGGTGGAAACCATGGTGTAGAGAAGAAGAAACAACAACAACACAAGAAAAAAATACATGTGTAAAAGAAACTAGTATCAATAGATAATAATAACAATCATGTCCTAATCCATAGTAAAACAAGTATATAATCAACATAGTAATCATATCGGAAGTAATAGAAAAAAATTAGTGTAATCATCAAAGTAAGTCTAGAAATAATAGAGAAATATAATCAACAATGGAGTAAAATAAGTAATTAATCATGTAGAATCATAGTCAAATATGTAGGCATAGAGCTACAAACATGGGACACCCACCATGTCACAAGATAAATGTTGTAGAAGGCATACAATGTTCCACAGCTCAGAGAAACAAGTGTATACACGTAAAATAAGCATGAAGCCACATAAATGTGACACCCACTATGTCACAAGATAAGTAGAAGGCCCAATGCGCCATAGTAAAGAAACAATATACATCATCAAAATAAATCCATGCTAAGAATCATGGATGACATCCCATAAACAAGTATGTGACAAAATACTAGAAAGTTGTATGTAGCAAATATTCATAGTATCACAATAGAGATTATTCAAGATGAGTTAGACACTAGTACCAAACATCAAGTGAATTAGTTCCATTGATCCAAATAATACCACAACATAAAGTCACTATGTAGCTAGTAATATTAAGCTGATGAGAAAGATGTAAAGTAGCATAAATGAACAAAATACATGTGTTAATGTCCCATTGATTCCCCCAAGAGAGTAGTGTAAGAACCAAGCTAACTCCTATCATGTATGTAATCAATGTGATGAGGAAGTTGTAATGTATCAATGAAACAAGATACCTATGTATGCATGTGGAGAGAAGCCCCTAAGAATAGATATGTTATGTATCAAATCAATATTACAAACATCATGTATAAAGTAATAGGCTAACAAAGAAAACTAGAAAAATGTCCTGATTCGGTATTTTTGACTCATATTTGATTTTTTTATATTATGTGATTATTTGAATGTGTTTTTAATGTTTTGAAAATAACTATGTACAAGAAAGGGGATAGTGCACAGAAACTTCCAATAAGGGCCTCATCGAAAAGATCATTTCATGTTGTGGTCAAAATAAAAGATATCTAAGGGGATGTGACCCCCAAGTAGTAGAATGATAAAGCATGTCATGTATGATCTGTGTAGAAGCAATGAATATATCATATCGATAGTTGAATTACAAAGTGGTTGTGTCCAATGATATAATGTTTTCACATTGTGGTAGAGTCTATTGGTAATATGGTGATAAGAACCTTAATATTTTACCTGAGTGATCAATAATAACAGTATGATGGGAGAACCCTACAAAAGTGAAAAGTGTTATATCCAGATTATGAAATGATAGCGGTGTACGAAAAGGGGTGGCCAAGGATTTAGATAGCTTGAACATTAGACTCAATGTCAGAGAGGGTAAATTAAATCAACCTCAAGATTCCAAGAGGGATGGAAAACAAATCTTGTGGGGTACCACAAGCTAGTTGAAAGAGGTGATATTTAACCATTGGAAGCAATTGGTATCATGATCAAGTGTGTATGACAACATGTAGCATAGTGGATTAGAATGAGCTATAAGACATGTATCATGTATACAGGAAATGTAACCAACAAGGAGATATGTATGAAGTAGCTTTCAATTATAATGGCCAGGACCAATATCAATGTGAAGATGATTGAAACATCGATTCATCTTTTCATTAGAGGGTTAAAATTCAACATTATGTCCATTGTAAAGGTTGTCATCAATAAGTTTCAATGCATTTCAATATGGATTACCCCCAATGAGGAAACATCATGTATTGTACCATAGTGGGTATAGCCATTGAGTTAAAGCAATGGTTGTAATGATTAGAAAATGTCCTAATTATTATGTAGAATTCAAGTATCAACAAATGGTGGACATATATATCCATAGGTATAAGTTCATTGTGGGGGAGTGATAATGGGAAATGTGGAAGTAGAATATTGCAAGTGTAATATTTTAAGGGTTTAGAGGTCCATAGAAGATACAATGTACTCACATCCTTGTGTATAAATCATGATACATTGGTGAACCATGGATGGGACCGCTTGTATATGAAGTGTAAGGATGACTAAAAGACCTATTGTAATGTAGATATGTGTCCATTATGTGGAAGGAGTTGGGAAACATCCATGGGTTTTGACAATAATATCAAGAATGATAGTGCCTAATTATATAATGTACTCAAGGAAAGAATGATTATCAAACCCTAACAACAATGTAATAATTGTTAAAATGTCAATTGAATGAATAGAAATCCCCATTTTCTTAAACAGAAAAACTAGGGAAAATATTGAGACTAAATACATTCTCAATTAATACCCACTTGATAAGGAAACCCCTTATTTGTGTTATAATCAGAAGAGGTGTGCATGGGTCCTTTCTTACACTGGGTGGGATATTTGTTGGGCTAAAATAGAGTTTAATGAACTCTTTGGATGTAACATGGTAGAAGTTCATCAAAACAATCCATCGTTACCCAAAGGATAGTTTACCCTAGAATCAATAGTATATAATTGATGTAGAAACAACAGGCTTTTTGTAATCAAAAGACCCAAATATCTGAACTTTAGTATTAAAGTTGACCAATTGTCAAATTACCTAAAATGGACATTTCTAAAAATAAATAGTGGATTGAATGAAATGGGGGAGGAAGAGGCATGGGTTTCAATTTGAATATGTGGAATAAAAACCACCCAGTAATTTGTAGAAACAGTGTATATTTTTTTTATTATGTCCCAATTACCAAAAATAGAAAAAATTACATGGATAATTATGCCAAACTTAAAAGAGGTTTTAATTAAATATATACAAAAATGTATATTAAAAAAACCCATGGGGATCATGAAAAGTAGAACAATCATTGTTTTTTATCATATAGAATGAAATGGTGTATTTGGCAATTAGGAAGCCCTAGAAAGAAACCCATAAAAGTAGGACAAACCATGAGACCTCTAGGATTGAAAAAATTGCGCATACTAAGATTTAGGGAAAGAGGATGATGACTGAAAATAAAGTTTGGTATCTAAATATACAGTTTATAGATGAGCCCTTAGGGCAGCTAGGTTTTGTAAGAAGATGAAAAATCTATTCGTGAGTCAAGTTTTCCAAATATTTACACCTTAATCAATTTCTAGATGTTTTGTAAATGTACAACAGTAATAAGGGTATGTAAGGGTTACCAATAGATAGATGACTCTAATCTAATTGAACTTCCAATATCAATTATGCATGACCAAAATTATGCATTCTAACTCAAGAAATGATTTAAATTATTGATAAACAATAAGTCACTTGCTCAAAACATGAAAGGAGAGATAGACTTAAGTGTTCAAGATTATTTAGGGATAATCTAGATGTGGAGAACAATGGAACAAGAAGATATAGAGCTATAGATTTTACACGTGAGCTTTAGAAATATAAACTAAGTAGGTATAAGACCGCACAAATCCTATATGTTTTAGGCAAGAGATTTACATTTCAGGACATCAGTTGTACGTTTTTAGACCTTGTAATAGTCTGGGTTAGCAACTTCTTGTGTGTTTCAATTACCTGGAAATGGTGTTTGTTGTATGTCGCTCTTGCTCACATAACTTTGGGATGACATATGATGACCTACAACAAAATATAAACCGTAACAACCTGAAGAAACCTTCACCAATGTATTAGAAAACAAAAGGATAAAAATGTGTGTGTGTGTTTAAGGTTAGACCAACCTTGGTGGTCAAACTTCTACTTATTGAACTAATCCAATTTTTGTACTACATATCCTCGTTATAGAAATAAATCCTTGTGTAGTTCTCCTAGGTGCTTTTACAAATGTGTGTAACTAACCAACCCCTTAGGGGTGCCCTTGTGTCTCTTGACACTGAAATAACGAGCTAGTTGTGTAGTATAGAATGTACCCAATGGGGTAGTAGCGAGATATGGTGTGCCTCAACTATGTGACCTAACCATTATATTGATTGAAACCCTTGTGTAATGATTGGAGTGAGATTTATCTTACTTAGGAAATGGCTGTACGATCTTTGTATGTTTGTAGATGGATGAAGCTAGAATCCTTGATCTGGTTGAGTGCTCTAGACTTATAGTAGGGACTACTCTAGATGATGTGAAATTGATTTAGGAACCCTTTAAGTGCTCTTAGAATGATATTTACAATATTGTCCCGTAAGAATGTTAGTTGAGTTATAAATTAATAATGACTTGTATTATGCTAAGGTTGACCCTAGGAAGATCAATTGACATAGAGAATGATTTAGTGTTTAAAGAATATTTGGTGATTGAGAAGGGGTAGGACTATATAGGTCGGTCAATACCATACCCCACATCCTAACCCTTCCATATGGTTTTTGACAGGAGATAGAAAAATATAAACTTAAAGTTGTGTCGTGAATATCAAATATTTTTTGCTACTTTGATTGAATAATATTTCCATAATTGACAATAGATCATAGTGTAAAGATAAAAAAGTTGTAGAATAAATAGAGAGACGATGAGGCTAGATATCGAATGTAATCATTTGTCTTAGCAATGATACAAGGTCAAACTTGGCATTACACAAGGAAAAGTTACCAAATTTTAGTGTCTACAAACTACTATCCATTATTAAACTTAGAGAGCAACAAAGCTCATTCCACCAGGATGATTGATGCATTCAAAAAATAGGCGTCAAATTGGTGGCAGGCTTTGTGACCCTATTCATGTAGTTCCCTTGATTTATGTACCTTCGATTTGGTGGATTTGATAGTGTTTCATTACTTAAGTATGCTTTAGATAAGGTAATCTTGATAGAGGTATGCAGGAAACTCATGGAAATTCACAAGGTGATGTGGTAGAGCTATATGAAAAACGTCTCTTTCCCCATTGGATTGGGACACTACATGTTCTAGACATTTGGTGATGCTCAAGGAATTAAGCATGATCTCTCAATCTTTAACATCTACTCCCACTTCAAGAATGCGAGCTTCGACAATAAAGGTTTTAGATAAATTTTATTGGGCCCCATATTCATCTATGATCCCTCCTTTAAATATTATTGGGTATATTTCTCTAGTGATTATGAGGTCAAATGCAGGCGATGCACCTAGATGAGCTTGAGGTAGATGGAGTCCCTCCTAAAATTGGTAATTTCTAAGGTTTTGATTTGACAGTGGGTTTGAATTGGTTAAAGAAGAATTCTTAAATCACATTTCTTTGCAACCCCCCATGAATTTTTCTATTCCTAAAGAAACCAATATTGATGAAAGCAACAAATCCATGGTGGAATGATCACTAAAATGGCTCAAGGGAAAGGTTGCAAAATACTTGGGGAATCATGTGTTTAAGAGAACAAGGCCAGCTAGATCACACCAAGAACCCAAAACATTTGGTCACCATTCTTCAAGGTCTTACACATCAAGAGGAACCCCTCATTTTTTCACTCCAAGAATAAGAGGTAATGATGAAGAACTTGAATGGAATGACTGATAGATAAGACTTGCGGTACTAGGACAAGAATCAAATTAGCATTCATAAGAGGGCTTAGCTATCAAGTTAATGAAGCAAATTCTGAAAAAGTGCTTACTCATCAACCTCTATAACTAATTTATTTGATCCCCAATACCACTCAACAATACAAGGCATTTGATCAAGCTCAGTCCCAAGTGATCATCATCATTTTTTATTCTCCTTCATCTCCTACACCTCCCTCCTTTTCCTTACCACCACCTCATTTACCTTTCATTTACTCTCTGAGACAACTCACTCACCCATTGGTACATCATCAATTTATGAAGTGAGGACTCTTAACACTTCCGATATTCTATTATTCTAGTGGATGAGGCATGCAATTACTACACAATTTTTTTCAAGATCGTGGAACCTAACTTTGGCCTCATGGATAGCCTCCTCAAAGTTCATCCTCCAAAAAAGGTGAAACCCTATCCAGGATGGTCATAGAGACATTAAGAGCTATATTATTAGAAGTGGCTAGACCCATGAGGGATGTGGAGGTTAGCAAAATAACTCTAGATGATTTCGAATACGAGAGGATTATAACTAGAGAACATATGATGAAGAGTGATATCCATAAGTAGTCAAGAACCATTGCCCAAATTTTTAGGAGGATAAGAGAGAATGAATAGATAATTCAATAGATTAAGGCAAACAATAGACAATTGAGTAGAGCGAGGCAAAAAATAAACAATTTGTGTTCATATTCAACTATCTCCAGGCCCCCATCGACCATGTTTAGGCTCTTCGTAATCTACTTATTTATGTACCAAGAATTGATCAAGCCATTGTTAAGAGATTTGGACAATTTATATGTTTTGGAAAATTAGTAAAGGTATAGGTTGATCAAATTTTGGAACGAGGTGTAATATTCATTGAGAATTCTATGGCTATCGATGAAGCAGTGGAAGCAACCAAGGTTTTATTTCAAAATTCCTTTGACAATATTGACGTATATGTTAAATGGTATCAAACAACGGGGATTTACGTTGAAGAGTTCAGTTTGATGAATGATGATATCATGGTTTTAGAAGGAGTGTTCAGAAAGATATAGGAAAACTATTGTTTCAATTCAAAGGAGATTATCAAATGGAAAGTTGTTTTCCTAAATGAAGCGGAGGAGGATTTTTCAAAACTCCCCGATGAATATAAAAAGAGGCCCATAGTCATGAAATAAAACATTTAAACACTCTCATGCCACTTTTTCAGGTCACATGACATTATCTATTATACGAAGGAAATCAAGGAACAAATCACCAAGTTGGTTAATGAAGATCTCCTCCAAGATGAGTCTTTTGATGTGTTAGCCATGAATAAACTTAGTGAGATACATGTAGCCATCAAGGGGTTGCATGAGGACATAACAAGTTTTTGAACAATGCCCATGGAGATCAAGACCATGATTGACATATAGATCGTTAAGTGTTGCGAAATAGTTATTCCTAATAAGAAGACGATCATGACCACTCTCAACTGGTTCAAGGATTTAAAAGCAAGAAAAGTAAGCATAAAGGATAAATGAGTAATAAGTGCTCCTTAAGTGTTATAATTTTAAGTTATTTTTTAGAAATAAAACGTAGCTTAGGTGACCTTCCTTTTTTGGAAAGGGAGGTTGAAAGGTGTCGAAGAATGTTTATTTCTAATAAGAATATGATCATGGTCACTCTCGATTGGTTCAAGGATTTCAAAGAAAAAAAGCAAGCGCTAAGGATAAAGGAGTAGCAAGTACTCCTTAAATGTTATAATTTTAAGTTATTTTTTAGAAATAGAATGTAACTTAAGTGACCTTCCTTTTTTGGAATGAGAAGGTGAAAGGTGTCCCCCTTTTTTTTAATTTTGTAATTTATTAATAGATCGTCAGGTGTCGAGGATCATTTATTCCTAGCAAGAAGATGATCATGGCCACTCTTGACTGATTCAAGGATTTCAAACTAAGAAAAACAAACGCCAAGGATAAAGGAGTTGCAAGTGCTCCTTAAATGTTATAATTTTAAGTTATTTTATAGAAATAAAATGACCTTAAGTGACCTTCTTTTGGAAAGGGGAGTTGAAATGTCACCCCCTTTTGTTTTATTTTGTAATTTATTAGTAGGGGGAATATGAAAGGTCATGCCTTTTTGTTTTATTTTGGAATTTATTAATAGGGGGAATATGAAAGGTCACCTTATGTAATATGACGATTACCTTTTTTTTAGAAATAGGAGGGGCATCTATGCAAAGGGAGCTTATTGATGCTGCTCCATTTTTTTTCTCAAGGAAAGATAGTGTACGAGGCTTTGTATGCATCCCTTCTCAAGAAATACAAAGAAAGTTTCCAGACTTTGTGTTGAATCCCCTTTGGTGATGATATTCTTTCTTACATAGAATATATTTCTTACATTGAATATATGTCTTTCGTGTGTTCCCTCCCATTTGGTGTCAAATTTTAGCGTTTGATTGTCATTCTTTTATGTGATATTTTCTTACACATTAGGATAAAATATTCTTATTTGAATGTTCATTTTCTCCTCTCTATTAATTCCCTTCTCACTTTTCTTTTCCTTCTTTCACAATTCATTCTCAACTCTTCCCACCCACCCCCTACCCTCCCCTCCCCCAACAAGATAGTGCCTCATATCCCCTCCCTCCCATGAGATAATGTAGTGGGAATATTGTGAATAATATGTGTGTGTGTGGTTTCTAATAAAGGGATCCCCCCTTCAAATAGAGGAGGGATTTTCATGCTGGAATGTTTACATTTATATTAACATATAAAAATATTACCAACATAATGACACAATATTGTTTTTGTCCACTTCTTTATCTACTTGTCCTCTTTATCCACTCATGTTACTTACGAAATCCTTTTTATTGGTATTTTAGGTTTTTAGGGAAAGAATATGCGACCTTGTCACAAATTAGAACTATATTTTGAATACTTTTGACAATGGTATTGAGGGGTGTTGTTTATGTCTCTCTCTTTTGATCATTATTGCTTGTCAATCTATTAAGTTCTTGTTGAGTATGTATGGTGAGAATAGTTATGTATGATTAATGTTCATTGCAGTTGTCTTGGTCTTTGAAATATGAAAAGGAAGTTAATAGGTCATTGTGTTTTCATTAGAACAAGGATAAGAATATTGGAAGGTCATATGCATATATCACTCTCCTCTATAGTATTTGTGACAAGGTATTTCTTAACATTTTGAGCACTATGTCTTAAGAAATTTGTAGACATGTACTAGTTCTAGCTTCATCTGATCGTCTTTACTTTGTGATTGGAGCAATGTGAATCCCTAATCATTAATATGACTTAATGGAGGGGTTGCTCTTGTGTATTGTATAATATGGATATTTAAAGTCATGTAATTCTACTCAATATGCATTAGTGATGAGTGTATTATTATAACACCCTAACAACACTTGTATGAGGATGAGTTATGGGAAATCCTAGAAAGCTTTACCCATATTAATATAATGGAGAGTTCCTTAGTGAATGTTGTCATAGTATAAAAGTTGTAATGCTCTTCGTAATCACTGTACTACTGGATACTTGATTTATTGCCTATTAAAGATGTAAGAATCAGTGATTATAGTGAAGTTGGTGTGGACTATTATAAACTAGTCTAGTGATTCATATTTTGTATGATAGTCATGTTATGATGTAACTGTAAGTTCTTGGCTTTAGTAGGGTTGAAACCCTATTGTGAAGTATGAGTGGATTTGAAAATTAGGATATGAATGAACTCTTTGAGTTTTATGAATATGTATTATGGAATCATGTTTTATAATGAAGGTAATTAATTATATCTAAGACATCAAGTGCTTTTTCCATTGACATTTCAGTTCTTCATTGGGTATATGGCTCTATTTTGCCCTTAGTATTTGGTGAACTTGTTATGTTGAGTAGTGTTCTCAGCATTTGATGAATTAGTATAATTATGTTTAGGTAACTAGTGTTGAAGTCTTTTTGGAGAATTGAGAATAAGTCTTGTTCTTGATATTGATTGGTCATGGGGTAAAGTGTTGATAATAACACTTACTCTAGGATTGATTTACATCACAAGGATTGAATTGTGACTTAAGAAGGTCAATTGGCTATTGAGATAGATAATGACATCATGTTCATTACTTGTGTTCTTCATCTTCAACTATCCCTACTCTTCTTTTAAGCAAGTTTCAATCAAGAAGATGTTTGTATTATGATTTTTTTGGTTGTTGTTCATGGGTATTTGAATTTAAAAAACTAAGTGGGAATATAATAGAGGAATCAAGTAATTAAGGAAATGATGTCGAGGATGTGAAATGTTGTAATATTATGATCGAAGCTGTCTATGTTCTTCTAAGAGCTAAATGAAATTGTTGGGAAATAATTAATGGTTGAAAATTGTAAATGCTACCTGACTAAGTTTTTGAATGCTTTCCACTAGAGACATGAATTTACTATAATTATAATAATAGTCTAAACTTATGACTTGTAACCCAAAGCTAAAACAAATATTTTATAGACCTAGAAAAAACTTGTTTTACCTAGACCCTCTATAAGCTAGATCGATAGAACCCAAGTGGACTATATGTTTAGAACCACAAGGTTCTAAACCTAAATAGTTCTTAGGTCCTATTCACCCATTATGGAGTGTGTAAAGTACCCTTACCTTTTGAGATAGATAAACATACAAGTCTCTTTGAATCAAGTATGGGAATCTTAGACATTTCTATGACTCAACACTAGTTCACTTTATGGACTAGGGTTCTTCATAAGTTATCAAAATATAATTATCTTGAGTTCAAAAGGTAGAGCCTTGATGGGATGTGAACTTTCTACTCAACTGTGAACTCTTAGAGACCAAAATTCCTAGTAAAGGGAAGGATGCTACACTTGATATGGGAATTCACAATTGTATTTTTAAGTTGTGGGCCATTTCCCTTAACTTTGTTGTACTAAATTGGTTGTTAAGGGGTAATTGTGCAAAAAAATCTAGTTCAGTTTTTAGTGATGTTAAATATGGTATTAGAACCAACTTCAACGCAAGGGAAATTTGGGGAAATGACTTGTGTTGACCTAAAGAACACCTTGTTTATGTCTTTAGGATGGTAATAACATGTAGCAAACAAGGTGAAGCTAACAAAGGCAACATACTTGGGAGAGATGACACTAGGCCAAGCCAAAATAGAGAACCCACTTAAAAGAATGAGGGACCACAACAAGATTAATGCCTTGAAGTAGACAAATACTTTGCATTAGACTCTTAATGCTATATGTGGACAATTGGATGTTCAATAAGCCCTCATTACTGACACGATTGACCACCCTCAGTAAGAAGATGAATGACTCGTGTACGTAGAAAAAGAAATGGAGGAACCTCGTACCAACCCTCATGAAGGCAACACTTTGGTGCAAGGACAAAGGAGATATCCTCCAGCCAAAAATTCGAGAACAAAAGTTAGAGATGGTGTACAATCATGGCTTAATTGAGTCAAGAAATATTTTGGGATATAAGAGATCGACACAAATGATATGGATCATATTGGGGTCTACAAATTAGAAGGTGATGTTGGCCTTTGGAGGGAACACATGCAATTTGATGTAGTATGAGCTCTTAATCTTATTTGGGAGAATTTTGATTTGTAATTCAAGAAGATATCTTCCTCTCATTGATATAGGAAGATGTCTAATTTTTGTGAAGGGAACACTTGTGCAGTTGAATATGAATCCAAATTTTTGGATCTGCTTTGTTATGCAGATTACATACATGATGAGGAGACCAATATCACAAATTTAAAACTAAGTCTACAAGATGAACTGATGTATAATGTAGACTTAATAGAACCCAAGACGTTGGCTTCCACAATAGAGTCAACTCACAAAGTTGAGTTGAAAGAAAAGTTAAGGGTAAAAGCTTGGCAAGAGTTATAGACCAAGAATGTGATCCAATAGAGGACTAATACTAGCCGTAATGAGAAAAGCTTCAAGTGGGTAGATGATTGATGGCCCTTTAACAATATGGGAATTTTGCTAGAAGGTTCAAAACCAATCACATGGAGGTTTTAGGCCTCCAAGATTTTAAAGGGATGCGTAGAGGCCTCCCAATGATGCATTTATAGTTCTCCTATGAAAGTTCGAGGAACACACCTTCTCCATCTACAAAGGCACCAACTATATGTGCCAATAACTACCAATTGTAGACTATATGTGATAGGTTTGCAGTAGTGATCGTTACTAGAAATACTTCAAATAAGAGTAGCAAATTTGCACAATGAAAATAATCATTTTCTTCTATCATTCAATCCTATAGCACATACAACATACTTATAGATGTAAATAACCAACTAATTTTCCTATTTTATTGAGTGGTTAGAACCACTCATTAATATCACAATCTAATTACGTAGGTTGGTGTATTCCTACTAACAACTTGTTTGCTTTCATAATTACTCACACATAAGTTCATACTATTATATTTGTTCACACAAATATAATGTGAGTACTAAAATTTTACTGACATTCCCCCCTTAGTGCGAACATGGGGAAACGACACATCACAAGAACTAAAAATAGAATCGTATGTCAACACATACTTTTAGGTCTACATACCACTATTTTGGATATTTGTTACACATGATCACCTATATACGAAAACTCAACAATTTTCACTTTCGCCTCCAGTGAATGTTATTTCATCGGCCAATCACACACTTCTACCGACATACCTACATACAAGAACTAAATAGTTCTCACTTTCACTTCCAATGAGCTACCCATCGGCTGATTGATGAAGAAGTATGATAGTTAGAAAATCTTTGTAGTCAATTGCTCAACTGTACATTTGTTTACAATATCTATGATTTGCACATTCTTCTCGTTTAAATCTTAACAAGGGACCGATTACAATGTTTTATTTTCACACACACCATACATCACACACATTCATAGAAAATGAAAAATATGCCACTCTCTCAAATATGTGGCCCTATTGTTAGCCGCAAGATAAACTCGATCAATGTAGGTGTATAGAGAAGACAAGGAGCTGCAAGAACAAGAGGATCTACCTCAAGAATGAAATAATATTTGATATTTGCGATGAGAATATGGTGAGAAATGATGACTAGCATCGTCCCAATGATGGATCTGACCTAGTCGTCAATAATATGGTCAAACCATCTGTTAATAGTATTTTGTTGAGGCCTCTTCAATACACCATAAGCCACACTTTAACTACACTCATACTAAATGTAGCAAGCTCTGAACAGAGTGTAATGGTGAGTTGGGTGATAGAAGAAAAGTTTGATATCAATCTCACCTCAATGTGTAGATTTGAGTCGTAATTGATACAAATCGAGTCAATGATACCAAATGAAATCAGAGTAACATATTTGCACAATGAAAATAACCATTTTCTTCTATCATTCAATCCTTCTAACATATACAACATACGTATAAATGTGAATAACCAACACCTTATTTTCCTATGTTAGTAAGTGATTAGAGCCATTCACTAATATTACAATCTAATTACGTAGGTGGTTGTATTCCTACTAACAACTTGCTTGCTTTCATAATTATGCACACATAAGTTCAGAGTAATATATTTGTTCACACAACTATATTTGCTCACTGTTAATGTGAGCACTAACATTTTCTTAACAATATTGCCCTAGTTTTTAACTAATATGAATTTAGTCCACATTTTGGCAATAATTGACAATAGGTAGGCAGACAACTAATCCAGTCCTTTTGAAAACACATGTACAATTTCTAGGTATTCATTTTATGTACTTGTTGATTCAAGAGTATCTAATTGTTTCGTTTCTTCTTCTATTGTTAGAATTTGTTGTAGTTTATCTTTAAAATCGAGAGAGGGCTAGGATGATGAGTTTGGCTTAGGGCAAAAAATATCCTCTCACAAAATACTTGGATCAAATTGACTTAGAGCTAGGCACCTTCAAGACCAAGATAAATCTTCATCTTGCACCTCCATAGTCTTACAATGTTATTCTAGGGTTGGTTTGGTTACAAATCCATCAGCTAAAGTTAGACTACTTTGAGTAGAAGATTCGACATATTTATGGCAACTTTGAGGGCCTAGATAAGGGTCTGAGGTTCACCCACACAATATGCATGTTAGTAGGATAAACCATAATCATGTCTCATGAACCATTGTGGACTTTTTTGTGGGATTTTTCATTATGTGGAAGTACATCTAATATTTAAATGCTTGCTTTAATGATTATTTATATGGACAATCATTTCCCTTTGATCTTTAATTCATGCATGTTTATGAATAATTACAAAGCAAGGGGAGCCACAAAGCACACAAGCATCTTTGAGCATTTTTTTAGTATATAGAACAATTATTTTTAAAAACGACCACTTAAGTTTTTTACCATCTAACCTCTTTCTAGATCAGCATTACTTTAAGTGCATTGTAGCTCACATTTATATCAAGCTTAACTTATAAACATCTCTCCCATTGATTCAGCACCTTTAACAACACAACCCTACATTTTTAGTGCATTACAACTCACGTCCTTTTTTAACATAGCCAATAAAGTTAGTATTGTTACAAACCTAAGTTGCGTTATACATATGATTTTTTATTAACTCTCAAGATGCCTTACACTTGAAGATGCTATTAACTCTCAAGATGCCTTATGCTTGGAAGATACTAATTGTTGAGAGACATTAGTGATTGTAAAAAGATATATTAAACCAACCCATCCTAAACTAGAAAATTCAAAAATCCAACTTGGCAATTTTAATATGCTATGTAAAATTAATTTAACTTTAAAAAAAAATTAATTATGCTCACTATGTTTGACCTTTACTCTTAAGTTTATGAAAGATAGTAAACCAGCCCACGTTAAACTAGAAAGTTCAAAATAAACAAGGTAATTTTAATATACAATGTAAAATTGAAGTTACTTTTTTTTATTTCTAATTACCATCACTATGTTTCATCGGCAAGTCTATGAACTATAGGTCTCTACAATTAACTAAGACTTAGACCATCCATGTTTAAATTGTTCAGATATTTAGCAATTTTGACTACTTACTTAACCTTTCTCATGAAGCAATGGCCCTCTTTCACAATCATTTCATCTTCTTCAATGTTGATGTGGTGTCTTATCAAAATGCTTTGCAGGTGCAGACTTCTCAACCTTATTACAGAGAATGCTGAATTGTGTTCTTTAATCCTCATTAGGATAGATCTTGTATCACCAATGTAAAGTTTCTCACATAAGCATTATACTCAATAAATTCCACCATTTATATATTAGGCTCAAGATAATCTTGTGAATATCTAATATGATATTTGATATCTTGATGCTTTATATTTCTAACACTTTTATTGAACACCCCCTCATTGTATGGAAGCTAGAGGATTTTCATTGACAACTTCATCTCCCTAATGCGAAGGTGCTACGTAAAGAGGTTGGTCACAATTGGGGAGAGGTGAACCCATGGTCATATCCTCTTTCTACGGTGTAAATTTACCTTCGAGTTACCCTTTTTAATTGGATTTGTGGTAGTTTAATATTTACACATTGTACCCCTCAAGCCAAAGGCCTAAACCATATAATTCCCTTCTATTTTGTTGGTCTTATTTTTCATAAGACAATCTAGGGACTCATGTCTTAAATGTAGCCTCTAGGATCTCCCACTATCATGGTCGAACACTCTACCACTAAAGTATTGGCCCCTTCGTGGTTTAATGTGGCTTGTTTCCTTCCAACACATTGTACCTCTCAAGCCAAGGCCAAAACCATGTTATTTCCTTCTATTTTGTTGGCGTTATTTTTCATGGACCATCTAGATACTCAAATATAGCCTCTAGGACCTAACTAACATGTTGGAACACACTACTAAGCTATTGGCCCCTTTGTGGTTTAATGTGGCTCGTTTCCTTCCAACAATCCCCTCCCTCAATCACAACCCCACTCTCTTCCCCCCGCACCCCCACTCCTCAAGTTACATTTGTTTCCTTGGGGATTCTAGGAAGACTACAACATGTTATTTCCATAGACAAACTAAGACTTCAAACAAAGACTACCCGTCAGCATGCTAGGGTGCTTCACCATTAAACTTTTAGCCCTTTTGAGCTTGGGAGTGTGGATTGTTAATCCAACAGCCCCTAATTCTGAGAAGAGAACTACTCCCTATGAACATCAGCTCCACACAAACTGCTATGATAATTCATAATAGTCTATGAATAATAACTACCTTTGATATTTTCTTTATATGTACGACTCTCCTCCCTTTGGAGTATCTGTGTACAAATACTCTGTGTACAAATACATGCAGACCTACAATTTTTAGTCCGTAAGCACAAGATACATAATCTACTTTCAAAAAACTCCATGGATTTTTTCTGCCTAAGGAAAATTAACTGAACTGACTAGAACTCGTATTTAATATTTCCAGTGCATGGTGGGCATTTGTACTGTACCATCCCAAGCCAAACCCAAATCCCACAAATAACCAAGTTAGAAAACAAGAATGCAATCAACTATTGGATAACAGGTAAAGAAACAGGGTCCATAATTACTAAGTTTTAATCAGCTCAAATAAAGTAAAATATACTTAAAATAGAATGTTAAACTATAATTTATTAAGTCACAACTCGCAATCTATTGTAACAGATTGGAAATTGAATTTAATATTAGCACTTATATTTAGCAGACATGTAACAGAATCTAGTTCAAAGAAACTAAAAATCTTATCAGCTTTCATGGTACAACTATGAAGTAATCTTGCTGCTAATGGGGACTGCTTCTCAAATTCTATCATAGTTACAATGATCTTGCAAGCCAAGAGCACCTGATTGCGGGGAAACCCCATGGTTAAGCCAAGTGGATCATTCATGCTCATGAGAGGTAGGTTCTTGTGAACCACTACTCGTGAGATATGAGGCACAGAGATTGACTCTAAATTATCGCAGTTGATTCCTGATAAATGATATTATATACTGATACACTGTGGAAACAACAAATATACAAGTATGCTAAGGATTGTCATTGTGTGGCTCTAGTTCTGGCTTTTTGGATATTCTGTTGGGCACAGCTATCATCATGCATGAAGAGCGCGTTCCTGGGCTTAAACAAGATATTTATGCTCTGCCAAATTTTGAAGTTGTGATCCAGAAGTCTTCTTCTTTGCTTAAATAGGAAAACATGTGTAAGTTAGACAATTAATGTAGCACTAGCAGATGGGTTAGGTGAAAAACAACTGCATTTCCAATAATGGGCATAGGATCAACGAACAAAAGTCAAACTGGACTTCCCAAGAAATATGGTATGTAAGCACACATTTGGTGCTCTTGCAGATTGGTCAGAGATTGGAGGTAAATCATTTATTACTCCAGAATATAATTTAAGAGAAGAAAAAAACATTTTAATAGACAGAAAGCCTATTATTTATCCGCATTAGTATCTATCTGAATCACCACTTCACTTGAAATCAGAATAGTCATCTTCATGGCGTCTTCGTTTCCATCTATCATCATCAACCTCATTTCGATTCGAGGGCCTTCGATGCTCAGAGCTTCTCTCTCTCTCTTTTCTTTCATGATGTTGAGCAGCATGCCTATCTTTGTGACTTTTGTGTCTGTGATGATGCTTGCTCCTATGTTTGGAATCATCCTCATCATTCTCTGCATGGGTGTTACCTTTCCTGTCACCTGCCCTTTCTATCCAAACATCGTCGGAATATCTCGTTGGTTCTTTTAAGCCTGAGATACCATATTCTTCTTGTTCATTATTTACCGGCACAGAAGAACCCGACTGCTTGGTAGGTTTATCTGGGATTAATTTTACATCTGTTAAGATTGTACCTAATGCATCCCCTCGCTGGGGAGTAGATCTGTATGCAGATTGTCCATGACGATAATCTGGGCTTTGGCGCCTAGGGGGTTGTGGAATCTGAGATTATGAATCAATAATATTGGTTATGGAAATATCTCCACCAAAACACTTGAAGTCATGTTACATGGTTACAGACCTTTATCAGATAAAGTAGAAGAAAGCACCTGAAAACGTGACCTGTATCGACCTTCTGGAGGTAAGGGAATACCGAGCTTCTTCAGTTCATCATGTGGAACAGGTCGCCTGAAAACACAGATATCAATAATGAAAGATAACACTTAATAGATCAAAATACAAGTAAAGGTGAGAGTACAGGGCTCAGAACAATAGATGTTCTGTGATGGGGAACAACTTATGTACCAAACAGACTTGAGACCAATAAAGAACTCAGATTCAGATTACTGCTATAGCAAAAAGCATACAAAGGAGCCCGAAATGGTCTTTCTCGGCCTCCAAAGCGTAGCTGTCCCGATTCTTTTCGACCCCCCAAGCCACCTCCTGCCCATATTGCAGTAAACAAACAGTACAAGGTTAGAATTACGTAAGGTAATATTTACAGTTTCCTTTATCTGTTCTTTATACAACTCACCTAGTCTGCGTGGAATCCAACCTGGCATCAGCTGTTGTCGGTTGTAGTCTACAATCACTTGACTCCCATCAATAATGCTGTGATGGGCAGCCTGCATTAATATTTTACCAATGTTCAGAAGGACACACAATGCTAATGCTCTAGGTTGTTAATATCAAAGAAACAAATTCATAGAAAACTCACCTCATAGGCATGTCGCATCTCCTTATCAGTTTCATATTCAACAAATGCATAGCCTCGAGAAGCACCGGTCACTGTAACAACAGTATCAAAAAATAAAATAACCAAATCTATACAGCAAGGTTCATTTAATAATGTAAAACAGCAAGAATTGTACCATTTCCTATGTTAAATGCCATCTGAAATATTATAGCCTGATTTTGCTCCTCCAGGCATATTCACAAAATGTAACCCTATCCTTTTATATTAATACACTACTAAACTTTATTCAAAGGACATCTGGAAAATTATAACATGTGATGTTTATTTTTACATTTTAAAACAAACTAACTAAAATAGTAGATAGAATCCAAATCTAGCTTGAGAAGGGTTTAATTACACAAGCTCGAATCCAAAAGAGAATTGACCATCCTGATTAATAAAAAGAAAGGGATCCATTTCATCATAACATTCTTAGAAATAGGAAATACATTGTACTAAGAACAGGACAGCAGAAATTTAATGTGTTCATGAAGGAAGAAGCATCATATAAACCCTTCGAATCATTCAATGATAGCAAAAAGAACACATCTTAAACAATCTTTTGTCTAACTAGACTTCCAAATTCCATGGGTTTGTGTTTTAGCCAACAGGTTGATCTTAATACAGCTACTTTAATGCCATTTTAGCATTATATACACATCAAGTTGCTTTCAGCTGATGTACAAGCATGAAGTTTAGAATACGCTTTTGATAATGTATGCTAAATGGCAAGATGAATTGAAACCACCTTATAGGGATTACAAATGGTTAAACATTGTTAAGATGATAGTCCAAAAGACAACAAGAGGACCCTATTCGTAGTAAGCCTTGTAAGGGATATTTTAGACCATATATTAACTTTATGCCCTTCCGTCCTAAATGGAATCAAGAGAGAATTTGGAAAATCAAGTTTGACGAAAGAAAAGGAGCACATGAACATCGAACAACCTCGCTAAAGGATATACATTTTACCTTTGCGATAGGTACATGATTACTTTCATTTTGTGTATTTTCCTAATAACCTAGTGGTAGGTATTTGCATGTGTGTATGTATGACGCAAATTGTCAAGTGGATAGCTTAACATTTGAAAACATGCGGAGTAAAAGTGTCTAAACAATACAATTGAATGGAGGACAAGAAATTAAGTCATAATGGGGGTGACTAAATAATGTAGTTACTTGGGTTTTTGGGTGAAATGGGAATGAATGCAAGCATGTGACATTGAAGGTTATCAAACAGGCATTAGTAAACAATAAAGTAAGGTGGAACCCTTACGCTAGAACATCAAAAGGGAAACCCTTATTTGAATCAAAAGCAAACTAAACAGAACTTGTATACAAGAAAAATGATGGGGTGTGGTATTTGTTTATGTAAGCTTAATTGTAATGTAAAACTTGTCAGGCTTCTATCGAAATCTTCACCCTAAGATGGCAACGAACCAGGAAACCACAATTACCGTAATAACGTGGTAAACCGTACCTTAGATGTTGTCAATTTGAGGGAGGTTAGTGAAATTGTACCCTCTATTAGTGGCTTGTGGAAGGTTGCTTCCTTGAGCCACCTTACGATAGCCTAGTTGCACAAAATGACTAAAGGAAATTCTAACCCTATGTTAGCTCTTGGCCTTGAGTGCTAGATGCACTATATTGATGGTATGGCTGTAGAGTATGGCATGAAAAGAGGAATATGTGGAGTGTTGTATGCCTTTTGGATTGCTCTAGGACCCAATGTTAATCGGACTTGGAACCAGTCGAGGGTTGGACCGGACCGGAACGGGAACCGGAATCAGATCGGTTCAAACTTTATGAATCGGTTTACTAAAAAACGCATTAAAAATTACATTTTTAATGAAAACAATATTTGAAAGATTAGAAACCATGATTCCAACAATTACACACAAAATATGCAAAGTTTTCTTATGTATATACTAAATAACATGCAAGAAAGGTGTTTATAGCAAACTTTCTATTGACGTCAGAATTAACCTTACTATATAGTATATATACTATTGACATCAAAAAATTCAGCAAAAGCATATGAACAGAAATGATAGATCAATAAACCAGTGTTGTGAAAAGACAAACAAAAACCAACAATGGCACCAAAATAGCAAAGATATAAAAATACATGAAAAGGAAGAACAAGCAACTCAACACCAATCAAGGTCAATTATGAAGGGATGAATGCTCAAGCATGGGAACATGTGGAAGCGAATTCAAAACAACTTACGTATTGGTTTCATGATTCATCAAATGCTTCAAGTTGAAGCATTTTAAAATGGATAAGTAATCCAATGTACCACTGCAAAATATAATCCATGCATATGCATGGTATTATAGCACTTTAGAAAGGGGTCTCTAGCATAAGCCCTGTTTAGCGTCATGTTATAGCGCTTTTTCCAGCTCGGCCGGTTCATAGCAGAACCAGACTGGTTGGACCAGTTTGGTACCGAACCGGTCCACCACTCCGGTTTTATTACCAGTTTTCCCCCAAAACCATTAAACCAGTTGAACCGGCCGGTTTTGGTTCCGGTTCGACTAGTTTTAAAAACACTGCTAGGACCCTGCTTATGAAACTTGACATCTTGTACCACGAGTGTTTCTTGTTTTGGGTGGTTAAGTGAAAACTAATTCCCCTAGTTATGAAACATTTAGTATTGGATGCGACAATAATGGAAAGTATCATAAGAGGTTAACAGGATCGGTAAACCCTATTGCAAGTTTAATCCCTCTTAGACTTGCCTTGTAAACTGGTTAAAGAGCAAACTTAGACAATAAAGTATCATTGCATCATTGACAATCTTTTTGTCGTAATTTCATCCGAGACTTTCTATGTATCATTTGTGGAATGGATAACCTAACTATTGGGGCTATTGTGATAAGGACCTTGCGCTTCATTGTCTCTTTGTGTTTGACGTAAGGTCCCATATTGAGTGTGATAGCTAGTGCGCGCTTTGGGTCACACTCTGAAGTCGCATATATTGAAACCTACTTTTGATAAAGAACAAAACTGAATTTTGGTTTGAAAGATGTAAGAAGGACAAAGATATGAAAAGTAACTCATGATTAAACCCAGGAGCGAAATGAACCAAATCTGAAATGTGGTATTGTGTCATAATGACATTAACCATGCTTCCGCAAACGGAATATTTCTTAAGTACCAAAATGCAATGCATACAAAAGTAAAAGTGTAAACCATGTGTTCTTTGTATCAATGCAATTTTGAGAGTTAGTGTTATGTGTCTTGTGATTAGCACACTGTAATAAGTGTTGTCTTACAACAACAAAAATTCGCCAGTTTTATTGTTGTATTTTGGGTTGTAAATTTCGGGGTTTTTACAATCAGATCCACTCTTAAATGGATCCATGCTAGATTTTATGTAATTCAGCTGATGAGTTCCTTTTAGCCTTAGAAAATGACTTCCAACAGCTTGCTGAGACTTTATGCCCTCCTTTTTACATTACAATCAAGCTGAGAGTTTATGATGCTTTGTAGGTCTCTTGTTCCCACCCGTTAGTGCAAAAACCAATGTTGCGTCACCCAATCTCCATGATAGTTGGTGCTAACATGCTGCTAATGCAGCTAAGACCATTCCTACACTTTTCGTTTTCTATACTACAATGAAAGTTACAAGTATTGACTCCACATAAGAATATTCCCTTTTTCTCATTTCTTACAATTACTTCTTTTTCCTAGTTTTCTAATGGCTCGTAGATCACGAAAAGAATATGTCCACCGTTTAACCATAGAACTTGCTATACAATAATGTGATAATTTCAGTTAAGTAGTATGACTACAACATTATCCACAAGTAATATACAAGTTTTAAACCAAGCACAGGCGGATACAACTCAGCAACATATCCAAACAAGTATTGTTATCATTTCGTCACAAAAAACATTAATATTTTCTCTTTCTTAATACAATAATGGTATTTTATCAATCCGCATCTAAGTAATGTTACTCTTTCCAATTTACAAAAGTATTCATCTCAATGGGCACATGCTATCATAACATAATAAGAATGTTGCTGATTCTTTCTGTCCAAAGTACCTACAACCAAAAGCATGGTCAGCCCAAAAAGCTGGCATGGCAATCTCCTATGATCTAGCACATTTCACAATTGTGTATTTTCCATTCATAACAATATCAAAACTCTTTACATGCAGTTAGAGAGTGTAAGAAATACATGTTCAATTTAAATTGCATTTTCAACTTCAGAGAGAGATGGAGAGAAGAGAGACAAACACCATATTTCCCACAAGCAAATTTCTCAATACAAGTAACAAAAAGAGGTTCAATACAGTCATGTGACAGTGTCCAAAAGTTTCCCATTAGTTATTAGGGTAAAAGGGGGTCCCACAACAATTTTCCCGTTATTGTTGCAAGTTTACAAAAGTGACCTGTTGTCACCTATCCTAAAATGTTGAATTTTCAAAAAAAAAAAAAAATTGGGCTAAGTGACCTCTTTGCTTCAATGTGTCTACCTCTGTGATGTCAAATAAGTGCAAAAGTTCCAGCAGTTAGTCATTTTTTGAGCATTTTAGGCTTATTGTGGCTATTGCGGACTTTGGAGGAACAGTTCCTTTGTTCCTCCTATTCCCCGATTCACCGATCGGTCCGCATTACTCTGTCTTGCAGTGTTAATCGGCTTTTCTATACTATGGTAGAAGTTCCATTTTGATATTTGTTCTCTATAGGCCTTGGTTCCCCGCACAACCTTGTTCTCCGCTAGCCCTTCTTCCCCACAAGCCTTCATTTTCTTCTTTGCGGCTTTTGCAGATATTTATAGAACTCTTGGAACGGTTCTGTTTTAGCCTACATTCCCCGCATAGCCCTATTCGCCGCATTGCACTGTTCTTCCCTTTTATTGCGGGTTTATCGACAAACGTTGGAACCAAAGGAAGTGTTCCACTTGGGCATAGGTTTCGCGCACTTGTTTTCAACCCACAAGCCTTGCTTTTCACGACCTATGCGGAGATTGGTCACCTGGACGGAACTCGTTCCCTCAGGCCCTCCGTTCCCCACAACTCCATGTTTCCTGCACCCCACTATGTTCTTCGAGTTCCTTGAATGCCCGTCATAACCGATAAACTAAGAGTTGAGTAAATAGGTTCCCTCGGGCAAGCCGACACCCGCATTTCACTGTTTTTTGCAATAATTGATCCTTTTTCGAGCCCATTGCTATATAAAGACATAACTTAGTTATTTTTTAATCCATTGTAAATCGAGTTTTCACTGTGCCCTGTCCATTTTGCTCCTGCACACTAAAAGGATGTTTTTGCTCATAACTCAATCAATTTTCATCCAAATTCAAAAATTCAAGTTGCATTGGAACTGTTGTGGAGGCGCCTTCCTTTCTATACTAAAGGTGAGTGGTGTCATCCTTCCTTGCTTTAGTTTGGTAGTTACTTGTGTTTTCAACCCTCCCCTTCAAATACCTCTTGAAAACCATTGATAAACCTCCATTTTCTCTGAGTCTTCCCTAGTTCCTCCATAATGAAGTTCCAATACGTAGGATACGAACATATTTCCTCTTGAAACCTCTATGCCTGATATAGGAGATAGTGATGTGAGACACATAAACCTAAATGATTTTTGGGACTGAATTTCTGAAGACACTCCCACTGTAATTGCCCAATGTACAAAAAACTGTGGAATTACCTATGATGTTGGTTTCCCCACCTCAGTGCAATGCACCGACACTATCTTAGCTTGTGCCTCAAGCTTTGACCCGCAAACTAAGGAAATTAAGGATCCCCAGGGACAGATTGTTGCTAAATTGGATGCCCACTATATAAATGTTGCCTTAGGGATACCGACTTTAGAGAACTCCAAAATCTTGACCAAGGCTGAATGTCAGAATCTCTTTGATCAAAATCAAGATATTTATAAGACAATGATTGTTATGTCCTGGCTCAAAATCAAGAAGAAAGGAGGTTCTAAGCTGTCCAAATCTCTCTACAAAAGTGATTTTAAGGAAGAGCTCTAAGATATGATCACATTGCTTGCAAGAATAATGGGCATGCCTTCCACTAATGAGTTCCACTATTGGATGTGTGTATACATCAATGTAATATGTGAAGACAAACAAAGGTTGAATTGGGGAGAGATCATTTGTGAGAACCTAACTCAACAATTGGCCAATGTGCATCAAAGTAAAACTTTCCACATGACTTCATACCTGATGTATACCATAGCAGCTTACAGGAGTGGGTAGGGTTGTCTGGGCAAGAAGATAAACAAAATGCACCGGTATATGAGTTCTACACCCAATTCACCTGTGCAAACAACAAGACTCGTCAAAGTAGGGTGAATGATGCCTTTACAATGCTCTTGGTCAGATTGTTGGAAAGAAATGTAGCTGAGAGATTTTCTTTAGAGGCAAGACAACTAATCTCCACATATGGCAGCCTATTTATCCAATTCAGAAAATTTTCATATATCAGGATAGTTGGATTTGAGAATACACTCAACAAGTTGCCAATGGTAAATTGGTTCTAGTGGAACTCTGCAGGCAGCTGAATGTACTACATAGAACATGCAAAGACAAGATCTCCGGCATTCAATTCCCTATCTCACTGGGAAACTACACATGTAGATCTGCCTTGGATGCACAAAACGTCAAGAGAACTATTTCAGAGTTCAAATCCCATATCTTTCAGAGGTGGTCCTCTTTTGATAGTAAGGTTGTTATCTCAAAGAATCTCATAATGACCTATTATCATGTACCCACTTTTGAAGACTATTGGGAGGACTGTGCAGATGAATATGAAGTGACAAAACGATACTTTGGTAGATTATCATTGCAGCAAATCAAAGATATCAATCTGTATAATGTTACTGAAGTATCCGAGGATGATGATTCTGATTTGCACTTTGTGGAATACATCGGATCCATTCAATCTACCATCCATTGATTGGTCTCAAAAAGAGAGGGATGATCCGGCTGAAATGAATAATCTTGTGCTATTGAGGACAAGACATTGGTTCACGAGGAAAATGAAGGAATGCAGAGAAACAATGAAGACATCTTACTATCAAGAAGCCTCGACTTCTTAGAAAGACGCTCCAACCCAATTGACTCCTTCCTCCCCACCCTTGGATTCAGGAACCAAGGTATATGTGAAAAAGGATAAATCAAAAGAGGCAGAGAAGAATGAGGAAACACAAGAGCAAAGGGTAGAATAAGAGAAGATCCAAGAATCAACTGATGAGGTTGATGTTGCTCCTGATCAAGTGTTGTTGGTTCAGCAGACTTTTAACATGAAATAATGGTTTGATATTATATTCTCTCCACATTACAAATAATACTGAGGCTAATAAATAGCCATGGAAATAGAAAACTGACCTCCTACAAACCAGGAAGTCACACAACAAAACAACCCGTTAATATCATTACGGGTATAACAAAAATATATTGTTGAAACAATATAACAAACCTATATTATTAATAATGAGTTATAATATAACTCATATTAATAATATTACAATATATAATAATGAGAGCACTATGATATTTCTAACATTCCCCCCCTTAGTGCGAACATGGGGAAAACACCATCTTCAACTAAGCAGCATGCCGCTCCGTAGCTTGCACATGGTCTCGATCCTCAACACTGACTGTGGGAACTACATCATCCAGGGACCGTTCAACCTATTAGATGAATACATGAATTGGGACCGTTCAACCAATTCACATCAACCATCAAATCAGTCTGATCAAGAACACTTCCTGCAATAGTATCAATGGTACAATTTATCATCACGGGGGACACACAAGCATTGCATTGCACACAGGAACAGGGATGCTCATCTGTTCTTATTCATCACACAAGACACCAAGATGTCACTAAAGCAGTTTGCGGCCTCTGAGGTAGTGACGAACTTGAGGACGCTGATTGTCCTCCTGCCTCCGTTGCCTCCATCCTCCAATATGAGGATAGATGCTCAAAACAGATAATCTTCATCACTTGAATAATTAATAGGTTCATTGTCACTTGCAGGATTAGAGTAATCATCCCAATCTTCTTCAGCAGCTAAAGCGTTTTGTTCCAACTTATCATCTAAGAGATCTTGAGCTCTTTTCTTACAATTCACAAAACCATGTCCTGGTTGTTTACAGTAATGACACAAAAGACGTGTCTTTGACGATACAAACCTTTTTTTACCTTTATAGAATGATGATTTATTGTTTGCAACCATGACAGTTTCTTGTTCTGGTACACACCTTTTGATTTTTTCTTCCTCATCAAGCAACAAGGAAATTAAATTTTCCAAACCGGGATTGATCTTACTAAGAGTAAAAACAATACTCGAATATTCTTTTGGCAAACTATTTAGTAAGATTGCTTTAGCATCTTCTCCATCTACCTCTGCTTTTATTCCTGCTAATTGATTTAAAATGGATCGAAACTTACTGATATGTTGAACCATATTGTCATTTTCTCCCATCTTTAGCCCAAAAAGTTTTTGCTTCAGCGCCATTGTTGCACTACCTGCTTGAGATCCAAATAATTTGTTCAATGTCACCCAAATATTATTAGATGACTTGGTTAGATCAATATGATGCAAATATGCATCGGATAGACCAAGACCGATAATTGCTATTGCTTTCCGATCCTTACTTTCCCATTTCGTTGCTTCGTCTGCATCATTCGGTTTTTTAAATTTTCCATCGACAATGTCCCATAAGTCTTTGTCAATCAACTGTAGTTGGGTTCGTACTTGCCACGCATGGAAGTCTTTACCATCAAATCTTTCAATTAAATTTATCTTTTCCATTTTGAAACTCCACTAAATCAAGAAACTTGAACCAAATAATAATAGACTTCTTTATACTGGCAGAGATACTTGACTTTAATAAATAAAATATATTAGAACTTGACAGATAACCAACTTACTGATATAAACAAGCAGATTTTAGAATGATCGCCAAACCAAAATACCCATTTCTTTATTCACGCCTCTGTTAATACTGACCACACATTTCAATGCTGAGAATATTGAAATTAACTGTATTCAATGCGTATATTAGAATCTCTGTATCAACTGTATTCAATGCGTATAAATTTGTAAATCTGAGAATCCCACGCCATAAATCTGTAAAGATTGGGAGTATTCAATGCGTGCAAAAATGGAATGCAATCAAATTTGTGACAGATCTGAAGACATATCATATACGGCCTGAAGTGCCACCAAGCTCGACAAAAGAATTCTCGATTTGATGTCAACCAATATAAGTGGATATATTCTATAGCAAACCCAAGATTCAAACAATCTCAACAAAACGCATTTGGAGAGATTTGACTGTGTTATAATCCAGATCATACCTTGCATGTAGTTTATCATATATCCCAATGTTTCGAACGCTACCCAGAGATTGTGTTCAGATTTCTGTATACAAAGTCATTGCATCGCCTCTTGCTTTGAAGGGTCTATGACCTTGATTTTCAGCTGGAATGAATGAGCCAACATGACAGAAATAAAATTGATGCAAGAACAGAAATTAAAAAAATTTCATCACAGATTTTCATATACGGGGAAAAAATAAACAAATCAATTTTCCATCTAAGGACAAACCAGTTTCGCTCCGATACCACATGTTGGTTCAGCAGACTTTTAACATGAAATAATGGTTTGATATTATATTCTCTCCACATTACAAATAATACTGAGGCTAATAAATAGCCATGGAAATAGAAAACTGACCTCCTACAAACCAGGAAGTCACACAACAAAACAACCCGTTAATATCATTACGGGTATAACAAAAATATATTGTTGAAACAATATAACAAACCTATATTATTAATAATGAGTTATAATATAACTCATATTAATAATATTACAATATATAATAATGAGAGCACTATGATATTTCTAACAAGTGTCACGACCCTCGGGAGAAGTAAAAGTAGTTATGGAGCAAGAAATTGAAAAACAAAAGGATGAAGAAGAAGAAGAGGAAGATGAAGGTAATAAAGAGGGTGAAGATGAGGTAAAAATCATTGAACCGGATACAGGAAAAACTAGTACCTCCAGGCCTAAGCTAGAGGTTAGAAGACCACCTTCTTTTGCTACAACTCCTACTCTTGAAGTCTCCACTTCTTGGCCTCTCAGTCCTCAAAATGTCCTTGCTTTGCCACCTCCTCCAACTCCTCCTTCCAATGATTCATTCACATGGGTTTAGCTCCTCCTAAAAAAACTAAGGGAACTTCTTATTTGGTCTCAGATGCCAAAGGACAACAATTTCTAGAAATTGCTAAGCCAAAAGGAGACAAGAATGAAAAAGAAGTATCTATCTCGAACTTGGAGCTTACTAGGGTTCTGCTTGGAGAATCAACTTCAAAAGGAGATGTGCACAATCTCAAGGAAACAATCTCCAAAGTCATTGAGAGAGTGGAAAAGGGGAAGCAAACTCAAGATCAACTTGAGGTACGGGTGCAAGTTCTCTCAAACTTTATCAAGTCTCTCCTCTCACTAGACAAGACCCCTCTTGATCCCACTCCCATTTCTGCACTTCCTCCCACTACTGTCACTGCCGGAATTGATGTCAAAACAATTGCGGAAATTCATAAACATGCAGCATTTGGCAAAGTTGTTGAGGCTTGGGTAGAAGGAATTCTGGTTTTTGGTTTGGGATTCATTGATTAGGATGTATGATAATATCTCCTCAGCTCAAGAGCAACTCAATGCAGGAGTAGACAACATTGATAAGGAGCTCAATCTATGGGCAGATTGCATTCAAGATCTCATAATCATGAGCACAACTGATGAAAAGATTTGCATGTCTCACAAAATTTTTGATGATTCAAAGAATAATCTATCCAAGAAATGGACCTACAGTGTGGAATGAAGAATCAGGGTCCTAAAGGAAGTTGCAGTTGAGCTGAAAGCCATGGTGCAAAAAGGTAAGTCACTAAAGGTTGAGATCTTCGCCGACTTACAAGCTCTCCGTTGCCAATTCTACAAGGATAATTCTGCAAAACGAATCCACTTAATGAAATCACAGCAAAATTCAACTCATCGATCTTGGAGGAGTTATTCAAAGCAGACTCAATCAACAAGGACAAGGTGAAGGAGTTATTATAATTGCACAATGCAGTTGTTGAGGCCACCCAAGGACTCTTACAGAATGGTGGTGTTGCAAAAGAAATGGAATATTCTCTTGGAAGTTGGCTGGCTGCTCTTGCAAACACAATAGTTTCCAAGAGCATGAAAATCTCAACTGTTGTGACCAAGTTTAGAGTTCAAGTGCTTAAGATAAAGGTCTCTATTGTTGTTGTTCCCAATGTCCCTTCTTCTTCAGGCTCATAATGTTTCATAATTGTCTTATTTTTTAGTTGGCTTTATTATTCTAAAAGTAAACTTGTAAAATAAAGCCAACTATGTAATTAATTAATTAGGTGTTCAACACTTAATTAAAAGACAGTTAAAAGGTAGTTACATCCTCCCCTCAGTCTACATAAGGCTTCATTTTTACTTATAAAGGGGTTGAATATTGGTGCTATTGGAAGTAATATACAAAGTTTTGCTCAATACAGAAGAAGACTTTCCTTTTCTCATCTGAATTCTTCCATTTCTTTTCTTGCAATCCGATTAATGTGTTGATTTGTCATATGTGAAATATGAAACTTTGTGTTCAATTCATGAAGTGAAATGTATTGAACTTTGTGTCAATCTGCATTTTCTGTATCATGGGTTTCATTTATACAAACACACATGTTCTTATATTCTTATTGCATGCACAAGTAGAATAAAAATCTGCAATCTCTTTATTTGAAAGTGTTGCTTCTTCCCTTCTCTCTTTACAGTCAGTGGGTGATCTTGCATAACCAAGGAGGGTACATGTATCCTTGACTGATGAGTTAGCCTGAACTTTGTATCCCTAACTCGTTCCTCTTGCCCAGATAAGGTGTTGTCATTCTTCAAAACCCCATCGCTTTGTTTATCTCCTGTATTGAAAATATGAAGTCATTCATATGCACCAATATCCTCATTCAGAGTTAGTTAGCCTGTATATTTGTAAATATATAGAGATTCAAAATTTGGTTGAATAAGGGAACCTCCCCATCAAAGAGGATCTGGGACTATCGTCCCCTGAACTGTTGATTGTCTCTAACAACCAATTTTCCAACCAACATGACCAATTTCGCCAGAGTGGCTACGAAACCAAGTTTGAAAACCAATGTTCAAGACTCAAACACACAATGTGTCAATTCCCATCTACTCCCCTATACAGGGAAACCCTCAAAGCCGACAAAACTTATTTCTGGTGACCAGGGTTCAATCTATGACTACCTTTCTGGAGCTGATTATCGTAATTGGAGCAGTTTATCCTTGCTATTGAACCGTAAGTGGCCAACAAAACCCGCTTGCAAAACTAGTTCCCAAAATGGGTTTATCGAAACTAAGGGTTGGTTACGATTGTCATGGTAAAACTCTAGAGCTATGTGGTGGTAAAATTCCATTTCCCAACATGGATTTCCCAAACCACGAGCTAAAACCAAAACCAATTTCTAACTTTTGGCAATTGTCTCATGCTGCGAAATGACCAACTGGGCTCCGAAACACATGACATTAAATGATCAAGCGATCATCTGAAGTTGTTCTAAAGGTTGATGTGACATTCCACGTCACCAAGGAACACGGTCAAACACTAGTGCCTAGGGCATTCCTGTCCCCCTGCGGGCGCTTCTGTCCTGCACATTCTTAGGATTCCAAACATTCATCAAGCCTTGACGACATTGTTTCCATCCAGATCCAACAGATACTCAATCTAGATCATTCCTAGGTTACACAGAATTAGCTAAGTTATCTCCCTTTCTCATTTGCTTAGGGTTTTACACCATTGAATGCTTATTGCTTGTGCATATTGTACATAATTATCAGAATATCATTTGTTACAGTAGTTACACTGAAATTAAGGTTTAATTCAATTTAGATTAAATCATTTTCTTTGAGCTTGGATACTTATTCTGCAAACCGGTCCAAAGATCACTTGCCGCCACCGCATTCCAGCCCTCGGGATTAAATAATATGAAAGAGATAATGGTAATAGCAAAAGAACCTCTTTATGATATTTGCCACAGTCTACTGTATCTATAGCAAGTCTTGATTCAATTTTGAGAATGATTATATCGCAGTCCCAATACTCCACAAACATGAGTATTTTGCAACTCCAAACGTTATAATTTTTGCTAATGCCCTTTTGTGGCTCTAGCAGGACCAAATTCTAGGTAATGGCCATGATACATAAGGATGTTGAAAACCTGTAAATCAATGCAAAAGGAAATGCAAAGTCTATAGAAAGCAACTTGCTTGGTGAGCCCTTAAACACATGGTATTCTTGAATACTGACAATAACTCAAAACATGGAAACAATACATCAATATTAATAAGCTCGCAATGTAAATAGTAAATCTTGAGTAAGTAAATTGGTGGAAAACTCTACCATAGAGACTTCGGTAAATGTCTACATTCAAATCGTTCCAAAATCGATGTCACACATCTACAAGTGCACGTCCTCCTTTGGGTATACTCAAGGAACTAATGTCGTGGAAAACAATGAAAAACGCAATTGGAATATAGTTAAAATTGTGTCTGCCATACTTCATAGGTGACTGCAAATCCTCCTCTCTTGCCTTCCTTTCGCGGATCGTGATTTGTTTGCTTGCACATTTGTGTACACACAAAAATGTCTATGAATTTGTGTCCTTTGCATGCACCGACACTGTTTTGATCACAAAGGAAAGCACATCTTTTCTTCTACACTTCAAAATCGCAATTTTTCTTTTAGTCTAGTTTGCACACGTCCTCGTCGTTTGGTCACAAGTTTGGTTTGTAAAACACGTTTTTCTCACGTCCTCTTTCCCATGGCTCATCTCCCTTCTACCCGCGCTCTAGTGTGATCCTCCTGAATGTGCAAGTAATCTGCACACATGACCACACAAATCTTTACTACCTCGACTTTATCCTTTGTACCCTAGCGTTATCCTTGGGGATTCCTCAAACATATGGTTTTGATACCAATGTCAGTAATAATAAGAGAGAGAGAATGAAGAGAAATGGAAGGCACACTGACATACTTGTCTGTCCATCAATTATTTATCAAAAAGAAGTTACATATTCAAGTGAGGAGATTGAGAACGTTGATTACTGAAATACATTAACTCTTAGTTAATGCTTAATTAATATATTTAATAGCAGCACACAAATCTCTATCATTGGAAAGAAGTTTATTAACAAATGGGCAGACTAGTTCATACAATTTCCAGCTTCCTCCTACATTCAGGTTTTTGTCTTTGCAAGCGTCCTTACATGCTCCCAAGATATGTATGTGGTCATGTTCTACTCGTGGTATATGTTTGCCAATTGGCAAATGTACATCAATTCTTAACCAATGGCACAGAAAGAGGGTACATATTCCCATAAAAATTGGTTTTAATTTCTATAAAATATTCTTGCTACTAAAAGACTGTGAAGAGAAGCCATATCTTTTAACCTCGAATTCTATGAAATCAAGCCTCCATACGATGGTAGAGAAAAATTTAAGTCTCTTCTAGGCAAAAACTATGCTCGTTCATTTCCTTCAAGACTATTGGGAGAATTGTGAAGACACAAACACAGTGAAACGTAGGGAGAAGAGATCGCTGGTATCTGTGGAATGGGCAAAAAAAGAGTCTGGGATCTGTGCTGACAGTGATGGTCTTATCCTTCCCAAGAGGCTCTTTTCAGTCAAGAACTTCATCTCTCAAGCCCAACCAAATGTGAATCGGACAGGTCTCAGCAAATGTTTTGAAGAGTGGCAATGTAAGTGGTATAAGTGGCGGTCACAATCAGGACACCAGGAAATTAAAAGCAGTAAGCTCTCCAGGCCATCCAGATGCATAAAGCTCTTTAGCAAAGAATATTAAATTTATTCTCCCTAAAAACTGCAAAAAAGCTAACGGTGACTATTGGTAGAAAGGTAAACAGACTACAGTTCAAGCAGCTAAAGCCTTAAATACAAGTGATTAGACACCCTCAACAAATCCAATTTGTTAACTTCTAATACATGAGTTTTTAGCCCTCTCTGACACAGTGAAGCACACTTGAAAAGGACCACTTTGAATCACACAATTTTGACAAGCTCGAGATTTCATGTAAATAATCTATTGTGCAAAAACGTTCAGAGAATGTTTCAGTTGGTCAAAAGATATAGAGCGTAAGTTCTAACGAGAATAAGAAATCAATCAAGTCCCTCAATGCTTCACCATCTGAATAGGCGAAGACAACTAACACAGTCCTAATTTAAGGACCCACGTAAGCTCAAACACCCTAGTGGGTTGAAGAAAATGGTGAATACAAAAGAGTAACATTAGTCAAAGATAGACCAGAAAATATAGATTTCGTTGGCTTCTTTCATCAAGCAGAAATATCCCAAGCTAGCAAAACCTCATGGTACGATCCAGATTGATGAGATGGATCAAATGCATGCCAAATAGCCACTTCCCTAGTGAGAAAATATAGGGAGGATATGGATGTTACTGATTATCTGGCAGCAGATCATATTATCCCGAAACCAAACAAAGGAGTAATCAGTCAGCCATCAGCCACTTACGGGACTTTCGTGGATCAGATAATGAAAGACGTGATCTCAAAAGAAAATCTTAAAAACCAAGTTAAACAACTTGGCGGATATATTGAATATTTCTCAGTTGCATTGGCACTAAAAGGGGCAGGCTCTCCCAAATTCATCTGGTGTCCTTATGAAAAATTATACTCTCCCTCAAGTGGGAGAGATAGGTAAGTTTGGGAAGGTGGTAAAAGTAATGATTGAAGATATGGTTATCATATATTTCAATGTAATTGAATAATCTGCTGAAAGATATCATAAGCTCAATACCAGCTACAACAATATAAATGATTTCTCAAAAAAAGTGTCCGAAAAAGCAGAGCTGTGGAAATTCCAGATCTATTTTACATGTCAAAGATAGCTTTGGAATAGTTAGTGGATCACGGTGTCTTCATTTCTACCAACAAGGATTCTTCTGATGAACAGGTACACAAAATTGATTTACACGTTGAAGAGCTGAGGAAAGCTAGCAAAGAGTTGGATAAGGATGTGGATGAACGTCCTAAGGTGCTATATGATAGACGAGTTCACCATGACAATGCGTTGCCCTCTTTTCAGTAAAATCGGTAGCTGTCATGCAGTGAAAACCGAATTACAGCAGCATCTTTAAAAAGCTCTTACCAAGCCCCTGATTTTGACAAGGATTCGTTGAATAAATTGATGAAGGACTCAAGCGAATTAACGAAGCAAATGGGACAAATCAGAAACATGATTCACTGGAGTACGAGTATTCAAATTGTCTCTTAAGTGGGAAATCTGAATTCAATTTGTTGGATCGCCAAATGAAGGCAAAGTACAAGATGTTGTAGACTTGTTTTGCAACTGCAAATTGAAAAAGGCTTTGTCTTTACAGCAACCAATTGTAATTGATTCAAATAGCTCGGGCAGGGCCCAACTTGACACTTCAAATAGAGCAAACAAGTCACCCACAGATGCCACCTCATATGTGCCACTTCATTTTAGTCAATCAAAGTGGTGCTTATGAGTTATTTCTGGTTTTACTTTTCACTTGTTCAATTAGATGTAAAAAGTTAGTTGAAGTGGTTAGCATAGCTACCCCTGGAAACATTTTCAATACTATTTACTATTTTTTGACAGTTATGTTGCATGTAGAAGCTTTGTTTTCAACTGAAGAGAAAAGTAAGCGATAACTTTGTGTCTCATTCTCTTCATCCATTATTAATCTTTATTTTTAAATAGTGGTTGATGGAATGCCTCCAGGATTTAATTTGATAAGTTTGTGTGGTGGACTGTCAGGTATTCCCCTTTGTTTGAATCTTTGCGTGTGGATTAGTCCCCTGCCTTTATTTTATGAAACATGCAACTTATTTTAAGATGTTTAATTTATAGTAAAATCACACCCAGGCAATCCAATTATTTCACAATTGTATAGTTGTAAGCCTTTGTGAATACCTTTTCTTTTTCTGTAAAAATTGAAAAGGGCCCCTCTCCAAATAATTGAGAGAGGAACTAATGTTCCTCACACTGTTACATCAAGATTTGTCTCATTACAGATCTAAGTGCTAACACACCCAAATGATCTTTACTTGGATTTCAACCTACAGGTGGAAAAATCCGTTCCATGCAAATTAGATTAACCTACTTTACCAAATGTAAAACATATCCACCCATGAATGCACTCAACTGATTGAATCGCTGATATAGCTGCTATGCATACACTGAGTGGACCCACTTCTCACAAAAGCTTTCTAAAAATATGACTGTCTAATTTATAAAACTTTGAATGATTGGATCCTATGGTTAATATATGTTGGTCTTCCTCATCAGCCTCCTAGGGCCAGGACTGTCTGAAAATAAAAACCTGCTGGGAACAGATTTTATTAGTAAATGCATGCTGGTCAACAAAAGTGCCAACTGATTTAGCAACCAGCTTCATAATTCCTAGCAATAAAGTAGACCCAGAGACTCTGGAAAATGTGATGCAAAAATGCAGTGTAATGCACGAGACAATAAGAGAGAAAAAGTTCCAAACAAAATAATTTTTTTTAACTAGCTATGGCTTTATAACACTGACATATCAGCATGTAACTAATTAAAATTTTAATTTTAGTGATTGACCTAATTATATTATGTAGTGCGCAAATATGTTCCACTTCCACAACTCCTAACTTTGTAAAAAGTTTTTTTTTTAAATTCTGTATTTTGTGACTCTCCTAGAAATCATAACCAATTAATAATCCACTACAAATTTGTGTGCACCTACGTAGGATCACAAGTGGGGCATAGAGAACTAACTCACAAAAAAGGATTGCAAATGCCAGAAAGAAACAAAGAGCAGTCTTGGGCTGTCCAACATCACTATCTGAATCGAGCACATATAATTTGTTAATTATTCAATTTAAATTAAAAGTTGCCTCACAATTGTAACCTTCTTGTGTCAAGTAAATTAGCATGAACACAAATATATTGTTATCCATAGGAAGTTTAGGATTTCAATCCTTGTATTGAGGAGGCAGTGAGTGGAATGAACCTAGTGGATTGTGCAAATGGAATTTTAAATAGATTTCATTTTAGCTAGGGCTGAAACACCAGCCTACACTTACTAAGACATCCGAGTACAGCTCAGCTGCAGAGAAGTTCTCCAGCTGGCAATACAAACCAATTGCCAGAAGCAGGAGATACTGAAATTATATGTTAGTGACAAAGACGTTACAAGGAAAACAAAAATGAAAAACTTAGGTTGCTGGAATGGAAAGAACACGGATGTAAAGACCATGAAACCAATTTGTAATAAAGCCAAAGAAAACAGAAAAAAAATGCCTATCAAGCCAACCAAAATGGATTCAAAACTGCAGAGGGCATAATTAAGGTCACTCATCCGTTAGGGGGAGGATAAGGTTCTTTTTAATAGTGCAACTTTAAAATCACATAACAAACTAGAATGCCAGATAGGGATTGCAAATCAAGTAGAGATGGATTAACATCACCTTGAAAACTTGAAAAGTAGGAAAGCCCGGCCCTTCAATTGTTGACGTAGATTATTACTTAATTTATAAATTGAAAAAACCTACTCATCAATGGCCATAAGGTAAGAATTTTCATAATATATGTTTGCAAAAAGTGAACCATATCAGAGGGCACAAATGTGATTACTGATCCACAGGAAGGAAATAATGTTACAAGATAGGGGGGAGCTAAGTCACCAGGTTTGTGTTCGTGTTTGTGTTCGGCGAGGATTAAATTCGGATTAAGTTCGGCGAGGATTAAATTCGGCAAAAAAAATCGTGATTAAATTTGACTACTATAATTTGCAATTTTTTTAATATAATTAAATATTTAAATATAATTAATAAATAGAATAATATTACAAATTTAAATACATTATAATATGTAAATTTTAATTATAACACACTTAAAAATATAAAAACGTTATAAAAAATTGAAAAGTTAAAACATTATTGAAAGAATATGAAATGAAAAAATAATAATAATAATATTATAATTTATTATTACAAAGCAACTTCAGTATATTTGTTATATAATAAATATTCCAAGTTAATCGTGGTCACTTCAGTATATTTGTTATATAATAAATAATCCAAGAAACACCTTTAGGCTTCGAGAACGGATAATATTGGACTTCACGTGATTTGCTCTAATGCCACGCTACACCAAGCCATGCCAATGTCCACAGCGACGAGTCACGGAGTGGAGCCACGCCCACGAAGAAAATCCACAGGGACGAATTCGCAAAATAAATTCAGACTGTCGACAATGAAAATGCGATTGTCTTAGTGTTGATTTCTTTAGAAAAATCCAAAAACCCTAATCGAAAAAACGTTTTTGAAATACAGTTTAATTAAAAAAAACGAAGCCCTTTTTCGTGCAAATTTTCGAGCGAACTGCAACGATGTTTTTCGGTTTTCATTTAGTTCGCCGGATTTCGAACTTTTTACTTGAAGTTCGGCGAACCCTGTGACATAGGGGGGGAGGATAGGGTTCTTTTTAAAAGTGCAACTTTAAAACCACGTAACAAACTAGAAGGCCATATAGGGATTGGAAATCAAGTAGAGATGAATTAACATCACCTTGAAAACTCGAAAAGTAGGAAAGCCCAGCCCTTAAATTGTTGACGTAGATAATTAATTAATTTATAAATTGAAAAAATCTGCTCATCGATGACCATAAGGTAGGCATCTTCATAATATATGTTTGCAAAAATGAACCATGTCAGAGGGCACAACTGAGATCATTGATCCACAGGGAAGAAGGAAATAATGTTACAAAATTCTCTCTACTACCAGAACTTCAAAAACATGCAATCAACTAGAAGATCAGATGAGAGTTACAAACTTACAAATCAAATAGAACTAGACTATCCATCACCAATTTAGCTTGAAAAGGAGCAATGCCATAGCCTTCAGGCTTCAATTGTTGATGTAGATTGCTCTACAAATTTATTAACCAAAATCTCCCACTCATCAATGACAATCATGTTCACCAAGCATTTTCATAGTTTAGAATATAGACAGAAGGTAACCACACAAACAGTAAGATCAAATTACATAGGAGATGGCATGTCAAATATATGACTCTAATCACAGGTTCCTCCTAGGCAAACTATGCACATCTTACCATGGTGTTATGTCCTATATATTAATTCTTTTGGCTAGAAATGTTGCAACTCCAAAGGAATTGCGCTGGCGATATCAGTAGCAAGTCACTTGAACAATCCAACTGCATTCATCAAATGTCTTAAACAAGAAAAATAGCTGTAAAGTCTGTACCATATAGCTTTAACAACCTCTTAAAATTAAGGGTCATTATATGCAAAGAACTTTTTCCACTCATGGGAATCCAAATCAATTTATCAAATGTCTTATACAAGAAAAATAGTTGTTTAGTCTGTACCATAATAGTTTTAGCAACCTTATTCCTACAACCTCCTAAAATTAATGGTTATTATTTGCAAGAAACTTTTTCCACTCATGAGAAGCTTCATAGTTCATCGAATATAAACCAAGAGACCAGTATATTTAGTTAGAATAAATATTTCAGTTTATAATGAAACAAACAGGATAACTTGGGACAACCATAAAATAACCAAATCAGAAAAAAGAACGCAGTTTACCAATGTGGCGTACCAAACGGAGGTTCTTCACTTGGCCATATTTGCTCATCTCCTAGAGAATGAGTGACAGATCAATACATGGGCCACAAGTTCAGACAACATTCTTTTCATATTGTTTGATGAACCTGAACAAGAATACCTTTTCCAAAGACTCTTCTGTTGTGGTACGTGAGAGGTGACCTACAAATACGGTACAATACGGATCACCAATAACCTTGGGATCACCAGTTGGATCATCTGAAAAACATTATGATAGCTTATCGTTCACCATAAGTTTTTAGAAAGAAGACACGGAAGCGTGAAAAACATAGAAAAACAAAGCATATGTACTAATAAGAGGTCCATGTGGAAGGCATTCAAAGTACTAACAGAGCCCAGCTGTAGCACAGAGGAGTGCACGGTATACGCCATTATCATGAGCAGTGATATCAGTGCCATCAATACTGCCTGCTTGAATGGGGTGATATGAATCTGCATAGAATACTGCATTTATATTTGCATTTGAGCTCATTCTCCTTGCATATGATTCTGTATAATCAAAACATGAACAATGCCAATGAAACCTTCAGAGCCATAGGAGGAGAAAAGAGCTGACATGACACGAGAACTTTTCACACTTCCCTTCAACGGCTAAACAATATGCAACACCAAACAATAATTTCATAGTATATGACCTGTTAGAGATTAACAAAACAACAATACCTTAGCACTAAATATAATGAGTCCCTTCCAAACTTCTGTATTGACTGTATATAATGATTTTTAGAGGGAGGCATGAAAGTGGTTATCATTGCTTCTCAATCAATCCTATGCTTATTGGTTGAAACCAATAAACAAACATATGTGCAAAAAAAAGAAACTTTTTTTTTAATAGATGCTTCATATACCAACAAAACACAATATTTACAACAAAGGTTGTACAAAGAATAAAGAACTGTACAACAGCGTTTACAAGGAAGATTACAGCTTAGTTCATAAAGCAATCAGAACAGTAATAAAATCAGAATAACTCCGGGGTTCTAATTTTTTTGCCTCCCGGTGCAGCAGAAAACCTTTTGCAAGCAATTACAATTGAATTTCACCTTTCCAGAGTGCATACCTTGTTCTTGAAGACATGATTACATCTAAATTTCTAAACAATGAACAAGGCAGAAAGTCGTACACAATTCCAAATACTCCTTAAAAGGTGACGGATGAGAGCATTGGAATCACCTAGCAAGGTTTTCCGCCAATGTATGTGTCCCTAAAAAAGAGCTTGCCGCGTGGATTGAACAAACTTCCAACATGATTTTGCAAAAGAACATTCCCACAAAAGATGCTTAACAGTTTCCACATTTGAGAAATGAATACAAAGACCATCAGTAAGGCCACTCTTGGACAATCAAGCCTTTGAAGGAAGCCCCTACTATATCACAAGCGAACCAAAGACTCGAAGTTTATGAGAGACCTTTACTGTCCACACACTATGTAGTCTGCGAATCCATACTGCTTCTGCATCCGAAAAAATCCATCTCGTGTTGAGAACAGGTGCAAGGGATCATTTTTGATGTAACAAGTGATAAAGACAATGTGTGTCATATTGGGAATTTGGATCTCCGTAAAGCCATTGCCAATCCTGCCAAATAGGCCCTTGCATGTCTAGATTCATTTTAAATAACTCTTCCTGGGGAATAAGATTCTAGATTTCCTTTAAATAAGACCATTCTGTAGAGATTAAAGCATACTCGCGGGCTAAGGATCACCAATCCTAGTTGCGTGTATTGCTGTCTCATAAATCCATTCAGAAGAATAGCCTTTTTGCTGAACTTGTGAGCCTAAAGAAGTGGGATAGTGACTAGAGATATGTCCTATAATTTCTAGGTCCATGTGCATATGTTTGCTAGATCCCACCCAGTTCGACTACCAAAAACTCTCCAAGTGACCACACCTGCAATTTTATGCCAAGCTGTCTAAATACCTATGAAAACAAAGAATCTGAAAATTAATTGAATCAACAATGATATCACAAAGGCCGAAGGGCCCTCTGATCTTGCTCAAATGACAGGCTGCTAAATATTGATGCCTCATGAAAATCTGCCATGAAGAAAAACCCTCCAAGTTACGGATCACCCATTTGGCTTCCAAAATACATCCATGTGTGACATTATCTCTTAAACCCAAACCTCCTTCCTTGGGCATAATACAAACAGCCCACAGAACCAAAGGAAGGCCCCGAATACCACCATATTTTGACCAAAAATTCGTTCTTCAAATTTGTTTGAGATGAAGAAATTGAGATTTTGATGGCAACCAACATGAAACATAATAAACATGAGATGCCTGAAGAATGTTGCTCACCATAGTTAATATACCCGCAAAGGAGAGATCTTTGCTTTACCAATAAAGAAGTTTTATCTAAATTCATTGAAGAACCCACTCCCACATGCTCATTGAAGAAAGATTCAATCCAAAAGGAATGCCTAAATATCTGACAATAGTTCCAAGTGGAACAATGACCACTCAAGTGGAATCCAAGAAGGTATATTATCCTAACCAACAAGCCAATATTCAGATTTGTGACGACTCACAACAACTCCAGATGCAATGCAAAAAGTATCCAAACACTCCTTGGCACCCTCCATAGAGTTCGGAGTTGCTTGAATAGAAAGAGAATCATCAGCAAAGTGATTGTTAAGCATTTGGAACTCATCAGGCAAATAAATACCTTAAACTCTTCCCTGAGTGCAAGCAGCTTCCGGGAGATAACCAAGAGCATCAGCAGTAAGGACAAAGATATGGTGCAAGTGGGCAACCCTGCCTTATGGAATGATGAAACATAGTATGTGGGGAAAGTACATTGTTAACAGCCACAAAAGAGGAAGCACAAAAAAATAAAGTGTGCACCATCATAACAGACTGTGAACCAAAGCCATGAGTAATTAGCATTTCTGAAATGAATGCAAATTTTATTATTGAGCTATAATTTTACTTCCTTCAACATTGAGTAGAATAAAAAATAATTGTTAAGGAAACACAAAAATTTAGCTTTCTCAACATATCCTATTAAGCTTCATTAGGATAGTGTTAAGACCATAGTTACCAACTTACCAGGTTCAGGAATTCGGACCCGTTCGGAAGGACCAAAAAATTCAGAAATCCGGAGTTCTCAATAAAGTTAGAAAAATACGATTTGGAATATATATACACACAATATAAATAAATAATAACGAAATAATAATAAACTAATATCAACTAAATATTAACATATTTACTAAATAAATAACTATTGAACTATTTAAATATTAACATATTAACTAAATATTTATGTTAATAATAAATAATATGAACTAAATAAATAATAACTAAGTAAATAACTAAATAACACTAAACATCATATTAATAAATTATTATATGCTAATCGTTTCAACTAAAAACCCTTGTCTAAAATGTTAAAACTAAATGTATCTAAAGACTTACTAGACCACTGTCGAGCACTCCCGCTGCCGAGCACCACCACAAAGAAGAGAAGAATATCAAGGGTCAACATTAGTTTTGTTTATGTCATCTCTTTTGCAAGATTTGTTTATTGTTGAATCAAAGGTAGGATTCTGTGGGACAACTACAAACTGGCATGAAATCATAGCGACGAACAATAACTCTGCCCTCAAACTTCCCCTTGAATTGGGATAGAACTGGGACACTTCCAAGTAGAATATCAAGTCACGAAACTCTGCCCTTGATCTGATATCACTTTTTATCGCTGCTATTACTTTGTATTTTTAGTATTAGGTTTTTTTAATATAGAAAAGCACGAACAAGATCAGATTTATCTCATCGCCTCAAAAACTTCAGTTCAAACAGAAGTTGGTCCAAATCTGGTCGAACTTAGTAACTATGGTTTAGAGTCAACCAATTCCTGACATTTCTTGGCCCTATTCTTCTAATGGAAAGACTTTAGGTGAAGTCAATTGCCATTTAGTTTGTATCTACCATCAGTCCTTATTCATGCTCCCTTGACCATCCATAGTGGTTCCCACATTACAAACTTTACAGCTTTCCAAATAAATTGCTCAAGTGTTTCCAAAAACATTCTACGTTTCTAGTTTGGTGTGACCTGATCCAAGCATTGCCACACTGGTTTGCGCTCTTCCCTTGAGTAGCATGGCTACTTGTGCAACATCATGCCTCGAGCACCTCCAAACAGTTCCACACATCATGCACATTTTATGCAGTGCCAAGATATACTCTACGCAGCTCAGAAGACAATGTTGCTCCCTTCACCCAAAACAAGGCAGCACTCCAATATGATTCAAGGGGTTTCCTTCTCAGGACCGAAGGGCAGCACCCTTGAAGAATTAGGCTTGAGCTTGCAAACAATAAACTCCGTTGTTTTATTCATTTGATAAAATTACACATTTATGAGTTAGTGTTCTCCTTGAGATTAGGAGTCAAGCCTTATCTCCACACAATCCCTAAAATCTCTCACACACAAGCCTATCTAGTATGAATTGTTTCATAACAACTCATACACACATATCTAGTACATTTTCACATACACACATATACTACATGTACATACTAACAAATATCTCCAACATTCCCCCCTTCCTAGAGCGGACATGGAGAAAACACCACTCAAGAACTGACACAAACACATTACTTAATATATGCTCTACTGGATAGGAACTCATCAACCAAGTCATTGTAGGTAACACATAAACTATTTCATAGGAACTCATCAACCAAGTCATTGTAGGTAACACATAAACTATTTCATAGGAGCTCATCAACCAATCCATGATGGGAACTCGTCAATCAAACCAAACAAAAGTAGTGGGAATGGCCTCACTACAACTATGATGAAGAACACATTCTGCTACAACAACAATGGTAAGGATTTCCACTAACACGCCACACGCAGAAAAAAAATGATTGAGGACTGGGTCCTCATTGTCCTGTTTGCAGCCTTTGTTCTTGATCGTTGCCACCTGATCACGAACAACATAGGTGATGGCCATGCCACTAAAAATTACCCTCGGCTTTAGTATGTTTGGCACAGTTTTGCCACCATTCCATTGTGCAACCCCTTCATTAGTGGCGAACTTGAGGTCGCTATTGGACATCCCACCTTCATTGCCTCTGACCTCCAATGAAATGTTTGCTAACTCAGCAAAATGGATCTTGAGGCTCAATTGCATGTTGTTTTCAATAGAAAAACTCCCCCACGGGACTAACACCTCTATTGGATGTCTAGTTCTTCCAAAAATGCATCCATTGCAAGGCGGATTTTCAAATTTGAATCTTTTGACATGCATTGATTTATTTTGACATTTTTTATTTTTTAACAACTTAATTGACTTTATTTTTCCTAGACACATTGACAAATTTTGAACTAAACATTGACAAACTATAGGCTATAACAGAATTTTTCACCTAAACAATTAATTAGAATAATCCATAGACTTAAAAATCAAAACCTAATCACAAATGGCACTAAAAAATTAATGAATCGCTAAACACTATTAACTTTCTTGATTCTAAGTTCTAAACTTATAGCTTTTTAAGCCATTTGGGCGATTACTCATCCTATGACACAATAAATAATAACACAAACTATAAACTAAAAGCACATATTTTATCGTTTTGGCTATTATGCAAAATAGCATGTATACGAATCAAGATATCTCGGTCTTTGGGGCAGATGTATGGTAGAGACTGCTAGATAGCTCTTTGAAAAAATAGGGGAGAAGGACCAATAGATGAGCACCCTAACTATGCACATGTAAGAGAGCCATGTAGGTGCCTTGTTGGTATAAAAAATACACCATTATGCAGCATATGACCCAAAGGTATGCCCATTTTAGTTTAGTGAGCTCAATTGGAGGGAAATGCATAATTTGAATCTATTTAGTACAAAAAGTAGGTGAACCAATAGTTAAGCATGGATGACCAATAAATGAACATCTCACATGTCATGATATGATTGCCCCTTACACACTAGTATTAGGTACAAATTGCATATTTTTTGGTACATCTTAATTTTTATATTGGGAAATTCAATCACAATAAATGTTCATCTTTTGGTACATGTTTGTTAATTGGTGCCTTTCCCCTACAACGGCCACATTAATTTCTTGACTTGAATTGGAAGAACACGATCCACATCACAGCTTTCAAGCTAGCAGTTAATAAAACCAAACAAATAGAAACACTAATATAGGCATGTTTCCACTTCTTTTTAGGAACCAGGGTGTCAAATCCTTTACACTATCACAAAATTGATGCATGAAATGGGACGGTGATAGGATCTTTTTCTCGATTGATGTAAGAAACTGCAGTTTGCTCAAACAGTGGAGGAGATGCGCAGGCATCAGTTGGGGTCTGCAGGTGTATGGAGAGAAACCGTAAATGCACACTCATGAATGTGCACAGTGAGCAATGCTTATAAAGAATACCAATGAAAATGCCTCTGCGGATGCCAATGCACTAACAATGGAATCATCTAGTTGAGAGCAGAAATTTGTCGTTTAAGAGCTGGTGGAGGTAACAAGTTGGAAAGTGTATTGACACGAGAACATTCAACAAAGACAGCAATGAAGACAGATGTGCCAATTAGGAAAGATAAATAGAAGAGGAAGTAGAGGGAAAAAATGATTAAAAAAATTAGTGAGAGGGGAATGAGATAAGAAGAAGAGAAAAAGAGATTGGAAGAAGAAACAATTAGAAGAGAAAAAAGAAAGGAAAGACATGGAAGGGAAAGAGAAGCAAGAATTAGGAGTGAATTAAGAAAATGGAGCATGTAGAGGGTGCATCAATCAAAAACATTAAAAATACAAAAAAAAAAAATAATCAAGAGAATCTGGAAAACAAAATTAACTGAGAAAAATCAACAAAATCATTTAATCAAAAAAACTAGAAAAATTAATTAACCAAGCAGAATCAGCACAAACAAAAACCAAGAAAAGACAAATATATTTAGAACTAATGCCCCTTATAACAAGAAGCGTGGAAGGAATGATAAAAGAGAAAGATGTAGATGAGAGTACACTGGATTAAGTAAATTCAGAGAAGAGGAAGGTCATGAAAGCCACATGGAAAGATCTGGAAGAGATGGCAACAATATAGGGTAGAAGGAGATTGTCCGATCCTTAGGACTGGAAGACTATGGGGAAATACAATCCAGTTCTCATGATTTAAGAATACATAATAAGTTAGAAGAGAATGAAGAAAGACTAGTTGTAGAAACTAATATAGAAAACAGTGAATAGGAGGAAGAATAAGAAGAAAGAATTAGGAAGAGTTTAGAATTAGGATGGGAAGAAAATAATAATGGAGAAAATGAAGTTACATATTTAACAAAGGACAAAGAAATAAGAATTAGTGAGGAAGTAGCAGTGAGGAAGAAGTAGAAGAGGAAGAAATTGGAAAGGAGATAGAAGCTGGAAATGCTGAAGAGATTTGAAAAAACACCTCATTCCAAACCCCCAACCAGAAGAGACCCCGTGAGGAGAAGAACCGCTTGGACCAAATGTAGGCCTTCTTCCATGGAAAGTCAGGGAAAAAAAGCAAGCTCAAACCTACCGAGGCTCATAATAAGACAAAGATCCTACTATTCGGGAAACATACCAAGGACAAAAAAGAGCATCAGTTTGTATTGGATTCATACTAGAGAAATCGTGGGATTGATGATCCCTGAGTGAAGTTATTTGATTTTGTTGGGCACTTAAGGGATAAAACTTTGAAATGTTATATGCGATAATCTGACATGGTATCAAGTAAAGATGACCTTTAGATATGAATTTAACTATCCCGACAATCCCACAAAGAGTGTCAGTAACATGTGAGATCTAGTACAAAAAGGAAAAACAATCAAAGAGTATAACCAGAAATTTCAGGTATTTGCCAAAAAATCAGAGGAACCTTTGAATGAAAAACAAATGATAGAATGATTTGTATCTGGCTATGTGTAGCAGGTAAGAGCGTCTATAGATAGGAAGGAGTTCTTAACATTTGCCGAAGCACTGGAAATGGCATCAAGACTAGAATGACAGTCATGGAGAAGGGAAAATGACTCGGATGAAGACTGATTTGGTAGAATCACAGCAGGAGCTACCTCAGTTGGGCTGAAAAAAGAGATACAGATGAAGAGAGAAGCTAGTAGTTTTTTCCCACCACAGAGCACTCTCAGGCCAAGAATGTGGTACAAGGTGTGTTGCACTAAAGGACACACGAGAATGAGTGTCCACAATATGAGATGACAACACCTACACAACAGTCAATTTACAAAGAAAAAGTATGGTGCGAAAATTGTAGGATAGGACCTGGGACCAACATGAACAACACATGTTCCCATTGATGGAGGTGGTGCCCCCAACCAATCAACTAATGTATAGTGTGATTTGTAGATCATTCAACCACTACAATCACTCATGCCTAGGAAGGGAGGGAACAAACAAATAAGAATACCGTAGTGGCAAGCTATCCAACTTTTTTAACTAAACTCTTTAGAGGAATGTCAAGAAACTTTGTTTGCCATTTTGTATCTTGAAGGGCTAATGTTTGAATGGTGGCAAACAACTGAACAATAATTGGAACAGGAAAATAATAATGAACCATATATAACTACTGGAAACCAATTTGTGACATCATTCTGCAATAACTTTGAGGCTAAAGCCTAATATCAAAGAAGATTACTATTTTCTTTAAATCTCCTGCGTAGAAGACCAGAGACCTTTAATTGACAGGGGAAACATGCACAGCTGAAGTTTGTGATTGAAGATCGCATTCATCTAATAATCGAAAAAACTGGGAAGCTCAACTGATTTGCCAATCATTTGTCTTTGCACCATACTGATTTAGTGTTTTTGTCCCTCCTTTTAGAACCAAGACACTATAGTCATCACTTAGCATATCTAATTATTAGGATGGAGAGACAACAAAAGTTGAAGGGTAAAACTGTATGCATAATTCTAGATAGAAAGGAATGACCAATATCATCTCCTGAAATTTATTTGAAAATGGGTAAATTATGACCAGCCACATGAAGAAACAAAACTTGCTAGAATTCTTCTTTCTCAATAGAGTATTCACCTTTATGCTTTGATCGTGTGCATATTTTAGCCAGGTAAACTAAAGAAATTTTCACTATTCCATTACCATAACTAGTATATAAATAATTGCAGGGCCTAATTGTTCATGATTTGGTGTTGGGGAACTTTCTGGGAATGGTCCATTTCAAACAAAGGGGCAAAAAAAGATTAGAAATATGTAATGGGACACTAGTGGAATCATTTTTTTTAAAAAAAGTTAAAATAAATTATTGCATTGAATTAGAAATATGTTCAACGTTTTACCTGACACTTAAAACTCTTACTGCTCACAATTATTTATTTCTCATTAATAGTTAATGTGAGTACTAAATTTTGATGCATGCAAAAGCAAACACGTTGTATATGAAGAGTCCAACAAGAGTTGTTTTTTTTAATTCCAGTGATGCAACTTACCATCTAGGAGTGTATGACACTCTAGCAAGTAACTAATACACTTTTTGCATTCTGTATCAGTGCTCTAGGACAATAACAATATGAAAACCTTTCCAGAATACTTCTACACCACATGTTATCCTATGTTTTATTGATTTACAGGCAGTGATAACCTGTTACTTCTTCTAGGATGGTTCAAAAGTTTCCTGAGCTTAAGACCAAAGAGCTTTATTTGATGGGAGAGAGCTACAGAAGAGAAATCTGTGGTTAAATATTGGGTTCACCTTGAATAATTGAAAAGTGTGGGAAGTTCAATTGATTTGCAAAATATTTGTCTTTGCACCATACTCAAATAGTGTTTTTATCCCTCCTTTTTGAACCAAGGCACCATATTCCTTAGTTGGAAGATCTTATTTTCACAAACAACAGAAAACAGAAGATTTTTCATTTGAAGTCAAGTTACAAGGTTAGAGTTTGAGTTCACGTTCAAAAGGGATAAAGTTCAGTTCAAGTTCACCAATAGAAAAAGTTCAAAACAAATGCCATAACATTTGGACAACAAATTTTTTTATTTATCGTTCTAATTTTCTAACAAAAATAAATGCATGTCAGAGGGCCAAAGTGGAGAGAAATTTCACTTCTAAGACAATAAATGCACAATGAGATTAGATTATCCTTATTCCAGGAGTAGGTAGGAGTGTTGCAGAACAAAAGAAGCATTGGGTTATGAGATGGGCAGAGCACTTGGTTATTTGCACATATATCTGTAAAATAATGTAAAAGCATATCAAAAACTTCCAATGTTAAAATAATGGAAAAAGTTCGAGTTCATGTTCAACAAGGATAAAGATCCACAAGTTGGAAACTTTTCCAATAAAGACGGGCATACTTGTGACATGGTTGTAGAGCTAGTTATACACTCAAGGAATGGTCAATATTATCTCCTGAACTTGTTTTAAAAAGGTTAATAACTTAATAAGTACCAGATAAATGGAGAAAAAAAGCATGAAAGAATTCTGATTTCTCAAGAGAGTATTCGCCTTTGTGATTTGATTGTGTTTGTATTTTAGCAAGGTACATTGAAAATAAATTCGCATTGTTATGTTAGCATAGCTATTATATGAAAAATGTAGTCTTTTCCTCATGTGGAGTTCTTTAAATTTTCCTTTTGTTCTTAGGTTCCATACACATATTTTTTGGGGTCCTTGAATTTTGAGCCTGCAATTGGCAAGAACCTAGTAATGTTGGGGTGTTTTAATATGAATTCTGCATCAATGAAGAAAAAACCATAAATTTCCTACAACTCCTCATTTTCCAATAATAACTATTTTTAAACTCCTCACATCATTGGGGTATTGAGAGATTTATTATGTTAATAATAGAACCTGACTGGTTTACCAAGAAACCAAAACCTCACTCCCTCTAGCAGGCACATACATATCTATCTTAGGATCTCCCTTTGAAGAACTAGATTCATGCATCATGCTTCATTATAACTACCTGAAACATCAGAACAACCATTCTTCTCCTCTTCAGAAACATTTAAACACAAAGTTGAATATCTTTTTAGCATCTTTAATTGGTCAAAAAGAAAAAGGTGTGCAGTAGAATCCTATGTTTCACTATGCTACATGAATTGAGGATGAGAATGGCTTCTCACTCACCGAAGACACTTTATACCATGTTATTGGGACTGTGAGTCTCTGCTAGACTCGCAGAGTCGCATGCCAAGCCAAGGGCCCCGAGTCATGTTTCATCGGCTCTGCTAACTCGGTAGAATATAGATTAATCGATGTAGATAGTAAGATTTAGGGCAGTTTCAAACAACAGGCAGATTAAATACTGCAGAAACGCATTTTCTGAGGGTTCCACTCCCTCTATTATCTTGGAAACCCCAATATGAGCTCAATTGCATGCATACATGGCTGCTCCACTCCCTCTATTATCTCAGAAAACAAGCCTTCTCTTCACAGACTTCTTAGGAAAGGTAAAAGCTTTGAGTTTGACATCATACATTGTTTTCTAAATAGCATGGAATTTAAAAATCGGGCAATCTTTCGAATAGAGTTCTGTTTAATAGCAATAATTATTGAAGGGCTTTGTTTTTAGTTTTGTATCGAGTTCTGTTAAATGCACTATATTAAAGGCATACATTGCAAGATAAGGATAAGTAAGGTATATCTGTTATACCAGGTTACATTAAAAAATTGTTTTAAAAGTAGAAGTGAAAATGATAACCACAACATATATCAAATTATTTGTAGTAAAATTGCTCCATGTTTGCTATTTGTATGGAGTAGATAAGAAAGATAAACTTCCCTCAAATTTGCCCACAAATAACATTTAACTCTGTCAAAATTAAAAATTAAAGTAGAAGTATTCACCGACCAGTGTCTAGAGTAGTATGCCCTCCTTCTTGGTTAAGAGCTGCTCGTACTGTTTAGTCGGCAATCTGTTTCATGAAAAAAATATCATCAATATCAATTCCAAAAAAATATCTAAATAACATATGAAGAAACCAATCCCCTACAACAACAAAAACATGAAGCAATGAAATTTGCTCTTATTAACACTGGTTCATCAAGGTTCGAGTGACAAAATTGATAGACATGACCTCTCAGGAAAAAAAAACACTGATTAAAAACCCTCGTCCCACTCACAGAACTCTACCGGCGAAGCAAAAATCTTCATTTATTCATAAATTAATACTAGCAATGGCATGTGTACAATGCAATGTGAACGCGGAAGGGGATATATTGAAGAAGTGAAACTGGAATGACCAAACAAAATTTAAAAACATCAATTTTACATTTAATTTGTTAAAGGGTTGATTTATTTGGTAAGGGGATATATTCTGAACTGTTGGTAGAGGAGGTGCTAATAGAATTGATTGCATAGGTTATGTATCTACTCTTAATTCCTTCCCTCACTTCATTCATACTACCGCTCTTAATGTCTTCTCTCACTCCATTCATAGTATTGGGCCCCATAATACCCATGGTTGGTATTAGTTTTGTCAACCACAATCTAGTTTTAGAATTAATCATAGCCGTGCTACTATGTCTTGTGACCACAATCTAGTATCTTATATCCTAGCAAAGAATTTTTAAAAATTATAAACAACTGAAAATTCAATCTAAAACAAAGTTATAATTTATAGCTTTAAGCTTATCATTTATGCCCCTCCTAATCAACGTGTGAAAATATCAGACATCGTTTCACCCAGAATTGAAAATACCATTCGGCGTTCAGATGGGTGGGATTTGAAAATTTAGGGTAAAAAAACATGTAAATTATATCCAAATTTTTTTACCAGAACATGCAAACTTTGTTGATTTGGCTCTTGTGTTGTTGTTCTCCCTAAACGGAACACGCAAATTCAAATAGGAGAGGGTTGTTTTATAGTTGGCGAGATGGGTGCCTGGATTTTAAAGAAAGACATCAAACAGAACGAACAAACAATTAAATGAATTTTCGAGCAGTATGAACTAAGCTTCTGATTCACTTATAATTTGCATGTTCAATAGCTACACATCTATTCAATAAAAAATTATGAAAGAAGCTCTTATTTGGAACAGGAATTGAATACCAATAGTCTATGTAAAATATAGAGCTCAATGATTTTAACTGACTATTTTTACAATTCTCGACCATGTGAGGAACATAGACATGCATATTTTCATATATGTATGATTGTAAGAAAGAAGATTTTTACATAGGTTCCCCCAATATTTTTCACTTTCTCTCTCAATCTCCTTCTTTATCATCATCTTCCTCCTCTTATATTTACTTTACTTTACCTTTGTGTGTGGTTGTGCAGGTGCTCTTCTTTGAGCAAGAGCTTCCATGACATGTGGATTCTTGTTGAATGACTTACCAATAGTGTCAAAGCATTATTACCTCTAGAAAATGGATCCCAAGGAAGTTTTCAGTCAACAACAAATGTTGAAGATGAGTGGGAAGCAGTGCATGACGACTATAAAACTTTAAGAGGAGATCTAGCTTCTATGAAGATTAGAATAGCTAAAGCTGAAAGAGAACGAAATAATTGTGCATCAAACTATAGTGAAAAACATAAAATCAAGAGGCATATTTTTGTTAACATCAAGATCAAAGAAGATACTCCACAAGTTATGGACGAACAAAGCGCATTCAGAAATCAAGCGTTCAAAGATATCTGGAAGTTCTACAAGGCCTAATTCTATGAATCGTGTTGATACCAAATCAACAACTTCAAGATAGAGATGACACTCAATATCGTAGGCCTTACGTTTGAGCATCATATGGGGGGGAATTTTATTTGAACTAAGTGTGGGAATGCGTTGCATCAAAATATACTTGAGAGTGTAACCCTTGTCTCATAATTTCCTCTCCATGGTTGTGGAGTCCCCTACGGATATAGTTTATATCAACATCGTTGTAACATCTATAATGGGTAGTATCAAGTTAGTTACTGTTTGTATATTACTATATCTATTGTACAAGTGGCAGGGTTAAAAGGATCGTTTTTGTTTAATACAGAGTGCTAGTGATTTTTCTTTTGCTCAAACATGTCAAAACAACCATTCTCTATATTCTTCAAAGGATCTAGTGTGTACCAGTATGGATATGGTTCAGGTTCTAGTGGTTCTTAAACCACTTTCTTTGACTGGTACTTTCTTCAACTAATTATGTTCATGCACTCAATTTATAATTCAGGTTCATATGGATGTCCTTAAAGGCTTAAACCTATGCAAACTCAAATCTTAAGGTTCTCTTGATCACAATTCATGATGACTCAAGGTGTGACAATATTAAGTTAAGAAGTGATAGGTTTGTCTTGTTTGGAGAGTGAAAAAATATGGGACACTTCGTATATATGATCTCTACGAGCTATTCAAGTTTGTAAACACTCAAATACATCATAAAAATTTGACCACAAACCTTTAAACATTAATTTAAATCAAGTTTTAACTCTTTCTTGTATTACCTAGCAGTGTTTATTGTCCCTTGCTGCACGAATTTTCTGGTATAGATATCTTCATACACACTTAACCATTTGATATGAAATTTCGTAGACCTCCTCTATGGACTGGGGTAGAAAAAAGGTGGAAATTTTGAGAGTTTTTATCAGGCCAATCAATAGATATTTGATGCCCTATATTGGACCTGCGTATGGAAATCTGCTTGTAAAACCTATATTGTCGACTGTAGAGGCCACTTAAAATTTGGTATGTATTTTAAATAACATCCTCCGCCTATTTCTTATTGCAATCAGAAATTTAGATCTTGATAAAACACTTATAGGGTTTTTTAACTCAATGTTCCCTGATAAACCTTAGATATAGTTAATTAGAACTTACAAATTTTCATACAAATATCAAATTTTTTATTAAGAGGCATTCTGTAATCTCTTGGAAAGACATTGACATATTAATGCTTTTATAAATTAAGTGTGTAACTTGCAAAACAACTGATGGTCGTCAAGGATCTTAGTGGGATCATCCAAAGAGTGCCTGACGGCATCATCTGTCTTAAAGATAAAGACAGCGAAGCCCCTAGAGCGGCTCAACTGCTTTATCAAAGCCGAGAGGGCCTTCTTCAATTTCCCCATACTGAGAAAACAAACTGAGAAGGCGATCTGCAGGGATGTCAATGGGAACGTTTCTGAAAACAGACTACATAGTGATGGCATACAAACATGGTTCAGCTAATATACAAAAACATCATATACGGTGATGGCATGCAAACTTGATTAAGCTCATATACAAAAACAATAAATATTTGCTTTTGATTAGGGCTTGTGAGGAACACAGATATACGTATTTTGCTGGAAAATCATAATATTTATAGCAAAAGAAGGTATCAACAATTGTAAAACATGCAAGCCTTTCAAAAAAACAATAAAACATGTTAATCTGAAAAAAAAGAATTCAAATGCATACCTGCAGAATCACACTCAAATGTGAGATTCCCAATCAAGAAGATGTTGCAAGAACAAGAGCCGAGAAAATTCAATAATGTCAAATAATGCATAACTACATGCGTTTATATAAGGAAAAACTCCTAACCCAAACATAGACACATGCAATAAAATTAATGCATACAAAAGTTTTTAAAAAAAAATTTAAAATAACAAACCCAAAGCAGCATGTAAAATTAGAAAAGCGAAAAGTAAAATTGTTAAAAATAGCAAAACCGTCATTTAAGCCATCAAATTTGACACAATCCCATGAATGTCCGCAAAGCCTTTTCCCATAGGGGTAACGCCTTCAGCGTAATAACAAGGCTTCTTAGTCATAGGCACATATAATTTCAAATATATTACGATATTATTCGTCGGTAGGCATCCACCTTTGAAGATGCCCTTGTTGGAAAGTGTCAAATTCGAACATCTTCATTGTTGTCTTAACATTATAGATTGTCGAATTTTAGATATTTAAGTGGAATAATGCAAGTTATCTTGAATATCTATTTTGTGATGCAATTTTTGTACTAAACAATGTTAGCAAATAATTCATTTAGTGAAACATGAATGCAAAAATAATATCTTCTTTTAGCCACCTCCCTCAACCGACTTGTTGTAGCAGAGACCGCATTTATAAATAAATCATTGCAGGATATGAAAGATGTGTGCAAATTTTGAGCTATTTGATATTGTTTGACCAAATGTAGTCCAACCGCTTTGAAATTGGGCGTGGACATCCATAAAATCCAGGAGTGATGCTAGCGAACTGGGTGTGAGATGGGGTCGCATCTGGTTTTCCACCAACTGCAACCAACAGATGTCCAACCTGATTAGTCCACCTTTGCCAGCGTACTATCTGCTTGTGCCAAAAATAGAACAACAACAACAAAATACCAATTAAACAGAGACAGATCACACCCACAGGGATAGAAGATCTATTCAAAGTTGGAGAAATTGTCTTGAGAGATCAAGGCAACAAGATATTTCCAGATTTATACAAGTATCAAATGATGTGGAGGAGAAGGAAAAATACTTATTTCTCTGCCACCATAGTGAAAAGTAGACAATTACATTTGGATTGTTAATCACATCCCATAGAACAACCGTTAGAGTATGTAAACATAGGCTTTCACTATAATAAGATGCACCTTATCATATCTGTAGTGATAAAGAAAGGGCTTGTTTTATTACAAATTTCTAATAAGTTTCCTTTGCTAAGTTTTTGGAGATACAGACCATCTGCTGACTTCATAAAATAAAATGCATAGTAATTTGCATGGATCAATTTTTATATGGTCTTTTTGTTTGGATTAATTTTATAATCTTACCTCTATTCCAAGTCTGTCATTTAAGATTGAATCATAGAGATCACATTATGTATATAAATTTATATATGATCATGCGAGTTTTGTTTCATTTATGGTTAGGGGTTTCTAATTTTGCTTCACATCATATATTTGTAAATCACAATCTAAAAAAATAAGTTTGATTTCAACTTGTTTTTTTAATTTAAAAATATATTATTATAATTTGTATAAAAAGAAGTAAAAGACAATGATTACAAAATATGCACAAACTGGTTTTGTTGAAAATGCTTTTACACCTTTTAGAAAAATGCACTCGGCAGGTTTAAAGCCACACTCCACAACCTTTGCTGCTAGCTTCCTAGCCTGTTCCAAAATGGGAGATGAACAACGTGTGGACATCTATCAAAGAACAATGAAAAGCTATGTTTTTTAGATGCATTGGCAAGTGCTTTAGTAAACATGTATTCATAAAGATCACATTATGTATATAAATGTATATATGATCATGCGAGTTTTGTTTCATTTATGGTTAGGGATTTCTAATTTTGCTTCGCATCATATATTTGTAAATCATAGTCTAAAAAAATAAGTTTGATTTCAACTTGTTTTTTTAATTTAAAAATATATTATTATAATTTGTATAAAAAGAAGTAAAATACAATGATTACAAAATATGCACAAAATGGTTTTGTTGAAAATGCTTTTACACCTTTTAGAAAAATGCACTTGGCAGGTTTAAAGCCACACCCCACAACCTTTGTTGCTAGCTTCCTAGCCTGTTCCAAAATGGGAGATGAACAATGTGTGGACATCTATCAAAGAATAATGAAACGCTATGTTTTTTAGATGCATTGGCAAGTGCTTGAGTAAACATGTATGCAAAATGTGGAGGCATACATAATGCATGTAAATTGTTCACCAAAATATTTTAAACAGATGTGGCCTCATGGACTGTCATGATTGCAAAATATATATACAATGAATTTTGCAAGGATCCTTTCAATCAAAGCAGGAATGCCATGCTTATAGCATATGCAAAAAATATATTTTGAATAGATGTGTTTGTTTAGGACTTGTACAACACAAAAGAATATGGACCTTGCTAAAATACAACAATTATTTTTATTTTAACTTTTAGAATACTGAAACTTATGTTCTTCTATCAAACATTTATAAAAATAGGCTCCATCATTTCAAACAAAAAAAATGTTCTTGTAGATATTACTGGTAATGCTACGTAAAGCAAGACATAGATATAAGTTGACATTTTAACAAGGTGCATCATATCATACCAACAATGAAATAGAGAGATCTAAATTTATTTTTTAGTTTCTTTAAAAACAAACCATTTGCCGATCTACACCGTGTTGTTGACATTAAACTTATTTCATGAAAATTTAGCATATTTAGAATGCTAAGTTGTAGGAGGTGGAGAAAAGGTAATAAAGGGAGTGGTACCCCTAAAGGAGTTAGAAAGATGCTTCACAAAAAGGTAATGTGACAAAAGGGCTTACAATCAATTTAACGTTTCGAGATGATGAAGAGATCATCTCTTGATGGTTGTATGAGATTTAAGTACACATACAAGGTTATGTGTAGACATTCCTTCTGGTGTAATTTGTAACTCATATGCAATTGCTAGTGTTAATGATGTAACGTATTAAAAGTGGCCCTCCTATTACTATCAATTACATGTCAAAAGTACGATGGCAACGCAGAAGGGGATGTAAGAAGAAGTCGAATTGGAGGGAGCAAATCTGCGGAAGAGGAAGAGGGGCGAAGAAGGAGTTTGACATAGGAGAAGTGCAAGGGTGGGAAAAGGCGTTGTGTTTTTCAGGCAATTAGAGCACACATAAATGTAAGTAAATTTGCATCCATGTTAGATGGTACAATTTAGAGGTAGGGAGATAGGGAGTGACCCTGACATCCTAGGGTAGTGATTATATGAACATGTGAAATTAGGATTTCATTCTAGATGTGAGGGTAAGGATCAGGGTTTACCTCATCAATATTCATAATGGTGTAGTTTGTCATGCAGTGAAGAACTCGAACTGGAGGGAGTGATTTTTGTGGGAGAGAAAGAGACATGAAGAAGAAGGGGTTTGAGGGAGGAGACGTGCAAGGGTGGAGAAAGGCATTGTGTTTTACAGGTAGGTAGAACACAAGCAAATGCAAGGTGAATCTAATGCACATTTCATGGGACATTTTAGAGACATGGAGATGTGGAGTGGACCCGGCATCCCAGGGTAGTGATTACATGCACAAGTGAAATAAGGGTTTCTCTCTAGATATCAAGGTAACGATCATGGTTCTCATCATCATGGTGGACAATTAAGTGGACATAAAAACCTGAAATTTAGGTACCGCGAGTGCGGTTTATAAACCGCGCTCGCGCAACTGTTTTTATAGGCTCGGTGATTTCTGAACCTAAAACCGTGAAGCAAAACCACGTTTCAAATCGATCGTGGTCCTCTAAGACAAAAAATAACAGACCCGCAACTCCTCATTTTCCCTCATTTTTCCTTTCCAACCGCGATTTCTCCTAGACCTTTGGCACTCGCGCTTTGAATACCCCCTAAAAATTACTCTTCGGACTTGTGGATCATGATAGTTTCAACCATGCCACCAAGACAAAGAGGTAAGCCCTCGATTTTGATCAATTTGTTTGCATTTTAGGTTATTTTTTGTGATTTTCATGGGTTTTTCAATTTTTTGTTTATGTATACAATTTTTTTGTTTTGTCAGTTGCTCGGCAAGCTCGTAATCCTGCAAACCATCAAAATATTTCAAAACCCTCCAAAACCCTCCAAACAATCCTCAAAACCCTCCAAACATTCCACAAAACCCTCCTCCAAACATAGATCCGCCTCCTGTGGCTCCTTCTGTCCCCACAGAACCAACAGGAACACAAGCTGATATCGTTGGAAAAATCTGACAAAATAAAATTACCATTGAGAACCTTATTCAGAATATAAGACAAAATCATGCCACAAATCCATCCCGCATGACTTTAGCCAACACATTGCAAACATTGATTGGCGAAGTTGACTCCGCAACCAACCAAATAGACAGATGGAATACCTTTAGAGGTGATTGTAGGCAGTGGTATGCAAATAAATTATCCCATGCGGCCGTAAAAGACATTTTTTTTGGAAAAGACTGCATTTGTGCATTATTTACTGACCCAAGAACCAATGCCCCCTGTAGTTACTTGCAAATGGTTCCCAATCCATTGGTGCCACGATGACCGAATCAAGAACAATTTTTGGGACCGATGGTGGATGGTTTTTGATTATCCACCATGCAACAACAATGAGGTTCCCCTCTATTTTTTGAAGAAATTATATTGCGAGTTCATGCTTAATGAGGTCCCAAATTATTTTGACTTTTCTAATTTTTATGGGCGAGGTGGTGGCTCTGCACAGAGTAGACCTGGTGCACACGTAGGTCAACCAAGGATCCCCCATGCCCCAAAACCCCCACTGCCTTCAGTTATCCCTCCTACAGTGAAGGAGGTTGTGGAGATTGACACACTACATGCATTGAGGGAGCTCACTGACACTCTGACCCAACATAGTGAGCAGATTGCATCTGGTGATGTTGGTGGAGGCGTCAGTTCTAGTGCACCACACCACTGTGGATCATGTGGTGCCGTATGCACTGCGGGCGAGACATCATTTGCTGGATCACATGATTTCTTTTCTCTAGATGAGATGATGGCGGATGTTTTTGGAACTGGTGCAAAGGATCTTGGTCTTTCACAGGTAAATGTCAAATAAATATTTAAAATATATATACAATAGTTTAATTCATGTTTGAGATTTTAATATATATGTATTTCATTGTACGTTATGTACATACATGTAAAAACTAATTTTTTATTTTATTTTAAATAGCAAGAGCCGGTGAAGGAAACATCCGGTGTCGACATGCTAGCTACTACAGCTGGGCATGTTACAAACGTAAGTTTCAAGTTGTACTTAAATTTCAAATTTCATTTGATTGTGCACTTTTATTATTATAATGTTTCACCTGTACATGTACATATTAATATATGTTTGTCTTTTATAAATAAGGAGCCTGGCGGGTCATCATCTACTCTGGGAACTGAGGCTATTGGCACGCCTCACGTGACTTTTACGCAGGTTAGTTTCTCTTTACACTTTGTTTCTAATTGTGGAAGTTCATGTGGATTATGCTTTGGCTCTGTTATGTGGCAGTCATGTAGATTAATATTGATTTGTACATGTTTTTTGTATAGCTTATGACTGTCAGAGAGACTCCTCCATATATGCAGACTGTGGAGGTTGTTGTAGATACTGCCATAGCATCTGCAGATCCACTAACTGAGGTACAATTTTTCAAATTTGTTAAATTTATTTAGGAATTATTTCTTATTACTTAAATCTACAATATCAAATTTTGTACATGAAATATTTAATTTGAAATTTAATTATTTGTATGTAGCTTACCTCTCATGAGTCTATTGTTGTCCCTGCCATGCGTCAACAACAAATTGATAGGGATCATGACATTGCGGTAAGATTTCACATGCATTTTAACTAAATTCTAAGTTTCTAAATTTTGAATGTATTTTAAAAATATGGGTGTTAAAAACTTGTTGTTTATGAATGTGTAGGTTAGGTTGCAGGCCTACTTAGAGACGCCTAGGACCACATGGATGAAATCCGTAGTGGCATCTCCCTCCACTACATCCCCAGGTCATGGACATGCTACTTCTAGCAGGGCGAAGAGAGGGAAGATGTTTCATGATTAGATTCATAGGATGTGGATGTACATATATATATATATGATATATATATATACATACACATACATATATATATATATGGGCCAACTGGTCCTAGTTCATGATTCTTCATAGGACATTGTATATATAGCCTTATGCGACCGCATGTGGTCCTATATGTATGACACACTTGGTTCGAGATGTACACATGTTATGAACTTATATTTTCAGAGACGTGCATTCAACACACTTAGTTTGATACATTATATATCCATGTGTTGGTTTTCATAACGATATTACTTCTATGTTTGATTCGAATTCATTGCACATGATATCCTTCTATGTATGTATATTCTATGTATATTAATTCTATATGTATGTTTGATTTAAAATTAAAAAACTATGGTGCAACATATATGAATATAACGTTACTATGGTGCAACATTGCATGGTACAATTGTTAAGAAATTAAGGGAAGCATGTGTATTCCTCCATCAACATGGGCAACTTATCATTTTCCTCTTAAGTCATGAAAAAATATTTCATACCTTGAATCTTGAAATAAGATGTCTTCCCTTGGGTCATTTGGTTTTTGAACTGTGTATTTAATTTTATTTATCAGAAGGATATTATTCATTTTACCATTGATGAGTATGGTGGTGTATGACCAATCCATCTTTATATCCCCACCAATATCGTGATAGAAACTTTGGCTCAACAATATACCATACGTAGCTAGCATGTCTTCCACAAGTATTTCCATCTTGATTTTCTTGTCAGGGAAGTCTGCAAATTCTGGCTTGAGAATCTTTCACCTGGCCGAAAAGAGGTAATTATTTTGTTTTCATGTAGTAACAATGGCCAATAGCAAGGCTGAGAGTAATACCAATAGAGTTAGAAAATTTTATAAGCATGACATTGTCAGAGGCGCCAGAGTCAATAATGCAATTATTCAATTTATAGGTCCATTGACCAACAAGGAAAGATAGAAAGGTTCTTATTTCCTAGAAGAGGAGGATTTTAAGAAAAGAAGGTTCTAGGAATGAGTGGTTCTAGGAGTGGGAAGTGATTCTTTAGTGTTGGTAGGATTCTTGGAACATGTATTTTTACTACTTCCTTTGATAAACTAGACGAGGATTAAAGTGTTTTGCTTGGGAAGTAGAAGAAGAGGCTTATTTATTTTTTTATGAGTGGGTGAACACTAAACAAGAGTAACTATTCATATCATCTATCCAGATTATTCAGGATCTTTGTTGGGTGATTATTCACAATAACCAATAATTGCATAACCATCTTCTTCTTCTCTTTCAATTTCTGAAAAAATTCACAATTTGAAATTGAAAAAGTTGTAACTTGTTTGAAAAATTTAGCTAATTGTTGAAAAAGTTGTTTCTTGAAAAAGTTGTAATTGTTGAAAAAGTTGAAAACGGTGGGTCATGGCACCGAACCGACTGTGCAGACACGTACGGGTGGCCAGGTGAACACTAGAGGAGGCATCATTTTGGTGCGCGACAATGTCGTTGCTTCCGGGCTACCTCGTTCGGGCATAGTCCCTTAAGAGCCCTGAGACCAAAAAATCATTCTACTTCGAAGGGTGACTACACACACTCCGTGACACCTAAGGATGTCTCGTTTGATCCTACACCTCAGTGTAGGGACCCTCTACAATAGAATGTCTCAGTTTTTTCCTTCTCCAATCGGTGCTCTCGCTGCCCTATTGTTTGCAAACACGTCGAATAGTGTAGTTTGAGACAGTGTAAGGCTGTCAAACGATATATTTTGTAAACAATTGGTCATGGCACCAAACCTGACTATGTAGACATGTCTGGGTGGCTAGGTGAATGCTAGAGGAGGCATCGTTTTGGTGTGTGACAACGTCATTGCTTCTGGGCTACCTCGTTCGGGCGTAGTCCCTTAAGAGCCCTGAGACCAAAAAATCGTTCAACTTCGACAGGTGACTACGCAGACTCCGTGGCACCTAAGGACGTCTCGTTTGATCCTACACCTTGGTGTAGGGACCCTCTACAATAGCCTGTCTTGGTTTTTTCCTTCTCCAATCGGTGCTCTCGCTGCCCTATTGTTTGCAAACGCGCCGAATAGTGTAGTTTGAGACAATGTAAGGCTGTCAAACGGTATATTTTGTAAACGGTGGGTCGTGGCACCAAACTGACTGTGCAGAAACATTTGGGTGGCTAGGTGAACACTAGAGGAGGTGTTGTTTCAGTGCGTGACAATGTCGTTGCAATTTTTCCGGGCTACCTCGTTTGGGCATAGTCCCTTAAGAGCCCTGAGACCAAAAAATTATTCAACTTCGATTTGGGTGGCTACACAGACTCTGTGGCACCTAGAGGATGTCTCATTTGATCCTACACCTAAAGTGTAGGGACCCTCTACAATATATCTGTCTCAATTTTTTCCTTCTCCAATCGGTGCTCTCGCTGCCCTATTGTTTGCAAACGCGTGTAATAGTGTAGTTTGAGCCAGTGTAAGGCTGTTAAACAATATATTTTACAAACAGTGGGTCGTGGCACCAAACTGACTACACGGACACATCTGGGTGGCCAGGTGAATGCTAGAGGAGGTGTCATTTTGGTGCGTGACAACATCGTTGCTTCTGGGCTACCTTGTTCGGGCGTAGTCCCTTAAGAGCCCTGAGACCAAAAAATTGTTCAACTTCGATGGGTGACTACACCTAGACTTTGTGGACCCACCAATAGAGACTGCCATATTGTTTCTTTGAGACATCCTATCGATGGGTCACCTTATCTCGTTCAGGCGTAGTCCCTTAAGAGCCCTGGACCAAAAAATTGTTCAACTTCGATGGGTTACTCCATAACACCTAGAGATACCTCGTAGGGACCCTCTACAATAGCCTGTCTCAGTTTTTTCCTTCTCCAATCGGTGCTCTCGCTGCCCTATTGTTTGCAAATGTGCCAAATAGTGTAGTTTGAGACAATGTAAGGCTGTCAAATGGTATATTTTGTAAACGGTGGGTCGTGGCACCGAACCAACTATGCGGACACATCTAGGTGGCCAGGTGAACACTAGAGGAGGCATTTTTTTGGTGTGCGACAATGTCGTTGCTTCCGGGCTACCTCGTTCGGGCGTAGTCCCTTAAGAGCCCTGAGACCAAAAAATCGTTCAACTTCGACGGGTGGCTACGTGCACTCTCATGACACCTAGAGATGTCTCGTTCGATCCTACACCTTGGTGTAGGGACCCTCTACAATAGCCTATCTCGGTTTTTTCCTTCTCCAATCGGTGCTCTCACTGCCCTATTGTTTGCAAACGCACCTAATAGTGTAGTTTGAGACAGTGTAAGGCTGTCAAATGGTATATTTTGCAAACGGTGGGTCATGGCACCGAACCGACTATGCACACGCATAGGGATGGTCTTGTAAACACTTGGGGAGGCATCGTTTTGGTTCTCTAAGCTCCAGGTCCTTCTGGGATACCTCCTCCGGAGCCAAGAACCCCCTCCACAGGTACATAAATCATTGTTAATTGCTTCTCTTTTCTTGTAAAACAATGAAAGCTTCTCTTAGCTTCGAGAATTTATAATTCTCTACTAACAGTGCCAACCACGTGAAGGTGGAAGCTTTTCTGGCACCACTAACCTGCATATAAAAGTGTTAGTCAAAGAAATTTAAGTTTCAAATCAAAACCATACTAGATATATACAAAATACACAAATTTAATAAAATATATGAACTTAAATTTATCTAACTAACAAATTTATATATACCAAAGAAATTATATATACCAGACATGAGCATTGTAAATTCATTCCAATGAACCATCAGGATCGGATCTACTCTGAATAGCGGACATGATTGCTTCATGATCTGACTCTCGAACCTTCCAAAGAATCTTGTTATTAGGCCTTCCTCGATATCTATACAGCTGAATATTTGTCGCTAGAACTAGATGTGAATATAAGAGTATTTTCATGTGTGTCTCAAAGTCTTCAAACACCCAAACAGAGGAGTTTTTTAATGGATACCGTCGAAGCCAAGTTCCAGTAACTACCACTGACCCTGTAGGGTACTCAATATCTTCACCATCTATAACAGGAGAAGTCAACTTCTTTCTTTCCTCGATGCAACGACATAAGAAATAGTCTGTTCCTTCTTCATTGTCTTCTGTCGCAATAACTGCAAACACATGTCCTACAAAAAAAAAGGTTTCAACTCAAATTTAAATTGTACATATTAAAATTTCAATGGACATAACTCAATACAAAAATTGTAAATAACCATAAATACCTTGTCGCACCAAAATCAAAATTTCATCAAAGTCCTTGGATGTTGCAACTTCATCTGTAGAAACAAGTCGTAATGCTTGTGGAGGTTGATAACTAGGAAGCGGAGTTAGAGGCCTACAAATCCATCCATCCACCCATTCTTGTGAATCACACTCAACAGTGACAAATTCGATACAAGATGCACAAAAACATGTCAAATTTCTTGTCCATGTGGCCCACGAAGTAGCGTCTGAGCTACAAAATGAGTGCATATCACTGGACCCAGTGAGTGTCATACAATCCTCGTAGTTAGCAATTTGTTGTTCCTCTATCAACCAAAAATATCTGTGAACCGTGGAAATTTTCTTGAGAACCTTGGGCCATGTTGTCAATACACCATTCCACTATGCTCTTTGCATCTTTCAATTTAGCACCATCTTTGTACTTCAACTCTTCTCTTACAAGAGCTCTTTTCACACATGCCCCTGCACCGTCATGCTCTCCTTTTCCATGTCCTAGCCTCAATGAAACTCCAAATATGTTGCACACCCATCTTGACGTGCATCCTGCTCATCTAAGAAAACATTCGTACATTCTTCAACTGAGACGTGTAATTATCTGACCATATATAATGTTGTTTGAAGTGGATGTCCCTATCAGACAAGTTTCCATAAAATAACTGGAAACACCCTTGCACAAATTCAGTAGAATGAGTATGATCATCACTGATATAAAAGTGGTACTCTCTTAAAAAAAATTGATCATTCTCTGTACTGTCAGGAGAATGTATAAATGCTATATGCACAAAAATGGCAACTTGTACTGAGTTGTAATATTGTGATTGAACCTCCATTTGTGGTTGCAATGTGTAATTCTCTGCAAAATCGACCACTGAAACAATAGTACCAATAGGAAATGTGTCTTTGCATATCTTGAACTATTCATCCAACCATCGAGCTCTGTGTGTATGCCTAACATACTCATAAACAATTTCATCCTTAAATTTTCTCATAAATTGAAAAACAGGCATATGTTTTGTAACTAGCTCACACCGTTTAGACTCTTTTCCATCTTTCAACTGGTATGCAACTGATTTATATTTATCAAACTCAACTAAATTATTTCCTATTGCACCTTCAATTTTCTCATGGATGCAACTTTCTAATTTAGGTAATCCACCACATGTACCACAACTTCCATCTAAACAATCCTGACTATAAAAAAATATCCAACTTCTTTTTCACAAAATATTGTAGGAATGAAATCCCTAGAAGATATTGGTGGAACTTGAACACCACATTCCGATAACATAGTTTCAGAATGAAAAATAGAATGAATACATAAAAATTTAGCATAATGCATAGCAAATTCAACATGTTGCCTACAACAACAAGTGGTGTGAGTGTGGTTGATTTTCACATAGAATGGTTTTAACATTTCAAAAAAATGTTGACTAATTTTAATTTCCAGATGCTCTTGTTCAAACTTACGAAAAAATTGAGTTTGAGTCATATCTAAGAAATGCTTTGGATGTGGTTTGCGATTAATAGAACCAACTCTCTGTTTTACAACATCTCTTGTATTAGGTGAAACTCTAGTGTTATCATGCCAAAATTGAATAACAACTTCTCTTATAGCATCAATATTATATTTGTCCTTACACGGTGCTCTAGCAGAAAATGCCCAAAAATCGGTGTTATTGAGTGATTGAAGGATATTACGTCTTTCAATTGCTTTCATTAGAGTTTTTCGATTAACTTGCAACATTCAGACTTGTTTGCGTAATCAAACGTTATTTTTTTATTGATTCACTTACAACACTAGTAGCAAGTACACGATGCACAATATTACTATCCCTAGTGCGTCTCTTGACACCAACAATGTGATATGCATCATGAAGGTTTTCAACAATTGTAGAGGTTTGACCACGTATATTAGATGTTGTCAATCCTAAGGTGTTTAATGTAGGTCTCATTTTATTCAATTTCATCAAACTAACCAACAACTGACATCTTTGGGAATCATTTAAAATTTCAAAATGATTATCCCAAATTTCAGTGGCTTTTCTTCTGATTTTCCGTTTAGAAAGTTTGTCACACATTGGTTTCAAAATGTTTTCATCAATTTCAATAAAATAATTAGGTTTCTTACGGAAAATCCTAGGAGGTGTTTTTGTCAAATTTTGCTTGTCTACAGTTTCAACCTGAATTTCTTTATTCACATTTTCATTGTCTCCTTCAATTTCAACATTTGCTACATCACGAGTATTTAATTCTTCTTCAACATTGACAGTAAAAACATCTTCATCACGAGTATTTAATTCAACTTCAACATTGACAGTAGAAACATTACCTGGTTCCTCATTGCTTACAATAGTAGGGGTTGAAGATGAACCTCTTCTTGATTCATGAAGATTCTGCATTCGCTCAACATTTTGAAATCTGTTTGCCTCTAATTCGTTTGGTGTTTTTTTACTTAATGACTTCCTTTTTTGACTTCGTTTCTTGTCTCCCATGATGTTTTACTTCTGGTGATAAGAAAAACGTGTAAAAAATGACAGAATTTCACAGTAATTCGTATGGTAAAGTCAAACAGTAAAAATCACATGGTAATTAGAACATTGGGATGTGTATAAATATGATTTATGAACCATGATCGCGCTTTATAAAATGTGATCATGGTTTATAAAGCACGATCACGGTTCTTGTTTAAAAACCCACGATCGCGGTTTGTAAACCACGATCACAGTTCTATCTGTATCATCAAATCTGACCCTAAGGCTCGGGAAATCTTTGTTTTTCCCCAACCAAAGCTATGGAAGGTCATTATGAAGTGTAAAGGGTCAAAAAACTTCAAATTTTCTCTTCCAAAGACTTGAACCATGCTAAAAAAACTGAAAACATTTCACAAAAATGGTGCCATCGTGTAGGGGAGACTGTTAGCTTCGTAGAAATATTGATTTTAAAGTGAATAGAATAAGATAAATATCATTTTATAATTTTTTACTAACAATAGGTCTTTAAGACATTTTTTCCCGTGAATGTTCATGTCTACGTTTAAGACTGCAACTTTTGTTTCGTTTATCAAAATGTGATAAAACTTATACCATCCCAAGCATGGAGAAATTCTATACACATTAAAAAAAAATTTGATTTTGATATTTTTTGATATAGTTATGGCGGGCAAATGGAAAGCGCTCCGTTTTCTAAATCTTTTTAGACCACTTTCACGGAAAAAATCATAAAAAAAAATATTGCTCGAAAAAATACAAAATAAAATCCATCCCAAGATAGACAACTACATCTAACTTTTCACCAAAGGAAAAAAAAAATATAACAAGATTTGGTCATCCAAATCGCGGGCAAACGGACTACAATCTTATAGGTTTTTTCAAAAACAAAACCAAGTCATATAATTTTAAGTGTTTAATATAGCTAAACTTGTCCATTTTTTAAAAAATTAGTATTTTAGAAACTAGATTCTGGATGCTACGATTCATATTTATATAAATTTTTCTAATTTTGAGTGCACGTATTGCTAATAATCCCTACAAGTTGAGATTTTGTTTTTTTGCAATATGACGTCCACTTATGACCCCTTTTTTGTCCACCAACTTGGTGCACTTACCCTATTCCACAGTTGGATTTTTTCCTGCCTAAATAATATTTGTCATTTTTTCTCCACTCTATAGTTTGATCTCGAGTGCATTATTCATGGGAGTGCAATTTGCGCTTACATGAGCCAAAATGAAAAGGGGAAATTCCAAAAGGTTCAAGGTCAGAGACCCAGCCGCAAAGCCTTCTTGTAGAGCTTTGTAGCCCCCCTTTCAGCTATAAGTTCGAGTAATTACAGGAACATTTGTAATAATCTTAGGTCTTTTAATAAACCTTAGCTCATCTCTTAACACTTTGATCTTGATTTTCCTTTTCTACCACTTCAATTCTCCAACTCTCTTGATCTATAACAGGTGGACTTTATCACATTTTCATGCTCTGTATGGATTATAAAATGTTGTCTTAATGTATTGTTGGAACATTGATTGTTCACAACTGGTATCCCAGGGTAGCGATTACATGCACATGTGAAATTAGGGTTTCTTTCTACATATTAAGGTAACGATCATGATTCCCCTCATCAAAAATCATAAATGTGTAGTCTGGCAATGACCTTCAGCATCAAAGAATTTTAATTGGGTGGCATTTAATTTGTTAGATAATAAGACGAAGACGTGAATAAATAGTTACCAATAAAAAGGTGGGAATTAAATACTTACATGTTTATGGTTTCAAGTTCATATATCGGAAGACATTTCATTTGGTACGTAAAACAAACATATGAATTGAAATTTGGAATTCCCAAATTTTATGTATCGGTTGAACTTGATAAAAACATGAAAAATGTATCATTAACAAAAATATTTAGAATACAATATACAAAGCATTATATAAATATAGAAATACAATTTATTATATTTTTATATACAATGAATAAATAATTACTTTAAAATATAGTAAAAAACTATATATAAAAAATATAATATAATATCAAGATCACTTAACCGCTTCACCAAAAGGAACCTTAAGTCTACATAGCTCATTTTCTCTAGTTAACATTAGAATCCAGTTTGTTTGTAAAGGCTAGGGTTCCTCTCTTATCATTCAATGTGGGACTAATCCCTGAGGTGAAATTTTTCTGTCGATATCATCAAGACTTTTACTCCATTTAAAGCAAGCCCTCGTAACACCTTCGATGGACAAGACAAACCTAAAACATCCAAAAGAAACTATGAAAACATTATAATGATGTGATAAAATATGGATAATATAGTTCAGCTGCTCAAAATGAAGTAAGAGACTCATTTCGACAACATTCTGACGACTTGTGGGGGCCATTTTTCTACTAAATGAAAAAACAAATAGTCATTGTATTCATTGGGTATGAAATCTACACGAAACACCCAAAATATCAAAAAAATAAGCTTAAAAACCCCTTAAACATTTCCTTTGAATTTATGCTTATGAAAAATCTACAAGCAATAATCTCTAAACATTCCAAATGCAGCCCAACAAATTTATGTACAAAAGGCAAATCATACATACTTCAAGGGAAGGATGCACAACATGCAACAATGCTTGTTATGCAAAAATAAAAACTATACCTACCTTACTCTAACAATGTACAAGAGAGAATTATATAAATCTAGAGATAGGTTAGGAGAAGTAACTCCCTTTCTTGATGAGAAACGATCATGAGATCAACTTTGAAGCACCCATAACAAGTGAGAGGAGTGAAAATAGAGTCTAAAACTCATCTTTCCTCAAAATATCAACTCCCTTGACAATGTACACCTCCTCTCAATCTGAGTTTTGCTTTTATAGGTGCGGGAGTTGACTTATGGTACACTTAGGCTCTTCCTCATGCTCTATGATAAACATGACTGGTGGTAACATTGATTCTATCTTTGAAATGGGTAGATATCTAATGGGACATCCATTTTTCAAAGCCAACATATTGCATTCTCTTGTCATCTCATCCTCCATGTACTCAAAATCATAAACAAAGGTTATAGACACATTTTTTTCCTCTTTCTCCAAGGCCTTGATCTCATTCACCTTATCTTCCTTGACTTTGGGCTTTGATAAGACAATGATATCTCCCCACGTAGGTTTTGTAAGTGGAGACATGGCCTCCTCATCATTATCATCCCCAAGGAATGCACGAGGATTTCAATTTCCTTAAAGATGGTGGAAAATTGTTTCTTTTTCATGAGTTCCTCCCTTTCGTGAATTGGAGACGTGATCTCTTCATCTGCAAGGTGTGTGCAGTCCTTCTCTTTCTCCCACTTAAGTGTAATGAGAAAATCAAGGATGACTTCCTTTTTCTCATGACAATTATCTTCAAATTTAGGGGCAATAGCTCCTTCCTTTGCCTTATTCTCATGCATCTCCTCTTCTTTAATCTTTGTTGGAAAATATTTGGTGGCAAAGGCCTCTAAGATGGGTTGACAAACAACTTATTTGTAATTTACAAAGACATCCCACTCCAATATAGCTATTTCTTAATCTACATTGATGAAGTTAATCTCAACAAGACATGAAGTACTCGTGAGAGGTTGGCTGCCACTTAGCCCCTCAGAAAGAGCTTGTTTAAGCTCCACCTCTCTAACTTTCTCCTCCAAACATTGTAGTTGTTCCTCCATGATACATTCTTTCTTTTGTAACTCAAGTGAAACTAAGAAATCATGCATGATTTTTTCTTGCTCATGGTAATTCTCTAAGGTGACTGAATGGTTTGGTATTGGGGCTAACTTGGAGTATTGCATTGTGATCTTTTAGGTTCCCTCTTCATCATAAAAAATGAAAACACCTCTATCCACCATCATTGGTTCATGTTCAAGCTTGAATAAATTTAGGTATTTGAAAGAAAAAGCCTACGAATTACCATATGATCTGAAGATCATTTTAGTAGACAGAGTTTCCCTAAATCTCCACAAATTATGATAGTACAGTAGAGGACTTCAAGATTTTTCCTTCATTTATTTGAACGTGAAAAATGGAATCCATTTGAGCAAGATACCATCTGTAGAAGTTCCCAATTGGAGAAGCAAAAATAGGGGCAATCGACCAATCAAACTATGACATGTGGCAGTGCAAAAATGACAAAAATGGTAAAAAGGTGTTTCTAGTGATTCACCTCTAGTATTTGGTGCTCGAGTTTAGACAGGTGGGCCCCACTATTTACTGGTTAGGGGCCCTCATCCAGGGTCGTCACACTCTTTTTGTAGAGGGGTTTCTTCGCCTCCGTAACGTCATATTACCATTATCACAATTTTGTATTTCAATGCCACAGATTGTATTAGTATGGTGCATGTAGGACTAATATTCCCAAAAAAAATTAGTTATTTTACCATGTACGGACCTTATGCTAAGTTTGGTGCATTAACCATACCAATGCATGCAAACCTCCTCCAACATATAATCTAAGTTTGGAGGTTAGCATTTCATATTCCAATCATAGCATAACCACTTATGCGCCCAAGCCTAATACATTTACCACATCCCACGGGGACATTAAATTTGGTTTGAAAAGATTTTATGTGGCCCATGCCACATAAATATTGGGCGGTGGAAGCCTTAATAAAAGCTTAAAATAAACCTTTCCTATGTTATGTGGGATTTTGATCCAAAAAAAAACAATGCATGAGAAGTGGGTGGTTGAGGTGTTTCAAACCCCTAACCACATTACCCCCAAAAAAACATGCCCAACCGCTAGGCCATAAGGCACCCACAAGACCATAAATATGCCAATTGCATTTTATTGTAGGTATTGGAGAAGACTGTGTTATTGTGATAGCAAGGCATATTTGAAGAACAAAGATTTTGAGCAACTTAGGAGCTTTTTGGAACCTCAGTGTAAACTGGAAAGTTGTTCATAATTATGAGACGCAGTTGTTGCATACCTTAGTTTTTTATTTTGGAGTTTTCATGACATCGTTTTTGGATGCAAAATTCACTAGAAGACACAAACTGGAGGGATTGAGTTCTGCAAGTGCTTCGGGAAGGTGGAGGACCAAAATTGAGCTTCATCAGGGTCCTTCAAAGGTCTAAAGACACAAAATTATAGGTTATGGATCTAATTTTGTTAATTGTAAGTTGATTGTACTTGCAGTTTGAGCAATTTTTAATAGATCAGTTTGTATGAACCCGGAGATGTAGGCAATTGCCGAACTTCGTAAACAACTCTGGTGTCATCTCTATGATCTGATTTATTCTACATTTTGAGGTCCGATTTATTTCCACATTTATTCATTCAAGTTTAAATTCAAGAAAACATTTATTATCAGATTATGACATTTTCAGAGAGCTGGGTAAATTATTTCTAAATGGTTTGATCAAACATCAAATAATAGTGATTTTAAGAATCATTGAATTCATTTATGGATCAGTTATAATTTAGTTTTAAGTAAGATTCTAATCAGGTTTAGATTCATTTAAACCACGAAAGTTTATGAATTTAAGAGATCTGTTGAAGCAAGTAAAACAATAGGGGGTCTATTGACGTTTACGGATCACCATAGGCTCCCAAGGATTTATTACAATAATTTTTGGGGTTGGATAATTCTTTAGATGGTTGTGGGAAGGATTTTTGTAAGGAAAATGAGATGATCGGGACAATAAGAGCTTTTTACAAGGGAGACGGGTTAAGGGATGACGAAAAAGGTGTATGTAGAGCTAAGGGGAAGTCATGATGTGAGAGAAGGATGAGAAGAATGGGGACGAGATTACTCTTTCGGTCATGAATGAGGTTTTTCTCTACTTGGATAGTTATATCATAGGCATGAGGAACAACACTAACTCTAAGAGACTAAATCTGTAATGCCCACAAAAACACCACCTAAAATCATGACAAAACTATATTGTAATACTTAGAAATTTACGGGATTTGTTTTTTGTTTAAAAACATATATGTGTTGTGTTTGCTAGGGTATTGACACACTTATTTAATTTCCAAAATTCCATTATGGTTTAAATTCTTTCCTAAGTCTCTCATTAATTAATTTAATTTTTTCCTTAATTTAATTTGAATCCCTTAGGTGTATAACACCCATCTATACATTTAGTTTATTTATTTATTTTACACAATTACAATTGTTCCTTTTGACCCCCTTAAATAATTTATTTAAAATACCCCCATGTGCAACTTTAATTTATTTAACCTAGTATAAAAAAATTACCCTAGGTGGCCCTATTAGTTAATAAAACTAGCAATCACACATGGGTTATTTGATGTTAACGCCAAAAGTATGAGGCAAAAGCGAGAAGGAAACTGAAATATACAACAAAGGAGCAACATAAATGCAGGTGGGTATATAAGTATTGGTGGTACAGGAACGTGGAAGGGGTTGTCTACATCCCAAGGAGGGATCGAGTATCGTTCAAACATGAAAACAACAAATAAAGGCAAAGCAGGTGGACTGGAGGAGCCTTTATAGACTATGTCAACGACAGAGCCGATAACACCATTGACAACACCTGTTTCAAGCCATAAGTTTCCGAAAGCATGAATTTTGGTTAATACAAAGAACTTTGTTGCAATTGATCTTCATCAGCCTCTACAGATTCAACACACCTTGTGGTTTGAGCGATTGATCTATCTACGAGAGAGGTAAGGGAATTTAACATGTGAAGGTTGTGGTTGTTGACCAAGTCATTTTCAACAAAAAGATGGGGGGCATCTTTGAACTCAATGATTTCTTGTTCAGAAAGGTAGGAATATGATCGTGACACAAGGATCTCCCAATCTTGAAATAGAGGGAGAGAAGTATGAATGTTGAGTAACAAGGTCTGAAATGATGCTTGTGTAGGAGTTGAACCTTGTTGCTTGAAGATTACATTAAGGGCGATGGTTGTCGCGAAGTCTTTCCATAGGATAGCCCCATAGGAGTTGTTGGCATATAGAGGTATGTCCATGACAAATGGAAGTTGGTCGAGGTTGCTAATGAGGATGATAGACATGTTCCTGAATACGAATGTTTCAGAGCGATGGAAATATTTTTGAAGGTGGTAGTCAATTTTACCAAGCAAATTTAGGCCGACAAAACTCATATTGTCAATCAAAATATATTGGATATGTTTAAGGGAGTCTTGAAAAGATGATAGAGAAAGAGAATCAAACACATCGAGATCATTTCCATATTTAGGTAGATATTGATTTGAAAAATGAAAATAAACTAAACTAATACGTGGCCATGACACTCATTTATCTTCTTTATCTGAACCAAAAAAATTGTAAATGGATACCCTGAAAAACTGAAGTGCTATAGAATTTTAAAAATGTAAAAGACTAAAAATTGAACTCAAAACTCTCAAAAGTAGTAGTTATATGCAACTAACTCAATCCTTAATTTCTGATGATTTGTTTTATACTAAAAATAGAATTGGAACTTAACTATTATTTGCAAAATTGATGAAACATTAAATGGAAAGAGCCTAACTCTTTTAAGATGGTATAGATACCAAATCGTGTTGAATCTAGGATGACATGGATGTTGTTTGGCCAAAGAGAGTCATCAAAATTGTGCACAAGAGCTTCTTTTGAAGTCATATCATTTTCTAAAACCTATGACTAATTTATAACTAATTTTGTACACTAGGTCTTGTTGGTGTCTGCACGTTGGATATAGTTTTCTTAATAAACACATGCATCTAAGGAAGAAAACTCAATTGTACCACCAAGACTAGGCTATAATGACAAATAAAACATAGATTAAAACACAAATTGCAGTAGACCCATACGACTTGTCCCATTGGAACCACAAGGTGCTCAATTAGTGCTGAAACTTATCATAATTGGGTGTGCCTTTCTTATTGTAGAGCTAGGTGTTGTAGTATTTCTAGACCCTCCAATGGCACATCTTTCCACTCAATGAGATACTCTAATAGTACTTTAGTATTTTTCTTTTCTCCAGCTTCCAAAATGGGTTTGGAAGTTAACACAACATGTCCTTCATCATTAAGGTGAGGTAATGTGTTTGAAGTTTTGACATTCTTCACTGCTACCTCTTTCAAGTGTGAGACATGGGAGGTATTACAAGCTCAACTTCAAGATCCTACCAGAAGCTCAAGAGGTTTGGCAACCTTTCTCAAACATGCCAAAATCTATGACGGCCCTTAGGAAGGAACAAACAATGCAATATGTCTTTTGACATTGCCAAGTTCCTATGTCTTTCAATTTGATAGTATCACAATATACTACCCTCTTTATTGAAAATAAGTATATGATGGATGAAAAATGAATGGTTCAAACATACGAGAATGACATTTAAACCAGGAAAATTTGCATAGCAACTCAGTGTCTCAATCCCTCAACCAAAAAGTCATGGCCACATCAAGCTCAACGTTACTTCAATCCTTTCAAGAACCTTTCTTGAAGACCTCTCAATCTAAAAAAGGAGTTTGTGAATTCAAAATCAAAATCAACAACATCCATTGTAGCAGAATATCAAAATCAACAAAAAAAACATTGTAGCGGAATATCAAAATCAACAAAATGTATTATAGCAGAATGAATGTCTTTATAAATCATTACAAAAGGATTTCATGGAGGGTATATTGCTTTAATTTTAGGTTCTCAGTTGTCCCATGAAAGGTAATAAATTGTAGAAATACAAAATAAGAAATCTCCCAATAAGTGCAAGGTTCCATAGACAAAAATATTGTTCCGATATTTATACAACAATTGGATCCATTAACTGTGATTCAGTTGAAGAAAGGGAAACACATTTTGAGAAAACTTTGAATGAACACTGTTTAGGTGGGGGATTTGTAGTGACTGTTAAAGAAGGGAAGCTGAAAGATTACTGAATGAAAACATGTATGTAGTGTAAAGTTTCTGATGATTTGGTTTCAAAATATTAAGTGCAAAATTGGACACTGACTCCTAAACAACTGCAAAGAACTAAAATTTCATCTCCCATGAGACCATTATGATACAAAAATCTCATAAATTTAGGAAGCCCCCTTAGGGGACCGATGGTTAACCATTGGAAATTAATAATTCTTGTGGCTGTTGAAGAGGGGATATAAGCAGGATATATTTAAAAGTTTATATCGTTACATGTCAGAACATGATATTTCTGTAAACAAAATAATAAATAATGACAACTAATGCTTCCAAATAATGTAGCTCACCTACATATGATAACTTATGGAGTCATTACCCTGCAAAAGCTACTCAAGCTTACATTGTGGTACCTGCTGAGAAAATCAAGGTAAATCCCTTCATGGGAGAGTTGTGTTAGTTGGAGTAGGGTTCATGGTTACAACACCCATTTTCACTGCATAAGCATAAAAGCTACCTAATGGGGACTGCGGAGAAAAATAGAATAATCATCTAAAAAATAGTAACAATGATTTTTTGGGTGACATTGGGAAGCCATTGAGGAATGCCGATAGGATATGGAAAATCTGACACAACCCTAAAATTTCTGATCCACTATAGAAATTTCAAGTATTTACATGAAATCCTACCACTAATTAATAAGTATAATTAATAAAAACCTTAAACTAAATTCTTTTACAGTTAAGGATAAGAAACTCAAGGTCAAATATATCCTCCTCATTTTATTTATTTACCTACAACCATTTCCCTTTGAAACCCGGACCATTTTTGTTGTCGTTACTCCAAGCTCCACCATTTTCACCGTCGCTAAAACCAAACCCATGCTTCATTTTCCAAAAGTATTCAGCTTGGAAATTTATTTACCATTTTCCCTTTGGCAAGTCCCACACAGTTGTAATCAAGGCTGGAATGTTTCTCTCCATTCTAACCAAGGCCGTCAAAATTTCCACCATTTTCACCAGCCTCCAAACATTCCCCTATGAATATTTCCACCCCTATTTTCCTTCTCTTCCCACTAAACCACATCCTGAAATACCAGCCAAAAAAGCAAACCTAAACAAAAAAACAAAATTTTAAAACAGACAGTGCTCTAAAAGCTGAATTCGAAGCCCATGCGATTATAACGCAAGCTAAATCTAGAGCTTGTTACAGGGAGCTGTACCAATCGCAACTCTCGCTTATAGTCATCCTCAAATCATACTTGCACACGTGCGGCCACAACCATATACATGATGAATTCTGACATCGAAAAATCACCCTGACACTGCATGAGGTCATGGATACAAGCAGTGCACGAGTCCCCTACAAAGAATTTCCAGCCGTTCGATGGTCGATGATGTAGTTTGTATGCGTCGTTGGATTTTTTCATAAGGGGTCGGGATTTCTCCCAGAGAACACACCTTTTGGCATAAAAACTCATTTTCAAACATACCCATTCCCACAAAAATGCCAACAACTTAAAAGGGGGAGAATGTAATCTCCATCCTTGGATTAGATCTAAGGTTGCCCTAAAAAGCCCTATTAATCCTTATGGATTCCTTTTATTCACAATTTTCCCTAATCTCCCTCATTTGCAATTGTAGGTTTGAAGGGAGGAGAGGAAGGAAGGCCATGAAAACATGGGGAAGCTCCTATGGAGGTCTATTTTTTGTATTTAGGTTTCATGCCTTTTAAGGGTTTATATAAATGTGTAAATTATCTTGTTATCCATTTGTGTTTAATGGACATTTATCTACCCTATTCTGGTTATGGGTATTATACACATACATGCACACACACCCCCCCCCCCATATATATATATACATACTTGGTATAATTTATATGGAAGATCTATATTCTGGTTATGGGTATTTTATAAATATATATACCCCCCATATATTTATATATTAAGACATGTATTACAATTTTTTTATAATCCATATATGTATATATATGTATGTATGGGGCGGCTATGTAAAATGTTGTTTTGGTTGGACTGTGTATAGGCCACGACTTGTGGTAAGGAGTAGGGTTTGGGGATGGGTGGCCATGGCCGACCCACCCCCCATATAATATATGGCAGGGTGGGTGGGTCGGCCATGGCCACCCACCCCTCTTTTCATAAAAAATAATACATGGGGAGGGGTTCGACCCCTCCCCTCCTTATTTTTTTTCTTTTAATAAAATGACATAAAATCATATATATACACACATAAACATACACTATAGTGTGGTGGGGTTATATAATGATCCCCTTTTTTGTTATTATACGAACATACAGAATATTTTTATTTCAATATGGGTGTTAACACACAGGGTATGAAATGCACACACACACACCAATTTTTTTAAGGGATAAACTTTCATTTGTACAGATAATCAACCCAATAACATATATATGTTTTCATTTAGATATATTTAATATATATCTATATCTTTTTATATATATATATATATATATATATATATATATATTCTTTTATAAATTACATTATATTAATTTAGCATAGAAATAAGTTTTTGCAAATGAACATGTATATAAGAATGTATAGTTTTGTGGATTTTATTATTTTCACACAAAAATAGTTATAATGATAAAGAGAAATATTTCATTATCTAGATTTAGAAATAATATGCCCAAATGTATTTTTAGAGTATGCAAAATGTGTAATTTAGAAAACAATAATAAAATTAACTTTTTTCAATTCATTTAAGAAAAAGGAAAATAAATATAAACACAACCAAATATGTTTTTTTGTAATATCAATATTGAATCAAATAAAACAGTGAAAATAAGATTTATCCAATTTAAACTACTTTTTAAACTAATGATAATTTCACCACAATGCAAGTTGAACACAATATAACTTCAAATGAATTATCACTTTCAAATTGGTAATAGAATACAAGTTTTGAAAATTTAAAATTTCATATTTACATGACTTGCATTCCTAATGAAATATCACTTGCCATTTCCATTTTTCAACTATTTACTTCACAATCAGATTTGGGATATTCCATTTACAAGAGCTCAACTTAAAATGCAAGTATACAAAAGCCCTCCACTCAAAGGTGAAGACAACATGATAAAATTTACAAAAAACTTCTCTCTTATTTGTCTTCTACACAATGTAACTCTATCAAAGGCATAAACTTTGAGCTCCTTCTTTTCTTCATCTCCAAATCACAACAACAAGGAAGGGAGCATAGGAAACACTCACCTCCCAACCTTATTCCAATGAGAAGGTGAAACCAACCTTCTCATTAGCCCCTAAGCCCCAACAATGGAGAAATAAGGGATGTATTACAACCATGGTAACTTCACAAAAGGATTCCAAAAAACATGTACACATACAAACTTGCAACACATAAAAAAAAACACAAATAATAAGATTTACAACTTTCTAAAAACACATAGGCTTAAAATATAAGCCAAAGGAGAAGAGAAATATGGGTCCATCCCCTTATACCTCCCAAGTGGGTTAAGGGTCCACCTTGAAACCTATAAAAAGTGCACCACACATTAAAAATCCATCCCTCCCTACATCTCCTTTCACTCCCTCAAATCTCATCACTCCCTCAAAATACAAAGATAAAGCATAAATCTCCCTTATCTTCACAAGGTGGAACACCCCTACCCACACTCCCTCCATAAAACATCACAACTCTTATACCTCCTCAAAGGCCCCATTTTCCCTTCTCTCCACAACACCATTAACTTAAGGCCAAAATCTAAAATCCAATACAAACACATACATTCATTCATTTTACAAAACAACACACAACAAGAAAATAAAATGTAAAGGTATAAGACCCTACCTTTCCATTATCAAGCTCCTTCAATATTCAATAAAAAAACTTCAAGCTTCTTCCAATTCCAAGCTAATCCAAAAGCAAGTTCCAAAGTTTCAAGAATTCCAAGAAAAATAACCAAAATATGCAAGTGTGTAATAAAACCAAGTAACCCCCAAAAACTCCAAAATAACTCAAATAAAGAAAAATGTGGGGAGGATGGTGAGGTGGATCCATGTAGGATGCCACATCACTACTCCTCCAATCCACCTCACTTAGTCAAACACAAGTACCAAGACTCATAAATGGGTAAGGTGAGGATATGACAAATTTCAAACTTCAACACACAAACATCCACTCCATACTTCCAAGGACACAATTAAGAGGGTTTGTAAAAAGTGTAATTAATTGCCTCTTTTTCATTCAAAAATACATAATGAGGGTTAATTTTTACCCTTACTTCATAGGTATGGTTGGTAGGAAGTTTAAGAGGTATGGGACAAGTTATAACTTGTCCCACAAGCCTCCAAAAGTGGGCTCAAAGCCTAAATTTAGATTTGAAAAGTGGGGATGAGTACACAACTCAAAATCAATAAAATCCATCTAAAATCAATAAGATAACAAGGACTATCTAACCCATTTAATGCCCACTTAGTCACATCCCAACTTAGCATAATCAACATGATTAATTAACTAAACAAGAGCACATTAATTAAGTAATAATAAAGTGAGAATACATTACAATTAAAGAAATCACATACACAACAAAATAAATAAAATAAAAGAGGGAAAAGAAACACATAAACTCATGGCCACATATGAGGTCACCCCCCATGGGAACCTCCTAAAAACTCAACAATAAAACAACAATACACACGAACACAAAGTTTCCAAGGTGGCCTTGTTGCAAACATATGATATTCTTCCATGGTTAGTCTCCTAGCCCCTTCTTGTTTATTGTGATATAATTTCCTGCAAACAACAAAACAATACCCCTTCGGCCTCAAGGCCATATCAATTACATCAAGAAATAAAACACATACATATCTATCAATTAACATCATCATATAACATAGCTAAATCATCATCAAGGTTAATAAATTCTATCAATTGTTTACAATTTCTAAACATTTCAATTCTACCATTTTCACCAACATCAATGAGATCACAAGACTATCCTAATCATCTAAACATAATCAATACGTCAAGAATCCAAAGTTTAATATATAACAAAGTAACAACACTAGATCATCATCAAGTACTGAAATATCTATCCATGTCTGCTAGGAGTCCATACAATCCACAATATGAGTCACAACATATCGATAATCAAAATGTCCATACTGTCTATCAACATGCTAACCAAAATATAATAATAATTTCCATGTCTCTAATCAACAATAATCAAAATCATAGTAAAATAAGTGTCGAAGAGGAGTGGGCATTACATCCCCCTCCCCTTAGACTTGACTTCCTCCTGGAAGTCACTGGAACAAGTGTGGGAAACTGGCTCGTAATGGTGGCGTCCTCCCATGTAGCTGATGACTCATCATATCGATCCCACTGGATGTACACCTGATCAATATCATGGCCTCAAAGGCCCAGGGTCCTATGCTCTAAAATGCACATGGGATCCACCATCACTGTCCCTACTCCTGCACCTACAAAGTGGTCCAATCCAAGACATGAGATGGATATGGTATATATCTTTGAAGAACAAAAACATGGAAAAAATCATGAATGGGAGAAAAACTAGGTGGAAAAGCTAAGTGGTAGGCTATGGGACTGATCCACTCCAAGATCTCAAATGGACCCACAAATATCAAAGCTAGCTTAGAGCCTTTTTCATAATGGATGGGGCTCTTATGAGGTCTGACTCTAAGAAACACCATCGTGCCAACCTCAAAACTATGGTCAACTCCTCCTCTGATTTGCATACTTCTTTATGCCTATCCTGTGCCTCCTGTAATCTCTGTCTGATCAAGATGACCTACTTGCTCCATATCCTATAACATGGCTGGCCCAAGAGTAACCCTATCCTCTAACCTGTCCCAACTCAAAGGAGTCCTACACTCTTTACCATATAATGCCTTGGAAATGGTGCCATACCGATGGAACTCTGAAAGCTGTTATTTTATGCAAACTCTACCAGATATAAATACTCCTCCCATCATGACTGATGATCCATGACATACATGCAAATTATATCCTCAAGTATCTTGGTTCACCCACTCAGTCTGACCATCTATCTCTAGGGTGATAAGCTGTACTGAAATTGATCTTTGTCCCAAGAACAAACTGCTTGGTGGTCCAAAATTGTGATGTTTACAAAGGATCACGGTCACAGATAATCTTCCATGAAATCCCATGAAGTCTCACTATCTCATTCAAATATACTCATGCCATGACACTAGTTGTATAGTTGGTCTTCACTAGAGAAAAATGAGCCACTTTTGTCAATCTATCCACCATGACCATGATTGTGCATCATGGTGGTATCTCGATGTAGGTAGCCCAACTATGAAATCCATGGAAATGGTTTCCCATTTTCACACTAATATAACATGAAAATAAATAAGGCTAGTTGGATACTGATATTTGACCTTCACCCTCTGACACTCCAAACACTAAGACACAAACTGAGCTATATCCCTCTGAAGTCCTCTCCAATAGAATAACTATCTCAGTGTGGCATGCATCTTCTTCACCCCTGGATGGGTTGAATAAGGTGCATGATGAGCCTCTGCTAAGAATGTCCTGTCATAAACCCTCCATCTCTAGGCACATATATGACCCCTGTGTCTAAGAATTCCATCAGAATCCAATGAAATCCCTCAAAATTCCCCTTAAGGGGTCTCTGTGACTCAATCTCTTCTCTAGCTGAAAGGTAGAACCTTGTCATGTGGAAGTTGTTGTAAGATCCTGATCCTAAAATTTCTACCCACTGATGTAGCCATGACAAGATGTCTCTGATGACTCAAGGCGTATGCTACCACATTCTCCTTCCCCTTCACATGCTCAATCTCCATATCATACTCACATAAAAGCTCCATCCAACTTCGTTGACGGGTGTTGAGATTGGGTTGTGTGAAGAGGTGTCGTAGGCTCAAATGATCTATCCTGAGTGTGAACCTCCTGCCTAATAGAAAATGTCACCATTGAACCAAAGCATGAACCACTGCTACAAGCTCAAGGTCATGAGTTGGGTAATTGAGCTCATAATCCTTGAGTTTGTGAGACTCAAATGCTACAACTTGGCCATCCTGCATCAATACTCCTCCTATCCCTGCCAATGAAGCATTTGTACATACAAAGAAGTCCCTCTGTGGATCTGGCACTTCTAGGATAGGTGCTGTAGTAAGGCATTCCTTCAGAGTCTTGAAGGCCTGCTCACATTTGTCTGACCATATAAACTTCTTCCCTTTCCATTGTAGGGAAGTGATGGGATGAGCAATGCATGAGAAGTCCTAAAAAAATCTCATGTAATATCTTGCTAATCCCATAATGTTGTGTACCTTGGTCACATTGGTTAGTACTAGCCAATCAATGATAGCTCTAATCTTGGAAGGATCAACTGTGATACCTTCCCCAGAAATGATGTGACCTAGATAATGAACCTCTGTCTGAAAGAATGCACACTTCTCCAGGTTCCCATATAGTTACTACTCTCGAAGACACTGTAGAACCTGTCGAAGGTGTTCCTCATGCTCCTCACACGTGTGCATGAGTATATCAATATGTCATCCATGAATATGAGCAAAAAATGGTCCAAGAATGTCCTGAATACCCCATTCATCAAACTCATGAACATTGTGGGGGCATTCGTTAGTCTGAATGACACAACTGTGAACTCATAGTGGCCATATCTCATGTGGAAAGGTTATCTTATGAATATCTGCCTCCATAATCCTTAGCTGATGATAACCTTACTTAACATCTATCTTCGAAAACATAGTATCCCCCTTCATCTGATCAAACAAATCATCAATGCGTGGAAGGGGGTAATGATTCTTGATCATTACTTTGTTCAACTTCCTGTAATCAATACAAAATTGAAAGGATCCATCCTTATTCTTCACAAAAATCACTGGTGCACCCAAGGAGATACACTAGGATGGATTAGGCCCTTCTCAAGAAGGCCCTCCAACTGTAACTTGAGCTCACAAAGCTTAGGGGTAGTCATCTTGTATGGTGCACGTGAGATAGGCTCTGCTCCAGGAACCAATCTATATGAAAATCTATCTCACATGGGGGAGGTAGGCCAAGTAACTCACTGGGAAAAACATCTGAAAACTCCCTCAAAATGGGATGATCATCAAGTGAAGGCCCACTAGTCTCATCCTCTGACCTATCACTAACTGTAATAGCATATAACTGACATCCCTTACGCACACACCATTTCAACTGCATAGCAGATATAATGTCGATGGATATAGGCCTCCTAACCCCAACAATCACTATCTCCACTCCCAAATCATCTACACAAGAGATCACTTTTCTATAGCAATCCACTCTAGCTCTATGTACTGAAAGCCAATCCATACCTAAAATAATCCCATAAGATCCCAAGGGAAGGATGCAAAGATCCAAGGTCATGGTGAAGGGTCCTAGGTCTACTACACACTCCTTGACTAAGGAGTCCACTGTGAGCTTGGCTCTAGAAGCCATCTCTACATCCCAACTATGACCCTACCTAACTGCCACCAGCCTGCATCACTCTAATAAATATGCAGAAATGAAATAATCAGAAGATCCTGAATAAAATAAGATAGAGGTGGGAATACCACCAATGCTACCTGAATGGTCTTGATCACAGTTCCTTGGTGCTTTGCATAGCGGTTCTCGACCGCTGCATAAATATTGTGACTCTGTGCCATGTCACCAACTGTCGGCTCATAAATAGGGCCCTTACCCTTGTTATTAGGGTTTTACAGACAATCTCTCCAATGGTTCCCCTGTACACCACATCCATAACAACTACCAGGATTCCCTCTCAATGAGAAGTGTCTCCCCAGGTGCTCTAGTGGTCTGTGTGTTATAGACCCTTGATGATCTTGTTATAGATTGTTGTGGCCTCTGTGGATGAGCTCCTAGCTGACTGAGCTCTAGGTGGTGCCTGTGTCCTGATGGGTCCTCTAGGAGGATACCCCATGCTCCTCCCTCTCTTTGCATCATATCTCTGTGGAGGCCTGAATGGTGGATGGGTTTTTGCTGCTACTGCATGGTTGTATGTGGTTGAAGGAAGACTATGTTGATCCATGTCCACCATGAGGAGGAGGGTTTTGCCCCCTTCAACTGACTATCTTGCATCTGTTGTATGTGTCTCCTCACTCTATCTCTCACCTATTGTGTCTTCCCATGTTCTCCTCTACAATATAGGCCTTCTCCATGGCCTCAACTAAATGTCTGTGGACAATGCATGCACACTGCCCCTCCTAAGATCTAAATTTAGGCCCCTGATGAACTTGTGAATCTTAACTTGTTCATCCTGCATGTAGTCAACATATTGAAGCAAGTCCAAAAACTGACTCTCATACTCTTTCACTGTCATAGATTCCTGTCACAGATCATGGAACTCATCAATCTACTAATAAATGAACCATCTAGATATATATCTTCTCTAGAATCACTCCTCAAAGAGCTCCCATGTCACAGTCTCTGAATCCAAGTGGAGCTTCTGCTCCTCTGTCCTCCACCATACTCTTGCCCCATCTCTCATAAGATGTATAACAACACGAGCCTTCATGTTACTAGTGCATAGACATAGCTTGAAGCATCCGCTCAAGCTAACTAGCCAGGCCTCAACCTAGAATCCTCTTATATCTCTACCGAAGTGAAGTGGATGAAGCTTCAGTATCTCTTTGATATGATCTATTGCTATCATCTGTCTACCCCTGGGTCTCTCCTCATGGTCATCCCTTTGTCTAGGGCTCCTAGATCTTCTCTTATGTCTCGTGGCCTATATCTATGTCTCTCTTTGTGGTCGATACCTGTCTATCTGGCTCCACATGTGGATATATTCCCTATGATCCTCACTATGTCATGGAGAGTGCCATGAGCCTCCTGTGATGGCTCTCTATCATTTGGATAGGTTGTCCCCAACTGAACCTCCCTGTATAGTGGCATTGACCTCCTATAAGGTCTATAGGATCTGGTAGTATAGCAGTGACTGCCTGACTCTGGGGGTGGTCCCTCTAGCTCAACATGTAATAACCCCTTGTTTGGTTTGTGCCTCCTACACAAACCAAGATGGGAGTTAGTTCATCATCATCTAGGTTTGTTTTAGTTTACTAAGTTTTAATATTTTAAGTTATCAACAATGTTATGTGTTATAGGTGTAGGTTGTATTAGGTTTACTTTGTGTTTCCATGTTTCCCAGGGTCCAAGTGTTGAACCCATGACTCTAATACCAAAGTGTAACACCCACATTTTGATGCACCAAAACCACAACGAAACTATATTGTAATACTTAGAAATTTATTTATTTATTTTTGTTTAAATAACATACATGCGTTTTGTTTGCTAGGGTATTACACACTTATTTAATTTCCAAAATTCCATTAATATTTAAAACTTTATTTAAAATAAGTCTAATCATTTAATTTATTTAATTATTTATTGATTAAATTTAATCCCTTGATTTTATAACATCCCCCATGTATACCTTTAATTTATTAATTTATTAATGCACAAAGTTATTTAACCCATCACAACTAATTTATGTCCATAATACCCTCAATTCAACTTATCGGTTCTAAAGTTGAAATACCCTAGGTGGCCCTATTAGATAATTAAATCTAACTCATTTTAAAACATACCCATTCCCACAAAATTCCAACAACTTAAAATGTGTAAGGATCAAATCTCCTACCCCTGGATTAGATCATTTAGATCCATTAGATCAACGTTTCCCTAAAAATCCCTAATATCCTTATGGTTTCTTTTATTCCTTTTATTTTCCTAACCTCCCTCATTTGCACTTTTGGTTTTAAGGAAGGAGAGGAAGGAAGCCATGAAGGCATGGGGAAGATCCTATGGAGGCTTTTGATCTAGATCATGCCCTTCACAGGTTTTAAATGTGTAAATTATTTGTTAATGTGCTTAATGGAAAATCTACCTTATTTTTTTATGGGTATTGTGTGTTGCCTCTTAGGCTTTGTAGTTTTCTGAATTGTAATTTTTTTATGCATCCAAATTGTTCAGTTGTGGGTATATATTTACCCTTATTTTATATTGCTTTATATCTGGATATTAATACATATTTGTGGGATTACATGTATACACACACACATAATATTGTAATAGAAAATGGTTCACATTCTTGCAAATCCAAAGCACATGCATACCTTGTGGCAGAATTTTGTTAAATTTTTTGGTTTGGGGATGGGAAATATACCCACTCCCAATATTAATATAATGTGTCAGAAATGACTTCCCATTATGTTTTTTTTAATTTATTTAAATAATGCACAATATGGTGGGGGTTCAGACCCCGGTTCAAATATAGTTTATTTTTTTCATTTTATAAAATGAATCAAAATCTTATATAGCCGATTCACTCTTATTTAAAATTCTTTAATGGAATAACATTTTTATACATTGTATTAAACCAATTTATTTATGTAAATTAATATACCTTATATATAGGCCACGTGGCCCAATGAATATATATAAATATATATAATATATATAATAGGTATTCTAAATGGTTATAATGTTTTTTTGAGAAAAAATGATGCCAGTTGATCATTTAACTTTGTGTGAAAATAGAACACACATTGGAGATACATGTATATAAATATAAATTTGATAGTCATATGTTTCTACCGAAATATAGTTATAATGATAGAGAGGGAATATTCCATTATCTAGATTTAATAATAAAATAACAGTATTTTTATTTTGTGAAGTGATAAAATTTAGAATAAATGAAAATTTCACTATATAACAACTCATTTAATGAGGAAAATAAGGTATAAACACAACCAAGTATATTGCATCTTTTTTGGTATAAAATAGAAGCAAACCAAGGATGTTTGAAAGGATACAAAATTTAACTTCACTATATTTCTTTTAGAAACTAAATGGTAATTTTCAATTGTAAATAGAATGAATACTTATTTTGAGTTCCAATTGAATGAATTTACAAACAATAAATGCACATTGAAAATTACCCTTTCAACTTGGAAATACAATAAGGAAACTTTTCAAAATTTAAAATTGCAAATTTACATGGCATATATTCAAACTCCATGAAATATCAAGGTACAATGCAACCTAGAAAATTTACGTTGCATGGCATGGAAATCAAAACAAGCTTCAGTATATCATTTAGAAGATTCAAATTTAAAATGCAAGTATACAAAATCCCTCCACTCAAAAGTGGAGACAACATGATAAAATTTACAACAATATCCTCTTTCTTTGTCTTCTACACAATGTAACTATATCCAAGGCATCAAATTTGAGCTCCTTATTTTCTCCATCTCCAAATCAAAACAACAAGGAAGGGAGCATAGGAAACACTCACCTCCCAACCTTATTCCAATGAGAAGGTGAAGCCACCCCTCTCATTGGCCCTCAAGACCCAAAAATGGAGAATTAAGGGATGTTTGCAACCATGGAAACTCTTTCACAAAGGATTCAACAATACATACATTTAAACATGCCAACAAACTTGCAACACATACAAAACACAAACACAATACGATAACAATATACAACCATTTCAAACACATAAGCTTAAAATAAGCCAAAGGAGAAGAGAAATATGGAACCATCCCCTTATACCTCCAAGTGGGTTAAGTGTCCACCTAAAAACCTCAAAAATGCTCCATCCACAAATATAAAAACTCTTATCCCTCTATCTCAATCCCTCTTATCACTCCCTCATTTAAAACATACAAAGATAAGCATAGAAATCTCCCTTATCTTCACAAAGTGGAACACCCCTACTCAAACTCCCTCCAAAACACACTACAAAACTCTTATTTACCTCCTCAAATGGTCTCCATTTTCCTTCTCCCACACCATTCTTTAAGGTAAAAACTACCCAATCCCATACAAACACATATTCATTCATTTTACAACAAAACAAACACAAATCAAGAAATAAAATGAAAGGTATAAGACCCTACCTTTCCATTGCAAGAACCTTCAATACTTCAAGAAAAAACTTCAATCCAAGTCCAAATCCAATCCTAAATAAAGCTTCAAAGCTCCAAAAACAAGTCCAAGCCAAAATTACCAAAATATGCAAGTGTGTAACCAAACCAAGTAACCCCCAAAACTCCAAAATAACTCAAATAAATAAAAATGTGGAGAGGATGGTGAGGTGGCTCCATGTAGGATGCCACATCACTACTCCTCCAATCCACCTCACCAATTCAAACACAAGGACCAAGACTCATAAATGGGTGGGTGAGGTTATGACATATTTCAAACTTCAACACTCAAACCTCCACTCCATGCTTCCAAGGACACAATTAAGATGTAAGTAAAAGGTGACATTAATTTCCCTCTTTTTCATTCAAAAATACATAATGAGGGCTAAATTTCACCCCTTACATTCATAGGTATGGTTGGTAGGAAGGTTTAAGAGGTATGGGACAAGTTTAACTTGTCCCACAAGCCTCCAAAAGTGGCTCAAACCCAAATTCGAGATTTGAAAAGTGGGGATGAGTACACAACTCAAAATCAATAAAATCCATCTAAAATCAATAAGATAACAAGGACTATCTAACCCATTTAATTCCCACATAGTCACATCCCAACTTAGCATAATCAACATGATTAATTAACTAAACAAGAGCACATTAATTAAGCAATAATAAAGTGAGAATACATTACAATTAAAGAAATCACATACACAACAAAATAAATAAAATAAAAGAGGGAAAATAAACACACAAACCCATGGCCACATATGAGGTCACCCCCCATGGGAACCTCCTAAAGAACTCAACAATAAAATGACAATACACAAAAACACAAAGTTTCCAAGGTGGCCTTGTTGCAAACATCCAATATTCTTCCATGGTTAGTCTCCTAGCCCCTTCTTGTTTATTGTGATATAATTTCCTACAAACAACCAAAACAATACCCCTTTGGCCTCAAGGCTATATCAATAACATCAAGCAATAAAACACACATATCTATCAATTAACATCATACATGAATCTATATCATCATAATGTAAGTTATGAATTTCTATCAATTATTTACAATTTCTGAACATTTCAATTCTATATTTTCATAACATCAATAAGATCATAAGATTAGTTCGATCATCTAAACATAATAAATATGTCAAGAATCCAAACTATAAGTATATATAAAGTAACAACACTAGATCATCATCAAGTACTGAAATATCTATCCATGTCCTCTAGGAGTCCATACAATCCACAATATGAGTCACAACATATCGATAAATCAAAATGTCCATATTGTCTATCAACATGCTAACCAAAATATAATAATAATGTCCATGTCTCTAATCAACAATAATCAAAATCATGGTAAAATAAGTGTAATAGAGGAGTGGGCATTACAAAATCATAACAACAAGGTTAAGATCAAAATTTCTTAAATAAAACAAGAATGCCATACCTAGTTAGGATTTGTATTCTTAAGAGATTCTCTCCCAATTAATCTTGAAGATAAGATTTACGTTTGAAACTTACTTCATGGGTGCCCTCTTTATAGTGATAAGGTGTTCCAAGAGAGATATGATGTCTACATTCTCCTTGAATTTGTTTTTCAAAATTTCTTCTAGCTAGTCCCATGTAGAGATTGATTATGTAACCAAAATTCCATACCAACCTAGAGCTTTCATTATGAATTAAGAGAAAATTAGTTTGAAACATACATTTTCCTTTGTGATGTTGTGTAGTGCACAATTGTTTGCCACATCTCTAATATTCCCAATAGAGTTGAGAGAATCATTTCCATGAAAGAGGGGTAAAATATTTTAGGGATTTTTGGTTATATCATCCCACTACTATAAATGAATGGGGCTAGATCCCCAATGAGGGGAATAAATATCTCTAGGAAGATCCATGGAATTATGAAAACATAATAAAATGGAGGGATATAAAGGGAGATGTCTACAAATGAGAGAATGGGTTCTTGAATGAGTGGAGTCATCGGGTGCTTCAAATAATGGTTCGTAAAACTAAATGAGCTAAGAACACACAAAAATTTGGTTGTAAATTACAAATTATATATTTGTGCATCCATGAATACTACAAATTATTCAACAAGAATACACATATGTCCTATTAGGCATGCCAAAAAAATTGTTGCTTTTCGATTATGTTCGTGTGTCTGGGGTGGACAATATTTGGGTGGGAGATTTCTCCCAAGGATCGATACCTTTTCCACTTTAGTGTAGACCTTTGAAGAAAATCGAAATTGATCCTAAACTATTATAATGCTACCACTACTCCCACCTGGGTTGACAATTGCAAAAATAGAAGGTAGAGGAAAAAAATAAAATAAATGGGGGTGATTGCACCAAAATAATAGGGGGGTCCCCCTCCTTATATAATAACAACACAATGCATTTTAGACCTATAAATATAATCCTTACACAAGATGTCATTGAACACGAGGCAAGGAACAACACAAAATAACATTCAAAGTGCAAAGTCCATAATTAAATTCATATTAATGTTTAAGTGATATAGAAAATATGTAACAGAATGGGGATAAGCACTAGATGCATTACAAAGCTAAAAAGTAGAGGTTTTAGACACAAAAACATTTGGCACCCAAAAAGAGCAGGGCTACCTCACATTCCAAAGGGGGGAACCGTTTACAATGAAAACACTTTGTATTTTATAGAACAAAGAAGAGGAGAAAGATAAAATAGAGAGAAAAGTTGAATCTCGGGAGCCAAAATCCCACCCAAAATGTGGTTTACAAACATTAAATGCAAAAATTATAAATCCTTACTATAAAATCCTTTGTAGAATAATTTTAGACCTAAATTCTTCTAAAAATGGGGAGTGCATTGATGTAAAATAAGTTTGCATGCTGAAAAAAAATGTTGTGCCCACGTATTGGCCTTAATTGAGCTTTAAAACCTCCTATGAATTTTTAATAAACAAGAAAATGACTAGTAGGGTGTTTTACTACACACTTTTCATAAAATACATAAGTTAAGGGACTAATACATGTTCCACTTGATGACATTTTAAAAATCTCTCTAATGAATCAATTCTTGTGTGATTTGGTGTCGTGAATCAAAATATATTGCTAAAAATGTAGAGCCCTACAACATAGCCTATGTCATTAAACTTGGGGTGAATTTTTATTTTTTCAACTATAGTCCTCCCCTTTTTCTCCATTGGGCCATGTGGTAGGCTCTGATTGGTTTCTTGTTTAGTGCCACATGGTTATCTCTCATTAGCCACTTCAAAAGGTCACCACTCATATTTATCTTAGGCTTTTGATCATGTGGGCCTCAAATTCACGCCACACGACACTATTTCATGCTCCAAAGCTTCAAACTATTCTCTAATTTGTTTCCATCTTCTTAGTGTTTGACTTTATGTAATTACATCATGTGGAACAATCCCTACGTATGATTTACGTCTGATCTCAAGGCCATGTGTTGACCATTCATGCCTTTACACTGTGCCAAACAAAGCATATGGACTCTAGGTCCTAAATTTGTGACATGTGGCACTCATTCATGTGCTCAGATATTTGTCTAATTGACATTCGATCTCAATCTTCTCAATGCCCAATTCATGGAATCCTATCACATGGATCGATTTTGGCTTTCCTTCTTTAGCCTATTGTAACTTCAGTTCATGGCTAGGGATTATGACATGCGTTGCCCATCTAGAGGTCACATATATTCATGAGATCACACCATGTGGCACAATATTAACTTTTATCTCCTTTTTCATGCCTTGGTCGATTTCCTTTATTTCTCATTGACTAGACACTTAGCCGCTTTGCCAAAATGGACCTTAAGTCCATAGAGCCCATTACTTCATTTCACATTAGATTCCCTTTTTTATATAAAGGATAGGGTGCCTCTCTTCTTGACCGATGTGGACTAATCCCCAAGGTGAAACTTTTCCTGATGACATCAACCATTCTCAATACTGTCAATATTATTACTTTAATTGAAACTCAGCCCCTATAACACCTTTGTTGTGTGAAAAACACTTACAAGTGAGTTGAATGCCACCATAATCCTATATAGACTCCAAAACATCCAAGAGAAACTATGAAAGTGTTAAAACAATGTTATTAAATAGGGGCAATATAATTTAGTTGTTCAAAATGAAGCATGATGCTCATTTTGGCAATACCCATTAACTCCTAGTTTTGCTAAGTGTTGAGAGCATGTTAGGATTTCAAGGAATGAAAACAATTTTAAAATGACTCGCAACACATTCTATAAAAGTGAGTGAGGTTGTTAGGTTTATAGATACTCAAAATTGGTAATTCACTCGTTGACACTACTAGTTTTGACAATACACTCTTGCTAAGATAAATGCAACCTTCCCATTCCCACTTAACACATTCCAAAGTATATTGTTTAACTTGTTTATCCTTGCACACTGACATGCCATCAAATTCTATGAACATAATGCATAAAAATCCCTAAACAAACATCAAACAATAACTTCCAAACAGTAGATTGCATGTTTTCCTTCATTGGTCATGTTCAGATAGTTGGGTTAGGATATTATATCCAGTCATGGCCAATTTGTATGGTCTTAGACCGACATGTTCTGTAACTTTTCTTTCAATTTCATATTCTTTGTTGGGCCTTATAATCTCCATAGTTCAACATTTCTTAGTTAAATCATTTATGGAACTCTATATAAGCAAGTAAACACTACCTAATTTTCTAACATGGAAATCTTATGGTACTACATTGATACAACCACTTCCAACACTTGCAAAAGACACCCAAGACTCCCTAAATCTCGCAACTACACACCTAAAATCATTAGGGAAACAATCTCTACAAGTTTGAATCTTCTTACCAGGTCAATACAATAGTATCTCTCATATACAAGCACTAAAACATTCCTTCCCCAAGTATTTTAGCAAGAGCCAACTCAACTCAAGCATTGTCAAAGCTAGTTGCATTCATTCATATATCACATATTAGGTGGAGAATGACATGTAGTTTGAGGCCTTTTTGAAGTGGTGTTAATGTCAGTAGTGCAAAAGGGTTCCCACAATCCAAATAATGTTTATTTCATAGGATTTAAAATCCATGGTTAGGGTTTGAGTTCATGATCAAAATATTCAGAGAACTTCATAACATGATCACAAATTAGGGTTTGACAGTGATATACAATTACAGGCAGGCTACCATATTAAGAAGTTGTAAAGCCCAAATCTAAGCAGGTCTAAGACCATATATTATAATCTTGATAGAGTTTTAAATATTAGTACCAGAGTAGTCTACAGAACAAAGCATCATCATGTCCATATCTTCCTATTTTAGCAGTGCATTCTCTTAGAAATTTCCAAAATCATATATAATCAACTAAGTGCACTCATTCATTTGTGATTTAAATTTTATATCTTATTTACCTTATCAATTACAAGTATTAAATAATTATTATGATATTGGTAATTAATGTTGGAAATTAATTAATCAAAATAATTACATATTGTTAACCCTTACATACTTTAGTGTACTTAGTTAATTTATCATTAGGTTTCATATAAATCTAATTAGGGTGTAAACATTTTGGGGTCTTCCTTAGCTACGCACTCTTAGGGTTATTCCTTATGTCATCCACCAATGTGTTAAGTTTATCCATAACCAACAAGTTATCACCATTCAAGATATTCCCTTTGAGGCTTCTTTCCCTAGTTATCCTAGGCCTTCTTCTATAGTTTCTACTCCTATACCTAGTGCATCTACATATAATTCTTTGGCTTCACATAATGTCCATAGCAAATCTATCACTCCTAGGATTCTCCCTAGGTCTATGGTCCTACCCACTACTTCTCGCAACTCTAGCTCTCCCAAGTCTCCTAATAAGCATTTGGTTGCACACACTTCCTTGTACGGTTCTAGCTCTCCTAGGTCTTTTAATAGGGATTTAGTTGCACACACTACCTTGCACAAATCTCACTTTCCTAGGTCTTCTGATAGGACTTTGGTTTCACACACTACTTCTCATGGATCCTCCCCTCACAAGGTTCTATCTAGGTCCTCTATTGCACATACCCTATCCCACATTTCCCAAAGGACTTGTAGTTCCTGTGGTATGACTAAGATTACTCTCTTTTAGCCCTCCACGCATGTCTTCTACTTCTCATACTCCTCATACATCTTATTTATCCCATGGACCCTATTTTGTAACCATTAACACTACTGGATCTATTATATTTGAGTCACATCCTTATTCACAATCAAGGCCTAAGCGTTGGAACATAATGAATAAGTGGTCTGACCAACCCTTAATGTATATGGGTCCATAACTAATATATAGGTTAATATTTAATAATATGAAATATTTATATTTCTATTATTAAATATGCTAACCTAGGTATACACTTTCGGTTAAATATTTAATATTATGAAATGATTATATTTCTAATATTAAATATTATAAACCTAGGTATATGTGTCAACCGATAAGGTTGAAAAGGTGGGTTGAGAGACATACCCGATCACCTAATATAAAAAGAACTATAGGTCCTCATTTGATTTGTTCGAATGAAATATCAAAGGTGAATATTATTTTACCCTTGTGATTAGGGTTGAAAAGAGGAGGTGAAAGTTATTGGATGTAAGTTTGGTTCTTGGAAAGTAAAATGTTATTTCATAATGGTTTTACCCTATTTGGGGTTTTCCACTATAAACACTGTGTCACTGTGTTCTTAATTTTGGTATGTATTACTTAATTAATATGCTATGTAATTTTTTTTATTACATTGCATAATGTTTAACATTTAATGCTTGATGGTTTATGTTAATATTTAAATGCATTGCTTGATTAAATTTGTAATAATTAAAATCCTTTAAATTCTAACATGGTACTAGAGCATGGTTTAAATTAAATAGGTTAAGTCTAAGTTATTCTATTTAATCTATTTAATTTATATGGGGTTTTTCAACCAACTCGAAAGGGTATTTAAATTGATCGGGCCCTCTTCTTTCCATTTTTTGTGCAAACTAAAATTGTGCATGTTTTGTGAAGAATTGATATTTGTAGGAAAATTGTGGTTGACCCCTTGTCCTCAAAACCCTTGGTGAAAGGGGTTCTGGAATAAGTTTTTTACTTGGGCATGAATACCATATGTAAAGGTTAACATATTTAAGAAATATTTTATTAATTCTTGTATAGTTTGTAATATATGTGCAGGCCCAGGTTAAATTCCAGGGTGAACATGTAAAAATTCAAATCAAGGTTTCTCATACGGAGACAATTTTCCTCGAGAATAGGAAAATTAAAATTTTCCTATTGGCTCAAAGTTAAAGACCCATGGAATGAGACAAAATAATGCAGTTGCTCTAATATCCTGGTTTGATTTTTTTACAGATTTTTATTAAGGAGTCATCTATAGTTGTCAGACTCCCTTTAAATAGGGTCCTTTCTATTTCTTTAATAAATTCATGTAAATACTATAGTCTTAAAACTATAGTAATTTTTTATAATTTATAAAAAACAAAAATATATATTTGTCTAACAAAATAATTATAATTTTATAGTTTTTAAAAAATAAGTATTCAAACTTAAACCTAACATGTGTCCCTAACCGTTTATATTATCCATGTAAGGGGGCAACCCCATTCATTTATATCTTATAGTTTATAAAAACGATATAAATAAACCTATTTCAAGGTTTTCTTATATATAAGCGTGAGAGTGAAGAATAAAATGAGATAATATCTCAGATATAAATGTGGAATTCTCAGGTATAAATGAAGAATTAAAAAACTAGTTTATTGGTGGCCCATGTGAAGTGTGGTAAATATTTATTAAAATATTAGTAGTTATTGCCACATAAAAGTTATAAAGTTTTTAGCTTGCAGCGATTATATGAAATATTTTTTAATTTGTCCATAGTTTCAAATGTGTGTAGGGTAAAATTAAGAGTAAATGACGAGAGGAGACAAGGTTCATGAAAATAGGGATTTCAATTTATTTCATTGGCTAGGTGAAATTACTTGTCCCCTTTGTAAAATATGCAGGTCTGTACTCTCATAAATTTACTTGCACATGGTAAAATTCTTTTAACCTAGTTTATGTCCTTTAAACTCCTTTAATAAGGGTTATGTGTTTTTTAATTAAAAAATACTATTATTTATAATTTTTATGAACTATATGCTGTTTTTTATTTACATTATATAAACTATTTACTTTTTTTTAAAAAAAAGTGTATATATTTTTACATTATAAATTATAATAGGTTATTATAATGGATTAAAATATAACCTCCCTAATATTATATAGAAGAAAAAATTATGCAATTTCACATTCTGGAAATACACAAGAAGTTTTGACTTCATTAAATTTGACAATCAAATGACCATCACGATAGACCAAACATAAGACAGTATGACGGCCATTTAGACGTCAAATTTAAGCTCGTAGGTTCCAGGAAACTTTCATTGTTTTAAAATTGATGAGCAAAAAAAAAGCCATTATGACGGTCATTTAGACATCAAATTTAAGCTGGTCAGATCGTTTCCTATATTTATTTATTTTCTTTAGAAATTTTAAGTTATGCATTCTTAGCGGATTCTTCTTCTCTTCTATATGGTCGAAAATATTTTTATATAAATATGGGGTATAATGCAGAGCTCTTTATATTGCGGGTTATTATTTTGAACATGGGAGGTTAATTAGTATGTATTATAATGACAAAATTAATTATGATCAAATAGTTTCTTTAGATTTGATTCTTATTAAAAGTTTTGTTTTTTTTCGATAAATATGTATCTAACTTTATGGTACATTGTATATTATAATGGGGTGTGTTTTACAGGGTCAGGAAAACAATGACGTCCAACTATTTCTGTCTTGACAAAACCTAGATCTTGAATGAAACTAACTACAACATTTGGGTCAAAACATAATTTATGGCGAGAAACTCTGGATGATTGTTTCTGGATCTGAAGTTACTCCCACCGGTTGTTAAATAATTGTAGATAACATGAATGCATTCTTGTAACGAATACAAGAGGTTCTTTCTATGATTTTGCGCAATGTGAATGATGAGTACCTTCTACACATTGGTAATATCGAATATCTGAAAGAGGTATGGACTCAACTAGAATCCATGCATGAAGGATACTTGGTATATCAAGGATAACAATGAAAGTATAATAGCTGAAAAAATTCAAAGAAATGGTCTATATATTTTTGATGATTTCTCTTTTACATCTTGTTTTATATCTCAAAGTTTGAATAATTCAAAACTATGACATGAAAGGTTAGGAAATTTTAATTATCGAAGCTTATATGAAATGTCTAGATATAATCTAGTGAAAGGTTTACATGTGTTGTCTTATTCTCTTGAAGTTACTTCATTAAATGATTCTAAATGATGGTTTTAATTATGATTTAGTAAATGGTCATGATGATGTTTTGATGCTATAGATGTTTCTGGAACTCCTATCTTTCTAGCTAAGAATTTAAATTGGGCTCAATCTATGCTAGAAAGTTCATATCCTATTAACTTTAGGAAAATGACTAGAAGCCATCATACCTACCATGCATTAATGACATTGTATGAACCTGACCTGTAAAATTTTGAAGAAGCTTCTCGAGATGAGAAGTGGATCAATGCAATGCAGGTTGAATACAATGCCCTAATTCAAAATCAAACTTGGGAGTTGGTTCTACCTCCAGAAAAAAGTAGTATTATAGGGTCTAGGTGGTTATACAAAGTAAAATATAATGCTGATGATAGTATTGACAAATATAAATCTAGATTTGTTGCTAGGGGTTTCACTTAGAAACTTGATATTGATTATGGTGAGACATTTTCCCCTGTAGCTAAAATGAGAACTGTTAGGACCTTATTTGAAATTGTCGCTCAATTTGGGTAGGAAACCCACCAAATGAATGTGAAAAATGCTTCTTTGAATGATGATTTAAAAGAAGAACTTTACATGTCTCAACCTAAAGGGTTTGAAGAAACTGGTAAAGAAACTATGTTTATAAAGTGAAAAAATCCTTGTATGGTTTAAAGCAAGCTCCTAGAGCTTGGTATGCAAAAATTAATTCTTTATTTAAATAGTTAGGATTTGTTAATTGTTCTTCTGAAAATGATATATTCATCAAGCAAGAAGGATCACATATTATCATTGTTTGTATATATGTTGATGATTTTCTTATGAATGGTGATAATCCTGCTTTAATTTGTAGATAAACATAGGTCTCTTACATCATTTTCTTGGCATGGCTGTATTTCAAGATAAACATTCTATTGTTATTTCTCAAGCACAATATGCAACCAATGTACTGAAAAAGTTTAACATGATTGATTGTAAACCAATTTCTACTCCTATGGAAGTACAATTAAAAATTTATCCTAAAACTTCATGTGAAAAATTTGATCCTACTTTATATAGACAGTTAGTTAGTAGTTTGATTTATCTAACTATCACGAGACCAGATATTTCCTATGTAGTAGGAATTTCTTCCAGGTTTATGCAGGAACCTTATAGAGATCATTGTAATATTGTAAAAAGGATTCTTAAATATATTAAAGGAACAATCAATTATGGGTTGTATTATACTACTAATAAAAATGCTAACTTATATGGATTTTGTGATTCTGATCATGCTGGTAATGTATTGGATAGAAATCTACTTCTAGTTAGGTGTTTAAATTTGGTGCAGGTGTCATTACTTGGTGTAGTAAAAAGTAACCAATTGTTTCTATCTCTTCAACAAAATTTGAGTATAGAACTGCAATGGAAGTTGCAAAAGAGGCTCTATGGCTAAAGAGGTTGTTTGATGAGATAAAAATGAAGGATCCATGTAGTGTTCCTTTATTTTGCGACAACCAAAGCACCGTAGCTCTTGCACATAATCCAGTATAACATCATAGGACAAAGCACACTGAGATACATACACACTTCATCCCTGAGAAGGTGCTAAGTGGTGAGATAGATCTCAAGTTTGTGCCGAATGAAGAGTAGGTTACTGATATATTCACAATGCCGTTGAGTGCTATAAAATTTTATCACTTTCGTGAAAATCTTGGATTATTAGAGTTTTCATTGAGGGGGAGTATGCATGAAAATGTCACCTCCTAATGGAACTTGGTTTTTGTAAAAAGACCTTCGGGCAAGTGTAAAAAAGACCTTCGAGAAAGTGTGAAAAGACCTTCGTGCATGTATACCTCCTCGGCCTCTTTTTTAGAAAAAAGTGTAGAAAGATCTTAAAAGAAGTTTTCAGTAAACTCTTTAGTACTATTGAGTTTACTAATAAACATTAAGTATAAGCATATTGTTAAGGAGGTCCTTAGTTAAAAAATACTCATATATGCTTGGGTTTAATAACCTTTTATGAGAACATGTAAAACTCACAAATCATACTTAGCCATTGATCATGGGATGATCTTTGGGATTACAGATCCTTTTGTACCAAAAGGTAACTTGAGTATGATGAAGGTGTTATAATTCCTTCAACCGATATGCTAGCCTAAAACCTTTATAGTTTAAGGATTGTAAATTCTGTAGTGTACCACGAGTAGGTAATCTATTAACATATGTTATGTTATCCCACTCAACATTAAGGGGGAGTGTTGGAACATAATGATTAAGTGGTCTGACCAACCCTTAATGTATATGGGTCCATCACTAATATATAGGTTAATATTTAATAATATGAAATATTTATATTTCTATTATTAAATATGCTAACCTAGGTATATACTTTCGGTTCAATATTTAATATCATGAAATGATTATATTTCTAATATTAAATATTATAAATCTAGGTATATGTATCAATCGATAAGGTTGAAAAGGTGGGTCGGGAGACATACCCGATCACCTAATATAAAAAGGACTATATGTCCTAATTTGATATGTTTGAATGCAATATCAAAGGTGAATATTATTTTATCCTTGCGATTAGGGTTGAAAAGAGGAGGTGAAAGTTACTATATGTAAGTTTGGTTCTTGGAAAGTAAAAGGTTGTTTCAAAGTGGTTTTTACCCTATTTGAGGTTTTCCACTATAAACACTATGTCAACGTGTTCTTACTTTTGGTATGTATTACTTAATTAATATGTTATGTAATTTTTTTATTACATTGTATAATGTTGAACATTTAATGCTTTATGGTTTATGTTAATATTTAAATGCATTGGTTGATTAAATTTGTAATAATTAGAATCCTCTAAATTCTAACATCAATCCCCTTCAACAATTGTTCCACCTCCTCTAGAGGCTGTCATTGGATGATTTAATGTTACCCCTCTTTCTTGTACATAACTAAGCAGTTTGAAAATACAAAATCAATACCTATACATTGCACTTGATTTGTTAGCATTTTACATCATACATGTTGTTTGTCACTTTGGTTTGATAGATAACATGCTTCTTTACTGTTAACAAACATGTGTTCATGAGGTATTTTGAGTTTGATGTATGACATATATATATAGCAATACACTATGATAGGTGTTGGCTAGCCCTTTTACCCAGACTTTATATACATTTGGGGGCATCTATTTTACATTACATCCAAATGATATTATTCTATTATAGTTCCTTTTTACTTCCTTATCATGCTTGATTACATATATTGTGTACACATTATCTTTTGATCTAACATGACTAACACATTTTTCTTGTGCAACGTTGACATCTTTTACTTCACACATTTTCACATATATTGGTTACTATACCATAATATCATGTTCTAACACTTCTATTTCTTGCATATTTTCTTATGTGCTGGTTACTATTTGTTTATTTTCATTGTTTGTGGCCTATGTTCCTTAATTATATTGTGACACTATGGGTATCCCATGTTTGTGGCATTGTGCCTATCTCATTTACTCTTGCTTATTCTTATTTGTAAGCATACATGCCTTAATTGTCTTGAGACACCGTGGGTCTCCCATGTTTGCAGATTTATGACTTTGTGTGACATTGTTTACATACTTGTTACATATAATTTCACTATTATTATGCTTGTCTTCTCCTACATGCATTTGTATTATTATTTCTATCACCTATATAGTTTCTATTTATTGATATTATTGTTTTTCTTCCGTGCCATGACTTCCACCATGCATAAACACCTTCCCATTTGTAGACACAAGTTCTTCAAGGTGACCACCTCTTTAGCATCCTACACTCTCTTATAGTTTCTCAGACATCTTGTATATTAGCATACATCTTTTATTTTGAGCTAAGTACTCAAACATGGTTTTTCACACATGCCTCAAAAGAGAGGGCATTCACCTGGGTATATTATACACTTACAATAGACACATGCCTAAATATGAGGCAACATATATGTATAACCAGGGTACAAGTACTCAAAAATATAGTCAAACATAGAAATTCAGACAAAGATACACATGTTTAAAACCGTACATATTAACCCTCCCACACATTTTTGCCCAGGGGTAGTTACATCAACTTTCTCAACATTTTCAAATTTTTAGCTACAATTATAGGTTTTTGGCACTGTTTTAGATCAAGTTCAGACTAGTACAGGGGGTATGAAGTACTTCACTTCTTCACCACAACATTCAATTTCTACTATAGTTTCAAAAATATAGGGGGCATAAGTCTCCTTCCTCTATAAAATTTTTAGTACATTACAACTCTTACTCAATTGTGGAGCACATGGGAAGAGAATGAAGACACTCATTCTCTTTTCTACTATGGGTCCTTATTTACAAAATTAGGCTTAGATCCATCTATAGTAGTGTCGTATGTGAGGTTATGAAAGGCATAGAAGTGGCTAAGTTCTTTTTAGGTATATTATTCTTTCCTCTTGCATCAAAGAGGAATATATCGGAGTTGTAAAGTAACTTTGATGCCCATTTTTCTTCCTTAGCAAGATGTTTCGACACTTCATTTTTCTTCCTCTCTCCTCAACATTCTGTGTTGGGTTGTGTGCACCTAAAACTCTAGTTTCTCCTCGACACAATTGGGGATTGATTAACCCCAATCCTTTAGAAAATTTAGAAAAGCAAGTCTTCAAGCACAAGCAAAGCATGGGAGTTTCTCCCTCCACAGAATAAACAAGCCTATTCCTTTTTTTTTACATATCTTTCATTTTATTTTTATTCAAATGAAAATGTTTCATGTTACACTTTACATTTGTGTTAAATTTCAATTCTTTATCATGGACATTGACTATACTATGTGTTGGTGGTTTCATCATGGAACATTCCAACACCAAACATGACAGAATCTTGAAAAAAAACTTCGAGCGAAGAAAAAGTGTGTCAACACACTTAGGTATCTTTTCCTTTGAGTATGTAATTCCATTTCATACTTAAAGGGGGAAAATGTAGACACTTAATTTTGGTAATTCACTCTTTGAAATTGTTAGTTTTGAGAATGCACTCTTTTTAAGATAAAGACAACCTTCCCATTCCCACTTAACACATTCCAGGGTATATTGTTTAACTTGTTTATCCTTATAAAATGACATGTCATCAAATTTTGAGAACACAATGCATAAATTCCATAGACAAACATCAAGCAAAAACTTCCAAAATTTAGATTGTGTGTTTTCCTTCCATGGTTAAGGTTGTATAGTTTGGTTAGGATATTATATTTGGTCCTAGATGACTTGCACGATCTTGGACCAACATGTTAATTAACTTTGCTTTTAGTTGCATATTATTTGTTTGCTCTTATAATCTCTCTAGTTCAACATTTCTTAGATAAATCATCTATGCAACCCTATATAAGCAAGTAAACACTACCTCATTTGCTAACTTGGAAATCCTATGGCACTACATTGATACAATCACTTCCAACACTTGCTAAAGATACACAAGACTCTCTAAATCTCGCAACAACACACCTGAAATCATTAGGGAAACAATCTCTAAGGTTTAAAGTCTCTTTCCAGGTCAAGGCATAAGTATTTCTTATCTACAACTCAAACATAAATTCCGTAAGAATTTTAGCAAGAACCAACTCAACCTAAAAATTTTCAAAGATGATTTTAAAATCTAGTTGCATTCATTTAGATATCACATGCTAGGTGGAGAATATCGTGTGGTTTGAGGCTCTTTGAATTAGTGTCAATATATGTAGTGCATGGGGGTGCCTAAAACCCAACTAAAGTTTATTTTTTACGACTTCCCATACATGGTTAGGGTTTGAGATCATGATAAAAATATCCATAGAACTTCATGACATGATCGCAAATCAGGGTTTGATAGTGACAAACAGTTCTAGGTAAGTGACCATCTTATGAAGTTGTAGAGCTAGATCTAAGCAGGTATAAGGTCATACATAAGGGTCAAAAGTGTATAGTACAGTCTTGACCGAGTTGTATGGTTTTGTACTAGAGTATTTTCCAATCACAATCTCCAAAACACAACATCACTAAGTCTATATCTTTTTATTGTAGCAGTGTATCCTCTCATAACTTCCCAAAATCATCTATAATCAACTAAGTGCACTCATTCCTTTGTGATTTCAAGTTTGTATCTTATCTAACATATTAGTTACAAGTATTTAAGCACTATTATGATATTGGTAATTAATGTTGGAAGTTAATTAATTAAAATAATCACCTGTTCTTAGATAGTTTCTTTGAAGTATTGATGAAACAGATAGGGTAACAGGTGTAGGAGGAATACCTGTTCAAATACTAGTTGATGGGTTGTTGTGCGCGTATGACTTCTGAATCCACAGCTGATTGTGAGAGCTTCCTTTTGGCTAGGAGGAACTACCTGTAATGAAAAGCAAGACCACCAGAAAGAGTTAAACAATATGTGCAGTGAACTGCCTAGCATGTGCTAGATCTGGGAAGTGTGATACTTCCTAGATGGCTATCAGTCCACTATTTTAAACAATTTAATGTGGGAAATAAAGTAAATCCTATTGTAATTTGAAATGATTTAGGTATCTCACTTAAAACACAATAAGAAAGATCTAATCTAACAGGCTAGGTTAGAATAGGATCCGAAGGTCAAATAGTTGGTTCTGGGTCTCTGCAGGTCTGACAGAAGTCTCAGGTAGATCACAGGTGCATAAGGGTGGGATGTAAAATTAGGTGGATAGGTTACTGTTCTGAGTTGTATGGGCATATACAGAGACCAATGCCAATTAAGGGTGACCGATGGTGGTTGGGTGTAACTGGTGCCAGTTACTGTGGAGTTCTGGGAATGCCACAAAATGAGTTTTGGGGTCTCCTTTGTGATTGCACAAAGGACTTTGGTTGGTCGGGATGAGGTATTGGGTGATTTGGGTAGGATTTGGTGAGGTTTTTAATGGGTATATGGAGGGAGAATGTTGAAGGAGGTCAATGGGTGGCTAGGTAAACAATAGGTGATAATATAATGATGAAATGAAGTGAACCAGAGAAGTATAATGTTTTACTTACTTGGATTCTGGTCCTGGACGCCTGTGAGTGAGGGATGGAGGTGCTGGTAAGAGGTTGAAGGCTGCAGGTGATCACCAATCGTAGGAGAGATTCTGCATGGGCTGCATGTGCATTCCTCTTTGCTTGGTTAGATCAGATCATTGTTGGGGTGGCTGTGCAGGAGAAAATGCTTGATCTCCTTCCTTGCATGCATGTTCTCACTGGAATTCGATCTCAGAAGATGCGATATCTCTCAGGAAGATCTCAATGTTTGCCAACTTTTTCCAATCTTTTCCAACCTTGAAAATAAGGTTGTTTTGGGGGTTAAAAGGGTAACCGATGGCGGTTCTGGCCTAACTGGTGATGGTTAGGGTGGGATTTCCTAGGTTTACTAAACTAGGGAGATCCTCTTGATTTTCTTGGATCTCGTGTCGTTAACCCGTGGATTAAACTGGAAGCTTCTTGTAAGCATGCGGGAATGTGGTTAGAGAGAATGTAGGCATTGATTTTTAGGGTTTGGGTAAGTCTTAGTTAGTTATGGCAACTTACTAAGAATAGGTCTTAGGGTGAGTTGGCTTGATGAGGTGTCTAGGTGAAGTGTATGTGTGGATATTATTTAAATTAAGATATTTAAATAATAAATATGGTGAGGATAATGAATTAATTTAATTAATTAAAATTAATATTAGTGAGGTGAAGGGGGCCATGGCTAGGTGAATGTGATGAAGGGTGCTTATTTGTCGAGGGACCAAAGGGGAGTGTGACCTAATTTTAGTGTCTACATTTTGCCCCTTTTTTGTTGCATAGCTTGTATTAGTAAGCGACACTAACAAAAAATAAGATGTGGTTGCCCCATGTGTGGGTGAAGGTGATCCCCCTCAAACCAGGAACTGACGAGGCAGCAGGTAGAATCAGTGAGTGGTTTGATAAAAGGTAAATGTGATGAAAAGAAAGGTGGGTAATAGGGGAAAGAGGAGCAAGGTCTACTCGGGTAAGCTAGGTAATGGGTCAGGGTCAAAGGTAGTAACATTCAAACACACACACACACGTATAAACTGCAGCACATGCTACCGGGTTGAAGAGTAGTCAAACTCTACATCGTCTAAGGTTGATAGGTTTATCCAAACAAGGTTGAAGTGATTTTGGTATCCAAGGTATAGGATATGGTCAGGAAACATGATGTAGGTTAGGTGCAGGAATGTTTAGGTATGTTCTGGTACACCAAAGGTAGGGTCAGGATAAATGGTCATGGCAATAGGCTAGGTAAGGTCATTAGGTCAACAACACAGGTAATAGTGCCACAAGGTATAGCGAACACATGAGGTCAAAGGTCACTAGCGATGGTCCAGGTCCAAATATCTAGGTCACAGCATGGGTAAGGCCAAGGTAGGGGTAAAATAATGAGTCCTCAAAGGAGGAAAAAGGGAGGTAGTAAATGATGAGGTCAGGAAAGGTGAGGTAAATGGGTTGGGTAAAGGTGGGGTGGGGTAAATGATCAAGGTGAAGGTTAGTGAGGCAAAAAAGGAGGTAGGGGTAGGGTAAAGGGGTAAAATATAGGGCAATGTGTAGGTGAGGGTGACCAATGCTGGTCAAGGATAACCGATGTCGGTATAGGTCAACCGACGATGGTTAGGTAGGGCATGCGACCGATGTCGGTCAAGGGTAACCGACGTCGGTTAGGTCAGGTTTGTTATAAAAAAAAAAATCCACATTTTTTGTTATTCATTTGTCTTTTAGCTAATTGAGAAAATGAAAAAAGAGAGAGAAAAGAGAGAAAAGTGCTCAGACGGAATGAAGCATTGAGTTGGCAGTGTGAACGATGGGTGATCGGTTGGTGAGAAGTGGGTCCACAGGATCAGTGCGAGGGATTTGATTGGGTAGAGGTTGTGGGTACTAATTTGGTGATGGCAGAGGCCAGAGAGGGATCAGGCGGGCCACTGCTGCAGTGTCTAGATGTGCCACTGAGATGATGGTAGTGTGACAAGGTAAGCGCCCTACTCTACGTGTATGTGATTAGATAGATTAGAGGAGATAGTATATTGTTTTTTGTAGGTTTTGTTTTTTTTTTGTTTTTGTGGGTGGTTAATGGGTTAAATTTGGGAATGGGGGGAATAGTGGGTAAAAAGAGGAATGGGGAGGGTAATAAATGGGATAGGGGGGTGGGTGGAGGTCCAAGGGTAGTTTAGGTCATTGTAGGTGGGTAAAAGGGGCAAGGGGGGGTTTTTTTAGAAAAGGGGGGTTTTGGGAAATCGTGGGTTTTACCATGACAGTGACCGGCGTCGGTCAAGTTTGGTTGACGTCGGTCAGGCTAAACCAGTATCAGTCACCAAATAGGTGACTGATGCCAGTTAAGGGGTGACCGGGGTCGGTAAGGGTGAACCAGTATCGGTCACCAAATAGGTGACCGATGCCAGTTAAGGGGTGACCGGGGTCGGTAAGGGTGAACCGGTACCGGTCGGGTTATTGGGAACAAGGGTCCAAAAGTGATGTGGGCTAGGTGGTTGAGATGGGTAGGGTGAAAATAGGGTGTGGGAAAATGATAATTGGTAAATATGGATATGATAAATGTAGATTAATGTTTTGTTTGTATTGGATGCAGGGGAGAGCGCAGCTACATATGCGGGACAGGGTTCCACCTCTACTGGTGACAGTGTGGCGCAGCGACCCCGGAGGAGCTACAACATGTGGAGGTAGTGGGCTTGAGTGGGGTTCATCACTATCGACATGTAGTCTGGTAGCCCAGTTTGATGGTTGCGCTCATCGATAGATGGGATTCTGCGACCAACACGTTCCACCTACCGACGGGTGAGATTACTATCACCCTGGAGGACGTGTTCCAGATTCTTCAGTTACCCATATTGGGTGCACAGGTCTACTCCATCTCCTCCGAGGCCTCAGAGGAGCTGATTGTGACTATTTTTGGTGAGGGGATGGCTGACCTGAGATTCCATAGTGCCAACTTGAGCTATGGAGAGATGTACCTAGCCCGTCTGGAGGAGACGAGGCTAGTGGTTCTATTGATGGAGGCAGTGTGCTGCTATGCACTGCCAGATGCAGAGGGTGGATGGTTTCCCTGATCACTGATGGGGGTACTCCATGACATGATGGTGGATGAGACCCACTTTTCCTGGGCACCAACATTCTTGGTGCAGCTGTACAGGGAGTTGTGGGCATATGGGCAGTTGCACAGGTTCAACCTGTGCTGTACATTTTTACTGCACTGCTGGGTGTATGAGCACATAGTTTGTGTGTGGCCTATAGGGATGCCCCAAGCAGATGCATTCCCAAGTGAGATTTGTGTGGGTGGGGTATAGGAGATGGGTGTCGGTTATTGGAGAGTGGAGATCTGAGAGGCCCACACATGATGTGGCCTATTTCTGGTAGTTACTGGAGGGGTTGTCTAGAGTGGACATTATCTGGAGGCCATATGTGGGATTCCCCTCATATAGGCATATGCATGAGGAGCTAGCTGAGCTCTAGCTAGAGAGATGGATACAGGGTCACCGTGCCGGGGAGTATGAGATGATCCCAGTAGACAGAGTCTGACGGCAGTTTAGGCTAGTAAAGGACATACCTCTGCCCTTCCCACAGTACCAGAGAGATGACGTGGAGAGGCCCTTACCTCTACCATAGCCTACAGTGCCCACAGGGTAGGAGGAGTAGCCAGTGGACCGGTAGATAGATGATGCAGGTGCACAGACAGGTACAGATAGTGGTGGGTGGCTCACTTACGAGCCATACCACCCAGACCGGGGCAGCCGGATCTAGCCACCATCACAGTGCAGAGAGACACCCTACAGGGGCAGGTGGCTACTCTCATTACCCAGTTGGGTATACTATAGACATAGCTGGAGGGCTCTGAGGTAGAGGTAGTAGAGCTACAGGTACAGGTGGCCAGTCTGTAGGCCCAGATGGCTGGTGGAGGAGATGGAGATGGAGAGGAGGGGGATGGTCAGGTGGCAGCCTTACAGGCTCAGGTGGCAGGTTTACAGGGCCAGTTGGCCACAACCCAGGCACAGATTGGGGTCTTACAGGCCCAGATACAGGCACAGGGGTAGGGGGCACCACCACAGGCACCGGGACCGGGTCCCAGTTCATAGGCAGGAGCAGGGCAGGGTCCCGTAGGATAGGTACAGGGGATGAGACCTATGGGACCACCACAAACCACTCTTGTATCTAGGTTACGGGATGCCCTAGGTGAGGCTAGATATTACCAGGACCAGCTGATGGCGGCTGGGATAGACTTCATATCCTATGCCTGAGTACAGGGCACAACAGGTCCAGTGAGAGGATGAGATCCCACACTCACAGTGTGGAGAGCACAAGGAGGTCAGCGAGCTCTGAGGCCTGATCAGGTAGAGGCTACCAGCGCACGGAGACCAGCTCCAGTTGAGGTGCCAGCAGGGACCCAGGAGGCTGAGGGCACAGGTGATACAGAGATGGAGGACATCCGCTGAGATGCCTGATATGTGGTCACCTAGTTTTTGATGTATGATAGTCTTTTTGTGATTTATACCGGCCTGCGTGCCAAGAGATAGTTGTATTTTTGATCACATACCGGCCTGTGTGCTGATGATAGTGAGGATGTATGAGATATTTTGTCTATTTTGAGCATATACCGGCCTACGTGCCGAAGATATTTTGTATTATTTCATTATTTTGTTGTATATATGAGACCGGCCTGCGTGCCAATGACATTTTGTATTGTGTATCGGCCTGCGTGCCGATGATTTTGAGATGATGGACATGATGAGATAGCCATGTATTTTTGAGATACACATTGATTTATTTATATGATGAGATACATGTGTATTTTTGATTTGTTGATGTGTTGATGAGATTTTGATTTGTTATTTTGATATGGATGGAAAGTAGGTGAGTTAGGCATGATGGAGTAGGTTGATTTAGATATGGATGGATCGAGTTAGGTGAGTTAGGCATGGATCGAGTCAGGTCAGTTTAGGCATGGATCGAGTCAGGTTTAGGCATGGTTTGAGTCAGGTTTAGGCATGGATTGAGTTCAGGATCGAGTCAGGTTATAGGCATGGTTTCAGTTTAGGCATGGATCGAGTCAATTGAGTTTAGGCAGAAAGTTTAGGCATGAAGTTGTGATTCAGGTTATAGGCATGGATTATCAAGGTTGATAGGCATGGTTGGGTCATATGTGAGTTATAGGCATGGTGATTAGAAAGTAGGTGAAGTTGTGATTCATTATTTTATGCAATGAATGATAATATGGGTCATATGTGAATGTGGTATATTATATGTATGATGATGTTAAGAAATGGTAATAGTAAATGTATGTGATAAGGATTTAAAATATGAAGTAACTTGTTTGTTTGGTTTAATTTCCAATTTGGGATAAAAAAGGGAAACTAAGTGAGGTGTGAGGAACATGGAAGATGAATTGTTTAGGGTAGAGAATGGCCGAGCTAACCTCCAAGGGCCCCATGCCCTCGGAGTGCTGCCTACATAGTCCCAGTGAAAAGGGACCTCAGGCCGATGTAGTTCTCCCATGAGCTAGGGAAGAATATGAGGAGGTATGAAAATGAGTTAGTAGGTTTTAGGCATGGTGTGGGTTTTAGATCTGTTAGGTGTGGGTGGATTATAGGTAAAGTGATGTAGGTGGGGTCGATTGTGGCAAAAGAAGAAGATTACCCCAAAGGTAAGCGTCGAGGACCAAGTCCTATATAAGGTAATCAAAACATGTAAACAAAGACGGTTAAAAGATAAGAGGGGGCAATAAAGCCACCTGATTGGGTAGGATCATACCGAGTAGATCATACCTTGGAGGAGGTGATGAACGTAAGACCCTAAAGACATTGCATGATTGATTGTTCTACGGTGAAAAGTAGTCACATGATCACCAAATGTCTAAGTTCCAAGAAGTCCCTTGAGGCAGTAGGAAATGGGAGTGGGAATGGTAAGAAGGGTGAAAGGGACTTTAAATTTTATATGGTGTAGGTAGCATGCGCTTCGAGCAAGAGAATCTAGGTCACAATGGGTAAGTCCATGACTAAAAGGTTTGTTGTTTTGACTTATAGTTGAGATAGACTGATCGATGTGGGAAGTCTATATGGGATGAAGAAAATTTAACTCCTTGAGGTCTTCGTGAAGCTGATCGATGCGGGAAGCTTCGGTTGCTCTCATTTTTTTTTTTTTTTTTTAAGAGCTTTACATAGTTGTCCTTCGAGGGAGCAGTCTATTTATAGCAGCAATTGTCGAGAGGAAGATGTCCTTTTGAGGGAGTCATCTTTTGAGTGGAAGTTTGACTCAAGGAGTTATATCCCATGTGAGGGATTTGAAGTCATGGACAAGACCAAGGTGGAGGATAGGACTCTTGTTCAAAAGGCAAGGTGGAATGACCATGGGATCTCATCTAAAGGTAGATGAAAAGTATCCATGAGAATCATGCTATGTGCAGCGCCGTGGTACACATATTCAAGAGAAGATAACAAGTGACAGGTACTCATATGATTCTTGTTTAATCATTGGTGAGGTGTATGAAGTGAATAGTGCTCAAGGGATGAGCATGGAAAGAGACAAAAGGTGAGGTAGGATGACAAGTCAACAATAGAATGGTTGAAGATGCAAGGCATTAAGGGGCTCAGGTTTGGGTTTACCATCGAGTGAAGATAAATGATAAGCACCTGATCATAGGTATGAGTCACGATGTATGGTCCAAGCCAATTAGGAGTAAATTTGCCCCGTTTGCTTTTTTCTGCTTTAGTTACATGTTGATTTTCTTTCAGGACAAGGTCACCGACTTGGAAGGTCCGTGCATGGACATGTTTTTCGTAGGCACGTTTGATACATTTTTGGTAAACTTGAAGGTGATCCAGAGTGTTAAGATGACATTCATCTAATAACTCTAGCTGTGCTAAATGGTCCTGAAGAAAGTCATCATCATTGAGCATGTCATGGAGAGAAATGTGGAGTGAGGGAATCTAGACTTCGAGAGGTAGGACTACCTCTGTACCGTAGACCAGAGAAAAGGGTGTGGCCGTAGTGGAAGTGTGAATACTAGTGTGGTATGCCCACAGGGAAAAAGGAATGTGTGTATGCCAATCCTTCCCAGTATCATTAACCACTTTCATGAGAATTTGTTTAGGGTTTTGTTAGTGGATTCGGCTTGGCCATTGGTTTGTGGGTAATAAGGTGATGAGAAACTAAGCTGAATGCCAAAGGTGTCACAAAGTTTTTGCAATGTTTTTTTTTTGAATTGTTTTCCATTGTCAGTGATGAGGTGATGAGGAACACCAAAGTGACAAATGATGTGGTGGTTAATGAACTCACATATTTTCTCAGCTTTCATGGAGATGAGTGGTATGGCTTCCACCCATTTTGTATAGTATTCGGTAGCAGTGATGATCCATTGATGGCATTGGGAAGAATGGGGATTGATTTCTCTGACAAGATCCAAACCCCATTGAGAGAAGGGCCAAAGGTCACGGGTGACCTGTAAGGCATGACTGGGTGTATGATGAAGATTGGAATGTTGTTGGAATTTTACACAACATTTGACGTAGTCACAACAATCATGGTTAAGGGTCGGCCAGTAATAGCCCAGGTGAAGAATATGCTTAGCAACAGCAAGGCCACTGAAGTGACCTCCACATATGCCATCATGAACTTCCTTAATGGTATAAGGAATTTCAGAACTTGTGAGGCATCGTAAGAGAATACCATCAAAGCTGCACTTATAGAGGAGTCCCCCCAGGATGACGTAACGAGAGACCTTTTTAAGGAAGGCACGTTGTCCATTACGGGTGAGATCAGGAGGTAAGATGGAGAGAGAAAGGTAGTCGGAGTATTGTTTATACCAAAGGTCACTCGGGTCAGGGGTAGCGGTTCCGATCGAGTAAACATCATGAGGTAAATAAGAAGGTGATTGGAGGCATTGTATGGTGACAAAGATTTTAGAATCGGCGGGTGAAGTGGGTATTTGGGAAGCTAAGCAGGCCATGGTATCTGCAAATTTGTTGGTTGAACGTGGGATGGTTTGAAGGGTGTAATGGTCAAAGGTGGTCAAAAGTATATCTACATGATGTTTATACTTTTGAAGTATCTCGTTATGACATTGGTATATACCATTGACTTGGTTTATGACCAATTGAGAATCACCAAAGATGTTGATGGATTTGACATCTAGGGCGTAGGTGGCTTGGAGACCTAGTACGAGTGCTTCGTATTCGGAAATATTGTTGGTGCATTCAAAATCTAGTTTGAAAGACAAAGGCATGGGTTCACCATCAAGGGGAATGAGGATAATACCAGCCCCACCCCCACGCTGACACTTAGAACCATCGAAGAAGAGTGTCATTTGGTAAGGGGGTTCATCCAGGGAAAGGGTAGCAATCGACTCATCTGGAAAGTCAAAATTAGAGGGTTGATCCCCGGAAATAGGTGCGTCGGCCAATTGGTCGGTGATAGCTTGGCCCTTGATGGACTTTTGATGAATGAATTCGAGGTCAAGATCAGCTAAAAGCATAAGCCATCATGCGGCACGCTGATTTTGATAAGGTTTGGCATACATGAAGTGTAAGGGGTCGGTGTTGGTCACAACATAGGTTTTGTGGTTGAGTAGGTAATGACAGAGTTTGGTGGCAATGAAAACTAAGGCTAAGAAAAGTTTTTTGGGGTGGGTGTATCGGGTTTCATAGTCCAAAAGAGTATGGCTTATGTAATAAACCACCTGCTCCCTGTGTTGTTCATCGTGATGAGTGAGCATGGCTCCCAAGGAATGATCGGTAGCTGAGATGTATAGGTAAAAAGGTTGATCATCTTTAGGTGGAATGAGTACGGGTGGTTGGAGAAGGTATTGTTTTAAGGCCTCAAAAGCTTTGTGGCAGTCATCATCCCATTTAAAGGAGACATCCTTCTTGAGTAGATGATGAAATGGTTGACATCGATCAGATAATTGTGAAATGAAATGGTGAATAGACTGCAATTTACCTTGCAGGCTATGGAGTTGTTTAAGGTTAGTGGGTGGAGGCATTTCCAGAATGGCCTTGACTTTAGCAGGGTCAACTTCTATACCATGTAGGGAAATGATAAATCCCAGGAGCTTTCCTGAGAGAACCGCGAAGACACACTTCTTAGGCTGAAGGTGGATGTAATATTTAATGAGGTGGTCAAAAATGGTTTTGAGGATGGTAAGGTGCTCGGAGCGGTGCTTAGATTTGGCCAAGAGATCATCCACGTAATCTTCCAATATGTGATGCATGATGTCATGGAAGATGTAAGTCATAGCCTGCTGATATGTGGCACCAGCATTTTTAAGGCCGAAAGGCATGACTCGATAGCAGAAGGTCCCCCAAGGGGTGATGAATGAGGTTTTGTGTTGATCCTCTGGGGCAAGTAGGATTTGGTTATAACCCGAGAAGCCATCCATGAGTGATAGCATCTCATGGCCAGCGGTAAGGTCAACCAGTTGGTCAATACCAGGTAAGGGAAAGTCATCTTTTGGACATGCTAGGTTGAGGTCATGGAAGTCTGTGCAAATGTGGAGTCCCCCTGTTGCCTTAGTGATAGGGACAATGTTAGAAATCCAATGAGGATAATCAATGGGTAAGATGAAGGAAATGGAAAGAAGGCGCTGAAGTTCTTCTTTGACGAGAAGGGCAATGCGAGGGTGCATTTTCCTCAGCTTTTGTTTGATGGGTTTGGCATCGGGAACGGTTATGATATTGTGGACCACTATGGTGGGGTCAATACCGGGCATGTCTGCGTAAGACCAAGTGAAAGCATGGTTATGATCTTTGAGAAAAGAAGTGATGGCTTCCTGTTCAGCAGCATCTAAAGATTGACCGATCTTTAGGATGTGCGGGTCATCCTGAGTATGAATGTTGATCTCGATAGTCGATTCATTCAACATGGTTTGCATCTCAGAAGGTAATGACCGATGAATATATGAGTCTTCTGCACCAAGGTAGGTGAGTATAGATTCATCATCCTGACATTGAATGACATTAATTGAAGGTGTATCGTCATCGATCATTTCAGGATACAGGAAGGGAAGAGTGGAAGGGGCCTCGCCCTCGCGTTGATAAGTCAGAGGCCCCAAGGAAATGGTGTTTATGAAAAAAAAAAGTTAGGAGGGATAGATTCAGGATCCATCGACTCCGTTGGTGAGGGTGGTGATGAAGGTGGAGTGGGTGAAGAAGGTGGAGAAGGGCTAGTGTCCTTAATGAGTTCAATGCGGGCCTGTTTGGTAGGTGGTTCAGGAAGATGATACCACTACGGTCGTTATGTTTGTGGGTGGTACATGGAATAACAGTATGGTGGCCTTGCTCGTAAAATACAAAACCAAAACCCTTCCATGCACATCGATGCAGGAAGGTGTGGGTGAAATGGTGATTGGTAAGTGATTGGAAGTCAGTGGAAAATGGGTGAGTTTGTGACGGTGGTTCGGGTGTGTAAGTGGTAGTATCAAGTCCCCCATAGGTGAGACTAGTACAAAGGTGAGGAGGACCATAAAGGAGATGTTCTCCTATACGGTGATCATAACGAGGGTGTTGGTGAAGGCTTCCATACTCTTGTGGAGTAAGGAATGTGTTGACACTATATAGGTGGTACTCCCCCAGAGTGAGGCGTTGAAAAACACCTTCCAAGGGATTGGTGGTTGGTATGTAGGTAGTTAGAATGGATGAAGTGTCAAAGGTCGATGCGGAGTTAGAGTTAATGGATTGGGAGGCTGATGGGTCAGCCATGGAGGTTGTGGCAGTGGTAGGAATGGAGGACGCATGTGTGGTAGAAGGTAGTGACTGTACTGGTAAGCGGAGGTGTAGGTGAAGTGGTGGTGGTCACGGAGGTAGACGCTTTAACGGGTATGAGCACATCATTGGGTTGGTAAAGCATGTTGCATGTTTTAAAAGGTGATGGATCAGCTGGAATGGTATAGGTGTGTCCTTCGTGTTCAAACTTTACACAATGATGCAAAGTGGAAGGAACGTAACCCATGACATGAATCCAGGGTCTTCCAAGCAACAAGTTATATTGGAATTCCCCCTCCAAGATGTAAAATAATTCTGGAATAGTGTGGGGGCCCACACAAATGTGGAGGATGATGGTGCCTAGTGTAGAGGTGATAGTGTCATTGAATGAACGCAACATGACAGGATGTTTATGCATGTAATTGTCAGGTATGCACATTTGAGTGAATGCATGGGATGAAATGATGTTAATGCTAGTGCCCCCATCAATCATCACATGATGTACCCGTATGTCATCAATGTGGACAGAGATGAAGAGGGCTGGGTCTGGGTCATCATTTTGGTGTGGCGTGATCTCTTCCTCTGAGAAGCTAAGGGAGGCTACTTGGTGAATAGGGTGGGGTGAAGATGAAGGTGGTAATTTAGTGAGAGAGGCTACATGATGGGGTGTGATAATGGAGGCTACGGGTGTAGGGTCATTGGGTAAAACCTCAATAGATTGAAGAACCTCCATGAGAGCTTGATGATGGGATTCTGAGGTTTGAATGAGGTCATATAAGGACATTTTGAGGGGAGATTGGTGTAATTGTTTGAGCATGGTGCGATGTGTGACACCATTAGAAATGGGGTATGTAGGGCCGTGGATAGTGATTTTAGTTTTGGGTGAAGATGGTATGTTGGGTATAGGATTGGTTGGTGGGTCAGTCACCTTTTCTTTACCTTTATCCTTCTGAGCATGTGTAGTGATGTGTATCATGTTGATCTGAGGGGAGTTGGAAAATGGAGAAGGTGTAGGGTGAGTGGTATAATGACACGATGGGAAAAAACCTACCAGAGGAGAAAAACCCTATGAGGTGAGCTGGGTGCAATGACATTTGGGTGGTGGCGTGGCAAGTTCTCTGATGCGAACCATGTTAATTTCAAATCTTGGGGGTGGCTCTAGGAGTTGTGAGGGTGGAGGTTGTGGTTGTTGAGTGGGCAGTGTGGGAATGGGTGTCGGTGAAGCAGGGTCCTCATCGAGAAGGTCGTCATCATCAAAGTTGGCTTCTGGAGGACACAACTGGATCAGGATAGTTTTCAATGCCTTGCAGTTCTCCACATCGTGCCCTAGCACATGATGGTAGGCACAAATTTTAGTATCATCAAACCCTTTTGGCTTGGGTTTGAGGGGGTCATAAGGTTTGAGTGGTGGTAATGTGATGACAGAAGTCTCAAGGAGGTTGGTTAAAATTTTGGCATAGGACCCTACTAGTGGATCGCAATGGGAAGTGAATGTGGGTTTGGGTGTAGGTGTGGTTGATTGTTGAGGAACGGTCTTTGGAAGAGGAGGAGTGGATCGAGCTATGGTTTTGGGTGTCAGCATGGTTTTGGGTGTCGGTCATGTTTTTTTAGGTAGGGGTATGGTGGATGAACAGGTAGGAGGGTGTATGGTTTTTGACTACCTTATTATGGGGTAGTGGAGTTTTGTTTTTGGGTTGCACCTTCTTGGGTAAAGGTGATATGGGTGTAATGAGGTCTAGAAGGAAAGGCAGATGGGGGAAGAGGATGAGTTACCCATGGGGATAACAAAGGTGCTATGAAGGTAGAGGATGTGGGTCATGCAAGAGGTGTAAGGGATAGAGATTGAAGTGTAGTGGGTAGTGAAGAATAGCTGAGGATATTGGAGGTATGGGTGGTAGTGATGTTGCAGGTGTGGGTGTAAGTCATGTTGGGTGTCTGGGTAGGTTAGAGGTTTGTGAGGAAGGAATGGGTTGTTGTGTTTTTGGTTTATTGATGGGTGGAGGTTTCTTGACCATGTTGGGAAGTTGAGGTCTTAAGACAGACAAGATAGGTGAAGGTGTGATTGGTGCAGCTGGGGTATGAGTTCTATGGGTTTTGTGCTTTGCTTGGGTGTCAGAGCAGGTGTGGTGTTGTATTTGGAGGATGTAGCTAAATCTGGTTTGATAGGTGGATGAGTAAGGCTGGTGGTTGGGGTGACCCCTAAAGTGGTAATAGGTTTAGTCGAGGCAAATGTTGTAGGTGTGGGTTTGTTTAGGTGTGGGTTTGGGTTTAGATGTAGTTTGGGTTATGGGTAAGGGTGTATGTTGAGTTATGATGGGTGTCGTGGAAGGAATGGTGATAGAGGTGGTTGTATTTGGTTTGATTGGTCGGAATACTTTTGGGTAGATAGTGGAAGTATCAGTAAGTGACATCTGCATCTGTGTTGAGACCGGAAGTAGAAGATGCCCCCATAATAAGGCTCTATCCACATAATCTAAGTGATCGGCCAAACATGAGAATGGCACGTCTGTAGGTGGAGTTGATGAGGACCTAATGGAAATTCCCATAAAATGTGTCTTAGAGACGGGAAATTGGCTAGCTTCAGCTTCTGTGGGTAGGAGAGCCGAAAGTAGGTCTGCAGGATTTTGGGTAGCTGATGGAGAATGCTCACCAAGAGGCAAAGGTATCTCAACTGGGTCTATGATGGGTGGAGGAGATGATGGGTGCTCCTCTGTAGGTGGAGGAATGGATAGGTGCTCCTCTATGGGTGGAGGAGGTAATGGGTGCTCCTCTACGGGGTGGAGGAGGTACTATGGGTATCGGTTCTCTAAGTGGAGAAGCCAAAGGTGAAATGGTCTCGATGTTAGCAGAAGACTCCTCTATAGGTGATGAAGGAGATGAAAGGTGTTCCTCTATGGGTGGAGGAGTAGGTGCGGTGGGTTCCAATGTGGAAGGAGGATTTCGGGCTAGGATTTCCTCTATGGAAGGAATGTGAGGTAATTGGGAGGCGACAGGTACATCATTAAAGATAGCGTGGACCTCATGGGTATGGGTATCATGAGTTGAGGTCTCACCAGTTTGATCAGATGAAGGGGCATGGTTGGGAAATGGTTTCTTGAAGATGTGTAGGTTTTGGTTGGCAGGTGCATTAGGATTATCCATGGTTAACTCACCTTTCTTGAGAATTTCTTGGACAATATTTTTGAAAGTGATGCAATTGCCATCACTATGACCCTTTACTCGATGATAGTTATAGAAGTCATGTTCTTTATACCATGCAGGCATGGGGTGAGTAGGGTCAAAACCAGTGTGTGGTTTTATAGGTGGAAGGGTGATGGCTCTGGCTTTGATAAGATTTTCTAAGATAGAAGAGTAAGGTTCCCCAATTGGGGTGTATTTCGTTGCTCTCATCTGAATTGAAAAGTCTAGATGGGTGAGAGATTAGATGAGGGGGTAGCCTAATTTGATGGATGAGCTGGGCCAGCCTTGAGTACCACTGTGTTAGCGGTGCCCTTAGCTTTTGAATAATTGTTTTGTGGTTTGGAAGAAGAAGAGGTATCATTCGACTTGAATGCCAAATTCTTATTGCGTAACTACATTTTCTTCTCTTCGATGGCACGAATCTCTAACTTTCGTGCCATAGTGAATGCTTCATCGAATGTTTGGAAGGTTTGGACCTGCAAGGTTTGTGAGATATGTCTAGCACAAGCCCATGTGAAGATCTCGATGAGTTCTATTTGTGGTAGTTGGAAGGTGAGTTGATTGATCAAGCTACGCTAGCGAGTGACAAAATCTGTGATAGATTCATCCTCATACTGACGCATGGAGTATAGTTCAGTCATGGTAACCTTCTTGATGATATTGATAGAGAAATGATCCAAGAAGGCTTGGGCTACCTGATTGAATGAGAATATAAAGTTTCTAGGTAACCCACTATACCAATCTAATGCAGGTCCAGTGAGGGACATGGGAAAGGTTCGCAATAGCAAGTCATCATCGTGAGAAATCAGATAACACCCGTGTTTGAACGACCACAAATGCTGCTACGGGTCTTCTTTGCTATTGAAATGATTGAATTTAGGCATTTCCCAATGCACGGGATATGGGCGGATAGGAATGGATGGGTGGATGGGTTCGTTGCAAATCTCGTCATAGGTGAGAGTGTTGTGGGAGCTAGAAAATAATGCCTCCAATGTCTGCATCTTGTCCAACATCAATTTGATTAGGTCATTGGTAGGTTACGATGATTGGGTGCCTCCTGTAGCATGAGAGGGTTGGTTTTGGGCATATAACGGGGGTGGCACTCCTATGTATGGTGCTGCCATGTAGGTTGATTGAGAAGAAGGTAGTGAAATAGGGGGTATGTACCTAGAGGGAATAATAGATGAAACAGGAGGCGGCTGATAGTATGTATATGGAGGTGGAAGGGTCGTGGTAACCCTAGTGGCAATGGGGGCTAATGATTGTGGAATGGAAAGGACCACATTCTGAAAAGGGGTAGGGGTCACCAACACCAGAGGTGGTAGTGTAGCTACAGGTATGTGTGAGACATTAGGGGTGGATAAGGTTGTGTTTTGGGTAGTTGTCGAGGGTATGGTGGATGTGTTGGGTGCCATGGAGGTGGCAGACATGGTAGTCATAACGGTTATAGGACCTAGTTGCAAAAGGACTAGGGGTAAGGTAGATGCAGGCAACACAGAGCCAAATGGGGCCAATGTAGGAGTGGGGGTGAGAGTTGGGGGGATAGATACAGGCATACCGTATATCAACTGACTCGAAGCATATCAAGTGGATGAATGGGAAAGGTAAAACTTCAAAGTGGCCAAGTTTTGGTCAAGGAGTCATGCGAACTCCTCATCTCCGGTGGTGATAGTGATAGATTGGATGGGATCCATAACTGGTGATAAAATGGAAGGTGGTGAAGGACTATTTGGGAGTGGTTGACAACTGGCGTGAAATATGAGTGCGCTTGCTTGTTTTCGGGTCAGCACCATGTGAACCAGTACTGATCAGGTAGGGTTGCTTCTCTATAAATGACACAGAAAAATAGAAGGAATAGGTGAATCTGGTGGCAAAAGAGTATTAGGTACCAAATGTGGGTTAGAAAGTGAAACAGGCTAACCGATGCCAGTTAGGGAAAACTGACGCCGGTCAGGGGTAACCACTGTCGGTCACTATAGAAAATGGAAAGTGAGTGAAAAACTAGGTATAAGGTCAAATCTGACAGGTATGCCAAATCTGATGGTGTTTTACAATGTCAATGGAAATGATGGCAGTGACAGGGACTATGAAAAGTGGAAGAAGATGAATAAAATGTCCTTTTGGGTAGGTTAACAAAAGGACCTGGAACCGACATCGGTTGGGTATAACTGACGACGGTCAGAGGGTAACCGATGACAGTTACTGTGAAATTGAAATAGTGATGAAAGAATAGTGGTTGTGAATTAAAATTTGATGTGGAATCAGACCTAGAATTATGAGAATGATGATAATATGGTCTAGGCACACTCAGGTGAAGCCGAAATACTCCATCTGTGATGAGGAGCATGCAAGGATGAACAAGAAAAATGAAGAATGTGATCTCTCACCTCAAAACGCAAGCCAAGCAGAAACACTAAGAAAAATGTGATCCTAGGAGTGCCTTTTCTATTATGTTTGTTTAGCTTATGTTATTTAAGGACTGACACATGAATTGTGAAATAGATTTTTTTGGTGAGGATGGCTTCCTATGAAGAAGGAGATCTAAAAGGTGAGGTTTCAGGTATGTTATGGTGGGGGCAGGGCTTCACTCTAAAGTATGACTCGACAGAGCAGCGAGCTGGGGAGTACCTGCCAATCCTCATATCAGTGCGATTGTTGACAGGCGTTCCCAGGAAAGATGTTGTTTAAGAATATGTATTTGTTTTGAATTTGTGTAATTTGGCAAGACTCAGAGAGAGAGAGAGATGTGCTTTCTATGGTTCGTTTGTCAACCATCAGTTGGTCATGACTTCCAGTGTATAGGTTGCCCTTAATTAATGTGAGCTAATGCGATAAATCAGAATGCAATGCACTTATTTTTAAGCCCAAATCAAAGTGTGAAGTTGGATGACACAAAAAGATGAAGAGGAAGAGGGATGCTCTTTCACTACAATGCAGAAAACACAAAGAAATGGTTCTTTTTAATTACACCAAAAGAAAGGTTTCCTTTAGAGAAAATAGAAAGAAAAGGTGGGTTACCAAGGAAGAAAATTAATGTGTATGCTTTTCAGAAGGGAAACAAACACACAAATTTTCCTAGGAATGAATAAAATGCAAGGAACCTTGGATGGGTCCCACCGGGCATGTCAAAATGTTTCACCTGATTCTTAGATGTTTCTTTGAAGTATTGATGAAACAGATAGGGTAACGGGCGTAGGAGGAATACTTGTTTTAATGTTGGTTGATGGGTTGTTGCACACGTATGACTTCTGAATCCACAGCTGATTGTGAGAGCTTCCTTTTGGCTAGGAGGAACTACCTGTAATGAAAAGCAAGACCACCAGAAAAATTTAAACAATATGTGCAGTGAACTGCCTAGTGTGTGCTAGATCCAGGAAGTATGATACTTCCTAAGTGGCTATCAGTCCATTGTTTTAAACAATTTAATGCGGTAAATAAAGTAAATCCTATTGTAATTTGAAATTATTTAGGTATCTCACTTAAAACACAATAAGAAAGATCTAATCTAACAGGCTAGGTTAGAATAGGATCCAAAGGTCAAATAGTTGGTTTTGGGTCTCTATAGGTCTAATAGAGGTCTCAGGTAGGTCACAGGTGATTAAGGGTGATGGGAATTAGGTGGATAGGTCACTGTTCTAGGTTGTATGGGAAAATACAGTAATTGATGCCGGTTAAGGGTGACCGACGGTGGTTAGGTGTAACAAGTGCCAGTTACTATGGAAAGTTCTGGGAATGCCACAGAATGAGTTTTGGGTCTCCTTTGTGATTGCACAAAAGGATTTTGGTTGGTCAGGATGAGGTATTGGGTGATTTGGGAGGGATTTGGCGAGGTTTTAATGGGTATATGGAGGGGGAATGTTAAAGGAGGTCAATGGGTGGCTAGGTAAACAATAGGTGATAGTAAAATGATGAAATGAAATGAACCAGAGAAGTATAATGTTTTACTTACTTGGATCCTGGTCCTGGATGACTGTGAGTGAGGGATGGGGGTGCTGGTAAGAGGTTGAAGGCTGCAGGTGATCACCAATCGTAGGAGAGCTTCTACATGGGCTTCATGTACATTCCTCTTTGCTTGGTTAGATCAGATCATTGCTGGGATGGCTGTGTAGGAAAAAATGCTTGATCTCCTTCCTTGCATGTGTGTTCTCACTGGAATTTGATCTCAGAAGATGTGATATCTCTCTAGGAATGTCTCAATGTTTGCCAACTTTTTCCAATCTTTGCCAACCTTGAAAATAAGGTTGTTTTAGAGGTTAAAATGGTAATTGATGGCGGTTCATCTTAACCAGTGATGGTGAAGGAAAGATTTCTTAGGTTTACTAAACTAGGGAGATCCTCTTGATTTTCTTGGATCTCATGTCATTAACCCACATATTAGATTGGAAGCTTCTTGTAAGTATGTGGGAATGTGGTTAGAGATAATGTAGGCATTTATTTTTAGGGTTTGGGTAAGTCTTAGTTAGTTATGGCAACTTACTAAGAATAGGTCTTAGGGTGAGTTGGCTTAATGAGGTGTCTAAGTGAAGTGTATGTGTGGATATTATTTAAATTAATATATTTAAATAATAAATATGATGAGGATAATGAATTAATTTAATTAAATTAATATTAGTGAGGTGAAAGGGGCCATGGCTAGGTGAATGTGATGCAAGGTGCTTATTTATCAAGGGACTAAAGGGGAATGTGACCAAATTTTAGTGTCTATAGGTATGACCATGGTGTGTTCCATTTATTTAGAAACCATTGTGTTTTTTGGGACATAAGACTAGTTTTGATTTGAATGAAAATTTTCTCCTTACTTCTAAGCTACGTATTTAATCTCAAGCTCACTTTTTGTATTCTATTTTAAGTGAATTTTTATCAAGGATAATAGTTCACATTGGTGAGTTGTATGTTTCAATTCATAGAGAAGGAAAATATTTTTTTATCCAAAGGATAATCCCTAAGCCCATACTTATCCCTACATCTAGGACAATATATGAATAATGGATTTTTGTTATTTGTAGTTTCCCTATCCACATTTTTGTTGAGATGAGCTAAGAGATATATCCTTAAGTTTTCAATTTATTCTCTTAGTTTTGATATTTCTCTATCGAGAACCTTGACTTTATGTTTGTAATGGTTTGGGCGAGTTCAGGAATAATTTCTATAGAGTTCAATGATGTCCATGCATTCTAGATTATGCATGTCTTCTTTTCCCATTAAATTGAATTCCTCTTGAGTGTCTTTATCCAATCCTTTAAGAAATATGGTTTTCAAAAGGGTAGTGTCAAGACATGTAGCAAACCTCTTGTGAAGAAAAAGGAATACATATAAATAGTCTCCTACACTCTCATTCTCCTTCTATTGTATCCTAATAAGTTCTTCCCTTTGGTCTCTAACCCTACAATAATCTTGGTACTTTTCCAAAAATAATTTTTCCATATCTTCCAAAGTATGTATAGAGTTGGGATTTATGCCCATAAACGATCTCATGGATGTATCTTTTAAAGTTGAGGGAAATAATTTTAGCTTTTGAGTGTCAGAGGTCTAGTCACAGGTCTGGCATAACACTTTGAATTCAAAAAAAAATTGGTTAGAATATTCTAAGAATAATCATCTAAATATTACCAAGATTAAGGGGGATATGTTCTTCATAGGGCCTAGGTTATTAGGATATAGTTGTATGGATAAGTGAATTTCCTTCCCAATGGGGGGTTTCCATTATTTTCACCATTAGGATTTTCCACTCCATCATCCATCCTTCCTTCTTGATCAAGTTGTTCCATGGGTTCGTTTTGAGGGGCGTTTTCCAAGTTTAATCTCACAAATCTACCTCTATGAACTCTTTATGTAGTCAACATCTAACTATGTATATACCTATTCCACAATAATTTTCAACACATGACTTTTACCTTATTTTGCATTTAGAGGATCAACAATTAAGCTTAAAAGAATAAAACTTTTCTATGTTTTCTCAAATATTGACTAAACTGATATAATACCACCTTGATTTTTCTCATTAACATTCTACCATGATCATAATTTTCATGCAATTGTACAAGTAAATACAAAAATCATCCCAACAATGAAATTCTGAACACTTACCATGTACTCTTCAAAAGCTCAAGTGTTTGCTTAACTAGTTCTTGTTTAGGAAGAAATAATTTCTCTTTAACCTCCTCTCTTCTTCTATACTTCTCTCCCATGTTTAGGATCTTAAAACATGATGATTCCACCTAATAAATTCAATCAAACACTCACCATCCTTCACTACTTCCCTTTTCAACAAGAATACCCCCTACTTACTCTGAATAACACATTTCTTACACTCATATAGGCTACCCACTTATATGGATTCCCTAACTGAAATACCAACTCCAATAGTTGTATTTTAATATCACTGACATTCTCTCCAAGTTTTATCCTTTAATTCTTTACCCAATTCCTTTTATCTTCCTTCTTGTATTCTTTCTTCTAAACCCTCAACTAGGTCTTTTAGAGCCTACTGTCAAGAACATGTTCCTTTTTAGGAAGTTATAAGGCATATATTTATGGTTTCTAGGCACCCATTAAGGGTTTCAAGATGGATAAGAAGTTTCAAAGATCAAAATTTAAGTTTAATTGGTACTTCCTTAGGAATTTACCCTTTTCAACTAAGCTTTTGGACTGTGCTTCACTGTCTTCTCCTAGACTATCATAACTTCTTAAGATTAATTTTCTAAGATTCCTTTAAAATCCATTAATAGGCTCTGATACATTTATATCTATTCAATATGAACTCAATTACAAAAGTTTAAGGGTTTTTATTCTAAAACCCTAGCTCTGAGACACTATACAACCCGAGACTCCTCAAATCCTCATGAAATTCTTATTGCTTATTTCCAAGACCTATAAATTCGTTTATAATCCTTTTATAGTTTGTATCTCATGTTTCTTTTACCAACAAGTCCTATTTGAATATTTAATAATGAAAACTACCTTATCTTCCCTCATCCCACCAGTAGATGCACATTACCTTATCTCAAAATTCAAACCTACTCAAGAGTTTCTTACACACTTAATAACTTTCACTCACTAATTCATTTTAATGATGATATGACATGCATAAATCAAAAGGTAACATGCATTTATTGCATCAATATTTTTACAAAGGTTCTAGACTTACCAAAAAATGTGAATGCATTGTCATAGTTGTTTGTATACAATTTTTTAACTCCCACACCAAGGCAGAGTATCCCATATCAAAATATGAAATTAATCTACATCACTGTTGCAACATGAATTTATCTATAATAAGATTCAACAATGAATTTCCAAAATAAATCATCAAAAACTTATGAAAGGGACAGTCACAAGCTCACTATTTTCTCAGTACTAAGAAATTGCTTCAATGTAAAGGTCAGAGTGATCATAATCTCAAAGAATTCATAAAGTATCCTAATAATCCTATCCCGCATGCTTTCATCAAGAAAGTCTTCCAACTCCTAAGCTAAATTCAAAACCATAACAACAAAAGATAAGCTTTACATGAAAAACATAGTTCATTATTGTAAAGGTATCAGTCTAAATACAAAACTGTGATTCTTCACAAGGAATTCCTCTCTCTTCCTCCTCTGTACATTCACTTGGAAGATAAAATAACCACATTCACTCGAACCTTTTTTCTCCTAATTTATAAGTTTCTTTATCTCATTATGTCATATCTTTCTATAACCTAACTAATTTAGAAGTTTCCTTAAGGACCTTGATATGTGCTTACCACATAAGGAGTGATTTATATAACTTTTAAATATTTACATGACTTTATTACACCACCTAGGTCATTTATTCAATCACTTAACCACTTTCATATCCTTGACAAGATCATTAGACGCATTTACACATTTTTTAAATTTGAATGTCCTTTTAGAGGGAAAAGGGAAAATTTGAAATTCAAACCAACTTAGCCACTTAAAGCTCCTTCTCAAGTCTCTATCATACCATGAATCACCTATCTCATCAGGTCTAAAATATGCAAAAGATTTATTTTTTATTTTTTAAGTTCATATAATGATGCCCCTGCATCATACTCCAAAGGTGGAGAAAAAAAAATTCTAAGTACTTATTTCTTACATGGTCTTCTCTATAGATGAGTCTTCATCTTTCTTTTTTGTTCTTGACCTTCAATATTCACTCACACTATCCTTCTTTGCCTTAAGACCTCATGGGTCCTATATAGTATACTCCTTGCTTCCATTTGTCTTGACATTGTTTTCTATTTTCTTGATCTCTACCTTTTTCTCCATCATTATTAATATTCCATGCACTATACCTACACACACAAATAACTTAACAAAAAAATGCATAATATTCTCCATACTTTTCATTTTCTCCATCTATCTCTAATCTATCATGTTCATGTTATCACTAGTTTTCTTGTCATGGTTTTCATTAGCTTGTCCTTTTACTTGCTTGTTCTTATTCTATATTGCATTATGCTTCTCTTCCTATTTTATTGGTATAAATTTTTTCTTTCTTCACATGTTTGTACTCCATATATGGCATATTCTAAGACTGTTATTTCCTTTTGAAGCTACTCAATACTCTTATAAAAAAACACATTATATTCTTCAATAGTCATTTGTGGTTCTTGGTGCATTGTTTTCTTTCTTTCATCCTCATTCACCTCAAGTTTATTGTCCATAGTTGTAATAAACCACTTTCACATGATGTTAGAATTAAAAAAATTAGGCTTTTCTTACCCTAGAAGTTCTTTTTTTCTTGTCATCACTAAGTATTGGTTCTCTTTGAGATCTTCTCCTTTTACCATTGCATGAATTCTATCATCAGTATGTTTATCTCCCTTAAGAAAAGCCATAAATGATTCTATAATAGCTTCGTCATCATTTGTATCCTCTAACATCACCAATTCCTTGACTACCTATCTTTCTTTCTACCTTTTCATCCTATTTTTCCTCTAATTTTTTATTCTTTCCTCTTGCTTGATAATTTTCCTCATTTGCATCCTTTTTCTATTCTTTACAAGCTCTCTAATTGGAAACTTGGATTTCTTTCTCATCAATATCTATCCCGTGACTTTTCTCTCTTTACTTCAAGAGTACCACTAGCTAATCTATATCTTGCTTAAGCCATGTGATCTCTTGCTGGAACCAAAATTCTCTTTTTTTCCTCCTTTCTTATTTTATTTTCCTCTCATTCTCCTCTTATTTTCTTTTCATGTGGATAATAATCTTGATCAACTCTTCCTTATCCATCTCTATTTTTCTTCTTCTCACTAAATTTTTCTCTCTCTTCTCAAGCAAGTTCTCTTCTTGCTTCCTTATATACCTCACCTAGGATTACCAGCAGGTATGTTAGTGTCTTCTCACTCCCTTCTTAGCCTCTTTTCACTCTTATTTCAGTTATACTTCTCACTCTTCTTCTTTCAGCCTATCATCCTTCACATTCACACTCATAATTTCATTTGTTAGCCACAAAACAATCAAATTTCATTCAGCAAAGAAAGTTAAGAAAGATCCCATGATCTGATACCAAATGATGTAGTCAACATGTAACCATATATATACCCATTCCACAAGAATTTTAAACACCTAACTTTCACCTTATTCTTCCTTTAGAGGATTAACAATTAATCTTAAAAGACTAAAAAACTTTCTATGATTTCTCAAATATTTGCCACTAACCCAGTTCTTGAAGAAGGATGTTACTTATGAACCAGGAGATAAGGCGCATGAAGCTTTTGGACAATTGAAGGAAGCCCTGGTGTCTTCACCTGTTTTGAAGAAGCCAGATTGGAACAAGCCATTCATTGTGTACACTGATGCCTCAGATGCATCACTAGGAAGTACTTTGAGCCAAAAGGATGAAAATGGGAATGAACATCCAATTTACTTTGGGAGCAGACAAATGAGCAGTGCTGAGGTAAATTATACTGTAACTGAAAAAGAGGCTCTAGCTATCATTTTTGCTGTAAAGAAGTTTAGAAATTACTTGCTAGGGCAAAAATTTCTAGTTGTAACAGATCATCAGGCTCTAAAATATATTGTAAATAAGCCTAACCCATCAGGGAGGATAGCAAGATGGATAATTTTGCTACAAGAGTTTGAATTTGATATTATAGATAGGCCAGGAAAGAAGCATGTCAATGCAGATGCACTCTCTCGAGCCTATGATGGTTTAGGATCATCTTGTGATGATGATGATTTCTCCGATGCAGCATTGTTATCCCTTGACACAATCCCTAGTGAATACATAGATATTTGGAATTATTTGAATGAATTCAAATTTCCTGATGGTGCCAATGCAAAGACTAAGAGAAAGATTACTCAAGCCAGTCGTCCATATTCTATTCTGCATGGAGTATTATTTCGAATAGGACCTGATGGACAGTACAAGAGGGCAGTTGGACGTGATCAAGGGAAGGAACTGCTAGAAGAATTCCACAATGGTACATGTGGAGGGCACTTCTCTAGAAAACTTACAGCAAGAAGGATCTTGGATGCAGGTTATCACTGGCCCACTCTGTTTAAAGATTGTTATAATTATTGTAAGACATGTGATATTTGTCAAACACATGGTAACCGTAAGACTTCATCAGCTCCATTATGTCCTATTCTTCCACTTGGTCCCTTTGAAAAGTGGGGAATAGACATTGTAGGTCCACTTCCAACTACATCACACCAAAATAAGTATATTGTAGTTGCCACAGATTATTTAACCAAGTGGGTTGAAGCCAGGCCATTGAAAACAGCTTCCATGGATGAAGTGGCAAGGTTCATGTATAAACGCATTATCACCAGATTTGGTTGCCCATTAGAAATTGTAACAGATCAAGGAAGCCACTTCATTAATGAGGTGGTAGAATCCCTAGTCAATAAGTTTTGTATTAAGCACAGGAAGGCAACAACATACAAGCCAAGCACAAATGGACAGGTGGAACGAACAAATTTTGTGTTGTGTCAAATTCTAGCAAAAGATGCGGCCTTGCAGGTACATAAATGGGATAAAAGGATTCATGCAGCATTGTGGGCATATATGGCAACATCAAAGTCAGCAACATGATACTCCCCATTTCAGTTGGCCTATGGCATTGATCCAGTTCTTCCTATTGAGTTTGATATTCCCACTGTGAGAGTTATGAAAAATGAAAGGATGGATGAAAGTGATTCAGTAAAAGAAAGGTTGGTACATCTTCATTTGCTGGAGGAAATGAGAGAAATAGCAAAGGATATAAGCCATAAGAAGAAAATGAAGCAGAAGGAATACTTTGATCAAAAGATCCGGTGGTCTCCATTTCATGTGAATGACTTGGTTCTAGTATATGATTCCAGATACAAAAAAAGAAGACAGAGAAAATTTCTTCCAAAATGGATGGGGCCCTACAAAATAGCAGCTGTGCATGAAAATAGTACGTACCGACTAGAGGAATTGGATGGCACTCCCATTACGAAATGGGTCAACCACGATAAGTTGAAGATTTTCCAAGCACCAGAATAGTCTACTCCGAGGACGGAGTAGAAGTTAGGAAGGGGGAAGATGTCGACACTAAAATTTTCCTCCGTAATTTCTATTTCATTAATGTATGTATTAGGAATAGGATTTTGTTAAGTATAATTAGTAGTAGCGTCTGATAGAAGATAATGACGCCGTCAGTACGGTGCCGCCAATAATGTGGAGTACGGTAACAGTCAAAGTACAATAGGAATGTTGTAATAAGTAAATATTTGTTGTAAGTGGTCCGGTAATGTTAAAATGTCAAAGTTTGGGTAATTAGAGAAGTTGAGTCTACATGATTAGGAATTAGAAATATTATATTGGTAATAAAGACAAGGAGTGAGGTCATAAATATTTTGTGTATTTTATTTGTAAAAAGTCTAAAAATGTGGAACGCATGTAAAATGATAAGGTTTATCTTATCTTAACATATAAACTTATATGTACAGATAAGAGTTAAGGTATGGAATATGATTCGTCAGAGTGGATTTCTTATCCTATCTTAGAGATAAGATGGATAAGCCTGGAAGTTCTATAAATAGAGAGGCCACCCCCCTCATTTAGGATAGAAGGAAGTAGTGAAAAATATTGTAGGAAGTGTGCGAAAGAAGCCATCAGTTTAAAGGTGTGTTAAGAGGTGTAATTGTAAAGTTTCTCCCATAGTCTTGGTGAAAGGCAAGTGAAGTCAATAACACTTGAAGTACCTCATGGGTGAGATTGTAACAGTTTCATGTTAATATTATAATTTATTTTGATATTTCAGATTTGTCATCATTCTGTCTTATCATAGTCGATGGTATTCTTGTGTTATGTTGTTGTTTTGTTTCCAGATTACATCCACCAAACTAAAGGCTGTGCATTAGTAAATAATCATAGCATGAGGAGTTCCCAGTGAAGAATTATCATAGTACCGGATTGGTGATGACAGAGTCATGAAGGCACTACCTCCTGCAATAGGAATCTCTCATAAAAATCATAATTTTTCCCCCATTAGTGTTTTTTTCACTAAATTTGGAGCCTACTTTAGCCTCCTACAGATCTAGCTTAACCTATAAATTTAGAAGCATATCTGGGCTACTTGACCAAAAATTGGGATCTACAGGGAGAGCTGAAAGGCAAGCTAGTTGTTTCCACCAAGCTGTGTATCAAACCAAGCTGGGCAAGCTCCTTGGTGAGTTGGGGTGATTAGTGAAGAGTTGGTCAAAAGGTGAGCTAGGTTTATGTAGTGAGATGAGCCGCATCCATACCTTGTTAAGCTCTAACTCGATCCACTTTCAACACTTCACAAAGCTGAACTATGATATTCAAGCCACCAAGGTCGATTCATTTTACAAATGGGCCAAGTTTTCTCTCTATTGCAACAGAAAGCTCCCGAACTGTAATGTCCCCTTTCCTATGCCAAAGGCCCAAGGGTTAAGTCGAGTCCAAGCTGTGGTCATACCCAAGGGCCTATGGATGCTGGGAGCTATTGGGAAGGGGGCATCATGGTACTAATATTCAAGTTTTACATTTGGGGGTCACTTTGGACCATGAAAACTTAAACAGGAAGAAGTGAGTTTAGTTACTTTTATTTTATTGGCCCTTCCATGGAAAGGAATGCGTCTAGGGTTTATTGGAGCTCTTTTTCCTTAGGAAGTATATAAGGAGCTGGGAGAGAAAGGAGAGGCACTTTTGTATACATTTTATTTACCTTCACGTGCAACTATTGTTTACACATCTACAACTTGTGGAGTAAAATCCCACAGGGACCCTAGCTTTGGTGGTGAGAGACCCATCCCTAGCTAGCAGGAATTCTTTGGTAGTGAGAGATCTACCATAGTCTATCATTTTGGAGCCACTTTCAGGGCCGTGTTACAGAGATATTATCAGAGGGTTCAGAGGAAGGGTTTGAGGATTTTTGGGGAATTTTGGGAAGATAATCAGAGGGGTTCCATATCAGACTTACGTCAGCCATTTAGGCTGGGCTTAACATCACTTAAAAGGTGCCTCCATCAGTTTCCAACCCCTTTCCAAGCAAGGTGACTTGTAGCCTTTATTTGGAGGGTTTTCCAGTTGGTCCCTTTATATCTAAAGGTTGAAATGTCATTTCCTATACATGTTAATGTTATTTCCAAGACTCTTAATTTTTGCTCTTGTATTTGGAGAGTTACGAACCTCTGAAGTTTTCCAGCTGTCTAGGGCACACTGTGCTTTTTATGGAAGCATTTTAATTTTTGTAAAACTCAAAATACATTTTTATTATGTCCTTTATAATAATATCAAGCTCTCTTTAAATTTTCAAGTAATTCAAGTGGATATTTTGGGAGATATTAATTTTCTTTAGTTCGTTGTCCTTATTGTAAAAATCTGCAAAAATTAGTATTTTATTTAGCTGCAAACTTTCAATATTCTCTACATATTTAAGTGGTATCTCACAAGGGATATTTCAGTGGTATCAGAGCTATTGTTCCTCCAGCCTGTGTGGGTTAAATATGGTAGTTTGTAAAGATCTCAATGTGGGTTTTATGAAGGAAATGTTCACCAACATGGTGAAATAACAGGAAGCCACTAACCTTTATTTGAGCTAGCTCACTCAAAATTTGAATCAAAGCAAATCTTGGGACAATAAGGAAAAAGGTGAGAACAATAATAAAGGGCACCCAATAGAGGTGATTGATGAGGATTCTTGTTGGAGGAAATACCAATCTTTGAGTAAGGGTTTTAAAGATAATATGCCATTTCTAGATTATTGCATGATGAAGATTAGTAGCAAGCCCAAACGAGGTCCGCATATGCCGGTACTTGAATTACAAAATAACTCATTTGAAGAAGAAGCTTCTAGACAAAAAGGTATGATTTCCATTGAGAAAAATAATTGCATTAGTGAAACTTTGCTTGTTAGAGAAATTCCAGCTCAAGAGAAGAAATTTGTATATGCAAGCAAGGGGGATGTAATGGAAACTCTTAAAAAGTATGAGGAATGGAACAATAGAGCTAGAGCTACTAGGTTGATAATGACTCAAACAAGACAACACTTACAAGAGTTCAAGGAAACGATGAGGGCAATTGATGCAAGGAAGTCTACACCCACGAAAGAAGAATCTATGGAGCAACTAGCACATGAGGAGGAGCCTCACATGGACACTTGTGTGGAATTGCAAGCTATTGCAATATCCAAACTAACAACTCATGATAAGCTAATTTATGAAGAATTTCAGCCCATAGTAGACCAAAATGTTCAGGATTTGTGGCAGAAAAGTCAAGTCATTTTGGAGACCAAGCTTGACGAGGATACTCCAAGGGATGGTGTTTTGGAGGTGTATAAATCAGAAATAGAAGGTGAACCTTTTGATGATATTCTTTATAAGAAGGTTAGTAGTAACATAGATTTATTTCATCATCTTCATACTATATCATTACAACAATTTTATCATGACGGTATTCAGCCTATTTTCGATAAGAATGCTAAGAATTTGGTACATCAAAGTCAATTCATCATGAAGACAAAGAGGGATGATCTTCTTTATGAGGAGATACAAGAGAAGCAAAGATGGAATACCTTACATGATACAAGGGTTCATGGGCATTATAAGGTATGGGATCCTGGTAATATGTGGCAATTATCCAAAACTATCAATTCTGATTTTGAAATATTTGTGACTGATTTCATAAGAAAAAGAAGGAATTCAAATGTGTCTTTTGGGATTACAAGTGTTGGCAAGCATGATTTCTTCATTGGAGACTCCGGTGCAAGAAGGGATAGTACCTCTCAAGGTACTAGCACTGGTTTTCTGGTTGCCAAAAAAGGAAAGAGAATATTTTTTAATCATCTTCAGCATGTTGGACTGTGTATAACAATAGTCATAATGAGAGGAGAAAATAACAATATGGGACAACAGGATCAAAGAGGTGAGAGTGGACATTCATGGCAGTGGCCTCCCCATTTTTCTGCCAGGCCTTTGGGGCTTCACGAACCTTCTTTCTTGAAGGATCTAGAAGTTTCACAAGTACAGTAGCCAGTAGATATTTTAGATGAGGAGTCTTGTTGGGAGAGGTACCAGACCTTGAGTGAGGGCCTTCGTAACAACATGCCATTCCAGGAATATGGAAAAATGAAGATTGGTAGTAGACCCAAGAGAGATAATTATGTACATGTACCAGAGTTACAGAGGAGATTATGATAGATTTCCATTCCACACTTCGATGATTCCGAGAAGTGTACTACACAGTCTTGGGTTCAAAAGTTGAAGACATACTCCGACTTGAATCCTATGCATGAGGAAGATGCAATTAAGTTTGCAATCTTACATCTTTAGGGAGATGCTCATGATTGGTGGCATCATGGGTTGATTACACAGGGACACATACACATTACTACTTATGCAGAGTTCACGCAGAGGCTAGGGAGTAGATTTGATAGGAGGGACCCTGACATGTATTTCTGGGAGTTGACTCATTTGAGACAAACCGGTCCCCTAGATCAATATATTGCATATTTTCAGAGATTATCAGTCATGGTACCTAAAGTCACAGAGATGAGGTTGATTTCACTATTTGCAGAAGGTTTGACAGATGGTCTCGCTAGGTTTGTGAAGGCATTTGAACCTTCTTCTTTGCATGAGGCTGTTAGGAAAGCTTGTGACTTGGAGTTATCCACTCCAAAGCGGAGGGCTTCACCTCGTGTTTAGCAAAGGGAACCTCCATCTAGATCAGATGAACTTCAGTAAAGGGAGCCTCCACCGAGGCAAGAGGTGGCTAAGAAGCCAATCATTTCCCTAGAGGACAAATATGAGTTGAGGTGAAAGAAACTATATTTTTATTGCCACACACCTTGGGTTCTAAGACATGATTGTAGAGGTAGAGGGAAGGCCCAATTCATTGAGGTCTTCGAGGAGAGTGAGGGTGACAGAGGTGAGGATTTCAAGACTCGAGAGATGGATGATGGAGATGGGGTTGCTTTGGATAGTGCTGATGTGGGGCAGGAGGAGGAGACTTTTCCTCGAGAGATTATAGCCACATTGTCTAGTACTCTATGTACAAGGCATTTAGGATTAGAGGAGTTATGTAGGGTCAACAAGTTGGGGTACTCATTGATAGTGGGGTAACCCACAAATGTATTGATGCCACATTGGTTGAGAGGTAAGGATTACAGACCAAGGATTTTGAGGGCTTTGACGAGGTTGTAGCCAATGGAGAGTCTATGAGGTGCACATAATGGGTTCCGCAAGTGAGCATCACGATGGGTAACTATACAGTTACCAATGATTTCCACATTGTTGGTATGGGAGTGACCAACATAGTGTTGGGAGTGCAGTGGATTCACTCTCTGGGTGAGTTTCAGACTAACTTTCAGATGATAAAGCTGAAGTTTAAGTCTGAGGGCAGGAATATGATTTTGGGGGGATCATCTACAGGAGCACCTTGGGTGGTTACAGCTGAGGGGATGGAGAGGACATTCCGGCATGGTGAGGAGTTTTATTATTGTGGATTTATGTGGAGTATGATGGATGGGGGTGTGACTAGTAATGTTGCACATGAGACAGTTACAGAGATTGGAATTACAGGTTCAAATCATCTAAGTTTATCATTATGTTGGTCATCTAAAGTTTCAGTAGACTGGGGATCTCATTTGCTTGTTAAGTACTCCAAGAACTGACACACTTGTGAGATTCTAGGTGGTCACATATAAGATGACAACTACAGATTAGAGGATGAGATGATCTTATATTAGGGAAGATTGAGACTTGTATCAGATTCATGTTTGAGGATGGAGATATTGCGTCATGTGCATTGTTCTTCTGTGACTGGGCACTTGAGCTTCCATGGGACCTATAGGTTCATGTCAGAGAGGTTCATATGGCATAGGTTGAGGGAGGATATCCTCAACTTTATACAGGCATATACAGTTTGTCACTATGACAAGTCAGAGCTTACGGGTTCATCATTTTTTGAATCGACATGGGATAACACTCCTGTGCATTTTACTACTTCTATGCCCGGTGAGCACTTCACCCACGTGTTAGTCAGTGGAGAGATGAAATTGACTCATGGTTATTCAGTAGGTTCACATTCAGTGTAGGAGGTGGACTATGTGGAGATGATATTCCCGGTTGACTATCTACTAGAGTCTTGGGAATTTTTCTCCATGAGACACATTGAGATACATTATGAGGAGCCCTGCTCTCACACGAGTGCAGGTCATGTGGAAGAGTTAGCACCATTTGTGTGTATACAGGTTGTTTCACAGGTTGATTCAGGAGATTCTACAGGATTTAGAGTGAACTTTCATACCTAGGAGTTGATTGGAGAGGTAGTGAGTGATCACATGATGATAGCCTTGCATTGGCAGGGATTGGATAGATTGGCAATTTCGGTGTGGGTACCAGTGGAGAGTCAGTGTAGGCATCATAATACTTTAGGAGAAACATTTTTCTCTACACAACATGGAGAGCATGATCACTACATGGGGTGTCTTGGTTACTTCACATCACAACGATCATTATTTGACTGCAGGGTGAGGAGGAGAAACTTACAACATGGTATTCAACTTCTGTAGCATGACAGGATAATGCTTGGGGTCAAGAATTTGTTGGGAAGGGAAGACTGTAATGTCCCCTTTCCTACGCCAAAGGCCTAAGGGTCAAGTCGAGTCCAAGCCATGGTCATACCCAAGGGGCTGTGGATGGTGGGAGCTATTGGGAAGGGGGCCGCATGGTACTAATATTCAAGTTTTGTGTTTGGGGTCACTTTAGACCATGATGACTTAAACAAGAACAAGTAACTTTAGTTACTTTTATTTTATTGGTCCTTCCATGGAAAGAAATGCGTCTAGGGTCTATTGGGGCTCTTTTGCCTTGGGAAGTATATAAGGAATTGGGAGAGAAAGGAGAGGCACTTTTGCATACATTTTATTTACCTTCACGTGCAACTGTTGTTTATGCATCTATAGCTTGTGGAGTAAAATACCACAGGGACCCTAGCTTTGGTGGTTAAAGACCTATCCCTAGCTAGCAAGACACTCTTTAGTAGTGAGAGATCTACCCTAGTCTATCATTTTGGAGCCACTTTCAGGGATGTGTTACAGAGATATTATCAGAGGGTTCAGAGGAATGGTTTAAGGATTTTTTGGGGGCATTTAGGGAAGATAATCAGAGGGGTTCTAGATCAGACTTATGATAGCCATTTAGGATGGGCTTAACATCACTTTGAAGGCACCTCCATTAGTTTCCAACCCCTTTCCAAGTGAGGTGACTTGTAGCCTTTATTTGGAGGGTTTTCTAGTTGGTCCATTCAGATCTAAAGGTTGAAATGTCATTTCCTATAATTGTTAATGTTATTTCCAAGACTCTTAATTTTTACTCTTGTATTTGGAGAGTTATGAACCTCTGAAGTTTTCCAGCTGTCTAGGGCACGCTGTGCTTTTTCTGGTAGCATTTTAATTTTTGTAAAACTCCAAAAACAATTTTATTATGTCCTTTATAATAATATCAATCTCTCTTTAAATTTTCAAGTAATTCGAGTGGATATTTTGGGAGATATTAATTTTCTTTAGTTCGTTGTCCTTATTGTAAAAATTTGTAAAAATTAGTAGTTTATTTGGCTGCAAAATTTCAATATTTGGTGCATTTTTAAGTGGTATCCCATAAGGGATATTTCAGGAACAGAGCTGTCTTCACATACACTTTACCGAGTTCCCCTTATAAGCTTGTAGCGAGTTTTGAGTCGAGCTAATATGAGTGGTGATGTTAGAGTTTCACAAGTGACAAACCTTATAGACTGTAAAGAATATCAAAGTGTCGATTAAAATAAATAATCTAGTGTTTAAAAATTGAGATAAAGGCAAGCCAAGTCATAACCCTAACTCACCAAGTTAGGCGGCGAGATAGGTATGATTACTTTAAAAAAGCATTTTCCTTGCTTTGAAAATTTAAATCCTATTATTTGAAACTCATATCCTATGTGCATACAACACTATAGTAGTTAATAGATCTTGGCCAAGTCATTGTTAAAAGGGAGGTGTAGGGGTTGAACCCCCCCCCCCGAAAAAAAAAAAATAGTGAAAATTTTAGTGAATCCTCCGAAGTTAGTGGTAAACTTGCACTAAGCACTTTAGTGACATTTATATGAATTTAGTGGGAAAAACCCTAAAATAGGGTTAAATTTTTTCTCCCAATTTGCCCATAAAGTGTTATTTTGCCACTTTTGTAAAGGCATTATTTTACTATTTTTTTTCGTGGAAATTGTAAAGGATGCAAGGGCTTGAAAACGATTTTTTTTGCCTGCCAATTTTTTTTTCCACAAAGGGGGAAAATTAATTTTTTCAGTGTATCGTAATTATTTGAATTGTACTAACATGCAATTTAGTCTAGAAACTTGTAATCTCCCGTAATGGCCTACAATGCTCCAATTTTTTTTCTTCTTGACTCATAATTGCTCAATGACTACAATTATGCTACGTGGAAGACAAATTCTCAATCTATTATAATTTAAGGATATTTGAGTTGTTATAGATGGCTCCATAACTAGATCATAGTCTGATGCATCTCAACAATGTCTGTTTGACAGAGCTAATCAAAAGGCCAAGCTCATCATCTTGTTCGGTGTGTCCGACAAAGAGAAACCACACATTTGAGATGCTAGAACAACCAAAGAAGTGTGGGATAAACTCAACATAATGTACAAAGACAAGAACACGAATACTATACTAAATTTGTAGAGTCAACTACATACACTAAAATTCAAGTCAAATGAGAAATTAGAGGCTTTCCTAAGAAGAGTTACAACATCGAGGGGATCACTCCTAGTATTGGGAGTAGATATAAAAAACGACACTCTTGTTCCCATTGTTTTGAGAGAACTTCCTCCCTCTTACAGGATCTTTGTGAAGACAATCAATTTGTTTAATCAAACCATCAGTTTTGAAAATTTGGAGAACTTGTTGTAGTAAAGAATCAATGGATAACAATGATGAAGAAGAAGAGTAGGCACTTTTTTCTCATTAGAAAGGGAAGAAAAAATTTCAATCTTCGAAAAAGTCCCAGAAGCATAATCAACAAGGGGAAAATCTAAAGAAAAAGTGTCCTATTTGCATTAGAGGCTACAATTTCAAGGATTTCTAGTATAACATGTACAAGAAAGGCTCATCAAGCAATTTGAAGTCAAACTATCAAAAATCTCAACATGAAAAATCTAGCTATAAGCAATGGTAGAAGAATGGGAATTGGAGAAAGAAACTCCATCAACAAGGCAATGTTGCCAAATAAGAAGATAACTCAGTTGATGGAGACTTCTTGTACACTACCCACTCATGTGAAGCAACAATGTCTAATAGTGCAATTTGGTACGTTTATTTGGGTGTTAGTTGACACATGAATAGATGCAAAGACTAGTTGTACACAGTACAAGACACACCCTCTAAAAAATATGTCTTGTTAGGTGATGATTCATCATATAGTGTCCAAGGTATTGACAACATCTCTTCACCCCTTGGTACACACAATTCTAGATTATCTCACATATTTTATGCCCTTGGTTTGACTAAAAATTTACTATTAGTCAGTCATATTCTAGATCATAATCCGAAGATTGATTTTGATTGTAAATCTAGTAAGAAGATGTGTCTCATTAGAGACAAATCTAGAAGCTCAAAAATTATTGCAAGAGCTTCCAATGTGGGATGAATGTTCTAACTTGAATTTTTCCAGAGAGATGAACTGACACTTGTTGTAAAAGGTACCTCCTCCGCACAATTGTAGCACATGAAATTTGGCCACCTTAGTTTTCGATATCTTGACACACTCCACCAGAATGACATGGTGAGAGGATTTCCACCTCTTAAAAAGTACACAAAAAAATGTCCAAATTTCCTAGAACACAAAGATTCCTTCTAGAATAGTACATATCAAGCTCTAAGTAAGCTTGATTTGGTGCACACTGATCTTTACAGATTGATTCAACCTAGTCATTTTGATTTTTAGTATTTCATGATTTGTGTTGATGATTATTCTAGAATGTGGATTTATTGTCTTCATACTAAAGATGAAGCTTTCGAGAACTTCAAAAAGTTCAAGACGAATATTGAAACTAAGACCGGTCATAAAATCAGATCTCTTTTCTCAGATTGAGGTGGGAAATTCACCAACAATGAGTTCAAAGCCTTCTTGGAAGCTCATGGAATTCATTGCCAAATTTATCCTCCATATACACCATAGTAAAATGGCGTCATTGAGAGAAGGAATCATAATATTATGGAAATGGTGTGATGTATGATTGATGATTTAGGACTTACAAATACATTTTTGGAAGAAATAACTACGAAAATAGTATATTTGATGAAAAAATTTCCCACTATTGCTTTTGATGGAATAATACCACATGAATCATGGTCAAAACAAAAACCATCCATTGCACACCTTAGAGTATTTGGGTACAAAGAAAGCATGCACATTCCTAAGAAGAAGAAAAAGAAGTTGGATATGAAAGCAAAAGAATACATCTTCATTGGATATAGTGAATATGCTCTTGGGTACAGATGGATGGATCCTAAGACCATGAAGGTATACACAAGCAGGGATGTAGAGTTTTTTGTGAAGAAATAAGTTGAGGATCCTTCCAAAAACTCCCTAGATGTTCAAAACATCCATGTTTTGAAAACAGAAGATAATGTTCCCACTGATGATGACAGTGATGATGGTGAAGATTTGTCAAGACCACAACCCATGGAAAAATTCAATGTATGCCTAAATGGTATACTAATATGATTTGAGATGTGAAATTGGATGGTCCTCCGAACACATCCACTCTTAGACTAAGGAATCACAAGAAAGCTCAAGAAGAGGTAAATTTTTCCTTACTGAGTAGAGTTATTGAATCCATTGAGCCATCTACAATTCTAGAATCCCTAGTCTAAAGCTTGGAAATATGCCATAGAAGATGAGTATCATTCAATGACGAAGAATAACATGTGGAAACTTGTCTATCTTACATCAAGGAAGAATCCCATTGGATGCAAATAGATTTTCAAAACAAAGTACAAAATATATGGGACCATTGACAAGTATAAGGTAAGACTAGTAGTAAAGGGGTATGCTCATAAGGAAGGCATATGCTATGAGGAGACATTTTCTCCCACAGTGTAGACACTAATTCACACACTTTGGGTACATTTATAGGTCTTGATCACATACCACTATTCATATGATTCATAAGTGAGGAAAGTACTGATTGATCACCATCTTTGGCCTCTTTACTTTCTTTATGGTTTCCTTCTTGGTCTTACACACCCTACTTCTCAGTTTGACTTTTGATACTTTAACTTTTGTGAGTCTAGATACCAGCACCCAACCAGGACACCAACACCAAGGTGCCTTCGTCCCTTATTGGCACCCCGACCTCTTTGTATCTGTCTCATCTCTTTTGGGCCTCTTCTAGCTGTTGGACATCTCGTTTTCTTAAGGGTCAGCCTTTTAGTGGTTGATTATGAAGTTCAAACAAGGGAATCATATAAATACAAAGCTATGTGACCATAATAAAAGACCAAACACTAAGCATTTACTACCTTCACCTAAGGTTGCATTCTAAAGGCATTACAAGAGCATTAAAACATCTATCTAGCTATCATTCAAAGGACAAGGGACTATATTCTTCTACATACACTTCATAGGAGGGGAAGTTCATTTTTCCATCTACACATCTACTTACATTGCTACAACTAGTTATTACTCACTATTCAAGTATGTCTAGCATAGGAGCCATCGAGGGCACGATTAAACACACACACACACACGCATAACTACATGGATTCTAAAATGTAGTGCAATGCTTAGATTTTAAGCTCACTTTGTTGGGTGACCATCGGGGTCAGTTCGAACCCCAATTTGCATCTTTTTATTTTTAGGATTTGATGTGTTTTGGGGTTTTGTAGGTACTCTTTCTTTTTGCATGTTACAATAAAACTCAACGATCCTCCAACAACCTATAAATGACAAACAATGAGTGTTAGCGACATTGAAGCGACACAGAAGAAATCACTTTTCATTTATTTTTGTAGTTACGGGAGCCCAACAATGGTCTACAGTGCCTAGGTGCCCTTGACCTAATCCAGACATCCCAATTCAACTTATTCCGGTAGTTCTACTAATTTATGTGTGCAATTGTGACATATTCCTCCCCCTGTTTAACAATTTTCTAGCTCGACATACTTCGGGGTTTATTGCGAAATTATCTAAGTATCTTATTCCATCTCTTGCACTTAGGGTTTCAAGTTTCCATTTGCTTATTGCTTAGGTCATATATGTACTTCATTGATTATTTATTTCATTATGACTATACAACCAAGATTTCACAAATTTCAATATTTATTAATTCATTTGGTGAACCCATCTTTCCAATGCTCTTCGATCCTCATTTTTCTTCTCTCATGGCTCATAAGGTCTCTCAAGTCTCCTTTATTCAATTTCTTCAAATGCACCCATCTTGAAAAAATGCTCTCCATAAAATCCTAGACACTATGTATCTTACTATCAACATGCCACCTTCATAAGTCAATGCCATCTTTGATTGTCTCTTTGATGACTCTATTAGTTCTAATGTCAATCAATCTATTTACAAATCCATTCAAGATTTACGTTCTTTATTTTAAGATAAATTTTAGGCCATGGAATCCAAAATTACATCTCTTAAATAAGAAATCTAATATCTTAAGTACACTTCTTCGACTCATGCTAGTTCTTCTTCTCATATTCATTATATGTCTTCAACATGTGCTCATATCAGTGAACCTCAAAATTTTCCGCTCCCCACGCCTCTCAAGTTTGATTAAAATTTTAAGCAATAAGATAATATTCCGTAACTCATAACTCATCAATTAATCAGTTTGTTATCTACTCATTTCTATCATCCTTATCGACTTGCAAAATATCAAGGTCATCCATATTGCAATTATCATCGAATCAATGAACATAATGATCTAAAATTTTTAACTCGATCTCAGACACCTATAGGCTTATTAAATTTTGCCGATATAATTACTCCTTTTAAGTAAATCAACTCAAAATAGTGCAAGAATGAAAACACACTACACACTAATTGATTACGGAGTTCGGCAATAGCCTACGTCTCGGGGTTCTTGTAGAACCATTCCACTAGTCAAAACTTGTAAGTACAAAACAATTTCTTACAATTAAACCTAATGGAACTTTAAACTTTCCTAATTAACACTGTAGTCCTTCGAAGAACACTGATGATCAGTCAAGAAATCCTCCACCTTCCTAGTGCACCAAATCCCACATAACTCTATTGGCCTTCCAGATGCTATTAATATGCTCTATGACACTCCAGTCGACACTCCAGTCTTCGCAAGTAGATAGTGTGGCGCTATGGGCCAATTGGGTAGTTTTGCAATAACTCCCAATAAAATTTTTCCTATTAATAATAGGTTTTAGCTCCCACAAAATTTGTGCCTAATAATATAGGACTTAATTCAACAAATTGCCTTTTTAATATAAGGCTTTACAAAACTTTATTCTCCTTATTGCCTTTGAATGAGCTTGATATCTCTTCCTTCTATCCTCGGGCTCCTTTGATAAGGATTGATAGATTTCATTGATGTATATCTATGGGAGTGTGTATGAAGGCCTTTATATAGACCTTACTCGACCCACATATTTTGTAGATAAGGCCTATCGACCAATTCATTTCCAATTCGCCGTGGCAAGCACATTGGTTTAGACTTGTGAGTTGGGTGGGGGAGGTTGCGGGATCAACTCCCCTGCTTCCATTTTTGGTTTTTCGGTTTAATCGACCCTTCCCGCTGTGACCTCGCTAGCCTACATGTGCTCTGCGACCCATCTGCTGTGTATCCACATTGCCCTCCATTTACAAGGACACCCTCACCGATGTTGAGAAAACAAGAGTATGAAACTAAGGAGAAGGCACATAGAATATCCATGTGCATGAGTAAAGCATAGTCAAAGGTGTGGAAGGATAGGGAAGGACATGCACGCAAAATACAAGGGCAGTTTTGGGACTTAGCCATTTTCACATGTATGGACTATTTTTGGAGATAGCGTGCAGAGCACACAAACTGGATAAAGACTTGTGTGACATGCATGGGGTATTATTGGAAGAGTGGATACTAAGCGCTTTCCATGGGTTCAAGTTACTAATAGAATTATTACTACCAATTAACCAAAAGAGATATATTATTAGCAAACTTGCATGTGTGTCTATTATTGTAAAGGCGCTTGGCTATTTTTAGCATGCGACCTATTTTTGGAATTATGTAAGCGATGAAGGGAGAGTCCCCAACCTTATAAATAAGTAGTGATCTGCGTAGTATAGGAATGTATATAAGTTATTGCGAAGTTATGTTGCCAAATCTGATGCCTGCATGAGCTTATGGTATTACTTATTGTAAGAAGCTTCTATGTATTTACTGTGTTTAATATAATGGAGTGTATTGGCTGAATCAAGGTGTTAATCATGAGTATAACTGGATCTTGTATGGTTGAATTCATTATGGTTATTATTTAAATTTGTTACCCTTAGATCTAGATCTAGAATATGCTCTGTAGAATGTTATGTTATTTATGGATCTGAATGCATTAAGTCTTCATCATGCTAACATCTTGCACAAACAACCCTGAAGAGGGGCTTGGTACCTTTGCGGACTTTGGGTGAGTGCTTAGTCTAGACTAAGTGATGTGCCAACATGCCTTGGTTATTTCTGGTAAATTCTAGGCTACATCATTGGTTCATAGAGATAATCTTGTAGGATGGAATGAAATCAGGATATCTCTTTCTACTTGGTTTTCTAGGAGCAATAAACCTACTCAAATATGCACATATTATGGTAATCAACCTATTCAACACCACGTTTAGTAGTGTGAGAGAATCTCAATAGAGAGGAAGGAAGATTTACCACCTTCACTCTAGGTGCACAAATTTTATTCCACTTTACAAGGCTGCGCGTGTGCTTGGTATGTATATGCATAACTCCATAGAGAGACTAAAAATTAACATGATTTGATTGCAAGAATGAGCTATACATTTGAATATTTCTCTACTAAACCTCTAGTAGAAGAGGCATTAAGGGTTATAAAGTGCTTAACTATGGGAGATAGTGCTAAGGTGGAAGAACTCATTCAAGAGTTATTTGGTGCAAACGATTCAGGAGCAAGTTTTGCTGAAGAAACAGATGCCACACTACTTAGGTGTGTTTACTTTGAGAAAGAAAAATGAAAGATGGTCTATTAGTGGATGATGAAGAAGTAGAAAATATGGATGTAGACCATTCAATAGGTAGGCGTGAGGTTTTGGACAGTATAGATAAGACCACATGCACCGATCATGAACCTATGAAAACAAAGAAAGTGAATATTGGATCGAATGCTGAGCCTAAGGAGGCCATAATTGGGGATTATTGGTTTGACTCTGAAGTGGCCAAAATCATTGAGTTACTACGAGAATATTATGACTTATTTCCTAGGGGATACCATGAACTCAAAGCAGTGCATGAATCATTAAGAGAAATGAAGATAAAGCTTAAGGAAGGTCCACGCCCGGTTAGGAAGAAACCCTACATAATGAACCCCAACTTATGTGAAAAGGTCAAAGAAGAAATTGACAAAATGTTGAAATCTAGAATCATTAAGCCCCTGGATGAATCAGAATGGGTTAGCCCAATGGTGATCAGTATAAAGAAAGATGGTTGGATTAGGATTTGTGTGGAATATAGGGAGCTGAATGCTGCATGTCTGATTGATCCTTTTCCTATGCCATTCACAGAGGAAATATTAGAAGGCGTTGCAGGGCATGAGATCTATTCCTTTACAGATGGATTCTCTAGGTATCATTAGGTTAGGATTGCATAGGAGGATCAGGAAAAGACTAATTTTACCACTGAATGGGGAAGTTTTGCCTATACTATGATGCCTTTTGGTTTGAAAAACATGCCTACTGTATTTTCGTGCATAGTTGTCCAAGTGTTCAAAGATTTTATTCACAACTTCTTGCAAGTTTATTTAGATGACTGGATGGTGTATGGACTTATTAAGGATCATTGTGACAATTTACGCTTAATGTTTGAAAGATGTCAACAATTAAGTATCTCTTTGAACATCAAGAAATGTATATTTTCTACACCATTTGGCACACTATTAGGGCACATCATCTGCAAGGAAGGTTTGTTGGTTGATCCAACTAAGGTTACAGTCATTATCGGCCCGGAACAACCTACCAGTCAAAGTGAGGTGCACGGATTCTTAGGTCACACTAGGAATTATATAAAATTTATTAAAGGGTATGCTAAGGTTGCTGCACCTTTGGAGGAGTTACTAAAAGGAAAAAGGAAATTCTACTGGGGGGAACCACAACAATGCACATTCGAGACATTAAAGGAAAAAATTACTACAATGCCTATTTTTCTCTTTCCTTCGTGGGATCAACCATTTCATGTACATGTGGATGCTTCTTACACGACCATTGGCGTAATATAGGCTCATCCTGGATAAGTTATTATAGATCATCCTATTTATTTTACTAGTAGAAAGTTGAATCCCATAGAGCTGAATTATATAACTACAGAGCACGAAGCTTTGTCAATGATCTATGCGCTACATAAATTTAGACAATACTTACTAGCAACATAATTTGTATTCTATACCGACCACATGACATTGAAGTATTTGGTAAACAAGACTATTTTACAGGAGCATATATGCCGATGGGTACTCTTTTGATTTTACAGTTGTGGTAAAAATAGGGAAAATTAATTATGGACCAAACCATTTATCTAGAATACATTTAGGAGAAGATGCATAGTAAATTAAAGATACCATGCATGATGCATAATTATACAGGTTACAACGTGTGCCATCAGAATTAGAGGACATTGCCGTATTTTTACGTATAGGTGTGGCACCAGAAGGAATGAAATCCTTAGAGAAGAAACAACTTGCCATTCACGTGGCACCGTTTATGTTGATTAGCGGTGAACTGTACAAGCTAGGCTGAGATGAAGTACTGCGCCAATGTGTACTGGAACATGAGCACATAGATATCATGGAAGAGGCTCATGGTGGTATTGTAGGTGGGCACGATGCAGGTGACGCCACTACGCGCAAGTTTCCACTAGCTGAATTATGTTGGGAGACTCATTTTAAATATTGTAAGGCATATTGCAAGGCTTGTGATCACTGTCAATGCCTTGGAAAACTAGGAAAAAGAGATGAAATGCCTTTAAGACCTATTCCTAGTGGGATATAGGAATATCCCATTTTACTAGCCATTTGAGAAATGGGATATAGATTTTGTGGGTCCTATTTCACCAGCTGTGTGTAGGACTAGATTGCGATTTATCATCACTTGCATAGACTATCTGATAAGGTGGGAAAAAGAAGCACCTATAAAGGATTATACAACAACTATAACAGCCAGGTTTATATGGGAAAATATTATTACAAGGTATGGATGCCTGTTGAGTTTGACAAGTGATGGGGGAGCATATTTTTTGAATGAGACAATCATAATTCTATTGGATGAGTTCATAATTGCACACCATAAGACTACACCATATCATCCTTAGGAAAATGGGATTGCTGAGGCTTTCAACAAGATTTTGAGTCAGACATTGACAAAAAATTGTGATGTTGGAAGAAAATATTGGGATGATAAAGTTTCTTCCATGCTTTGGGTGTATAAAATGACCTACAAGCGGTTAAACAAGGCCACACCCTTTTAATTGGTATTTGACGCAAAATCAGTTCTTCCTACGGAATTCATGTTACCTTCTTTGCATATTGCACACGCTGGCGGTCTAGCTAATGAACAAAAATTAGAAGAATGAATTGAATAATTGATTAAGTTGGATGAGTGATGAGTAATAAAATGCTAGAGATAGAAGCAAAAAAAAGCTAGGAAGAAAGCATGGCATGACAGGCACATCAGGGAAAAAAAGCTTGAGATAGGACAAATGGTGATTCTTTATGATTCTAAATTTCTGCGCCATCCAGGAAAACTCAAGGTACATTGGTTAGGACCATATGTTATCACTTACATACTTGAAATATGAGCTTGTTAGTTAGAAGCACTTGATGGAATACGGTTACCCAGTTACTTCAATGGGAGTAGGCTAAAGCCCTACTATAAATAAGTCTTCTTGGTGTTTGTAATAAGGAAGTGTTGCCATTTAGATTAGGTTTTCAGCTATGCATTCCTTTAATGTATTTCCTTCTTTGTCACTATGATTTGTCAATTTAGTTGGTGTTTTGTGAAATAAGCACATTTGCGTGCCAAAAGCTAATTACCATTTGTAGTATTTTTATGCACAAAGGACTGCACATACCATTTGTGTGGGGTAGTTATTGAAAAATGGGTACACATAAAGGAACAAACTGTTATAGGTGCTATTCAAGTTTGGAGAGTTGGTGGGAAAAATATTGCTTCCAAATAAGGGCCATAGATGGATATAAACGAAGGAACAATATAACGTGAGGTAAACAATGGCCATGGAGACTACCAAGAGAAGGCGCAGTGGTGAGGTACTTAGGTGCATGGAAGCATGTTGAAGAGAAGTATGTAGCCAGAAGGTAGGAAGGCGTGCTAAAAGGTTATAATCGAGGCACGAAGATGCACCATGCAAAAATTGTGAAAATGCTCAATTAATGAGAGGATTGTTGGTAGGTGAAGGAGCAATAAATGCACTAACTTTTTGAAAATCTATATAAGGATGGGATGCGAGTTCATTTTTACCATTGTAATCGCAAAAATTTGAATGAGCTAAGTGCAAAATGAGTTGAGAGAATCATGTTGAGGTGCGGAGAGTGTGAAACCAGATGCAGAGAGTAGATTTGTGTGCAGGAGAAGCTTACATCCCCATTGGTGAGGGGTTTGAGAGAAGCAGAGCATTGTGAAAGAGTGAGGGCACATGATTTTAACTAGGGCATGCAAATTCAAGCTAGGGTTTGGACTTGCTCATTACAAAAGATAGAAGGAAAACATTTGCACACTATAGAGGATAGAAAGTTGTGATCTACAGATGACACCAAAGAAAGCACCTATCGTAGGAGCCAAGGGAAAGAAGAAAGTGGAAGTAGAGGTTCAAATTACTCCTGAGAGTAATTTCTCAAAGATGCAATACTCATAAGGTGTGATAGTGGGACAAGAATGGGATTTTCACATCCGTAAGTGCAATATAAGTGGTTATAACCACTGAACATCAGATAATAAAAAGGAATTGGATGCACTGTTGAGTACGAAGACAAACAAACACACAATAGAGGACATGCGAGTGTATGATGATGCTGGAGAAAAGTTGTTAAAGTAGATTGGAGTCTACCAGTTGTACAAGCTCATGTATTTTAGAAAATATGAACCTTTGTACTAATGGTTGATGAGCAGAGTACATGAAGAATTATCCTATTTCTCTAGACGAAGGGTAAGGATTACAACTGCATTGATTTCAACAATAACATGATTAATGAGTGGATCTGGATAGTGACTTGACAGATAAAACAAAAATCCTGGAGACACGGAAGGAGTTAGGGTATACAAGGGGTCTGCGTGGAATGAATATTGAAAAATTGAATAATTACTCAGTGGTACAGAAAGCTGCACATCTAGTGACCAAATTGAATGATCAAGAGAGATGGTCACAGGTGAATACAATGTGGCTACACATTGCAAGGAGAATGTCACACGGATTAATTTACAACATATAAGGCTACATTGCAGCGACTATCATCAAGGAAGTGCACACATATGATAAAATCAGTTTCGGTGCTATCCTATTGTCCCTTTTATTTATGGAGATCAGAGTGCCCAATGGGCCAAAGAACAAGATTTGGGAGTATCCCATGCAAAACAAGTCCCTTGTGAAAATATTTGACAAGTAATTATGTGGAGGGTCAATGAGTGGGCCATTCAAGAAGAGGGTAGAGATGTAATATGATCGGCTCTGTGTGACATTTGAAGAGGAGTGGTGCATCCCCAAGGAGTTACCTTCGGTGGTGGGTAAGGTAGTGCAGCTCACGGTGTACCAACACTACTGCATCATGTGATTTGTAATAAAGGATGTGACTCATAGCCCCTGGTGCAAACTGTTGTATGCCTTCATAGCGCTACTTCCAGGTATTAGTCCACCATTTTACTGATGTACACTGCTTGAATTTTGTTGTAGACAAGGTAGATTGTGACTACCACACACCGAGGAAGACGTATGTATATCCAGGTTAGACTGTATATATTGAGAGGCTAATTTCAGACATGATAAACATGAAACCTGTGAATTTGGTGATCGGAGAAAGTGGAACCACACTTATATACCTTTAGCTTAATCCTAAGTTAGAGGGTAATAAGTATGTAGAAAATGAGTTCGCGCTCCCAGGGCCACCTAAGGGTAAGCATACAATGGAGAACATACCAGATCGAAAGCCCACATAAATGGTAGAGGTAGACGATGAGGAGGAAGAACATGAGGACAGTGGTGGCTTTGATCACAGGGGACAGAGGTAACCCACAGATAGGGTAGAAGCTGAGCACCTAAGTACTCCACCCCAGACAAAAGAAGAAGAAGATGAAGAATTGAAAGTAGGAGTAGTCCTTGAAGAACGCTACTTTAAGAGGGTGTTCATATGAACAAGAACTCAAGGTGATACTCCACAATTAGTATGAAGCTCACTGTGGCTCTCTCCTCAGAAAGAGGCAACTAAGAAGAGAAGGAGAAAGTTAAATCTGAATGAGGAGGTAGAGGAGTTTGCAGAGAGAGCGCCTGGTACCCCTGTACTGCCATAAGAAGTAGAAGAACCCAGGGGTGAAGATATGAAGGATGGAGAAGAGGAGGTAAAGGAAGTAGAAGGAAAAGAACATGATGTTGCATAGAATGTTAAAGATTCAACTCCAAATCTTGGTGCTCCAATTCCTAAGGGGCCAAGATAAAAAAGAGTGAGTGGATAGTATAATGTTCCATCTTTGGGCTATGTTAAGGACACAAGTAAAATTGTCCATGCCCATTTCCAAAGCACGGTGAGCCCTAAGGAATTTTATGGATGGGAGTGGATGGATGAGGACATGGCCACCGCATGCATAAGGAAGAAATTGTCTTGGTCTATGCACACACATATGGATGAGCTAGATTTCGATGTATGCAAAGAGTCTTGTGTGTCAAAAATATTGAAGAAGGCACCTCAGACCAGACATATAACTATCAAGCCCACTGTTATGTCTGATGAATAGGTGAGTAATTCCTTGGTGAAAATGTCTACAGAGGTTACGCAGAGGAACATAAACAAATCTGCTACTATCAGAATGCTACGGGAAGATATCAAAGCTAAAGGTGCAGAAATAACGCGTATGAAGGGAGAGAAGGACTTATAATAGAAGAAGAATGAAACATTCATCATTATGACAGAGGAGATTGGCGATCATGTCCTGAAACTTAGACCACACTTGGAGTCCAAGGTACCTGAAAGGTTCCCTTTGACTATGCACTATATGTGTACATTAGTCAATTTGGTGATTGACGATGGACCAATTGACATGCCAACACCAAAGGACCTTGAACATGAGGCAGAGAGAGCAAAGGATTCAGTAGTTTGAAATATTTCATCATACGAGGAATTACTTCAAACCTTGTAGGAGGAGCTGAAGAAAGCGGACCAGGCATTGAATATTTGTACAACTCCAGAGGCAGTAATAAGAATTAGGAAAATAGTAGAAGATAATGAAGTCCTGAAGGAAATGCAAGATGAGACATTGAGATGCATGAAAATATTGGTGCTAGTCAAGAAAAAGTACGAGGCCCTTATAGCAGCACTTGACCCCCTTAAGGAAAAATTAGATGAGATCGGAAAACATATAGCGCATAAGATGGATCTGTTGGGAGGAAGAATGTCTGCTATGTCCAACATTGTTATGGTGTTGCAAAATGAGAAGGGAGAAATTTCCCAAGATGAGTTTGAATCTATTGCAGTGGAAATTCCAGAGAAGATAGAAGTCGCGCTAACCAAATGATATAATTTAGAAGCGGAGATAAAAGAAGAATATCCAAAATTAATTCTTCTAGTTAAGATAGAGGGTGCTTTAGAGTGAGAGTTCATTATTTATACATAAATTCTTTCATTTCTTTCCATTCCTTATTCCTTATTATTCGAAGAGAAGCCATTGCTAGGGCGGTAATGCAGTTTAGTGTGGGGTAATGTTGAGAAAACAAGAGTATGATACTAAGGAGAAGGAACACAAAAGATTCCTGGGTAGGAGTAAAGCACAGTCAAAGGCACAGAAGGATAGGGAAGGACACATGCACAAAAGACAAGGACAGATTTAGAACTTAGCCGTTTTCACGTGTACAGTCTATTTTTAGAGATAATGTGTAGAGCACATAAACCAGATAAAGACTTGAGCGACATGTATGGGCTATTATTGGAAGAGTGGTTATTAAGCGCTTTGTATGGGTTTGAGTTATCAATAAAATTATTACTACCAGTTAACCAAAAGAGATTCATTATTAGCACACTTACATGTGTGTCTATTATTGTAAATACGCATGGCTATTTTTAGCATGCGACCTATTTTGGGAATTATGTAAGCAATGAAGGGCGAGTCCCCACCCTTATAAATAAGTAGTGATCTATGTAGTGTAGGACTGGATATAAGTTATTGTGAAGTTATGCTACCAGATCTAATGCGTGCATGAGATTATGGTATTACTTATTGTAAGAAGCTTCTGTGTATTTACTGTGTTTAATATAATGGAGTGTATTGGCTGAATCAAGGTTTTAATCATGAGTATAACTAGATCTTGCATGGTTGAATTCATTATGGTTATTAGTTAAATCCATTACCCTTATATCGAGATCTAGAATATGCTCTGTAGAATGTTATGTTATTTATGGATATGAATGTATTAAGTCTTCATCATGCTAACATCCTACACAAGAAACCCTAAAGAGGGACCTGATATCTTTTCCCGCTTCGGGTGAGTGCTCAGTATAGACTAAGTGATGTGCCAGTGTGCCTAGGTTATTTATGGTAAATTATAGGCTGCATCATTAGTTCACAAAGATAATCTTGTAGGATGAAATGAAATCAGGATAGCTCTTTCTACTCGGTTTTCTAGGAGCAATGAATCTACTCAAATTTGTATAGTCATGGTAATCAACCTATTCAGCACCACGTTCAACAGTGTGAGAGACTCTGGATAGAGGGGCAGGAAGATTTACCACCTTCACTCTGGGTGCACAAATTTTATTCCACTTTACAAGGCTACACGTGTGCTTGGTATGTATATGCAGAACTCCATAGAGAGACTAGAAATTGGTAGGATTTAATTGCAGGAATGATCCAAATGTTTGACTATTTCTCTACTAAACCTCTAGTAGAAGAGGCATTAAGGGTTATAAAACACTTAACTATGGGAGATAGTGCTAAGTCAGAAAAACTCATTAATGAGTTATTTTATGGAAATGATTCATGAGTGAGTTTTGCTGAAGAAACAGATGCCACACTACTTAGGCGCGCTTGCTTTGAGAAAGAAAAAGGAAAGATGTTCTACTTAGTGGATGATGAAGAAGTAGAACATTTGGATATAGACCATTCAACAGGTAGGCATGAGGTTTTGGAAAGTGCAGAGAAGACCACGTGCGCCTATCGTGAACCTATGAAAACAAAGAAAGTGAATATTGGATCGAATGCTGAGCCTAAGGAGGCCATAATTGGGGATTATTGGTCTGACTCTGAAGTGGCCAAAATCATTGAGTTACTACAAGAATATTATGACTTATTTCTTAGGGGATACCATGAACTCAAAGGCGTGCATGAATCATTAAGAGAAATGAAGATAAAGCTCAAGGAAGGTCCACGCCCGGTCAGGAAGAAACCCTACAGAATGAACCCCAACTTGCTGTTAGAATATGCGGAGAGAGGAAAAAGAAAGAATATAATGTACAAAGATGGAATGAAGAGAAACCAGAATGCACACTGTACAAATGAGTTGTGTGTCCGGGTATTTATTATGCAAAGACGGTTACAAAACTAGTTAGCGGTTACAACCGCATAACCATACAAAACACTTATAAAAAGGGGAAGTCTTATTCATTTATTCCTACACCCCCTCTTAAGACTTACCCTACATAACTCAAAAACAAACAATCTAACAAAATAGAACTATGCTATCTTCAAACACTTTCAATTTGAAAGTAATGCTATGATAAGGTAGGGCTCCATCAAGCTGCTTCGTAACCTTCATAAAGGTGTAGTTCCCGAGCTGAATTCATGAGTTCCCGGATTCCACCTCCCCAAACTCCCGAATCACAAATCTCCCAAATTATTGGACAACCATCCATACTGAGCCATCCACAAGCTCCATCAAGTTGTCTCATGACCCTCGTGAGGGTATAATTCCCAAGATCCACAGTCTCCCAAACTATCTGAGCAACCATCCATACCGAGCTTCATCTACCCTGTATCCTTTCTTGCCTTCAAAGTTTAGAGCATCTTTATAGCACGTATTCGTCACTGTCCTCACTACCTTCTGCATCCGGTGGGTCTTCAACCATGGCTATATTGGCTGTATTTGATATGACTTTACCCTTGAGCACATCATTGGCTTGAACACGACAATCCCATGCTGTGTGACCTCTTTTCCTACAATAATGACATTCAATCTCCGACTTATCTGATCTTCTATGATATTTTCTAGTTCTAGAATAGAAGGCACTTTCTTGCTGGGAATGACCTTCTGCATCCTCTGTAGTTCATTTTTCCTCAGCTAGAAGAGCTGCTATCATATCATCCAGAGATTGAGATTGAATTTGACTGAGAGTAAAAACTACATTGCTATATTTTGAAGACAGAATATTTAATAGGATAGCTTTGGCATCTTCATCCTCAATTACAGCTTTCACTTCTGCTAGTTGTCTGATCAAGGACCTTAGATTATTGATGTGGCTTGACATAGAGACTTCATCATCCATTTTGAACCTATATAACTGAAGTTTCAGGGAAAATTTGGCATTGACTGCTTTCACTCCAAATAATTTATTTAGAGTATCCCAAATTTCCTTCGATGATTTGTCTAGGTCTACATGATGAAGTTCAGAGTCAGAGAGAGCAAGGCCAATAATAGCTTTCGCTCTATCATCTCTGCTTTTCCATTCTAACAATTTCGATGCATCGGTATGTGTTGTCTCTTTCCCGTTTACAATGCCCAACAAATTTTTATTCATAAGTTGCATTTGTATTTTCACTCTCCATGTATGAAAATTTAGACCAGAATATTTTTCTATGGGCATTTCCATTTTAATAGAATAAATACAACTGCGTATTTTGGCAATGAATAAATAAAATAAAATAAAATACCAGTTGCACAGTTCCATGCCCTAGTGCAGGGAGTCTTTTTGCTTCTGTGTCTTTGAAAAATATTTGTGCCCTAGCAATTCATGACTGTAAAATGCAACATATTAGCGCAAATTGTGACTGTATTTTCGTGCTCGAAAATACTGTTAATTTCCTGAAAAACGTGTCATTCGTGACTGCATTCGCGACTGTATTTTTGGGATTTTTTTTTCTTCAGAAAAACGTGAGTGTATTCTTCTGATTCACGACTGTACATCGTGATTTTTCATGCCCTAATTGCGCGCCCTTGATTTCCGACTGCAAATTTTTCTATGCTGTCGTTTCTAAAATCCGTCAATGAAAAACCAGTGATTTTTCTTCAGTCTTCGTTAGGATTGCATAGGAGGATCAGGAAAAGACTACTTTTACCACTGGATGGGGAAGTTTTGCCTATACTATGATGCCTTTTGGTTTGAAAAACATGCCTACTGTATTTTCATGCATATAAAGAAAGATGGTTGGATTAGGAGTTGTCTAAGTGTTCAAAGATTTTATTCACAACTTCTTGCAAGTTTATGCATTTTGGTTTGAAAAACATGCCTACTACATTTTCGTGCATAGTTGTCCAAGTTTTCAAATATTTTATTCACAACCTCTTGCAAGTTTATTTAGATGACTAGATGGTGTATGGACTTATTAAGGATCATTGTGATAATTTACGCTTAATGTTTGAAAGATGTCGCTAATTAAGAATCTCTTTGAACATAAAGAAATTTGCATTTGCTACACCATTTGCTACACCAATACATACTATTCAACAATCTGAGTTGTGAAATTTTTTTGACTCACCCACTTTATCAGACTTTCATTTTCAGGTATTACTTGATCCTGGGTTGAATTGTCAACTGGTGGTGGAGTAGAAACTTCATTTACCTTTACAACAGGTCTGTTTTCCATCTTTGGCTTACCATTATTCTGATGGTGAGATTGATGAAGTTTCCAAAAATTTTCCACTTGATGCCCATTCCTCTGACAATGATCACAAAATTTCCTCTTAATATCCTTTTTCTGGGATGAGGAAATCTTACTGCCATTTATTTCCTCTATACGACAAGATTGGTCTTTTTGATTTACTTGGTTCTTAACAGATGACATCAACTTCTTCATTAATTTCCTTCTCTTCCAATATCTAGCCATAGAATGGTTATGCAATCAAAAAAAATTACAGGGAAAGGCATTCCATATTTTCTGAAAATCATAGCTATACTTATTAAGCTAAAAAAGTGGATCAGAAGTTTTACTATGCTTATGATTATAGTAAGAAACTGGAGGTGGAATCTCATTACCTCTTTGTTTTGTTCTCTTACCACATCCATCATGTGATGATGAAGCACAATTTTCCTTCTCAGAATCTTCCTATAGGAAAAGTCATGTATTCACTTTGCTTTCAAAAGCTCATCTCCTGTCAACATTCTTGGAGCAATCTCCAATATCCATTCCCACACTAGGAAAATCCAATCCTGCAAAATGAGGATGATCCTTGACCTGTATTGGGTTAGTAATGCCTTGTCCATTTTTACCAAGGTATCTTCCATCAAATCCCATCTTAACTAACAATTTGGATCCAATGCCTCTAGTATGCTTTTCAAATAAACCAAAGACATCAATACCTGAATCCGAAACTAAATGGGAGGAAGAAGAAGATTCACGTGGTAAACAACTTACAATGCAATCATTTGTCATGGTCTTTGCATCTGAAGTTGAAGGTATTTCCTTTCTCTGATCACCACACTACAACCTTTCCAAGAGCTCATCCTTGGATTGAAACTCTGATTTCAAGTGAGCATTCTCCTCTTCTAGGAAGTAATACATTGATCACAGGAGATATTTCTCTTCCTAGATGTGGTGATTATATGCCTCAATCTCATCAAACTTTACTTGTTTCGACATCTTGTCCATGGTGCACCTGTACCTATTTAATCAAACTAAACTACTACACAAAATGAAGCAATCACACGGTTAAATTAACCGACTCTAACACCAAAATTGATCGGAGATTAGAAAGTTTGTAAGTGTGAACGCCTGCTCTGATACCAACTTGATTTGAAAATTAACTGAAATTTTTAACTTGATCTCAGACCCCTTTAGGCTTATTAAATTTTTCCTATGTAATTACTCCTTTTAAGTAAATGAACTCAAAATAATGCAAGAATGAAAACACACTACACACTAATTTATTACGGAGTTCAGAAGTAGCCTACATCTCCCGATTCTTGTAGAACCATTCCACTAGTCAAAAATTATAAGTACAATATAGTTTCTTACAATAAAACCTAATGGAACTTTAAACTTGCCTAATTAGCACTCCAGTCCTTTGAATAACACCAATGATTAGTTGGGAATTCCTCCACCTTCCTTGTGCACAAAATCCTACAAAACTCGATCGGCCTTCCAAACACTATTAATACGCCCTATGGCACTCCGATTGATACTCCAGGCTTCACAAGTAGATAATGTGGTGCTGTGGGCCTATTGGGTAGTTTTGCAATAACTCATAATAATAATTTTCCTATTAATAATAGGTCTTAACTCCCACAAAATTTGTGTCTAATAATATAGGACTTAATTCAACAAATTGCCTTTTTAATATTAGGCTTTATAAAAAATTATTCTCCTTATTGCCTTCAAATGAGCTTGATAGCTCTTTGTTAGGTTGTGGAGCCTATTTTCATGTGAGAAAGTGTTGAAGACTATATACTAAGAGTACTATACACTTTCCAAAGTTGTCTCATTGGGGTTCAAGGCCGAGTTGGGCGCTATTTTTTTTTTTTGCTTCAAAAAATGTGCTTGATATACCGGGAAATGTGCTTTTCTCATATGGGTGGGATTTTTGACCCATAGGTTTATGGGACAAGTTTGGCCCATGGTTTTGATACCCACGGTTTTGTAAAACTACTTAAGCAGTTGTCTACTTATGTGGTTTTGTGCATATAGTAGGGTTGATGTAACATTACATATGTGTCTGAATTCAGGGGTTAATTCTATAGAGTTTGTTGAGCATAGCTCCAAATTGATCTGTATATTATATTGAAAGAGCGGTGGCTTGTAATAAAATATGAGCAAGTGATTCTTGGTGCATGTAGCCCAAATTGGGTGAACCACATTAAATGCTGTCTCTTTGTGTTGTTATTTTTTATTATTCTACATTTTTATTTTAGATATGTAACATTTTCTGCATATTAGTTTCTACTGTTGCAATTTTGTGAGGGATTATTCCACATAGTTTATCCCTTATTTCCTAACATTCTTCCTTCTATCCTCAGGATCCTTTTATAAGGCTTGATAGCTTTTGTTGATGTCTATCTATGGGAGTGTGTACGAAGGCCTTTATATAGACCTTATTCGACCCACATATTTTATAGATAAGGCCTATCAGCCAATTCATTTCCAACTCGCCATCGTAGGTGAGTTGGTTTAGACTTTGGAGTTGGGTGAGGGGGTTAAAGGTTTGAATCCCTTGCTTCAAATTTTTGTTTGTTGGTTTAATCGACCTTTCCCACTATGACCTCGCTGGCCTATGTGTACTCTGTGACCTGTCTATTGTGCGTCCATGCTACCCTCCATTCGCATGGACCCCTTCACCAACAATCTCCATTGCCCACCACGTGTCCTGGGTCCTCTATTGTAAGCCATGCCACGTACCCCACATTCACTGTGCCAATTATTTTTCTGAGCTCGAGGGGTGGGAGGACTACCGAGTCATTTGGCCATTTTTCCGTGGCGAGGGGATATGGGTTATCCCATATTAAACATGGAAGAGATAAACCAATCCTTTTTAAGGCTTTCCATCGCTTAGTGTACACATGGCTTGGGCCACATTGTAAATGGTTTTTTTGGCTAATAAACACATCAAACTCACTATATGGCTCGATGAGCTAATGTCCCAACTTGCTCTTACATGCCTCCTTTGATGGGTCATAGAGATGCCAAGGTAATAGGAGATATATGTAATCTCAAACCATATGGAGATACATCCAAACAATGTGGATATGTGGCTTGAACATAACTCACCTATAGCCCATTGAGTTGAGTGGATTAAGTGGTGGCAGGCCACGTGGTGGCCCGAGGACCCACCACATGGAAAAAGTTTTTGCGATTGCTAATGAGGAATCATGAGTCGAAAACTAGAGGCGTAAAACATGACTCCGCACTCAACATTTTCACATGATCTTATTTTTCGCCACTTGGTCATAACTTACTAGTTGACCTGGTCCCATCTAGGGTAGACTATAACTTTGAATAGCCTTCAGATGTGCGTATGAACTCCATTTTTAATGTTCAAATAGTCACCGAAAAGATCTTGGAGTGATCTTCCATACTGTAGTGATTCTGGGATATTTAAGGAACATCGTGTCCTCTTTATTATCCTCCATATCACATAATGACAATGATTTCTATGATCTCAAGAAAAAAATTAGCCACCTTAAGCATTATGGTCTTGTTTCATTTGCTATACAAAATGGTCTTACATGTTCATCTCCAACTTCTATATCTCACTAGGTTTCTAAATATGATTCATTTATGTCTAGTGAGAATCATGCCATCATTACTCAGGTTCTGTCTACAATAAGTCAAGCATCTCCTAAACAAATGCCTCTCAAAATCAATCTAACACCTCCCCCTCTTAATTCTTCTATCGCATTACTAAGTCAAAATAAGAAATCACTCACTAAGAAAGACCAACAAACTCTAGATGGTATCTCTCAAATTCCATAATTCAAGATTTCTCCCCATCCTACTCCACTTCCATTCCCAATTTATTTTGTCAAAGAAACTTCTCCTTTTACTGATTTCCAGGACACATTTCAAACTCCACCACCTTCACGTGGTCCTATTATTGCTTGTTCCTACTATTGTGATGGCTCTCTCTCTTATCATGACACAAATAATGACCTCCCACAATGGCATGGTATTTCTCACATCATCACATAAATCTCCATCATTTGCACACTTGGGGGCTTTAGGCTTACTTCCCCCTCTTAGCATTTTAAGGTTATTATCATTTCTACTCATACAACCCATGCTTCATGTTTCATATTTTTGAGCATCATTGCACAACTTGATACATTTTGTATCATAATTATTCTATGATGTACTCTCATGCTACGGTTCACACTTGATTGTTGAGGGCATACTACATGAACCTCACATCACATGACACATATCACATTTAGCGCATTCACAACACATCTTTCTAACATCACATTCTCACACATCATCACTACCTGATGACTCACTCTAGTTCTATAGTTCATACTCGACTGCTGAGGGTCTAAATCTAAAATGAACCTCACCACACTCACCCACTCTTTATGTTCTACACTTTTTTGATCATATCTTTCTAGAAAACAATTCAAACCATTTCCTGATGACACACTCTTGTTCTATGGTTCATTCTTGACTGTCAAGGGGTCTTTTATAAATGAACCTCATCTCATAGTTCATCCACATTCACTCGGAGGATATGCTTCTCCTATCAAGCTTACTTTGCATTCCATTCTATTCACACTCACAACATACTACATATATTGGTAGCACATACTCTTTCTTGCTTATACTAGTTACATGTACACTTGGTTTTTATGTTAGACAGATACTTCGTATGTCATTATATTTATCATACACACATGCACATTCAATTGTTCTCTAGTTGTGAATGCATAATTTCTACAGATCTTTACATGTAGTAAAAATTCTTGACAATGTACCTCTTACCAGTCCTACAATAGCTCCTGGGGGCATCTACTTTCATACACACTACACGTGCTATTGTTTCATTTTATACTACTTCCTATCCTTACTAGCACACTACTCTATCGATATATACATGTCTTGATAAAATTTTTATATTTCTAACATGTGAACGGGTGCTTCATGTGCATCATTTTATTTATAGGTTTATTTTCCACTATGGTTGTCTACCAGTTTTGCATGTTACTATCTGCCACTGCTTGGCATTGTTTGTAGGATTTTACCTTTATTTTGTGTGCACACTATATGATTTTAGTTGCCTTGGTCCCTATTATCTTACGATATTATGAGTGATGTCCCATGTTTGAAACCCAATTTTTACAGTCTATATTATTTGTTTGCTTGTTAGCTTACACTTTGTCTTCTATATATGTCTTTGTCTTAATTGCACTAACACATGTTTTCTAGCCACTTTGCTTGTATGTGCATTGGTTTTTACCAAGCACATTCCCTCCCCTGTAAGGATACAATTTTAGATCATCATCCATTCCTCCTTTGGGATGCATTCTCTTAGCAACATCACATGCACCCCAAATGAGGGGGGCATCACTACATGAATCAATCAACCCATACAATAGTTCACAGTCACAATACTACACATTTCATTAACAGTACAAAACTGTCTTTAGTTACAAAAACAACCCAGAATCTGACTTAGGTCTTCAGCACAGCATAGATGCTAGTGCTCAGACACAAACATGAGCGCTTGGGTACCCCTGACCCTTTATGGATGCCTATTACTAGGGGGAAGTTACAACATTTTTCTTAGATCAACATGGTTCACAATAGTCTACAGAGATTTTTTCTCTGTATATACACAAACCTCCAACAATCAACATGCATACTTTCTCCTTTTTCTATTTTCTGTTGGATAGAAATAGATCAAAATGGATAGGACTTGAACAAAACAAGATCACACCATCTATAGTGGTGTATAAATTTTTGGAAACAATCAAAGGATGGCGAATAACTCTAGACCTTTCCCCCTACACTTATTTTGTCGTGGCGTGAGATAGCCCAAAAACTTGCACTTGGTGCGAGATCACCCCAAAAAAACATTCTTGGCATGAGATCACCCAATTTTTTTTTCTTCTATAGCGTTTTAGGACACTTTCTATCCTTTCTTCTCATAATGGATCAGGTACACATGTTCCTTACATTTTTACATACTTTTACACACTTTTTACACATTTTGATGAATTTTTTCATATACACATATTTGACTACTCTTTTTCTCTTCTCTTTTGTAGGTTCGTCTTGATGGGAAGCAATAGTCACATCATTGAACACATCAAGCACCATTAACAACATGTACAATGTGACATATACACGTATGCTTTCACCCATAGGGTCACTTCCTCTTCTCTAGCTTTCATGCTTCATTTTTATCATTCCATGAATTTTCTTGTCTCCTCAACACAATTTTACCATTGATCTACATGGTTATCAACTACACATCTCTTATATACTTTATGTTATCAAGTATTCATTCAACAACATAAAGTGGGGGAAAATGTAGACACTAAATCATGCACTTTGGGTGCATTTATAGGTCTTGATCACATACCAATATTCATATGATTCCTAAACGAGGAAAGTACTGATTGACCACTGTATTTGGCCTCTTTGCTTTCTTTCTGGTTTCCTTCTTGGTCTTACACACCCTACCACCCAGTCTAAATTTTTATACTTCAACTTTTTTGAGTTTGGAAACTAGTGCCCAGCCAGAATGCCAATGCCCATGCACCCTTGTCCCCTTTGGGTAACCTGACCTCTTTATATCTTTCTCACCTCTTTTGGGCCTCTTCTAGCTATTGGGCATATTGTTTTCTTATGGGTTAGCCTTTTAGTGGTTAAATACAAAATTAAAACAAGGGAATCATATAAATACAAAGCTATGTGACCATAATAAAGGACCAAGCACTAAGCATTTACTACCATCACCTAAGGTTGCATTCCAAAGGCATTACAAGAGCATCAAAACATCTATCTAGTTATCATTAAAGGGACAAGGGATTTCATTCTTCTGCATACACTTCATAGGAGGGGAAGCTCATTTTTCCATCCACACATCTACTTACATTGATACATCTAGCTATTGCTCGCTATTCAAGTGCGTCTGACACAAGAGCCACCTAGGACACGATTTTACACACACATAACTACATGGAGTCTAAAATGTAGTGCATCACTTGGATCGTAAGCTCACTCTATTGGGTGACTACCGGGGTCAATATGACTCCTAATTTGTATCTTTTTCTTTTTAGGATTTGATTTGTTTGGAAGTTTTCAGGTGCTCTTTCTCTTTGTAGGTTGCAAGCATTCTTCCAAAAACCTACAGGCGATAAACAACGAGGGTTGACGACATTGAAGTGACACATAAGAAATCAGTTTCTGACTATTTTTGCATTATAGGCACCTAATAGTGGTCTACAGTGCTTAGGCACTACTGACATGATCCATGCACTCCAGTCCATCTTTTTCCAGTAGTTTTGCAAATTTATGTGTGCAGTTACAACATATTCCTCCTCTTGTTTAGCAGTTTTCCAACTCAAAATACTTCGGGGTTTATTGCAAAATCAGCTAAGTCTCTTATTCAATCTCTTGTGCTTAGGGTTTCAAGTTTCCATTTTCTTATTGTTTAGGTCAGATCTATACTTCATTACTTATTTATTTCATTATGACTCTTCAATTAGGATTTCAAAAATTTCAATATTTGTTTAATCACATAGCTAAGATCAAAATGATTAGGATGATATTTTCTCTAGATGTAAATTTTGGATGGAAATTTCACCAAATGGATGTGAAAAGTTCCTTTCTCAATGGATACTTATAGGAAGAAGTCTACACATCTCAACCAAAATATTTTTTCATACTTGGAAAAGAAGAAAAGGTATGCAGAATCATCAAATCATTATATGGTCTCAAACAGGCTCCCCGAGCTTGGTATATAAAATTAGATGAGAATCTCATTTTGCATGGATTCTAGAGGAATCCTTATGATCCCAATCTATACCTCAAAAATTAAAGGGGAGATTCTCATAGTTGTTGTCTATGAAAATGATTTAGTCATCATTGGCAGAAAAGTGAAGATGATTGCTGAAACAAAGAAAGACCTTAATCGATTGTTCGACATGATAGATCTCGGGATGAAGCACTATTGTCTTGGTTTGGAAGTATGATAGAAGGAGAATATTATATTTGTTTCTAATTTGAAATATGCCAAGACCACGCTCGAGAAATTTTGGATGATGGAATGTTTACCCATTGCCACACCTTTAGAGATAAGACTTCAACTGTCTCATAAAGATCCATCTCCATAGGTAAATTCAACTCTCTATTGATATTTAATTGAGAGTATCATTTACCTAACTTATACTAGGTCAGATATCAAATTTTTGGTCATATGCCTTTCATGGTTCATGCAGGAACCCAAAGTTTGTCATTAGAAAGTAGTAAGGTGAATGTTGAGATATCCACTTCTGGATTTGTAAGGTGAGTATTAGACTTAGATCATGTAGGTAACATTGATAATAGGGAATCCACTTCTGGATTTGTTTTCTTTTTGGGATATGGTCCAATATCATGGGGAAGAAAGAAACAAAAAATTAGATCTCGATCTTCCATAGAAGCCAAATATTGTGTTGTAGGTGGAGCTATTTGTGAAGTGATATAACTATGTCACATAATTGAGGGTCTTGGACTACCACATGAAAAACCTACCACCTTGTATGTTGACAATGAAGGTGTTCTAAATCTTGTTTGCAATCCAGTGTTTCATGAGAGGATGAATCACATTGAGCTATAAGTACATTTCATTTGTGATCATGTTTTATGACACAATATTAAGCTCCAGTTTTTCAAAACATCTAAACAATGAACATGTATTTTCACTAATTCACTTGCACGTGACAATTTTGAGATGTTCAAAGAGTTCCTCTCCTCTTCTTTTGAGACAATACACCATTAAGGGGGGAATGTTAGGTAAAAATCTTGTTAGTGGTAATTTTACATTTACCATAGTTACCATAGGTATTTAATTTGTTACTTAGGTGAATAGTTGTTATATGGTTAAATTATTATAAGCATATTATTTTTTTTATTTATTCACATATGTATTTGGTTATTATATTGGTTTGGTTGTTACAATCGTAAAACCATTTTTTTTGTCTATATATGGCTTTCCAGTATGTATAAATATTGAATCCCTCATATGATTTGTAACTTGATTTACTCATCAATACAATATTAGTAAGTTGCCTCCCTATTTCCCTGACAATAGAGGCATATCTAGATTGGATTCTAGGGCATGTATTTAGAGGCACCTTGATTTTAATTATGCATCATGTTTAATTAATCATCATAAAAAATAAACATGAAATTCCACTAAGTTTGGAACCAAAAAAAATTAAGATAAAAAATTTATCCCCATATACCTGTTAGAGTTTATATATTTAGACTCATAAATTTAGGGTTTTGAAGAAACTATTAGGGTTTGAGTTTCCTTTGTGATATTAACTATATAAACTATTGTAATGTCTTCTTTTAGATCTATTAGAGGAAAAATTAAGAGTGACAAGAAGATCAGGGAGTGTTAGAAAATTAATGATTTTAACCCATAATGGAATATGTTAAAGCTATTTTAGTTAAGATGAGGAAGTTTATGACCAATAGGATTCTTGCAAGGATTGTAAGTATTTTGGCTTACCTTTTTTTACCTCTTTTAAGAAAATTCATATTTAACGGATGTTACTATGTGTTGTCATGGATCAATAAAATTTCAATTTTTTTGAAGTCATGGAGAAATCCTTCATGTTTTGGTCATTTTCCCCCTCTTGTTGAGTCCCTTTGGAAAAGGAGTTAGTCATTTTTTGTCAAATATGGGTTCAAATCTGGCAAATCAGATATTTGAAGAACAAGTGGAACAGTTCCCTTATTTCACTTGTTCCCCACTTTGTCACCAAAATAGACCCCTTCATTCAAATTGATGAAATTAGTTAAAATGGTAAATATTGGAATAGTTATGTGGTTCCTCGAGTTCTTCATTCCCACCTTATCTGATTCCTTAGCATGAAACAATGACATCGACAATGTCAGTATTTGTGGGAATTGAGGGAACAATTTCACCATTCCTTATGTTCTCTGATTTTCCTATTTAACCAATCCCTTATACACAAAGCAATGCAATCGTGAAAGTCAGGGTTTGGTGGCACTAATTGAACCGTTTCATGGTTCCTAGAGTTCCTCGATCACCCACCTTACCCAATCCTCTAAGCTTAAAACAAACAAATCAGATATGTCAATCCCAAATGACACTGAAGGAATAATTATTAAGTTCCATGAGTTCCCCGTAAACCCAATTTCATCGCCATAACTTGATTAAATTGGTAAAATCAGACTTGAGTGACACCCTTGAACCGTTCATTTGTTCCCACAAATCATGGATTCACTGATTTAATGGAAAATTGAGGCATTTAATATAGACTTATGAATAAAATAGTTTGCTCATTTTTTTCCATTTCACACCATTGCATTTTCTTGATTCGAGCTCTTCTATGTCATTATCACTCCACTCTCAACTGTTTTCCTATCCGAACTTTATCATTTGCTAACCAATTTCAAAAATTTCAAGTATATTTGGATTGTGGATAAAGTGCCTTCATCCTCATCCAACTAGTAATATTTTTAACCAATATTTCCGATGTTTCATAGTTTTTCTTGTTGTTGTGCCGAGCTGCTCTAGTTTTATGAAATTCCCTTATAAAATATTTTTTTAATCCTATAAGTGCTTCTAGTCTAGCCGGAATGAAGTTCCAATACAAGGGCTATGAACCAATTTCCTCCCTCAAAAACTTTGTGCTAGAAGAGATAGTGATGTTAAACATATGGATTTATTAACATTTCAGGAAAGAATGCGAGACAAAAATCCAACTTCATTGGCTCAAAGGATTCTTGACAGTTGATGAGGCCATAAAATGATCATAAATTACCATTATTTTGTCCTTCCAAGTTACCTTTGAAAGTGGATTTAAATGTAATCTAGGAACTTATAGTTTTCTTAAGATAGAATATAGGATATATATCTTGTTCATTCTTTATAAATATTTTTTATCTATTTTTTAACTAATCCTATTGATTATTTGGAAAAAGATGCAAAGTCTTGTGTATGCAGGCCATAAAGGAAAGATAATGTTAGTATTGGGAAAATTGGAACTGGTCATAAACAATACATATAAACTCAAATATGATTTTATATTCAGATTCCTCTCAAAAAATTATACAAGATCAAAAAAAAGAATCATCTCAATCTGAGATCGTATGCAAAAGTTATAGCTGATTTAAGTTAGCTGCAGAACTCATAGAGTTAGTTCTTGAACTCGCACAATGTTAGTTCCGGGACTTGCAGAGTTAGTTTTTTAGAACTTGTAGAGTTACTTCTGGAACTCATAGAGTTAGTTCCGGAACTAACTAACTCACAGGTTTTAGTTTTGGAACTAGCAGGAAATGACAGTTTTAGAGGAATTACGAGAAATCAGAGAATCCAATGGAAAATATGAGAGAGGTTTTTGTTCATAGAAATGTTTTTAACAAAAACCTCATTAATATTTGCTACAAGTTTTACCAGTTAAGAGAAATCTAACTTTCAGTGAGCTGCAGTCTGAGGAAAAGTGTGTGAGACGAGCACTAAAAGTTTCATAAATAGAAAAAATAAAATTCAAATGGAAAATATGAGAGGTTTTTATTCATTTTGTTTTCATTAGCTACAGGTTTTATCAATGAACAAGAAACTTTTAGTGAGCATATTGAGGAAAAGTGTATACGAGGTTCCATTAAAAGTCAAATGGAAAATATGAGAGAGTTCATAGCAATGTTTTTAACAAAAATCTAATTCATATTTTCTAGTGATCTATAACTTTTAAGAGTCTGAGCAAAAGTGTATCAGATGAGCACTAAAAGTTCCATTAACAAAAACAGAAACGTCAAATTGAAAAATTGAGAGAGTTTTTTTTTAATAACAATGTATTTAAAAAAAACCTCATTCACATTTTCTATAGGGTTTACCAATGAAGATAAATCTAACTTTTAGTGAAATGCAGTCCAAGGAAAAAGCGTATCAGACAAGTGTCAAAAGTTCCACAATCAAAAACAACAAAGTCAAATGGAAAATCTGGGAAAGGTATTTGGTCAAAATCATATTTTGAGGAAAAACCTCCTTCCAATAATGTAGGAGAATAAAATCATTTTTATTCTTGTTACCAAAAAGCAAGGAGAAGATTTGGGAGCAAATCTTCCTAAAATAAGTAAGATAAGATTTGACTTCAATAATATATCTCTCTCCATATTTTGTGGAGATGGAGATCTTAGTTGTTAGGATTGGAATAAAGATAAGATCATATTTTATTTCCTAAAATAATGAGTTGGTTGGATGCATGAATTATAAATGCAACCTTCCACACTGAGATATGTAATTCTTTTCCCCAAGAAATAAAGATATGTTCTTTCTCTCTCTAATATTCAGTACACTTTTGAGTTAAGATCTCGAATATGGGTTAAATCCTCTTCCAAGGAATGAGATGGCCACTCATTCTAAGGAAGATGGATCAATGTATATGTTTATGTTTTTATTTCTTAATAATGATGTTGTGTTCATTTCTTTTCTGTAATGTGAAAATCATCTTGTGAACCTGTGTTGTTCTTCAATTTTATTTTAAATTCAGTCAATTTAAATTTACAAGTGTGTTTCATTTCTACATTTTGCTTATTTCCAATTTAACAATTTCAATTTATGCAAGTGTGCATTAAATTTTCGCATGTGTGATTTATTTTATGCAAGTTTGGTTTGTGTTTAAAGGAGTTGTTTTCCCAGATCTTCTTCTCTTAATGCATATAGCCATCGGACACCAGCCCTGGATTGACATTATTAATGGAGAGGATTGACAACCCTCATCATTTTGGCACATTTGCCGGGGAACATGGTGTTTTTAGGAGATTTAGAGTTCTCTAAAAGAATATTCTAGTGACAGTAGAATATCTTTTAGAAAATTCTGTGACAATGAAGAATTTGGTAAATAGTTTCTTTAAACTTTTATTTCCTACAAGTAGATTAAAATTTCATTTCTGCAATTAGGAATATTAGATTGTAAATATTTATCTCCCCACAAACTAACTTTGTGTATAAGAAAATGACTGTGATGTTTGATCAAGAAGGTATAATGGTATGAACAAAGAATTCAGATCTGGAAATGGTAGAATATGATATTGAATCTAGAAGTAGATCCAGTTGATGAAATATCATATGTCATTTTTGATAACCACCACCATTTCCCCTTGTATCAACTAACAACTCAGTGATCTTATTACACATAACCTTAGTCAAAAACTGGCTTATCCAGTTTGTAATAATGAAGTGGTATAATTTCTAATTAACTTCATCCATATTCAGGGATTTCATTAGAGCCAAAATAAAAATCCACTCATAATAAATCCACCCATCTAAATCAGTTTTTCATCCCATAATAAAATTCAATCCCTGAACTAGATCCATTCGAAGAAAAATTTGTTTTCATGTATTTCAATTTCTTCATTTTTTATATGCTTGTATAACATTAAGAAGTAATTATTGTGAATATCAAGGAAAGAATTTTTACATACTAACATCTGAGGACTAGATCTATAATAATTTCTGGAGTTGTTCTTGATACCAGTATGCAGATTTTAGAGCACCAATAATATCAACTAAGGAGCATGCATATTTTCGAGGGACCCACGGATACCTCCAATCTCTCTTTTAATAACTCTCCATATCCTGAGATCACTAGTTAGGGCTCTGAAGATTACTATGGTGATTCTGATAATGCACAATTCAAGGTGGGCTTCGAAGACATATAAATTGTCTACACAATTTTTGGAATATTCTTGGAGTTACCTGAAAAGTTAATATCATAATTGCATAAAGAAAATTTGAAATCTTACTCTTTATTCTTGCTCAATACATAGGAAGTATTACATCCATATTAAATAGGATCATGTTGTTCCTATATTTAAGGAGATATAATCTCCATAAATATCTCTACACATAACTCCTAAAACAACTCCATGCTATTATACGTGAGATTTTGTTTTCTCACAAAACTAATATTGTTAATGATTTGTTTACTCAACAACTCAAAACAATATTTACTCACCCACTCATAATTACATTTACAATAATGTAATTAAATTATTACAACACATATTATATTATCCTAGATAATATAATCACTTACATAATATTCTATGTTCACACTACAACATAGATATTCCTAAATTCGCCCCCTTAGTGTGAACATGGGGTAAGAGCTCCTGGAAACATCAACCTTGTCGGAGTATTCATTGCTACTGGATCTTACTGTTAATGATCATCCTTGTCGTATGAACATCTTCATCGACTGATCACCTTCCACCGTAGTATGGCAGTCAGAGGACCGTAGACAGTCAGAGGACAACAACGTAGATGATTTTCCCCTGTAATGCTGATGGTCATGCAGTTTGCTTCTTCCACACCAAATAGACACTCAGGAACTAAATGTCATTGTTAGTCTATGTGAACACATTAAAATCAAAACATGAAACTAGTCTCACCGCCTTGTGTATAAACACACCACATAACTGAAATAAAATATCACCACATATTGTCTGGAAATGTAGATCGTTGGTGAATGATTGAGAGGACGCTAAGATTTTCCTCTCTTCCTCCATTGCCTCCTTCCTCCAACAAGAAAAGAGTCTACCATAGGAAATCCTCATCACTAGGACATGAAAGTTCTTCATCAGTTGAGTAGACTGTCCCAATCAGTTTCTACTTCAGCTAGAAGGGCTTTCTTTGATCTATCTTGGATCAAGAAGATCCTGAGCTCTCTTTTTGACAGTTCAGTATTAACATTCCCAATCATCATTACAATAGAAGCAGTTTTACTTTTTCCATGTGAAGAACCTTCTTTGTGTTTATGTTTTTCCTTCTTAGATGAGGAGCTCGGTTTGTTTCCTGTCATATAGTACTTTTTCATTTCTTCATGATTGCTTTGTAATCTAACAATGTAGAAATCACTCCTTCTAGACTAATAGTAATTTTACTCAAAGTAAATACAATATTTGAGTAATTCCTTAGGCATGCTATTAATGAATAGCTTTAGCATCATCATCTTTCACATGTTCTTTAAGGTCCAGCTAGTTAAATTTAGCAAAGAACGGATACTTACTTAATGATCTGCCATTTTTGAGTTCTCTTCCATTAATTCAACCTGAGTTACAAGCCATCTTCAATGTAGTCTTTGCCATTAATGGCAGGATTCAGACAATGACCTCTCATCAGTTAAGAGACTGGGGACAAATTTGTTATTTTGCAGATTTTGTGAATATCCACATGATGTAGTTTAGCCATTTTGATAAGCCCAGACCAATGGTAAATGTTCTCTGATCTGTTTGCATTTCATTAAATGCCAGATTCATTTCCTCCATTTGTGTAATGGAGTTGCAGATTAGACTGTCACCAAATCCCATAGATTGTGTCTTTTCTATAAATGTAATTGCATGTTGTAGAATCATGTATGGAAACAATTCTAGCATTGTGAAATGTCATAACTTTTCAATCAAATCCTTCAAGTAGTTCTAGTTGATGCATTATTATTGTACATACTGATAAACTTGCTCAAATACAAAATTGTATCAAGTAATAGCTTAGTGATTTTCTACACCCAAAACCTTTCAAAAAAAGGTTTCCAGTTTGCAAGTGGTAGAATTTCTATTAACAATTCATGACAGTTATTGAAAATTGGAGACTAAACTTTAGTAGAAAATTGATGTCTTAATAGGAAGCTGCAATAGTGAAATCCGTATTTTTCACTACGTTCTGGGTTCTTCTGAAATCTTCTGTAGTTTTTTGACCGGCACGTGATTCTACACGCAAAATTATAGAAGACCCCACATTGAAAAATATTATATTATTTCGGATCTGATCTGAAAGCAAATTTCTTGCATGTATATGCTGTATCTGTTACCAAAGTAAAATTCATGAATATCATAGGATTGCATAAAGAAAATTTGAAATCTTACTCGACAGTTATTCTTGCTCAATCAGCATAGGAAGTTTTGGTAACATCCAATGTTTAAATAGGAAGGAGTTGCCTATATTTAAGGAGGGAATCTCCATAAATACTCTACACATAACTCTTTTAAAACTCTCTCCATGCTATTATCACGTGAATTTTGTTTAGGAAGATTCACAAAACTAATATTGTTAATGATTTGTTTTTGAAGACCTAAAATATTTCTACACATTTTGTTTGAATCTTCAATATTTACGAAGTATGTTACAACAAAGTTTTTATGATAGATCTAATAACATTAATTACATATTACAATAATGTAATTAACTTATTACAACACATATTATATTATCCTAGATTCTCTAATCACTTCTCATGTTATTCTATTTCAGCACTACAACATAGAAAAATTACCAAGTATGCAAAAAGGTTTTTATGAGATTTTAGTCATTACTTCCTATTTTACACAAGTTGTACTTTGATGAATATAGTCTAATGATGGATCAAATTTTTTTCTAATCATTCTTATGTTATCATTTCTAATATAAAATGAAAAAAAAAAATAAAAATAAAAAGTAAAAAAACTTTGACTGGAAAACAAGCTTGCTGGCTAATTAAAAAAAAAAAAAAAAAAAATCAAAAAGTTTTGATTGGAAAACCAGCTTTCTGGCCAATCAAAGGAAAAAATAAAAAAAAAAAAAACTTTAATTGGAAAACCATCTCATTGGCCAATCAAAGACAAAAAAGGAGTGGCTCTTCTTCAAAGGAAATCAACTATTACCTGGTGGCTTTCTTCTCGGCACTATTTGACCATGTTAACAATAGGATGACAAAGATAACTAGAGGTATGATCAAGTTATTTTGTTCTACTATTTTATTTTTAAGCTTTCTTGTAAGTTTTTTTACTACAGCTAGATCCACTTTTAAAGATTTCCAAGGAAGACAAGATAAAATTCATATCTCTCCCTACTTATATGAAAAATATGTGCACCTCTTTGCAATCAAACTTTTTGAGTCTAATTTATGGGTAGACCATGCAAATAAAAAACATGCATGAGGACATGCATGAACTTAGGTGTGGGATAGAAAGAGAAGAGCAACCTATGTATTTTGATTTTAAATATAAGACACAACAGAAGGAGATCCACACAAGAACCTGTTGTAAAAGAAAATAAATCAAAAGCAGCAGAAGGAGATCCACATAAGAACCTGTTGTAAAAGAAAGAAAATCAAAAGTAGCAGAAGGAGATCTACACAAGAACCTGTTGTAGAAGAAAGAAATCAAAAGTAACAGAAAAAGATCAACACAAGAACCTATTGTAAAAGAAAAGAAATCAAAAGCAATAGAAGGAGATCCACACAAGAACCTGTTGTAAAAGAAAGAAAAATAAGAAACAATAGAAGGATAAAAAGTATCCTTGAACTATAGAAGGAGATCCACACAAGAACTAATTGTAAAAGAATAGAGATCAAAATGAAACATAAAGAAGGAGATCCACACAAGAACCTTTGTAAAGTAGATTTAAAAAGCAACAGAAGGAACACACAATTTACAAGAAAGAAAATCAAAAACAACAGAAGGAGATCCACACAAGATTTTGTTGACTAAAAGAATTGAAAATAAAAACAATAGAAGGAGATCCACAAGAACTTGTATCCTTGAACTATATATGGAAAGATAATGCATAAGCTCAATTGGGAAAAGAATCTAATGAAAGAGGACATAAAATGTAATGTATGATTTCATGCATTAAGATTAAGTCTTGAAATGATGAGGCCAAATTGGCCATAAAAAAAGAATCATTTCAATCCGAGTTCCATGAAAAAGTAGATTTTAAGTTAGCTGCCGGAAGCTCATAAGTTAGCTAGAATTAGGATAGTTAGTTCCAGAACTTAAGTTAGTTCCTTAAACTCTAGGTTTAGTTCTTGGAACTCGTAGATTTAGTTCCACAACTTGTTACTCAATCAAATGAAATTAGTTTTGGAAAAGATGAAAAATCTTGATGTGTGCAGGACATAAAGAAAGATAATGCTAGTATCTTGCATAAAATGGAACTTGATCATGACTTTACATCTAAACTTCAAACTATAATTTCATTTTTAAGATTTCTCAAAAAAATCAAGATCAAAAAAGAATCATCTCAATCCGAGATCGATATGAAAAAGTTATAGTTATTTTAAGTTAGCTGCAAAAATCACAAGTGTTAGTTCCAGAACTCGCAGAGTTAGTTCTGGAACTAGCAGGTGCAATGAAAAGTGAATCATTTAGCAATAGGAAGTTTCATAAAGAGAAATGTATAAGATTCAAATGGAAAATATGAGAGATATTTTTGTTCATAGAAATGTGTTTAACAAAAACCTCATTCAGATTTTCTACAGGTTTTACCAATGAAGATAAATCTAACTTTTAGTGAGATGTAGTCCGAGGAAAACGTGTATCAGATGAGCACTAAAAGTTCATAAACAGAAACATAAAAGTAAAATGGAAAATATGAGAGAGGTTTTTGTTCATAGCAATGTGTTTTAACAAAAACCTCATTCAAATTTGCTACAGGTTTTACCAATGAAGAGAAATCTAACTTTTAGTGAGTTGTAGTCCAAGGAAAAATGTATCAGACAAGCACTAAAAGTTCCATAAATAGAAATATAAAATTCAAATAAAAAATATGAGAGAGATTTTCTGTTCATAGAAATGTGTTTAACAAAAAAATCATTCAGATTTTCTACATGTTTTACCAATGAAAGAGAAATCTAACTTTTAGTGAACTGTAGTCTGAGGAAAAAACATATCAGACAAGTGTCAAAAGTTCCACAATAAAAAACAACAAAGTCAAATGGAAAATCTGGGAAAGGTATTTGGTCAAAATCATATTTTGAGGAAAATCCTCCTTCCAATAATGTAGGAGAATAAAATCATTATGATTCTTGTTACCGAAAAGCAAGGAGAAGATTTGGGAGCAAATCTTCCTAAAATAAGTGAGATAAGACTTTGACTCCAATAATATATCTCTCTCCATATTTTGTGGAGATGGAGATCTTAGTTGTTAGGATTGGAATAAAGATAAGATCAGATTGTATTTCCTAAAATAAGGAGTTGGTTGGATGCATAAATTATAAATGCAACCTTCCACACCTAGATATGTAATATCTTTTCCACCAATTAAAATGAATCTGTTATTTTCTCTCCAATATTTGGAAATAAAGTTTTGAGTTAAGATCTCGAAGCATGGGTTAAATCCTCTTCCAAGGAATGAGCTGGCCACTCATTCTAAGGAAGATGGATCTGTATATTTGTAGTTTTTATTTTTTAATGATTCGTGTAGTTCATTTATTTTTTTGTAATTACACTTGTTGTGTTGTTCTTCTCTTTGTATTGTAACATTCAGTCTATTGTAAACCTGCAGGTGTCATTTCCTCTTTCCTATATTTTCAATTCAGCAAAAGTGTTCCTTTAATTTTGCATGTGTGATTTCCAATTTATGCAAGTGTATTTCAATTTATGCAAGTGTGCTTTTAAATTTCTGCATGTGTGATTTATTTTATGCAAGTTTTGATTGTGTTTAAAGGATTTGTTTTCCAAGATCTTCTTCTCTTAATGTATACAACCTTAGACACCAGCCCTGGATTGACATTATTAATGGAAAATATTGACAACCCTCATTAATTGGTAAGTTCTCAAATATGAGTTCAACCAGATCTTGATAGCAAGTGGAAGTGCGTGTAAGTACGATCCTCTAGGCTCGCTAAGAAACTTGAACTCATCTTCTTCTGGTCACGAATACGTAAATATTGTATATTCCAAAGTGTAATTCCTTAAGAAACCTTCCCACCAATGATATACTACATGTGTCTATGGTGCATCTAATTCAGCCAACGTTTGATACCTACTCTGACTCCATATCTACTTTCATCTAATCCTACTTCCTTTGTTCTGTGAAGACAAAGAAGAAAAACCCATCAGCAGAAATGCATGCTTTTGAAAGAGGCTGCATCAAAGGAAGGGGAATGTGCTTTGATTTCATCATTGGTTTTTCATGAATTTCCAGCACCCTAACACTGTTGGTGTCGTCATCGAGGAGCAATTCCATCTTCCCTGGAATTAAATGCATCCATGTGATGACCCTGCTGTCTTTATATTTTTCAAGATGAACCTCTACTCCAGTTGGATACACCATTTTAAACGATTCATCAAATTTATATATTCCAATTTTTGTCATACAGAGCCATAGATCGGGTCCCTTCGTCCACAGACAACAAATCGAACCCCCTTCTGAAAGTATGAATTGGACTCATGTTATTTATGTTGGAGCCAATCTTAGGGCACCGGTAGAGATGCAGGCATGAATCTTTGAAGTTATGGATGAAAACCATCATTTCTCCAGACCTGAGGAGCACAACTTTAAATAAACTTTCGCATTCGGAATTTACGGCTACAAATTCCACCGACTCGTCGCACATCGGGACAATCTGTCTCCCAGAATTGCCGCTCAACTCATTCAGGTCCTTTCTCATTGGTGTGAGCTCACATACTTTCCATACTGTCACATTCTCCTTCTCCTTCACCTCTGCTGTCATGAAACAACAGCGATGATATCCCTCACATATTACCACACCACTGTCGGCCATACTGGCTTTCAGAGAGAATTTGTTACGCGTCACGGCGTTTCCCTCGATCCTTACATTAAAACCAGGCAAAAGATCCACATCATTCTCGGAAATTTTCACACTGGTTACATGAACCCTTCTTGTACGCGCAGCTTTAGAGCATGAACTTGCGACAGGTACAGCCAGGGAGTCAAAACGATAGCTCCCTTCCACACAAATATACACAGAATCGCAAAGCTCCACCAAATATCTGATAAAATTGCAAGAAACGTCTTTTCTAGACGCTTCCCTGAAATGCTCACCTTCGTGCCAGTAGAAAGCAACCACAGTATCAGTTGCCTGCTGCGGAACAATGACGTAGAGCCCGGGCTCAAAGATACCACCCTCCATCACAGCCAGAACCGATTCATCTACCAGGTGTTCCATGCGAAAAATGGCTATCATCATCTTCTTGTCGCCATAGATTCCAACAGCTGATAAATATAGCTGATTTAATCCGTCGAAGTCGATACGGATCCGAGGTGGGTTACCCAAGTAAACAGAAGCTGAAGCAGGCAGAAGCTTATTACAGAGCTAAAATTTCCGCAAAACTGTAGTCTTGCTTATCAGGAACAATACGCATCACCCTAAACAGGTTGGGAGAGAGCGGTGTGACAACTCCCCTTAAATTCACCATGATTAATGTCAACTGACTTGTACACAGAGAAGGCTTCTAACTCTCCAACAAAGATAGATATGGCTTTTCCTTCACAGGATATTACACAGACGCATACACAGGTAAGCGCAGCAAAACAGCTAGAAAACAGTATTAGTGTAACGTAACAAAGTTTATAATAATGGCTTTTCCTTCACAGGATATTACACAGACAACAGCTAGAAAACAGTACTGGTGTAACGTAATGAGAGCGAGATGCGTTATATGTGGGTTTTACTACGTCGTCGGGGAAGAGCATACGGTCAATAAATATTAATTTAACATATTAATGAATAACTTTGGCTCCATATTCACCAAACTTACACACTGAATTTCTTAAAAATACTCTCCTAAATCTTATGTGAGTTGTTTACACAATTCACAAACTTTCCTATATGCATCATATATTAATATTCTAAACACAAATACTCACAAATGTACCCATGTGTTTGAATAATTTCTAACATTCCCTCCCTAGTGTTAACGTGGGGAGATGAACCAGTTCTCGGAGTTGAAACACTAGTTAGCCTACCGATGACGTTTTGAACTTCACTTGATTTATAATCCCCCCAATATTCAATTCCTTGGATGTCGGTTTCAACCCAAAATGCGTCTATCAAAAGTGACATCTACAATTTTTTGGAAAATATATTACTTACCCCCTTTTTTCGAAAAAATAAATATTTCCTATATAAAAAAATATTCTCTTTCTAATTGAAAGACCCCCGCCCCCCTTTAAAACAAATTCTTGTTAATAAACACTTATGTCTTACTTTACCAAAAAAAAATTGTTCAAAAAATATAAGCTAACTTTAATTTTAAACATTAACCATTCGTGTTGCTTAAAAGAAGAAAATATTACCCATTTAGGGTTAGCTCGTGAGTCAATGATTATTATTTTATCCGTTGTATTGCTTACATGTTCCTAGGGGAGCCAAGTTGAGCATGTGGGTCACTGTTGGTGGGACAAGATAAATCTGCGAGGAGAGTTGGTACCAAGAGAAAGCCAAGATTGGTGAGCAGGAGCATGTTGAACAAGTATCAAGTTACAAAGAGAGACGCTCTTTGTCAATGCAAGCGATTCGAGATCTACGACGTTAGAGATCATTTCAAGTCGCAGTCAAATCAGAGGAGAAAGAGTTGGGATACGAGTAATCTCAAGATTGCGGGATACAATGTTGAAGTCATTGGTTCACATTGGAGTCAAATTTATTATTGAGAGAACCTCAAAAAAATCCACTTCCTGGAATTACGAAAGCCATGTCAATCCACTACCCAGAATATCCACAAAGGATTATAGTCAAGGAGCTCGAGTGAAGGTTTGCATATAGACCAAGGATGTGAAAGTCCATTAGAAGCTTTATCATGGAGTTGGATCTCCAAATTCAATGCCACATTGTATCTCGCAAGGGATTTGGAGAGAACATCGCCTAGTCAAAAAAGTGTGAAGATAATTTATATATTGACCTATCTTTCTAGGAATAACGGCAAACATGTAGGCCAAGATGAGGCTATTCATTGCCAATTTATCATAGTCTGCAGATGTAAGAGATCGATGCCAAATCTTTAACGGGTCACAGTAGATTAAAGATCATATATTGAAATAGGGTATTTGAATAAGGTGGAATCATCAATGCATTTCAATAGTCAATTTGAACAAAATGAAGTTCGAAGCAAAATATTTGTAGTACTATTGCCCTTAGATCATCTCCTTTCTTCCCCATGAAATCGGGTTTTGCTTCTTGCATAGCAAATTTGTCCCAAAGAGAAGACCTAATGCAATGTAATATTAGATCCATATTGTTGAATCTGAATGAATAATATGAATGTAGAAATCTATATGGCTAATAAACATGTCTTTCACAACAAGTTTAAAGTAATTGAAACACTTGAATAGGAAGCAATTTTGATAGTTATTTATGACTACCCAACAATTTGTCACTAAACATTGTTTTTTAATATTATTTTTTTAGTGTGCGTGCACCAACATTATTATTTCAGTACTTAATTTATAATATGTATATTGTGAGCAACGAAAATTAATGCATAAATGAAAGATAAAGAAAACAAGCAACAATAAACCTTCTATGTAACTCTCTTGCAAACCTCAAGTAGATGTGTGACGCACTTAGGCTTGTGAAATCTTTGGATTTGATTGATTGTGGGTTCTCTTGATATTACTCTCCAAAGTGGATTTGTAAATGCTACAAGCTTGGATGCACAAAGATGACAATGTCAAATTGGCATAATTTGGATGCAATTTTCTCAATGCTTCCAGGGATGAGTTTGCAAAGGAAATGACCCACCTTTATAGCTGAGGGTAAGGCCATGAAAGATGGATTTGACATTGACTAAGCTTCAGGTCATAAATGGTAATTACCTTGGAATAGAAAGTACATTTGTCTGTAGATTACAAATTTATAGGGGTAATAGACATTTGGAATAGCAAAAGTTACATCTAGAAAGGTGATTTCGCATACAACTCAATTTCCCCCTCCTAAGTTGTCTGCAATGAGGAAGTGGAGTCCAAGTGTAGTTAGTTGGAATGCGGAAGTGGAGTTTAAAAGGAGTCTAATTGACAATTGACTAGGAAAATAGGTGTATTTTTCCAATTAAGTAACTAATTTAATTAGCTACAACGTGCAAGATAATTAACTAACCATTTATTTAATAAATGATAATTAACTTAGCTAAGGTGTGTTAGGAACTAATTTAATTAATCCTAAGGGGTGTAATGTGCATGATTACTTAATTTAATTAATCAAGCGTAAGATGGTATGGACTAGGATGTGAATAGGGATAGTACTGGGAATAAGTATGTAATTTTGGGGTGTCTACATTTGCCCCTCTTTAAAGTTTTATTGTGAAGTAATAACATTTTAAAGATAGTAGACACATGTAGATCTTGAACGGAAGATAAGAAAGCAAGGTAGATGTTTAGATTTTCCTCAATGAAGCATTTAGATGCCCCATCGAGTGGGATAGTAAGGGAATGCCCCTCAAATAGGTGGATGATGCAATAAGGCGGTGAACGATCGCTTGATAGGAAGAAGATAATGAAGTTGAACAAGGATGGAAGGAACTGTGCTCGTAGTATGAGCGTCATTTGGAGAGTGTAAATATAAGAGAAACCTTTATTTTTGTTGCACAATAGAGTTTTCACCATGATTATGAAAGAATCAAGATGGGTAACCCAGATTCGTGTAAACAAACACAAAAATAAAAGAAAAGATAAAAAGGAAAATGAACCCAATATACAAAGTAGGTGCAGGCATCATGGTTATGTTGGTTGGATATTTTTTCAAGCCAAAATATGAGGTTCAACCATAGTACATGGGATTAAATCCCTCCTCAAAGATAGGTGAGGATGCCTGTTTATTACTAATCTAAAACACAACAAAAATAATATCTACAGTATTCACACTAATCTAACCATTGGGGTTGGGATAGAATCCTGAAATCCATATTCATAATAGGTGAAGATATTGCTCTTTCGAAATGAAATGGATAGGAAAGGAAATTAATATTATGGAAGAAACACAATGGAAAGGAAATGAGAGGAATGTATTTTCTTTCGAGTAAACACAGAGCACGAAATAATCATACAAGCTTTAGATAAAAAATGTAATGCTTGAAATGATTAGAACAATCAAGATGCTAAACAAAGAATAGCTTAAGATTATGAACATAAGAACAATATCTTAAGAAAGATACCTCTCACAACACAAAGTTTTCAAAATAACATCATGATGTGAATCTAGCTGCAAGAGGTTGAAATACCTCCAAAAACACACATAAAAAACTTTTCAAATAAAACCAGGAGTTTCAAATTAGCTTACTTCTCATTCTGGAATTCACACTGATCTATTACATCATTACAATTCTCCTTTTATTTCAAGACTATTCTAAAACCCTAAAATGCCAAAAAACCCTAAAATGCAAAACAACTCGGATTGACCCAAAAATTTGCGTGCCAAATATGCATTCATAAATTAGGGCTCATGCAAAATTTGGACTTATTCTGACAAGCACAACAAAAGTTATTAAAGTTCTAAGACCTAGTCAAAAGCGGAAAAAACATTCGAAGCCAATTTTAGGCCACTAGATGACGGAATCCGAGCCCAAAAACGTGCCAAAATGAGTACAACTTTGCATGAAAAGTTGACCCCAGCATAGTACTAATGTATATCTACCACCCTGTAAAATTTCAGGACGATCCAACGATCGGATCAAAAGTTATGGCCTCATGCTGAATTGATTCTTGGATATTCTTGTAAATATCATCAACAGGAAAAATACCCAAGCTTTCATTCAACACCTTAGCGCAGATCTTGACTAGCTCTTCTTCTATGTCATTCGTTCCATCAACCAATTGATCTCTTGATTCCCTCAATTTGCTGCAAGCTTCATTGATAATCTTTATTCTAAATCTAATGGCTTTGGTCAGTTGAAAATAGTCTTTTCACCATGTGGTATGATGCTACTTTGCTTGAATCTCAAGTTGCGAGACCATGTCAACCTGTTTCAGCATTTGTGACAAGCTTCAAAAGTTAACTCTAGACATGTCCCGAATTCAGGATTGAAATGATCATGCATCCATTTTGCTCTCCATCCTTCTGTTATCATCCTCCAAGGATTTGTATACTTCCACGTGTCCAACAATGACTTGCTTTTCCTTGTAGGAGCAGCCTCTGGATCCATTCATCGACCATTCTCCCCTTCTCATCTAATCTTCTCAATCATGGCGCAACCGAATGAGAAATCAAAACCTGATAGGAGTCCTGAGGATGACTAGAGTGTTGACTCAGGAAGATTTTTCAAGAGCTTGAGTGAGTACATATCCTTAGGGTTTACTAAGACTGTTCTCTTTTCACAAACTCATCTCAATGATTTGCCTTAGGCTGAATCCATAAGTTAGCTTCATGGCACAACACATTCATGGCATCTTGCTTGTAAAGATCATCCGCTGTGCTCCCTACCGTTGTTACTTTCCCTAGATCAACACCTTGTGATTTGATAATCTGTGACCATTATATCATCCTTGGTTTTATCAGCCGCAAGAGTAGCAATTTCTACAAATTTATGCTCTTGAGGCATCCACTGAATTTACTTGCAAACTATCATTGAGAATATTCTATGGCTGACTTGGTAGGAGTGGACCTTGAGGGAACTGAAATCAATGGCTGGTCCCATGGGGAACTACCACCTTCCTTCTTCAATCGGAGATGCGGGATGAAACCTGTTTCAACCATTTGAGAGTGTATTGAAAGAAGTTAACTCCTAGGTTATAGATTGCTACGGTCACATCCTCAGATGGAGGAAGGTTCAGCTTGTGGAGTGGTGACCATCCTGCAAGTGTAGTGTCCATGACAATGGACTCATGGAATGAAGGCACAGAAGGAGGAGGCATATCCATGGTTAACTTAAGGTCCTAGTGGGGAGAGGTGAGCAGGCCTCTAAGATACTAGCCATCGGCTATTCCCCCTTGGTGAGGAAATATGAGGCAAGGAAGGCTGAATGGGAGGAGGTAATCGAACTTAAAATTAGGATTTTTGAGAGATAAGGGGGAAGACTCAGGAGGCTCTGATGAGCTTCGAGTCAAAAGTAGGAATGGAAGCTGTTGCAATAATCTCTTCTAACCCAGAAGGAGGATTTCCTTAGTTTCCTGGTTATGCTTAGGTGAATCAAGACATCTCATGACATGTTTGTGGGAGAGTGACCACTGGGTGTATGCTCCCTACATTGATACTTCTCCCTTTCTGATCAAACTTAACCTCGTTATTTGATAATCTGTGGACCAGGGTTCTATCATCCTTGTCCTTTTTTCCCTTGGAGGGTCCCACTCCCATGAGTATCTAGTTTTGAAAAAATCCCTTCTTTATAACTCATTCCCAAAAAATGAGCCATCGCCTTGAAGTACGGGAAACTGAATTTGAGCAGTTTCTTGGCTGACTTGGTAGAAGCTGACCTCGAGCGAATTGGACCAATCAATGGTTGGTAGGGGAACTACCACCTTCCTCTTCCTCGGAGTCTGATCTATTAACCATTGAGGTGTATTGGAAGAAGTTACTCCCATTGTAGGTGTTACGGTCACATCTTCAGGTGGCGAAAGGTTAGCTTATGGAGTGGTGACCACTGCAAGTTTAGTGTCTGTGACAATGGACACAGGGAATGAAGGTGCAGAAGGAGGAGGCATATCCATGGCTAACTGAGGTCCAGTGGGGAGAGGTGAGAGGCCAAAGAAGATACTAGCCATGGCTGAGGAACTTGGTGAAGAAATCTGAGGCAAGGAAGGCTGAATGGGAGGAGGTAATGATTCTGAAAGTAGAGTTTGAGAGATAAGAGGAAGACTTACCTCTGACAAGCTGCCAGTCAAAAGAGGAATGGAAGGTTGAACAATCTCTTCTTCGGAAGGAGGATTTCCTTGTTCTAGTTGTGGAGGTGAATCAAGAGTCTCAACTATTTGTGCGAGAGTGACCACTGGTGTAGTTACTTGATCTTCTCCCTTTTTGAAAAACTTAACATTTATTGGCCTCTTGGAAGGGTTCTTATCCTTTTCCTTTTTTCCTTTGGAGGGTCCCACTTCTAAAGTATCTAGTTTTGAAAATCTCCCTTCTTTATAACTCATTCCTCAATAAATGATCCACGCCTTAGTACGGGCAATAATTTGAGGAGCTCTGCCTGCAATAGAAGCTTTATCAGTGATGGACCAATCAATGGCTGGGAATACATATCGGTCTTCATTTAACCCATCATACAAGGCATCAAGGACACTCTCATTATCTGTGGTGCCCTATGGGATGTCAGATACATCCAACATCTAGATTTCTTCAATTTTCAACCTACTATTGTCCTTTCTTCAGATGGCAACTTCATCCCGAAGATCAACCCAAATATCTTCTATGTTGGGAACATGTAGATATAAAGTCCTATACGATTTAAGGACTCCTCAGAAATCAAATCCATCTCTATGCTTCATGTGCTTCTTCAACTTGTCCTGAAGCTCGTGCACCACGTTCTTAGCTTTAACCACTGTCGAGCACATGTACCTTCCAATGGAAATAGGGAAGGATACGATAGCCTTGTGTTTAATTTGTTGGAATTTGTGGAAATCCAACAATTTTCTTACCAACTCCATTAGGATCATCTTATCACCTGGGAATCTGGGCAATCGGAAAGGATCACCCAGGTACATGACCATCCAAAGGTATGTGAACTTCTTGAACTACAAGAAGATATAACCCCATTTTGATACTTCGGCCCATGCCTCATCAAAGACTCTTCTCTTTCTTAAGTCAGGGTTCAGCATGCAGATGTTCTCATAAAAGAAGGCGCCATTCACTCTTCTGAATTTATCCTCAGACCCCTTTATTGTCAACTGAGGGAAATACCGATATATATGTTTGGTCAACTTATTTCCCTTCACGTCCAACCCTAGATAATTCCTCATATTGGATGCTACATAGGTGACATATGATGACATCTAAAAATTGTCAGTATTCAAGATTGTCTTCATCTGGGAATCGATCTCATTACTTATAAGACTGCTCCAATCAATCCCTTGTTCGTTCTTCTTTATAAGGACCATGAATTGATACATCCACCTGTGAAAGTCTCTTGACTCGGGGAGTCCAAATACTCGACTCAACAGGGTGATGATGTCACTGATTTCAAGGATGAAATCACTCCTGGGAACAAACTTGGGAAACCTAGAGATGGTTGGCTTGGCCTTGATCAAGAAATTTTTATTCACATGCTTGATGCAATATTCTTGATCTTTTTCCCAGGCTTTTTGTGCTGACTTAATATCTACATCGACATATTCCTCAAAGTTGGGTAATCTTAAGAGGTCATCAAAGTAACCGCCATCTAACTTCATTATGATTTCTCCTGCTTTATTTTTCACTAAGCGGGAATCTAAGTCATAATTGGAAGCACAGGCCAAAATGAACTCGGGGCATGGAGCAGACATTGGGATTCCTGCTACAAGAGGGAGGCCACTGTTGGTTATTGACTTCATCTAGGGACTCTGAGAAGAATCCTTGGTTCTATTCCAAAATTCTTCCATGTCAATGCTACCAAGCTCTGTATCTCAGATGTCATAATTGTAATCTATGTAGGAAGGGGATTCCATTTTCTGGTACTTATATTTCATCTTTCCTAACCTATCTGACTTATCCTTAGATGATCTAGGATCTAACATGAGAAGTCCTGAAGAAAGAATGCCTAGATAACTCATGTTTGAATAATCAGACTTGGAAGCTTGTTGAGCAACCCCACAGACCCACCACACCAACTGGACTTTGAGACCTATCAGAAAATTCGTGAAACTTGATACACTATAGAGTATAATCGGAAATCTAGGGGGTGTTAAGACACTTTACGTAAAACCTGAAACATGGTCTGCAAAATTTGGAGGATGTTGAGAAACTTACGTGAAACCTGACACATGGTCTGTGGAAGTTGGAAGATGTCGAGCACCCTACGAAACCTGACACAAGACGGAAATTTAAGGATGTTAAGCAACTTTCAAAACCTAATACAATGCGGAACAAGGATGGTGTCAGACATCTTGTAAAACTTTACACACAGGTGTCGGGTTTCTGGAATGTCAGAACATGTAAAATCTCCACCACGCTTGTAATTTAAGTTTTATAGATTATTCCCAAAAACCACAAGAGTACATCCATGAAAGGAAATAAGAAAACACCCAAGATGGATTTATAAACAAGGGTTTTCATGGAAATTTAACAAAAATGAAGAATACAACCCTAAACCCTAAACCCAGAGGCAAGAAAAAGCAAAGAGGAAAAATGCCAAAAGAACACTTCAAAAAGAAACCCGAAGATCACAAAATGATAAGAAGAGAAAAATACCTTCAAGAAATTTGAAAAATGATTGAAGATGGATCAGAAAATCGATCAAGAAGTTCAGTTAGGTTTGGAGGTTGAAGGAGCATGTACAAAAAATCCACGCAGCAAAAATATGTCAAGTAGAAATGACATGTAAAATCGGAGTATTTACAAAGCCTTAGCATTTATTACACCTCCTCCGACACATGTGCCAACTAACTAACAACTCGGCATTAATGCCATGTCATCATGCTTGGAACTTCTGAAAACTAGAAATAAAGGTTTTCTTAACAAATCAGGTTTCGGGAACCAACCAACATGAAGCATGTAAAAGACATGTCTTGATGCTATCGGGTTCCGAAAACCCGACGTAAAGGATCATTTTGGGTTTCAGGTTTCAGGAATCAAGTAGCATGTAACATGTTTTTTGTAAGGTATGCTTACTAATGCTCCTGGGTTCCGAAAATCCGATACACTGACATGTAATCAGGTTTTGGGTTTTGGAAGAGACGACATGTTTACATGTAATGGAAACTCGAAAACCCGAAAATCTCCTTCAAAGGGAATTTTCAGGAGGTTTTGTCAAAATTTTTCTATGGTTATCTCAATTTTAGTTGGAATCACTAAAAACGAGATAACATGTTATAAATGAACTAAGATGTTATCACACTACTTGTAATTGGTCCAAATAGTAAACATAAAAAATGCAACACAACGTCAAAAAAGATGATAATTAACTATGTCCCTAATGCGTGCCACAATAATGAGTATGTAGATGCAAATGCCACCAAGGTGGGAATAAGATTAGACTAAAGAGCGAAGTAAAGATACTCCTCATGACAATATTTTTGGATCTAGTTGACAAATGATTTGAGTTGATTTTCCCCAAGAAAAATTAGGAATCATACAAAGGGAAGAATGTGATAGTCGTAAGATTGGAACGATCACTAGGGTAGTAGATAAAGAGTAGGACTCTATTAATATTTTGTTGAAATGTTGAAAGATTCACTTCAATGTTTTTCCAAGTGTAGGTTTTTTAGAAGTGAATGTTTGTTTGAAAAATTAATATGATTTTTTTGAGTTTTTTAATATTTGGTTTTTATGATGGTTTTACAAATTTTTAGAAAACTTTGATGCAAAGAAAAGGAGCGGCATGTTTGTTACACCTGATTTATTATGGATAAACAATGTTGTTGTAAGAAAAAAATGATTATGTCAAACAAAACCATTATGAATAGGAAGGGACTACAATAAAGTTATATATGAAGTAGGATGTAGAGAAATTTCCTACAATTGGTCTACAATGACAAAGTACAACAAAATAACGAACTTTCAAGAAGTAAAAACATCGTCATAATGTTGATAAACCACAACATTATAACACAATTTGTAATAATGAAATATAATGACACTCCAAAATGTGTTCCATATTGAAGAACTAGAGAAATATGAATGCCCCCGAGTGACTACTTATAACACAAGAGGATTGGATCAAGCTGAAGAGTGGAGTGATGCTTATATACTTGAAAAAATAGTCTTGTCGGATCCCATTGAAATGTGATATGTATTGGATTAAAATGTGAAATCCAAGTGTGCCCTAAGAAAATTTATATTGCAAAAGGGTAATTGATTTCCTTGAGCACATATATACACCACGGGAAGGAAAAGTGATTAGTGAAAGATGATATGAGGAGCGTTGTTAAATGGTGATATTGTTGAACTGTGTTACTAAAAGGAACGATAACCATATCGTACCAAGCCAAGAACATAGATGCTAATCAAACACCACGATCAATAAGATTAAAGCAATTCGCCAGAATAACTTTACACAAAACCTTTGCAAACAAATGAGCAGCAATATCATATATTATTATGGAACTCAATGAAATACAATGAGAATGGGCCTTGCTTATATAGGAAAGGAATAACAATCTAAGAACCAGTCAAGGTCGTAGATCAAGCCATAAATCATGGAAAGAACTAGTCATCAAAGAACTAGTCAATTCCATAGATTTATGAGAGAACTAGACATCAAGGATCTAGTTAATACCATAGATCTAGGAAAGAACTAGTCAATACCATAGATCAAGGAAATAACTATACCTAACAACTAGATAATATCTCCTAATATCTAAATAAATAAAAATAAATATCCACACACATAAGTGAGTGAGGATAAATACAATAAAGGTAAATAATATACCTAGGTGAACATGAGCTAAGGTAAATACCTACTCTAACAGTTACTTAGATTTGTCAAACATTATCTGAATGTTTTGCTTTTTATCAGTTTTATACTTTTTTTGGATTTTGGAACATTTTAATGCTATTTTTTGATTTTTTGAAACATATTTGGATGTCTTTTGAATTTTGAAACATATTTGAATGTTTTTGATTTTTGAACATATTTGAATGTTAAATAATTTTTGGCTCGGTATAAGGGTACATATTCTAAACTCATGTTCAAACAATTGTAAGCATTTCATTCCATTGGCAGAAATGTAGATGATATAATGACAGGGTGTCTCACTCCACTCTTGACTCCACACAACTAGGAGGATACGAGTTTTCATCACCGAGAGCTAAAACGGATGAGATAACTAGGTGAATAGTGATATGAAAATGAAGATGATGGATGCCAAGACACAAGGTGTAACCATGGTCCATGTGAGAAAATGTAACTCATAGCTGGTCTATATTACCTAGACAATTCCACTTTATAGGTTTTGAATATACTTAGATTCATTGATGGCCTAATGATTAACAAGATCCAATTGAAGGAATTGTTTTCTCTCTTTAACATAGGAAACTTCTTGGGATGTTTTTGATTAAGCACTTTTGATTAAAATTTTCTAAAGGATTTATTTTGTTTGTTTTTAATTTGAAAGGGACCCCCTATATATTTCCTTATGCCACCAGTAAGATACAAAGGCTCAACATCGAAGACAAAATATAGGTGAGTAAGGACACATGCCTCCATTCCTAGTCTCATACTACTAGTGAGAATTATGGTCTTATCACCAAAGACTATGAAGGATGAAAGGTTTAATTATTGATTTATATATGTTTATTTTATATTGATTTTATCATGTATGTCGATAGTGTGCTTGTTGGGAAGTAACATTTTTCCCCCAAGTCTCAGTCGCATGTGACTAGTAGGATGCAAGGGTTTAACATTGTAGACTAATATGGATAGTCATAAAGGAACAGGTAAATAAGTTTTTGATTTCTATTAAAGAGAGAGCTTGTTTGAAAGGAGGATTTTCCATCAGTAAGATTCAAGATAAAATTGTATGTAAAAAGATCTAAAATAGTATGAACCATAACAAGGATGAGATACACAATTCCTAATAGAAACAAGATTAATTTGTGTCATGAAAGGTGAAAAATTTGAAGTTATGATTAAATATCTACCAATAGATGAAACAATTAAATTTTTTTGTTAAATTAGTTAACCATGAAAGCTTCCTTCCCTAGTGCAGACAGAACATGTGGAAGAATATTTTTTTTCTTCTACATTTTTTATGTTCAAATAGTGCTTTAATGATGGGTTTGATATCGATTTGTATTCTCTTTTTATGATTTTTGATTTTTCTGATTTTGGGTGGATGAGGGTTTGCAATGGAATCATCAGAAAATAGATCCATATTTATGAGATTTGAATGGTCCTAACTTATGATACTTGGGTGAATAATATCTAAGTCAATGAGGCATATCAAATAATTTTATGAGTTCTGATATATAAGACTTGGGTGGATGAGATCCAAGTCAAAGGAGTAGCTAGAAGGATTTTCAATGTATCCATGATTGAAATAGTCCTGATTTATAAGACTTGGGAAGACAAGGTCCAAGTCAAATGGGGAACTCGATGATTCAATAGGTCTAGATTTATAAGACTTATGCAGATAAGGTCCAAGTCAAAGGAGATAATCAAAAGATTTGATAAGTCCTGAAGTACGAGCCTTGGGTGGATAAAATCCAATTCAATCAATGTATGATTAGATAAGTCTTCGATGGGATCAGAAGACCTATGTGAGGTTAGAAGAGGATTGTCAAGGAGAAGAATATGTTGAAATTCATATTCATCCATGAGTGGAAGGATTTGAGGAAAGAATAATTGATCCCTAGATGTACACTTGAGGCTCTTTACAGTGTTGGGCTGTAGAGAGAAAATATTCAATGTTTGCTCCTTTGAGGAAGAGGATTAATTGATTTGATGAAAGATTTACAATTAAATCTTGAAATGGCTGTATAAGGATGTTCTTGGGTATACGTAACTCATGGAGCTTTCATTTTATGTACATATGTGGATGTCTTGAGACGTAAGGGCCATAATTCAAGAGATTCCTACAAGAGTGTTTGTTTGATTTATTGTGGACACAGAAGGCTGCATTGTTGTAAGTGTCCAAAATTATTGTGGTGGTGTTTCTATAACAAGACTAGAGATGTAATGCATAGGAGCCAATAGTGAAAGAATAGAATCAAGCTCAAAAGTGCTTGATGATGGACCCTCTTCTGTAGATTCTAAAATTATATCAAGGGTTGAAAGGGAGCCTCAAAGCAAGGTCAAGCTCTCATGTGATGGTAGAAGGTTATTGCCTACAACATGTTCAATGTCTATTTGGATGAACAAAAGAAAATCTGGAGAAGAGATAGATTGGTTTTGAGTTAGAGATACTTGAATTTCATCATCATGATCTTGTTTAGTGTTAGTATGTGTAGGAGTTTGGACAACATGAAATCTTCTTGAGAATTTGTGGTAGTTGATGTGTCTTCGGTTGTGATAGCTTTGTCATCGATCTCTATAAAGATGTCTCCATCGTCAAGTAAGTATTGGACATAATGATAGAGACTTGAAAAATGATTCAATAGAGTGGCCTTCAATGCAATGGTATTCACAATACTCAGATTCATTATACAACTTAGGCTTGGGTTCCCCATTATAAAAGGGTCTTGTTATTGGATATTTTATCATTATAGTTGTTACTATTTGATGAAAAAAACTAGAGAGAATCTCTCTGAGGGGTGTAAATTGACGTTTGACTTTGCAAAAATTAGTGTCTTTGTTAGGTTGTTGTTGGTAATTCAAAATTTCACCCGTGCCTTAGATCTGGAAGGATTGATTCATTCGAGACAACAATAGAACCATCTCCAAGTTGTGGGACCTTGTGTTATTAAGACAAATCTATGGAGAAGGATGATTTCTCTATCTATTTCTACTGCTACTACTACTCTTAATGCTGAAAGGTAAAACTAAGCTAACAATGCCAAGGTACCAAGGATAGAAGGATAACGGAAAGGAAAACTAATCTAAGGAAGGCAATAACACCAGAAAAGGAGGGATGAACACTATCTGTTCAGAGTGAAAATGAAGGGAAAGGTGTGAAGGAAGACTAGGCACATGTAGCACAACTAAGACACATTTACCATATCAGTTTCATGAAATACAACTAAAAAGGGAACTGCAAGGGATGTAGAATGACACAAAAAGCATACAATGTAAAAGAAAGGAAAGAAGAACGAATACAAACACGCTTAGGATAGAGAATAGTCATAAAATGATGCTTCCATTACTTTCATAAATGCACAAAACTGTTACAATGGTGAAAGAGGCCGATATCCACATGCACGAGCTAGATATAGAGGTATACAAGTCAAAATACAAAAAATATGAAGTCCTTAGATAAATGTGTAAGGATCCAAAAATGTCCAACATTAACAATGAGCCTAGCTCTTAGATTTATAGATGAATCCATGGGAGAAGAAGAGAAAAAGGAGGAAAATTCTGAATTTGAAATGCAACCACTAACAAGAAGCATTCAATGCCTACAAATCCACCTATAAATCTGTCAAATGTGCTTCCCCAAGTCTACTTGGCATGTTGGAGAAGGAAAAAGGGTAGATCAGATCAAATCAGGTGGTTAGAATAATTAGATATGCTCATTAATGCTTAGAAAGATGTTTTCCCATTTCTCACCAACCAGATCCACCAAGAATTTGAATTTGAATATCTAGCATTGTAGCCTACGTTAGTAGCCATCGATTGAGACTAGGCGCGCACCAATCGGAGCTCTATAGAAAAAGATATGGTTGTCAGAAGATTTTAGGGGTCACCTGTGTATGTAAGACACATGGCACACTTTGATTGACTGAAAATATGGCCACCTGTGAAAAAGTATTTTGTTGTTTTTACCACGTGTCACTCATTGCTTTGCTATAAGGATTCGGCGCCCCGTTGGTGCACTTTGAATGGTTGCACATAGCACACTCAAGCATGTCAGAGAATGACGTGGCACAAAATGGTAGAGAGGAGGGAAAAAATATATTAGGGACAAAATGAGTGCTTAAGAAGAAGGTGAAAGAAAGGTGCACTTTGTAACCCTTAACAAAATGAGTATTTGTTAATGGGGCAGAATGGTGACTGGATTGAACATATGGTCAAGTTAGAGGAATCTTAACAGTAATGTGCGGTGCACATGTAAGAGCTAGGGAAAAGGCTGATTGAAAGGTTCAAGTTTACCCTTTACAAGCATTAGTGAATAACTGGTAGGAAGAAGGTGAATGTATAGAAGATGTACACTTGCTCAAGATTGTGAACAAAGATTAATTTTACAAGAAGAGACTTGAAATCATGATGAAGGGGAAACATGCTTAAGGGTGCATTAACAAATAGGAGTGTTAAAAGAATGAGACTTAGGAAACACAATGAGGTGTGTGCACAATTGTTAAAAAAGCTCAGAGCTTAGAATATGTATGTAAGGGATTCTAAGATAAGATGATGAGGGTGTATTGACATAACAGTTGTATGATTGGATTTGAGTTTCATTGCTCAGAGGGTATGTTGTGAACATGATCTAATTTTAGTGTTAAAAGAGGAGACATAAACACAATGAAGTTGTGGTTGAACGTACAAAGATTTATCTTGATGAATGCTAGGAATGTTGAAACAAGAAGTGAAGAAATGATGATGAAAAGTGTCCATTATCTTCACAATGAGGCTTGATCAAGCCTTTAAGAGATGAAGGGAAAGTGATTAATTAAGTAGTTTCAATTTGAGAACTTCCTCAAAGTGAATGCTTTAAAGTAGATACATCTGCATGTGAAATGAAAATTGAATATGTCAACAATTATGTTTACCATTTTCTACTCATTGGGCTAGAGCATGGGAATTGAGTAGCAATCCAAATGATTCAGTACTTTCCGCTCACTAATTGTGCAATGCTGTATACTATGGTTGTAAAATGTTATTACTTCGCAATAGCACTTTAAAGAGGGGAAAATTATGAATTCCGAGTCAAGGTTCATAGAGAATTGGTTTGATGAACTTTATCTATCACATAATTATTTTTGCAAAGGTTGTCATAGATCCCTTTATTGATGTGTGTCGGTACCTTTGGTATCGTTGTTAATCCTAGACTCTTAGGAAAGAGGCACATGAGAAATCCATATTGTTATATTGTCATCTCATTAAGTTGTTCATATTATAACTCATTGTGTGATGTGCTCTACATGAATCCAGTTTTTCCATTGTAATGAAAAATTTTGGGTGTCTGAAGGATATTTTGGAAAGGGTGCGACGTAAGAAACTCAACCCTTAGCAAATGGTGACATGCTAAGATAGAAGAGATGAAAATGTTTGAAAGCTCGAACCTTAGAAAATTGAATGCTAAGATACCCAAGAGATGAAAAGTCTTTGAAATCATTGACCATTAGTGAAGTGAATGCTGAATTGATATAAGAGGCGATAAAGGTTTGAAATATCATTCATCAGATTATTGTTCTTTTTATTTGTCATTGAATAATTTTAGAAGAGAGTCAAAAGGTTTCTAAATCTCGGTACCCTTGGTATCAAAGTGAATGACTTAAGATGGATAAGATACGGAAAGGTTTGAAAGCTCGACCCTTAGTAAAGTGTTTTGATAAGATAGAAGAGACAAAATGGATTGTGTAAATCTCAATCCTTGGAAAATTGAATGCTAAGATGGAAGAAAGGTGAAAAGGTTTGAATAGACTCAACCCTTAGCAAAGTGAATGTCTAAGATGGAAGAGGTGAAAAGGTATTGAAATGTACTCAGACCCTCTAGCAAAGTGAATGCTAAGAATGGAAGAAGTGATGAAAATGTTTGAAATCTCAACCCTTAACAAAGTGAATACTAGAATGGAAGACATGTTGAAAATATTGAACAATGCAACCCTTAGCAACATGAATGCTAAGATGGAAGCGATATTGAAAAGATTTTATTTTTTTGACCCTTAACAACGTGAATGTTAAGACGGACGAAGTGTGAAATGATGATAGACTACTCAACCATTTACAATGTGAATGTAAAGATGGAAGAGGGAAAAATCAAAATTTATCAACCCTTAACAAATTTAATGTTAAGGTGGAAGAGAATTAGTGATGAAAAAAGGTTACTCGATTCCTTACAAAGTGAATATAAGAAAAGAGAAGTGGAAAATATTTGATATAATTGACCCTTAACAAAGTGAATGTTAAGATGGATGAGGGATTTTAAAATATTGTTAGATTCGACCCTTAACAATGTGAATGTCAAGATGGATGAAGAGAAAAAGTTTTGAAATTGAAAGTCTAATTATGAAACTCTTAGAAAAATAAATTCTAAGATGGGAGAATTATTGTACGAGTTAAGTGAAGTGCTCAAACTTTTGACAAAGTGAATGTAAAAAGGAGATGAGACTTTGACAAGGTTAGTTTGCTCAACTTTTAAAATGCATTTTTAAAAGAGAAGAGACTTAACAAGATGATGTGACCAACTCTTAACAAAAGGAGTGTTAAGAGAGATGAAAAGGTTTGAAATGATAACCATTAACAAGATGAGTGTTAAGATAAATGAAAAGAGTGACTTCTCAACACTTAACAAAATGAGTATTGTTAAGGTAGAAGAAGGGATTGAAGTGTTAGTTTAGAGAAATCTTAATAAGATGAGTGCTAAGAAAGATGAATTTTTTTGAGAGGTCTCTTGACTATTTACAAAGTGAATGTAAAGAGAGAAGAGGTGAAAGGAGTTGGCTTGCTCAAGTTGTGACAAAATGAGTATTACAAGAGGAGACTTGAAATCACGATGAAAATTCACAATTATTAATAAAAATGATTGTTAAGAATGAAGAGACTAAGAAATACAATGAAAGTGATTAATTCTTAACAAGATGAGTGATAAGAGAGGAGGATAAATAATGGAAGGATAACACTCAAATAATGCCAATGTGAATGTCAAAATATAGACGTGAAAAGATGATGATGAAAATCTCGAATCTCAACAAAGTGAATGACAAGAGATGAAAGGAAAATGATTTGTTAAGGATCTCAGATTAGAGAAAAGTGAATTCTTTAAAAGAGATGAGTGAAAAATATATTGAATATGTTAACAATTCAACAAAGTTAATGTAAAATGTGATGACACAAGATGGAAGATACGCTTAAATCTCAACCATGTAATGTTAAACTTAATACTTATGAACATGAAATATAAAAATGGTCATGATGGTTATTGACCGTGATAAAACAAGTATCATGATGTCAAGACTTAAATGAGAGATGAAAGTGCTTAAGTGTGGATGTGGATGTCCAAAACTCAAGACTTATACTTACTTACAAAGTGACAATTGGAGATTTAGAAAGAGGCAAAAACAAGCCCAAATAAGGAGTATTTGGGAATGATGCGAAAATGAGACAAAAGTGGATCCAAATAAGGAGTATTTGGAAACGTAAAAGAGATACGAAAGTGAACCCAAATAAGGAGTATTTGGGAAAGATAACAAATGAGATGAAAGTGAGAACATAAAATATGAGTGTGAAACACAACTCACTAAAACAAAAAGAGAGAAAAGAAAAAATGAAAACAAAAGTTTTGTTTATGGAAGTTTTTGTCTCTACCTTAGATTGGATTGGTCATTGTGTGGATTCCTAGGTGGTTTTCTCAACTAGATGTTAGCAATATACCCAAGAAAGCATGGTGTTATTGTTATTTTTTGGCTTTAATTTACCCCTTTGAAAAAATGAGTAAATATATTGCTTAAAATGAATCGCATTGGGGTCACCACTACTGGATATTCATGACTCTAATCTAATAGGCATACTATTCAAGGTAGGATGGGGGTACCTATTTCTTCATCCAGTTCCCTCAATTTTTGACTACTTTGGGGTTCCTGTGGTACTCCTTAAATGATTTTTATGGCTCAAGTCAAAACACTTCCCACAGTTATAGCAGTTGGGAAATAGAATTATCAACCACACCTACAAATACAGTGTAAATTGCTAATTTTATCTTAATTAAAGATGAGATTCTCTTAACCAATGTTATTTAATTGAGGCAACGTATAGTTAGTAAGTTGTTTTAAATGTCATTCAAGGAAACTTGTAATTAGTAGTTTAAGAATAACTTCCTATAGAGCCGGTCCTGCAAACAAGGATTAACACGTTTTCCTGAGGTGGAGAGGAAAATAAGAAAGAAGCAAGCCCACATTTATAATTTCCAAGATCACTTAAGAAGTGCGAGGAAAGAGCATACGTGTGAGGTTGCTTTGATTAAGAAAATAAAAAGGTTAATTCCCAAAAGCACCTAAGAAATGATCACGTTTATGATTTCCAAGATCACTTATAAATTGCGAGGAAATAACATACACATGAGGTTGTTATGTTTAGACAAAAACAAATACAAATTTATAAAATATTACAAAATTTAAGTACTATTTTGAAATAGAAAACAAATATGGAAACCTACACACAAAATTTAGCAATTTGTAGCAAAAAATGAATCCAACGTGAAAAAAAAACAATGTTGTTAGGAGAAATGAAACCATAAATTTAATATAAGTTTAAATCAAAAACTTATGTGTTCATTGATACTTAGCTTGATACCTTTCCATCAAAAAAATGGATTCGTTTCAAGTTCGGGAGGAAAATTTATGGCTTCTGGAAGATGGGTTATGTTAGAGCTCTCGAGTGATACGCTAGCACATGCAATTTAATGCACGCTAGTGTAATAAAGGATTGTTATTGAGTGTGCTAGTGTTCAATTAGGTGTGTTAGCATTCAATTAGGTGTAGTAGCATTCAAGTTGTGTTTAAATGGATAGCATGTATATTGTGATGGAAACACATGTGATGAATGCTAACACACACACACACACACACACACACACACACACACACACACACACACACACACACACACACACACACATTACACACACACACACACATAGTATGCTAGCTTAGAAATTAGGAACGCTAGTGCATGGACTTCTGGAAAATTTTAAACGTGAAAAAATACGACAAGAAAGATCTAATTTTTTTCATTTTTCTACTTTTGTACTTCACCTAAGAACCTGAAACTTTGACATCAAGGTTAGAAGAAGATAACACAACAACACAAAAAATGTTAGATTACTAAAATTTTAACTAAAAGTGATAAATGAAAGCTAGGATGTCCCACAAGGCATGCCAAAATGTGAGCAATGAAAACTACCAGACAATGAAAGATAAATGAAATAAAAACACTATACCTCCCTCTATAAATTTCTTGCAAATCTCGAGAAGATTTGTGAATCACTTGGGATTGTAAAAATCTTAAGATGTATTGAATTGTGGATGCTCTTGGTATGACTCTCCAAAGTGGTATTTGCAAATGCTACGAGCTTAGATACAAAAAGATGTGGGAAGCAAATTTGAGCAGAAGTTGAATATAATTTGTATAATCCTTTAGGGATGAGTTTGCAAAGGAAATGACCTAATTTTATAGCTGAGGGAAAAATCATGAAAGGTGGATCAAGTTTGACTAAGCTTCAAGTTAATAATTGTAATAACCTGGAATAAAAATTAGACTTGGTCTATGGAATTGCATATTTGAAGGGGCAATAGACATTTGGAATGGAAAAAGTTACATCTAGAAAGTTGGTTTCATGTACAACTCAATTTCCCCCCACCTTTCTAGGATTCCAAGTATAAGGAAGTGGAGTTCAAGTAGTAGTTAACTAGAATGAGGAAGTGGAGCCCAAGTGTAATTAACGAGGATAGTGAAGTGGCGGTTGACTAGGAAAATAGTTGTATTTTCCTAATTAAGTAACTAATTTAATTAGTTACAATGTGCAAGATAATTAATTAACCATTTATTTAATAAATGATAATTAAATTAGCTAAGATGGTGTTGTGGACTAATTTAATTAATCCCAAGGGGTGTAATGTGCATGATTAATTAATTGGATTAATCAATAGTAAGGGGATGAATAATAGGATGTGAATTGGGAACATGTATGTAATTTTGGGACGTTTACACTTCTTACGGTAAGTTCTAGTAATTTTTGTATTTTATCAATCAATAATTATGTAATGTAGATTGAAACTAGGGCATGAAAAAAAATCTAAACAAATATAGGCCATAAAAACTATTTGCTAGCATATATGTTTATCAAACATTTCACATTCCTCAAGGTTTATTGAACACATGTCATTGGTGTTATCATTGATGTAAAGTAACATTTATATCAAGTAGTGATGAGGCCATAAATTGACCATAAATTACCATTATTTTGTCTTTCCAAGTTACCTTTGAAAGTGGATTTAAATGTAATCTAGGAACTTATAGTTTTCTTAAGATAAAATATAGGATATATATCTTGTTCAGTCTTTAGAAATATTTTGTTATATATTTTGTTGACTAATCCTATTGATTATTTGGGAAAAGATGCAAAGTCTTGTGTATGTAGGCCATAAAGGAATCATAATGCTAGTATTGAGAAAAAATGGAACTAATCCTAAAAAGTACATCTAAACTCAAATATTATTTCATATTCAGATTCTTCTCAAAAAATTATGCAAGTTCAAAAAAAGAATCATCTTAATCCGATATCACATGCAAAATTTATAGTTGTTTTAGGTAGCTCTGGAATTTGCATCAATAGAGTAACGTTAGCTCTGGAACCTACATCAATAGAATGACATTTTTTGAGGAATTGTGAAAAATCAGAGAATCTAATGGGAAATATGAGAGAGGTTTTTGTTCATAGCAATGTTTTTAACAAAAACATCATTCATATTTTCTACAGGTTTTACCAATGAAGAAAAATATAACTTTCAGTGAGCTGCAGTCCGAGGAAAAAGTGTATCAAATGAGCACTAAAAGTTCCATAAATAGAAACAAAAAAGTCAAACGGAAAATATGAGAGATTTTTTTGTTCATATAAATGTGTTTTAGAAAAACCTCATTCAGATTTTATATAGGTTTTATCAATGAAGATAAATCTAACTTTCAGTGATCTATAGTCTGAGGAAAACATGTATCAGACGAGCACTAAAAGTTCCATAAACAGAAACAAAAAAGTCAAAAATAAAATATGATATAGGTTTTTTTTCAAAGAAATGTGTTGAAAAAAAACCTCATTCATATTTTCTACATGTTTTACCAATGAAGAGAAATCTAACTTTTAGTGAACTGCATTCTGAGGAAAAAACTTATCAGACAAATGTTAAAAGGTCTACAATAAAAAGCAACAAAGTCAAATGGAAAATCCGGGAAAGGTATTTGGTCAAAATCATATTTTGAGTAAAAAAATCCTTCCAATAATTTATGATAATAAAATCATTGTGATTCTTGTTACCAAAAATCAAGGAGAAGATTTGGGAGGAAATATTCTTAAAGCAAGATAAGATTTGAATTCAATAATATATCTCTCTCCATATTTTGTGGAGATGAAGATCTTAGTTGTTAGGATTGGAATAAAGATAAGATCAAATTGTATTTACTAAAATAAAGAGTTGGTTGGATGTATGAATTATAAATGCAACCTTCCACACTGAGATATGTAATTCTTTCTCCTAAAAAATAAAGACATGTTTTTTCCTCTCAAATATTCTGTAGTTTTAAAATCTCGAAAGTATGATTTAAATCCTCTTCCAAGGGATGAGCTGGCCACTCATTTCAAGGAAGATGGATCTATGTATTTATGTTTATGTTTATTCACTTGTCTGTAATTCATTCTATTGTATTATTTTTATCTTTGTATTGTGAAAATTTAGTCTGTTGTGAACCTACAGGTGTTTCGTTTAATTATGTTTATTTCTAATTCAACAATTTTAATTTATGTAAGTGTGTTTTTATTTCTTGCAAGTCTGATTTCATTCATGTAAGTATGATTTATTTCATGCAAACTTTATGTCTGCAAGTGTGCCTTTAAATTTCTACAAGTGTGATTTATTTTATGCAAGTTTGGTTTGTGTTTAAAGGAATTATTTTCGAAAGATCTTCTTCTCTTAATGCATACAACCATCAGACACCAGCCCTAGATTGAAATTATTAATGAAGAGGATTGATGAACCTCATCAAGTAACATCAATTTCAAGGTTTCTTGGTGGCATACGAGTTAGTATGTGATGTCACATAAGGTCAAATGATTGAAGGTCGATTGGTAGTGAGGTGTCTTGGTGTCATGGTATGTTACATTGATGTAATATCTTGCATGGTCTAGTAAGTGGGCTCCAGAGGTAGTTTAAGGTTGGTCAAAGGATGTGAGGGTGTTTAACATATTCAGAGGGATGTGGTAGAAGTGTGTGACTATCCACAAGGTGAAGAACATGTCAGTTCATGAGAAACATGTCTTGATACAAGTCATTCTAGACCTAATCCTAGAACCAGTATAAGCAGATAATGTGATCACTTTAGGTATGAATAAGAGCATGAGAGGATTTTTGTAACATTGTATACAAAATATATGGTGTACAAGGTCATAGTTCATAGGAATAATACATGTTCAAGGTCCTTATTGAAGCAAGATAGTGAAGACAAGACAAGTAAGCATGGGAAAAGCATAGTGCATGGTGAGTTTTAGAGGTAAGCATGCATGGATGATAATTTTAGATCATCAAAGAGGTCAGAATAGAGTTATATGCCAAGTTTGAGGTTAGGATATTGAAGACAAAACATGGAAAATTGTTTTGGGCTCTACTGAGCTCTCAAAACTACCATTCCCAGCTCGATGGTCAAGTTTGAAGTGCTCACTCACACGTGAAATATTTTCATGGGGTCTTGGTCCATTCATCATTATTGAGGCATGGATTCAAGAGTGTTTTTTAGTTGGAATTAGGTAAAATCATGCCCTATCATTTATGAATGATTGTTAAGAAGTCAAGTAGGTATACACCCTCCCCAAACCCTAATTTCATAGAGATAGGAAAAATATGATTGGTATGGCCATGAAATGATTTGGGAAAGCTAATGTGAATGTTCAAGGATATAGAGGACTATTGAGAGCCCATGCTGGTGGAATTTGTAGGTTCCTAAAGTGATGATAAGCTACAACAAAACCCTTGTTTTGTGGAGTTTTGTAGGTACATAAATAATTTGTAAGTTTTCATGAAGTGAAACAAATTATTTCCTAAAGCTTGGGATGTATTCTAGGTTTTCATGAAAATATTTTGAAAATATCTATGTAAGGTTTTCGTGAAATCTGTCTTCCAATGTTGCCTATTGCTTATAGCCTAAAGGGTCAAAACCAGTCATGGAGGTTTGAAGAGTGTTTTGATGATTTGCATGGTCTAGCAATGTTTTGTGGGCATGAATAGTTTATTAAGGCACGATATGATATTTTTTTCTATTGCTTTGATCAGATGAGAAGTTTTGATGCTAAATCCCTAATGGCCTAAACTGCCCTATTAGGCTTGTCAAGAAGACTGGTTGGAAAAACTACACAAGTACAATTTTATTCATGTGAGATATGAATGTTAGTGCTTGAGGAGGTGTTTCAGGATGCCCTTGAATTGTTCCAAGTAATTGTAGTGCTTGGAAGTGAAGTATGAGGTTTTGTTGATCTGTTAGCTCAAGATTGGTTCTTGAGATCTAAAAGCAGGATTGAGCAACTCGTGCCTTGAATTAAAGAATGCAATGAGTCTTGTGAGTTTCTTGACATCAAGAAATTTCCAGTGATGTGCTGCATGAGTCATGAAGAGGTGATTGGGTATGTGAAGTTATTCTCTTTTGGTGAATAGTAATTAGGTGCTTAATACCTAATAAGAGGTGCTTGCCTATTGGAGTGGTCCATGTTGAAGATGGATGGTAAAAAATGTTAAATGATTGTAGATTTTTTTTTTGAGAGGGTGTTGCTGATGTGTGCAAATCTTGTGTAGTCTTGGTGAAGTTTCTTTGTGCCTTTGAAGTTCAAGATGTGACCATTGGTGTGATAACTTGCTTTTAGGCCTAATTTTGGAACATTGTATTGTTTAGGCCTATGTAGACCTATAAGGTATATTTATGTGAGTTATATAAATGTGTATAGTGTGTTTTGGTGTTTCTTATGACCGACATTGCTTGGTCATATTAGTCTTTGTTGACCTAGAGGATTTTATGACAAGAGTCATGTATATAAGGCAAGGTGTAAAGCTCATTTGAGTCGGCGGTGTGAATGGATATGTGAGCGAGAAAGAGGAAGTGAGATAAGAGATTAGAGGGCTCTAGAGAAGAGTTTAGAAGAGGCATGAGGAGTTGAGAAAAGTAGAGGAATAGGGATTAAAGGTCATATGACCTAATCAACACATGTTGGTTCATGTACGAGTGAAGAAGGAGAGACAGGTGGTTGAGAGAGTCTTGTGTGAAGAGGAATTGAAATATTGATCACAATAAGTTGGTTGAGAAAAAATAACATCAGGTGATATTCATATTCATGTGGTTGAGTGGGTGCTTGTTCATCTTGGGGGGTTGTAGCCTCTTTGTAGGGTTTGTGCCCTATTAAACAAGGATTTGGTGATCCTTGTGGGGTTGGTGCCTCACTAAAGAAATCTCTTGTGATGTGTAATATTCACTTGATTCCTTTGTGTTGAGTAGTATATGTAAAGGTTTAGTGGGTTTTCTTCCCCTGAAGGGTTCCCCACTTTATCTCTTGTGTTCATGTGTACTATCTTAATTCACATTCTTTTAGATGGTTGCTTCACACTTAATAAGATCACACTTGTTAATGAATGTTGAATGTATGCAAGTTAAAAACAACTAAAGCATAAGTTTTAAAGGACTGATTAACCCCTCCTTAGTCATTGTACTTCCAATAAAGTTTTGATCAATATTTTGAACACCAGAAATGATATAGAATGTCTTTGGAAATGAAATAGAAGTATTTTCCCAGGAAATGTCTCCCCAATAGTTTCTGAAGTTCTATAAGGATTATTCACATCTTAAATTTGTAAAAAACCAGCTTAATGTAACATTAGGCTTAAATTGTAAAAACTATTAAATTAATTTTCAAGCAATAAAATGTCTAAAAATGGATTTTAAACTGTTAAAACTTCATGATTTTTTTCTTGCTATAGGATACTTTGATTATTAATGCTCATAGGACTTGTATACTTCTTCTGTTTTGTATATGGATCCACATAACACATTTTGTAGACTTGGACTTGTCTGAAAAAATCAAACCATGTTTTGAACTACCCCTTTTTGATCTCCTCTAATAATGGTAATTTTCAAAATTCCACTCAATTTTACATGTTGAATAAATTATATTTTGAGGGAAGGATATTCTTGCATTTTTAAAATTCATCCAATATTTATCCTATAGTATTAGTATTTTACCAAAATCCACTCAGTTGTTAGTGTTATATTATATTTTGGGGGAAGCGAATTCTAAAGTGTCATTATGTTTAGAGAGAATTGGATGTTATTGTATTTTTAATTCATCCATTATTTTGGTGTTGATTTGTGGTGTAAACAAATGTGTTTGTATATTTACTTAACCACAGTACATACTTAAAAAATAAGAAAATTTTGAAAATGAGAGAAAATACAAGTATGCTAGACAGAAACTATGAAAAAAAGAACCAAAATAAATAATCAATTATAAAGTAATTTTGAATAAAATAGTCCAAAACTTCAAGTTCATGACTAGCTTTTGATTATAGGAAAGAGAGGGTCTGGAAAAAATGAATTTTATTTCTATTGCAAATTTTCTTGTTGTAATTAATGTGATGAGTTTTATAGGTAGATAAGTATACATACTTTAAATGTAGATGATCATATTGTAAAATAGAATGTACCAACATTTATTTAATGGATTAGTTTTAATCAATGTTATAGGTTTTATTTCTATGTTTAGAGCTTGGTAACAATGTTAATTGCAAATAAAAAATGAGTGGCTCAAAAACAATTTAAAAATGATGATGCAATTTTTTTTGGAAGAGGCGAGAACATGACATATTTTGTTACTAACAAATTCCCTTACACAAATGTTTAAAGAAAATTATATGTGTAGAATTTTTCTTGATTAAATCAATCAATGAAATTTTAATTAATTGGTTTGTTGTCAAAAAATTATATCTTTGTTTGAATTTTATAATTGATTTTCCATATAATTATAATTTTATAAAAAGATATGATGGAACATCCAATCATTTTACCCTTGCACGGTGATTTTTCCAAAAATTAGCTAATTGAATTATGCTCGTTTTCTAAGATTCACAAAGATATTATTAAAAAAATTAGGGATCCATTTTTAAAATTATCCCTTCTCTCCAAAATGATTAGATTCAAGATTAAACCATGGAGAAGTGTAAGGATAAATTCAAATTTGATTGATCATGTTGAAATGATACTCTCCAAAATGATTAGATTAGAAAATTCAACTAGGAAAAGTACTAGAATAAATTCCAATATGATTTATATTGTTGACATTCATTTGATTTGTCCTAAAATTTATGTGAATAAAAATGGTTACTCTCAATGATGCTCATGTTGATCCCAAAACAGGACATTTTATCCCCATTGATACAAATATTAATGATAATTATTTGAATGGTTATCAAGTTGCTAATGAATGGGAGAGCATAGTATGGGTAAAATGTAGACACAAAATCACGCACTTGGGTACTGTTAGTGCAAAATCACAACACCACCAAATGGCCTGGTACTGGTGTGGGGTATTCAGTGTGATTGCACAACATGGGACCATCTCTCAAGCTGTGGGACTTGCAAAACTTGAGATGGACCCTCCATAGAAAGTCGGGATTCTTACTTCCTAATCTACTTACCACAAGCTACTCCAGTGCAGGCAGAGAACCTTATTCTATCCTAATCTAAACCATTCCCAGGAGAAAGAGAGAGAGAGAGAGGGCTGAAAGAGCTTACACTAAGCGGTGATATAACAGAAAAAGGAAGTGGTTTGAATCACATACCCAACTGCCTGAAGTGGAGAGAGGTGAGAAAAGGAGAGAGTGGATAGAATGCACCACAAACTAGAGATAGATTTTCACACAGAAAACCACTTTTGAAAACCCATTAAACACAGCTCTCCCAAGACATACAACAAGCATCAGAATATGCATAATATACCCTAATAACGATGAGATGTATGAAGAGATAACAAAAATAATCCAAGGATGGAACAAAATGCATCATGGAACATATTCTATTGCTCAAAAATGTTTAACACAGTACATCATCAGTGGGCAAGAGGAAAGAAAACACCATTACAGAGCCATGTGAGGGGGCTTAGACTCCACATTCTACCCTAAGGAAGAAAGAGAGGGGGGTAAGGAGAGAATAAATGAAAAACCCTTTGAATATGCCCCTTCATTACAATATATAGGAAGAATGAGAGAGAGAAGAGGGAAGATTTAGAATCCTGCAACAACCACCTAGAGATACACATTGAATCCTGCTTTGAAAGATAAATCACTATCAATCAATGCCTTTCTCAAATTTTCCCCAAATCTATCTTGATTTCATCAATTACTAGTTTGGCAACTCGAAGGAGGAGGAAACGACGGATCAGATTGAATCTGATTTGGTTGTTGGGGTAAATAGATCTTGTATTGATGGCCTGAAGACATTTATCCATTTTTCTCCCTCCTAACCTCTAAAAAATTAAATTTTTAGATCTCCATGGAGTAGACAAGGCTGAGATCTTTCCAACAATGTCAAATTTACTGGATTTTGAGTCCCGAGTCAAAAGATATGCCCATTTGAAATTTGGATCGGGTCTGTATAAAATAGTGGGAAAACTAGTTCGAAAATGAGCCCCCTTTTGAAACTGTACACGTGAAGGGCTGGCGCATGTCTGAGGGTAGCCTCTGTATTTTGTTTTTTTGAAGGAGCATCGGGTTGACATGTGGCTTCTTTTGTGACCTGCTTGATTTCCTTATGTTTTTGGCTAAGTTATTTGCTTGGTGGGGTCATATATCTAACTGGGGACACATGGTGGCCTGACGCTTATCTAAAAACCCTCCCTTAATTGTGATCTTGAATTAGCACCGTGCTGACACTTGGCACCCTTTTCTGGTCTATCTCAGTGCTTTGAATATTCAACCTGACCCTATCCCTTTTTGAAATGGGACGCGTGGAGGCTCCGTGCTTACTGAAAAACCCGCTTAGGATTTTGCTTCTGAAGGAGTGTCGGGTCGACACGTGGAAACCTTTGTAGGCTCTTAGACTTTTCAATGACCCCTCTTACCTTTTTAGACCTTGGACTATGTGGTGAGCCCATGCTCATTTGGGTCTCCATTTTTGGACTAAATTTTGGAGATGTGCCAAGCTGACGCGTGGCAGATTCTACTAGCACTTCTATACTTATCCCTTTTCGAGGTACGCCCTTCTCGCATTTTGAATTCTAGCTTTGACTGTGCCTTTATTTTGGGCCTAGGACACATGGAGGCTTGGCACTTGTTCAAGACTTCCTTTTTAGATTCAAATTTGAAGATGTGCCGCTTAAACACTTGGCAGCATCCGCTGTCTCCTCCATACTTAGTCGATTTTGAGCTCGTTCCGAACTATTCTGGAGCCTAAAGACATCGAACCTTCACTATTTCTTCTCTTTGATCCTTTGAGCGTCTTTCGAGACTATTTTATCCTTCCCAAACCCTGTTATTCCATTTTTGATACCACCTGTAATCTGTTTGATGGATTTAAGGCACATATTCACTCGACAGAGTCCGTTTCTTGAATTTCTTATTGCACGAGTGTCGTTTGATCTTTTGCTAGGCCTTGCCACTCCATTGTATAATTACTCTACAACCTATGTTAGTAGAAGGTTTGAATGCGGTTTCTCTGGTTCCTTCTATGTGGGGTCTTGGACTGATCCAATATTTTGATGGGGGGCAAAATATGAATAACAATTTGGCGACTCACAGGGGTGTCTTCTTACTAGATGAAAGGACCAGTTGCCTTGTTATATCTGTTGGGCATGGAATTCGAGAATGATGACCATGATACTGATCCTACCTATGATCCATGAGGCTGACTGTTTGTACACTCTCAATTTTCATAAGAAATCCTGAAACAAGGCTTCTAAGAGTAGAAGATTGTTTTGACTCAGGGCTTTCGTCTGTTCCTGAATGGGACTGTCTTCGAGGATGACATTCTTTAGTTTCTCTGCATTTGTTTTATTTTGAAGATTTACAACTGTTACAGGACAACTATGAGTCTTTTTCCATGAATAGTTAAGGGTCTAGCCTTAGTAGCTCTGGAGTAATATGAACAAGAACTTATGTACAAAGACAAAAAAATACATGCCTCAAATGAGACATGTAGGGTGTGCACAAGCACTTCTTTTACTGGAAACAAAGTTTATTCCTACTCCTAAACTAACCAGAGAGAAAAGAGGCTAAAAAAATCTTGCTAAAGGAAGGGATAAGTAGCTTCCATTTCTCAAGAGAGGCAGCCATGTAAATGATTTGACACTAAATATGGTTTCTTGTATGAGTGAAAAACTAACTTTAAGCCAATCCTCCACCAATATCAGCAAGGTATCAACATTAATGGAAAATACCTCCTCAAGCTGATTTGTATTAGACACTAGGAGGTGTTGATGGTGACTCTTGGTGCTTTGATACTCATCGTCATGCCTTGAAGTAGGCATGACTAGTTTTGGCTTCTCCCTTGCCTCCAATGAAGCCAAATATATGATTAGACAAGTTATGGTCCTTTGAATATGCCCATGGTTTTGAACTTGAACTCCAAGAATGGAGCCTTCTTTCTGACCCTCGTGGATGGATGGTGTGGGAGGAATGATAGGCCTCATACTCTTTCTCTTCCTCTGCAGTAGGTTTGACTTTTGGAAGATAAAAATATTCCAACTTTGATTCAGGAGGCATGTTTCAAACTGTAGGTTATGCCTACACACTCTCTTCCATGGCAACATGCTCTTATGATTGAAGAATGAATGATGGGGGAGAAAATATTGCAATTCCAACTGGCTCCCTCTTATCAAAAACAATATTTTGAGTCTAGATAGGAAATAAAACTCTTTATTGTCTTGCTGTAACAAGGTCTCTCCCTTTTTCATGGTGATCTTAAAATCTTTGTTATCTTCACCGTATGAAGCTTCATCTTCAAACGTGAAGCTAATGATTTTAGGATCTTCCAAAAGATAAGAATTTTGGAGAGGTTGAATGGGAGAGGGGGATGTATTTTCTTGTGTAACCGGCTCATGATCCAGTGCCTCTGAATTTGTCTTGGTCACCTTCTATATGCTCCTTTGTAACTGGGCGTGGAGCTCATTATTCTTCTTCCTTCTCTTGTGAAAAACATGGAAGACTCATATCTTCCAACCTTTGTTCCATAGATACATTGTGAGACATATGTTATTGCTCTTGAATGCCCTCCTTCATGGCAGTAGGATCATATGCTTGTAAGATGGATGATGGAAGATAAAATGATGTGATCTCCATGGGACTTTTCTCCATCAAAGCAATCCTCCAAGTCAGATAGATAATATGCCTCATTGTTGTCTTGTTGCATAGTGCTCAACCTCCTCCATGGTGTCTTCCTGATCTGAAACTTGTTCACCATGGTTTCCCTCTTCCTCAAACATAAAGTTTGAAAGATCAAACTCTTCTTCAACATTAGAGCTTGAAGGGGATAAAGTGGGTGGAAGAACTTAAAGTGCTTCTGTAGCCTACTCCACACTTGGGGCCTCTCAAACTCTATAGTCCTCCTCCTCTGCTGCAAACTCAGCCTCATCCACCACTAGCTCTTCAACCTTGACCTCCTCTATTGGATTTACCATCAAGGGGATCTTTGTAAACCTGAATTTAGCAGCCCAAATCATCAGATTTTCTATTATTTCTTCTTATGTTGGGATCCACTTCTTCTCTGTTGTCCTTGACTAGATTCTTAAGTATCTTCCTAACATGGACTTGGGAAAGTAAGAGAAGTGGCAAGGTTGGCGTTCAACCATATTTGTAATTATTTGTGGTGGGGAGGGAGGTCGAACTTCTTGTTTGTTTGGAGGGGATGACTGTTTGGAAGGGAAAAGGGAAGAAGACTTGAGATGAGATGGAAGACTCACGGAACGAAGAAATGGAATCAAAACATGGGGCAGAAAGTTGGGAAGCTTGGAAATTGGAGCTTCGGTTGAGATGGTCCTTCTTGAGAAAGAAAAAAAGAAAAGCTATGAGATGGTGGAATTACCCATTTACAAGATTGTCTTGACTCCAACTCATAAGCCTTGATCTCCTCAGTCCATTGTGCAAGTTGGGGCAGCATTTCAACCATGAATGTCTAGCTTCTCCTGAGGGTTGTAATGTATTAGAAAAGGGCCTTCCCATGGACAAGATTCCCTATAACCAATCTTGAATGCCTTAATTTGTGTTATGGCCCTAGAACTACACCATGCTATCCTACTATTTTTTGAATCTTCTCCAGAATACCAGCATCCTCTGTGTAGTTGTTACCATTGTATGTGTCCCCTTGTTCTTGATAAGGTCCATGGCCAAAAGTGAATTTGACCCTGCTCATATGCGTAATCATAATGGTCATAGATCTAATTATAATATTTATTTATAGGAGTTGGGAAATGCATTAGAGGTGGATTGCATTGTTGTAAGTGTGAGTTCCATGAAGGGAATGAAGTCATGATTGCAAAACCTCATGAAATGGGATAAAATGAGAGAGATGGAAGAATAAAATGGATGAAAATGAGTGGAGATGGATGGAAAAGGTCTACAACATCAGAGAATGGGTTATTGATTAGATGGAGTTTCCAGATGTGCTTGCTTGTGCCTCAAAAGGCTAAATCCCATAACAGGAGCACATCTACTTAATGAAATAAACTGGAAAGGTACCTTAGACGTGCCCCACCAGTGCATGCCAAAACTTTTAGTACAAAATCATAGCACCCCCAAATTTTCTCAGTATTGGTGTGGGGCATTCAATGTGATTGCACAACATGGGACCATGTCTCAAGCTATGTGACATGTACCAAACTTGAGATGGACCTCTGAGAGAAAGTTTGGTTCTTGCTTCCTAATCTACCTGCCACAAGTTACTCCAGTGTAGGTAGAACCTATTCTATCCTAATACTAAGCATTCCAAGGGGATAAAGAGAGATAATAAGAGGGTGAAAGAGCCTACACTAAGTGGTGATACACCAGAAAATGAAGTGGTTGAATCACAGACCCGACCGCCTGAAGTGGAGAGAGGTGAGTAGAGGAGAGGGTGGATAGAATGGACCATGGAATAGAGATAGATTTCACATAGACACCACTCTCGAAATCCATTAAACATAGCTCATAGGACTTACAATGAACATCGAAATATGCACAATATACCCTGCAATAATGAGAGATAAGAAAAGACAACAAAATAAACCAAGGATGGACAGATGCATCACGAAATAGATTTTATTTCTCTAAAATGTTACATAGTACATCATCAATGGGAAAGAGGCAAGAAAACACCATTACAAAGCCATGGGTGGGGGCTTAGACTCCTACGTTCTACCCTAAGGAAGAAAGACATAGGGGGGTATAAGAGAATCAATGACCAACCCTTTGAATATGCCCCTTCATTACAATATATAGGAAGAATGGGATAGAAAAGGGGGAAAAAATTCTAGAATCGTGCTTGAACCACCTCGAGATACGCATTGAATCCTACTTTGAAAGCTCAACCACTATCAGTCAATGAATTTCTTAAATCTGCCCCAAATCTATCTTGACTGCATCAATTACTGGTTCGACACCTCGAAGGATGGAGGAAACAACGGATTAGATCGAATTCGATCGGGTTGTTGAGGCAAATAGATCCTGTATTAAAGTCTCAAATACAGTTTCTCCATTTTTCTCCCTCTCCTAACTTCTCCAAAATTAAAATTTTATATCTTCATGGTGTAGAAGAGGCCAAGATCTTTCTAGTGGTGTCAGATTTTCTAGCTTTTGAGTCCTTAGTCGAAATATATGCCGATTTGAAATTTGGATCGGGTCTGTATAAAATTGTGGGAAAACTAGTTTGAAAACGGGCCCCCTCTTGAAACTAGGACATGTGGAGGGCTGACACATGTTTGAGGGTAGCCTCCGTATTTTGTTTTTTTAAAGGAGTTTTAAGTTGAAAGGTGGCTTATTCCATGGAATTGGTTGATTTCCTTATGTTTTTGGCTAAGTTATTTTCTTAGCGGGGTCATATATCTGAGCCGGGGACACGTAACATGGCCCGATGCTTGTCTAAAAAAACCTCCCTTAATTCTTCTCTTGAATTAGTGTCATGTACTAACACTTAGCACCCTCTGCTGGTCTGTCTCTAGTGCTTTGAATATTCAACCCGACCACTGTCCCTTTTTGAAATGGGACACGTGGAGGCTCCACACTTATTTAGAAACCTGCTTAGGATTTTTCCTCTGAAGGAGCATCGATTTGACACGTGGAAACCTTCGTAGGCTTTTATAGTTTTCAATGGCCCCTCTTACCTTTTCAGACCTTAGACTATGTGGCTGGTTCATGTGCTCATTTGGGTCTTCCATTTTTTGGAATAACTTTTGGAGATACGCCAAGCTGACATGTGGCGGCTTCCAGTAGCACCTCTATACTTAGCCTTTTTTTAGGCCTGCCCTAGCCCACCTTTTGAATTTTATTTTTGAATTTACCTTTGATTCAGGCCTGGGACACATGGAGGCCTGACGCTTGTTCAAGTCTTCATTTTTGGATTCATGCTTTGAAGATGTGCCATTTGGACACTTGGCATCGTCCGCTTGTCTCCCTTCATACTTAGTCAATTTTGGCTCATTCTAAACTGTTCCAGAGCCCGAAGACTTTGAACCTTTTTCGTTTCTTATCTTTGAGCCTATGACCTCTTTCAAAAATGACATTTATCCTTCCTCTAACCTTGCTATTCCATTGCTACAGCCTACAGTGTAACAATTCATTTGATGGATTTAAGGCACAAATTTTCTCTACAGATCGATTTTCTTGAATTTCTTCTTGCACGGGGTTGTTAGAGTGCTACTCACAGAAAAGCCCCAGAAATAGATAGACACAAGATGTCCCTCTAGCGGCCAAGCAAAGTTTGTAAGAAATCACATGTAGTTTCTTTTCTAAAGGTAGTGCAGGGTGATGGCTGTTCCTAAATATATGAATTAACACATTGAGAAGGATAATAATATGGAATTGAATTATGATAAATTTCTGAATTTGTCCTTATAGCATACTAGCCATTTACATGATTCCTAAGTGAAAAACATCTAATATGTATTTTGAGCACGCCTATTATAAGGATTTTTTACTTTGTAGGTGGTCTTATTTCTGAAAGTCTCGCATAACCTATAAATATAAGTCGGTACTTCATTATAAGCTTAGAGTTCTGGTATGAGTTCATAGTTGAGGGTCACTAGCACCCAGCCAAGATACCAGTATGCCCACGCACCCTATTCCCCTCTGGTATTCCAGTGACCTAATAGATTACCTATACGCACATGGTCCATTGTACTGATGTAATGGATTGTAATGGGCATCTCAGATTCTTATGGTTATGACCTTCAAGTTGTATATTATACAATTAAACTAAGGGCGTCATATAAATACAAAGCTATGTGACTAAAATAAAGGACCAATCTCTAAGCATCTATTATCATCACCTAAGCTTACTGTTTCACCAATAAGTTTTATGCTTTCTAGGATGAAACAAATAGAAGGTAAATGGTTAAGGAGGAATACCTATGAGGTGAAGGTGGAAGGTAGAATGTGCGTGTTGTTGACGTTATCCAAGATGATCGTAGAGAAATCCTTTTTTTCTGGGAAAGACTACCTCTAGATGCAAATCAAGACCATAAAAGAGTATTAAATAACATATGACAGTGGACTACCTAGCGTATGCTAGATCTAGGAAGAATGGTGCTTCCTAGAGATCCTGTCAATCCACTATTTAATAAAAATTCAATGTGAATAAGAAACTGAAATAAATAAGTCCTATTGGTATGTAATGATTTAGGTTTCTCATACACACAATATACTATATTTTATGCTAGATATCAAAATAACACCAAATCTAATTAGAACCAGGGTTTGTTCAAGTCAGATAGGTTTGTCAAAAGTTTGGTAAAGGTTTGGGGCTGATTGGTTGAGGTATGGGTTGGTTTTGGGTGAGTGGGAAGCTTGATGGTCTAAGAATATAAAATGACACAGAGACTGATGCTGGTATGGGGATGAAACCAACAATGGTCAGGGAACCAATTTCGATAGGGATAATAGGTAATGAACTATTGAAAATGGGGGTTTAGGCTCTCTGTGATTACACAGAGAGTGAGGGTAGTGTGGGTTGGGTCGTAATATGGATGAGAAGACTTAGGAATACTAAGAAGGAGGGTTAGAAGGGTGAAAAGGTTTGGGGTGGTTGAATAGTGGGTTAGTGGGAAGAATATGATGTACAGGTAACAAAAGAAATAAAATACTGAAAGAAGCAAGAAATCTACAATGAGATATACACAAATGATTAAAATCATAGTACTTGGTATTTTGTAGATCCTGTGAGTTAAGATGGTTGATGGTTGATTAGAGAAGAGGTTCTTGTGTCTAGTGCATCAAAAATACAACTTGTGTGTTCCCATGAGTATTCCAAAGCTCTGGAAGGAGAAATATCTACTTGTCTTACATTGTGGTTGTGTGTGTTCATCGTTTGGATGTAGGAGGGCTTGAAGATTCGTGCTTGAATGCAATAAGGCTCCAATAAATGAATGAGCAAACCAGGTAAAGGGTTGTAAAATTCTATATAAAGGAACCGATGGCGGTTTAGGCGACCGATGTTAGCTGAGGATAAGCTGGCATTGGCTAGGGGGAAATCGTCTTATTTACCAAAAATAGGTAGATCTTCCCAGATTTGGTGTGCTTTCCTTGTTGGGTCCATTTAGGGAAGTAGAGTTCACGTGAGAGAAGGCGGGAATATCTTAGAAGAATTCTAGTTAGGTTTAGGAAGAATTCTTAGTTAGTTAGGTCAAGTAGTGACTTAGCACTGGGAGTGATGACTCAATGCTTATAGTGATGACTTGGTTATGTGAGTTAAATGCCCTTGGAATGGGTCAAGGATGAGGTGTCATTATGAGGTGGAGGTGTGAGGATGAAATTAACTTAATTAAAATAATTAAATTAATTAATAATGTGAGCATGAATATTAATATGGGGTAAAGGGGTCATGATTAGTTAAATGTGTTATGTTAATTTAGTAAAGGGGGCCAAGGGGAGTGTGACCCAAATTTGGTGTCTACACTTACATCCAAAGGCATATAAGAGCACTAAATACATCCATATAACATCCATTAAAGGGAAAAGGGACAACATTTTATGCATACACTACATAGGAAGGGGGAGTTCATTATTCCATCCACACATCTAGTTACTGATTAACTAAAATTGAATAAACTATGTATTATGGGGATATTTAATCTAAGCTTTGAACAACAATAATAAAGTAAATAAATGTAGTAAAGGAAGTATGAAAATAATATAAGTAACTATGTAAATGGAAATAATAACCCTAATGTGTAAGAAGGAAGAAGAAAGAACTTAGCTAAATAACAGATGCCTGCCAGACAATGTCGCAGAGGTGATTAAAAAAATTAGAAGCAGGAACGACTGTGAAAAGGTCCCAAAAAGAATGGAGTTGGAGTATCTAACTGGACTAGAGCACCTAGAGAGGGACTAGAGTGCCTGTGGATGCTTTGGTATGTAATCTGGGTTCCTTGGTCTATGTATAAGATCTAAAATTGATTTTCACAGGGCCAGGAGATGATCTGGAACCTTCACTATTTATTGCATCAAGTTCATTGTCCTGTGCCACATGTCGTCAATAACTTGAGATGAAGGAAAGACCTGCAAGACCCTAAAACAAGCATCAAACCATAAAAAATAAAAATGCATATGAAGGGGTCAGACTGACCTCAGCTGCCACAATGGTGGACTTATTAACTGAGCACTGTACTACATCGTAGACCCAATGTAGTTCTATGTGCAAGTGTGTGTGAACATGCCCTAGGTTGCTCTTGTTCCAATCATAATTTATGAAGTAGTAAGCAATAACTATGTGTAGAAAATGTAATAGAATGTGTGCATGGAATAGAATAGAATCCCCCCATGAAGCATGATGTGGATGCCATAGCCTTGTGCCTTGATGATGGAAATATGTGGTTGCAAGTGATCTCCAATGTAATAGGTGGATGCAACTCTAGATGGAGTGATAACAGTAAGTGATGCTAGGTCCCTCATTATGGTCTCATAACTTTATATTTAGAAGGTTATCGTGGTTTAATTTTGTAATTAAACATGAAAAATTTGACCACAAGAAATATAAAGATCTCAAATGGCTAGAGAGAGCCCAAAAAGTGGTGGGAAAGTGCAACAAGGACTGGGTTGCCCCTGGTGGGTCCAGGGCTCCCAAGGATGCCCCAGTACTAATTTGGGTGCCATAGTTGAGGATAAAATGACATGGGATGACAAAAGCTAGCTGGGCACATGTGTGCAAGAGGTTGGTAATGATGAAATAAAATAAAACAAGATGGCCAAAAGATGATGGTTAATTAGTACTTTCTTCACTCAAGAACCTTCTAAATAATAGTATGAGACTGAGATAAATAATGTCTAAAGTGCATGATTTTGTGATTACATTTTGTCCCCACTTTATGTAGGTGAGAAAAAAATCTCGGTAACATAAAGTAAATAGAGATGCGTACTTGATGCCGATGTAGAGTGATGAAGAAACATGCTGAAGGACTAGACAAAGAGTGGGATGATAAAAAGATGGAGGAGCATGGAAACTAAAGATGAAAAATACGCAAAGAAAAAGTGATGAGAGTGAACATAGGGCAGAACGCGTGTGTAACTGCTGTGGTGTGTGATTTACCTACATGGTTAGTAAAGCGTGTGATATCGCGAAGTGTTGTTGTTTCCTCCATTTGACTTCTTGTTTCTTATATGGACAGACCTGCAAGGAGAAAACGATCAAGTAGTCAAATACATATGTATGTATGTGCAATATAAAATGTAAAATACACATGTATATGAAAACATATAAATGTAAAATACACAAATGTAAAGGGAATATGTGCACTTGATCCATGTCGAGAAAGAGAGTATAGAAGGATAGCCTGTACTATGAGTTTTTTGGGTGATCTCACGCTATAGGTAAAATAAGTGTAGGGAGGAAATGTTATGTGTGTGTAGAGATTTCTGTATCATCTTGATTTTTTGGGTGATCTAACACCACTAGCCAAAGTAGTGTAGAGAGGCACACCCACTGTAACCTCCAAGCCTCTAACTACTTGCCAGAATGCTAAGGAAACCATGTCCTATAAATTCCATTGTGTATGGGCTTCATAGAGTGGTATGAACCCACTCGTTGTATATAACTGAACCAAAATGATCTAGAATCTTTGTGTTAGTATGTAAAAACCCCAAAATGATGCTCCCCTCTTTAGGGGTGCATGTGATGTCACTGCTAGGAGTTTGCGGCCCCAAAAGAGGAGCAACTACATGTACATTGTAACCTTGAAAAGTGCTTGGTAGAAACCAAGGCACACATAAACAATAAGTCTATCCAAAGACAAGTGTAAACATGCATGTATATAGAAAACAATGTGTAAGCTATATAAACAGTGTAAAAGCTATAGAGAAAAGAAATAATGTAAACACACAAGAAGATAAAGTAAGCCACACAAAGCGGGATGCAAAACATGGGACACCACTCATGATTTTGTAAGACATGCAAGGCCATCATGGACGCAAAAAAAAAACAAGTGCGCACACCAAACAAGGGGCAAAGCCCGCATATAATAACAAACAATAACAGACAATGTAAGAAACAAGTATGGAAACCAATATCCATGCATAGAACATGCTACCCATGAAGCACCCATTAACATGTTAGAAAGATAAATAGTATGTAAAAACATGTATAAGCAAGTAATCTAAAGTGCTAAGTACAAAATGACACAATAACACTGTTGAGAGACGAATGCAGATGCCCCCAATGACTAGTGTAGGAAGGGTAGAAGGTGAGCATCCATGTTACTTGTAAGAGACTTGTATTTGTGATCAAAACTATAAAAATATGTGAACACACATGTGTGGATGATATATATAAATGACATACAAGTAATCAAACTAGCATTTTAAATAAGGTGACCATGAACAAGAAAAAGTAAGGAAGAATAAAAACAACCATAATATGCAGTATGCTGTGGATGGATGGAATGGAATGAAAGATGGAGTGATAGGAGCTGTGTGCCTCCTGAGTGAATGGAAGTGTATGTAGTGAGGTTCATTTTTTTCTCCCTCAGTAGTCAAGAATGAACCATAAACAAGAGTGCATCATTGGGAAATGGTTGAAAAGTGTGTGTGTGTGTGTGTGTGTGTGTGTGTGTGTGTGTGTGTGTGTGTTGTGTCTAATGCGCTATGAGGAATGTGTTTGGTAAATGTCGAGATGTGACGTAGCGATGATGTGTGCATGAATCCTATATCCGAAGCGTATATCATGACCATATGAACGTGTAAGCGATGATTTAGCCTAAGCATATATCAATATAAGATGAATGGATGAGTGATGATTTATCCCTAAGCGTATATCACAACAAAATGAGGAGTGGTGATGTAACCTAAGGTGTTTATAAGATGAATGGATGAGTGATGATTTATCCCTAAGCATATATCACAACAAAATGAGGAGTAGTGATGTGACCTAAGGTGCATACCACTACAAAATGATAGAATAGGTGACAATTTAGCCTAAAGTGTATGTCACTAAGCTAGAAAATTTGAATGATAAATGTGTGATGAGTGTAAGGTCCATTTTATTTGTAAACCCTCGGTAGTTGAGTATGGAATGAGGAAATAAAATGTGTCATTGGGTGGTGAGTGCAACACATAGAAGACAATGTAGCATATGTAATGATAAAATATGACCATGTGATGAGGAGAATATGCAAAAAAACTATGTGTAAAATACAATGGTAGATGTGTAGAATGTATAAAATGTAATGTATAATGCGTAATGTAATACATGTAGATAGATGAGTAATGTAGTATGTAGGGATGAATGTAATGCTAGATGCATGTATGATGAAGAATAGAATAATATGTAGAAAATGTATGAAGACACGTAGTGTATGATGTATGGTATATGACTATGTATGGGATGTGTAAATATCCTAATAGTGTATGTAATGTACATGATGAATAGTGTATGATAGTAAACACGTGAATGATATAAGTATGGTAAATGTAAGATGAAGACTAGTATGATGTATGCTGTATGAATGTGAAAAATTTTGTAGGTTAAATGTTGAATGTATGGTGTATGACGCACGATGTGTGATGAAACACAATGTATAATGCCTATAGTACAGTGTGTGGGGTTCATTGTAGTAGTAATCCCTCAATAGTCAAGTGTGAACCAAATCAAAAGAGTGTGTAATTAGGTAATGATGCTAGAATATCTGATGAGGATGCCTGATGTAAAATACGATGGGTGTGACTATGTTAAGATGAGTTAGGAGGGGAAGGTAGAGTACCATGCCCCCAAGTTTATGGTATAAAAGAGGACTATGTGCCGCTATCAAGGAGATCATCATTGTCATGGTTGAAACCTACCAGGGAAGCATCTGAAACCTGATATGCTATAAAGTGAGGAGGGTCATATAGGGACTCATTGCAATGTAGTGTGTAGACATTCATTTCATATTATTCATCAACAAAGGTGATTGGTGGACAACCGTGAGCATGCCAACAAGAGATAGTTAGAGCGTAAACATGAGAAGAATCATTATGGATAGAAATGTTTCTAAAAAGCATAAGAAATGTGAGCAGAGAATGATGAATGTCTATTATACTGCCAATATAATCAAGCCAGGACTATCCAAGTGTAAGTGGAGAGTCACGAGGGGTGCGTGTAACAAAGACTGTCAGATGAAATACACGCAAGCCATAATATGCCATTGTGTGAAAATAGCTATGATAGTGATGTGGTGAGTAAAGAGGTGGTAAAATGTCATTAATTTCTATGCTGAACCTAGCTAAACTGTTGCATGTGTAAATAGTTTCGAAGCACGTAGAGTTGATGGGGATGTGTTGTCAAAAGGTCCTATTGATGAATAATGTGCATGTAAAAGGGGGCAGTGGAGCGGAAACCCATGGAAAAGAAGATGAAATAGCATCAACACTATGGATAGATCCATTATACAATACCGTAGAATTAGTATATGGAGGGATATTAAACCTATATTTGCTTGGGCCATCAGCCACAAAGGTTTCTTCAAAATAAGAATCATCTACACTGAGAGGGGTAAAATCAAGTTGTCTTAGTACTTCAATTGTAAGTTCAATAACGCCAACTTCATCATCAGAATATTCATAATCATCAATGTGAACATCATCATGTGGTATAGAATTATCAATAATGTTGGTGGGTGGCATTTTAGGTTACGTGGAAGAAGGTGTTGTAACGGGTTGAGAAGGAACACTGATAGTAAATGATATTGTAGGTGAAATAATGGCCATCGTGTGAGTGGATATTACTAGAGTATTGCAAGAAGGAGATTGTGAAGTGCTAGATTGACTAATGTCATATGTGCCAAGGATGCCATATGGGATGCGTTGCGAAGGTGGTATGGGCATAGAAGCAATGGGATCTATGCAACAATATTTTAACTACTCAGGATCAATGGTGATGGTATGTTCATAGCCATTATGTAAGAACTTGACACATTGGTGAAAAGTAGATGATAGAATGTGCATTATGTGAATCCAAGGCATTCCTAATAAGAGGTTAAATTGAAAGGAGGCGTCGATAACATAGAATTAAATGAGAACAATCTTACGCTCAACAAAAATATGTAATGAGATAGTCCCTATACATGAGAGAGTGGTAGATTCATAACCACGAATGAGGGTAGAATTATTAGAAATTAAATCATCACTAATACCCAATTTGTTTAAAAGAGAGTGAGCACATAAATTTATGGCAGATCCATTATCAATGAGGAATATTTTGATACAAGTAGTGCTAATAACATCAACAATAAGCAAAGGAGCATACAATTTTTTTAGCAAAAGGTGACAGATCCTCATCAGTGAAAGATATATCATGGGGTAAGTTACAAAGAGAATGTATAAGACGTGCAAAGGCCACTCTAGAATTATCACTTTCAATGTGGATGACACGAAGGGTAACTTATAGTGTGTTACAAAAATTTGGTGCATTACGCAGTAAGTCATAAAGAGATATCTTAGCATGGGTATTATTAAGTTGTTCGATGATATCACAGCCCTTAGAAGTTATGGGGGTAACTGCCAAAGTAATGGGTGGCGGAATAGATATGGGTGGAGCTGTACATGGATTAATACAAGTGTGATGAGTATTAACTACATTAATAGATAAATATATGAGTAGTAACTACATTGATAGTCATTGTTGGTTGCACACACATAAAATCAGCGGTAGTAGTAATGATGTTGGAGACCTTGGTTGGTGTAAAGGTGGGGATAGTTAATCTAATAAGATTGAGCCATAACTTGATAGGGAGATAACATGATCAAAAGGAAGTGTTAAAGCAGTTGGGTTCACCAAAATTATTAACAAAAATTGACTAAACTATGTCGTATGGGGATAGTTAATCTAAGCTATGAAAAACTATAATAAAATAAATAAATGCAATAAAGGAAGTATGCAAATAATCTAAGAAACTATGCAAATGAAAATAATAACCATAATTTTCAAGAAGGAAGAGGAAAGAACTCAAATGAATAACAAATGTATGTTGGATAATTTTGTAAAGGTGACTGGGAATATTAGAAGCACGAATGACTGTATAGAGGATATAACTATACTAAAGCACATGGAGACGGACTGGGGCTTTTGTGGGCACTTTGGCCTGCAATATGGGCATCCTATTATGTGAAAAAGCTCTGAAACTGATTTTCATAGGGCTGGGAGATGATCTGGAACGTTCACTATTTGTCCCATCAAGTTCGCTGTCCTGTGCCATATGTCACCAATAACTCGAGATGAAGGAAAGACTTGCAAGACCCCAAAACAAACATCAAACCCTAAAAAATAAAAATTCATATGAAGGGGTCGAATTGACCTCAGCTAACACAATGGTGGACTTACTAACTAAGCGCTGCAATACATCTCAGACCCGATGTAGTTCTATGTGCAAGTGTGTGTGAACATGCCCTAGGTTTATCTTGTGCCATTCACACTTTGTGAAGTAGCGAGCAATAAATATGTTTAAAAAGTGTAATAGAATGTGTGCATGGAATATAATACAATCCCCCCCTATGAAGTGTGATGAAAATTTCCTATCCTTGTGCCTTGATGATGGAACTATGTGGATGCAAGTTATCTCCAATGCAATAGGTGGATGCAACTCTAGATGGAGTGATAACAATAAGTGATGTTAGGTCCCTCATTATGGTCTCATAACTTTTTATTTATAGGGTTCTCTTGGTCTAATTTCATAATTAACCCCCAAAAAGGATGACCACAAGAAAGATAAAGATCTTAAATGGCTAGAAAGAGCCCAAAAAGTGGCGGGAAAGTGCAAAAAGGACTGAGCTCATTCAAGGCTAAAATGATGCAGGATGACAGAAGCTGACTGGGCATATGGGTGCAAGAGGTTGGTAATGGTGAAATAAAATAAAACAAGATAACCTAAACACGAGGGTTAATTAGTACTTTCTTCACTCAAGAACCTTCTAAACAAAAGTATGAGAATAGGATAAATAATGTCTAAAGTGCATGATTTTGTGACTACAGTTACATTGTTACATCTAGGTACTTCTCGCTATCAAGTGCACTTGGATAAGGGAATCCTAGGGAACAATTCTTTCACACACTCATAAGAACTATATGGAGTCTGAGATGTAGTGCATCACTTGGTCATAAGTTCACTCAGCCGGGTGACCACTGGGGTTCCTCTGCAATCAGGGTGTGACATATAGATGACCAACAATGACTATCAATGAACCAAAAAAATTTGATTTTGACCACCTATGCAGTCATGGGTGCCCAATAGTAGACTTTGACACCCATGCACCCTTGACCCAATCCAAGTAACTTTGTCTTCTCTTTAGTTTCATCTCCCTATATTTTCATGTTAGTTTAATGACACTCTACACATTGTGTTTGCACAATTTCATATCATTTTCACTTTGTCTCATCCATATTTGGGTGAATATGTTCCACACCCAAATCCTAAGTTCAAAATATATCTTTTCTAAAGTTTTTATAGGATTGTATAATTGCAATACATGTTACTAGAATATGTGATTTACTATTATTTATTGTATATTTGATTTAATTCATACACACACATAATAATTAATCTAAATGAGGAAGACCCTAATTTTTATATTACATTTTGTCCCATATATTTAAAATTACTTGTAATCTAGGGATTCATGCCTCACCCCTAGGATTTTAGATTTCTAAAATATTTGTTGGTATTATCATAACCCCTTTAGGGTTTCTTAAAACGTTAATTTTTCTTAGACCATTTACATTATAATAATCACTAATATTAATGCATCCTCCTCCATAAACTTGACCAATGTAAAACCTCATGATGAGGGAATCAACACAAGTCATGAAATACAATCCTACTCAAGTACATCAATTACTACATGTTTTCCAATAACAAAAGACAATTTTTTTTTAATCTAAGATAGGGAAATTCAAGGTTAACTCTCAAGTGATATAACTCCATAATCCATAGGTTATCCTTATATTTTAGATTATAAGAATCTATTTATTAATCAACCCTCACCTACACCTGATGTTCCATTTATTGGAGCATCACAAATGGTGCCCCAAGATACTACACATACACATTATATGGTTTCTGCTCTAAGACTTAATACATCACATATAACTCATATTCCTTTTGTCTATCTTTAAAAACTCCATGTAATGTAAGCACAATAGTTGTTTTATCATAAAAGTGATCATAGATTACCATGACTTCCATTGGGTTACTCAATAACCACTTGACACCTAAAGTTCTCAACTATCCATTACCACCTAACTTTACTCCACTAAAGCTCTCATTTTATAATGGTAAAACTGTTCTACAATGATATATTCACACCTTCATGGCCTCCTCTATGGACTATATGTATAATGACACCTTTCTTACTAAGTTCTTTTGTATAGCTTTGAGGATTATGCACTTGACTGGTTTATATACTCCCTTCATGTTCCATATAGACATTCTAAGCTCTAGCTAATATTTTCCTTGCATATTTCTTAATCAATATTGGGAAATGTTTTAGAATTTGCATAAATAACTCAATTCAAACAAAAATCCCATGAACGAGTGACATATTATGTATTGTGCTATAAGACTTTTCTTTCTTAAGGACCTAAACACATCAATGAAAATGAGTTGATTGAATTATTCACCATTAGTCTGATCTCAAAGCTTCATGAACAAGTCATGTTTATTAAGTGCATATGTTTTGAGAAATCATTTTGAATCATACAAGTATATGAGATTAAGACCATGTCAGCCAACATCTTGATTTATGACACCATGCAGTCATCTAATTTTTTTTTTTCAAGAAAATACCTCACATAAAGGAAAACCAAAAGATAGAAAGAAATTTGAAATTGTGAATGTTGCACAACCCACTCCTATAAAAAATCTTACAAAAACTCCTTGAGTGTGATCTAATCCAATTAGCGTCACTTACTATCATTACTATGATAAAGTAATAAGAACCTCAGTTTGGTGCAAAAATTCTTTTATGATTATAAAAAATGCCATGAAAAATCTATGACTAAATGTTTTAGACTACACAATAAAATCCAAAAGCTTATTGATAACAACACCATTTCTCTATAAGATTAGAAATGACCCACCAACATGATTAATCAACCTAATATACACATATGGTTATTTACATATCCATGGCCTAGTCATAGTGAAAAAAAGAAAGCATATGAAGTCCACATGGCTTATCATGTAGCCACTCCTCCATTGAAAAAAGTGGTTGATTCCCATATGATTTGATATTATCATTGATGTCACACATAATACATTAGTAATTACACATGATATAGGAGCATTTGAATTCATGAGAAATCCCATGTCAACTTAAAATATATTTAGAGTCAATGAATGAAGACTTGTGCAATGTCACTCCACTCCCATGCATGACACACAGAACAATATTACCTTATCCATTTCTTGCAAAAGTTATAAAATCCTATCCTATCTATGCAAAACATCAAGGTCATGCAAAACATTGAAGTCATGCAATATTAAAAACACAAACATGATTAGGGTTCCTAATGAAGATCTGCCTTAGACCACATAACCTTTATAGTTTTTTGTGGGAATATAAAAAAGATGTTTGTGAACACAGGAAATAAACAACAAGAAACATAACAAAAAGATTGATTTAATTGAATCATAGGAAATAACATACACATACAACTTGATTTCTAGTGATGCAGTCTTAACAACATATTTCAAAATTTGTAGCAAAACAAAGGCTACACTCAAACTACTTACCAAATCAAATCTCACTGAAAATGATATGTCTCTCTCCTTCACTAGTTTCCTAAGGTAGTTGGGTTTTGTTTCTATAGACATGCAAGCCACCAAAATTCTATGCGTTACCCCTAGACTCCCTAAAATTATAGATTAATGCAAAGAAAAGGCCTAAAGGACCCATTACAAGACTTGAATCATAACCAAATGGATTCTTCAAGATCTTTAAGTCATCAACTTGGATTCATAGTTATTCATGACTTCCTATAATATCTCATGGTTTTAGTTGTATTTTGTGGCTCACTGTAGTACTTCATGACTTCAATAGTATTCCATGGATTTCATAGGATTAGGAATATTTTCTAGTGCTCCATGGATTCAGATGGTATTTTTTAGCCCATCTACAACATAAAGCACTACACAACTGACTTATTACTTCTTGACCTGCTAACAACACAACAAGCTACAAAGACTTAACTATTTTTGGTTGATATATGATTTCTTGTGAACCAATATGCTCATGCATCATACACCCTAGGTAATTTTGAAAGCTTAAGATCCTTCTTAAGTGTGATAAGATTCTATAATTCTATGTCTTGTGATATCATATGCACTCAACAAAGTTACATCCTCAATTCTACATCCCTTCCATTTGACCAAATAATCCCTACAATCCCTGTTGCACGTTTTATTGATTCTGATGTGAATCAAAATCTCTAACTCTTTGTGTATTTTACCTAACATATGTTATCTCTAGTCTGTCCTACCATCTTCTGTATTTAAATCCTATGAATTTTCTTAACCTTTGTAATATGTGTCATGACCAATAAATTATAATTTCATCTATTGCTAAGAAAACATTAATTCAAGATGATAATTTGGTTTATTATTGGATTCTTGGATGATTATATTTTATCATTTATTATGCATGTAATTTGGATTAACATGATATAATAATTTGAAAAAAATGCATGAATAATTTTCTACGATATATATGTTCTCATAGTACAACATTTAAATGATTGATTTTAGTAATGATTTATGGTTAATTAATAAAAAGAAATAATTTAGTTTTTAATTATACAATTTTTTGATGATGAATCCTAATCAATTTATATGTGTGTGAGTTGTGATGTAGGAAAATATATACCCTCATTGGAACTTGGATACATAGAGGGAGGATATCAAAAAGGAGAGGGGCAGTAGACATAGTACAAACATCTCAGTACAAGAAGGTATATTGGTAACCATCACACATGCACATAGATCATTTGCATTGCTAGTTACATGAGTTTGTGCGTATTGATAGTTTGATCATCTTATCTATGTTTGGAATTAATTAGGAGAGTTTGAATATATATTATGATTTCTGATTTTTTGGATTGAGGAAAGTGGATAAGTATGAGCTACGTGCGAAGGTGCACATGATAGTAAAAGGGAGAAATATTGAAAGTATAATACAATGCATGAGGGTGCACATAGAAGTAAGAATAAGAATACATGCAAATGGTTTTCTAAAGGAGAAATAAAAATAATAGATAGATAGAAAAAAAGAGTGGCTAAAAAATAGGAAAAACATAGGTTCGCGTGTTAAGCAAGAAAGAGCTATAAATAGATAAAGCACTACCAGAGAATAAAGAACATGCAATATGGACACAAATTATGTATGAAAGGATATAAATACATGACACATGCATGGATAAAGTAAGCTATTTATAACATAGAGATCAATCCACGTAAGGATAGCCATAGGATGGAGGCCAAAGCATGAGTTAAAGAAAAATATAGTCTATGTTTAGGATTATCTATTGTTAAAATTAAAGCATGGGAAATGAAGGAAAAGATCCCACCACTATATATGTATATGTCACATCCATTGTAAGTAGTGGTAGTAAGAAGTGAGTAGTGGGTGGTGCATGTAATGTAAGTGTGTGGATTGTTGCTAAGTACAAGTCTTTAATGTTATGTCAGAACTACTTATGTGTTTGTAATGGATAACTTAGTATGGATTGTCAAGGTTAGGAGAGATGAAAAAGGTGTCATTGAAATTCATATCTTAATATTAATTGTATATGTTATGTAATGAACTATTAAATCCCCTTCTATTTTTATTATCTTTGTCATGATTTCTATTATACTATCTTCCATTCTATGTTGTTCAATGTGTTATGCTAACTACACATCTTTCATGATCTAACAAAGAGGGATATGATAGGTTGTGCAAGATTTGGGTGAAAACTTGCACATCCATTTGAGTGATGTGCCAATGCACCCGAATAAGTGGTGATAAAAAATAAGACTGCATTTTGGTTCCATTACTGGGTCATCTTTTCATTCCAATGATCAAGATGTGGTGTGCACATGACATTTCGACTATCATTAGAGAATATTGAGCGTTGGGTACATGATGACTAGGACAAGTTTGATCAGAGATACGACACTGGAAGTGGTTTTAATTCACACCAAAGGGTAGAATAAAACATGTATGATGATTTGTATGAGAATTTTTTTAGTTTCTTTCCAAGTGAATTATATGAATGGTTAATTGGGAAGAAATGTAGAGTTAGGATAGGTACCAAACACTCACTTATTTAGATGAACCTTAGACATGTGCATTAGATCATTGATGAGCAGGTGTTTTGAGGAATTACATGTTGTATTATGTGATCTCAACATATTCATGTCTAAAGGAGGAATGATTTTAGTTCTTATGGGAACCCATAAGATCATATCCATGCACGCTTCCATTGGATATTAAGATTTTAAAGATTGAACTTGGATTGGAGAAGATCCCTATAAAAGGATAAAAACCCCACCACTCATAGGAGTAGGAAGATACTTCATAGATGTAATGATGTGCAAGAGAGGGTAGTTGAATAGGTGATAAGAATGAGAGGAATGGTAGAAGTGATGAGAACCCTGCAGAAGGCGAGGGACTAAAAAACCATGTCCACAAGCACAAAAAGAGGACCCCCTTAGCATCCAATGAGAGAAATTCTGATGAAAGAATAAGAATAGTTGTCACACATCTAGCCCACCTCAAACCCATATCCCTTACGCACAATGTTTATAATCCAAAGGTTGTTATATACGATCATCACAATGAAGAGGAGAAATAATGTAATCAAGGATCACCATGTTTGGTTAGAGATACATGCAAATACGTGTTGGTATTAGCTTAGGAGGAAAAAAAAATAAGGTAACGTTAGTGAAAAATCACGGTACCCCCAAATGAGTTGTCAGATCTACTTTTCTAAGGCAGAGTCATTTGGTGTGATTCGTATAACATTGAGTTTTCCCTAAGGTGTGGGACCTTGCAAATGGAAAGAATATTTAGAGAAGGCTGGTTTCTCTTCCTAAACTACCTGCCACAAGCTATTCTAGTGCAGGAAAGCTAATCTAATCCTACTCTAACCATCCAAGGAGATAGGGAGAGAAAGAAAACAAGAAAAACAGAGACTACACTAAAATGGTGATACATGAGAGAAGGAAAACTACTGATCATCTAACCAAGTGCTTTGAAAAGAAGGGAGGTGAGAAATGGAGAGGATTAACAACTACATCATAGGCCAAATATCAGATTCACATAGAAAAAATTTCAAACCCAACAAACACATCTCCTAGATCTACAAACGCATGTCCAAAACATGCACAGGTACCCTGTAATGAAGAGAGACAAGAAGAAACAACCAAAAGGAGCAAAGGATGGATAAATGCATAAAAAACACGTTTTATATTACTTTAGAAGTTTACAGAGCACATAATTAATGAGAAAGAGGCAAAATGACATTTACAGAGTAGTGGAGGAGGTTCGAACTCCATTTTTGACCCCGAGGAAAAAAAAGAGGGGGAGGCAGAGAGGAAAAATGAACAACAACCTTACAATAAGCCCCGACCCTTATTTTATAGATTCAACACAGAGGGAAGAAAGAGAGAGAAGCAGGAAAAACATTTTGGAGCTCAACCACTACCATCAATGTAGCTTACAAAATCAGCCCCCAAATCTATCTTGACTGAATCAATTTCTCATTTGGCACCTCGAAGGAGAAAGGAATGGTGGATCAGATCGAATCTGATCTAGTTGGGGAAAAAATAGATCCTGCATTGATGGCCCTGAAGATGTTTCTCCATTTTTCTCCTACATAACCTCCCCAAACTTAAAGTCTCAGAACTCCATGGCATAGATGAGGCCAAGATCTTTCCAACGGTGTCAGATTTACAATATTTTGAAGCCTAGAGTTGAAAGATATGCCCCTTCTAAGTTTGTATCAGATCCATATAAAAGGACGGGAAAACCAGTTTGAAAAATGGGCCCCTTTTCTATATGGGACATGTGGAGGGTTGGTGCTTGTTTGAGGGTGGCCTCTATATTTTTCTCTTGGAATGGCACGGGTCTGACTCATTGCTTCCTCTACTGGCCTGCTTAATTTCTATGTTTTTCGACTAAGTCCTTTACTCGGTGGGGTCATATTTCTTGACCAGGGACACACGGCGGTCTGACGCTCGTCTAGAAACCTTATCTTTATTTGAACCTTGAGTTAGTGCTGTTTGGACACTTGACACTCTCTGCCGGCATGCCACCATGCATTGACTATTCAGCCTGACTCTGTCCCCTTTTTTGAAACTAGACACGTGGAGGCTTCGCACTTGCTTAAAAGCCCGATCAAGATTTTCCTTTGAAGGAGAGTCGGGTTGACACTTGGAAGCCTCCATAGGTCTTTGGAAATTTCAATGACCTCCCTTTTACCTTTTCGGACCCTGGGCTACGTGGTGAGCTGGTGCTTATTTGAGCCTCCACCTTTGGATCTACCCTTGGAGATGCGCCAAATCGACGTGTGGAGGATTCTGCGGTGCTTCTATACTTAGCCTCTTTTTTGAGCCCCATCCTATCTACCTTTTGACATTTATTGACCATTTTCTACATGGAGGGCTAGTGCAAGTTTGAGCTTCCCTTTTTGGATTTAACTTTGGAGAAGCGTCGTGCCGACATGTGGTTCTCTTCGCCACCTCCTCCATACTTAGCTGATTTTTGGACTCGTTCTGAACTGTTTTGAGCCTAAAGACATTAGGTATTCACCATTTCTTATTTTTATTGCTCTTGGATTCTCTTTGACATTGCTATTCTATTTCTGAGCCCACATGTAACCCGTTATATAGATTTAAGACATAGATCCACTTAACAGAGATGTCTCTTCTCTTTCTTCTTGCATAGGGTCGTTTGGTATTTCGCAGGCCCTGCCACTCCATTGTTGAGTCCTTCTGTGACCTTTTTGTAGGCTTTGAACGTGATTTCTTAGGTTCTTTATGTGTGGGGTCGTGGTTGATCAATTATTTTGCTGGAGGGAAAAATATGGATAATAGTTTTGGTGACTCACAGGGGTATCTTCCTGCTAGATGAAAATACCAATTTCCTTGTCATATCCATTGGGCATGGAGTTGAGAATGACATTATGATACTGATCCTACCTCTGATTCACAAGCCTGACTGTTTACACTCTCAATTTTCATAAGAAATCTTGAAACGATGGTTTCTGAGATTATAAAATTACTTTGACTCGAGGCTTCACTTGTCTCTGAATGGGTTGCGCAAGAGAAACAAAATAGAACCATAACTATATACAAAATTTGAAGTCATACATGCTCCAAGTAGAACATGTAGAGTGTGCAAAGCACTTCTTTTGCTGGAAACAAAGTCTACTCCTACTCGTAAACTAACCAGAGAGAAAAAATGCTAAACAAAGCCTACTACAGGCATGGAGAAGTAGCTTCCCTTTCTCAAAAGGGGCAGCCATGTAAAATACTTGACACTAAATATAACTACATGTATGAGTGAAAAACTGACAATAAGCCTATCCTCCACCCAAATCATCAAGGTATCAACATTAATGGAAAATACCTCCTCAAGCTAACCTGCATTGGAATCCTGAAGGTATTGATGGTGACCCTTGGTACTTTGATGCTCATCCTCATGCCCTAAAGTAGGCCTGACTGGTTTTGGCTTCTCCCTTAGCTCCAATGAAGCCAAGTACCTGATTGGGCATAGTCTGATCCTTTGGATGTGCCCATTGTTATGAATTTGAACTCTAAGAATGAAGTTTTCTTGTAGACCCTCTTGGATGAATGGTGTGAGAGAGATGATGACATCCTCTACCTACCTTTTTTCTTCCTCTGCAGCAAGTGTGACTTTTGGAAGATAAAAATCTTCCAACTTGGGTTCATGAGGCATGTTGCAAACTATAGATTTTTCTTGCATGTTCTCTTCCATGGAAACATGTTCTTGTGGTTAAAGAAATTCTTTTGAGTCTGATAGGATATCAAACTCTTCACTATCCTACTGTAGCAAAGTCTCTCCCTTTTGCATGGTGATCTTAAAATCTTCATTATTTTCACCATATGAAGCCTTATCTTCAAATATGAAGCTAGTGATTTTAGGATCCTCCAAAAAGTTAGATTTTTGGAGAGGTTGAATGAGAGAGGTGTTTCTATTTTCTTGTGTAACCGGATCATGATTCAGTGCCTCTGAATCTGTCGTGGTTACCTCCATATGCTCCTTTTTAACTGGACTTGGAGTTGGCTGTTCTTCTTCCTTCTCTTTTGAAGAATATGGAAGGCTCATATCTTCCAACCTTGGTTCCAGAGATACGTTGTGAGACATAGGCTGCTGCTCTTGAATGCGCTCATTTATGGCAGCAGGCTTATATGCTTGGAAGATGGATGATGGAAGAGAAAATGATGTGATCTCCATGGGCTTTTCTCCATCAAAGCAATCCTCCAAGTCAAACAGATAATCTGCCTCATTGTTGTCCTATTGAATGTGCTTAACCTCCTCTATGGTGTCTTCTTGATCTACAATTGACTCACCATAATCCCCTTCATCCTCAAACATGAAGTTTGAAATCTCAAACTCTTCTTCAACATCAGAGCTTGAAGGTGATGAAGTGAAAGGAAGAACTAAAGGTTCTTCTCTAGCCTACTCCAAACTTGGAGCCTCTAAAACTATATGGTCCTCCTCCTTTGCTACAAACCCAACCTCAACTACCATTGATTCTTCAACCTGGACCTCCTCTATTCGCTTGACCATAAAGGGGATCTTTGTAAACCCAAATTTGGCAGCCCAACTCTTCTGATTGTCTGTCATTTATTTTTTGTTGGGATCCTCTTCTTGCTATTCTTCTTGACGGGATTCTTGAGTCTCTTCTGAACATGGGATTGGGAAAGCAAGAGGAGTGGTAGTTTGGAGTTTAACTAGCTTTACAATTGTTTGTGGTGGGAAGGGAGGTGTAACTTCTTGTTTTTTGGAGGGGATGATTACTTGGGAGAGAAAAGGGGAGAAGAATTGAAATGGGGTGGAAGATTAGGAGATGGAGAAATGAAATCAACACTTGGGGCAGTAAGTGAGGGGTTGACTCTTACCTCTACTGAAATGATAAATATTGAGGAAGAGAAAATGAAAGACAGGGAGCTAGTGATTGACTTACCCATTGACAAGGTTGTCTCACACTTTTCTCATAAGCTTCAATGTCCTCAATCCACTGTGTAAGCTGAGGAAACACTTCAACCATGAAGTCAAGCTTCTCTTGAGGGTTGTAATGTCTTGGAAAATGTCCTTCCCATGGACAAGGTTCCCTGGAACCAATCTTAAATGTTGTGCTACGCCCCTAGATTGCACCATGCTAGCCTCCATTCTTTGAATCTTCTCTGAAAAAATAGCATTCTTCATTTGACTGTTGTCATTGTATGCATACCCTTGCTCATAATAAGCTCCATGGCCAAACTGACTTTGACCCTGATCATAGGGGTATGCACTCTTACTTTGGATCTGATCATAGTGCTGATCTGGAGGAGTTGGAAAATGCGTTGGAGATGGATTGCACTGCTGTAGGTGTGGATTCCATGAAGGGAATGAAGTCGTGATTGCACAACTTCATGAAATGGAAGAAAATGGGATATATGGAAAGAAAAGTGAATGAAGATGGGTGGAAATGGATGGGAAGAGGTCTACAACTTCAGAAATGGGTTTATTGACCAGATGGAGTCGCTAGATGTGCTTGCATGTGCCTCAAAAGGCTGACCCTTAATTGGAACACATCAAGCTGCTAAGATGAAGTGGTAAGGTGTATCAGGCCTGTCCCACTGGGTGTGCCAAAACTATTAGTGTAAAATCACAGCACCCCCAAATGAGTTGTCAGATCTAATTTTCTAAGGTAGAGTCATTTTTTGTGATTCACATAACATTGAGTTTTCCCCAAGGCGTGTGACCTTGCAAATGGAAAGACTCTCCAGAGAAGGTTTGTTCCTCTTCCTAAAATACCTTCCATAAGCTATTATAGTGTAGGAAAGCTAATATAATCCTACTCTAACTATCCAAGGAGATAGGGAGAGAAAGAAAATGAGAAAAACAAAGCCTACACAAAAATGGTGATACACGAGAGAAGGAAAACTGCTGATCATCTAACCAAACTACCATGAAACGAAGGGAGATGAGAAATGTAGAGGATGAACAACTACATCACAGGCCAAAGATCAGATTCACACAGAAAATGTTTCAAACCCAACAAACACAACTCCCAAATCTACAAATGAATGTCCAAAACATGCACATGTACCCTAGAATGAAGAGAGGCAAGAAGAAACAACCAAAGGAGCAAAGGATGGACAAATGCATCATAAAACATGTTTTATATTGCTTTAGAAGTTTGCACAACACATCATTCATGAGAAAGAGGAAAAATTCCATTTATAGAGCAAGGGAGGAGGTTTGAACTCCATTTTCGACCCCGAGGAAGAAAAATAGGGGGGGCAGAGAGGAAAAACAAACAACAATCTTACAATAAGACCAGACCCTTCTTTTATAGATTCAACACAGAGGGAAGAAAGAGAGAGAAGCGAGAAAACCATTTTAGAGCTCAACCACTACCATTAATTTCTCTTACAAAATCAACTCCCTAATCCGTCTTGACTGAATCAATTTCTCATTTGACGCCTCAAAGGAGGAAGAAATGGCAGATCAGATCGAATATGATCTGGTTGTTGGGGCAAAAATAGATCCTGCATTGATGGCCCTGAAGACATTTCTCCATTTTTCTCCCACCTAACCTCCCCAAACTTAAAGTCTCAGACCTCCATGTTGTAGACGAGGCCGAGATCTTTCCAATAGTATCAAATTTACAATAGTTTGAGCCTTGAGTTGAAAGATATGCCCCTTCAAAGTTTGTATCAGATCCATATAAAAGGGTGGGAAAACTGGTTTGAAAAATGGCCCCCCTTTTCTATATGGGACACGTGGAGGGCTAGCACTTGTTTGAGGGTGGCCTTTGTATTTTTCTCTTGGAATGGCATGGGGATGACATGTGGCTTCCTCCGCTGACCTTCTTAATTTCTATGTTTTTTGGCTAAGTCCTTTGCTTAGCGGGGTCATATTTCTTGACCGGGGACACGCGATGGTCTGGCGCTTGTCTAGAAACCTTCTCTTTATTTGACCCTTGAGTTAGCACCGTTTAGACACTTGAAACTCTCCATCGACCTGCCACCATGCATTAACTATTCAGCCCAAAATTTTCCCCTTTGTTTGAGACTAGACACGTGGAGGCTCTGCGCTCTCTTAAAAGCCCAATCAAGATTTGCCTTTGAAGGAGCATCAGGTTAACACTTGGAAGCCTCTGTAGGTCTTTGGAAATTTCAACAACCTCCCTTTAAACTTTTTAGACCTTAGGCTACATGACGAGCTGGCACTTATTTGAGCCTCCACCTTTGGATCTGCCCTTGGAGATGTGCCAAATTGACACGTGGAGGCTTCCACGGTGCTTCTATACTTAGCCTCTTTTTTGAGTCCCACCCTATCCACCTTTTGACCTCTGTTGACCATTTTCTACGTGGAGGGCTGGCGCAAGTTTGAGCTTCCATTTTTGGATTCAAATTTGGAGAAGCGTCATGCCAACACGTTGTTCTCTCCACTGCCTCCTCCATACTTAGCGGATTTTTTGGACTCATTCTGAACTGTTTTGAGCCGAAAGACTTCAGATCTTCACCATTTATTATTTTTCTTGCTCTTAGATTCTCTGTGACACTGCTATTCTATTTCTAAGCCAACCTGTAACCTGTTAAATAGATTTAAGACACAGATCCACTCGACAGAGCCGTCTCTTCTCTTTCTTCTTGCATAGGGTCATTTGGTCTTTCATAGGCCTTACCACTCTATTGTTAAGTCCTTCTATGACCTGTTTGCAGGATTTGAACGTGATTTCTAAGGTTATTTCTGTGCGGGGTCGTGGCTGATCCAATATTTTCCTGGAGGGAAAAATATGGTTAACTGGTAACAAATATGGTAGTGTAACAAACTCTCGTGGTCAAAAACCAAAGTTGGTTTGGGAGTATTCCATTAGGTGTGACGTCAAGAAAAAACATTAGCACTCTACTCGGTGGAAGTAATCCCATTGAAGGAATATTATGGAAAAGGGTTGGTGTGTAGTTCGGTTTTACTATAGCCACACAAACCAATTATTCATTGGGACCACCATTAGTCCCAATGACAGGAGGCTTGGGAGGATTTGGTTCTCTCTCGAGCAGAGGCAACCCTGGTGGAGGTTCAGGGTCAGGTCTGGTTCCCCACCTAGTGGAAACAATATGGGACAAGGAAGTAACATACCACCACAATAACCTCCTCATATATTCTTTGATCTATGTCACTCCATTTACCAGAGTATTGAGGTGTTGAAGATGTAGCATAGCACATACATAAATGTGAAATTTTATGGAAGGCCAAAGGAATAAGAATGTTAGACAGGAAGACGAGTCAGTTTTCTACAGCATTACAAGGTCACGCACACAATTGGTACATAAGTATGACCCATATTAGGTAAAAGTGGACTATGATGCATTGTGTGCTGCCTTTTTGGTCAAATTTCACTTACCAAAATTTGAGTAGTAGATAATAAGTGCGCTCAAGGACATAAAACAAGGCTTAGTTGAAAGTGTTAAGGAATTTGATGCGTGTTTCAAAACCTTGATGTCCAAGCTTTCATGTAACATCTACCATAATCAACATACATAATGGTTAGTAGGGGGATTGTTGACACCATTTAGAAGGGTGTTATCTCATAACATGTTTATAGACCCGTGCGAGGATTTAGAGGTAGCACTACATGTAGAGACATTAAGAAGCATAAACAGTGGAGTAAGCTCATTTCTTGAGGATCAAATTGTAGCCATGTCTACCCAATTAGAGAAGTTATCTGCTAATTCACCGTATGACACCTGTATTGGACTTTAGTGCATAAATTGTGATGTAGAGGGGAATATGAAGGATAACTAACCATGTAGTCTACACATGTTACTCTCAGCTTGTGATATTTCTCACAAGAACCATGATGTTTGAGAATTCCCACTCTTGCAGTGTGATACACAAAATAAAGTGTCGATGTATTGTAAGATTTGTGATGCACACACCCTTGATACAAATAATTACTGAGTGATTAACTACATTCATGAATCTTGTGTGATGGGGTTGCACGAGGATAAAATAGATAGTAGCTATCAAATACGTGAATGAGAAAGTGAGAATAATGTTAGACAAAACAATGAAATAGGCATCAATAGTAATGGGGGTTACTGAGGAGGATATCATGGAAAAGGTCGAGGCGGAAAGTTCAACCAAGGGATGTACTATGCATGTGGGTCACCAGATCACTATCAAAGTGAGTTCTTGAAGAACATATCTTATGCATACTATGGAAATGGGAAAAAAGTAGAATACTACCCAAACTTATATGCACATATGTGTAAAAACAAGAAGGATAAGGGAACAACAATGATACAGGTTGAGCACTCTTGGTAGGAACAATGACATCCTAAGAATTTAACTGTGGCAAAGAAACAATCATTATTGGTTACAACATGCAAAAAATCCTCATGCATGTGTGAATAAGGGAAAACAAATATACTCATCAAACATGATGATAATGTATAACCAAGCAAATATCTGAATGCAGGGAAACAAAAAAAGTTTTTAAGGAAACCATGGGATTGATTAGAGAACTATAAGGTGCTATACAATTCCTAAAGAAACAAGCATGGGATAGAGAGTTTGACAAGTAGATTGAGGTACCTAATAAGGATGTGGATGAACTTAAGGAATTGTGTAGAATGATTAGAAAAGAAAATATCATCCCCGTGTTAGGAGAGTGGTTATGGGAGAAAGTGCCACGTGGAGGAATAGAAAGGGATAGAAAAATATTACATGTTAATTTACCATCCCAGGACCACGAGTATGAAAAGGAGACTACCTTAGATGCGATTATAGATGGATGGTTGGTAAGTAACATTTTGATTGACACATTCACATAAGTCAATATCCTTACATTAGATGTTTGGAATCAAATGGGAAGACCACCATTGCAGCCATCTTCAAGTGTGTTGTATATGACCAAAAAAACAAGGGAAATTCCCATTGGAGTCTTAAATAATGATACTATCATGATTCAAGGAGAAAAATTCAAATTTGATTTTGAGGTTCTGGAGTTGGCTAAAGTAGACAACCTTCCTACACTACTTGGCTATCCTTGGTGTTATGTGAACAATGCAGACATGGACTTTAACAAGAGGTATATCAGATTTGAGTATGAGGAAGAATGAGTGGTGATCCCCATGGATGCTACCAATATTACACCTTACACTAAACCTCTAAATGAAAAGGACCTTAATTAGATATACACATAGACAACACGCAGTCCAAAAACTGTTGAACCAATAAAGGAAGGAGTGATAAATTGGGGAGATGCACATTTTGTCAACGATACTACCGACATTTCTTGTGATAATTGGGCTCATGGAACTTATGAAATTTTGGTTCATGAGTGTCATGGAAGATTACAATAGGAAATTAGGACACAAAGCGTCAAATGGCTGGGACGAGTGGTGCTACCTAGATATAATGGGAAGGAAAAGCCATAGTCTTTCTTATGCGCCATGGAGGAACAATTACATTATGAAGGAGATATAAGAAATATGTTTGTTTACTCATTGAAGAGAACAATGATGCAATGCTAGGATAAACATAGAGATAATCTTCTCAGATGATGTGAAATAAGAGTAGCCTTCTTGACAAGGTTTTCTAAGAATAACCTTCCTTCTTAGATACTAGCTTATGATGTGAAGATGTCCCCTTAGGGTCACATACAATTTTGTGAGAATAATTGGCTAAAATTCCTTGACACACTACCCACATCGTCGTGGGTTCATAATTTCTATTCTACACTATACGGATGCATGCATGCATGGTACATACATGCAGAGCCGAAGCAAGAGACAATGAGTTAGAATGATTTAACCTTAAGTATCGTGCACACCTTTGATTATTTTTCTGCTAAACCTCCTATCCATGAAGCATTACAGTTACTAAATCACATCATGTTGGGAGATAATGGGAAGGCCGAGGAACTCTTGACATAACCGTATGGTGAATTAAACCCTGAAGAGCATGTGAGTGATCACACAAGATTCGATACAGATGAGATTCTAATGGAGCATGCCTGACGAGATAAAGATAAAGGAAATATTGTATCTCATTGATAGAGGATGAAGAGGTTAAGGATATTAACATAGAGCATATAGAAGGTACCGAAGAAGTTTTGGATACGAAAAATGAATAAGAACATGAATACCATGTGCCACTGAAGACCAAAAAGGTGACCATTGGGATTGATGATGCGCCGAAGGAAGCGGTAATTGGTGACAACTTGTATGAGGTAGAAGTTGAAAAAAAAATCAAATTGTTACGTGATTTTCAATATCTATTCCTGAGGGTGTACTATGATTTAAAGGGTGTCCATCTGTCCTTAGGTGAGATAAAGATAAAGCTTAAGGATGGCTCGGAACTGGTTCATAAGAGGCCTTACCAAATAAATCCCAACTTGTGTGTTAAGGTGAAGGATGAAATTGATAAGATGCTGAAAACATGTACCATTGAACCCATTAAAGAATCAAAATGGATAAGTCCAATGGTAATAAGCATAAAAAAGGATGGGAGGATAATAATCCATGTTGACTATAGAGTTTTAAATTCTTCATGTGTCATTGATCCTTTTCTCACACCATTCACTGAAGAGATACTAGAGGGTGTTGCAGGGCATGAGATCTATTCTTTCATTGATTTTTTTTAGGCTATCACCAGGTTAGGATCATGCACAAAGATAAAAAAGAAAAAAATTGAAACAAAATGGGGATGCTTCGCATATACAGTTATGCCTTTTGGTTTGAAGAATGTGCCAACAATATTCTCGCACATTGTTGTTCAGGCATTTTAAGATTTCATGCATTAATTCCTTAAATTATATCTGGATGATTAGACAATGTATGGGCTGGTTAAGGACCTCTGTGACTATTTAAGGCTATTTTTTGAGAGGTGTAGGTAGCTTAGTATATCCATGAAGATTAAGAAATGTATCTTTATGACACTATTTGGTACACTATTAGGACACGTCATATGTAAGGAAGGATTGTTAGTAGATCCAAAAAATATTGCAGTCATCTTGGGGTTGGAAGAGCCAACTAATCAAATCAAATTGCATGGATTTCTTGGGCATATGGGATATTACCAGAAATTCATTAAGTGGTATGCAAAAATTTCCATGCCATTGGAGGAGATGCTGAAGGAAAAGGGGAAGTTCTATTCAAAGAACATGTAGTAGTACAATAATTCAAGACATTAAATGAGAGACTAACAACCACGCCCATTATATGCTTCCCTTCTTGGAATGTACCATTTCATGTCCATGTAGATTCCTCTAGAACAACCATTGGGGTAGTATTATATCATCCAAGTGAAGGTAATGTGGACCATCATATATGTTTTGCAAGCATGAAGTTGACATTATCTAAACACAATTATACAACTACAGAGCATGAGCTATTATCTATGGTGTATGTGCTTTACAAGTTTAGGCAATATTTATCAGCCACACCATTTTTATTCTATAATGATCATATGAAACTTAAGTATCTAGTGAACAAGCCAATTTTGCAAGGGTGAATTTGTCATTGGATACTTTTATTTCACAAATTTGAGTTTTTCAGTCATAGTCAATCCTGGAAAAAGTAATTTGGGATCGAATCACTTGTCATAGATACACTTTGGTGAGGATGTACAGAGCATAGAGGACATTATTCTAGATGCCCAACTATTCAGATTACAATGCATGCTATCTAATTTGGAATATGCTATAGTATTGTTGCACACATGTTTTGTACATGAAGTAATGAAGACATTAATAAAGAAGCAACTTGAAATTCACGCTGCACCTTATAAATTGATAGGAGGAGACCTATATAAAATAGACCAAGATGAAGTATTACACATTTCTATCTTGGAACATCAGTGTGAGGCCATCATGGAAGAAGCACATGACATGATTATTGGAGGACATTATGCAGGAGACGCTACAATGTGAAAAATACTACTTGAAGGATTATGGTGGGAGACATTGTATAAGGATACCAAGGCCTTTGTCAAAGCTTATGATCATTGTAAAAGAATAGGAAAACCAAGATAACATGATGAGATGCCGTTGTGACCCATATCAACCACAAAACCTTTTGAGAAGTGGGAAATTGAATTTTTTGGTTGAATTACACCGGCTTCGTGAAGGACATGCACCCAATACATTATAAATTTCACAAATTATTTGAAAATATGGGCAGAAGATGTGCCAACAAAATATTGCTCTGGAACTACAATAACAAGATTTTTATGGGAGAACATTATTATCATAAATGGCTTTCCATTGAGCCTTACCAGTGATAGGGGAACTCATTTCTTGAATGAAACAATTAGGATATTGTTAGTTAATTTTATGGTAGCTCATCAAAAAACTAGCCCTTATCACCCAAAAGCAAATGGTACTGTTGAAGCCTTCAACAAGATCTTGGGACACACATTGATAAAAATTTGTGATGTAGGAAGAAAATATTGGGATGAAAAAGTGTTAGTTGTACTATGGGCATACAAGACTAATTACAAGAGGTTAAATAAGGAAACACCTTTTCAATTGGTGTTTGGCAGAGAGGAAGTCTTACCAATTGAATTCATGTTGCCATCCCTGTGTATTTTGCATGTAGGAGGATTGCTAGATGATCAATAAATTATAGAGTTAGGTTTCATTTTAAGACCCCCCTCCAAAAAATTAGTTTAGAATTGGTGGTGGATCTCCAAAATTGACTTTCACATCAATCAAAAATTTATGAAAAAAAATTTCATGGCAAAGTCGACTGTCCATAATCTAATGTACAACATAGGTTGGATACCATCTAACCTAGGTTATACAACAGACGATGGACAACCATCCAACCCAGCTATCTAACTTGGGTTGGATGATGGGAAATTATCTGTCGTCTAACTCAGTCATCTTACTTGGGTTGGATGAATGTCCATCGTCTGCCATCCAACCTAGCCATCCAACCTAGGTTGGAAGACCGTACACTATCTTCCATCCATCCCAGCCATCCAACCTGGGTTGGATGACCATACATTATCTACCATCCAACCCAGCTGTCCAACCTGGGTTGGACGACTGTCCATTGTTATCTGTCCAACCTAACCATCTAACCTGGGTTAGACAACCATACATTATCTACTATCCAACCCAGCCATCCAACCTGGGTTTGATGACCATACATTATCTTCCGTCTAACCTAGGTTGGATGATAAATAATGGACGACTATCTAACCCAGGTTGGACAACCATCCATCATTTGTCATACAACCTAGGTTGGATGATAGACAATGACTGTCCATCCAACCTAAGTTGGATGGATAGTCACTTTTTGTTGAATGTCTTTATTAAATAGGTACCCCCTACAACCCCCCCAGGTTGTGTATTATACCTTGGTGAATACATGCATAAGTTAATTTTTACATATAAATAGTAGGCGAAATGACCCATACAAATGACTTGTCAGCTGAAATTTTTGGTGAACTGAGTGGCAATCGACTGCTAAAAATTTGCCATTTCAAATTTCTAAAATCCCTAATATTCGTAAGTTTAAGAAAATTTTCCACTAAAATTTTCCCTGAATAGAGTGCATTGACAAACTAATGCAATTGGATGAATGAAGAGCAATTGCGTGGTGGATCCAAAATATATAAATAACATGATAAATGACTTGGTATGACATGCATATTAAGAACAAGTATTTTGTGGTTGGAAGGTTGGTGCTCCTATATGACTCTAAGTTTACGTGCCACCTAGGGAAGCTCATAGTTCATTGGTTCGAACCATTTAAATTAAAAAAGATACTAGATTTAGAAGATTTCTAATTACAAGCGTTGGATGGTACAATGTTTCCTAGTTACTTTAATGGGAGTAGACTGAAGCCCTACTATAAATAAGCTTCTTTCATAATGTTTGTAATAAGGAATTATTTCCATTTAGATTAGGTTTCCTTTTTAGTTTTTTCTTTTGTTTTGTTGTAATAAGAAATTTTGTTCATAAGATCTGATGATATTAATTCTAGATTGAGGCGTAGAGGACCATGCATGATTTTAGTATGGGATAGAAAGAAACAAGGCACATGAAGATTAGATTAACACACCATATAAATCTTAGTACACAAGTGTATGTTCTAGCTCATAATTGGACTAATCAGATATGAAAGGTGTGAGGGTGTGTGTAATGGTGAAATTTCTTAAAGGTACGAAGGATGCTTACTCGTGTGAAGGAAAGTTGGTAAAACACATAGGATAATGTGAGGGAGGCAGTGCAGTGAAGAAAAATACTTGACAAGTGGTACGAACAAAGAATGTGTGAAACATAGGAGGATGCAAAAAAGAGGTTATGTAGCCTAGGAAGTAATAGCACACTAGAAATTTATGGACTTTCGTGTGTGGAAGAGGTTTATGGAAAAAGGTGGGAAACCATAGGAAAATGTAGGAAAAAGGAGGGAAAGTAGAAAATATGATTTAAAGCTAAAAAGTGGTTGTCGGTGAGCACATTTAATATGGTCATAAATTGAAAAAATATAAAGAAGGGCGGGTGAAGTCATTCTTACCTTTTTATATGAGAATTAGTGTGTAAAATAACTCTTGCAAATAGGAGAAAAAGTGTGAACAACTGTCAACTAGTGCGAACTAGAGTTGTGAAAAAAGAGAACGAGAGTCTAACCTCTAGAACAAGACCATAACTCCTTGTATGAAGTTGAAGCTATAAAGTGGAAGGGTTTGGAGAGGTGTTTCTCTAGTTAGAGTTACAAAAAGAAACTTACAGGATTAGGGCACATATTTGATTTACAGGTTTAATCTAGGGCATGAAGTTGGTTTGTATGATTGAGCATGATCAATAGGGCTAAAACACATATTAAACAATTAAAATTTGGGTTATCAATGCTTAGGGCATAATTTCTTAGGATATAATAGTTACAAAAGATTTAGATAAGTGAACAATGGAGCCAAGGAAGGCACTAAATATTAAGAAGGTAACAAAGGAGGCAATAAATGTCTGGTTTTCAAAAATATAATAGCCACAAGAAGTGATTGTGGGAAAACCATAGGCATCACAATTGTGGAAGTGTAAAATCCGTAAATATAACACCCATGCTAAAAGGCCAAAAAACATACATAAAAATGATGTGTTATAAGAAATGTGCCAGCAAACACTAGAGTGGAAGAATTTTTTTAATGACAAGGTGCACAAGACCTTAGAAGGCATGAGAGAGATGCAATTATATGAGTTACCACTCTTTTGTAAGCCCATGCACCTGTACTAGTGGATGATGTCACGAGTTCATGAGGACTACTACTTCATGGGTAAAAGGATGCACTTAACTATGAAATTGATCGACATGGTGACATGGCTGAAAGATAGTGGTGAGGAGATATCACTTGATCTATGTGATGAGACAACAATAGAGGAGACAACTAAAAAACTACATTATCAAAAGGGAAGTTGCACCTTCAATGTCTTAAACATTACTAACCTAGGAACCAAAGTCACTATGAGATTGGTGAGATGCAAGTTTGGCACCTCTGAAAGGTGACCAAATGTCAATAAGAAGTTTTTACATATTACACATAAGATGGCACATAGGACTAAGTATAAAATTGTTCTGTTTATAGATGAGAACATCATATATGAATCAATGACCCAGAATGAGAAAGGTGAGAAAATCACATGGGGTTATATTCTCTTGCTAATTGTGTTTTGGGAGATAGGCATTCCTGATGGTCCAGTAGACAACAAATGGGAGAAACTATAGAGAAGAATTCTCTAGTGCAATGGTTCACAAAGTACACTTGCAATGGTGTAATTTCTAATCCATACAAAGCATGCATAGACAAATGGTGCAGGAGAATGTGTGATGTGTTTGAGAATGAATGACACATACCGAGGGATATATCTGTGGAACTTGAAGGAATTTTTTTTATAGTAATGCAATGATTTTTCCTTGGACAATTTTTACTAATAAATGGAGAGATAGGGCCTTGGTGAAAATTTTTGTTTGCATTCACTGCTAGTTACTTCAAGGTGATAGTTAATAGAATAAAATACGTGTAACTACTTAATTTAAATGCAGAGAAGGTGGATTATGAGTACCATACGTTGTACAAGACCTATAGGTATGTGTATAAGAAGCGATATGAAGAGATAATGGAGTCAGATAGTATGGACTTGAATCCCATTGTGACCTCGACAATTGGAAATGAAGCTCTTAAAGTATATGTTTATCTATTGCCAAAGCTCTAGGATGGAAAGATTATAAATGTGTAAGATACTACCCTTGTGCCACCACCAATAAAGAAGATAACCATGAGGATACCCAAGTTTAGGATTGAGTCCAATCCTCCAGTAGTAGAAGAAGAAGATGAGTTGAAGTTCACACTAGACCATAATGCAAGGAAGAATATGTAGAGGTAGTGCCAAGAAGAAATGGAAACAAAAAATCACCGAGTTTTTTCAACTATTCTAGTAGGAAGTGTGCATAGGCCCAACCCTATAGAGGAGGAGTAGCCTCATATTATTCATGATCTGGATCAAGAGGATGATTAAGAGAAACCCATGCATGAAAAATAAAAACAATGTGAAGAATAGGAAGTGAAATAAGAAGAGGAATTCTAGGAGGAAGAGCACGCACATGAGGAGGAGCACGAGAAATAACATGAAGATGTGTATGATGAATAGGAATAATAAGAGAAAAGACTTTTGGAGGACAAAGGATCAAGAGAGGAAACATGTAATGTGCATCATGATATTGTGCATGAGATACTATCCATGAAACACACCACAAGGAGGACAAGAAATAATCCCCTGATACCCCTAGAGATATCATGCATAGATGAAACAACTAAGTTCCTCAGGGACATATTTCAAAGTTCAGTGCCCACCGAACCACTAATTTGTTGGGATATGCTTGATAAGGCCAAAACCCATCTGTGCACATAGACGGTGCTATCTTGGGCATTGTAGACACATATGGAGGAGACCGAGTTTGAAGTGAAGTAGGAGTCAATATTTGACTTACACAACAACAAATACCTGAATAAGGTATATAAAGTTGTGGAACTAGAATAATATACAATACTTGGCTCTGAATTGAAGGAATCTGTGTGAAAGGATCATTTTTTTGTAAACTTTTAGGTTAATTCAAAAATCTTGAACATGCACATTACAAAGGATGATGCAAAATTGATGAAACTACAAGCCTCACTAAAACAAGGATGTGCATGAGAAGGTGTTACAAGAATTTAGTGATAAGAAATAGGCAATAAAGGCTAAGCACGAAAATATCGAAAATAGGTTGGGTGAAGTCTAAAAATGGTAATACGTAGGTTAAATGGTTTGGAGGGAATCAACACAAAATGGGATGTTGTAATAAAAGAGAATCAGGAAAAGGATGATGAATTAACTCTAGAAAATATTCCAGATATCGTTTAGACAACTCAAGATAAGGTATCTAGCGATCTTGAAGAGTGGAAACAACTAGAGAAAGGGACCAATCTAGAGTCCCCCCAACTTCTACCATTGCCATAACTTAATTTTTAACACACCCAGAGGGACATTATTTATTATTTTATCTTATTGGGGTATTACCCACATTATTTTATTCTTTCATTTTTGTATTTTTGAGGATGAGTAATATCCCTAGTGTGGGTAATGTTGGAATAAATAAAGTGGCTATGTATGAGCTACGTGTGAAGGTGCACATGATAAAAAATGAGATAAATATTATAAGTAAAGGAAAGTGCATGAAGGTGTGTGCAAAATAAAGAATAAGAGGATGCATCAAGGGTTGTGTATAGGAGAGGTTAAAATACCAGATAACTAGAAAAGTAGAGAGTGGCTAAAATAGGAAAATCATGGGTTGGCGCAATAAACAAGAAATATAAATAAATGTTGGCCATTGTGTGTTTGTGTTATCATCGATGTCAAGTCCACTGATGGAAAAGGGTATCATGTGGTCATGTGATTCTCTATGAGGTGTTAATTATATGTCAAACATGAAGGTTGATTAGTAGTGTCCATGTCTAGTGAGTTGTAGAAGGTCCTGGTGCTTGGTTGAGAATGCCTAGTCATTGTATGACTCTACTTGAGGTGATTGGTTGATGTCATGATGTCAAACATGGTTGGTATAATGTGTCATGGGTGTCTATGGGTCTGCATGAGGTCAACATTTAGTGATTCAGTGCATATATGATGTCTTTGGGAAGTAGACAGTGAGAATCAAACGAGAAATCATGGGAAAATGGGATTGGTTGGAGAGTTTTAAACATATCTAGGGAAGATGATGAGCATGGAAATTTAGATAAGGTTGTAATGGCTTCATGACAAGTTTTAGGTCAAAGTGCTGAATAATTTTGAAGATATGTAAGTTTTGGTAAAACTAGGTAAGTAACAATGTGTTTTTTGTGACAAAAATTGACATTCTAATGCTCGGTATGCTTTGAATGGGGTGTTGAGATCTTTGGAATATAATTTAAGGTCAGTTATGAAGGTTTTGAAAAAAGAATGAGGTTGTTTGATCGTCATGTTTTTATGAATGACCTTATGATGCTCCTTATGGATTTTATTATTTCTATGGGTTTGTGAGATTCTTGGCATATCATTTTATGTCAATTATGCAGGTTTTTTTTAAAAAAAAATTAGGTTGTTTGATCGTCATGTTTTTACAAATGATTGTTAGCAAGATAAAGTAGTTTAAAACCCTAACAAAACCATAACTAGAAGAAAATTGGAGAAGAAGAGATATAATGAAAACGATTTTATTGGATTTTCAAAAGTGATGATTGGATATTGTAGAAGACTCCTCCAGCTTTCTAGAAAGGTAAGATAGTGCTCGTGATAGTATGTGGGCCCACCTGAAATGGATTGTTTATGAAGAATTATAGTTTTTGAAGAAGTTATACAAAGAAGGTGAAAATTAAATCGACATGAGTTTTTATCCCTTGATTCTTTCTATATGTCTATGAAGGTTTCATGTCATGGTTGATCTGAAAAAGGGAAAAGTGTTCCCTATTTATGAAGATTAGTTTTTGAGGTAGTTTGGAGAAAATTTCAGTAAAAGTTGAATATTATGAGCTAAAAAAGGAGTTAGGAGTCCATTAGAGTTGTGCTATGATCCTGGTTCAGAGATATTTCCATTGATATATCAAACTTTATGTTTTGATGTGGTATGCAAAAGTTATGACCTAATATTTTAGGGTCAAGTTTTTAGGATGCTTGTTCTAGCAAGGTGCTAAGTAGGTTGATGAGGTAAAGTGATGGTTATGAGTTATTCATGATTTTTAAAGGTTGATGAGTGCTTAAAAATAATTTATAAGTGTGTTCCATGATTTTTTAAATCTTGTAAGTGGTTTTTGTAGTGATGGAGTGAGTTGAGCTCATAGCCAATTCTTGTGTCCAAGAAGGCATAAAAAAGTTTTCAGAGATTGGATTGGTTGATGGCCTTGCACTTGGATTTAAGAGTTATAATATGTTATGGAAAAGTGATTAAAATATATTTCTAGTGGTATAATATTTGTGTCTTGGTGATTTGATATAATTGTCTTTTAGGTCATTTTTGGAGAAAAAGGTAATAACTTTTTCAGGATAGGATTATTCTTGCTAAATGGTTGAGTTGCTTGAAGCATGATATGATTGAGTTGATGTTTGATATCACCTATAGAGTGAATAAGGATTAATTTTTTTCCTAATGAATTCCTTTGGAGGTATTTAAAGTATCAAAAAGGTTGAAAACTAACTGAGTTTGCAAAACTGGTTTATGGGTAGCTTGTTTTGGTGAAGTGTAAAGTTGATGCACGGTTTGAGTATATGAATTTTCATGCTATATAACTTGCATAGAAGTATTATAAATGTTCTAATATTTCCATAGAATTTTCACATTCCATAGTTGAGATCATATTGGATGGTCTTGAGATCCAAAGGTGAAATCAGGATGTTAAAAGTAGCTATATTGTGAAGGAAATGAGCCAATGGGCCCATAATGAAATATTTGATTGGTTAAAGTAACATTACGACCATGTACGATGATTTTATACTATATTACTCCTATGTGGTAAATTTTGAAGCTTTATTAATGTTTTTGGTATGAGTGGGTTTTTCTCATCCTAGTGATGGGGTTTTGAGGTATTTTGGTGTACGGTGAGAGGTTTTTGGGATGACCGACCCATATGGGTAATATGTGACCATTTTAATGATTCAAATGGAATTTAATTAAGTTTTATTGGTCGTAGAAAAGGTTAAGGACTGACTTATGGTGAGTTTCAAGGAAGAGAAGCTTATAAAATCAAGGTTTTGGGTTCATTTTTGAACTAGTACTCTTGGAGGGAAAAGTGTGACCCCAATGTGAGTTTTTTGTATGTTTTAAAACATGATTTGAATAATTATGAGATGTTTTTAGGGTTGAGGAATGTTTTAGAGCATGTGTGTAAGGTTTTAGAGCCAAGACAAGTTGAGAAGGAAGAATATAGAGTGAGTTTGAAGACCTAGGGTTTGAGCAAGGGTTTTTGAGATGAATTAGAGATCTCCATCAGTTGTGGTAGAAAAAAAAATCAGATATAATCATAATTAGGTGGTTGAGGTAGTGCTTAGTCATCCTAGGGGGTTGTAGCCTTATTTTGGAGTGGTTGCTCCTTGTAGGGTTGGTGTTCTTCTAAACTAGGGGTTGGTGCTCCTTGCGTGGTTGGTGATTAATTAAATTTGAAGCATGGAAATATAATGTTTATGTTTTAGTAGTTTTTCATCCCCAAGAGGGTTTCCCGCTTAAATCTTGTGTCTATGATCTCTCTCGTATGTGTTATAGTTCTTTAAACGTATTATGCCCATCTAATAAGCTATTATTGTATGTATGTGAATGAATGGATGTTAATGAATGCTGATATTAATGGTAAATGAAATAAGTTATTTTTAGGACTGATTCACTCTACACCTCAGTCCATTGTGCTTCTAATAATTGGTATTAGAGAAGGTACATGAGAAACAAGTTTAATCACTTGAAGAAGATCCTAGAAGCACAATATAGCTAAGTAAATCTGAAAGGAGAATTAAGAGTTGAAATTCATGACCAAGAAGGATGAAGAAAACATAAAATATCTCAATATTCAATTGGAGAAAGATAATTCAGATTTGAATTAAAAATAAAAATAATGTGAAATATTGAAAAATAAGCCATGTGATGTGTGTTTGCATGGCCAAGATGATATCAAAGAGATGGTGATATATCTACAAGTAGATTTGGCATGCCATAGGAAAGAGAACTTCATTTTTAAGTTTGAAATCAAAGGTACGAGAATTGCTCTTAAGACCAAGGAAGAAAAATGTGACAAGCTCAAAGAAGAGATCCAAACCCTAAAAGTCAAAGAAGATGTAAATCCTAATCTAGCATATCAAGAAGCTGGTCTAAGTTCCAAAGGATGTGTAGATGATGGTGTTCATGGAAAGAAGGTTCATTCAAGACCTAATCCAATTAGACAAAAAAATGCAATGACGTATGCAAAATTTCATGGTTATTGTTATGCTTGCAATGGTTATGGTCATAGAGCAAGGGATTATTGAAAGTTTTTCAGTTATGTATACCCTTAGAGAAATGGAAAATACCATAAGAGTGATTAGTCAAGGGAATAACATGATATTTTTTGGTCCTAAATGTCATCACAAGGGTCATATTGCAAGGTTTTTCTCTCATGAATCATCTAGGAAAGTAAAGAAGGTTGAGATTCCCAAAGTAAAGGAAGTGTGGATGATAAAATAAGTCATTGGAGAATCCAACTCAGTCAAAGTAAATGATCAAAAGGAAAAAAATGAGAGCTCAAGCCCAAACATGGATGATAAGAGGCTTAATCATGCAAATAAGGTCAAGAATTTTGAGTCAAAGGTTGAAGTGAAACAATCACATGTGCTTGAGAAGTTGAAAAATCTAGGACTATGGGATACATCAATAGTAATAAGGTATGTTTAGTGATCCATCCATGATTTTTGGAGTCTTTCCTTGTAATTTAAGTCATCAAGAAAAAACTATATGTAGGTGTGTGAGTCTCAGTTGATTGAAGTTATCATGAAAAATATCTTACAATTAGTATGTCAAGTCTAAGATTCATGTTGTCATGTCAAAATTTTTTAAGATCTGAGTTGGTATAGTGAGTACTTTGTCAAGAATATCTGATACCACCTTGTGTCTTATGCATGTGTTGCAAAGTCTATTGATGTTATTTAAGGTCAAAGGAGTATGACATAAGTACATTCTTTGAGTGTAAATCATGGTGGTCTGCCAACTGAGCCCCTTATACCTCAATGGTCATGATAAGATTAAAACTATTAGGGGAGTTTGATTTCAAAGAAGTCCTAAAGTAACTCCTTATCAATGTGAAAAAGTCAATTATAAATTTCAAATATGTGATATGTATCTTAAGATATATGTGGTCTAAGAATTATTGATCCTAGTATGTCAAAATATGTTTTGTAGTTAAAAGGCATGTGCATCTAGTCTTGTTAATGACTTTCAAATAATATAGGTCTCATTGTTGCAATAAGTTCATTATGAAAACTTTTCTCCTCAAGGTTTGAAGAGTCCATGTTAAGTGTCACATGCTTGTAAGTATGGTGTTGTCCATGGAGATCTGTGATTCTAAGGCTAGTATTGATTCTTTGTGCTTGATCCAAAGTCTGTCAAAAGTACAAGGGTCTATATTTATCATTTTTTGTCAAAAAGAAGTTTATTCTTAGTCCATATCAATGTTACTTAGAGTTGCAAGAGAGTATGATTGGTATTAAGGTCTTGGGTTGAAGTCTCAGGAAGAAGTCATGATCTACATTAGTGTGAACAATACCATTCATAAAGAAGTTTGGTTGAAGAATATCAAAGTGGTTTTCCAGATGTGTCATGAGTTATATTATGTGGTTTTAGAGGTCAATAGGTTATGGAGATGTATGTTGAACTATGGGTCTAAGTGTATTATGACCATCTTAGGGGTATAATGTATGAAGTGGTGTCATGAGTAATTGGGTGACCTAGATGTAATGACAAGAATTCTACAGGTGAGTGAAAGATCATGTGTTAGAAATTAAAATCTCAAAGATGTTAGAGGATTGATTAAATATCAATGTAAAGCTACAAGTTCAGTCAGTGAATCTCAGAATAAGTTATTTGCAGGGTATAGGTATATGAAATGGTACTCTATAAGGTCAAAGTGTCTTTCTTCTTAAGAAATTGATTGAAAATAGTGAAGGAAGTTTGTAATATCATACAATGCTATCTATGAGTGATCTAAGCCATTGATAAGGGTTCATAATAGAGTACAAGCTATGTAAGAAAACATCAAGACCTCAGATTAAGGGTTTCAGGATAACACTAACAATAGAATGAATTTTGATTCATTGATAAATCATCCATGATGGGTGTATGAAGACAAGTAAGGTATGTGTATATCTCTTGAAGACTGTGAAAATTCATTCTAAAATACTTATTTATATTGCAATTATGTATAGTACCTTAGAGTGTGTGGTATGATAGGTGTATGTAGGTATGTATTGATTGATGTATTCATTGCAATATGGTTAAGGTAAATGTGTATAAGACATGGTTGTGAAAAATTCAGTGGCATATCAAGCAAGGAAGACTACTGTGGATAGTTAAAAGACTCAAATAAGTACAATAGAAAAGTTATAATATAATGATGTATTGCAGGTGTGTGTTAGTCAATCAAGGAAAGGTGTGAAAAGCCTTCAAACATAAAATACCTAGTTTAAGAGTATACCTGAAGGATTGTGCACTATTGGATTTCAAAGTTTTCAAGTAATATATCTCATAAAACTGGATAAGTTTGTGTCTTCTCTATTTTGAAAATGAAACATCAAGCCAAGAATGAAGATATCTACAGTGTTACCACATCTAGAAGGAAAAAAGGTTTCAGATTCAAATTTTGTAGGATATCATGATGAGTCCATGGTTGTGTCTCAGTGTTACAGAAAAGATAATTTGATCTATCATTCACATCAATATTTTCATTAAAAATTCAAAATATGCTATCTCTAATACATGCATGTCATGTAGATAGTTGTCCTTGTGCATTTCTCTAAATCTTGAATCAAAATAGAGTAATTTAAATCTTATTGGAGGTGTTCATGTCAGTGAAGATAGAGAAAATGATGGTTTAGGTCTATGGAAGTTGTAGATGAGATGTGCACAGGTATCAAATTTATCAAAGTGCCAAGAATTCCTAGGTTTGTGTATGATGGGTTGATACTTCAAGGAATAAAGTAAGTTTTAAAAATGGTCTTAATCAACATGTTTTAATATTAAGTCTTTTAAGCATGATAAAAGGCTAATCACAAAATGGTAAGATATAGATTGAGTATTGTTCTTTTGGATATTACATTGGAAGTACTATGGCCTTAAGCAAGTGTTTAAGTAAGTCTTGATATCAATAATAAGGAAACTATGAGTTGTAGGGGCTCCAAATATATGCAAGGATTCTTATGTTGAAAAATCAATGTCAGACTATGTCTAGGTACTGTTATTATAGTCTACAAGTATGTAAAAGGATACTAAGTCAAGGGAAGCTAGCTAAGGGCTTGATGAAATGGTCTAGACATCAAAGTGATCCAATAAGACACCATGATGAATTTTAATACTCCACTATTGCAAGAAAATAATGTCATGTAATTTATAAGTTGTTAGCTTATGAAGAAAGGAAAAGTATCACTATATATGTGCTTTAGGACTGCTATAGAGTGGATGATTCATATTCAACCCATGTGCAAGGTAAGGAGGCAACATTTTTGTGTTTTCCACTAGATATAGGAAGTATTATCCAAGGGGGAGAATTTGAGGGGTTTTTCGTATGCTTGAAATGAGTATATAACATAGAGAAGTTTGACTAAAATTGATTGAGAATGAGATTTATGTCCAATAGTCCTAAAGGTGGATATGTAAAGATTGAAGATAGATTTTATGTTCTTGGGCTTGAAAAAAACCTAAGAAGGGATGTTAAGGATGAATGAAGAAAAAAATGAGGAGTATTAGTTCATGGGGTGTTTTACATAGGTCAATAGGATCTTTTTATGCAATTGAAGGAGTCGAAAAAGAGAGATTTTAATCCCAGGGGGAGCCATTTGAGCAAGTAAGTCAAGTTTTTGAATTGTTACCATTGTGTTAATTCTTGAGTTGTCATTTTCCACGTAGTTTTATAATTTTAGAATTTGTCATAGATTTCAAAGGGGGAGAGAAGCATCAGAAACATGGAAAATAGGTCATGTAGGTGTTGGTCACGTTGGTTGCCATCAATTTTTTGAAGATGGTTGTCATCAATGAAAAAGAGGGAGATTGTTGGCCATTGTGTGTTTGTGTTGTCATTGATGTTAAGTAAATTCATGGAAAATGGTTTCATATGGTCATGTGAGTCTCAATGAGGTGTCAATAAAATGTCAAACATGAAGGTTGATTGGTAGTGTCCATGTCTGGTGAGTTCTAGGAGGTCCTGATGCTTGGTTGAGAAGGCCTAGTCATGGTATGAGTCTTCTTGAGGTGATTTTTTATGTCATTAGGTCAAACATGGTTGGTATAATGTTCTATGGGTATCTACGGGTTTGCATGAGGTCAATATTCAGTGATTTGGTGCATATTTGAGGTCCTTAAGAAGCAGATAGTGAGAATCAGTCAAGAAAGCATAGGAAAATGAGATTGGATGGAGAGTTTGATACATATCTAGGATGGATGGTGAACATGGAAAATTAGAGAAGGTTTTCATGATGATTCATGACAAGTTTCATGTCAAAGTGCTGAATAATTTTGAAGATATACAAGATTTGGCAAAACTGATAAGTAATAGTGTGTTTTTGTGATAAAAAATGACCTTATAATGGTTGATATGATTTGAATGGGGTCTTGATATCTTTGGAATATAATTTAAGGTTAGTTATTAAGGTTTTGAAAAAATAATGAGGTTATTTGATCGCCATGTTTTTATGAATGATTGTTAACAAGATAAAGTGGTTTAAAACCCAAACAAAACCCAATTTTAGATCAAACACATGACTCAAGAGTAATTATGGCTATATTAACATATATAAAAATTATAGATGATTTAAAGGATGGTGAGAGGGTGCCTCAATTATGCAAAAAATTAGGTTCGCATAGTGAGAATATGCGAAAATGAAGACAAGTGCGAAGGAAGGGCTTCAGAGAAAGGAAATTCTGGAAATGTTGGTGGCCTCGAAGGCTAAAACTGTGTTGAACCTAAATTCAAGGGTTCCATCCAGAGGAGGTGTTGGAGGAAAGGCCCTGTTGGGGAGGGATTCATAGGGGAAAGAAACCCCAGGATGGGAGTGAATGTAATTCTGCTAGATGATCGAAAGCCTTTCTTTGAATCCAAGAATAAGGTCTTTGAAAATGACAAAGTGGATTTGGGATTTGAGAATCCTGAGCCTGATAATGAATGCTAGTTATTTCCAAAATCTGATGAAGCTAATAGGATCGAGTTGGCTCTTGATGAAAGTAATGGAAAAGATAAAGGTGAATTTTCAGGGGAGGAGACCAAGTCATTGGTTTTGTTCTCCTTGGGGGGAATTAGAAGTCAAGGTCTCTAATTCTATTAAAAATATTGAAGTAGAATCATCTGCTCTTGAGAAAATTTGTGATTACTTGGGAAATAAAGTTCTTATTTGTAAATTCATTGGTGTTTGGCTCTCAAAGGATGAAATTTGGAGTAGGGTTGATAGGAATTGGAAATGCCAAGATAGGTCTGGGATTAGATTCCTCTCTAAGGGATTTTTTTAGGTTTGTTTTGGAATGATTGAGGATAGGGACATGATTTTCTTTGGTGGTCCTTGGTTCTTTAAAAAAACAGGACTGTATCTTAGACCATAGTCACCCCTCTTTAATTCTAAGGAAGAATTAGTTAATAATATCCCTCTTTGGATAAGGTTGTACAAATTCCCCTCTGAAGTTTGGGGAAAGGAATCACTCAGAGAAATAACGAAGGGGCTCAAAGAGCCCATTGGTCTGGGTAAAGAAATGAAAACTGTGATCTTATCCTCCTATGCTAGAATCTTTATTAATATTGAAATTTCTAAACCAATGATCCAAATAATTAGGCTCAATACTCCGATGGGGGTATGGTTTCAGCCAGTGGATTATGAGTGTCTACCCTTCAAATTTTTCAATTGTAGAGAAATTGTTCATAAAATTAGCTCATGCCTAGCTCTGGGTAAGAAGAAATTGATTAATACAAAGAAGATCACTCACCCAGAGAAAGGTTGAAATAAGGAGGATAAGGAGGTTGTGGCCTCGCCTAAGTCCGGAGAAGAAGAGGATACGGAAGTGCCTAAGTCTTGAGATCAATGAAGGTTATGAGTTGGAATGTTAGGGGTATGAACGCCCCTGGAAAAGGGCGTTTGGTCAGATGCCTCAGAGATTTAGAGAACTCATATTTCCTTCTGATTTAAGAATCTAAACTGTCTAGAGATGAGGGCATTCAAATCATGAAAAATATCTGGTATAAATGTGAGGTGGTAGCTATGGATGCTGATGGAAGTGTAGGAGGTATGGTAATTGCACAGGTTCCAAATAGATTCCAATACTTCTTGATCATTAAATGTAAGTTGTTCATAGATCTTAATTGTTTTGATTTTATTACCAATCAAAGTTTCGGTCTTATCAATGTATATGGTCCAAATTTGTTTGATGAAAAAAAGGAATGCTGGAATGCCTTGAATAATCTTTTAAAAAATGAGGAAAGAAAACTAGTTTTAGGAGGAGATTTCAATGAAATTTTGAGTCTTAAGGAGAAAAAATGAGGGAAAAAAATCCTCCCTCTCAATGTGAGAAATTTTATATCCTTTTGTGGGGATCTTGGTTTGATTGATGTGGAACCAAAGTATGGGGGTTTCACTTGGAACAACAAAATGGTAGGGCAGGAAGTGATTTTGGAAAGATTAGATAGATTCTTAATCTATTCTGATTGGGGGTTAGAAAATTTTCTTTTCCATTCTGATATCCTTTTGAACCCTGGATCAGATCACTCCCCTATCAGTTTGACTATGAATTCAGATGATAATCCTAAAGGTATTCCTTTTAAGATGGAGTTCATGTGGTTCTTAGATCCATATTTTGAAGAGAATTTATAAATTTGGTGGAATTTGAAAGTGAATGGTTGTAAGAGATTTTGGTTAATGAGAAAAATGAATATTGTCAAGGAAGAGTAAAAAAAATGGAACAAACAGACCTTTGGAAACTTTTTTCACAAAAAAAGAGAGTTTTCAGCGGAGTTAGAAGCCATCCACGAAGAAATAATGAAGGAAGGAGCTTTTGAACCATTACTTGAAAAGGAAAAGGAATGATTTGATAAACTTGACCATATCTTCAAGATGGAAGAAATCTTTTGGAGGTAGAAATCTAGAGTCAAATGCATTAAAGAAGGGGACAAAAATAGAATTTTTTTCCATCTGTCCAATACAATTAGAAGGAAATCAAACAGGATTAAACAGTTGACTCTCCCCTCTAGGGAGAATATCTCAGATATAGATAGGATACAATAGGAAAGGGTTTCATATTTCAATAACCTTTTATCCCAAGAGGAGGAAGATAACAATTTGGAAAAAAATGAATTGCTAAGAAATATCCCCAAATTTCTAAACAAAAGGGATGCCTCAAGGTTAATGAATCCCATCTCTAAGGAAGAAGTTTGAGAGGCAGTATTTCATTTGGGGGCAGATAAAGCTCCTAATCCTGATGGGTTTCAAATAGTTTTTTTTCAAAAATTTTGGCATATTTTGGGAGAGGATGTGTGGGCGATGGTCAAAGAAAGAAGGACAAATAAATAAATTCTAAAAGAATAGAATTCAACCGTTTTAGTCCTTATCCCAAAGACTGACGATGTCAAGTATTTTGATGCCTTTTGTCCTATGGCTTTGTGTAATGGTATATATAAAATTGTGACCAAGGTTATGGCGACTAGGCTCAAAGATTTCTTATGTTCAAAAATTTCAGATAGCCAAAATGGTTTTGTGGAAGGGAAACAAATTATTAATGACATTTTAATTTCCCATGAAGCAATCCATTATATCTATCAAAAAAGAAACCTTGGAATGATCATAAAACTGGATATGATGAAATCTTATGACAAGATCAATTAGAAGTTCATAGAAGTAGTTCTTGCTAAGTTCGGTTTCCCCTGTGATTAGATTCAGTTCATTAGGAACTATTTCTCTTCTCCAATATTCTCAGTCTTAATCAATAATTTCCTAGCCAGACACTTCTCAACATCAATAGGTCTTCGGTAAGGTGATCCAATTTCTCCTTTTCTATTTATAATAATGGTAGAATGTATCTCAAGATCCTTTTAAAATTCTTTTGATTTGAAGGAATTGAAAGGTCTTGCAATTTAATCCTCTTTAGAGCTGATTTCAAATGCACAATTCATGGATGATATTGCTCTCTTTGGTGAACCTTCAGTGTTAAAGGCTCAAAATTTCTAGGAGATTCTCCTAAGGTATGAAAAAGTGGTAGGTCAAAAGGTAAGCTCTAAGAAATCAATTATTTCCTTCATAAATGTAGATGCAAGGCTTCAAAGGAGGATACAAAATATTTTTGGTTTCTTAATAGGCAACTTGCCTAGCTCATACCTGGGTATGCCTATTATTAGAGGGAATGCAGGGGTGGGACTGTGGAAACCTATGGTAGACAAAATCCAAGGAAAGTTGGCTTCTTGGAAAGGCAGGTGGATTTCTTTGGTTGGAAGAACCATTCTTATCAAGTCATCACTACTAGCAATTCCTACTTACTGTATGTTGCTATTCAAGATCCCAGAGAAAGTAATGAAGTGTATTGTAAGTCTTCAAAGGAGGTTCCTTTGGAGTGGATCTGATGAGAAGTAGAAATTTAATTTGGTGGCTTAGAAAGATGTTTGTCTCCCAAAGAATGAGGGTGGTTTGGGTTTCAAAAGTTGTAAAATCATGAATGAGGTCCTTAGTGGTAAAATTTTGTGGAGAATTTATGAAGATAAAGAGCGTATTTGGAGAAGAGTTTTAATTGCTAAATATTTATCTTCTCAAGATCCAATTGATATTTTCTTCCAAGAAAATCTTCTGAGTGGTTCTGGGATTTGGAACTTCATTAAAGGTTGTAGAGATTCTATTTTCCAGAACTTAAAGTGGATTTCTCATTGTGGTAGCAGGGTGAATATGTGGTGTGATAACTAGATGTCTATTAGTACCTTGGAAAAGGTGGATGGCATTTCTAGGTTCAAAGAGGAAGTGATTGATAATTGAGGCTTAAAAGTAAGGGATTACTTGAGCGAGGATGGGGGGATTAGGAAGTTGATTTATTCTCAAATAGAAGTTCTCGTAGGTAATTATGGTGTGGAAAATTTCTTCTGTGAGCTCAATAATATGCTATGCCCAATGGGTCTCTTAGAGGACTCAATTATTTGGGCTGGCTCAAGCTCCGAGATTGATTTGCGGAAAATGGCCTTCAATCAATTAAAAGTATGATGTGAAGGCTCCTGATAAGGGGAGTAAGGATATGAGGTTGACACATTGGAGTCCTCCTTCACAAGGTTGGATCAAACTAAATTTTTATGGGGCCTCTAAAGGAGACCTTGGAACCACTAGTTTCAGGTGTGTGTTTCGAAATGCTGATTGTGAGCCTATCCTTGCTATGGCTTTTGATTGTGGTGTAGATTCCAATAATTTTATAGAAGGCATGGCCTTATGGTGGGGTCTGGCTAAAGCTAAGTGTAGGAAATGGTCTAGAGTTTAGGTTGAAGGTGACTCTTTAGCTATAATTATGATAATGCAAGGAAACTCTTCTCATGCATGGCAATTACAATCCATTTGTGATAACATTCAGGATTTTTTTCCTGATTTTGAGAAGGTGATTTTTTCTCACATTTGTCAAGAAGAAAATAAGGTGGAAAATGGTTTAGCTAATATTCGTGTCATGCTTAGGATAAGGGTCAGGTGATGGCTTAATCATGTGAGACACTTTTACCCAACGGCATTCAATCCCTTTTGGTTAATGATGCGTGTTTGGCTCGTGTAGAGGGGACTTGTAATCTCTAAAGTTGTACCCCTTGTTTTATCCCCTCCTGGAAATGATGGTTTTATAAATTAAGGATTTGGTTTTGGATTTGAAGCGTGGCACGTGCTTAGCATTCATTGGATTTAGGGAAGGTGTTTGGATTTTATGCCATGTTTTGGATACATTTGGGTTATCTTTTTGTCTCCTTCTTCTGCAATTTAGCTGGTTTTCCTTCAAGGTGGGTCTGGCAAGTTGAACTTTGTCAGTTTGTTTCTCCTTCTTCTCTCACAACATCTGGTGCAGACTTTGCAGGTTGCTCTGGGAGGAAGTGGTGCCGTGCTCAAACTAGGTCTAATTTGGGTGATTCCTTTTCAGAGTGGCTCAATGGGAGAATTAAAAATATGGCCATGAGGGGGTGGCTATAGTAGGTTTGGTTAGTGGTTGAGAGCATTGAAGATGATGAAGAATAAGTGGTTGTCTATGATAAATTAAGGAGGTTAATGCTAGACCCTAGTCAATCTGTGGGTTGAAGGAATGTGTTTGATGTGGTGCAGGGGTTGAATGCAGCCAACATTATCTCTAATTCAATAGGCTAGTTTCTCCTCCATAAGGATCTGAAGAACCTAGAAGCAAGGGTGGTTAGTTTACAATTTCATATTGATGCCCTAACTCGTGGAGTGAAATATTGTCATCACCAATCCGACACTATGATAATTCTTCACCGGGAACTCCTCGTGCTATGCTTATTTACTAATGCATAGCCTTTAGTTTGGTGGATGTAATCTAGAAACAAAACAACAACATAACACAAGAATACCATCGACTATGATAAGACAGAATGATGACAAATCTGAAATATCAAAATAAATTATAATATTAACATGAAACTATTACAATTTCACCCATGAGGTACTTTAAGTGTTATTGACTTCACTTGCCTTTCACCAACACTATGGGAGAAACTTTACAATTACACCTCTTAATGGCTTCTTCAACACACCTTTAGAATGATGGCTTCCTTCGCACACTTCCTACAATATTTCTCACTACTTCCTTCTATGCTAAATGAGGGGGTTAGCCTTTCTATTTATAGAACTTCTAGGCTTATCCATCTTATCTCTAAGATAGGATAAGAAATCCACTCTGACGAATCATATTCCATACCTTAACTCTTATCTGTACATGTAAGCTTATTTGTTAAGATAAGATAAACCTTATCATTTTACATGGGTTCCACATTTTTAGACTATTTACAAACAAAATACACAAAATATTTATGACCTCACTCATTGTCTTTGTTACCAATATAATATTTCTAATTCCTAATCATGTAGACCCTACTTCTCTAATTACTCAAACTTTGACATTTTAACATTACCGGACCACTTACGACAAATATTTACTTTTTACAACATTCCTATTGTACTTTGACTGTTACCGTACTCCACATTATTGGCGGCACCGTACTGACGGTGTTGTTATCTTCTATCAGATGCTACTACTAATTATACTTAACAACATCCTATTCCTAATACATACATTAATGAAATAGAAATTACGGAGGAAAATTTTAGTGTCGACATCTTCCCCCTTCTTAGCTTCTACTCCGTCCTCGGAGTAGACTATTCTGGTGCTTGGAAAATATTCAACTTTTCGTGGTTGACCCATTTTGTAATGGGAGTGCCATCCAATTCCTCCAGTCGGTACATACCATTTTCATGCACAGTTGCTATTTTGTAGGGTCCCATCCATTTTGGAAGAAATTTTCTATATCTTCTTTTTTTGTATCTGGAATCATATACTAGAACCAAGTCATTCACATGAAATGGAGACCACCGGATCTTTTTATCAAAGTATTCCTTCTGCTTCATTTTCTTCTTATGGCTTGTATCCTTTGCTATTTCTCTCATTTCCTCCAGCAAATGAAGATGTACCAACCTTTTTTTTACTGAATCACTTTCATCCATCCTTTCATTTTTCATAACTCTCACAGTGGGAATATCAAACTCAATAGGAAGAACTAGATAAATGCCATAGGCCAACTGAAATGGGGAGTATCCTGTTGCTGACTTTGATGTTGCCCTATATGCCCACAATGTTGCATGAATCCTTTTATCCCATTTATGTACCTGCAAGGCTGCATCTTTTGCTAGAATTTGACACAACACAAAATTTGTTCGTTCCACCTGTCCATTTGTGCTTGGCTTGTATGTTGTTGCCTTCCTGTGCTTAATAGAAAACTTATTGACTAGGGCTTCTACCACCTCATTAATGAAGTGGCTTCCTTGATCTGTTACAATTTCTAATGGGCAACCAAATCTAGTGACAATGCGTTCATACATGAACCTTGCCACTTCATCCATGGAAGCTGTTTTCAACAGCCTAGCTTTAACCCACTTGGTTAAATAATCTGTGGCAACTACAATATACTTATTTTGGCGTGATGTAGTTGGAAGTGGACCTACAATGTCTATTCCCCACTTTTCAAAGGGACCAAGGGGAAGAATAGGACATAATGGAGCTGATGAAGTCTTACGGTTACCATGTGTTTGAAAAATATCACGTCTTACAATAATTATAACAATCTTTAAAAAGAGTGGGCCAGTGATAACCTGCATCCAAGATCCTTCTTGCTATAAGTTGTCCAGAGAAGTGCCATCCACATGTACCATTGTGGAATTATTCTAGCAGTTCCTTCCCTTGATCATGTCCAACTGCCCTCTTCTATTGTCCATCAGGTCCTATTTGAAATAATACTCCATGCAGAATAGAATATGGACGATTGGCTTGAGTAATCTTTCTCTTAGTCTTTGCATTGGCACAATCAGGAAACTTGAATTCATTCAGATAATTCTAAATATCTATGTACTCACTAGGGATTGTGTCAAGGGATAACAATGCTGCATCGGGGAAATCATCATCATCACAAGATGATCCTAAACCATCATAGGCTCGAGAGAGTGCATCTGCATTGACATGCTTCTTTCCTGGCCTATCTATAATATCAAATTCAAACTCTTGTAGCAAAATTATCCATCTTGCTATCCTCCCTGATGGGTTAGGCTTATTTACAATATATTTTAGAGCCTGATGATCTATTACAACTAGAAATTTTTGCCCTAGTAAGTAATTTCTAAACTTCTTTACAGCAAAAATGATAGCCAGAGCCTCTTTTTCAGTTACAGTATAATTTACCTCAGCACTGCTCATTTGTCTGCTCCCAAAGTAAATTGGATGTTCATTCCCATTTTCATCCTTTTGGCTCAAAGTACTTCCTAGTGCTGCATCTGAGGCATCAGTGTACACAATGAATGGCTTGCTCCAATATGGATTCTTCAAATCAGGTGAAGACACCAGGGCTTCCTTCAATTGTCTAAAAGCTTCATGTGCCTTATTTCCTGGTTCATAAGTGACATCCTTCTTCAAGAACTGGGTTAGTGGCTGTGCAATCTTTGAGAAATTCTTGATGAACCTTCTATAGTAACCCACATGGCCTAAAAATGATCTCAACTTACTTCTATTAAGAGGAAATGGTAAATCTTTGATTTTTGAAACTTTATCAGGATCAGTACCAATACCATCTCTGGATACAACATGCCCTAACAAAATGTCTTTAGAACATCCAAAGAAACACTTTGTAGGGTTTAGTGAGGCTTGTGCTTCATCTAACCTTTGAAATGCTGTCTCCATTTGGTGCAGGTGGTCCAACTTGCTCCCATAGATGTAAAAATCATCCAAAAATACTCTGATGAAGGTCCCAATGTAGGGTTCGAACACCCTATTCATCAAACGCTGGAATGTTGTTGGAGCATTACACAACCCGAAAGGTATAACTCTATAAGCAAACGTTCCCCAAGGAGTGGTGAACGTGGTCTTCAGCTGATCTTTCTCTGCTATACGAACTTGGTTGTAGCCACTATATCCATCAGCAAAACTATAGCACTCCTGGCCAGCTACTTCGTCCAAGATCTGATCTGAAAATGGAAGAGGGTAATGATCCTTCTTTGTTGCCTTATTGAGCTTCCTGTAATCAATACAAATGCGTAGCTTCCCATTCTTTTTTATTGAGATCACAATGGGAGAAACCCATTCTGAATTCTCCATAGCAAATATGAATCCTGCATCAAGCAACTTATCTATTTCTTCTTTTACAGTCTTGGAAAAATTAGGATTCATTCTATATGGCATTTTGTTTATGGGCTTAGCACTATCTACCAGCTCAATAGAATGTTCTACCCAACTTACTTGACGGAGTTCCTTGTAATAAAAAGTGAATAGGTGTATGTACCTTCGAAAGAGCTGGAGGTAGGATTCCTTCTCACTCTCCATCACAGCATCACCAATCTTTATTTGTTGGAGATGATCATCAACTTCTTCAGATAATTTTATGGGGTCATGAGTTGGTGTGACTGGAAGGATATCCATGACTGAAACATCCACCTCACTTTCTTCATCTTCAGTTTCCACTTCACTGGTACTAGAGTAATCAGAGGATGTCTAATCATTAGTTTCATCACTTGAATCCACAGGTAAAAAGTGATGAAACTTGGTTCTGCCTTAATCATTTCTGAAGTTGTTTGTTATGGTTGTTATAAAAAGTGAAGTTACTACGGAAAATACTATTCATGGTAAAAAGTGACTTTACTGCGGTAAATACTATTCCAGCAAAAATGACTTTACCATGGTAACTACTATGCACAGTAAAAACAAGGTTACCCTCTAATTGATTTTTGACTAAGTGGGAATATCTCTCCAGAAAATCCACCAACGAGGAATGGTCCTGGCAACGGAACCAAAATGTCATCACCAATCCGGCACTATGATGATTCTTCACTGGGAACTCCTCATGCTATGATTATTTACTAATGCACAGCGTTTAGTTTGGTGGATGTAATCTGGAAACAAAACAACAACATAACACAAGAATACCATCGACTATGATAAGACAGAATGATGACAAATCTGAAATATCAAAATAAATTATAATATTAACATGAAACTGTTACAATCTCACCCATGAGGTACTTCAAGTGTTATTGACTTCACTTGCCTTTCACCAAGACTATGGGAGAAAATTTACAATTACACCTCTTAATGGCTTCTTCAAGACACCTTTAAACTGATGGCTTCCTTCACACACTTCCTACAATATTTCTCACTACTTCCTTCTATGCTAAATGAGGGGGGTGGCCTCTCTATTTATAGAACTTCCAGGCTTATCCATCTTATCTCTAAGATAGGATAAGAAATCCACTCTGACGAATCATATTCCATACCTTAACTCTTATCTGTACATGTAAGCTTATCTGTTAAGATAGGATAAACCTTATCATTTTACATGGGTTCCACATTTTTAGACTTTTTACAAATAAAATACACAAAATATTTATGACCTCACTCCTTGTCTTTATTACCAATATAATATTTCTAATTCCTAATCATGTAGACCCTACTTCTCTAATTACCCAAACTTTGACATTTTAACATTACCGGACCACTTACGACAAATATTTACTTTTTACAACATTCCTATTGTACTTTGACTGTTACCGTACTCCACATTATTGGCGGCACCATACTGACGGTGCCGTTATCTTCTATCAGACACTACTACTAATTATACTTAACAACATCCTATTCCTAATACATACATTAATGAAATAGAAATTACAGAGGAAAATTTTAGTGTCGACAATATCTCTCTCGTGGCTTGGTGGCGGTGACAGAAAACCAGGGAATCTACCTCTGAAGAAGGCCAAAGTTGATTTTCTGGATTGCTGTGCTAGCTCTTCTTCATCTCCTTTTTCTTCAAGCGAATCAAAGGTGGATATTTTGGTGGAAAATCCTTTGGGATCTACCATGTAATATTGAATTCGAGGTTCTTTGATTTGAGATTGTTTAGTATGGATTGGGTATCACTCTTTTTGTTTACAATCTAGGAATGTACAGTTCAGTGATATATATATATATACACACACACTATTGTTTAGGAACTAGTTTTTTAGTTTTTGTACCACGATAAATTACATTTTACTCTCCTTGTTAATTCCAGTGATTTGTAGATTAATCATGGGCTTTAATAGGAACTTATTTTGAGAGTAGGGCCTTCTCCCTAGGAATATTCAGCAAAAAAAAACCCAAACAAAACACTAGTCAGGAGAAGCTTAGAGAATAAGAGGTATAATGAGACTATTTTGATTGGATTTGTAAAAGTGATGATTAGATTTTGTAGAATACTCCTCCATATTTCCATAAAGGTAAGATAATGCTTGTGATAATATATGGGCCTCACCTGAAATGACTTGTTTATGAAGAAGTCTAGTTTGTGAAGAAGTTCTCCAAAGAAGGTGAAAACTAAATTGACATTATTTTTAGCCCTTGATTTTTTCTAGATGTATATGAAGGTTTAAGTCATGGTTGAGCTGAAAAAGGGAAATTGTTTCCCTATTTATGAAGACTGGTTTTGGGGTATTTTGGAGAAGATTTTAGTAAAAGTTGAATATAAGGAGCTACATGAGGAGTTAGGACTCCATTAAAGTTGTGTTGTGATACTGGTTTAAAGGTATTTCCATTGATATATAAAACTTGATGTTTTTATATGGTATGTAGAAGTTATTACTTGATCTTTGAGGGTCAAGTTTATAGGATGTTTGTTCTAGCAGGGTGCCAATTAGGTTGATGAGATAAAGTGATGATTATTAGTTATTAATGATTTTTTAAGGTATTTGAGTGATTATAAGTCATTTATAAGTTTGTTACATGATTATTTTAATCTTAGAAGTTGTTTTTGTAGTGATGGACTGAGTTGAGCTCATAGCTAGTTCTTGAGTCCAAGAAGGCATAACAAGCATTTTGTAAAGATTATCTTAGTTGAAGGCCTTCCACTTATATTTGGAAGGATTTATAATATGTTATGGAAAAGTGATTCAGATATATTTCTAGTGGTATAAGTTTTGTGTCTTGGTGATTTGATCTAATGGGTCTTTCAGGTCATTTTGTGGAGAAGAAGGTAATTACATTTTCTGGACAAGATTGTTCTTACTGAAAGATTGAGTTGTTTAAAGCATGAGATGATTGAGTTGACGATTTATATAACATGGAGAGTAAATAGGGATTAATTTTTTTCCTAATTAATGAATTTCTATGTCTTTAAAGTATCATCAATGGTGCAAACTAATTGAGTTTGGAAAACTTGTTTTCGGGTAACTTGTTTTGGTGAAATGTAAAGTTGTTTTGGTTTGATTATATGGATGTTTCATACTGCATAAATTTCATATAAGTTTTATATAGGTTATGTGGTTTCCATATAGTTTTCACATGCCATAGTTGAGATAATCTTGGATGGTTTTGAGGCCTAAAGGTGAAATCAGGATGCTAGAAGCAACTATTTTGTGAAGGAAATGAGCCAGTGGGCCCATTTAATGAAATATTTGATTGGTTAAAGTAAATGTGTGACCATTTATGATTATTTTATGATATATTACTCATGTGTGGTGAATTTAGAAGCTTAACTAAGTTTGGTTTTGGTATGCATTGATTTTTCTCATCCTAGTGATGAGGTTTTGAGGCATCTTGGTGCAAGGTGAGACGCTTTTGGCATGGACGACCCATATGGGTCATATGTGACCATTTTAATGATTAAAATTGAATGTAATTAAGTGTTATTGGTTATGAAAAAGGTTAAGGACAAAAATATGGTGAGTTTTGAGGAAAATCTTATAAAAGAAAGGTTTTGGGTTCATTTTTGAACTAGTGCTCTTGGAGGGAAAAGTGTGATCCTAGTGTGAGTGTTTTACAAGTTTGAAGGATGATAAGATGTGTTTAAGGTTGAGGAATGTTTTAGAGCATGTGTGCAAGGGTTTAGAGCCAAAAAACGTTGAGAAGGAATCAGATAGAGTGAGTTTGAAGACCTAGGGTTTTAGCAAGGGTTTATGAGTTGAATTAGAGATCTCCATCAATTGTGGAAAAAATAAATTCAGATATCATCATAATTAGGTGGATGAGTTTGTGATTAGTAATTCTAGGGGGTTATAGCCTCCTTGTGGAGTGGTTGATTCACTAAATTAGGGGTTGGTTCTCCTTGTAGGGTTGGTGCTCTACTAAACTAGTGGTTGGTGCTTATTGTGAGGTTGGCGCCTCACTAAATTTGAAGCATGGAAATATAATGTTTATGTTTGAGTGTGATTTATTCCCCAAAAGGGTTTCCCACTTAAATATTATGTTTATGAGCTATCTCTTATGTGTTATGGTTCTTTAAATGTATTGTGACCACCTAATAAGTTATTGTTGTATGCATGTGAATGGATGCATGTTAATGAATGCTGCTATTAATGGTAAATGAAATAAGTGATTTGTAGGAATGATTCACCCCCCAGTCCATTTTTCTTCCTACAATAAATGGATAAATCAATACCAAATATTAGAGCACATGCAGGATGGAAATGGATTCTGCATGAACGGATCTAAGTATATGACACATGCATGGATACAAGTAAGATATTTATAGCATAGGGATCAAGATACGTAAGGATAACCACACGATGGAGGTTAAAAATTAAGTTAAATCATCATGTAGTATATGTTTAGGATTATTTATTGTTAAAATTAAATCATGAGTGGTGAAGGACAAGTTCCCACCACTATATATGTATGTGTCGCATCCATTGTAAGTAGTGGAAGTAAAAAGTGAGAAGTATGTGGTGGACGTAATCTAAGTGTATGCATTGTTGTTGAGTACAAGTTTGTAATGTTCTGTCAAAACTACTTATGTGTTTGTAATGGATAACTTAGTACAGATTTCCAAGGTTGGGAGAGATGAATGAGGTTTCATTGACATTCAGATCTTGATATTAATTGTATATGTTATGGAATGAATAATTAAATCCCCTTCTACTATTATTATCTTTGTCAAGTTTTCTATTATTTTGTCTTCCATTTTATGTTGCGCAATGTGTTATGCTGACTATACATCTTGCATGATCTAACAAAGAGGGACTTGGTAGGTTGTGTGTGCTTTGGGTGAGCACTTGGACATTAGTTCGAGTGATGTGCCAGTGTGCCCAAATAAGTGGTGATAAGAAATTCGACTACACTATTTTTGGATGTTTTAAGGAATGATGCTTAGACAAAAAAATTATTCATGTTATTTCACAAATCAAGAGATTAACCACAACAACTTCTATTTATCTCTGTATTAGAGGATCACTCACAAGCCTAAAATGGCTTAAATCTTGCAATAGCTGAAAATTATCACCTTAAATGGTCCTTAGCTAACTCAGATCCTAGTTCAACACCTCATTCAAATTATAATAATACATTCACAATGGATCAAAATGAAAGAAACAATCATCTTACCCAAATTCACCAAATTGACCAACTTCTAGATTTACTAGTTCTTTGTGCAAGAATGCAATTTTTTTTCTTTTTTTCCTTTAATGCTTCCTAGGTATCCTCCCCTATTTCAGACATTGAAATCAATCTTATTTCAATAATAAAAAGGATTCAAGATGACCCAAAACACCCAATTTCCTTCCTTAATCAAGTTTGCTTACTAGATGCGCTTAAGACAAGCATTTCTTGTAACATTCATGAATGGAAAATTATAGAGATACCCATAAGAGGTTGTAAAAATAATTAGTTATCTTTCATCATCCATAAATTTCATGAAAAATATTAGAACCATACTCCTTCACTAGATTTCTTAATCTCACCTTTTTCTTTTTACTTACTAATCCTCCATTAGGTCCAGAACAATCACTTTTCAATCATATCTTCTGATGCAAAAGGATTCAAGATTAAAAATATGTTTTTCAAAGAAACTATTAAGGATTTATAGCTGCCTATGAAGTTTCACCATCAATCTCAAGACCCAACTCACACTTCCTTTGTTAATGCACCTTTCCTATTAGGCCTCTGGTTGTGCAGGTCTACCTTCTTCTAGACTATCAAGTTTTTATTAAAAACCACCAAATTAAAATTTAAAATGATTTTTGAATCATTTTAAGGATCCTATAAAAATGATATGTTCCAATTTTTGGACTGAGATTCGTCTGATTTACCCCTTAAAATTGTAAGCCCTCACCATACCCTAACAGTGCATTACATAGGAGCCCTAGAAGATTGATTTTGTTATAACTTATTCTAAGATGAGAATCAAGACTCTAAATTTTGTGCAAATATTATTATGAAGGATATAAACCAGTTGATCTTACCAGTAGACCAAAAATATTCTAAAAATTCCAAACTTACCTTTTTTCCTAATAGGTCTGAATTGTGCATGCTCATGGAGGCATGGTCTTTAAGTCAAAGAGCATCTGTGTTTGAAATTTTATACAAGAAAAAGGTGATTAATGTTGACATATAGTGCATTGGTGTTGTCATTGATGTCAAAGTGGCATTTATGGAAAAGGGGTGAGTGGTAAAGTGAGACTCAATTCAAGATGGGTTCATGATGATTTCAGTGTGTTGAGGGCTTGGTAAGTGAGGTAGGAGAATGATGGAGGTATGGATATGGTTATTAAGCTTGAAATAGGTCTTCTAAAGGTCATACATGATGTTTCTATCATGTGTAAGATCATTTGGAATGAGTAACATTCCAAATTTTGAGAGTCACAGTTGTAACTGGCTCATTTAGGCTTAGTTCTAGAGCCTAATGAGATGCACGAGCTAAATGAAGGTCATAAAAAGACTAGGTAAGCATAGGAAGAGCCTAGTATAAATATATAGGGAATGTATGAGTGTTTAAAAGGATTATTTTATCTCCTGGAAGAAAAATTAAAATGTTCACCAAAGTGCCTTTGAGGACTGATAGTGAATACTAGGGTAAATGAGATTGGTATGAGATGCATATGAAAATTTATGCTAAAAAAACATATGGATCATGTAGAGGGATGTATTTTAGTGATTCATGTCATGTTTCATCAAGTTTTGAAGAATATTGTGGAAGTTATGCAAGTTTTACGAAAAATGGTTTATTGAGGAATGCAATATGAGCACCATAGCTTCTTAGAATCCAAAAATAATTTTCGAACTCATGCGGGAGCATAACTTGCAGAGGCCATAACTTTTGATCCGACCGTTGGATCGTCCTGAAATTTTACAGGGTGGTAGATATACATTAGTACTATACTAGGAAAAACTTTGCGTGCAAGGTTGTGCTCATTTTGGCACGTTTTCGGGCTCGGATTCCGTCATCTAGTGGCCTAAAATTGGCTCCGAATGTTTTTTCCGCTTTTGACTAGGTCTTAGAACTTTAATAACTTTTGTTGTGCTTGTCAGAATAAGTCCAAATTTTGCGTGAGCCATAATTTATGAATGCATATTTGGCACGCAAATTTTGGGGTCAATCTGAGTTGTTTTGCATTTTACGGTTTTTTGGCATTTTAGGGTTTTTGGCATTTTAGGGTTTTAGAGTAGTCTTGAGGAGAATTGTAATGATGTAATAGATCAGTGTGAATTCCAGAATGATAAGTAAGCTATTTTGAAACTCCTGGTTTTATTTGCAAAGCTGTTTATGTGTGTTTTTGGAGGTATTTCAACCTCTTGCAGCTGGATTCACATCACGAACTTCCTTTAGATAAATAATAGAAATAATTTTTTTAAGAGGATTCGGATCCTGAATTTTTGTAAAAAGGTTTAGGGAAATTAGGAAAATAAATAAAGAAGTTATGAGCATTTTTTTAACAGGGTTTCTCTCTCCTCAAGCCTCCTTGAAGTAGTAAACATAAAATGAATTTTATTGACTCAAAATGACTTGTGAAAGTTTTGGAAACACTCAAGGTTGTGGTAATATATTCCTAGGCCAAGATGAATTCATTCTTGCTAAGCCACACATAATTGAACTATACGGAAATGCCTCTATTTTGCAAGTTTTGCATGTATTGTTTGGGTTTGAAGATTCCAAGGTGAAAAATCAAGTGTGATTAATTATGCTTGATGTATATTCAATTATTTAGAATGGTCATAGGGATTTATCTTAGAATAATGGTGTAAAATCAGTTCCTCTCTTCTCTCACCATCAAAGTACAGTCATATAATGTAAGTAAGGTACTTGAAGGTCATCTTAAGTTCTCTAACCTAAGAATTGAACTAAGGAGTGAATATGAACACCTTTTACAGGTAATAAATGAATTTTTGATGCTCAAAATTATCTTATAAAAGTGTTATATAGTCATATCTCTCTTTTCTCAATCTAAGTCCTGGATTGGTCTTGACAAAATGATTGATTTCTGAGTGGTATTTGTGGGTTTACCATTACAAATCATGCCCTCAAGTTGTGAAGATGGTGTACAAGACTTCCTAGTACGTTACTCACTATGAATGGTAGTGTAAGTAGAGATTTATTTCAAGTAAGAAGTGTTTAGATAGTGTCTTGCAATTGTCATCTTAAAGAAACCGCGATCTTTGTAATAGATTATCTATTTCTCACATTACAATCCTTCAAGTTGGTGTGTGATTCAATAGTGACCTAAGAAATAGTTTCTCTCAGAAAGGTGCTGATGTTGCATTGAGAAAAAGGTTTTCTTAGTAAGGAATTTCCCTCTCTTGACGTTAGGGTTTAAATGTTTGAAACAATAAAGTAGGATTGTACTTGGGATCAAATCATGAAGTTGTCTCTGTAATCAATGCAAGAGAAGACTAAGAGATTAGTGTAAGAACATCATGATAAGTGTGCATAAAGTCATACTGATCACAAAATGAAGAACAAAATGCTAAAATGAATTCTAATATAGAGCTAGGGTTTGATGCTTAAAACCCCATTTGTGAAAGATTTTGAAAATAATGATGAATCTAACTTGTTAGAACTAATATAAGACAGATTTCCTAATCGGCGAAGCTGAAAAAATGATCACTCTTTCATAAAAGGCATGTCCAATCATTGTGGAATAAGCTTGCATATGTTTTCCTTCAAGTTTTTCAGTGTTGCAAGACTGTGTTATGTTTTGAAGGTGTCATGAAGAAAACCAATGCTGATTTAGTGCTCTGATGGTTGTAGATCCTAAAACCATTCTAAGAATTCCTTCTCAAAGCTATGAAGGTATTTGAAAATATCTTCTCTCTTCTTTATACCATATCAGATATATCTTTGTTATAGTTGGAAATTCTTCATAACTGTGAGAAATTAAGTGTTGAAGAAGAGTGAATGGAACTAGAAGTTAATTGGTGAATAATGAAGTGATTTAAAGGGATGTTATAGAATGTATAACATTTTATTACCTTGAGTACACGTGGAGTAGGGTCTGTTAATTTTCAAAATGTGAGTTACTCAGGAGGGAATTGTAGAAGTCTGTATATATGTTCCATGGTAGAGTGAATTAGTTTAAATAGAATCTTGAAAGAAATGTTAAGGTGTAAGAGGGTTCAAAAATATCATTCAATTATTTGATCTCAGAAGCACCTGCAGACCATGAAAGAGAAACTGAAACAAGAAAAAAAATTATGAAATTCTAAGTCAGTTACTAGTGTAGTCTCCTTAGTTCACTTGGTTTGAGTTGTTAAGAAGGAAAGATGAGAAGTCCATTTAAGTATTTGGTTATCTAAAAAAGGTAAAATATTTATAATTCTAATGTTGTTGAGGCAGTGTAAAAACAAAAAGTGTACAAATTGGAAAATGTGTGTAAAGTAAGAAAAATGAGGTTAGAATAAAAGAGGAAGTGGAGCATAAACTTCCAGATCTCATGGATAATAATGTATGAGTAGGTGTGACTAAAAATGATACATTAGGTGTATGAATAGATGGGAGAGAAAATAAGTTAAGTGTTAAGTGCTGAAACTTGGAGAATTACAGGTATATGTTGAAGACCAATCAGAGACAACAATATGATTGATGAGAAACTAAATGAGTGAATAGGTGTGAAGAGGATATAGTGCTAATAGTTATGATATTTTAGATGAATAAAGACTTGAAAAATATATAAATTTGAGTGTGAAAATATCCATAACTAGTACTACAACAACATGTCCATTCAAAAGGTGAAGCTTGAAATTGAGAGAGCATGATATGTGAATGTGAATGAAATAATATTGGTAAAATAATACCTTGCATTTGATTTGATGATCAGAAAAAAGAGAAATTAGAATCAAAAATGCAAAGAGAAGTTAAGTGAGCTAATCTAGTTATCACTATCAGTTGTATAAGAGCACAGTTTTAGTGTGACAAAAAACTTGAAAAAGTCTAAGTTGTAGCTTAGGATGTGGGTAGTTGTTGCTTCACTGTAATTTGAAGCTTACTAAAGATCATTTGTTACTAAAATAAACTTGGGAGTTACAGCTACCAGACTAGTTGAAGCTTGTCAAAGAGTGAGCATAAAATTGGTTGAATCTTGGAGTTGTAGCTCCATGTTGAGTAGTAGCTCAAATTTGAAATCAATGTAACAAATACATGAAATTATTGTCCTAAGCCTAGTTATTGGTTTCAGTGGATTTTTTCCTAGTTTGGGTTTCCCACATTTAATTATTTCTCTATGTTTTATCTATTATTCTAGTTGCTTGTGGATTTTGGTTTGGTTTTGATGATACAAATTAAGTGATTTATTTTGTGAGGTAAAAATTGAACATAAATTGATTCGCCCCCCACATCAGTTTCTTGATTTCAAACAATCAGTATCATATCCTGGTCCTCTTGAATCAAGTATAACAACTTGGAAGATATCTTTAGATCAAAAACATGGGTGCACCAGTTGAAGTAGTCCTAAAAAAGAAGTATGAAATTTCTCAAGCCTTGATTGTTGAGTTAAAGAAGGAAATCAAGCTTCTGGAAGGAAAACATGGTCAAGAACTGAATGAAATGGCATCATTTGTATAGAAAGTGTCAATGGATTTGAGAGACAAATAAAATTCTTACCTTAAACATGAAGAAGAACTAAAGAATTTGAAGGTTGATTTGAAACAAGCCACTAGTAAACTTGATGACTTACAAAGAAAACAAAGGCATCCTAGTGAAAAATCATAACTAGTACAAAATTAAGCAAATCAAAATGAATTAGAGCATAAGATATGCCAAGAAAATATCCAAGCTAAGAGTGAAGAATGTGAGAGACTAAATGCATAATTAAAGACTTTAAGAGAAGAACTAGAATAAGCAAGGAAAAGGGAATTGAGGGCTGAGTCGAGCCATGTATCTCGCTAAGGATGTTTTGATACCAAGAAGGAGAAAAAATAACACATGAATACCATTAGGTAGCCAAATTCAAGGATAATCTCAGGTAAGTTTCATGGAATTTACTTTTCATGCAATGTGTTTGGGCATAGAGCTAGAGATTGTAGGAAAAAAGTAGATGAAGAAAATACTTGAAGAGATTGTAGGACTGAATATGAGAAGAACATAGTATGTTTCAATTGCAAAGAAAAGGGTCATATAGCAAAGTATTTCCTATAAGAACCACTGATTCAATTTTGGGAAGAAGAAAAATCAAGAGGCAAGAACCAAGTTGTATGTTTCAACTGCCATAGGCAAGGGAACTTTGCAAGACACTGTCATAAATCCCCTAGATATAGCTATAAGTTGTTGGAACATAATGGTTAAGTGGGCTGGTAACTCCTTAATTAATATGGGTCCAACATTATATTATAAGTTAAATATTTAATAATATTTATATTTATATTTATATTTTTAAATATTTAAACCTTGGAATATGTGTTAACCGGCTTAGTTGAAAGGATGAGTTGGGAGACATACCTGATCACCTCATATAAAAAAGGACTTCAGGTCCTCATTTGATATATTGGAAAAATATATCAAAGGTGTGAAAATAAATATTAATTGATTTGATTTTTACCCTTGTGATTAGGGTTAGTAAGGAGGAGGTTTCTACTGGATGTAATTAATTCATTTCACAGTGGTTTTTTACATTCGGGTTTTCCACTATAAATCATATGTTCTGTGTTATTTACATTCTGTAAGTATTTATTTAATTACCATGCAATATAGTTTATTAATTTGATTTTATTTATTCATTTTAATGTTGCATAATATATTGATGTTTACTATTTAAGTTGATTAAACTCGTTGTCATTCAAATCCTTGAATTCCAACACAAGTTGAATGTATTCAATAGGAAAGGAAAAAATGTAAAGTAAAACTCTAATAATGAGATCAAGTCAGCCATGTTTCATAGAAACACTGGAAATAAAGAAGTCAAGTACATTTATAGATCAAGGAAACCAATTCTAATCCTAAAAATAAAAAGAATGACAAGAAACTATCATGGGAAGATGATGCAGAGACTCAACTATCAATGATAGTCATAGGGTATTCTAGCACAAACAAGACAACAAAAAGTGATGATAAAGGAAAAAAAAGGTTGACAAGTCTCAGTGACGAATCATGAAGAATATTTGCATCAAGCTGTGTTAGAGCACAGGTGTATGAGTTGCAGTATGTCATGTCTATCAGGAACTAAACCAGAAAATGAGACTATCAGATGATGTGATTTTTCACACAAAAGAATACATCCAAGAAGAATAACAAGGTCATAAGGTATTAGAAGGGAAAGAATTGATTCATCTTGTTGTTTTGATGACTTTCTTCTATTTTGAGGCGATCTCACAAAATGATATGCCTTCTCTAGGCTTCTATAAGGTATATACCAGCTAAAAGAAGCTTGGTTTTGCCTTGAATTTGTTTACTAATATGCCAATTAAGTTGTTGTTCATAATGAAATGGACCTTGAATTGGTAAAATATTATCCTAAAAGGAAGTTTTCATTAGTTTTTTCTCGATTGGAGTCCTCCATTAGGTTTTCTAAGGTATGTCAGTTTCCAAAGAATGGGTTTCTCTAGTCCCATGTTGATGTATTAGTGCTCATTAAAGCTACTAAAATGTTGAAATTATTGAGTGTTCTTACATAGTGTGTGTGATCAATGAAGTTTCATGTTATTATTTATCACTACTTCTCATGATGGAAAGGTTAAGTCATGAGTGTCATATTTCCTGTTAGGTTGTTGTATTGTAAGAAAGAAATGTCTCAAAATTATATATTCCCTGTCAAATGTCTTGAGTCAACTGTTCAAGCAAATTTTCTGTGTTGTAATCCGAAACAATTAGATTGGCGTTGAGCCCTAGTGTACATTCCAACTAAGATCAAGAATATGCATGTGTCATGTGACACAAGTGTCAGGTGCACATTTTCCCTTGTCTAGAGTGTGTTGTCTTCAATAGAGTGAAATTTGAACATTAAGAACTATGATCTAATACTTCCTAAGTTGATGCCCTCATACAAGGTTGATCTCAATTATGCCCACGCCTTGTGTCAACATGGTTTTTAAGTGATCATAGTCTGACTACATAGTCTATCTTTAGGTCTTTCAAAGTATATATTTGTCCTTTTATTATGTAGTAATGTATAATTCTATTTCAAGGTGATCAAATTTGTAAATGAATGTCAAATAATGTCCATGATTTTCAAAGAGTTAATTTTATTAGAGAAGGTTCAAGAGTGTATCTATACCTGTCTTACAGTCAATCAACATGTAATTGGAGCTAAAAGAACACATGAAGATTCATCAATCAGGTAATTAATCAATAAAAGGGGATCATAAAATTTGAAAACCAGTCCATGTTTGAATGTGTTCCAATAAGGGGTCAGAGATCAGATGTCAAGTAAAATCCTATGTTTAATAGTGTTGAATATCAGATGTGAAGTAATCCAAGGTGCATAAAGCATTTCTACCTAAGTTATGAAGGTCTAATTCTGATAGAAGGGACTATGCTCAAGATGTGATTTCTACATATAATACAATCAGGTAGTAAGACTGAGAGCCTGGAGAGTGACATGTAACAAGAGGTTTAAGTATCTCTAGTGTTTAATGGAGAAAATATTGTTATCTCATATGAAGTGTTTATCACTATGAAGGAAGACAACAGTGGAAAGAACATAGAGGTTTGAAGTGACAAGTTATTCAACTTGGAGGACCTACATGTTATGTCATGAGCACCTTGGGAGGATTTCATAATATAAGAATTTATTGTATCTTGTAAGGTATGCAATAGGGTCATCTTAAGATATAACTTTAAAATATGGTTCTCCTTTAAGTTTTGAAAATAATTAGGACATTGAAAGATACATTTTTGTGAACATTGTAGCACAGAATACTCTTCTCGGGCTTCAATAGCACTAGCTAGGGCTTTGAGAAATGAAACAACTCTAGAAATCCTCTAAATCAACAATCTGGCTTCCAAAAATTTGATAGAATATCACCATGGAAGGTGTCCTGTTAAGTGATTTTAGAAGAATAAATTTAATTTTTCATTGGACGTATTTTGCAAACATTTTCGTGACAATCCTCTAAGATGGCAGGATTGTGCACAATCAAAGGGCTAATGGAACAAGTCCCTTTATAAAGGACCTAACGTCTGTACATAAATTTCAACATTGAAACTTCTTGGGTAGGAAGAAGAGATTAATGAGTGCCTAATAATGTAGAGAAATAATTTTTTAAACCTCTATCAAATAAATATATGGATAGCACAAGATTTTCACAGGCTAGTTGAGATATTATGAGTCTAGAAATGAAAAGCAGGATTTGAGCATGAAGATTGAAGAGTTAGTTTATGAGATTTACCATGCATCTTTATCTTACCACATGGTAACTAAGGAAGGTTTTTAGTTCATGTGTTGGGTATGAAAGCAATCACTCATAACCATGGGTAATGGTGCAAGATATGCTAGTCTTAAGGGATCAATGAAGGTGGGATTGACCAAGCTTGAGATGGAAGCTTGGGGTATTGGATTTCTTTGGGTTATTTTTTTTTGTTTGTTCTTAGATTATGGTTTAATCCCTTGCATAGTAGGGTACAAGGTAGTAGGAAGAGGTTTGAGAACCAAGGTAGCAAAAATTTCCATGGTTGAGAAAGAAGCTAATACAAGAAGAACTTGAGCAAATTAAGTCTAAGAAAGATAGGTGTCAAGAGGAGTGATACTGGGATCTGAAAGGACATCTGATGCAGGGTACTCAACAAGATATAGTTTCATTGACACTATGTTAACCTATGAAGAGTAGGGATAGATCAGTGATGCATATAGAAGCCATTTAAAGTCTTGCAAAATATTGAAATTATGCACCAATTGGGGTGAAGGAAATTTTTTGGCATCTAAATTATAGACTTCTAGAACAAAGGAGGATAATATGACTAAAAACAGGGAGAGCAATATGAGTGTTAGGGAAGATTCAAAATTAGTGCTCTCATTATGGTAATGTTGTGAACAAAGTTATACTTTTAGGGCTATATTATATCTGTCCAGTAATATTCATGTAGCTTATAGTATGAGATATTCATCTTAGGGGGATCATTATAAGAATGTTCCCAAGGATTCTACAGGCTATCAAAGAAGTCAAAATGCACAAAAAAAGTTGCTACATGGACTATACATTAGTTTGTAGAACTAAATAGAGATAATAAGATGCTAAGAGATTATGTGAGTTTGGTTTGATAAGAATGAATTTTGTTCTCAGAAGGAGTGGTATAAAGTCAAGATGAAGACAAGAAATAAGATACACCTTCAAGGGGAGATGCATCTATGCCAAGAACAGTCCTTGAATTCCCATTCGTTGTTGATTAGAGTCAAAGAAGATGGAACACAGTCCTCGGGGGGGCCTGTAACCAAGTAAAATCTTTCTTGAATTTGTTGTTCTTGGTTGTCATTGTGTTCATGTGAAGAGGTCAAGTTTCATTTTTCATAGATGTTAAATGGGGAGAGATTTCTATCAGAAATAGGGAAAGGTGGTTAGAAGTTGCTAGTGCATGTTTACCATCAAATGTTTCTGAGTTGTTTCCATCAATGAAAAAGGGGGAGATTGTTGAATCATGGTGCATTGATGTTGTCATTGATGTCAAAGTGGAATTTATGGAAAATGGGTGAGTGGTGGAGTGAGACTCATTTCAAGATGGTTTTAGGATGGTTTTAGTGTGTTGGAGGCTTGGTCAGTGAGGTAGGAGAATGCTGGAGGTATGGAGATGGTTGGTAATCTTAACACAGGTGTTCTAACGGTCATACATGATGTTTATAGCATGTGAAAGAGCCTTTGGAATGAGTAACATGTCAAATGTTGAGAGTCACAATTGTAACAGGCTCATTTAGGCCTAGTTCTAGAACCTATTCAAGTGTAAGAGCTAAATGTAGGTCATGAAAATACTAGGTAAGCATGTGATGACACTATCTAGGGAATGTATGAGCATCTACAAGACTTATTTTAGCTTCTGGAAGAAAAATTCAAATGTTCACCAAAGCTTCCTTTGAGGAATGGAAATTAATATTGAGGTAAACGAGATTGGTATGTGTTTCATAGGATAATTAATGGTTAAAAAACCTATGGATAATGTAGAAAAGTGTGATAAAGTGCTTCATGTCAAATTTCATCAAGTTTTGAAGAATATTATGGAAGTTATGCAAGTTTTACTAAAACTGGTTTATTAAGGAATGCAATATGAGCACCCTGGATTCTTAGCATCCAAAAAAATTTCTAGAGCCTCCTTTAGATAAATCATATAAGGAATTTCTAAAGCACTAATCCAATCTAAAATTTTCAATTTTTTTTAGGGAAATTGGGCAAGAAACAAATAAGTTATGAGCATTTTTCTAACATGGTTTCTCTCTCCTCAAGCCTCCTTCTTGAAGCGGTAAGCAAAAAATGAATTGTCTTGACTAAAAATGACTTGTGAAGGTTTTGGAAACACTTACAGTCATGGTAAGCTCCTCCTTTTCCAAGACGAAGTCATTTTTTCTAAGCCATGCATAATTTAATTGTACAGAAAATGCCTCTATTTTGCATGTATTGTTTGGGTTTGAAGATTCCAAGGTGAATAATTAGGTGTGATTTCTTATGCTTGATGTCTATTCAATGCTCTATAAGGTTATCACAATTTTTTCTCAGACTTATGGTGTAAACTCAGTTACTCTCTTCTCTCACCATGAATGTGTAGTCATACAAAGAAAACAAGGTACTTGAAGGTCATCTTAAGTGCTCTGACATGAGAGTTGAACTAAGGAGTGAATATGAACACATTTTATAGGTAACAAATGAATTTTTATGCTCAAAAGTATATTGTTGAAGTGGTATATAGTCATAGCTCTCTTTTCTCAAGCTAAATCCTGGATTGGTCTCGAAAAAAGGATTGAATTCTAAGTGGTATTTGTGGGTTTACCATTAAAAACCATTCCCTCAAGTTGTGAAGATGGTGTACATGCCTTCCTAGTAGGTTACTCACTATGAATGGTAGTGTGAGTAGAGATTTCTTGCCAGTAAGAAGTGTTTATATCAAGTCTTGCAGCTGTCATCTTAAAGAAACCCTGATCTCTGTCATAGATTATCTATTTCTCATGTTGGAATCCTTCAAGTTGGTGTGTGTTTCAGTAGTGACCCAAGGAATAGTTTCTCTTAGAAAGGTTCCCATGTTGCATTGGAAATTTTTTTTACTTAGTAAGGACTTTCCCTCTCTTGAAGTCAAGGTTTAAATGTTTGAAATAGTCGAGTAGGAAAGTACTTGGGCTTAAATCATGAAGTTGTCTCTATAGTCAATGCAAGAGAAGATTGAGAGACTAGTGTAAGGACCTCAGGTGAAGTGTTCATAAAGTCATAATGATAAAAAAATGAAGAACAAAATGATAAAATGACTTCTAATATAGAGCTAGGGTTTGATGCTTAAAACCTCATCTATGAAAGAGTTTGAAAATCACGATGAATCTAACTTGTTAGAACTAATATAAGACATATAACCTGATTGGTGAAGCTGAAAAAATGATCACTTATTCATAAAAGGTGTGTACAGTCATTGTGGAATAAGTTTGCATGTGATATCCTTCAAGTTTTTCAATTTTGCAAGACTATGTTATGATTTGAGGGTGTTATGAAGAAAACCAGTGTTGATTTAGTGCTCTGATAGTTGTAGATGTTGAAAACCTTATAAGACTTCCTTCTCAAAGCTATGAAATTATTTAAAAACCTCTTCTATCTACTTTATAACATATAAAATATATCTTTGTTTTAGTTAGAAATTCTTCATAACTGTGAGCACTTAAGTGTTGAAGAAGAGTGAATGGAACCTAAAGTTCATTGGTGAAGAATGAAGTTATTTAAAGGGATATAAGAGAGTGTATAGGAGAATATATAACGTTTATTACCTTAATTACACGCGGAGTAGGGTCTGTTAAGATTAAAAATGTTAGTTACCCAGGAGGGAATTATAGAAGTCTATATATATACGTTACATAGAAGAGTAAATTAGTTCAAATGGTCATAAAGATTCAAATGTTATGTTATCATATGGATTCAAAAATCTCATTCAATTATTTGATCTCAGAAGAATATGTACAACAATGAAAGTATAGTAAATTGAAACAAGATAGTAATTATGACAATTCTAAGTCCAGAATTTACTAGTGAAACATCTCCTCAATTCACTTGGTTCAAGTTGTTAAGAAGGAAAGACGAGAAGTCCATTTAAATGAAGTTGAAAAGTCAAGAGACTAATTTTTTGGTTATGTACAAAAGGTAAAATATTTGTAATTATAATGTTGTTGAGGCAATGTAAAAACACTAAGTGTAAAAATTGGGAAATGTGTGTAAGGTTAAAAACATGAGGTTAGAATAAAATAAGAAGTAGAGCATAAACTTCCATAGACCTCTTGAATGGTAGCTGTAAATTTTTGAGTATGTGATTAAAAATGATACATTAGGTGTATGAACAAATGAGTGAGAAAAGAAGCTAAGTGTGAAGTGATGAAACTTGGAGAACTGTAGGTATATGTTGAAGACCAATCAGAGACAAAAATATGATTCTTTGAGATACAGAGAAATGAGTGAATTATTGTGAAGAGGATTCTAGTCTAAGAATAATTTTATGATCTTATAGGTTAATGGAGACTTGAAAAATATATAAATTTGAGTGAACACATGCATAACTGGTATTGTAACAACATGCACATTCAAAAGGTGAAGCTTGAAAGTGAGAGAGCATGATATGTGAACGTGAATTAAATAATACTTGTAAAATAACACCTTGCATTTGATTTGGTGATTAGGAAAGAGAGAAATTAGAATCAGAATTGAGAAGCGAAGTTGAGTGAGCTAATATAGTTGTCACTATCAGTTATATAAGACAACAATTTCAGTATGACAAAACTATTGAAAACGTCCAAGCTACAACTTAGCATGTGGGGAGTTTTTGCTTCCTTGTAAGTTGAAGATTACTAAATTTCAATTTTTGCTAGACTAAACTTGAAATTTGAAGCTTCCAGAAAGGTTGAAGCTTGTCAAAGACTGAGTAACATCTTGGTTGAATCTTGGAGTTATAACTCCATGTTGAATACTGGCTCAACTTTGAAATTAATGTAAAAAATACATGAAATTCTTTTCCTAAGCCTTGTTATTGGTTTCAGTGGGTTTTTTCCTAGTTTGGGTTTCCCACATTAAATTCTGTCTCTCTGTGTTATCTCTTATTGTAGCTACTTGTGGATGTTTGTTTGGTTTTGATAATACAAATTAAGTGAATTGTTTTGTGAGGTAAAATTTGAATAGACACTAATTCACCCCCCTCTCAGTGTCTTGATTTCCAACAATTAATACTCTTCAATAAATTTTAAACCCGTTATCATAAATCTCACCTCTTTTCAAGAACATTCTATGACACAATTTGCAAGAATACAAACAAAATCACTCCAACTGTTACTTCATCTCAGTCTAGGTTACTTAAGGACTCCTTTTATCACTATAAAGAGTAAGTTGTGCTCTAAACCTTAATACCACATTGATAATAACTCATAACACGTGATTCAACCCAGACATGCTCTTTCCATAAAATCCTTAAGATGACTAATTCTAACTTTTTAAAAGACACTCATATTTATCCTTTCATAGTCTAAGTTTTCTTCCCTTGCAGCAAGACTTAGAGGAAAAAAATAAAAAAATACCACCTTTTACACATGAACATAACATGCATGACAATCTTATCAGTAAGAAGCAAAGGGTACTTCATAAGACAATTCATATATGTGCTTAAAACACAGTTTCATAACCAACACTATGCATTCATACAAAATTTCACATTTTCATCGTTCATTTTCCCTCCTCCCCAATTTATTTCCTTGAGGAATGTCTTATAGCTGACTCCTACGAACTCATATATTCGAACTTCATCATTGCATGTATCTCCTTGCATTTCTTACCTAACCTAAAAATCCCATAATGACTCATTATGTGCCTCCATTAGCCAAAATAGGCACTTTACAACATTTTAATGACTCTTGTATCATCTACTTGACCTATAACATCCCATACACACCCTTCAAACCTATAAAACAACATAGAAACACTTTACTAACTCATAGTTCTTTGTTTTCATCCTTAAGAGATTTGAACACAAAAATGGAGGGAAAGACATGAATTTGAAAATTCAAATTTTTCAACACCTAAAAAATACCTCTTATGCCTTTCTCATGCTCTCACACCTTTTTTTGAGTCCACATCTATAATTAGAGTGATGATTGTCCATTTGAAAGTTTCCCGAAGATGCACCTACATCAAGGAATGAACAATGTTGCATGCTATTAAGAATACACCAAGTGATGATGAATCACTCGGGACAACTCAAGTAGAATGCATTGTTACTCATGGTTTGTGCATATCACTTTTATGTTTAGATAATTATCGTCACAAAATATATTTTATGATTAATTAAAGTTAATCATTGTTGACTACCTTTGAGTATTTGTGCCAATTTATTTGGTAGGATTACTTAACCCGATTTATTAAATGTTAACGTGTCACGAGTGCATGAGCACTTAATTTACACAATGGATTTTTTTATCTCCACACAATGTTAATAAACATTGATTTATTAAAAATACTACATTTCTACAATATTATGAATTCATTGTGATGATGTTGGCATTTAAGTAAGATTGAGCTAAATCACATTAAGTGGTGGTACGTGTGTTGGTTTTAATTAGTTTGAGAAAATTGATCCACACTTATGTGGAGTTGTTTTAACTTTCTATTAACACCATGTTGTGGTGAATTCATGGTTATCAATCCTATGCAAGTGGGATATTTTCTTAAATTGAATTGTGCCACTATGTGGAAGACAGCTTGGTTAGGTTTGTTAAATTTGAAAGAGAAATGTGGTTTTATTGGGGCGTGCTTTTATTTGAAGTTTTGTAAAGCTTATTTTGGGGTCTTATTTTTTAGTGAATTACAATCCAAACAAGGCAACAAGGATTTTGGGAAAATTGAGAATTGATTTGAATCTTATACATGACTTCCTAAATCACTGGGTAAGTGGAAAATTTTGCAATATACTTCCATTCCTTCTTTAGGAATTAATAAATGTTTTTGGGTTATTAAAGAGTGTGAATGAAAACCATGTTTTATTGAGCAATATAGTTTTTACATTCAGCTATTATATGAGCGTGTAAACATGGTTTTATTAGATAAATAAAACAATTTGATTATTTTGATCATATGATTGTTCAATAAAGATCTAAAAAAATTGTATGGGTAAGGTTTTTCCCCTTTGTGATTATTTAGAAAAATAGTTGCAAACTTTGTTTTAAGAGGGATTCACCAAGATTTAGTTATCATTTGGTTATAAATAAAACTAGTCCTTGGAACCAATTTAATAGTTGATTCACTTTTGATTTAATCATATAGTCAATCTCTTTTGACGAATTCTTAGTTATAAGAAATATGGGATTTATTTCCTTGACTATGGCATATTTTATAATACCCATGAATGTTTAAAAACAACATGAAAACTTATTAGTGTGCATTGGTAAAACTTGAGGGTTATTCTTCAATGTCAACAAGTTAGTAAACATGGAAACATTGTGGTTGCATGAGAGAGGAAAGTAGTAAGAACTCCATTTCAAAAGAATATGTTGATCTTCAAATTAGATTGCAATAATTTCAATTATGAATCTATATGCACGATAATGTCTGGGATTCTTTTATTCTTGCACATATAAACCTTCAATTAGAATCTAAAGTGGTAAGAGGTTTGAAAAGTGGATTTCACATTCCATTGTGTAGGCTAATTTACCTATAATTTAGTCTTCCTAACTACATGATTATAGTTACATAATATGAGGACGAGTTTGTAAACTAGTGACAAATGAGAATATTATTACTCTATTATGATTTTTGGAATATATGGTTATTATTTTTAATGACTTATAACATAACAATAATAAAAATTATCATCCAAAAAGGTATAATCCACCAAAATAACAACTAATTGTGGCAAAACATGTAAATTTGCATTCATGGTTATAATGTAGCGGGAGACCCTTAGTCGAGAGCATAGATAACTTCACATAGACTATGAGAAGGTGTTATCTTGTTTAAAACTATCATTGTTATATCAATTCATGATTATTTAAAACAAAACCGGTTGTTGCAACAAAATTAGGAGTTTATTTTAAGAGGAGACAAAACATGTTTCATTTATAAATATGACATTTCTTGGGTGGAATGAATACACAAAATGGAGATGTAAATGTTCAAATGTAAACACTCCTAAATATAGAAAAAAACCCTTCTTATTTGATAAAACACTATATATATATATATATATATATATATCACTAAAGTGAATGGGCTGGTCAGTCTTGAATTAAATAAACTCATATTGTTTTTTGGTTTATGCGATCATAAAATATAGAGTCGGATTATGACTTAGATTATATGGAAAGTATGCTTGGTTGCTGATGAATTTTATTAGTGGTTAACTTATAAACTAGTAGTCATCATTATAAAGCATGTAACCTTGTATCTTTAAATTAAACATTATATTTAACTCTATTGTTTTTAATGGTTTAATGATTTTAAACTTTGAACACATGGAATTATATGCACACATATGTGCTGATGCAGGGGCATCATTCAATGAAGCATCCAAGTGTTTAATTCTCCCTCCTTGTCATGTTTATAAGCTATCAAGCATCTATGAGGTCATAATGAGATGAAGGAAGTCATTTAGAGTTAGTGAGGGTCTAGGGAATTTTAATTTCCTTTCATACCATGTTTCCCTCCAAAAATGAAATTTGAATCTCAAAACATGTAAAAGAACATAGTGAGCTTGAAAAGGGTATGTAAGAGGTTAAGTAAGTGGATACATGCCCTAGGTTGTGAATAGAGTCATGAAATGTTTAAAGTTGTAAAAATGACTCGTGATGTAAGACATATCGAAAATCCCATAAGGAATCTTAGAAGTTAGTTATGTTTTTGAAAGATATGACATAATGAGATAAGAGGGGGAAGGTATTCAAGCATAGGAGTTAGTTAGATCCTCCAAGTGTAGGTACAGAGAAGAGGGAGAGTGGAATTCCTCAAGAGGAAGATAAAAATAATGGAAGAATCACAATTTTTGTATATAGACAGATATCTTGCAATAAAGAACTCTGTTTTTGCGTATAATTTTTTTTTTTGATGTTATGATTGTGATTTTTACTAAGAGTTGGAATCATTTATTAATGAAATATTTAAGGATAGGATTATTAAGAGACCTTATGAATTCTTTGAGACTGCGATCACTCTGACATTTGCATGGAAACACTTGCCTAGTATTGAGAAAATAGTGAGAATGTGACTGATCCTTGGTAAGTTTTGATGAATTATTTTATAAACACATTGTTGAATCTTGTTATAGATAAAGTAATATTACAACATGGATATAGAGTAATTTTATATTTATATATGTATTAATTTTCCTTGGTGTCAAGTTAACAGTTGTATGCAAGAACACCGTGATTGTACATTCAAAGTTTTGACAAGTATTGATATTTTTATTACCTACTTGGTGCATGGTATGAAATTTAATTTATGAATAATGTATATGATTATAGGGGACATATGATCTAAAGAGTAGAATGATTAAGCATGTAAACCAATTTTTTTGAAAATGTGAATGTTGAACTGTGAATTGGGTGTTACAGGGAAGGGCAATCTAGAAAGTAAAAAAAAGGTGAAATTTCAAGATATTCAATGCTCACTGGTAAGAAATTTTTTTGGAGGCCATGAAAAAAAACTATAACCAAAATTTATAGCTTTAATTCATTTTCAATTAATAGTTATGGTCAAAAGAGACCTCTCAGGCTCATTGTGCATGCAACTAGGGTTTTGGAAGAAAATGTGAATTAAAATTACTTGGGAGTGGAATTTTGATTTGAAATTTGGAAAAAACCTTCAATACCTTGTCCACCAATAGAATCAAGAAGATTTTTAAGATTTTATTGGTGGAATTCTAAGAAATTTAAGATAGTCTCCTTCACGGGACAATTATACAGTCTATAACCTAGTCAAGAAAACTAATTTACAAAGAATGCTACAACTGGCTTGTGAGTTCAAACTTGAAATTTTAGAGGGAGAATAAAGGAAATAAAGGGTACCCTAAAATATTATCATTGTGTTTTGAAAAATCAGATAAAGTGAGATGATCATGAAAGAGGGTTCTAGAATACGTAATGAGGGTTTGAAGCTAAGATTAACAAAGTGACACAATAGGAGTTAGACTAAGAATTAAGCCTATAAAATTTGTAAAAAAGTTGGGGGCATGAGAACACAACTAGGTGAGGTGATAGTTCACTGAGAGGAGCTATAAAAAGGAAAAAAATAATTAAGAAAAAGAAACGAGTCTTGAGAACAAATAGGGAACAAGGATACAAAGAGTGAATTGCAGGGAGTTTGAAGAAGAATTGAACCCTGAAGTTTTTTGAACATGTCAGAGATGTATAAAGGCAACTATTAGAGGTAATAGGCCATGATGGTGAGTGCTAGAGCCTTGAATGCATGGTGGGAGGAACCCTACTTGACTTAAATTATCTAAGGGCAATCTTGTGGAGTGAAGAGTAAGATTAAGTTTGATTTGTTGAATAGATTACCATATTAATTCTAACATTTTTATGAGACTGTGAATAGGACAAGAGGATTAAAAAGATATAAACTTGAGAAGAGTTGAAAGTGCATACTAGGACAAGAGACCAAGAGTAAGAAAGGTGAGAGTAAGTGAATAACATGTCTTTTGATGGTTGATGGACTATTGTGAGATGTTTTAACATAAATTAATGTATTGGAGTAGGGTTTAGAACTGAGAAAAGTCTTGTAAGGTAAAATTTGTTGACTTTATTGTATGTTAGGACCATTGAAGAATAGGAAGATATACTCAGTTTGCAGAGTTGAAGTAGGAGGATTGAATTTCTCTTCATTATTCTGAATGAATGATCAAATGGATAACCTTGATGACATCATGTGCCTACATGCATTTACCTGTATGAGGATTATGTAATACTTGCACTAATCTTGGAGATGAAAATGGGGTCAAGAAGAGGGTTTTTCCTCTTATTGATGCCATCCTCCTCTCCTCAGACACTATAGTAGTGTGTAAAAAAATACCTATCTTATATATTTGTGTAAACAATGATATATTATACTACCAACATGGTACAAAATGCTTTGGCCAAATTAATGTGATTACTATAATCGGTTCTAATTATATGTTTCCTAGAGCTATATGATGTTTTTTAGAAACCAATATGATAGAGGAGTGCATAGTTCATTTTGTTGAATACATATATTAGAGTAGTATTTATTATACACACATGGTTATGTATTTAATAATTTTTTATGAGATGGATTCCTATTTCTATTCCTTTCGTTAAAGGCTAGGGACACTATCTAATTCTAGATTGTGAATGAAGATCCCTTGTGGTTTGTGGTTGGAGGTAAAATTCTCAGAGGATATCCTTCCTCAAGTGCACTGACATTTAGGACACAAAATAATGCAAATTACAATTGTAGCTATGTGGTTTAACATTATTTTGTTACTTGATAGTAGGTTGTCTCAATTAATGTAATCCTAGAAAAATGTACTTTCATTTATGTATTTATGTTATGGTAGATGATTATGAATGCTGTAACAAATTATATTTTTTGAGTTTGAAAACAACAAAACAAGTTTTATAAGAGTTTATGAATGGAGGTATAACTTCTGAATATGTGTTAAACATCGAGCTTATAATTGGACATAGAAATTGAAATATTTTTTATGAGTTATAAATGTTTAATTATTGATTAATAGACACATAATATTTATACTTAATCCTGATTTCACATGGATTTATATCATTGAACATTTGATTTTAACTTAAACCTTAACAAGCAAAATTTTTACATTAATAAAGCTAATCCTTCATGAATTAAAAAATGAAAATTAAGTAAGATTAATTTTCATAAACTAAGTTAACTACAACTAAACTTAACTATTTTAAAAAAAATTCTCTTCAATTTATAAGTTTTGTAACTCACATAGTTACGTTTTGGTATCAGCGCCAAGTTTGTAACACTTAGACGGATAACATGAAGTTAACTCTTGGTAGATTAAATGGTTCCCACTCATGCTAGTGGCATCAACCCAAATTAGGGAAATATTGATGCTAATATTGTGGCTGCTTGAATAGTGAAACTTGAGTAGATTATTACTATCCTGAATGAGACTCATAACTATATGGTTACCTTAGAGTCGGAAGTCTGTGGTCCCCCAAACTATGATGAAGAGGAGAACAAGGAAGAAAGGGATGAAGAAGAGGACCAAAATGATGAGGATCTAGATGGTTCTGACCATGGGGAGGAACATTAAGATCAAAGTAGGGCTAAAAAGGTTTGTTGGGCTACTGTATTAGCTAAATATATTACGAAAATTATCCGACAAAAGTTTGATACAACCAATCTCATGGATGGTGTCGAGTCATGGTTAAGTGAAATAAAAAAATATTTCAAAAGATGTGATTTCTCATAAGAAACCAAAGCACTCTAGGGAGTATACCAAATTTCTAAAGAGGCTTCGACATGTTGGGATAACTAGAATTCTAGGATGGGATTGGTAGTGGCTATAGTTGTTACGAATATTTTTTAGTGCTCACATATTTGACATTTACCATATAGTAAATATTATTTACTTACAATTATATGGTTTTTTAGTTAATAGAATATATTATCACACTAATAATATATTCATATAGCTTGGTTGTACTCATAAAAATATTAACTAGGTACTTGTTATTCTCCTCCCTATTTAGTAAAATGTTTTGTTGTTTTCACTATGGCTATATAATAACCTTTGTATTGTAATCATGATTATAATATGTTGAAATTATTATTATTATTATTATTTTTTATATTTATGCAAACTAATCCAAATACATTATTTGGTATCAGAGCAATCATATGCGATCTCTGTTTACAAAGAATAATTATGGTCATGGCCTCATTCACTCAATGAAAAGCCTACCAAAACTAGATATGACATCTACAATTTGTGCCCATTGATTTTTAATCAACTCATACCAAATTCAATTATGCTTCCATGGTTGTGTGAGTCTGTAACTCTTTACCAGGTTTGAAAGAGATTAACTCACATTGAAATTTGGAGTTTATGTCTCAAATCGTGTAGGCGTCAACAAGTGTATTAATGCATGTTGAAGTGAAGGATTCAATCTTGCACACCACCGTAATATGCTATATTTTCATCGAAGAATATAATGGGATATGATCTGACTGAGTGGCTTAGTAAACCAATGCCTTATAAAATATTAGTGACTCACATAACACTTTATATTCATTCATATATTCCCATAGTCAAGTAATGCAATCTAAAAAACATCTTCCATTAGAGCGTGCAGATCCTGATCTTGCCAACACCACTCTATGTATTGATTCAAAGTTCAAATTTATGATCTTACAAATTTCTTGAGGTTCATGTGCATGCCCATAACTCTACTACCATGCACGGGTTTATTTTTCTTTATAAAATTTGTGTCAAATCGTTAAATGGTCTCTCATAGTCTACCATAGCCGCATGTGTTCTATTTAGTTTTGTTATTTAAGTTTAATTTATTATGCCAAAGGTGTTACCCCTATGGGAAAAGGGTTTACGGACATTCATGAGATTGTGTCAAATTTGACAGCTTAAATGACGGCTTTTCTATTTTTAACAATTTTGCTTTTGTTATTTTTAAGAATTTTGCTTTTGCTGTTTTTAACAATTTTGCTTTTCTGATTTTGCATGTTGCTTTGGATTTACTATTTTTAAATTTTATTTTAAAGCTTTTGCTTGCATTAACCTTTAAATACTAGTCACTAACACTATAATTTCATTCTTCATGATCTCCAAGTTCTAGTTAATCCCCTATGTTAAATTGAATTCTGCAGGTATGCATTTAAATCATGTTTATAATTATATGTAGCAGTAGAACTATATTTATTCCTCCTCTTATGACCAGTTCTACAATTTTGGTTATTGGTCAATGAGATTTTGTTTTATATTGTGCCTGTTTAGCTTTTGAGCTGTTTTTACGAGTGTGGTTATACCAACTAGCCACCCTCTTATTGTAACCATCTATACTTTTATCTTTTTTTATTAATATATATTTATCGATGTGTTCCAATAAAATAATTCTTAGCCTAATCAAGAAAAAATTAGCTTGGAGGGATGCATGGAGTGAGGTTTACCAGTGAGGGATTAACAAATTTGAATTATTAAATGTCCAAATCAGAATGCTATCTAGATATTTGCTTAAATTTGAGCATGTCCTATTAATTTAGTTCATAGAGAAGTTTAGAAGTAAAGAAAGGAAGTATGAAAGCTTAAATATTTTCAAGTTGATTCTTGATAGAATAAGGTGAGGTGCACAAAAAGTGATTAATCAAGAGCCAAAATAGATGGAACCTTATTCTGAAGCTATGAATGCTTAGGATTTAGACTCATTTATATCCCTCACTAGTAAACCTCACTCCATACAACCCTTTAAGTTAATTTTTCTTGAGTAGGCTAAGAATTATTTTATTGGAACTCTTTCACATGTGTCTGTCATTTGACCCTAGAAATCATGGTGCTAAAAATAGAGTGATTAGATATGACTACCCTCCTAATTATTATCTTTCGTGTTTGCAGCCAGACATTGCTGCACCAGGTGACAATATCTTGGCAGCGTGGACTCCCATCTCTCCACCCTTTGATATGAAAAATTCAATGAGAGGAGGTGTAGTTAGTTACAAAAGCAAGGTATTTGTTAACTCCTTTGTGCCTCAGTCTCAAGAAATCATTGGGAATCATAAGGTTAGAGCTTTGAATGTTGATTCTATTCACTACAATGAATCATTAGGCCCCAAGTTATGAAACCAGTCTACGCTTGAAGATAAAAACTGGTATTTTGGAGCATGAACAGAAGCTTTGGGGAAATTGAAAGTGGCTAAAGGAAAACAACCACCTTTGAAATAGGATATGAAAATGCATCAAAACATAATGAAAGAAAATTTTTGATAGATAACATAGTTTCAAATTCCATGGTAGCCCAAAAAATTCTCGACATAATTGCTTATTTCTGGATTTTTACATTCCTCCCTTTCAATTTAGGCACAACTTGAGATATTTTTTTTCTTTATAGATACAACAACCCATGTTGGGATCCCTCCAACCCGTTACATATTCCGATACCCCTATTTTTAGAGGTAATCAAAGACAATTACTACTTAAAATGGCCTGGGCATTAACTATCCACAAGTCCCAGGGACTTACTATGTATATAGCAACTGTCGATATTGGAATCAATGAAAGGTAGGGTATGAAATTCACATATTTATCTAGAGTTTCCTCACTTGCAAATCTATGCATTTCACCTCCTTTTTCATTCAAAAGGTACTCAAAAATGGTGCAAGTAACAACAATTACAGCAAGAAGAAATGAGGAAGCAAGACTACTATCACTAAACCCTTTGTAAATACTACTCTGCTTTAATATCACCTCCACTACTAATTTACTCAACACTTCTTCTATCCTAGATGCCATTTCTGTTCAAGGGGTATCAAATGTACTCATGTTTACCAGAAGTAAAATTACCCTCAAAAGGCTACCATTCATGATATAATTCTTCTCATGTTAAGTTCAAATAAAGCAGTCCACAAAATGATACCAATCATGATATGAGATTTTTAAATTTATATGTACGAATTTGTAACAACTTTGAAATGAAGAGATGAAACCTTAAAATGAAGTGGTTCGTCTATATATCTAAAATTACAAAATTACACATTTTAACATACATGTTTGATTTTTCCTTTTTTATTGTTTCCTGTTTCATTATGTTAACCAATAAAAACCCATTTTTAATGTCTTCATCTACACACAAATACCAATAAATTTAAAATGTTGACAAAGGACCATGCAAATTATAATTGTTTCCATCGAAAGCTTTGTACATTATATCATTTTTTTGCATTCTAAATAGTTTTAAGGGTAACACCTCATGTTTGTGCTCTTTAAATGAAGTGACTCATCTATATTTCTACACATACAAAATCAATCACCCATAGTTTAAACAAACACAACTATAAAAAAACTATCCCTATAACACAAATAACATATACCGTTTTTTGTTTGCAAAATGCCTCAAAGAAATGTGGTCTCATGAAATGATATGATTGTAAGATATGCACAAAATAGCTCTAAAAATGATGCTCTCAAACTCATTGAGGTAATAAAGAAATTTGGAATGTACCATAACCATTTCAGATTTGTTTATATATAATTGCATATTCTGTCTCATTTTAGATTCATGGAGAGATAATATGTTAAAGAACTTAGTCATTCTTTCAATCTACTTTGACAACAACACTTCACATTCACTACATTTTTGAGAGAGACTATTAGAAAAATTACATGTCTCACTTGCCTTTGTATTCAATTATTACACAACTAACTGTTATCTAACATCACTTACAATGTATTTCACAACATTTGTTCTAGCTTTAATAGAAAATCAGTATTTTCAATCACACCCCTTATCAACATTAACTACAAAAGTAATAAATGTTTTTCTAAATCTAATAACATATACCATTCGGTATTCACATTACATTGTACACATCCGATATCTAGTTTAAAAGTTAAAGTGATGGTTGTTTATGTATCGTGGTTGATTCAATGTACGTGAGTCTAATTTCTAATTATAGTCTTTGATATATTGGAAATTGAATTCTAGATATTATTATAATTTATAAGTGTCTTAAAAATAATTTTTAATTACTTTTTTAATAGTTATTTTTATCATCCATTTCATATTGTCATCTTGTATAGTCAAAAGAGTTGTATGAATAGTTTCCATCTAAAAGTGTTGTTTACCAGTGTCTGTCAAGAATAGTCATTTTAAGTCATCAATTTAAGTCATTTTCAAAGTATAAAAATGGACAAGATGAACTATATTGTAAAATTTGATTTTTTTTTCATACATGGTAGGTAAGAAATCAACTCTTATTGATCGAAAAATATCTATGAGATGTTGTGGAAGGAAAAATCAAGAAACCAAATGATGCAGATTAAGAAACAAAATGGAAAATTAAAGATCAAAAAGTAATTGTGATTATTGGCTTAGGATTATCTGAATCCTACCTACATCACATAAATATAAAAATGATGTCACATTTCATCTGGATGACATTGAGAAAACTATTTAGGTCACAAGTAGAAAGTGCAGTAGTAACACTCAAGAAGAAGTTGTTTGAGATTAATATGGAAGAAGGTGCTAGTATGGTTGAACACATAAGTAAGGTTTGTACTATTTAAAATCAATTAGATGGAATAAAACTTTATATTCCTGGTTAAGATGAAAAATCTATATTATTTAATAATGTGCCCCACAACTATTCTAACATGGTTTTTACATTGAATAAAATAAATCCTAGTTTAGAAGATTTGATTTCTTATATGATAGAAGAAGAAAATAGAACCAAGGAGATTGATCCAAAGGAAAGTGCAATGTATGGTAAAAACAAATCATATGTTAAAGGCAGATTCAAATCTTTGTTTCAACAAGGCTCCAACTCTAAAAATATGAAGAAACAGACCACTTTTTACTATTGTAAACAATATGGTAACTAAGCTATAAACTACAAGAAAAGAGCATGATATTTACTTGATGGGAAATTACAAGTAAATGTCATGGTTGCTGATGAAGAAGAAGAAGAAGAAAGTGATGCAGAAGAACTAATACACAATGATTATAATTTTGGAAAATTTCTATACTAAGTAAGCAATGTCTAACTAGATGACGAAAGCATAATAGGTTGGAGGTCAAATAATGACCTCTTACCATCCGTAAGCGATGGGGATGTATAATGAGGTTATGGCATGTTTTTTAGTTCAATAAATGATTTCTAGTGTGCAGTTTATTTTAGTTGTGTGCAGTGTGCTTCATTTCAATGTTGTGGATTGATGAATAAATGGAAATTCCACATTATGGGGGGAACATAACACCAATGTTGCATTTCCATTATGTTGAATTATATTCCTATGTACTTTTTCTAATGTGAAAATATAGTGGAAAAATGAAAGGACAACGTAAAAAAAACATCATTATACTTGAAGAGGATGAACAGGGGTTCATACCTTATAAAAGGGCCCATATTTGATGAAAAAAGGTTCATACCGAATAAGCAGGGGTGCATATCAAGGTTTTTGGTAAACCTATTTAAAACCATTAGTGTGCCAAGATCATGAGCACGTAGGGGCGACAAGCTGTAGAAGAAGTGTGATTGTTTTTTACCCATTTTTGTACCAGGGGGAATGTTACAAATATTATATAGTGCTCACATATTGAAATTTAACCTATAGTAAATATTATTTACTTACGGTTATATGGTACTTTAGTTAATAGAATATATTGTTACAACAATAATATATTCATATAGTTTGGTTATACTTGTAAAACTATTAACAAGGTACTTATTATTCTACTCCCTATTTAGTAGAAGGTTTGTTGTTGTCAATATGGCTATATAATAGCCTTTGTATTGCAATCACAAGTAGAGTATGTTGAATATATTATTATTATTGTGTTTATATTTCTACAAACTAATCCAAATACATTAATAGTGACTTAGGAAAAAATTGTGGCATTCTTCTAGCACTGGTGGTTGTTATAACTATGCTTTGATAAGAAGATGATAGAGTTATAGAATCTTTATTATGGAGACCCGATAGTTATTGAATATTGGGATAATCCCACAAGACTTCTCAAATATGTTCCTCAATACTGGATGGATGATAAATTTTGCATTCACAAGTTCATCATGAGGTTGAAACCCATTATAGGCGGAGAAGTTGCTGTACATGGGCCAACGACTATGGACCATGTATGTGAAAAGGCTATCAAAATGGAATAATTTTTTTGGGATATGTCTAACATGTGATAAGAAAAAATCAAAGGCCAATCTATTTCTAATTTTATGAAGAATTAGTCGAAAGGAAAGTTCAAGAAAGAGAAACTATTTCAAATAAAGATCAAGGGAAGTAACTCTAATAGTAAGGTAAAATTCAACAAATAGGGAATTGCTCCTAAAAAATCTAATGATGGTAATAAATCAATATGGCACACAGGACCCCCTAGAGGATACTTTAAGTGCGGAGGATACCATTATGATGATATTTTCCCTAGATTGGTCAAAGCAGTAAATAATTACTTGACCAACGTGTGACCTTCTATTAGAGGATTCATGCGACAACTAATTTTTTTTAAGTTGAGCACCAAGCCATGCCTATTGAAACAATAAACACGTTGTTTGATTTATCAGTTAATATTGGTTCTATTAAATGTTTCATTTCTCCTCCTTTATTATAAAAAATTAGTAGAATAGTTAGGTACATAAAAATGTCTTGGACAGTGCAATATGGCAATAAGGTAGAGCACATGGTAGGTCAATGCTTGTTTAATGTAGAGTTAGGTTTTCTAGAATTTTCTATAGATTTTAACATTTATGTGGATCTGTTGGTCTCATATAATGCCATCCTAGGGGTGAACTAGTCAAGATAACACCAAGTTAATGTTGATTGTTATACAAGGAAGGTAGAGTGCCTTGATGATTATGGCCACCCAATTGTGATTTAGGGTATAAAGCATAAGACAATCTTAGGAAGATCTCAACAATGAAACTTAATAAAGCTTGCAAGAAGGGTTGCATACTTTATGCAATGTGGATAAATTTGGTGAAATAAATGAAATATAGAATATTATCCTTTCTTATTTGGTTATCAAGATTTTTTCCCCAAAGAGTTACATGAACTTCCTTTAAAAAAGTAATTTGACTTCTCAATTGATCTAGTTCTTAGAGAATAATTAATTTCTCAGGCTCCATATTGAATGACATTGATAGAATTAATCGAGTTGAAATATTGACTATATGACTTGCTAGGTAAGGGGTTAATTAGATTTAGTGTGTGAAATTGGGGATATCCTATGATTTTTATCAAGAAAAAGAATGGTTCGCTTTGCCTTTACATATATTATTGAATTTTGAATAATTCAACAATCAAGAGTAGGTATCCATTTCCATGCATCGATTATATTTTCAATTAAATGTGTGGGAGACCATTTTATACAATATATACCCGAGGTCTGGTTATCATCAATTATGAATAAAGGAGGATGATATACCAAAGATAACTTTCAGGACAAGGTATGGGCACCATGAGTTCACAATCTTGTCATTTGGAATGAATAATGCTCCTATGACCTTAAAGAATCTATTGAATAATGTGTTTAGGGAATATTTGGATACATTTTTCTACTATTTTTAAATGAAATTTTGGTATACTCCAGTAATGAAGAATAACATATACACCATTTGAGAATGGTCATGAAGAGGTTGAGATAAAAAAAATTTCTATAACAAACTATTGAAATGTGTTTTCTTTCAAAGAAAGGTTAAATAACTTGGGCACATTATCTCTCCAGATGGGATTGACATAGACCTAACAAATATTAAGGCTATAATGGAGTGGAAAAATCCTATGAATTTCCATAAGGTATGTAGCTTGATGGGAATAGTAGGATACAATAGGAAATTCATCTCAATTTTATCTAATATTGCTAGACAAAAAAGTGCAAGAAAGCATTTAATCTCCTTAAGGAGAATTTGAAAACCACACCTATAACTCTAGTACCCAATCCAAACGGGAATTTATTAGTTATCACATATTCCTAGAGTGAAGGATATGGTGGGTATTAGTGTAGTATGAGCATGTAATTTCCTATAAGTGCAAGAAGCTTAAGCCATATTATTAGAGTTATGATCTCCGTGTTCTAGAGCTAGTAATGATCATTCATGCCTTATAAATCATTTCATATGAGTCCAGGAAACTTAAGACATATGATTAGAATTATGGTATGCATGATTTAAAGCTAGCAATGATTATTCATGCCTTACAAGTATGAAGGAATTTCTTGTTGTATAAACCATTTGAGCTAAAGACATATCACCTTGGGTTGAATTATATCTTCACATAACCAAATTTGAATGTTGGGTAGCAGAGGTGGCTAGAGTTTTTTTATGAGTATAATTTCAACATCAAATACATTAATGGCAAGGAAAAAAGAGTTGTTGTTGATCTTATCCATAGAAAGTATACCATTACAATGTTGATGGTAATGTCAAATTTTAGAGATGAAGTGTTGAGATAATTGCTTGGGGATATGTTCTACCAGCAGGTCAGGAAAGAATTTGAGGTAAATCCTTAGGATCATTTTTATGGTGGCTATAAGTTTGAAAAAAATGATATTATTAGGTTAAAAGGTAGTAGTTATGTGCCAAACATGGGAAATATGCAAGACACATTTATGGAAGAATTCCATAATGCACCATATTTAGGTCATCTCGGGTGATTAAGATGTTATCAGATATGAAGCAAGTAAATTTCTAGAATGGTAAAAAAAGGTATGAAACACAATTTATTTCTAAATATATTAAATGTCAGAGTTAAGGCTGAGCATGTACATCTGACATGACTTCTCTACCTACATGATATACACACATGGAAGTTTTAGGTTATAAGTATGGATTTCATTCAAGGATTTCCTATGTCAAAGAATCAACATGATTTTATTTTGGTTGTGGAGGATAAATTACCAAAGATTACACATTTCATAGTTAGTAATCTCAAAAATGATGTGACGATACATGCAATAAGGTTCATACATGAAATATTTAGATTGCTAAGTACCTGAATGAATGATATCAAATATGGGTATTTGTATGACCTTTTTATTTTTAGAAAATGCTTCTTGTGGCCATGGGAATCAATTTGAACTTCTATTCTACATTTCACTTAGAGACTGATGGGTAGAAAGAATGTGTGGATAAAGTTTTAGAGGACATGTTGAGGTTGTACTACAAGGATCAATAATACAAGTGGGAAGAGTATATTCCTTTGGTCTAAAAATAACGCCTTTTAAAACCTTGTATGGAAGACAATGCCAAATTTCAGTCAATTGGGAAAATGTTGAGGAAAAAGAAGTAATTAGAAGTTATATATGCTCTTTGAAATGGAAGAGAAGGTTAAGCTTATAAGGAAACATCTTAAGGAAGATGTAGATAGGCATAAAATTATACATATAAAAAAAACTGATATACAATTTTAAATTAGCGATAAGGTCTTCCTACATGTTAAACCAATGAAAATATCAATTAAGTTTGGTACATCAAAAAACTTGGAACATCGCTATGTGGGTCATTTTGATGTCCTAAAGATAATCAAACCTATTTTTTATAAATTTATCTCGAATTCTTGCCTTACCTTAGTTATATGATGTTTTTCATGTCTTTTTTCTCAATAAGTATAATGTAAATGCATCCAATGTTTTTGATTGGAAATATCTGTAGGCGTAAGACCCTGATGAGGTAATAATCGATCCTGTTAGGATCCTTGACGATTCCAAGATTCACTTGCAGAAATATGAAGTAGCTCAATGCAAGGTCTAGTGGGATCAATACTCTGAAGAGAGTGCCACTTGGTAGGATCATAAAGACATATTGTTTTATTTTTCACTTTCTTTTATGATAGTCATGACTGAATTTATTAGATTTATTATTTTTTATGAGTTGGATTTTGACTGATACATTATGTTTGATAATTTTAGCATGTTTTTTGATTAATGACATATTTTATAATTATGTCTAGAATTTATTTAGCCACAAGGATGATGAATCTTCCTAGAGGGGAGGGAATTTACGACCCATAAATTCTGATTTTATGTATTGCTGAGAAAACATTAATCTTGGATAATAGGTTGGTTTAATTATTGGATTCCTAGATGATTATATAATATAATTTATTATGCATGTAATTCATATTAACATGATAAAATAGTTTAAGGAAAATGCATGGATAATTTTCTATGATACAAAAGTGTTCAAATTACATTTTAATGATTAATTTCAGTTATGATTTATGGTTAATTAATAAAGAGAAATAATTTAGTTTCGAATTACACGATTTCATGATGATGAGACCAATTCAATTTTTGTGTGCATGAGTTGTGACATAGGACAATAAGTTCCCTCATTGAAGCTTGGATACTTAGAGGGAGTATATCACTAGGGAGAGGGGAAGTAAACATGGTGTAGACATCTCAACACAAGAAAGTAAACTGGGAACCATCACACATGCGCATATATCACTTGCATTTTTAGTCACATGAGTGTGTGTATTGATAGGTTGATCAAATTATTTTTGTTTGGCATTAGTTATGAAAGTTTGATTCTCTTATGCTTCAATTTTTTGGATGTTTTGAGAAATGAGAAATGTTGCCTGCTACTAATACTACATTGAGTGATGATGAATCACTCAGGACACCCTGAGGAGTGTGCACACTACTTGTAGCATGTGTATATCAATTTTATGTTTAGGAAATCATCGTTGGATAATTTATTTGATGATTAATTAAAGTTAATATTTATTAACTACCTTGGCGTCTTTATGTCAATTTATTTGGTAGGGTTTCTTAACTTGATTTATTAAATGTTAATGCATCGAAAGCACTTGAGAACTTGATTGATGCAACAAATTGTTTATCTCCACACAATGTTAATAAACACCAATCGATGACATAAAACAAATTTCTATTAGATTATGAATTCATCATGATATTGTTGGCATTTAAGTAAGATTGAGTTAAACCACGTTAAGTGGTGTAACAAGTTTTTTAATTAGTGTGAGCACATTAATCCACAATTATGTGGAGTTATTTTAACTTGCAATCCCATACAAGCGGGAGATTTTTTAAATTTAATTGTGTCAGTATGTGGAAACCATATCAATTTAACTTATTATTAATTGAATATTTAAGTGAGACTACCACCATGAGTTAGTGCTTGAAGGCATTTTAAAATAAAGCGGTGCAAATTTTAAGTAGCATTAAACATAAGTTAATGCTGAGTCCTTTGCTTATTGGGGGACAAATCACACTCTCTAAAGGAATTAATGAATTTTTATTTTTATTTTTTTAGTTTTTTGTTGGATTATTAAGCTGGAGTCTTTTGTGCCCTAACACTTCCTACATGTAAGGAGGACTTGTTTTGTTGTTTTTGTTATAAAAAGGTGTGGGTTTTTGGATGGAGGTGATGCCATTTTGGAGAGATTATTAGTTTCATTTTTAATTGATTTTACTCTACAAAATAAGCACAGAGCTATGCATGGTCCATTTGGGAGTTAAATTTGAAAGATAAACGTACTTTTGCTGGGTTATGCTTCACTTTAGAGTTTTGTAAATCAAATTTTGGCCTCTTATTTTCTTGGCATTGAAATCTACACAAGAAAACAAGGATTGTGGGAAAGTTGAACATTGGATAAAATCTTATACGTGATTGCCTAAATCACTAGGTAAGTGGAAAAATTTGGAATATGCTTCCATTCATTTTTTTAGGAATTAATAAATGTTTTTGGGTTATAAAATAGTGTGAATGAAAAACATGGTCTATTGAGTAATATGGGTTTTACCTTTTTAACTCTTATATAATCTTGAAACGTGGTTTTCTTGGAAAAATAAAATATTTTGGTTATTCTGATACTATGGTTGTTTAATAATTATTTAATAAAATAATGTTTAGGTAAGGTTTTTCCCTTTTGTGATCGTTTAGAAAAACAATTGCAAATTGTAAGAAATAATTAAAAGATCAACTACTAAAATCTTGAATCAAAGTAAATAAAATGTAATGAAATTAATGAAAGTATAAAAGATACTATAAAATAATTGAGATAAGGTTTTTCAAGTGGGTAAACTAGTACACTCGAAGAAAACCTCACGAATTATTAAATTGTCCCAAAAAATTTAAAAGAAAACAAAATGTGCATAAAATATCTTTTAAGAAATAATAAAATGGAGAGAGAATAAAATCTAGAGAAATACTAGAAGAAGTCATAAGAAACTCTCTACAAGAAATGATTGAACAAGTGAAGAAATGTTAAAGAAGAGACCCAAAAACTCTTGTAATAAACTGAAGAGAGAACAAAGAGTTAAGTGACTCTAAACATTTCATTAACCAAATTTTCGAGTGTGTTCCTCGTATCACAGCTTCCCATGAAGTGAAGGGAAGTGGGGGAAAAGTGGAAAAGGAGTTACATTTTAAATATAAATCCAATATTCCTTATAATGAGAAATATCTATAATAAGATAAAAATGTGAAGGCTGCATGCCATCTCACATTATCTAGATTATGTGAATTAATAATTCATATGATAATAATAATACACAATATTAAGATATTTAATATACCAAAATAAAAATTAAACTCTAAGACCCCCTTAAGATTTATTTGGGGTTTACAAAAAAGGAGAATAATCTAAACATAGAAGGGAGGTGTCATTATACAACATTCCTCCTTGATGAAAACTTCTTACAAGAGAAAAATAATTACAATATTTTAATAAATTGATTGGATAAAAGAAAGAAGAGTATTGGTTTCTTCAAAAAAAATTCAAAGTTGGAGCTCAAATCATTGAAACTATCTCAATAATGTTCTTCAGATGAGAAGGTTAACCCTGTGACAAATAAAAAGAAGAGGGTGAGAAAAATTCAACCTAACTTGTAAAACACAAAAAAATTTACACTAAAAAAATTATTTTATAAAAATTAAGATCTACATGCATTTGTAAGTAATAAAAGTAGATCTACTTAAAGATATAAGAAGTAAAAAGATAACTTCAAAAAAAGTGCTAATCTGATTATGGATAATGCACGATTAAAAATAAGTTAGTTAAAATAAAGAGATATTATATACAAAGATTTATAAATCAACATGAAGGGTAGAAGTGGTGCAAGGGATATATATTGTATACTTCACAATGTTATTATATTGAACAAGATCACCTTTAAGCCTGTAAGATATTTTTAAACACATGAGCACTATTTAGCATGGCACTCTACACCACCCCTTGCTTGAGGATCTTATCACATAACTCCATAGCACAAATTCTATACTCAAAACAACATTAGATATATATTTATCCTTTACACACACAATTATATTAGTACTATCATTCACTTGAAAGATAAAACGGAACATATATACCTTGGAAAATGATCATAGTTCTCTTGTTTTCTTTTATCATCTCTATCAACACCATCCCTGCCCTCTCTCTCTCTCTCTCTTACTGCCATTCCACATCCTGAGTATTTTAAACAAACACCATGCAAGCATTGTCCTTGAAACATAATCAATGCACCTAGATAGACCTCTAAGGTCCAGGTATTCAAAATAACATATTGATTCATGAATCACTCTAGATGCCCTTAGAACACTTCAACCAACCTATTACAATGTATTTAGACTCTTTATATAGCCATGCCCTTACAATTCATGCTTGTTACTTCTATAGGCCTTGTTATCTTACTAGCCCTTCCAATATATAAATGTTGATGGATCTCAAATTCCTCTGAAACAACCTCAATCTCTCTTGGTTAATTATTATACCCTTTATGGAGTTCTTAGACATACCAAAATTTTATGCCCTACTCATTTGTATGGAATCAAACTTCCTTTGTACTGTACTATGAAAATTAGGCATATTTTTTCCTCACAACCATGACAATGACATGTATAACTATGATATTACCTGAAATTTTATGGATACACCTTTGTAATCATGACAAAATTATGTCTACCAAGTTTCACAGGTTGCCTCCAAGTTTTGACCACCCATGCACTAGTTTTCTCCTTATTCTGTACATTGTTATAGTCTTCCTTGTAACTCAGTACATATATTCTACACACGTGTGAGTTTAAATCTAAAATTTTACACAATCTTAACATTCATCTGGGAAAATATGTTCACCAAATTTAATTCATTTTTATGGTTAGAAGTTTAGATGTTCCTTTCCCTAGTTAGGGCTTGAGAGGGAAGATTTAGAGCTATAGGACTCTGTGGAAGGTTTCAAGAGCTATGAAATTTCCATTTTACTTCCCTTACCTTATTCCTAATATCTTTGCATTTATATTTGTATGAAATCCACATTTTCTTTGACTTTCATTTTAGAGGTTCTCATCCTGAACATAATTTTCAATACATAATTGATGAAATCCAAACATAACATGTTAAACAACACTCTAATACCCGTAACATCATCTCAAAATATTCATTATGTATTGAAACTATGCTACATCATGATTCTTCTCCATTTCATGACTGGTCTCTTCTGAAAATCATCTTCATACTACCTTGGCTAGACTACTAGAATTCCTATTTTAGCTCCTAAGAGATCTCAACCACTTACATTTTCTTGGAATAGGATTAAACAACATCCCCCAAATCTCTATATCACATCCAAACTCCTATTATGACTCATATCATAACAATATAACCTTGATTAGGCATAAAAGCAACTATTTCACTCTCCTTTAGCCTTACTTACACACTAAATTTCACTTTTATAAACATATTCAATTTGACATTAATTTACTCAAGTAAAATCACTCACACACACCTAAACAAACATGCTAAAATAGTCTCTTATGACCTTATGAAATTCTAGGGTCTTGATTCTCCTGCATCAGATTCCCCTAGAAAGAAGAATTTGAGCTCCTGCTCAATGCAATATTGACTTTTCTTTCTCCTTGATTTCCAATATTTTTTTGTTCTCTGTATTGGTACACCTTGACTTGGTTACACCTTTTTCCTTCCTACCACCACTCTGATTTTGTACTTGCATTTCTTCCTCATAAACTTTTTCCTCTTTCTTGTCTCTTATTCTTGTTCTAGCCTTTTTGTCATGCTTCTTAACTTTGTGAATTCTTCATTTTTACTTGTAATCATGGAATTTAGGGTAGTATTAGGCATCAAATCACAAGAATTAAGCACCTCTTTCACTTGTTCTATCACACTACTTTTCTCATGTTCACACTTGGATCCTTCATAATCTTGATTTACTTTTATAATGAAATGTAAGTCTTTAATACTGAAATCCAACTCTTTTGCATTATGTGGGAAATTATATGCCTCTTGGATTTTCATCTCAAGCCACTGTAGATCCTTTTATACTTCATTATATGAAGCATCTTCATGTGTACATCCTCCTTGTGTTTTGTTGTCTACTAACACTTCTTTCTCCTTAGAAACCTTGCTTCTTCCTTGAATTTGACCTACTCTTTGTGTTATACCTCTCATATCTTGTTCTTTGTTTGATTTATCTTCCACTTGATTTACCCTATATACCAGACTTGTCATCATTTCATAAATTTGGATGACCATCCTTCTACCTTCATGACTATTGATGCGAGTCTTCTTGGCCTGACTTGTGTCATACTTTAGGATTTCCTTACACTTTACCATCTATAAACTTGTTTTCTCTTGAATTGTATTATATGTCGTATAATGTACATTGGTTTTCCTCCTAAGAGGTCCTTCAAACTGACTGCTATCATCCTCTATATATATCATGTTGTACCTACTCTATTTTCAAGTTCTTCAAGGTGTAGATTGCATAGTATCTCACTATTCTTCCCTTTGTTACTCTTGCAGAGAGTTTTTCTTGTTTTAACAGCTTATACCAGACATATAAAAGCTATTTAAATTTATCAACAAGATAAAAATGAGTATTCCATACCTCATCTACATGGTTTCCCAACATTAAATTCATTTCTTGAACTACTATATCATGTTCCAAACCTGATATTGCTTCATGTTCCTAAGTTCTTAGTCTCTCAATCCATTATTATACACATCAATCTTAAATATCTTAAGTTGTACCAGAAATTCATATAAAAGATAAAATTTTGCATATTCATGTTCATTTCCTTCAAATATTGGCCTGAGTCTCACTATATTTTCCTCTTGAACTGCTCTGAGTCCATTTTTTTGAATTATAGTATTTCATGTACTAGTCTGGTTTGTTCTCAAACTTACATTACTTCTATTCACACTCCTCTCATATAAGAATTTAGTCCAAAACATTATTAGACCATCATCAAGTTTCTTTTCATATGCAATTGTGCTTTTTTCATGTACATGCATACCTTTCTTAAAACTTAGAATTCTAGACTTCAACTTAGTCTTCTTAGGCTCTTGTAGCCTGGTCACATACTTGGATTGCTCCATATACAACCTCATACCTTCTCCACACAAATACTGATGTTATGTGACTGATATAGTAATATTCCTCTTGATTGTAATATGATTGTATTCCTCATCTCCATGCATGCTTGAAGTGTAATCCTACTTTATAGACTTCATTCTTTGTTTTTATATCTATTTTTTTGATTCATAACCTTCACATGTCTCCCATTTAAGCTTCTTGGCTGAGTTTTCATGGTTTTGATATGCTTCATTTTGTTTTCCCCTAAGCTTATAATCTTCAAGTCTTCACCACTATCATCCCAAACCGTCATGCTTTGTCTTTTCCTTGTCCTTACCTCTGCCTTTGGTTGCATTGTATTTTTATTCTTTGATTCAAGATGTCTTTGATCAACAGTTGAATTCTCTTTATGTTGATTCTCAACTTTTTGAAGGGTTTCCAGACACTCGAATGTCCTCATAGGCATTTCTTTGTTCTCTTATTTGTCCTTTCCACCTACACTCTCTTGGTGCATGTCCTCATTTAGGGAATGGTTCTTTATACTTAAAATTACACTTGAAATATTGATTAGTTTCAAAACCCATAGTTTTCTCGACTTCTTTAGATGCCCATAACATCTTTTTTTCTTTCTCAAAACATGCATGTTTCTTGAAGTTTTTTAGAAGCCTTGTGTTATCATTTCCATCTCTTGGTTCCTTTTGACACTTATCTACTTTTCTAGTGTCATGGGTTTCTCTTCTCAACTCTTTTATCCTCCTATCAACTACCTCTTCATTATTTATACCATCCTCTTGGTCTTATGGTACTGGTTCATGATTATTTTCTTTTTGATCTTGCTTCTCATGACCTTCAATAAGGTCTTTTAGGATCTCATTCAATGTTTCTTCTTATTCAATACTACTCTATTGCTTCTTGTTGTCACACTCACCTTTGTGACCCAATTAAACTTCTTGGTCATCCTTTTATTTCCTCAATAACTCATGTTCTTTCTCAACCTCTCTTGGGCTTGTTTTTCCTCCTACATTTGAACTTCATGATCCTTTTCAATGGATCTTGACTGCTGCTCTTTCCTGAAAACATTTGTCTTGTATTCTCCTTATCTCAATGACTCACTCACTCTTTCTTCCTCCTTCATGAGTGCTAAGACCTGATTCTTGGTCTTCTCAAAAAACTCCTTGAATCCAAACACCATGATTCTCCTTTCAGTACCTGCATGCTGATCCATCAAATGCACCAAAACATGTTCTATTCCATATTTCTTTAGAAAACATTTATTCAATCTTCCATTATACAATACTCTTCTGTCATATTACCATGGTCTCTCTAAAAGTAGGTGATAGACGTCCATTGGCATCACATCACATAAAACCTCATCTCTTAGACTACTAATTTTAAAAGGAACCATGCACTGTTGATTGAATAAAATTTGATGATCCTTCTATACCCATGCTACTCTATAGGGTATATGATAAAATAACCTTCTTAAACCCAATTTACTAACTATTTTCTCTGAAAAAATGTTATCTATGCTACCATTATCTATAATGACATTGCAGCACTTACCTCTTGTTTTACATCTGGTCCTTAATAGGCTTCTCCTGTGGACTGGCTCCTGAGATTTAGCTGGTTGTTGTAAGAGAACTCATCTTAGCAACAATGATTCTCCATGCTTCTGATCATTAAATTTATCAGCTGATTTCACCATATCTAAATATAATTCCTCTAATTTTTTCATTATTGTCCCTAGATCACTGATCTCATGCATCATGTTATCCATCTTTCTCATCACTCCTTCTTGGATTAGATTCATGATCCCCAGTAATGATGGCTTCTCCACCTTTTCCATACTGACACAATCAAATTTCACACTTTCAATTAGTCTCAATACTTTAAACTTTTGCAATATATCTAATCCTAACAAAGTTCTTCTCTAATACCGAAATTGGTGCAATGGATATATATTGTATACTTCACAATGTTCTTATACTGAACAAGGTCACCTTTAAGCCTGTAATATCTCTCTCAACACATGAAAACTATTGAGAATGGTAATCTCCACCACCCCTTTCTTGAGGTTCCTATCACATAAATCTATAACAAAAATTCTATACTCAAAACAACATTAGATATATATTTCTCCTTTACACACACACTTGTATTAGTACTAGCATTCACTTGAAAGATAACATGGAACATATATACCTTGGAAAATGATCATAGTTCCCTTGTTCTCTTTCATCATCTCTATCAACACCATCCCTACCCTCTCTCTCTCTCTCTTAATGCCATTCCACAACCCGAGTATTTTAGACAGCCACCATGCAAGCATTGCCCTTGAAACACAATTAATGCACCTAGATATAACTCTAAGGTCTAGGTACTCTAAATAATAGATAGGTTCAAGAATCATTCTAAATTCCCTTAGAACACTTCAACCAACCTATTACAATGTATTTAGAAGTTTTATACAACCATGCCCTTACAATTCATGCTTATTCCTTCTATAGGCCTTATTATCCTACTAGCCTTTCCAATATATAAATGCTGATGGATCTCAAATTCTTCTGAAACAACCTCACTCTCTCTTGGTTAATTATTATACCCTTTATGGAGTTCTCAGGCATACCAAAATTTTATGCCTTGCTCATTTATACGGAATCACACTTCCTTTGTAATGTACTATGCAAAATAGGCCTATTTTCCCCTCAAAACCATGACAGTGACATGCACAACTATGATATTACTTGAAATTTGATGGATACACCTCTATAATCATGAAAAAAACATGTCTACCAATTTTCACAGGTTGAATCGAAGTTTTGACCACCCATGCATTGGTTTTCTCCTTATCCTGTACACTGTTACAGTCTACCCTACAACTTAGTACATATATTATACACAAGTGTGAGTTTAAATCTAAAATTTTACACAATATTAACATTAATCTGGGCAAAGATGTTCATCAAATTTAATTCATTTTTGATGGTTAGAATTTTAGATATTCCTTTCCCTAGTTAGGGCTCGAGAGGGAAGCTTTAGAGGTACAAGACTCTGTGGAAGTTTTCAAGAGCTATGAAATTTCCATTTTACTTCCCTTACCTTATTCCTAATATTCTTGCATTTACATTTGTATGAAATCAACGTTTCGATGAATAAAAACATAACATGTTAAACAACTCTCTAATACCTGTAACATCATCTCAAAATCTTCATTATATTTTGAAACTCTACTACATCATGATTCTTCTACATCTCATGACTGGTCTCTTCTAAAAATCATCTTCATATTCTCTTGGCTAGACTACTATACTTCCTATTTTAGCTTCTAAGAGAGCTCAACCACTTACGTTTTCTTGGAATAGGATTAAATAACATCCCCCAAATATCTATATCATGCCCACACTACTCTTATGACTCATATCATAATAATATAGCCTTTATTAGGCATAAAAACAACTAGTTTACTCTCCTTTAGCCTTACTTACACACTGAATTTCACTTTTACAAACATATTCAATTTGACATTCATTTACTCAAGTAAAATCACTCACACACACCTAAAAAAAATGCTAAAATAGTCTCTTATGACCTTATGACATTCTAGGGTCTTGATGCTCCTACATCAAGAAGGTAATACAAATGCATGCAAAAAAATTCTTCTTTAGTAATTTGGCTCAATTTGTTTTTTCCTTGAAAACTTATAATATAATAGGTAAAAGTAAAAGAAAGGAAGACATATCTATAGCCATGTATCAAAGTGTCAAATGATTAAGGAACAAGAATTTTATGAAACATCATAGATATATTTAAAAAACATAATAATGCTAGCATAAAAAGTACAAAAATATAATGCATATGCTTAGCATGGAAATTAGAAAAACATGGTGTTTGACCTTTTACAAAATATGTTTTATGTATTTCACTTGAATACTTATTTAAAAAAGGAACACCAGTATCCTTTAAAGATACAAAGTTTTTATGGATCCATATTTGTTTAACCTTGACTTTAGTGGGTTTAATTATTTTTTAACAATGAAATGATTCATAATTCGTTCTACCACAAGTTTTATAAGGATATAATTTCTAATATTTAACAATATTATGCTCATTTCTACCACAATGTTCACAAATTTAAATATTTTAAACCAAGGAAAGAAATCTTAATAGAATATTAGATATTGAACAACCAAGATACAAATTTCTATGATGAGGAGGGCAATAATACTTAATATTAATGTTAAGTTCATTTAAAATAAGCCCTTTAAAGTTAGAAATAGGTTTAACAAAAAAAATATCAACAATTTAAATTTTATTTTTACCAAGACCACCTCCATTGTAACTCACTGATTTCATTATTTTAAAACTAGGTTTAGAAATATGATTTTGTATAGATAGACATTCACTATTTTAAGGAGAAGAAAAATTGTAGTTAATATAAATATTATAAACATATTGTTTTAAAGATGTAATCTTAACATTTAGTGTGTTAAAAAAATTAATTTAAATTTCATATCAAAATAGTTTTTCAATGCATTAATAGTCTTATATTGGCATTTGAGTTGACATTTAAGAGAAAAAAAAAATTATATCGAAAATATTTTTTTGCTTTAATTTTTCAAAAGCTAAAGCTAATGCCAATTTAAAAGTCATAACAATGAAATATATAAAAATAATGACCATTGAATAAATAGTGTCAAATAAAAAAATACTTAAAAAATGATTGTAATTGGAAAAAATGTTTTTAAAATACATATTTTGAAAACAAACACTCTACCAGGAAATTGGGATAAAGCCCATATGATTTATTTTTAAAAATAATAAAATCCAATAACAGTTTTTTACATTTAAAACATGGATAAAATTTTATTTTTTTATGATTTTAAAGAGTTTTGATGTCCTAAATCATAATTTGGGTTAAGACTATAGATTTAACTAATTTTTTTTCAAAATATAAATGAACAAACCCAACAAAAATATAAGAAATCCATAGATTGAAAAATTATTAGTTATGAGCTATTTTCCAGAACAAGATTTATAAATCAACTCTGGGGTATGAACTACCCAGAATAATTTGCTAATTTGCATTTATCTTTTAAACCTTAATTTAGGTTGAGGCTAAAATTTTGACAACATTTTCCCAACATCATTAAAAAATATAAGATATGTAAAATGTCAATCAAAAGTCGTGATCTATGTTTGACATACGCGATTTGATAAAAAAGAATTGAGTTAAAATGATTCCCAAAAAAGTTGATTATCTTCCTTATTCTCTATATTAAAAATAAAATAAATTAAGAAAACCAGACCATAAGAGATATCAAAAAGATCTCAATTAGTAATCAAAATAAGAGTGATGAAAAAAAATCTATTTATGTTTTTATTCGTAAAAGAAACATAAAAACATCAGAAAAATATCATAGAAGAAAAAATTAAAATTGAATTGAAAAAACTTTGAACAAGCTTGCATAATAGAGGAAAATACTATACAACATATTAGATTACAATAAAAAAAGATAATTACAAATAATATATAGTTATAAAAAGACAAAAAAAAGTATTTGCAAGGGTACGAGCCATTGTAAAAAAAATGTGCCAAATAAACTAATAAATCTTCTTACCTTTCCATTCAAAAACTCTACAAACTTAGAAACAATATTTAGTAGTATAGCTCCAATACCATGTAAGAAATAATTCTTAAAAATCAACTATTAAAAAATTGAACCATAAGTACATACAATGTACAGTGAAATTAATAGAAGCATAAAACATACCATATGAAATAATTGAGACAAGATTTGTTAAGTGGGAAAACCAGTACATTAGAAGAAACCCCCACATATTATTGAAAAATGGCTCAAATTATTTATGAGATAGCATAGTGTGCATAGAAGTTCTTATAAGAAATGAATACAACGAAGAGAGAGAATAACATTAGGATAAAGACTAAGACTTTTTAATAAACTCTCTAAAATAAAAGTTTGAACGTGAAGAAGTGTTAAGTAAGAGACTTAAACACTCTTGAGATAGAGTGCAAAGAGACTAGTAAGGAGTTGACAAAGTAACTCTAGATTATTGCATTAACCAATATTCAAAGTGTGTGTCTAGTGTCACTATTTCCCATGAAGTGAAGGGAAGTGGGTGCAAATTAGAAAATAAGTTACATTTGAAATATAACTCCAATATTCCTTATAATGCAAAATATCTCTAATAAGACAAAAGAGGTAAAGGCTACATGTTACCTCACATTATATAGATTATGCAAATTAATAATTTACATGATATTAGTAATACATAATATTGAAATATTGAATATACCAAAATAAATATTAAACTCTAACACAAACTCTATTTTAGGAGGGGTTAACCAAGTTTTAGTAATCATTTGGTTGCAAATAAAACCAAATCTTCGGAACTAGTTGCACAATTGATTCACTTTTGATTTAATCAAATAGTGAATCAACTATGATGGATTCAAATTAATAAGAAATATGAGATTTATTTTCATAATTGTGGTATATTTTCTACTATCCATGATTTTTTAAAAATAATCTTAAATGTTATTAGTTTTTATTGTTAAAACTTGGGGGTTATTCTTAAATGTCGACAAGTTAGTAAACATGGCAACATTGTGGTTGCATGAGAGAGGAAAGTAGTAAGTAATCCCTTTCAAATGAATATATCGATCTTCAATTTAGATTGCAGAAATTTTAATTATGAATATATAAGCATGATAATATTTAGGATATTTTTGTTACTGCACATATAGACCTTACCTTGGAATCTTCAGTGCTAGGGTGTGTGAAAAGTGCTTGTCACATTAAATTGCTTGGGCTAATTTTCCTACAAATTAATATTCTTGATTGCATTATTATTATGGAATATTAGGATGATTTTGTAAACTAGTGAGAAATGAGGATATTATTACTCTATTTTGATTTGTAGAATATATGGTTATTGTGTTTAATGACTTATAACATAAAAGCAAAAAAAAAACTTATCCAAAAGGTATAATCTATTGAAACAACAACTAGTCGTGGAAAAATATGTAATTGTTCACTCATGGAAACCTTCTATTGTTGTAGGAGAACCTTTTTCAAGAGCATAGTCACCTTCACATAGACTATGAAAAGGTGTTATCTTATGTGAAATTGTCGTTATATCAAATCATGATTATTATAAAAAAAATGGGTTTTTTGCAACAATATTAGGAGTTTATTTTGAGAGGAGACAAAACTTGTTCCAATTTTGAATATGACATTTCATCAGTGACATGAGTACACAAATTGAAAATTTAAATTATAGATTTAGATTATGAATCATTTTATATGGAAAGTATGTTTGGTTGCTGATATGGTTTATTAGGGGTTAACTTATAAAATAGTAGTCATCATTATGAAGCATGTAACCTTGTATGTTTAAATTAAGATTTCTATTTAAATATGTTATTTTTAATGGTTTATTTATTTTAAACTCCAATCATGTGGACATGCATGCATACATGCATTTCCCTATGTGAGAGTGATCTGATACTTGCGTTGATCTTGGAGACAAAGGTGGGGTCAATAAGAGGGTTTATGCTCCTCTTGAGGCCATCCTCCTCTTATATATGTGTTTGAGATGGTTGTGTGTAAAAAAATACCTATTTTATATTTTTTTGCAAACACTAAGATATTGAACTACCTACGTAGTATATAATTCTTTGGCCTAAGTAATGTAAGTTTAATTATCACTATTTTTTGTGTTTCATAGAGTTGTATGATGTTTTCAAAAACCAATATGATAGTGGAGTGCCTAGCTGATTTGGTTGAATTCATACAACAATGGTAACATTTATTATACACACATGGTTCTCTTTTTAATGATTTGTCATAATATGGATGCCCATTTCTATTCCTTTCATTGAAGGCTAGGGCCACTATCTCATTTTAGATTATGAAGGGAGATCTCATGTGGTCTATGATTGGAGGTAAAAAAATCAGATGATATTATCACTTAGCTGTATTAACATTTATGAAACAAAGTACTGCAGATAAGAATTGTATTTATTATAATTTAACATTATTTTATTACTTGACAATTGAGTGTCTCTATTATTATAATCCTCAAAAATGGTACTTTTGTTTATGTATTTTTGCTATGGAAGATAATTCTGAATGCTATAATAAATTATAGTTTTAGTTTGAAAATAGTTGAATGGGTTTTGGAAGAGTTTATGAATGGATGTATAACTTTGAGATATGTGTTAATCATTGGGATTATAATTAGACATAGAAATTGAAAGCTTTTGTTAAGAGTTATAAATATTTAATTGATTAATACCAGACACAAAATTTATATGGAATCTTTATTTCATATAAATTTATATCATCACAAATTTAATTTGTACTTGAACCTTAACAAGTATAAGTCTTGCATTAATTAAGATAGTCCTTCATTAATTAAAAAAATTACAATTACGTGAGTGAAAACATTTGGATAGAGTTGCACAGGCTAAACACAATAATTTCTTTGTTATCACATTAGAATAATATATTACATATTTATAGATGAGACAATTCCTATTATTAAGGAAGTTTATCTAACTAAATATAATAATGTGATATATTGTTTATGACAATATATGCGTTTTAACCTACAAAAAAATAATCTTACCATTTTAACCATATAGTAAACTCACCACACTGTAAGAAATATTTACTCTACAATAAATATTAAACATGTGGAGAACTAACAAGGATTATTTATAACATTCTCCCTTAGTGATAACATGGTAGAAAAATAATTACACTTCCTCTGCAATTTGTCACCTGTGCGTGCTCATGATCTAGATAGTTTTTCAAGACAACTAACAAGGATGGTTTTATTGGACAATCACCAACCAATAAGGATGGTTTTTACGGACATCCAATAACCTCAAAAAGGATGGTTTTATAAGGAAAACCAACAACCTGTACATACATATGGTTTTACAGGACAACCAATAATCCAAATATCATGTTGCTGCTTTTCCTTGAGCTTTCATCTATCCACTATATTTTTCCTTCAGGAGATTACATAGGAACCCACTCACTTATTACAAACTTGAACATATATAGTTTCAAATTACATATCATTCATCTTAGCGGATCTAGTGTAGAATGGAAATGGAACATTGGTGTTATGTTCCACCCATAATGTGAAATTTCCATTTATTCATCAAATTGCGACTCTAAAAATAAACACACTACACACAATTGGAAACAAGAACTCTAAAAATAAAGCACAAAGCTGAAAAAACACATCAAAAATGTTTTTTGTGGCCCCATTGTTGGTGATTGATGAGAGGCCATTGATCGATCTCTAACATCTGATGCCTCTGTCCTCTAATATGACACTGCTAACTCAGTTGGATTTGGATGTGAAGCTCAAAATATTTCTACTTTGTTTATTATCTCTTCCCCCCTCAATGTGATTTTTTTTTTCAGGATGTTGGGTAACATGAAAAATGCTTCAATAAATATATTTTTAACACCTTTGATAAGAATCTAGATCTAAATGGCACTAAACAACACAATATTGAAAAGGAAAAAACTATATGAGTGTAATCAATAATCATGATAGACATAAAATATTAATTAGCTCAACTTAATTAACACAATACTTGTAAGACAAACTATAACCATATATACTCTTATAGACTAGATTTGTACTAATTGAACCATTGTAAATATTAAAATTCTTAAAATTTTAGATGATTTGAGGGGATGTTCCAAAGGAATATTACCAACTATTAAAACATGGATGAAGAGTGTGTAAAGACACTATATGAAAACAATACTAAAAAGTAACAATGATCAAAATAAAAAATATTTACTGACCCTGGATGGTGAAGAAAACAGGGGCATAATGGATATGCAGAGATATGTATGGATAGCGTGAATGTGGACTTAGATGGCAATGAGAGTATTATCATAGAATGACAACTGTCAATGGGATTGGTAATTAGTTGCATGAAGAGGATAAACACCAACAAGAATGATTTTTTCTATTGCAGTGTGCTCCACTGGATAGAGTGAGACCATATGACTGATGAAATTGATTCATAACAAGTATTTCCATGAGTTTAAATGGCACATTGACACCGAGAGGATGATTTGTGGTTGATAAGGACTAAGATTCATCTAACATTCAGATAAATCATTTGTGAGGGCGAAGAAAAATGTTTTAAAAATGCCTCTATGCTTTATTATGATGGAATATATTTTTACTATCTCTAAAAAAGTTGTATTCACAAGCACATATGTTTAGAGAAACTACAACAATATTGTACACAATAATGATCTAGAATAACACAATCAGGATCAATAGGATTCTTAGAGGCACATGACATTACTTGGGCCTATTTGAATTCTCTTCTAATGAAAACTCACTTTTGATCTTCACCAAATTCTTTCCGTAAACTCTCATATATAAATAATCAGACTAAAAAATACCTTAGTTATCTCAAAACTACCTAAAACAATATGAATACATTATTTTTATCTTGTCATAATTTGGGGAAAATTACCACTAGGAAACCCCTTCACTAGTCAACACATCATTTTGCAGGAACTCACTTTGGTACCAAATGAATTTTTTTGGATAGAGGTGTATAGGTAAAACACAATAATTTGTTCGTTATCACATTAGAATAATATATTACATATTTATATCTGAGACGGTTCCTATTATTAAGGAAGTTTCTCTAACTAAATCTAATAACATGATATATTGTTTATGATAATATATACATTTTAACCTACTAACAAATAATGTTACCATTTTAACCATATGGTAAAATCACCACATCGTAAGTAATATTTACTCTACGGTAAATAAGAAACATGTGGAGCACTAACAAGGATAATTACTAACATTAAGATGAATTTCTATAAACTAATTTAACTATAGATAAACTTAACTAATTCTTTTTTTTAATATAAAATTCCTTACATTTCTTACTTGTGTAACCCTTATCATTATAATATGTTTACAAATCCACCTCATTTGATATATTCAAGATATTATTGCTTTCTGGAAATTTAATCTCATAAACGTTCTTTGTAAACTTATTCAAAACCTTACATGACCCTCTTTTCTTCCACTCTATCTTATTATAGGTACCCTTAAAAAACCTTTCCTTATACAAATGGTATAAGCGCAAAGATCTTACCTGAAATTAAAATTCCTTCTAGTTTCATTTGCATATTATTCATATTGTGCATCCATCTTCTCCAAAATTTTATGCACTTCTTCCATGTATTTTGTAAAATATTCTACTTCTACACTTCTTTCTTTCTTACATGATAAGTATCACAACTCCTCATGACATAGTGCCATACACAATTTTAAATGGTGTTCTTCTTATGCTTTGATTAACTCAATTGTTACAATTGAAATCCTCTTACTCTAGTGCCAAGTTCAATGTTCTTGGCTTATCCCTATGAATCATTTAATAAAATCTCCAAGAATTCAGTTTACTACCTCCATAGGTTCATCAGTCTAAAAATGATATGTTGAATTGGATTTTTGTTTTTCATTCAACTTATTACACAATATCTACTGAAAATGACCAATAATTTTTTTATCCCTATTAGAAACAATACTTTGTGGTAATCCATGAAACCTTATAATCTACTTGAAGAACAAATTTGTGATATGAGTCACATAACTAGTCCTATTGCAAGCAATAAAATGTTCCATATTTGAATTTGTTTCCACCACATTATAGATTAAATTAATCTCTTTACGTCCTAGGTATATCCAAGACAAAATCCATGCATATATCCTCTTAAGTCTTATCTATTATGGGAAAAGGTTAGTACAACCTTGCATTTTGAGATCTTATTTTAGCCTACTAAAATCTCATACATTCCTATAAAAAATTACACACAGCCATGTCAAAAAATAACGTTTTTCTATTTGCACTAAAGTTTTATGTAGTCAAAATTTTCTCGAAAAAATTCCACATTGATCCTTTGGGAATGCACAATTATCTGAATTTTAACAAGAAGCCTTGTTGCACAAAATAGTCCAACCAAGGGATCTTGTCAACATTTATGAGTGTTGCACATGATTCTCATGATTCAATGAAGTATTCATTTTGCACATACAAATCTAATGGATTCAAAACCCAAAAAATCCACTCTCATCTTTATTAACAAAATATTACACCTGGTCAATGCATTAACAACCCTATTATATTTTTCAATTCTTTGTTTCAAAAAAAGGTTTTATCCTTATAGGTAATCCACCCACTTCACGTGTCTTTGATTCAGTTTCCCTTAACTATTTATTGTATTTCCTGAAGGTCTATAAATAACACAAAATATTTTAGCTATAATAAGTGCCTCCTTTTCTTGAGTAAATTTACGATTGCATAAAACTCTTGATCATACACACTAATTTTTTTATTTTCATGATTTATTTTTCATAAAATAACTTACTAGCCTTCCCTCTTGACTTAAAAATTTACCAATGCCTACACTGTTAACATCAAAATCTGCCTAAAATAATTTAAAAAAATCAGGTAATGCTAAAACTTGTTATTTTGTCACCTTTCTCTTTGGTTCTTAATTTTTTTTTTGTGTCCACTAAAAAAAATCCTTTATATCCCCTTGCACGACATGTGTGATAGAGGCATAAGTTATGATAAAATTCTTGATGAAATTATATTAAAAAATTTCCAACATTTAATAAATGTGTAACTAAAAAACAATCATTAGTGATGTCCATTCCACTATTGTGTGGAATTTCTCTGGATCCATTTTAAAACCTTCAAAAGAAATCATAAATCCCATACACACAAGATATTCTTTTATTAAACTTTACTTATTCAAATTTATCAACTTCTTCTCCCACAACCATTGTGACAATTTACTTATATGAAAAATTTTTTCTTCTCATGTCCTAGTAAATATTAGAATGCCATCTAGGTACACAATCACACATTTTCCCAAAAATAGTTTCAGGACCTCATGAAGCTACTCGATGTGTTTCTCAATCCAAATAATATTACTAGCCAATCATATAATACTTCTTACATCTTGAATACAATCTTCTACTCATCACCTTCTCTTATGTGAATCTGGTGATATTCACCCTTCAAATCAATCTTGCTAAAACATATTACTTAACTCAAAAAATCCACAATGGTGTCCATGCATGAAAATGGAAATGTGTATTTGATGGAGATCTTATTGATGGCTATGGAATTTTTGCACATATGCCATTCACCACCTTTATTGGACACTTTAAATACTAGTAATACACATGGGTTGATACTCTCTTTGATCACATAATCTATCTAACCATTCCTTTATTCAATAGCTCTTAAATTACATCTATATCTTCATGTTATCTTATGATTTCATATTATCTATCCCCTTGTTCAATAAACTTGATCCTAGAATTAAATCAATGTGGTTTATTATATTTCTCACAGGTAGTAACCCTTATGGTAACTTTCTTAAGACTATTTTTGTAAACTCTTCTCACATGGCCTTCACTTTGCATGAAATTATTTCATCTCTCATAAACTTAATACATGCATTATTATAATTCACCTCAGTTAGGAATTGATTTCCTATAAGTAATAAAACCTTAGGTCCCTTCTTGAGTCCTCCACTCTTTTTGCACATTGGGTTTAGATTGTATTCCTTTCCATCCTTCATCACCTTATAAGTGTTTCTATGTCCATAATGTTTCACCTTTTGATCAAAGTGCTATGGCCTTCCACGTAGCACATGAAAATCATCCATAAGTATTATGTTGCATATAAATTCATATCGCCCTATCTATAAATCAAGCAAACATTGCTTACTCACCAAAAGTTTGAGTCCCTTATACAACTATGAAACTTTCTAGGGATTAAGATATGAAATCCTATTTAACCTTGAATTATCTACCTTATTTTATGTAACCAAATTATCGATTCTCATAATGTCTACTATGAGTTTGTATACTTTTCCTCCCGAGTTATACATCATTATGAAAAATTTCTTCCTTTCTTCAAGAACAACTTCTTATTTTTATGGTTTTCACAATATGCACTTAAAAATTAACACCTCTCCCATATTTGGGTCTTATACTTGGCTTGACTTACCATCTTCATTGAATTGCACAATGTGCACACTTGTATTTTTATCCTTTCAATCACTCTAGGTATGCGTGAACTCATAATGTTTATGCCCTATTTCTCTACACCTATAACATGTGATTTTGAATCTATGACCTCTTCCACATCCAAAGGATCCACTTCCCCTTGATGTATTTACTCCTCCTCAAGGTGCTCCTTAATTATGCGGCATTGATTTAGCCTCACCTTCATGATTTATAGAATTTCCTTACCCCCACCTTTTTTGTAACCTTGTAAAACCTTTATTTTTCCTTGGACATTGCTATCTAATTTCGTCCACCGCCCGCTGAAATTAGATAACAAGAAAATTCATACTGTGAGTAATCAAGGTAGCTATGAGATTCTCAGACTGAATACGAAAGGAGTCAAGCCTCCAAAATTTTGGGAGAGACTTAGCCAAATAAAAGTGAGAAAGTTGAGTCCATAATGAGTCAACTCGAAGCAAAGTAACGGACTTGCGGAAGGTGCCATGCATCAGCCTGATGCAATGCCAAAACAGAAATGGAAGAATGAAATCTCAAAATCCCATGGGAATTCCATGTGGATTTAATGATAAAGGGCCCTCCAAGGAAAGGATCCTCACATTAATGAACAATGAGTCCCATCGCAAACTCAAGAAAAATAGATGGACTCGTGGAAGATGCCACATGTCAGCTCAACGCACTTTCAAAAGATGTAAGAAAAGTTGAGACCCTAGGGATGTGATTTGTTTCTATGTGGAGCTCAATGCAAATGGACTCCAAGCCTGCAATAGGTTGTAAAATATTGGCGAAAGCTCAATGCCATGTGTGAAGCAGTAATAAATACCACCTAGAAGTTTTAAATGCTCAAATATTTCAAAAGCTATGAGGGGAGAGGAAATTCCACCTACATTCAAAGGGCCACAAATGGAGAATTTCTTAAAGAAACACCAAAAAATAGGTATCGGCAAAACCATGGTCTAGAATCTAATACACAACGATTGAGGAGTTTAGATATGTAATAAATATTTTAGGGTGTATTCCTTAAAATAAAATCCCACTTCAAGGGAAGTGGTTGGAAAGTAATTGAAAATGTATTGGATGAATATGGCTCTCATTTCTTAAAGGTAGATCATGTGGTGTTGTGAGGCAGATTTTGTAAACATATTTCTATCTCTTCATCTCATTTATTATAACTTATAGTGGTTGGGGAAGTAGTTTTGAGATTTTTCTATTCTCTTCTTCTCATTCTATATATTATAATCTGGGGGCTCAAAAAAGGATACATCGAGAGTGAGTCATTTTTCTCTCTGTCCCTGTTTTGTCTCTGCTAGGGCAAGAAAATGAAGCTCAAGCCTTCTTCTTAAAGCTTTGTAGTGGCATTTTTATTTCCTCTTACTTGTTGCTTGTTGTACTATGCACAATTTTGGAGAAATATAATATGTCATGTGATGCATTTTGTCCATCCTTTGCATGTTTTATTATCTCTAATAGCCTTTATTCACTATGGGTATACTGTGCATATGTCTAAATGTTCATTATAGGTTTTGGAAGCTATGCTTAGTGAGTTTGAAGTGGTATTATCTGTGAATCTATCTCTGGCCTATGGTGCATTTCATCCACCCTTTTTAGTGCTCATCTCTTCCCATTTTAGGAAGATGGATTCTTGATTAACTTCTTCTTTTTGGCACATCGCTTATGTTAGTTTTGTGCTATGTTTCATTTTTCTCTAACCCTCATCTCACACCATAGAGAAGAGCCAACTTCTTTAAAACCTGGAGGTTACCTTAGGGCACATGTCCCACTAACATAAGGTATCCAACGACTCTGACGGTTCATCCAAAAAGATAATTGTCTAAAATTTTCCTCGCACACCCAATAGGACAATTAGAAGCATCCTATCATTTCATTTCATCAAGTAGGCGTGTTCTTGGTGAGATTCATCCTATGGAGGAATATGCAAAGCACATTTGAAAACTCCACCTAGTCCTAACAACCCATTCTTTAATTTACATACCTTTCTCTCATTCATCTCCAATCATCTTTCTTTCCATGTCTCTCATTTTCCTTCATTTTATGAAGTTGTGCAATCATGACTTCATTCCCACAATGGAATTCACACTTTCAGCAGTATCATCAGCCTCAAATAAGCTTCACAAATTCTCCAAACCAAAATTATATTTGTATTCAAAGCTACTATGTTTACCCATATGAGCAATGCCAAGAGTAGTTTGGATATGGAACCTATCAAGGACACGGGTATGCATATGATGATTACAATTAAATGGAGGATGTTGGTCTACTAGAGAAGATCCAAATAATGGAGGTAGGCATGGTTCAATCTTAGGCTACAAAAAAAATGAAGGAATTCAGGGTAGGATGTAAGGCACCTTGTCTATGGGAAGGTCCTATTCCTAGACACTATAGCCCACAAGAGAAGCTTGATTTCTTAGAAGAGATACTGCCCCCACTTATACATTGGATTGAGGGTATTAAAACATATGAGCAAAGTGCGAGACACCTTGTCAATGGGTAAGTCAATCATTAACTCTTTGTACTATAAAGTAGAAAAGGGGAAGAATCAATAGTTGTTATGTATTGCATCTGTTTTTCTACCATTTTTACTCGAAGACTCCTGAAGATGTGAATATGCACTATTTTTCATCATTTTTTGATGAAATTCCTTGTCGTTTCTGTCTATAAAGTTCCATTTAATGGATTCGGAACATAATTTATGAATCCAAGGATTGTTAAGATTGATATTTTGAAGTTGGAATTTATCAGGAACTTCCAAAAAGGGGAATTACTAGAGAAACTAGATATGGGACAGAGTTATAGAGGAAACAAATGAAAAGGATGAAATGATGAAAGTTATAGGTGAAAAATATGAAAAAGGTGTTACCTTGAGAGTGAAAAGGATTACCTGTCATATCTAGCTATGCAGAGCCTCCGAAAAATGATTAAAAAGGGGATTTATCACATGATAGAATCAAAATAATTAGAAGGATGACCAAAAAGTTATGGCATGACATCCTAGTCATTAATCGAGGGCCCAAGAAATGTGATCAGTTCACAATTGGTCCACCTGGTAGCTTTCAGATGCAAATTTGTTAAACATCACTTTCCGAGACAAATTGGTAACAAGAAAAGGTCCCTCGGTTATTCTTCTATTTTGGGGGGAAAATTGAATGAGTAAAATCTATAAATGCAATGAGAATACTCTTGCAAATGGTCAGGGATTAAATTTCATAAGAAAAATTTGAGAAAAGCCGTATTCTGAGAAACCCGTCTGAGATACCTGGTTAATTTCCTTTGTGTTATATTTTCCATCATGTCAAGTTGGTTACAAATGTATAGCCATTGATGAGCACTGAGATTGCTCTGGAATATTTCCCTTGCCGATGAATTTAAGCAATTTTGAAATTAATTTGTGTCAATCTTGGACCAATTAGTGTCTGCTTTGTTTCAGAATGTCTGTAAGTAGTTTTTGTTGTTCCTATTACAATCTTACATTGAAATATTTGTGAAATATTATAGGATCTCATCCCTATGATAGTTTAGTGGCATTTACAATTTCATTTTAGGAAGAGCCTTCATCTTGTGATGAGATAAAAAAATTTAAAATCATTCCACTGTCATTTGTTGATAAAGATTGTCTGTAAGTATTTGGGTGTACCTTAGGCGTGATTGATCAGAGATTTTGGTGTTTAATTGAGTCTTTTAACTTTAGCTTTCATGATATATTCTCAAAGATTGTGTGAAAATATGCTGATCTAGGCCTCCATTGAAGCACACCTTCTAGTTGAAGGAACGTATTAACTATTCTAAAGTTTTCTGTTGTTGAGTTGTCCATTATTGTGAAATTTCTCAAAGATCTGGTATAATCAACTTTATCCTACTTAATATCCCACCAAAATTATTCAAAAACCATGAATCCATCTTGAATTACCCCTTTTTGCCCTGTATATCAACAAAGGAACAAAATCTATTTACTAAAATATGTAGAACAATCATTATCTCATAATGTCTTTAGTAACCATAGCCTTGTTTTGAAAGTATCTCCAAATTTTAGAAGTGACAACTCTTAAGAGTTAAATTATGGAGTATTGACCATATTTTCCCAAGGTTTTCTTCATAAAATTTGTGTAAAAGAAGGATATATCCATCTACTTCATCAAACAGAGGTTACACTATGGGTCCTCTCACCCTAGTCGAAAAGCACAGACTAAAGTAGTGAGGATAGGTCAAATCCTCTTGAAGGTGCTATCCATCTCGCCATAAATTTGAGTGACAAAGGGCCAGTTAGATCTCATCCTCAGCTATTAAATGACATACATCATGATCTATCTATCTCTAAGCTCTGTGCTAAATTTGTGATGCTTCTCAACTTGAAAGGGAGAACAAATTTTGATACCAACACTAGCAGCACCATTGCCAGGGAAATGAAATTGTGTGCAAATTTTGAACACCATCAACAATGCATATAGACCCTTGTAATGCTTCTTACATGATCTAAGTACAAATATATTACTGAAACATCATTATCTATCTAGATATGTAAGAATTGTTTGAAGTTGTAAGTTCTGAGTGCAATATTTCCAGCTTATACAGTTATTGCACTAAAGTTTGTATCATCATTAGAAAATTTGGGTAGAAGAAGAGTAGATCTTGTAATCTTTACATGAATCTGGTATTGATAGATATTTGATAGGTATTTCATAGTGCATTTGCACAAACTAAGGTGAAAATCCTTAGTGGTGACTCTGTGCTATTTAAATACTTAATAAATACTAGTGTCTTAACATATATCAAGTAAGATTTGTCATGGAAGGAATAAGATCTATCTTTGCTAAGGACCCTAGTAGAAGGTTGTTTCAAGAGTTGGGAAAGTATAATTCAGAAGGAAGTAGAACTTGGAAGGTTGTTGGAGATCAAGCATCAAGAAAATAGATCTCCATTGGTGAAACTGATCAACATGTGATTGGATATTGCAATACTTCCTCAAGTGCTTCTGAATCAGCTAGTCTCTTTGCTAAATTGAATTCTCCATCTGGAGAGGGTCCTTATTTTGTATTTGAAACATTTTCTTCTCATTATGTCCCTGTATTCTCCAAAATTCATAGAGTTTTCCAAGAAACAGAGCCTTTAGAGGGCATTCATTTTGAGAATTACATCCCTATACCACACATACCTCTCACTCCTCATCATTTTACATCTCCTCCAAGGTCACCTCCTCAAAATAATATAGCTCAGCCTCCACCCAGACCTCAATTTATTGTTAATAATTTTGGTCCCATCAATTTTAGAGGTATGGCTAGCTATCCAAAATCTGTGCCACAATATGTAAGAAATAAATTGCCTAAGTTTCAAGGAAATAAAGCAATCACTGGTGATCAGCACTTGAAGCTCTTTGTCAATATGATGGAGGACTTTGAAATAGGATTTGAGGATGTGTACATTAAATTGTTTATCCATACACTAGAAGAAGATGCAAGGGACTTGTCAGATAATTCCATTGATTCTTGGACTGAGATGAAGAATGTTTTTAGAATGCAGTATGGTGATAAAATAGACCCTAGGTTTCTTTTATCAGAATTTGAAAATATAAAAAGGAATCCTAATGAATCAGTGCATGATTTCAATACAAGATTTAAAAAAACATTGAGAAGACTTCCTGTTAATTTTAGGCCATGTGATGAATCATGTCTAATAAAGTATTATGATGCATTTGATAAGAAAGGTGCTTACTATTTGAGGGATAATAACCCTAGAAATTTAAGGAAAGCCTTTACCATGGATCTGTAAATTGAGAAAAACATTAAAGAAATTGGAAAACCTCCTAAGAGGGAGGGTGTTAAACTAATCAAACCAGAAAATCCCCAATCAAGTAAGGTTGTGGATCTTGAGGAAGTTGTAGAGACTTTGGTCGGGGATGTCAAAGAAATCTCTTACAAGCTAGCCAAGGTAGAGAAAGGAATTAGACAAGGTTCTCAGGGTTAGCATAGGTAACAAGGAAAAGATAGATTCACAAATCATCTTATAAATGATCAGAGATTTGATGACAGAGGTAAAGAACCCATGGGAGCTAGACAACCCCAAGCTAAGGAAAATAAAGTAGTGCCTGATCCTCTAAATGCTAAAGTTATTGTTGTTGAAGAGACAAATGGAATTGATTGGCGTGAAAAAATTTTCTTACCCCACCCACCATGTGAAGTAGATAAGAAAGTTGAAGAAGCTGATGATGATGATAACACTGATGATGATGCATGCATGGTGGAATGCTCTACAAGATCACAACAAGGAGAAACTTCAACTAAAGTAATAAGTGCAAGAATTATTGCAAGTTTTTGGCACTGCATTCACCGGGTACCTCTTCCTACTCCTTCTCATGCTTTAGAAATAGATATGGTATAAGAATTTGAACTTCCTAATAATGATTTTGAGTACCTAAGATCTGTAATGATTAAAAAGTATGATGGAGGAATCCCATCAGAAGAGGATAGAAATATATTAATGAATGCTGTTATTTCCCAAGAAAAAGAGCATAACACAAGAAGTAAAGCTATCAAAGGGGTAGGGACTCAAGCCAAACCAAAAACCCCAGTTCTCACCAATGTCCCAAAAGAAAATCCAAAGAAAGATGCATCTGGCAAAGGCCTTATTGTCTCAAGTAGAACTGGTGTTCCCACCCATGCTCAAAATTTGAAAAATCTTGTGCCATCCGATGAGTTTTTCAATCATTCTCCAAATGTTGCTTTACCCAAATAAATTCCTTATGACATTGCCCAAGTCTTGAGTCAAATCAAGATTTTTGTCCCAATTGTTGAAATGCTTAGGATTGTTGAGCACAAGAAGAGGGCTTTTGAGTATTTAGGATTGGAGGAATATAGGAGTGCCCTAGGCAGAAATATTAATAATACAAATGCTCCTACTTCAACCATTGCAGACCTAGAAAAACCACCAACATTGGGGGAGATACATGAACCACCTAAATTTTACTTGGGAACATCTTTGGTGGAGTCTCAATTAAATTTTGATCCATTTTTTACAACACTGATTATTAAGGACAAACTATTGCACAATTGTATGTTTGATTCCAGAGCATCATGCAATGTTATGCCTCTAGAATTCATGAATGAATTGAACATTAAAGTGACAAAAACTTATGGCAAGTGTACTACAATGGATTCTAGAGAGGTACTTGTTGTAGGATATGTTGTCAAAATTTCACCCCCCAGGGTAAAATTTCGATAACATGCATCAAAGGTTGCAGAAAGGCAAATAGGTCAATCCAGAAAAAATCGTGAAAATCAGCTAAGTCCTAGTCCTAAGTGTTTGTTCGGGACAAGCGGGACAAAAATGCCCGAGACCGGCCAGTTCGGCCGAAATGAGCACAAGCAGTCCAAAAGAAAATGGGACAAGTGGGACAGAAGTATGCGACGTAGGGCGTGAAAAGCCGATCCAGCCGAGGAGAAAAATTGGCTAACTGCTGAAGAGGATCACCTTCGGGACAAGCGGGACAAACATGCGTGAAATGTCCGAACCGGGCCGAAATCAGCACAAACAGCCCAAAAGCAATTGGGGACGCGCGGGACAAAAGGGACCCGAACCGGCCGAACCGGCGCGAAAGGAGTCAAGTCAGTCCGGAAAAAGTGGAGCAAGCGGGCCAGAAATACCTCTGAACCGGCCAAATCGGCCGAAAATGTCCCCAAGAGGTCCAAAATCAAAAGGGACGTCCGGAGGATGGATGGACGCAAAGTACGCGAAAGACCCGGCAAGGGCCCGGAGAACCATTGAGAAATTGCCACGTGTCCTCATAGGAGTAAAGGTCAGAAAATTCAAAGGGTGAATTTTCGGCGAGCACCGAGCCGAACAAATAGGATCGTGCCACGTGTCCCATTTAAGAACCCACGAGGAAAATTCAAAGGAAAGCCCGCTGACAAAGTAGAGGAGAGAGAATTATTCAGCAAATCAAAGCGCGCCACGTGTCATCCAAGTGGCAGAGCGCGGGAAGAAATTCAAAAAATCCGTTTTCGCCTGTTCCGTGTCCTAAATCTTCAGATGGACATATCTTTCGATCCAGAGCTCGGATTTACACGTTCTTGATATCAACAGAAAGCTTGTGAGAATTCTCTACACGTTTCCATGGTCAATCTTGCATTTTGGTTTAGTTTGAAGAAAGAAAATCAGAAGACACCTCTGGAACGAAATAATAAGCAGAAGTGATGCTCAACTAACAACTTTAATGCAGCAGACAACCCGCCGCTTCTGTTAGGCAAACCGCCACTTTGCCAGAACCCGCCGCTTTCTGCCATGATGGACGAATTAAATACAACCTAGAGGTGGTTGGGGGCATGTTCGAATTCCCTCTCTCTTTTCTCTCCCATTCTTCCTTATATATTGTAAGGAGGGGGTTTCTTTCTGTTAGTTGGACATTTTGCTCTGCTTTGCACCCTCCCTGCTCTCCTGTCTCATAAGAAAATTTGTGGAGTTTTCAAACCTCCCATATAGACTGTAACACCGTTTTGTTTGCCTTCTGGCTATTGCAATGTATTGAATCGATCCTTGAGCAATATATATGTGTCTGTGGTTGTTTCTAAACCCTCTTACATATTTTATTACTATCATTCTTGATCTTTCATTGCATTTTGCTGTTGTCTGTGCATGGTGTTGTGTTATATCTACATGGTCTATGTTTAATGTGGCAAGGCATATGTTCTTCATTCCTCGGTGCATCACCTCTATTAGCTTAGATTTATTTTATGCATTTTCTTACCTTGTCTCCTTGGCAGATTAGATTAGATTTTAAGAAAACCCTTCTGCATATTTTGTGTGCACCTGAACAGAGGAATAGGAGCCAGCCTTTCTCTGGAGATTCCTTTCTCACTCTTCAAGTCCCACACTTGGAGAAAGGATTCAATGTTATGCTATCACACTGGATATTAATATGATCAACCTAGAAAACTGATCAATATCCAGGGGGGTGCTGTGATTTTGGCATCAACAGTTTGTGCGTCGGCACGTCCCTGGTGGAACCAGAGGTCTCATTTTTTATTACAGCAAGGTTGATGTGCATCTGCTGCAATTTTCTTGCTTAAAAAGAGCGTATTAATTGCATATCTGGTGACTCCAAAGGGGAAGAATCAACTAAGTTTCAGCAGTCAGGCCTAAAAGCTTATGAGAAGAATCACAAGGTCAAGAGCTGGAGAAGAGAGATAGTACCAGTATGAATACCTGCAACTATCTCCAAGAAGAAGGGCAAAGAGGAAGAAGGATTCAAAGGTCTCCATCTCCACCAAATAGAACTCTCTCAACTCCTCCACCTGACAAGCCTTTCTTTCAATATACAAGGGGTTTTAAGACCACTCAGAATGGCGCAACCAGTAAACCCCCTATGTCAACTTCACAGGGCAGCAGCCCACTTGCTCTCAATGCAACAAAATCCAATCCCAGTTGTGCAGCATTGAAGAACATTCCATATTTTACTGGAGAAAACTAGACCACTCCTGGTGATCATGTCAAGGACATTGCTAACATTTGTGCAATCCATGAGATTAATGAGATGCAAGTAGCTGTCAAATTGCTGGCGTCTTCATTCAAGGGAACAAGCATTGCAATGGTTTAGGAGCCTTGAAGCTGCTTCTATCACAAACTGGAATCAGCTGTGTATTGCACTTCATAATCAATTTGGAGAGAAGGGAGACAACTTGTCTCTTTTGGAGCAGCTGACAACCATCAAGAGAGCTTCCAATGAGTAGCTAACTGACTTCAACTTCAGATTTCAAAGATCTTGGGATAGAATTCCAGTAGCAGTCAGACCAACAGCAGAAGGTGCTTTTCTATACTACCTTAAAGCTTTAAATTCTGATATTTCTATGTTGATTCAATCCATGGGAGGCACAACTATCCCTGCTGCTTATAGTATTGCCATTAGAGCTGAAAATTGTCTGATTCAAGCTGGCAAGCTAGCTCCTAGGCCTCCAATGCCATTATATCCAAGTTTAGAGAGCCCAAGTACTAGTCAGGCACCTGTCTTAGCTCCTTCTCCCACTCCTAGAAATCAGAGTTCAAATGAAGCTTCCACTTCATCTCCAAGTGCCCCAAATGAGCTTCAAGAAGTCATGAAGCAACTACAAAATTTAGGTAATGAGCTGGTCACACTCAAGAGATAGCAAACTCAAGTTTTTAGACCTTCGTATCAGCCTCAAGCTCAACCTAATAGGCAGCCATATCAGCCTCAAAGGCCACCTAATCCAGCTGCAAATATGAATCAAACAAGGCCTCCTGTCAATAGACCATTCCAGCCCTATAATCCAAATGCCATATCTGCCTCTAAGGCATTAGTACCAGCACAAAACAATATTGCCCAGGAGTATGAATGGTGTTTTCCATGTAATGAACCCCATAATCAATCCATGTGCTATAATGGTGCTTTAACCCAAGCTTTAATGGTAACAAGTGCTGGTGTGGAGGGTGAAAGTAGTCAAGAAAACAGCCAACAACAAGAAACATTCCAACAGCAACCTGCCCCAAATGACACCACATTGGTAAATTGGCAGGCAGAGGATTTCTGTGGTATGAATCAGGCAGTCTCTCAAGGTGTTGCAGCCAACACAAGGTCAAAAAGGAGAAATTTGGGTGAGGAACAGCCGTTAGCCCCAGCCAATCCACAACCTTCCATAGCTCCACAAATGATTGGCAAGCAAAACCCAGTTTCAAATGCACGAGGGCAGCCAAGAACAGCCCCTTGGCCAAATCAAATGCCAGCTGTTGCTGCCCATATTCAAGGAGCAAATGTGAAAATCAAGGGACAGCAGAGAGATCCTTCATCACCATTCAGTATCATTGATCAGATGAAGAAAACAAACGTCAATATATCTATGTGGGAATCCCTATCCATCCCAGGCCAAAGAGATCTGCTGCAAGCTGCTATGAAGGACTGGCCAATTTCGAATCAGCAGGTTCAAAGGCAAGACAAAGTGCTTACAAATGCTGCCCAGCCTGAAGGAAATCATGGAGCACAACAAGGTAAAATGCTGAAGCCCCCTCCATTTTATGTTTCATTGATCATAGGAGACAAGTTGGTACATAATTGCATGATTGACTCTGGGGCAAGTAGTTCAGTAATGCCTAAACAGATAGCTGATCAGTTAGGGCTCCAATATGAACTAACAACTAAGGGAGTAGTGCAATTAGATGGGACAGCAGTAGCCACAGTTGGAATTATAAAAAACTTGAGTCTTACCTTGTATGCATGTCCCAACGTGGTTGTTTTGCAAGACGTCTCAGTCATAGACCTTCCACCACTCTTTGCCCTATGCTTGTCAAGGGACTTTACTGCCAGGATTGGGGGATATTTGTCCGCTGATTGGTCACACATGCTGTTCAGAACGAGGTATGGAACTAAAGCTACAATTAGGTCAGAACCTATTGCAGACTTCCACATTGAACCCTATACTCCAAGTCATATTAATACCAATTGCTCAGCATTTGATCAAGAAGATCACCTCGGCACTGATGAAGCTGACACTAAGGCTGGAAGTATCCCAGATTTGACTCTTGATGAATGGGCAAGCAAGGTGCATGCTTTTGATCCTTATCAAGAAGTAGAAGAATCTGAGTTGGGGGTCTATTGTATACACGAAGAAATTCAACCTATTCCTAGCATCACCAAGCCAAACCACAAGGATGAGAACGAGGTATGGCAACTGTTTTTTGATGGATCAAGGAGTAGACAAGGCGCAGGAGGAGGAGCCATGCTTATTTCACCGCAAGGAGTAAAGTATTATTCAGCTTTTAGATTTCAATTTGCATGCTCCAATAACACTGCTGAATATGAAGCCTTGGTGCAGGGGATGCATTGGGCAATAAAAAGAAAAATAAATAACTTGCAAGTTTTTGGGGACAGTGAGCTGATTGTAAATCAGGTCAAGGGACAGCATGCTGCCAAAAATGATCTACTCAGATGCTACAAGAACAGGGTGTGGGACCTCATGGAGGATTTTGAAGGTTTCGGCATCAAGGCCATTCCCAGAAAAGAGAATCAAGCTGCTGACAGGCTTGCAGCAGTAGGGGCAGCCTTGACATCGTAGAAAACATTCAACAAGACAAGGTACAGCCAAACATCCACGTGATTGTGAGGCCTTCAGTGCCGGATAACGATGTCAGTTGGCAGGTATTTGAGAATGATCAACAAATCATCCGCTTCTTGTAGGAAGAAGCCGAGTTCTCAGCTAAGAATCAAGAGAAGTTGGAACAGCAATATGGTGACCAGGTGATACAGCTGAGAACTGACAAGCTGCCCAAGGGACTTATCACCTTGGAGTCCATTTTTAACCCCAATGATCAGTTTAGAAAGGAGAAAGCAAATATTCAGGTCAAGAGGGAAGATTCAGTATCCATCTTGGTAAAAGAGAACAAGCCATTGCAAATTGGAAAAATGACAACTGAGCAAGAGAGATATGAGTTCATACAGCTTTGTCGAGAATTCCCTGACGTGTTTGCTTGGAGCTATGAAGACTTGAAGGGCTTCAATCCTAACTTAGCTCAGCATACCATCGAGTTGGATCCAAATACTAAGCCTATCAGGCAGAAACAGAGACCAGTCAATCCACACATGGAGCCTCTCATGAGGAAGGAGCTGGACAAGCTGATTGAGTCAGCAATTATATTCCCTATCAAGCACTCAAGCTGGGTTGCGAACTTGGTTCCGGTCAGAAAGAAAAGTGGAGAGATCAGGCTATGTGTTGACTTCTGAGACCTCAATAGGGCATCTCTCAAGGACCATTATCCACTCCCTTCCATGGAGCAAATATTGCAGGTCGTAGCTGGATCAGAAAGGTTTTCGCTACTTGATGGTTACTCAGGCTTCAATCAAATTATGGTGAAGGAGGAAGACCAATTCAAGACAGCCTTCACAACCAAATGGGGCACGTATGCTTACAAGAAGATGCCATTTGGACTGTCAAACGCCGGAGCAACATTCCAACGAGCTATGGATATGGCATTCAAAGGCTTGATCAACAAGGCAGTACTGATATACTTAGATGACATTACTGTCTTCTCAAAAAATGCTGCAGACCATCTCTTTCACCTCAGGCAAGTTTTTCAGAGGTGTAGAAAGTTTGGAGTGTCTTTGAATCCTAAGAAATGCATCTTTCTTGCACATGAAGGGAAACTCCTTGGCCACATTGTCTCCAAGGAAGGATTAGCAATTGATCCAGAGAGGGTTGAAGCCATAAGAGCTCTACCATTGCCAAGTCACAAGAAAGCCCTTCAGAGTTTCCTAGGAAGGATAAACTTTGTTCGAAGGTTTGTCCCAAACTTTGCAGCCCTTGTCAAGCCCATCACCAAAATGTTAAAGAAAAGCATGGTTTTCAAATGGACGGCAGAAGGCAATGAGAGTTTTGAAGCAATCAAAGAAGCCATCTCCCAGGCACCTACTCTCATCAACCCTGACTTTTCTAAGGATTTCATCCTCTATGCGTTTGGAGGTGATGACACTATTTCTGCTATTCTGGTACAACAGAACAAATATAATGAGGAGCAGCTGATTGCTTTCTTCAGCCAGAGCCTAAATGACTGCGAATTAAGGTACTCTTTTATTGAAAATCATGTGCTTGCAGTAATCAGAAGCTTGAAGAAATTCAAGCATTTGGTCTCAAATAACAAGGTCCAGTTATTAGTCTCACATGCTGGGGTTAAGGACTTCCTCCTCAACAAAGATTTGAATGAGAAAAGGGCAGGATGGATCACCCGTGTCATGGAGTATGACATTGAGATAAGGATCACCAAGCTGGTAAGAGGCAAAGGTTTGTGTGAGCAGCTCGCTTCCAAACAACCAGACAGCCCAAAAGATGAAGAAGACGTTGTCCTGCTATTACAAGAAGATCAAAAACAGGAAAATGATGATGTGTTCACCCCCTGTTGGACTCAGAATATGATACATTTCCTACAAACAGGCATGTGCCCTCTAGAAATGAGTAAAGTGAAAAGAAGGTACTTCAGATTACAAGCAATTCCTTATGTGCTTGTTGATAATGTTTTGTTTAAAAGGGACATCAACGGTGTTCTATTGAGATGCATCGGGACAAGTCAGATCGAGAGGATCTTACAAGAGTTCCATGACGGGGAGGCAGGAGGCCATTTCACCCCACGAGTAACAACTCTCAAAATCATGAAATCTGGTTACTATTGGCCTACTGTATTCAATGATTGCTACTCATGGGATAAAAAATGCAAGAAATGTGCGTTCTTCACAGGGAAAGGAAGGTTAGCAGCACTTCCCCTTCGTCCAATTTCAGTAGATCATCCATTCATGCAATGGGGATTGGACTTCATTAGAGTCATCAATCCCAATTCGAGTCAAGGCCACAAGTGGATTCTTACAGCAACAGACTATTTCACCAAGTGGACCGAGGTAGTAGCGCTCAAAGAGGCAAGTGAGTCTAGCATACTAGACTTTTATGAAGGGATAATAACCAGATTCGGTGTGCCGGCCACCATCATATCAGATAATGCATTAGCATTCATAGGTTCAAAAATTACAGAATGGGCTGTCAAGAATGGAATCTATTTGAGCACCTCTTCAAACTATTACCCGCAGGGTAATGGACAGGCAGAGTCCACAAACAAGAATTTGCTAAAAATCATCAGAAGGACTCTGAATGAAAATCAAAGAACATGGCATACAAGGCTAAAATCAGTGTTATGGGCTGACAGAATAACACCAAAGAGGTCTACAGGTAATTCTCCCTACAAGTTGGTCTATGGGAAGGAGGCAATATTGCCTATATAATTAGAATTGCCAGCCTTGGAGCTCATGAAGTAGCTTGAGTTATCTGAATTCGAACCAATGGAGGCCAGGTATGCAGAATTGATGGAATTAGAAGAAATCAGAGAACATGTGGTTCAGACGATTGAAAAGGATCAAGCCGTAGTAAAAAGATGGTTTGATAAGAGAGCTAGGGCAAGGACCTTCCAGGAAGGGGACCTAGTTCTGAAATGGGATGTAGATCGGGAAAAACCAGGAAGGCATTCAAAATTTGATGCCATTTGGAGTGGCCCATACATGGTCACAAAGTGCAAGAACAACAATGCTTTCCAATTGGCCTCATTGGATGGTGAAGAACTGCAGATTCCAGTAAATGGAATCTATCTCAAGCGTTGCTTCTAGAGGGAGGTTCACTACATCTGTAAATACTAGTTTAGATTTTCTTTCCTCCAAGTGCTTGTGCACATTGTTTTGCTGTAGATTAGTTTTGTTTTCCCTAAGTGCTTTGGCATAGGTTTTGATGCTCTCAGGTTGTTTTCTACAGTTCAGAGTGTTGCTGGAGGGGAAGTTGCAATATCAGGCTTGTTTCAGGATAATGCTTAACTCCATGCCCAATGGACCGCTAAAAGGCCACTGATCTTCTACCTAGCAGGTAGCTAACCCCGCTGAGTCGTCAAAATTGTTGTCAAAATTTCACCCCCCAGGGTAAAATTTCGATAACATGCATCAAAGGTTGCAGAAAGGCAAATAGGTCAATCCAGAAAAAATCGCGAAAATCGGCTAAGTCCTAGTCCTAAGTGTTGCTCGGGACAAGCGGGACAAAAATGCCCGAACCGACCGGTTCGGCCGAAATGAGCACAAGCAGTTCAAAAGAAAATGGGACAAGTGGGACAGAAGTACGCGACGGGCGTGAAAAGCTGATCCAGCCGAGGAGAAAAATTGGCTAACTGCTGAAGAGGATCGCCTTCGGGACAAGCGGGACAAAAATGCGTGAAATGTCCGAACCGGCCGAAATCAGCACAAGGAGCCCAAAAGCAATTGGGACGCGCGGGACAAAAGGACCCGAACCGGCCGAACCGGCCGAAAGGAGTCAAGTCAGTCCGAAAAAAGTGGAGCAAACGGGCCAGAAATACCCGAACCGGCCGAATCGGCCGAAATTGTCCCAAGAGGTCCAAAATCAAAAGGGACGTCCGGGACGGATGGACGCGAAGTACGCGAAAGACCCGGCAGGCCTAAGAACCATTGAGAAATTGCCACGTGTCCTCATAGGAGTAAAGGTCAGAAAAGTCAAAGGGCAAATTTTCGAGCACCGAGCCGAACAAATAGGATCGTGCCACGTGTCCCATTTAAGAACCCACGAGGAAAATTCAAAGGAAAGCCCACCGAAAAGTAGAGGAGAGAGAATTATTCAGTGAATCAGAGCGCGCCACGTGTCATCCAAGTGGCAGAGCACGGGAAGAAATTCAAAAATCCGTTTTCGCCTGTTCCGTGTCCTAAATCTTCAGATTGACATATCTTTCGATCCAGAGCTTGGATTTGTGCATTCTTTATATCAACGGAAAGCTTGTGAGATTCTCTACACGTTTCCAGGGTCAATCTTTCATTTTGGTTCAGTTTGAAGAAATAAAATCAGAAGACGCCTCTGGCACGAAATAATAAGCAGAAGTGATGCTCAACTAACAACTTTAATGCAGCAGACAACCCGCCGCTTCTGTTAGGCAAACCACCACTTTGCCAGAACCCGCCGCTTCTGCCATGATGGATGAATTAAATGCAACCTAGAGGTGGTTGGGGCAGTTCAAATTCCTCTCTCTTTTCTCTCCCATTCTTCCTATATATTGTAAGGAGGGGTTTCTTTCTGGTGTTGGACATTTCTGCTTTGCACCCTCCCTTCTCTCCTGTTCATAAGAAGATTTGTGGAGTTTTCAAACCTCCCATATAGACTGTAACACCGTTTCTTGCTTTTGGCCATTGCAATGTATTGAATCGATCCTTGAGCAATATATATGTGTTTGTGGTTGCTTCTAAACCCTCTTACATATTTATTACTGTCATTCTTGATCTTTCATTGCATTTTTGCTATCTGTGCATGGTGTTGTGTTATATCTACATGGTCTGTGTTTAATGTGGCAAAGCATATGTTCTTCATTCCTCGGTGCATCACCTCTATTAGCTTAGATTTATTTTATGCATCTTCTTACCTTGTCTCCTTGGCAGATTAGATTAGATTTTGAGAAAACCCTCTGCATATTTTGTGTGCACCTGAACAGAGGAATAGGAACCAACCTTTCTCTGGAGATTCCTTTCTCACTCTTCAAGTCCCACACTTGGAGAAAGGATTCAATGTTATGCTATCACACTGGATATTAATATGATCAACCTGGAAAACTGATCAATATCCAGGGGTGCTGTGATTTTGCATCAACTGGATATGCAAAGGGTTTGGTGGTACAACTTACAGCTTATCCAGGTAAGAACTTGAAACTTGATGTTGTTATTGCTGATTGCCCTGCCAAATGGGGCATGTTGTTATCAAGAAAGTGGGCTGCAAGTGTTGGTGGAAGTGTTCAGATGGATATGTATTTTGCCACCATTCCAATTGAAGGCAGCCTTGTAAATTTGTATGGAGAGAAGAAGATGTTGTACCTTATTGAAGATCCCTATAATACTTCTTATGAAGTATTGTATGCTGATGTAGATGTTGATAAATTTGTTGGATTTGTCTGATGGAAAAGAGCACAAGATTGATCAATGTAAATGTCTTGAACAAGTAGGTTTTCCTTGGACATTGTTATTTAATGGAGCTTGTTCCAAATTTGGAAATGGTGTTGGTATTGTTCTGATTTCTCCAGGCCAGGAAGAGTTTGTTTTTTCTTTCAAACTCAACTTTGAATGCACTAAAAACATTTCTGAATATGAAGCATTGTTATTGGGTTTGAGAATTGCATGGAAATATGGTGTAAAGGATATCATTTTCAAAGGAGATTCAGAACTGATTTTCAAGACATGATTAAGAAAATTGTACGCTACTTAAAATTAGAGAATGAAATAATACAAGCATGCAGTCTAGGATTTGATTGAAATGTTTGACTCTTTTAATATTGTGCACCATGATAGAAAGTTTAATGTTGTTGCAGAAAAGTTAGTAGTGCTAGGATCCAGATTTGGGAATTGTACAATATCTCCATTTTGTGAGTATGATGTTGAAATACTAACAAGGCCATCTGTCCCTAATAATGTTAAAAATTGGCAAGTGTTTGATGATGATGCCCAGGTGAAATGGTTTCTACAGAACCAAGGTGAGTTTTTTGACCAAAATATAGATTGGGAACCAATGGTGTGTATTGTTGAAGGAAAGGAAACTTTATTTGGAAAAGACATCATCCAACTGAAGACAAACATGATTCCCAGAGGTTTGGTGGCACTTGAATCAAACTTTGATAATGCTGATTGCATTATTAATAGAAGTATGTCGATTTCAAGAGATGTGGAAGAGAACGACTTGGGCACAAAGGAAAAACCATGTAAAATTTGGTTAGGAAGCAATCTGAGTAAGGAAAAGAAGCGGTCTTATGTTCAATTGTTGAAAAAATATCAAGACTGCCTAGCTTGGTCTTACTCTGAGTTGAAGGCATACAGGGAATATTTGTTCCAACATGAAATTCCTCTTGAATCTAATGCCAAGCCTTTCAGGAAAAAATAGAGGCCCATCAATCCACTCCTTTCTTTGAAGATGCAAGAAGAATTGAAGAATTTGAGGGATGGAGGGATCATTCATCCCACAAGGTACTCTTCTTGGGTTACAAATTTAGTACCTGTTAGAAAAAATAATGGTGATATAAGGTTGTGCGTAGACTTCAGGAACCTGAATAAAGCATCATTGAAAGCTAATTACCCTCTGCCAAACATGGAGAATATGTCTATAATTGGTAACTAGTTCTGAATTGTTATCCACAATTGGATGGTTTCTCTGGCTATAATCAAGTTGTTGTGAAGGAGTCAGAAAGAATAAAGACTTCCTTTACCACTCTATTGGGGAACTTATGTCTATGTCAGGATGCCTTTTGGCTTAATGAATGTTGGAGAAACTTTCCAAAGAGTAATGGATGTAGCATTTGCTGGTTATATTAATGATTTCATTGTCTGTTTATCAAGATGATGTAACTGTGTTTTCCAGAAAAATAAATGATCACTTGAAACACTTGGAGATAATGTTGTTAAGGTGTAGAGAGTATGGCATATCATTGAATCCCAAGAAGTGCCATTTTGGAGTGTAAAAGGCAAAACTACTTGGTCACATTGTATCAAAGGAAGGGGTCATGATTGATCCCAAGAGAGTGGAAGCCATCAGCAAGGTTCCAATTCCTGATAACTAAGAAGGGAATTCAATCCTTCTTTGGAAAAATAAAATTTATCAGAAGATTTGTGTCTAACTTTGTTGAGATGACCATCCCCATTACTAGCATGCTGAAAAAGGACCAAGTTATCAAATGGGAAGAAGCTTCCATTCAAGCTTTCAATGGGATCAAGGAAGCACTAAAGCATGCCCCTATTTTAGCAGCTCCAAATTACAAGAAGCCTTTTCAAGTATTTTCTTTTTCTTCAAAAAACACCATTGCATATATTTTGTTGCAGAAGGATGATGAAGGGGCTGAGAGACCAATTTCCTATTTTTACAGTAAGGCATTGCAAGGAGCTGAGTTGAAGTAGACCATCATGGAGAAGCAAGCATTTTCCTTTGTGAAAGCAATAAAGGTTTTCAGACCCTACATCTTGAGCTCTAAAGTTGTTGCTTATGTTCCCCACACCATGGTGAAAGACATCTTATCAGAGATGGAGGTCTCAAGAAAAATATGCAGATGGGTGAACAAGTTGCAGGAATATGACATGGATATCCAAACCATGAAATTGATAAGAGGTTTAGGCCTAGCTAAGCTTATGGCTAAGAGAAACTTGTACGAACTATTGAGGTGAATGAAGTAGAAGGAGAAAGGGTGGATGTCCTTTAAAATTTTGTGAGCTCTGAATGGTACAAGGATATAATATTTTATCACATACATCTATGCTGCCCTGAATATTTGAGTAAAAATCATAAAAAGAGCTCTTAAGTTAGCCTCTCAAAAATATGTCATTACTGATTTTGGGTTAACTTGGAAGAACCCGAAGGGAGTGCTCTTAAGATGCATTACTGAGGATGAAGCCCTCAAAGGTAATTTCTGATCTCCATGGAGGAGTTTGTGAGGGGAAATTTTGCTGGAAGAGTTACAACAACATAAAATCATTGAGGGCTGGTTATTGGTGGCCAACTCTCTTTAAAGATAAAACTCTATTGGTTAGGAAATGTGAAAGTTGTCAGCATTTTTATAGAAGAATGAAAGCTTGCAGGCTCCCTTCCTTTGCATCCTGTATCAGTTGAAGCCCCATTTAGACAATGGGTAATGGATTTCATTGGGGAAATTTCTAATCCTTCAAGTGCTGGTCGTAAATGGATTCTTATAACCACTGATTATTTCACTAAGTGGGTGGAAGCAATCCCCACCAAGAAATCAACACACCAAGTCATCATGGACTTCATGCTGAATCAAATCATATGTAGATTTGGAGTGCCAACTAAGATTATTGTTACTGATAATGCCATGAGTTTTAGAGCCAAACCTTTGGTGGCAATGTGCAAAGAGTATGGAATCAATTTGACATATGATTATAACTACAATCCCAAGGAAATGGACAAGCTGAGTCCAACAATAAAACTTGTTGAAGATCATTAGAATAACCTTGGAGCTGAACAAAAAGAAGTGGGGTGAGAAATTGAAGTTTGTTTTTTGGAATGACGGAATCACTATCAAAAGAGCTACTGGTAAAATCCCATTTGAGTTGGTATATGGAACTCAAGATTTTCTGCCCCTTCATTTACAATTGTCTTCATTTCAATTTATTCAAAAAATTGAAGATCAAGAAGTTAGTCCATATGATGCTCGAATAAATCAGATTATTGAGTTAGATGAAGAAAGAAGGGCATCCCATTAGACGCATGTGAAGTTTCAGAGAAAAGTTGAAGAAATTATTTGACAAGAAGGTGACTCCAAGAGCTTTCAGCATTGGGGATCTTGTGCTATTATGGGATAATAGGCATGAAGATAAGGGAAAGCATGGTAAATTTGATGCATTATGGATGGGCCCTTATTCAATTGATATTCGAATTGGTGAAAATACCTTCTTCCTAAAAGACTTAGATGGGGAACTGCTTGAATTGCCTATTAATGGAAAGCATTTGAAACATTTCCTTAATTGATTTTCTCAGAATCAATGTATACTCCTTTGTACAGTGTATAGTTCTTTGGTTTCATTCGAATTTTGTGTTTTTATTCATTCTAGTCCTTGGTGACCTGGTTTTGTTGGTTTCTCGGTTCATTTTTTACAGGATGGTTATGGTTTCTCTACTCTGCAAGCTTATTCTTTGACTCCATTGCCCAATGATTTGTTTTTGGCACTTGGTATGCTATTTGTTCTTGTGGCACTCACAGGGAGTTCCCATCCCTGAGTCAGAGCTAATGTTGGTGCTCAATTTGGTCTCTCCTTGTTTGTCCTTGAAATTCTTTAGTTTGTGGGTTCTGTCGTCTTTTATATCTCCCCGTATTAATGCATGAAAAATTCTATCCTCCATTTGGTTTCCATGATCAATCCCTTCCTTGGTCAAGGATCACTTAAAAGTCTAGAATTTGTTTTTCGTTCCTCTAGATCCATGTGAAAGAATCTGTAACTTGGGCGATAAACTCAAGGTTTTTTCCCTTCCTTCTATTTTCCATAGTCATGTTTTGTTGTCCCTATCAATTTTTGTCCCAAATACCTATGTGAAAAGTGATTGGATGTACGGCTCAGAGGATCACATTTGGGCCTTATATCATTTCCAAATTCTCTGTACTTGAAATAAGGATTCATTTCTAGGCACAAATGGTGATTTTCTTGCATTTTATAGTTTTGACGGGTGTGTTTTTCCCCGTCAAATTTACGTCTTTGTATTAATGGAAACGTGGCCCTTTCTAGTTATGGATGTGGCTTCAGTGGGGCACTTTTAAAAACTCTAAGGCTCGCTTCAACTCAAAACTTGTCCACGTGGAGGGTCAGACACTCATTTGAAAATTCACCTTTTGGTTTGGCCTTGGAGTTGTGTCGGGAAGACACATGGAGGTTTCTGCTTCCTTTCCCAAACTTAGAAAAATTTTTCATGTGACTGCCACTATAGCTTTGGCGGACCATGGACACGTGGAGGTCCAGGTGCTCATTTGAGGATCTACCTCAGGGTCCCACCTTAACAATTGTACACAGGGAGACATGTGGAGGCTTCCATCAGCCCCTCTCTATACTTAAAATTTTCAAAAGCAATTTTCTAAGCCCTGGGACACGTGGAGGGACCACTCCTATTTGGGGACCGGACCCTAATTTTTATTTTGAAGAAGTTCGCTAGGAGGACACTTGGAGGCTTCCACTCACTCTACCCTTACTTGGACTTTTCAATGGCCAAGGAAAACTCTTGCAGACCCTAGACACATGGCGCCTTCCGTTGATCCTTCAAATTTGTTAACAACTCTTCCAGACTGAGACACGTGGTGAGCCTGCACTTGTTTAGGGTCTCTTCTTTTGAGGACCATACCAAAGGTGTGCCAAGGCAACATGTGGAGGATTCTGCTAGCTCCTTTTTGTTGATACCTTTTCCAAGGCCAAAAGGTGTTTTTCTTGGGAAACTTTCCCCTGTACTTCTTTGAGTTGCACTAAGGAAACACATGGAGATATAAAGTAGAAAAGGGGAAGAATCAATAGTTTTTGTGTATTACATCTATTTTTCTACCATTTTTGCTCCAAGACTCCCGGAGATGTGAATATGCACTGTTTTTCATCATTTTTTGATGAAATTCCTTGTCGTCTTTGTCTATAAAGTGCCATTCAATGGATTCAAAACTTAATTTATGAATCCAAGGATTGATAAGATTGATATTTTGAAGTTATAATTTATCAGGAACATCCAAAAATGGGAATTACCAGAGAAGCTGGATACAGGATAGAGTTACAGAGGAAAAAAATGAAAAGGAAGAAATGATGGAATTTATAGGTGAAAAATATGAAAAAGGTGTTGCCTCGAGAGCGAAAAGGATTATCTGTCATATCCAGCTGTGCAGATCCTCTAAAAAATGATTAAAAATGGGATTTATCACATGACAAAATAAAAATTATTAGAACGATAACCAAAAATCTATGGCATGGCATCCTAGTCATTAGTCGAGGGCCAAGAAATGTGATTAGTTCACAATTGGTCCACCTGGCAGCTTTCAGATGCAAATTTGTTAAAAATCACTTTCTGAGACAAATTGGTAATAAGAAAGGTCCCTCGAATATTATTCTATTTTGGGGGGAAAATTGAATGAGTAAAATGTATAAATGCAATGAGAATACTCTTGTAAATGGTCGAGGATTAAATTTCATAAGAAAAATTTGAGAAAAGTCATATTCTTAGAAATCCATCTGAGATACCTAGTTAATTTCCTTTATTTTAGATTTTCTATCATGTTAAGTTGGTTATAGATGTATAGCCATTGATGATCACTGATATTTCTCTGGAATATTTCCCCTGCTAATGAATTTAAGCAATTTTGAAATTAATTTGTGTCAATCTTGGAGCAATTAGTGTTTGCTTTGTTGCAGAATGCATGTAAGTAGTTTTTGTTGTTCCTATTGCAATATTACATTGAAATCTTTGTGAAATCACACATGATCTTGTCCCTATGATATTTTAGTGGCATTTGTAATTTCATTTTAGGAAGAGCCTTCATCTTGTGATGAGATAAACAAATTGAAAATCAAAACATTTTCATTTGTTGATAAATATTGTCTGTAAGTCTTTGGGTGTACCTTAGGTGTGATTAATCAAAGATTTTGGTCTTTAATTGAGTCTTTTAACTCAATATTTCGTACTATATTCTCAAATATTGTGTGAAAATGTGTTGATCTGGGCCTCCATTGAAGCACACCTTCTGGTTGAAGGAATGTATTAACTATTCTGAAGTTTTCTATTGTTGAGTTGTCAATTGTTGTGAAATTTCTCAGAGATCTAGTATAATCAACTTTATCCTACTTAATCTCCCACCAGAATTATTCAAAAACCATGAATCCATCATGAATGACCCATGTTTGCCTTGTATAACATTAAAGGAACAAAATCTATTTACTAAAATATGTAGAACAATCAGGATCTCATAATGTCTTCAGTAACCTTAGCCTTGTTTTGAAAGTATCTCCATCTTTTAGAAGTGACGAATATTAAGAGTTAAATTATGGAGTATTGACCATATTTTCCCAAGGTTTTATTCATAAATTTGTGCAAAAGAAGGATATATCCATCTCCTTCATCAAACAGAGGTTACACTACGGGTCCTCTCACCTTGGTCAAAAGGTATGACCTAAAGTAGTGAGGATAGGTCAAATCCTCTTGAAGGTGTTATCCATCTCTCCACAAATCTGAGTGACAAAGGGCCAGTTAGATCTCATCCCTGGATACAAAACAACATACATCATGATCTATCTATCTCTAATATCTGTGTTAAATCTGTGATGTTGCTCGGCTTGAAAGGGAGAACAAATTTGGATACCAATACCCTCAATATGAACAAGAAGCAACTCCAAATCCAAAAAAAGAGAAGCACATGGGGATGATTAAAATAAATTTAGAGGATTCAAATCATGAGTCAGATGAAGCTGCACATGATGAAAAATTTGTAGACTCAAAGACCATCATACAAGGGGAAGAAACCTTAGACAACAAGACAACGATGAGCTTGATTCTTATCTGACTTGGAGGAATGACTTGATGAAGAAGAGCCCACATAAATCACAACCTTTGAGGCTTCATCAATAATCCCCCAATAGGAACAGCCTGCTACTCATGACAGTCCCCTTGAATCAAATCCGTAAGCTCTTAATGAAGATATAATCATTAAAGGATTTTTTATTTCAATCAAAGAGTCCAAATTTTTCGAAAAAGAAACTATAGCGGAGGAGGAAAAGGAATAAAAGGATGATACCAATCCTGTACCACTCATCAAGGCAGAGGATCAACTATTTTTAGAAGCATAGGAAAGTCCAAATCAATGTTTAAACAACTCCATCCATAAAAGTATGCAATAAATTCCCATCATGAATTTGGCCTCATCAGATCCAAGGGAGAAGACAAAACTGATCATGCTCACTTTAGACCATGAAGATAATATTCAAAGCCCCACGTGTCAGCTCTAACACCTCCAACCAAATGTTAATTATCTTAAGGAGTTATTCATTTTATTTGTTGATACCATGGGTAGAGGAGTGGAAGGTAATTTTTCACTCTTATTACATGCCATATCCATTGTTAAATTAATCACATGGCCACACTTTATTAGAAAGGGAAGCTATTTATCCCTTCTTGTTTGAGTCTTTGTTTAGGTTTTCCTATTTTAGTTAGTGTAGGAGTAGGAGTAGATTTTATTTCAGAAGAAGTGATTTTGCACACTCTGATGTCTCACTTGAGGCATGTATGATTTAATATTTTATATATATCTCTTATCTGTATTACTCTGGTGGTACAAAAATTAGGTCCTCCAGTAAAAATAGTAGGGAGATCAACAGTTACCTATAATAGTTGTAAACTTCAAATCAAATAAATGCAGAGCAACTAAAATGAACTTAGGAGGCAACCTTGTTGAATCTTTCAAAAATGAATTGTGGTGAGCCTCTATGCCTCTGCAAGGATCGAATGTTAGCTCGATTTAGAATCCGATCCATCCTCCAACCTCAAAATCATAGTGAGTGAGATTCAATCTCAATTTTTTTTACTCTCACAAAACAAATTTTAGAGTCTTCCTATGAGATTTGAAAAGCACCAACGATTAATTAGTGGTTATAGAAGGGCAAGAGTAACTTCCGAATACTCCTTCATCAAGGTTCAGAGTAGCTCATAATGTAGAATCCATGCGTAATGAATAAATAGAGATAACTGGTTCATTCCATTTAGTAGGATAATGGCCCCTCATGAATTACCAAATTGTTATCTAATTTCCTCCACTGTCCGTTGAAATTAGATAACAAGAAGATTTCTGCTGTGAGTAATCAAGGTAGTTATGAGATTCTCAGACTGAATACAAAAGGAGTCAAGCCTCCAAAATTTTTAGGAGGGACTTAGCTAAATCACAGTGAGAAAGCTAAGCCCAAAACAAGTCAACTTGAAGCAAAGTAATGGAATCGTGTAAGGTGTCATGTGTCAGCCCAACACAATGCCAAAAAATAAAGGGAAGAATGAAATTACAAAACCCCGTGGGAATTCCACGTGGAGTCAATGAAAAATGGCATGCTAAGGAAAGGATCCTTGTATTAATGAACAATGAGTCCCATTGAAAACTCAAGAAAAATAGATCAACTCGTGGAAGATACCGCGTGTTAGCTTTGCACACTTTCAAAAGATTCAAGAAAAGAGGAGACCTTTGGGATGTTCTTGGTCTCTACGTGGAGCTCAGAAAAAATGGACTCCAAGACTGAAGTAGGTTGCAAAATATTGGCGGCATGTCAATGCCACGTGTGAAGCAATAATAAAGACCACCTAGAAGTTTTAAATGCTTAGATATTTCAAAAGGTACGGGGGATAGGAAATTCCACCTACATTAAAAGTGCCGAAAATGGAGAATTTCTTAACGAAACACCACAAAATAGGTGTCGGTGGAACCATAGTCTAGAATCCAATGCACAACGATTGAGGAGTTTAGATATGTAATAAATATTTGAGGGTGTATTCCTTAAAAGATGAGCCCACTTTAATGGAAGTGGTTGGACATTTATTGAAAATGTATTGAATCAATATGGCTCTCATTTATTAAAGGTAGATCATGTGGTGGTGTGAGACAAATTTCGCAAATCTATTTCTGTTACTTCATCTCATTTATTACAACTTATAGTGGTTGGGGAAGTAGTTTTGGGATTTTTCTCTTCTCTTGTTCTCATTCTATATATTATAATCTGGGGGCTTCAAAAATGCTATATCGACAGTGAGTCATTCTCTCTGTCCTTGTTTCTTCTCTGCTAGGGTAGGAACCTAGAGCTCAAGCCTTCTTCCTGAAGCTTTGTAGTGGAATTTTTCTTGCCTCTTACTTGTCGATTGTTGTACTGTGCAAAATTTTGGAGTAATATAATATGTCTTGTGATGCATTTCATCCATATTTTGCATGTTTTATTATCTCTAATATCCTTTATTCACTGTGGGTATACTGTGCATATTTCTAAATGTTAATTATGGGTTTTGGAAGTTGTGCTTAATGATTTTGAAGTGGTATTATGTGTGAATCTATCTCTTTCATGTGGTGCATTGAGCACCATTTTTAGTGCTCACCTTTTCCCATTTTAGGAAGATGGATTCTGGATTAATTTCTTCTTTTCAGTTCATTTCTTCTGTTAGTTTTTTGATATGTTTCATTTTTCTATAACCCTCATCTCACACCATAGAGAAGATCCAACTTATTTAAAACCTGGATGTTACCTTAGGGCACATGTCCCACTAACCTAAGGTATCCAACGACTTTGATGGTTTATCCATAAATATAATAGTCAACAGACATCATTTTACTACTTGCACAAAAAGTTCTCCTCCACCTTAAATGCACATAATGATAGGATACATATGATAATCATATTAGGATCATTCCAAATCATCTGGAATTGAAATTTACAACCAATTCATATATTAAGAGATATTATCCACATCATCTTTTTCATGAACCACTTAAATTGTGAGTCAATGGAACTTTTTGGTGTACTCATTCACACTAAGCTATCTTTATCACATGTTTTGAAACATTCTAAAAAAATGTCAATTGTGACTTATTTAGTTAATGTTGGTTGAATTATTTGTTAGTTAGTTATGACCTAATTCTAACTAGTTTTTAGTTGGTTTATTATGAAAGTAATTTTTTTTATTTACATCAAAACTTCTTAAACAAATTGAGTTGGTATTCTATAGGTAAGAATTTTAATGTCTTGATCTTCGGTTTTTACTTTTCACTTTTTCGGTCTAGATATGCTTCAACAAAAGAGATGCATGACCCTTTAACTTCATGCACAAAATATTTAATCTCATGGGATCTTACAAGTCCTTATACAAAAACTAAAGTTTTGTTATCCAATCAATGAGATATTTTTGTTTAATACTTATAGAAGAACTTGGGGTGTACAATATTGGATTTCTTCCCATTCTACCAATCATGCATGAAATTCTATCTTCATATCCATTAGCTATCACATATTATTCTTCCTCATTCATGGTCTGCACTCTGTATTGTGTTGGCTCTACCTCATTGTCAATTTTATCTTCCATAAAAATACATTGACATTTTTTGGCTCTCATTTCCTCTAAATGGTATTGCATAGTTCTCATTAGTTTGACCAAGTCTTTAAGTCTTGTGCCTTGGTCTCTAAGACATCTCACAACATTTGTTCTATATGCCATTATGATTCCTTGAAAATGTGAGATATATTACCTCTGTAACCTTCACATATTCTATCCAAGAATCTTCTTGCTAGAAGATGTGTGTGATAATTTTCTACCCACACTTTGAAATGTGGGACAATGCCAATGATTGTTGTGTAATCCTCATAACTTCTACCCAAAATCCACTTGTCATAATATGTATACAATGTCTTTCTACCCACACTTGTAAATGTGGAAGATTTCCAACATTTGATATGCCTCAATTTATAAGGAACGAAAACCTTACTTTGATACCAAATGATGTAGATGCGGTTAGGGTGCCCAATGAAGAATTACCTTAGACCACACAACCCTTATAGTTTCATGAAAAATATATTAAATATGTATACAAACTAATTAGAAATAAATAACATTAAACACATCAATTTTGTATTGGATTAACTAAAAGGAAATAACACACACATACAAACTGATCACTAATTATGCAATATTAGTAATACATTTCAAAAAAAGTAGTAGAATAAATCTTGCACTCAAACTACTTACTAGCTCAAATCTCACACAACATGAGCTTTCCCATTCCTTCACCACTTTCCTGAGGTAATTGGGATTTATTTATATAGGAATGCAATCCACCTAAATGCTAGAATCTACCCTTAGAATCCTAAAATTATGGACCAATACAAATTCAAGTACCAAAAGATCCATTATAATACTCAATGCATAGTCAATCGAATTCTCCAAGATCTTCATGGTGTAATATTGGATTTATAGTTATTCGTCATCTCCCGTAGTAGCTTACAACATTAGTTGTGTTTTATGATATCCCATATTGTTTCAAAACTTCAATAGTATTCTATGTATTTCATAGGTTTACATGAATTTAGTAGTGCTCCATGGCTATAGATAATAATTTATAGCCCGCCAACAAAAATAGTACTATAAAATTAACTTAGTACTTTGTAAGATGCTACCAACACCGAATATTACACAGAATGAATAAAGTGTTTTTGGTTGATATAGGTATGAACCTAGATGATCCTATATTAATTAATCATGTTTCACAATATGTACCATACTGTAAAACACTTTCATTTGACACACAACATTATCTTACCCATGAAAAATGGTGAAGCTACACAATTATTGTGTACAATATTCTAATTTGTAGAATACTATCTTGTACGATGAATTTGTGCATGCCTTATATAGAATAATTGTGCATGAATTGAGTAGACCAATAATGTTTTTATTGGCACCATTAGACACTCTCTAAGTCATCAATAAATATAAAATGTCACCAAGTACCACGTTCCTATGGATAAATCCCACTCATTTCAATGGTGAGATATGCATCTAATAAGATCCCATGTTAACATAAATAAAATTAAGGGAATGTACCCATGGTTCTTGATCCATTATTTACATCAAAAAACCAATAAAATGGTCTAGTTGATCTTGATATACCGGACAAGAACTTCCATAATAGCTCAATGGTGTATAGGGGAATTTGTGGAATATTCAATAAGTATCTTTACTCATTCTAAGCATCATGTTCTCCTTCCAAAAGATTTTATGAATTATAGAAATAGAAGGGGGTTGTAATATTGTAAAAATTAAGTATTATGTTATAAATTGAGAGAATAATATACTATACATTTGGATTTTGAGCCAATTTGGCTCTGCATATGATTTATAGAATTTGTAATCTTATGATAGGTCTAGGATTAGAATTGTATAAACATATTTTTCTCTTTAAATTTTATTCTTCACAGACACCATTAGTCATTCCAAAAAGTTTGGGATAAAATTTATCATAGAAGATGTGGGCATTTAGATTGATTTGTGCTGGGTAATAGGAATATATAGATGGATTTTTTATGACATTAGCTATGCTAGGGTCAAGCTGGCCAATGACATTAATGAGGACATGATGGGGTAGGACAACATCAAGTTTATCTATAGAGGGGCATGTCGGTAGCTGAAATCATTCAGTTCAATTTTGAGGCCTTGTGATTAAAATCATGGGGTTCAAGGATTTAAAATTATTCATTATACACCTTTTTGAATTCACTAAGAGATATAAACTTGTCCAAAGGGCCTTCAAGGGATAGCTCTATGTATCTATAGGCCACTCCAAAAAAATTATCCAATTTTGATTTTATTTGAGCCTTAAAATGGTAGTAGATGGTTAAATTTTTGAATTTATTTGTTAAGGGTACCATAAATTTTAATCTATAGGGGTAGCCTATGGGTGAAATTAGTTAACTCTTAGATCTGAGCCAAGTTTCCTCATAGACAAGAATCTTCAATCGGTTCAAAGTAGAGGTTTATGGAAAGCTTAGAATTATAATTCATTTGTTTCCCAATTAGTGATATGTATAACCCATCATTAGCACAAATGAGCTAGATACAACTTTAAGGGAAATGGAACCAATAAAGGAAACATGGAGGAAACTAGTAACATGTAGAGCCAGAGCCTAGGCAGGGAAGAGAGGAAAGAAATAATTTCCAAGTGTAAACAATTGATGTAGTAAAGGCATGAAGAATTAAATACCAAGAACTTGTGGAAGATAGAGGCACTAATGGCAGCTCTGTGTCACCCATTAGTGGCTTGAGAAAATGAAGAAGCTAATACCTAAGACTTGAGTTTTTGGGTGGAGTGGAGAAATTGATTTCTTCCACTTAGTAAAGATTGATGAGAGGTACAAATTGAGGCATGGATAAGGGATCCCTATGTGGCATGTTATAATTGGTTGTAGGAAAATTACATGAGGTTAAATTTGATGGCCAAATCACACAGAAAATGGGCTTGAGGATGTCAAATTGGAAACTACATTAAAGTGATAAGGAGCTTGGTTTTTTGCTCATAATTTTTTGAATAGGAGCTCCAAATTACACAATAATGGTACTATTGGAAATATTATTAGAATGGATACACAATGGGAACTTTTAGAGAAAGTTATGACATATTTGTAGATCATTTTATGACAAAAGTTTTGAAAGTATTTTCATCTTCAATACTACATAGAAACTCTTTCTGGAACTTTTGGGTTATGATTTCTACCAAAATATGCTTACAAGTTATCTGTCCCTTTTGGTCCCCACCTAATCATGCTAAGGAGTTAATCAAATTATAAACAAAAATATATGATATCATGATGATTTGAAGGTGGATTCTTGATTTGATTAACAAGTGGTAGCCTTCTAGTTATCTGTTCTCATAAATTTAAGGTTGCACATGTGTATCCCCTCATGGATCTCCATTTTTATTTTCTCACAAGACATTTTTATGCTGAAATTGGATTATTTGAAGACAAAGATTGTGTTTCTTCAAGGTTGGCTTAAAAAAATGAACCTAGATGCTCATATCTTTCCTCTCATTGGTGGGTAATTTATTTTCACTTGGTGTTGACAAATAGTTCTTTTATGGCCTCTGATTAATTTTGATAGAATATTTTGAGTACCTTTGCAAATGGAAATTGTATAAGTTAGATAATTAATTCTCCATTTGGATCTTTTAGTTATTGAGAAAACTTAGTTTTCCTAATTGTAACATTTTGTTTTCTAGTTTTTATGAACAATTGAATGGTGATAATATATTTTGGTTCAAAGTGAAAATATTATATGATGTTGAGTAAGTGTTGTTTTTTTAATCATAAAGCTTTGACTATGAAGTTTAATGTTTGGGAATGAAGCATTTATTTGTGTTGTGTAAATAAGCATGAATGTTGAATTCTAAAATCCTTTTAGGTCTTCATTTCTTTGTATATTCTATAATTATCCCAATATCAGTGTATTTTCCTCCTACAATATTTTTTTTCTGATGAGTAACGGATCATACGTGTATGACTATTCTACTATTTGTCTGAATGTATGGTGGAACTGTCGACACTAAAATTTTCCTCCATAATTTCTATTTCATTAATGTATGTATTAAGAATATGATGTTGTTAAGTATAATTAGTAGTAGCATCTGATAGAAGATAACGGCACAGTCAGTACGGTGCCGCTAATAATGTGGAGTACGGTAACAGTCAAAGTACAATAGGAATGTTGTAAAAAGTAAATATTTGTCGTAAGTGGTCCGGTAATGTTAAAATGTCAAAGTTTGGGTAATTAGAGAAGTAGGGTCTACGTGATTAGGAATTAGAAATATTATATTGGTAATAAAGACAAGGAGTGAGGTCATAAATATTTTGTGTATTTTATTTGTAAAAAGTCTAAAAATGTGGAACCCATGTAAAATGATAAGGTTTATCTTATCTTAAAAGATAAGCTTACATGTACAGATAAGAGTTAAGGTATGGAATATGATTCGTCAGAGTGGATTTCTTATCCTATCTTAGAGATAAGATGGATAAGCCTGGAAGTTCTATAAATAGAGAGGCCACCCCCCTCATTTAGCATAGAAGGAAGTAGTGAGAAATATTGTAGGAAGTGTGCGAAGGAAGCCATCAGTGTAAAGGTGTGTTGAAGAAGCCATTAAGAGGTGTAATTGTAAAGTTTCTCCCATAGTCTTGGTGAAAGGCAAGTGAATTCAATAACACTTGAAGTACCTCATGGGTGAGATTGTAACAGTTTCATGTTAATATTATAATTTATTTTGATATTTCAGATTTGTCATCATTCTGTCTTATCATAGTCGATGGTATTCTTGTGTTATGTTGTTGTTTTGTTTCCAGATTACATCCACTAAACTAAAGGTTGTGCATTAGTAAATAATCATAGCACGAGGAGTTCCTGGTGAAGAATTATCATAGTGCCGGATTGGTGATGAAATTTTGGTTCCATTGCCGGGACCATTCAAGTTGGTGGATTTTCTGGAGAGATATTCTCACTTAGTCAAAAATCAATTGGAGGGTAACCTTGTTTTTACTGTGCATAGTAGTTACCATGGTAAAGTCATTTTTGCCATGAATAGTAGTTACCATGGTAAAGTTATTTTTGCTGGAATAGTATTTACCGCAGTAAAGTCACTTTTTACCGTGAATAGTATTTACCGTAGTTTTACCGTGAATAGTGTTTACCATAGTAAAGTCAGTTTTTACTGCAGTAAGTCAAGTTTTACCATAGTTTACCGTGGTCATTTCTATTTTACTGTAGAAAGGTGTAAAGTCACTTTCTAGTATAGTGATTCCAATTATTTGTGCACATAAGTCTTGTTGATTGTACTTGTGGGTTGGTATTTCACGGTGGTTACTTTTGAAAATGGGAAAGATTCCTATTTTTTCAGCTCAATATAATGAAGATGCTTCTTCTTTCATTCAAGATTTTAAGCGATCTTGTATTTGTAATGGCCTTATAAGAAGGGAACAATGGACTGAATTTTTTCCTACCTTTTTGGATGGTTCAGCACTTAGGTGGTTTGAAACACTAGGTGATAATGTGAAAAATTCATGGGATTTATTAACTGAAAGTTTTCTTGAAGAATTTGGTGAACAACAGAAATATGCAGATCTCATGATTGAGATCACAAAGCTATCCCAAGGAGAGAAGGAGAAGATAAGGGATTATCATGCTCCTGTTCTAGAGCTAAGGAGGAAGCTCGATGCCCAGATCTGGAAGGAAGGATTAGCGGATGGGTTCATGAATGGCGTGGATAATCTCCTCTGTAAGCACTTCATTCTTGGGATGAAGCCAGAGATCAGACAATGAGTGAAGTATGACCGCCCAGCTACCATTGAACAAGCAAAGGAGATTGCAAGAAGGCAAGAAGAAAGCATGGAAGAGGAGCCCAAAGAAATTGTTGTTAAAGTAGAGCCTACACCAGCACCTTTGGTCCAGAATCCACAACCACTCTCGGTGAGCACAAATATTTCTCCTAGTACATCTACTGAGTATGAAGATCTGCTTAGGAAGATGGGTCAGTTAACTATTAATCTTCTTCAAGGAAAGGAATTTAGTTCTCAGGGAGGAGATAGAGGTCTAAAAAGAAATATTTCTGAAGTTGTATGTTATGGTTGTTATAAAAAGGGTCATTATAAGTATAATTGTCGAGATAGAGCTTCTACATTTGGTAAAGGAGATAATGATAAAGGAAAAGCACCTGTGAATTCTTTTGATGTAGTAGATAAGAGAAAAAATAATGAAGTAGATGTGTTTGTAACAAAAAGAAAGAAAGAAAAAGATAATCAAGATGGAAATGATCTTAAGAAGATGAAAGGAGAAACTAGTAAGAAACATAGGAGAAGAAAGTTGGGTGTGCAGGATTTTCTGATTTCACAGGGGCAAGGACCATACTCCATCTTGGAAGATTTGTGCAAAAGGCCTACAAATATTACATATGGTCAACTCTTGGCTATGTCTTCTGAGAAGAGGCGGGAGCTGCGAAGTGGAATCAATGCTCGACGAAGGAAGGAGGTTGAGGTCCCTGTTTTGGAGGCAGAGGTGGATCCCTATGCTCCACAAGCTAAGGTATTATGTAATGGTATTTCAATTCATGATGTCTTAGTTGATGGAGGTGCTGTAGTTAATGTAATGACTGAGTCTGTAATGAATATGTTGGGGTTAAAAATTGATCTCCCTTCAACACTTATGTTAAGGTCATTAAATAAGGGAAAAAATAAACCAGAAGGTGTAGTTTCAAATGTGGCAATATCTGTTATGGGTGTTATATGTGTGGTAGACTTTTAGGTGATGAAAAATGGTACCGTTGCGTACCCAATGTTCCTAGGAAGACCATGGCTAAGGAGAGTTCATGCAAGAAACTACGGGAATGAAGGTTTCATGACACTTGGACGTGCTAGAGAGAGGGTGAAGATAAACGTGATCCCTCAACATCATAAAGTAGAACCTGTGGATTCAAGTGATGAAACTAATGATTGGACATCCTATGATTACTCTAGTACCAGTGAAGTGGACACTGAAGATGAAGAAAGTGAGGTTGATGTTTCAGTCATGGATATCCTTCCAGTCACACCAACTCATGACCCCATAAAATTATTTGAAGAAGAAGTTGATGATCGTCTCCAACAAATAAATATTGGTGATGCTGTGATGGAGAGTGAGAAGGAATCCTACCTCCAGCTCTTTCGAAGGTACATACACCTATTCACTTTTGATTACAAGGAACTCCGTCAAGTAAGCTGGGTAGAACATTGTATTGAGCTGGTAGATGGTGCTAAGCCCATAAAGCAAATGCCATATAGAATGAATCCTAATTTTTCCAAGACTGTAAAAGAAGAAATAGATAAGTTACTTGATGCAAGATTCATATTTGCTGTGGAGAATTCAGAATGGGTTTCTCCCATTGTGATCTCAATAAAAAAGAATGGGAAGCTACACATTTGTGTTGATTATAGGAAGCTCAATAAGGCAACAAAGAAGGATCATTACCCTCTTCCATTTTCAAATCAGATCTTGGACGAAGTAGCTGGCTAGGAGTGCTATAGTTTTGCTGATGGATATAGCGGCTATAACCAAGTTCGTATAGCAGAGAAAGATCAGCTGAAGACCATGTTCACCACTCCTTGGGAAACGTTTGCTTATAGAGTTATACCTTTTGGGTTGTGTAATGCTCCAGCAACATTCCAGCGTTTGATGAATAGGGTGTTCGAACCCTACATTGGGACCTTCATCAGAGTATTTCTGGATGAGTTTTGCATCTATGGGAGCAAGTTGGACCACCTGCACTAGATGGAGACAACATTTCAAAGGTTAGATGAAGCACAAGCCTCACTAAACCCTACAAAGTGTTTCTTTGGATGTTCTAAAGGTGTATTGTTAGGGCATGTTGTATCCAGAGATGGTATTGGTACTGATCCTGATAAAGTTTCAAAAATCAAAGATTTACCATTTCCTATTAATAGAAGTAAGCTGAGATCATTTTTAGGCCATTTGGGTTACTATAGAAGGTTCATCAAGACTTTCTCAAAGATTACACAGCCACTAACCCAGTTCTTGAAGAAGGATGTTACTTATGAACCAGGAAATAAGGCGCATGAAGCTTTTGGACAACTGAAGGAAGCCCTGGTATCTTCACCTGTTTTGAAGAATCCAGATTGGAGTAAGCCATTCATTGTGTACACTGATGCCTCAAATGTAGCACTAGGAATTACTTTGAGCCAAAAGGATGAAAATGGGAATGAACATCCAATTTACTTTGGGAGCAGACAAATGAGCAGTGCTAAGGTAAATTATACTGTAACTGAAAAAGAGGCTCTGGCTATCATTTTTTCTGTAAAGAAGTTTTCTATTAAGCACATGAAGGCAACAACATACAATCCAAGCACAAATGGATAGGTGGAACGAACAAATTTTGTGTTGTGTCAAATTCTAGCAAAAGATGCAGCCTTACAGGTACATAAATGGGATAAGAGGATTCATGCAACATTGTGGGCATATAGGGCAACATCAAAATCAGCAACAGGATACTCCCCATTTCAGTTGGCTTATGGCATTGATCCAGTTATTCCTATTGAGTTTGATATTCCCACGGTCAGAGTAATGAAAAATGAAAGAATGGATGAAAGTGATTCAGTAAAAGAAAGGTTGGTACATCTTCATTTGCTAGAGGAAATGAGGGAAATAGCTAAGGATACAAGCTATAAGAAGAAAATGAAGTAGAAGGAATACTTTGATAAAAAGATCCGGTGGTCTCCATTTCATGTGAATGACTTGGTTCTAGTATATGATTCCAGATACAAAAAAAGAAGACAGAGAAATTTTTTTCCAAAATGGATGGGGCCCTACAAAATAGCAGCTGTGCATGAAAATGGTACGTACTGACTGGAGGAATTGGATGGCACTCCCATTACAAAATGGGTCAACCACGACAAGTTGAAGATTTTCCAAGCACCAGAAGAGTCTACTCTGAGGACGGAGAAGAAGCTAGGAAGGGGGAAGATGTCGACACTAAAATTTTCCTCCATAATTTCTATTTCATTAATGTATGTATTAAGAATATGATGTTGTTAAGTATAATTAGTAGTAGCGTCTGATAGAAGATAACAGCACCGTCAGTACGGTTCCGCCAATAATGTGGAGTACGGTAACAGTCAAAGTACAATAGGAATGTTGTAAAAAATAAATATTTGTCGTAAGTGGTCCGGTAATGTTAAAATGTCAAAGTTTGGGTAATTAGAGAAGTAGGGTCTACGTGATTAGGAATTAGAAATATTATATTGGTAATAAAGACAAGGAGTGAGGTCATAAATATTTTGTGTATTTTATTTGTAAAAAGTCTAAAAATGAGGAACCCATGTAAAATGATAAGGTTTATCTTATCTTAAAAGATAAGCTTACATGTACAGATAAGAGTTAAGGTATGGAATATGATTCGTCAGAGTGGATTTCTTATCCTATCTTAGAGATAAGATGGATAAGCCTGGAAGTTCTATAAATAGAGAGGCCACCCCCCTCATTTAGCATAGAAGGAAGTAGTGAGAAATATTGTAGGAAGTGTGCGAAGGAAGCCATCAGTTTAAAGGTGTGTTGAAGAAGCCATTAAGAGGTGTAATTGTAAAGTTTCCCCCATAGTCTTGGTGAAAGACAAGTGAATTCAATAACACTTGAAGTACTTCATGGGTGAGATTGTAACAGTTTCATGTTAATATTATAATTTATTTTGATATTTCAGATTTGTCATCATTCTGTCTTATCATAGTCGATGGTATTCTTGTGTTATGTTGTTGTTTTGTTTCCAGATTACATCCACCAAACTAAAGGCTGTGCATTAGTAAATAATCATAGCAGGAGGAGTTCCCGGTGAAGAATTATCATAGTGCCGGATTGGTGATGATAGAACATGCACCAAATGTCTAGATTTTTGTCTTATTTTTTATCATTAGCGTACTTAACCTAAATATTGGTGACTTCTTTGTTGGCATGTGGTCCGAATAGGTGTTGTAACTGAATAAAAACCACATTAATGACAAAGTGAATTTTTTATTATGATGTCATATTGTTTTACTTGATGCTAACATACTATTTCAAATGTGTTTGAGTGGATACAATAGGATTTGATGAGGAGTTATTGCTCTTACAAGCCTATACGAGTTCCTGGGTGATGCAACATGGCCATATGAGATTATTTTATGTTTTGAAATCATGTTGACATGATTCATAGTATGTTTTGAGGGTTCTTGGACACTCACAATAGTGGCATGGTGTAGGTACAGGTGGATCACTTTGTTACAGGTGCTCATTGGGAACAAGTATGTCAACTTAAAGGTGTGATAGAGTGGTTTGGATCTATATGAGTTCATGGAAGATTTAATTTAGGTACATCATGGGATATAAGGTATTTTTGGGTCATTTTTAGATGTTTTATGTTTATTTATTGCATTATTTCAGTTGACCTTAGCTTCTACAATGAGGATCTAACATGAAAACATAGGTAAGTATTAGTGACTTGAGACATTGAGGTATGTAATTAAAATTATGATTATTTTATATGTTATAGGGAGTAATAATGATGATCTTAAAAAAATATTCAGGTGCCCATGATGTGAAATTTGCAAGATATAACTGATTTTGTAAGATGGTAAAAAACAAGTGTATTTCCAGCTCAAAGTTGAAATTCAGATGCTCATTTTGAAAATGTTCTTTGTATGGGACATTTTGGATTTTAGGGAATATTATATTGTGATTTTTTAAGGTTTAAAAAAAAAACAAGTTTATTTTATTGTCAGGATTTTATGAACGAATATTAAGAAGGTAAAGTGGTCTAAAACCCTAGTTAAACCCTAACTACGAGCATTTCATAGATAACGAAGTATGCTGACCAAATTTTTATTATTTAATAAAAATTAATGATAATATTTTGTAGATAAATCTATTATCTTTGCATAAATGTATGGTTTAGGTCACGATGATGAGTGGGCCCACCTAGAAATAACAGTTTCTGAAGAAGAAGGTTTTAGGACAAGATGGTACAAAGAAGTAACATTAAAATTCATGGTGCATGATGTATGGGAGTTTTTATTGACATCCATGGATGTTTTAGGAAATTTTCATGTAGGTTTGTGGTGTTTTGAGGTCCAACTAGGTTGACTAGTCAAAGGCTAGTTTTGGGATCTCAAATAGCAGGGTTCCATAAAATGAGCATAACTTGAGCTACAAGTAGATTTGTGGTGTGATTAATTTTTTTTTGGAAATAGGACTAGTATATATTTACATTTATATGATTTTTTATTAATTATGAGGTGATTTGATATTGTTTCCAGGGAATTATTTGGACAACAAAATTTTTGGCAGTTCAAGATAACATGTGTTTTGATGCAAGCTTTATGTTATTTTAAGCATTATATGGATTTTATGATGCTTCATATCACCTATAATGTGAATAATAATTAATTTTTAATCTAATTAATCCATTTTTAAGTATTTAATGTTTGTATAAATGATCTTATGAGCTAACCTTTGGAAACAACTGTTTTGGCAGATTATTTTGGTGAAAGCAAACATAGCTTTGGTTTGAAGAGATGGATGTTTTAATAATTATAAATTTATTATAAGTTTTGTACAGGTTCTTAAATTTCCATTTAGTTTTCACATGTCATGGTTTGGTTCAGTTGAAGTGATTTGGTGGTCTTATGAAGTTTCCAGGGTGCTGAAGGGTGCAGGAAACAATTGTTTTGAGAATTGTAAAGGGAAATGGGCCCAGTAAATGAAATAATTTGATTGGTTGATATTTATTGTGACTATTTGTTAATGTTAAATGATACTTTAATCATGTGTGATGAGTTTTTGGATATGAAAAATTATGGTACTAATGTTAGGGTGATTTTAAGATTGTGCCCATGGGGTTTTGAGCCATTTTTGGCACACGTAATGATGGTTTGAGATAGAAAAAAATAATTTGTTCACTTGTGACTATTATATTTAAAATTTTAAATGTTTTATTTATGTATGGGTCGAACCAAAAGAATGGAAAAGGTTGTGCCTAAGTTTGAAATGATGAGAAGCATATAAAATCATGTTTTTTGGTGCTTTTTGGAACTAGTTGGTTGTGTGCAAGGTGAGTGACCTAGAGTAAGTTTATTTACAGGTGTATGAGCATGAATTGAGATAATATCATATGTTCTATATGTTTGGGAATATTATAAATCATGTGTGCAATATTTTGAAGCATTGAGAGTGAAGAAAGAGCTAGATTGTGCAAGTGGAAGACCTAGGGTTTGAGCTAGGGTTTGGGAGAGTTAGGAGCTGAATATTTGGATCACTATCAACTGTGTTATCATAATATTTCAGGTGGTAATACTTCAAAAAATATTGTGTGATGAGTCATATTCATGTAAGTCTCTTGTTGTGTGTAATATCAATAAGGGTTTAGGGGTTAATGCTCCGTGTGGGGTTGGTGTCTCGCTAAATATATTTCTTACGATATGTAATATTCACTTAAGTATTTCTTGTGTGTAATATCAAAAAATTTATTTAGTGGGTTTTATTCCAATTGAGGGTTTCCCACTTACGTCTTTTGTTGATTCTCTTGCTTATGGTTTATAACATGTGTTGTATTTGTAATGATTTATTCACCCCCTCCTCTCAGTCCATTGTGTTTGTAACAATTTTTATTAGAGCAGGTCCCTTTAGAGAAGTTTGACAACTTGAAAGGAGATCCTGAAGCACAAAATGAAGAGTGTTAGAGTTATAGACAAGGCACCAATGTTTGGTGGAAAATTATGCATTTTGGAGTCTAAGGATGACAACCTACATTATGTCATAAGGATTTGATTTTTTTAAGACTATGGTAGATGGTTATAGTTCTCCTTCCACCCCTATTACTGCTAAAGAACACAAGGATGTATATGAACACAATTATAAGGCCTTTAATGCTATCATTTAGGGTCTTGGAGAATCTGAGTTGGGAAAGGTTATGTACTAAAAATTAGTAAAGTAAGCATGGGATAAATTTAAATTCCTATATGAAGGTGACTCAAATGTAAGAATTGCTAAAATTCAAACCTTTAGAAATTAGTTTGAATCTCTTAAGATGAATGATGAAGAGTACATTGCTGCATATATACTTAGGGTTGAATAAATTTTCAATAACATGAAAGGATTAAGAGAAGAAATAAAAGAAGTGGTTGTTCAATAGTCTCTAAGGTCACTAACTTAAAATTTTAGTCCAAAGTATCTGTTATAGAAGAAGTAAAGGATTTGACTACTTTGAAGATGGATGATTTGCATGGTACCTTAACTACCTATGAGATGAGAATAGGTGATCTTAAACTAGACAAGAAAGAGGTTGCATTAAATTCTAAAATGAATTCTAAAAATAAGAAGGTGAAGGATGATGAAGAAATTATTGAGATTGAAGATGAATAGCTCTTTGATATGATAGCTAGAATATTGAAGCTTGGATCTGGTAAATATAAAGATAAGTTTCCTTACAAATGTTTCAGTGTGGTAAGATAGGAAATTTTGTTGTTAATTGTCCTTATAAGAATAAGAAGGAAGATTGTGATGAACATGAGCATGATAGTGACCATGACAACAAGCACACAAATTATGATAAGAGAAAGAAAAACTTTAAGAAGTTTGATTACAAAAGGGACAAAAGAAGTTTATATACAAATAAAAATGATGAGTTGTCTGATGCAAGTAGTGGTATTTCAGATTCTGAATCTAAATCAGATTGTGAGAACATTGGAAATGAGGCCTTATTCATGACTAAAGAAGTTATGAGGTCTTATAATGATGGATCTTATTTGTTAGGAAATTTTATTTTAGGTTATTGCAACTATACTAGTGAAGATGATGAGGAAGATAAATATGATTTTAAAGGAATTCAAGATAAGTTAAAACATGTTGAGAAAGAAAATTAAAGGCTGAGTTTACAGATGAAGGAATATGGGAATAATTTTCATAAGATAGAAGAAAAATATGTGTTTGAATCTTCCAAAAAAATTGAGTCAATCATATTGCTAGAAGAAAAGGTAAAGTATCTTGTTTAAAATTTGCAAGATAAATAGAGTTTGTGTTCAAAATATGAAGAGGATATAGAGTTTATAAGGGATGAACTACTAGAGGATAGCAAGAAGACTATGTCCATTTAGAATTTTGATAAAAGTGCATAAGACCTAGATGATCTACTTGGAAAAGAAAGAGTAGTAGGTGATAGAGCTCGTTTGGGTTTCAATAAGGAATCTAAAGGTAAAGATTTGAAGCAAGAACACATGATTTCAAGAAAGGAATAAGGTGAACCAAGTTCCAAGGAAGGAAAGAGACTGACATACACAAAGGACAATGAGAATACCAAGCCTATGAGGTAACCTAATGCATTAAGGTATGAAAGAAAATTAAATGGATATTGTTTTTGATCTCATGTTTTTGGTCATAAGGCTAGAGATTACAAGAAAAAGTATCATGGAAATGGTGTAGGATCATTTCATGGTGAATGTAATTCATGTTGTGAGTATGGTCATAAAGCCAATGATTATGGATGTAATCTAGGAGTGTTTGAGCCAAGAAAAGGTAAGAGGATTTTCATCAAGAGATCTGATTCTAAAGAGACTAAGCCATGGAGAGACAATAGGAGTGAATATGCTAAGAATGTGGTATGCTATAAGTGTAATGAGGTAGGTCATATTGCTAAATTTTACTTATATGCATATTCTAAATTTGGTGATGATTTCAAAATGAAGGATGTGGTGGTGTGTTACATTTTTAATCAATTTGGTCATGCAGTAATGGACTGTGACTCTAACTTCTCAAGGAAAAATAAGAATGTTCTAGGTCCTAGAGTGTAAAGAGATAGCTTTCATAAGCCTATAATGTATAAAAAAATTCTAAGAAGAACTTGGGAGCCTAAAAGAGAGAATGGTGTCTCATCAAGAGCAGATATTAGTGGAAGAATAAGTTCTCCTCAGAGCTTAGATCATAAAAGAGAAGATGAAGGAGTTTTCCAGGTGTAAAGAAGGCTTGGGACCTCTTCAAGACCTTCATTTAGGTCTTCTTGGTGATCATATACCTTCAATATGCTTCTTGGAGGTGTATTAGTGCAAATGAAGCAGTCAACTGAGGGGGAGCTGATTTGGTCAGTATGTGTGACTTCATGTTCTTAAGAGTTTGTTTTTTGAGAAGTGGTATGAAAGAAATGGTGAATTTGAAGGTGAAAATGGTGGATTCAAGTGCTATTTTTTTATAAATAATCTAGACATTGTGTACATTGTGATTTAAAATGTTTTATGCCATGAAAAGGTCTAAGATTCCTGAAATTCATGACAGTCATGAGCGTTAACAATGAAGAGTGACAAGACCTAATTGGAAAAGAATGAAGTTACAAACTAAAAAATATCCTTTGATATCAAGATTAAATGTTCATGGAGGTATTAATATGGTCAATGAAAGTACTGTATAAGAATTTTGATAGTGAGACAAGTCTAAATGTTGCAAACATCAATACTAAAAGGAAGTTGTTTGAGTCTACTAGTTGTTTCTGCTCTGTTGTTGCATTTGTGTTGACATTTCGCTATTTTTTAACAAGGTTATAGAACTGAGTTTCTAAGGTGATATTCAATCTATCTTTTCCACATATGAGTTCTTAGAGGTATGATATAATATTCTATAGGTATAAATAAGTTGTTAAAGATCTTTGATTGTATTGAGAATATCTTAAATAGTCTAATGGTGTGAGGTTGATCAAGATAATGGTGAAGTACTTTTAAAAACTCATTTGTCTATCTTGGGCCAAAGTGATATGTTACTACAGTGATATGTGAAGATCAAAATGAGGCTCAAAGTTGTAAAGGAAGTATTCAAGATAGGGGGAGTGCATATTTTTAATCCTTGATGCTACCTCAAGTAATTTCATGTTCTAGAAAGGTATTTTCTTGACAAAGTTGAAGCTAGACATGGAGGTAAATTGATGTTCTATAGTAGTATGAAAAATATGCTTCTACAGGGATGTACTATGTGTATGATCCATGACAATTCAAGGGGAGAAAGTGAGGATGCTTCTAGATTGTGTTATGAATATCTTCAAAGAATACAAGGTATGAAGTGGATGTTTTCTTCATTGTTCAGTTGGTTTTGGTTCATGAATGCATTATTCCATTAAATATAACTATGAAAGTATATAAAAGATCTTTAGGAAAATGTTGAAATGTTTGGCTCATCCCTAAGCCAAGTAACCAAGGTAAGATGCATGATTATGTACTTTTATGCTAGAGATAGTTGTATTAAGTCTAGTGGGAGTTATGGTTTACATTGCCAAGGTATGTATGAGGTTCTACAAATTATATGCTCTAAGATGATTGTTTAGGTACATAAGCCCTTGTGGTTGAATCATGACAATAATTTTAAGTTACAAGCTTGATATATGCCTAGAAATTTTGTATTTTGGTCAATAAAGATGGAGTGATAGTTTTGTATGCTTAGTTTTGAAATTATTGGCATGTTCTCAGTATGCATGACTCAGATTTTAGTCTGCTACAGTAGTCACATGAAGGCTAAAACAGGGTTGAGGAGTAAAATGGAAAATATTACATGCCTAGATGGTAGAATATGATGTTTTAGCTCCAAATATGCTAAGTTAGGTGAATAATATGCTGTTACAGGTATGCATTTTCTATTAATGTAAATGGGGGAGAAGTTCAAGTAGTTTTCCATCAATGACAAAGGGCGAGATTGTTGGCATGTGGTCCTAATAGGTATTGTAATTCATGGAAAAAAAAATTAATGAAAAATTTAATTTTTAATTATGATGTCATGATGTTGTACTTGATGCTAAGATATTGGTTACGATGTGTTTTAGCTGATACAATCAGATTTAGATAAGTGCTTGCTCTTGCAAGCTTATGCAGGTTCCTAGGTGATGCAACATGATAGTATGATATTATTAGATGATTTGGAATAATGTTAACATGATGTATAATATGTTTTGATGGTTCTTGGGCACTCACAATAGTGACATGGTGAAGGTACATGTGGATCACTTTGTTACATGTGCTCATTGGGAGCAGGTATGATATCTTGGAGGCGTGACAAAGTGGTTTGGAGCTATATGAGCTCATGGAATATTTCATTCAGGTATGTCATGGTATATTAGGTATGTTTGGGTCATTTTTATAGGTTTCATGTTTAGTTATTGCATTATTTCAGTTGACCCTAACTTCTACAGTGAGGATCTAACATGCAAACATAGGTAAGTATCAATTATTGGAAATATTGAGGTATGGAAATAACATTTTGATGATTGGAGATGTTAGAGGGATGTGTCATGTTGCTATCAAAAAAATTATAGGTTCCCATGATGTGATTTTTACAAGATATGATTGATTTTGTAAGACATGGTAAAAAACAAGTGCATTTTCGGCTCGAAGTTGAACTTCAGATGCTCATTGTGAATAGTGTGATTTTCATGGGACATTGTGGATTTATGGGAATATTTTATGGTGTGTTTGAAAGGTTTCAAAAAAATAATGAGGTTAGTTTATTTTTAGGATTTTATGAATGAATGTTAAGAAGGTAAAGTGGTCTAAAACCCTAGTTAAACCCTAACTAGGAGCAGTTTGTAGAGAATGAAGTATACTTACCAAATTTTTATTGGTTCATAAAAAATTAATGATTATATTTTGTATAGGAATTTTTTATATTTCCAAAAATGTATGGTTGAGGTCATGGTGATGAGTGTTCCCCACCTAGAAATAGAAGTTTATGAAGAATAAGGTTTTAGGACAAGATGGTCCAAAGGAGTAACATGAAAAATTGATGTTGCATGATGTATGGGATTTTTTATTGATGAAAATTGAGGTTTCATGTAATTTTAATTTAGGTTCATTGTGTTTTGAGGTTCATACAGGTTGACTGGTCAAAGGGTAATTTTGGGATCTCAAATAGCAGGGTTTAGTAAAATGAGAATAATTTGAGCTACAGGTAGAGTTGTGAAGTGATTTGATTTTTTATTTTAAATATGATTATTATATATTTCCATTGATATGATATTTTCCTCATGATAAGGTGAGTTGACATGGTTTCAAGGGAATTCCTTAGACATCAATATTTTTGGCAATTCAAGACAACACATGTTTTGATGGAAGTTATATATTATTTTAAGCATTAGATGGATTATATGATGCTTCTTATCACCTATAATGTTAAGAGGGATTAATTGGGAATTAAATTAATCCATTTTTAGGTCTTTAATTTTTTTATAAACTATTTTATGAGACAAACTTTAGAAACAACACTTTTGGCAGGTTGTTTTGGTGAAAGGAAAAGTAGTTGTGGTTTGAAGAGATGAATGTTTCATGACTTATAAATTTATTAGAAGTGTTATAAATTTTCTTAAATTTCCATTTATTGGTCACATGGAATGATTTGGTTCATTATAAGTGATTTTATGGCCTTATGAAGTTTCCAGGGTGTTGAAGGGTGCATAAAACAACTATTTTGAGAATTGTAAAGGGAACTGAGCCTAGTAAATCAAATGATTTGATTGGTTGATATTAATTGAGATAATGTATGAATATTAAATTATATTTTAATCATGTTTTATGAGTTGTGGGTCATGAAAAAATATGGTACTAATGTTAGGGAAAATTTAAGATTGTGCCCAAGGGGTTTTGAGTCATTTTTGGCACATGTAAAGATGGTTTGAGCTAGGACCAACTAATTGGGTCACTTGTGATTGTTATATTTAAAATTTTAAATGTTTCCTTGATGTATGGGTCAAACCAAAATTATGGAATTTTTTTTGCCTAAGTTTGAAATAATGAGAAGCATATAAAAGCATGTTTTTGGGTGCTTTTTGGATCTAGTTGGTTGTGTGTAAGGTGAATGACCTAGGGAAATTTTATTTGTAGGTGTATGAGAATTAATTGAGATAAAATCATATGTTTGACATGTTAAGGAAGACCAAAAATCATGTGTGCAATATTTTTAAGCATTGAGAAGTGAAGAAAGAGCTAGATTGTACAAGTGGAAGACCTAGGGCTTGAGTGAGGGTTTGGAAGAGTTTGGAGCTGAATATTTGGATCACTATCAGCTATGGTATCAGAATATTTTCAGTGGTGATACTTCATCCAAATATTGTGTGATGAGTCATATTCATTCAATTCTTTTGTTGTGTGTAATATCAATAAGGGTTTAGGGGTTGGTGCTCCTTGTGGGGTTGGTGCCTCACTAAAGAAATATCTTGTGATGTGTAATATTCACTTGAATATTTTTTTATGTGTAATATCAAAAAATATTTTTAGTGGATTTTATTCCCCTTAAGGGTTTCCCACTTACATCTTGTGTCTTGTGTTGATTCTCTTTCTCATGGTTTATAACATGTGTTGTATTTGGTTGTGTGCACACATTAAGGGAAGGTTAAGTGATTATGTGTTTTGAATTAGAAATCTAGAAATATAATTTTAATTTTAGTAAGGACTGATTCACCCCCCTCTTAGTCCATTGTTCTTCTAACATCCTTTCCCAATGGATTCAATCCCCGATCATAGTTCATGTGACCATTTTATTTTGTTAATATTTCCACTCACCTCCACACTTTTATGAAATATCACTTTATATATACAAAAGACTAAGATTTCATCCATTATAACTATGGATTCATGTCTATAATCTTTATTTTGAAACATTTTTCTAGCTTTAAGATTAATTAGCTTATAGATTATGGAAATATTTTCTATTATCATTTGTTTGAGTGTAACCATTGACTATTCTTAAGTAGCTTTAAATATCCTGTTAGTGACAACGAATTGGGTGGGAATTCATAGTGGTCAAGATGCTTAGTTGGGTAAGCTACATCATATTTATATTATCCTTATAATTTTACACCCGTTTTGATTTCTCTAGGGACTTTCTCTAGGTCTTACAAATCCTAAAGAGTATGAGGTTAAACACCCTACCATTTGTTGACATTATGTATTCCATTCTAGGTAAAGAAACAAATCACTATAATGACCTACCTTTCTACCTTCACTTGATTATACCTTGGTAAAAATTTAGGAGCCAATAGGGATTATGTTTTATGGAAGAGAAGGAATATTGACAATGATATCGAGATTATTGGTAAAGAGGTTGATGTTGTTGGGTATAAGGTGAATATTATAAATTACATCAAGCTAATATTTAGAGGGTTTGATGACGTCAAGAAGAGAGGAATTTTTAGGTTATTTTTATGAAGCCTAATATTTGTTGAATGGCCTAACTAGTTTTTTCTATAGGGATATTTACATGAGGATAGTAGGGGAAGGTTTTCTCTTCCATTGAATCACTAGTGTTATATTTACGAGGATTGAAATTGTATTGTATGTTGATGACATTGGCATCGGACATGACATAATCATCATCATAAGAATGAAATGTTGTGCAAGCGTGATTATCACTATGGTATGAAGAAGATGCGAATGGTTTCTTAGAGGATATGCCAAGGTTGTTAAAGGGTTTATGAGAGAGAGGAAAATTATATTTTAACATCTTGGATATTCCAATTTCATTATATTCACAAAGATCCTCCTTAATGGTGTAAGAGGCATTATTAACATCATAAAAAGGGCTTTCTCTATCTAAAATTCAATAATAGGTGGAAATATAGCCCAAGGAAAGATATATGTGTTATTGTTTCTAAAAATACACCTCTGATTTCCCTTTTGGAAATCATGGAACCATTGGGTTTTTCCTTTAAAAATTGGAGTTCTCGTGTATTTCAAATTTTTCATCCTCTTCCTATTTCATATTTCCTTTCTTGGGCCCCATTTTCATTGTTACTTGGACCCAATTTTGCTAATACCTTCCCACTTCAAACCAAGTGCATCCTCACTTGTCTCATTTTTGAGTACACAAATGAATTTCCCTGCTATGTGCACCCTCAAAGATATTTGCACAACATCCCTTCACTAGGGGAATATTTTTTATCCTTATTACTTTACATGAAATGTAAACATGCACCCCTTCATGTCTTTCAACATGACCTTATACATCTATTACACAATGTGTCTTTTACCTTACGCAACTTCATTTTACATTATCCTAAATCCCACACACCATTCCCTTCAATATGTGGATTACACATAAGTCATGCGTAATGCACCATAATTTTATATATGATTGGATCTTGATATCATGATTCCCGTAATATTTCATGAGTATCCTTTGTTCAAACTATCTTTGTTCCTCTTTGTGTAGCCATATTATGAAACATGTGACCTCCCAATGCTTTGCGGTACCTTAACTCACCAATTCACTCACCATACACTACGTACAATCCCTAGATGCATATCACACTTGTCACAACTTCACAATCCTTTACCATAGTTGTATAGTTGAATAAACTATATCCCACTTAGGAAAATATAACACCTAACACCCAATTTCCTTAAGCTTTATGTTGTGTAGGTAATGCACACATTCATGATACATTAAATACTATATAATGGAAGTGTTAGCGATTATTCTAATGAAGATAACATACATAGTTTGATGTATAATATGTTGTTTTGTGTAGACTATGAAATATCAAGAGTGTGTGAAATTCAAATAGAAAGCATAAAAATAAGTGTGCTATACAAATGCACATATTGTGTGCATATTTAATTATATTTAATTACATGTTTTACTTTTGAAATACTAAGTTTGGATTTTTCTTGCAATTTGTAGGAATTGAAGGCATCATCATGAAAGATTCATAAAGGAGTGTGCAATAGGTCAAAATTTCCAATGTGAATAGTACATAAAATAAAAACAGTGCCTAACCACTAAATGTAAAAATACATCACGCAAGTTAGCACAATCCACCATTTATGACACAAAAATGATCAAAACTAAAATTCATGTCAGAGAATCAGATATTTTTGAATTTATCAATAAAATAGGATGAAGAAGATCCCTTTGGACACATCATGTCATAAAACAGACATTATATGAATTTAATGAAGATTGACATGTGCTTTAAACTATCAAAGTTTTTGCCAAAATATCTGATAAATAATACTTACACACATGTAGTTACACAAATCCAAGAATATCTAACAAGTAATGCAATTTGAAATTAACTCACAAAAAGAAAAATGGTGCAAAATATGGAACCTCTCAATAGCTTAAGTGGAGTGTACATGTGGGAGTATTGTGTAACTCCTCTATGAGGATATTCCCATAATAGGAAGGGGAGTTACACTCCATAATGGGAATGTAACTCCTACGACACACTATGTCACATTATTACATGTAAGACATGTCATTGTAACTCCTATGGCACTTAGTACACATAAGAAAGATGATTCACTAAGGGTAAGGATTTTCAAATTAAATAAATATGAGGAGAATAATATGCTACACTAACACCCCCTTAAGCATGGCTTAGGTGGGAGGAAAATAAAGGTGGTTCCCAAAAACAAGGCCTGATGAGGTACCCACTTACAATGAAAGTGGGGCACACGCACACACACACACACATACAATGTGTGTGTGTGTGTGTGTGTGTGTGTGTGTGTGTGTGAGAGAGAGAGAGAGAGAGAGAGAGAGAGAGAGAGAGAGAGAGAGAGAGAGAGAGAGAGAGAGAGAGAGAGAGAGAGAGAGAGATTCTAATAGGAAAAAGGAAACAATGTCAGAGAAGATAGGATGAACACTATGTGAAAGTTATTGAAACCAAAAGTACCATCATGAGTATTTCTGTTACTGTATTATTTGATTATGGTGCTTATAATTTATTTATATCCCCTTTTATAGTGGATCAATGTGGGTTGTTAGCATATAGGAAGTCTAACAGATGTCATAATGAGTTGGCTAATGGGGCCAAACTCTCTATTGAAACCTATGTGGATAGTGGTATATTGGATCTTGGTGTGTCTTCCACTAATTTATTCCTCTTCATCTTACCTTTGGGATCATACGAAGTAATTTTGGGTATGGATTGTGTTGATTCACATCAAGCTAAAGTAGATTGTCAAAACAAGATCATTGAGTACCAAGATGACTTTGGTAGTTTGGTAGTGATCTATAGAGTTTAGAGACATGTCTCATTATGTATGATTTCCACCATAAAACTCAAGTAGAGCATGTGTAAGGGATGTCAAATGTATGCCATCATGATCAATGATAGGTCCGAAGAGCTTCCAACTAGTTCACTCGTTGATGATCATCCTATTTTGAGAGAGTACATAAATGTGTTTCCTAGTGACCTTCCTAGTTTTTTGACATGTAAATAGGTGGATATCACATTTGAATTCATACAAGATTCTGCTCAAGTTTCATGAGCATCCTACAGATGATGAATATTGAGCTCCATAATTTTAATGTTTAGTTATAATAATTATTAGATAATGGCCTTATCCACCATAACGTGTCCCCTTAGAGTGCACCTGTGATTTTTGTGTAGAAGGAAAAATAATAGAACTACTTTTGAAATCCTTACTAAAATAAATATGACTACAAATAAAACTAGAGGAGGACATCATATTGTAAGAATTTGAGAAAAAACTTCAGGAATTGAGAAAAATAAAAAGAAAATAGCTAAGGATATGAACCACATAAAATAAATATAGGATCTATTTAACATTACAGAAAAATAAAACAAAGAATCAAATAAAATATAAATAAGAGGAAGAAAAGAAAATCAAAGAGGAGGAAGAAGAGAAGAGGAAAGAGGACAAAGAAAAAACTAGAAAGGAGGAGGAAGAGAAGAAAGATAGGATAAACAAGAGAAGAAAAGAACAATAGAAGAGAGAGGAAGAAAAGAAGAAAAAATAAGAAGAGAAGAAGAAGAAAAGAGAAGAGGAGGAAAAGAAAAGAGAAGAGGATGTGTAGTAGAAGAAAGAGGAAGAAAAGAAGAATAAAACAAGAGGAGGAGAAGAGGAAGCGAAGTAGAAACAAGAGGAGGAGAATAAAAAAAGATGAAGAAAATAGAAGGAAAAATAAGAAAAAGAGGAGGAGAATAATAAGGATGAAAAGTAGGAGAAAAAAAGAGGAAGAGAGATAAAGGAAAGAGGAGGAGAAGAAGAAAAAAGATGAGGAGAACAAGAGGAAAGAGGAGGAAGAGAAGAAGAAGAGAAGAAAAAATAGAGAATTAATAAGAGGAAGAAATTAAAAAGTTGCACAAACACCATCCAAACAGAGAACACTACCAAGTACTCTAAATGTGGATACATTATTGGTGTCTCACATACCCACCCATGCTAAGCCTCCATGATATTCCTTGGAACTGATTACAAGGGTATTGGCATAAAGAAAATAATCTCAAAGATTCCAACTACAACATGGGTTAGTAGAATAAATAAAGGAAGGGTGGACATTGCACCTTAACAAGTTAACCCTATACCGAAATTAAAATTTAGTAAAATCCTAGAAGAAATATTGAAGAACAATCAGATGCACTGGTGCAAATATCTATAAGACACAATGAAGAAGATAATCACACAAATCAAAACCTTCAAACCGCTATATGTAACAAACTCTACATTACCAATAGAAAAAAGAGATGAACAAACACTACATGATTTCTTGGCACACTCTTTGTATGATGAGAAAAGAGATCAAAGAGTCCACAAAGAAGTAATAGGTAACTATGTTGGGTTTTAAAATGGTAATTTAATCAAAACCACATTCAAGGGACAACAAGTCCATCCTCTTTATGGGAGAGGTTCCCTTATTGAAAGAAAGCAACAAAGCTTATATACAAATGTACACTTTCATCTTAAGGCTAGCCTCTAACATCTTGAAATGATTTTTACCAAAATATCTTATCAATACAAATGAATGGAAGAAACTAAAGAAAAGAAAGAGCAGAATATATCAGTACTTTTTAGAAATATAGATAACAGAGTATAACCTTATATGTACTGAGCAAAGGTGATATAGAACAAAATCATTCACATCAACAACATAAGACATCATTCCATAGACACAAAGTTCTAGAAATTATATCAATAAGAACACAAAGTTTCTTATTACAGAAGATAAATGATCCACATATTTAAGGTAAGTAGTAAGAGACAATAGATGAAATAGAGAGAAAGGGGAAATTCTTTTGTATTGATTTCTTTCAATTCTATTTACACTTCAAAAGTATTAGAGTCCAACATTTGCAATGAGCCAAGCTCTTATATTTATAGATAAAGAGAAAAGAGGAGAAGAAGAGAAGGAAAGAAATCTGATTTGGAAGCTCAACCACTAACCATCAATGCCCCTGCAAATTTGCCTACAATCTGTTGAATATGGTTCTACATGTACTCAACGTGCTGAAGAAGGAAGGATGGAAGATCAGATAAGATTTGATCTAGTTGAAGTAGTCGGATCCCGTATTAATGGCTTGAAAGAGGTTTTCTAGATTTACACCCAAATACAGATATCTAGTTGGTTCCCCATGTCTGTTTGGCATGTTGGAGAAGGAAGGATGAAGATCAGATCAAATATGATCTAGTTTGAAGCAATCAGATCATGCATTAATGGAATGAAAGACGTTTTCTACATTTCCAGCCAAAAATCCTACTAAAAACCATATTTTATGCTTCCATGGTGTAGAGGAGAATAAAAACTCTCCAATAATATAAAATTTTTCAAATTTCAAGCACTGGAGTGAAAGTTATGCCCATTTGAATATTTGAATGGAATCCATAAAAAAAGGTGAAAATACAAAAATGGATCCATGGGCCCAAAATTGAAATTATGCCTTTAGCACAAAATATGCAAAAGTGCAAAATTTCCCCACAGTATCGCAAGCCCACAACTTCACATTTTGCATTTGGGTTTGACACGTGGCTTTACCTGAGTGGTAACAGAGTCATAGCTCACTTTAAAATTTTACTTCTTTTAGAAATGAGGCTTAAAATCTCAAAGTTCTTCGCCAACCCACCTTCCCACTTTGACTTTTGATGCAGGCTCAACATTTGAATTTTTTCCTTCATTGGAAATAAGGCTCAAAATCTCAAAAGGCTTCAACAATCTGCCTCCCCACTTTGACTTTTGATGTGGGCTCAACATTTGACTTTTTCCCTTTGTTGGTGAAGGATTTATGTGTGACCCAGGACACGTGGAGGCTTCCTACTCATTTGGAGACTCTGTTTAGATTTTCCTCTTGAAAGAGCATCAAAGAGACACATGGATCCTTCCACTACCTTGCCTTGTTTCTTTGTGTTTTGGGTAAGTTCCTTTTGTTTGGTGGGGCCATATGTCTGACCCTAGACACATGGAGTCTCAACGCACATTTGGGACCTGCTTCCATATTTTGCCTTTGAAGTTGTGTCGAGCTGACACGTGGAGGCTTCTACAAACCCTTCTATACTTAGCCAATTCAATGGCTAGATATGTTCCCTTTTCGAACCTGGGAGACATGGAAAGCTGGCGCTTGTTTGGGGGACTGCTTTTGGCTTCAACCATTGAAGGTGCACCGATGAGACACGTGGATTCATCCTCTGATCCTTTCATAATTAACTGATTTGGGCCCGCGCCTCTTTCTCCTTTTTTTAGTTGGGTCCCTTCAGCTTATTTAGGAGTAAATATGTTGGGTTCTAGACATGTGGAAACTTCACGCTTTTTCGGGGACTCGCTTTATATTTTAGCTCTTAAAAGAGCACCGAAGAGACACGTGATTCTTTTCGCCGGCCTTAGACCTTTCGACGACCGATTTGACTTTTTGAGGCTTTGAACACGTGGAGAGTTGGCACTCATTTAGGGTCTGTCCCTTGGGTCTCACTTCTGAATTTATGCAGATGAGGCACATGGAGAGTCTGTCCTCACTTAGGATCCTACTTTGAACTTGGCCTTTGGAGGTGCACCGTTGAGACACGTGGAGGCTTCTTCTGGTTCTTTATACTTAACCGATTTAATGGCTGGCTTTATCTTTTCAAACTCTAGACATGTGGAGGGACTGCACACATTTGGGGTCTCTGATTTTGTACGCCATACCAAAAGTGTGCCGCAGAGACACGTGGCACCTTCTGTGGTCCCTCTATACTTAGTTGATTTTGGTATCAATTTAACACTGCCTTTCTTCATACAAAACAAAATTTCCAAAAGTGACCCAACGACCTGCCTTCGTGCATCCAATTAGATATGTCCACGTACTTTTGGATGCTGTGGTCAAAAATTGACAGTGAAGATATGCTCATCACTCACGACTGTGGAAAAATACAGAGAGGGAAAACTCTGTCATTTATGCTTGAATAACACATTGCTCCTCGTGGAAAGGAGAACTATAAACAACACCAGGCTTGACGCGATTCACGATCATAGAGAAGGATTTGAAATTTTCATTCAAATGGAGGGAATAATTTTAAAGCATCCAGATAGGAACCATGCGGACTGCAAGATTCTAAATTAACAGGGCAAGATTTCAAATGAGCACCCACTTGTTTAAAGCACAATTTTTTTATCTCTCCAAATTTCTCACTCTACTCAAACATCTCTAAAAGGCACCAACTCAAAATTTTCAAAAGCTTGATTTGAAAAATGAGGGGAATATCAAATCACTAGAAATTGAAATATCAAATGTGGCTGCATATTATACTTTGGCCATGAGCTAGCTAGGAGCCATGCAAGAGGAAAAAACTAAGCCGTACAAGTTAGAACAAAAGATAAACACAAAATTATCCTCCTATGATGTTATTAAAGAATTAGATGGCACACGGAGCAAGAAAGTAGTGGACTTGGCTGCCAAATGCCTCACAAAATAGATAGAAAGAGTAGACAAAATAACATACATGGAAGAATATAATGCTATCATGGATAGGGAACTCACACAAATACAAAGATATTTTTCTACTGCCAAACAGAACTATACGGGAATTAAAAATAATAAAGTTCCTATAGAGCTCATATTAGTCATTCAGGAGAATACAAAGTTAGAAATATGGATTGCATCAATAGAAGAACACATAGTAGCGTGGAAGAACATTGAAGGGAAAGTAAAAAATATGATAAGTACCTCCTTGCTGCTAAACCTTAATCCAGAGGAGTATACAAATCCATATATAATTTAGAAATCATCGTGTCCTGTAAACCCATCCGGGTGTGTTGAGAAAGGGAACATTTCTTTACGCTAGAAATCTAAGTTATACTAAGTTGATGCTTTGGTATTCCTAGTTTTCACTATCTTAAGATTATGCATAGAAGGATTCACTTTTAGAAGGCCCATATAATATTATAATTCATCATTTGTATAAATAAGAGAGGTAGAGTATAGAAAAATGGAACAAGGTAGCTGATAAAGTTCTTCATCAACTAGTTGTCACAAGGACGAGAAAACATTTTGAAGTCTGAGGATGATGTTGACAGGGTTCTTCATCAATTTTTTACACTAAGACATAAATGGATGAAATCCAAAAAAGACTAATCCGTGAAATAATAACAAATCCGCGGAAGTATACAAGAAGCCATCTAACATATAGACAACTACATAATTCAAAAAAAGTACATGTTGTCCTCTCAAAATTTCCCGTCTTTTGAAAGTCAAAAATTGAAAATTTTTGAGTTGACATCTTTTTCTAATGTGCTAGTAAAAGAAAAAGTCGAGAAGTTAGAAAAATTACACTTTTTTTTAGTCATTTGAGTGATTAGTGGGTCTATCAGACATTTTTGTCCCATGTGTCCCAAGTTCACTTGTGCTCGTTGTTCCCCGATCGTCCACTTTCTCCAAAATCTGTTAAACTTGGCACTTGTTGGAAATTTTTGTTCCAACTATCCCAAGTTCACTTGGGCTCTCTGTTCCCCAAGCGCCAGCATCAGCCACATCATGCACTTTACATACTTTGGTCCTGCTTGTCCCAGAAGTGATTGTGCATTCTATCCCCACCTTACCCGCATCACCGCATCAGATGAGTCACGCTTTCGTGTCCCTCATGTCCCAAATGTACCAAAGGCCATCCGGGCTAATTTTTCCCGCTCTTCCTGATGCTTGCTTTTGAGTTGGTGAATATGAATTTAATGCAAATTTAATAACCTTCTCTCTCCTAAAATGGCTATTTAATGGGACTCCCCTCTATGAATTTTACACACTGCTTTCTCATTGACATTCGCTCAATACCCTTACAATTGAAACCATATGCTCGCATCCCCATTTCCCCTACCTTTTTAATTGTGGATTCAAGTCGTAAGGTCATTTTCCAAACACTGACAGTATGAAGATCAAGTTTCAAGGCCAGGAGCAGGTTTCTCTGCTCGAGTCCTCCGTTCCTTATATCGGGGACAGTGAAGTTCGTCACCTAGACTTCAGTGATTTTTGGACCAAGTTGACAGACCCAAACCCCTCTCCCATGGCACAAATGATTAATGACATCGGCCTGGCATTTGCTACGGGTTTCCCAATCTCGGTGCAGTGTGCCGATACTGTGCTCACCTGCGGAGCCCACTTTAACCTTGATATGAGTGAATTGACCAATGTGCACGGGGAGCTCATCACTAAACTTGATGCTTCTACCATTTCCGCTGCCCTAAGGATCCCTGAGATGGAAAATTCTATGGTAATCTCTCAAAATCAAGCACAGGATATTTTTGATCAAGACAGTGAGAAATACAAGGCCAGAGTAGCAAAGTCATGGTTGAAGAACCCTAAGAAGGGGGCATCCTGACTATCAAAAGCTCTTTTTAGGGCTGATTTCAATGAGGAGCTATCCGATTTCATCATCCTATTGGCTCATGTCATGGGATTTCCCTCTACTAGTGAGTTTCATTTCTAGACATGCCCACTCATTAACATTGTATGTGAAGGTACCCAGAACATCAATTGGGTAGAGATCATCTACATGAACTTGATAGAGCAGTTGTCTAATGTACAACAAACTAAGAAGTTCTACATGAATTCTTATCTTATGATACCCTAGCAGCATCCAGACAATGGTTTGGTTTCACATACATTGATGCTCAGAAGGGTGATCCCATCTATGCTTACTACCCTCAGTTCACCCTTGACACTAGCAATCACAACTTCAGGAGGGTGAATGACGCTTTCACCATGTACATTGTGAGGCTTCTAGAGAGTGACACTTCTAAGAGATTTTTTGATGAAGCCATGAGCCTGATAGCAAAGTATGGAGCTTACTTCATTCAATTTAGAAGGTTTTCTTATATCAGGCTAGCTGGTTACGAGAGCACTCCTCTCAAGCTCCCCATATTCTGTAATGATAAGATGGCTCTGATTGAGGTGTGCAGACAATTGGACAAATTACACAGGACCTGCAGAGACAAGAAAATCACTGGGCTACATTTCCCCATATCTTTGGGGAACTATACATGTAAAACAACTCTGGATGCCCAGAACATAGAGAGAGCCCTTGCTCCCATCACTGTCCACTTCTTCAGGCCCTGAACCTGTTTTGATCTGAAGAAATTCATTGAGCTGAATCTCAGGATCAACTACCATCACAGGGTAGATACTGAAGACTACTGGGCTGATTGCACAGACGATTTTGAGGCCAGACGAAGGCATTATGGAAGATTTCCTCTTTAGCTAATACAAGAGCTTAACCTGTATCAGATTCCTGAAGGGCTTCAAGATGACAACACAGACCTGTTGTCATATGAATATGATACTGTGATCAAACATACTCCTTTAGAAGATTTAGACTAGTTTAAAAGGGAAAAAGATGATTTAGCTGAGATCCTAGCTCCTGTCCTAGTAAGAACCAAAGTCTGGTTTGACAGAAAGGTTTGAGAGCTGAGGAAGAATTCAGGAGAGTCTTCTTCCAAAGACACTTCGACACTGAGGAAGGAGTCACAAACACCCAGATCAGAAGTGCCTATACGAACTCCTCCTCCTTCATCAAGTAAAGAACCTACATCCTCCACCCCTTCCTCATCCATGCAGGTATATGAGAAGAAGGTGAAGGAAGTCAAAAAGGAGCCCGTTGAGGAAGATCCTCTGCCAAAACATTCAGAATTACCTTCTGGGCCAGAGAACATCATTGTTCTCAGTGAAAGTGAAGATAGTGAAATGCCAATTCCTGCAAGTGCTTCAGAAGCCACAATGGATAAGGAGCAGGAAATTTATAACACTGAGCCTCCAAGTACCATGGATTCCTCTGTCCAAGAAGCCTCATCTACTCCAATCACATCTCTACTAGAGGAAAAATTGGTAAATACCTTGAGTGCCATGAGTTCTCTTGCTCTTTGTTCCCTTTCTCACTCTTCTTCTTCTTCCTCCACTTTTTCATGGGTGATACCTTTTGTTGATAGTAGGAAGAGAAAGTATTATTCTCAGTTGTCAGGGCCCAATTTTGATGGTGTGGCGGCCTTGTTGGGCACTACTCCTTCTTCTCCTGCAAAGAAAGCTAGAACAACTTCAAGGATAGTGACTGATGCCCAAGGTCAGCAATTCCTTGAGATAGCCAAGCCCAAAGTTGACAAGCCAGAACAGGATTTGCAAGCCTCTGATCTGGAACTTTCTAGGATCTCAATGGGAGAGTCTACCCCTAAAAGTGAAATCCATAACCTTCAGGAAATAGTGACCAGGGTTATTGGAAGGGTAGAAAAAGGCAAGCAGACTATAGAGCAGCTAGAAGAGTAGGCTCAAGTACTTTCTGGTTTCATCAAGTCACTGTTGTCTAAGGATAAAGTTCTAGACCCTACCCCACTGACTACCCTTCCACCACCTATGATCCTCAGTCAAGATGAAGTCCAGAGCATCAAGGACATACACAGGTACTCCATCTATGGGAGGGCTATGGAAGACATGGTTGATGATATGGTCATTGCAGGTTTGAATTTCATTGGAGAAGCCTTCAAACTTAATGAGAAGGTAATTAACCTGCAACAAAAACTCTCCTCCACCATTGGAAATATGGACAAAGAGCTTAAGCTTTGGAGTAGCTGCATAGTAGACCTTTGCTTGATGGGGAAGAGTGATGAAAATCTATTGATGGAAAGTAAGGTTTTTGATGATGCTAAAGATAATTTGTCAAATTCATGGGTTTTCAGTGTAGAGTGGAAGATAAAAGTGTTGGAGGAAGGTTTGGGAGAATTGAAGAATAGTTGGCAAAAAGGAGAGGCCTTCAAAGCCTTGGTGGTATCTACTTTTCAGGATATTCACTGTCACCTCCATGATGAGACTTCAGGTGTGCCTTTCTACCTCTAGGAAATTAAGGCTCAATTCAGAGCTTTTGTTCAAGGAGGACTCAATGACCAAAGAGAAGATAAAGGAAATCTTCTCTCTCCAATCTTCCATTGAGGAAGCTAATAAAGAATATCATACGCACACCAAGTTCAATAAAGAAATGGAGAAATGTTTGGGATCTTGGACCCAACCCACTGCCAACACATCAGTCCCACGAGGCCGAGACATAGCGGAAGCATTGAAAAAATTTAGACAACGGATCCTCAAGTCGGTGGGCCCTTCCCAATCATAGAATATTTGTTTTCTCCTCCTAGCTTCTCTCTTCCTTCTTTTTCTCAATTTGGGCTTATTGTAATTAGTTGGGGGTTTTGTGTCAAACATCCCTTTAACTAAACATTTTAGTTAAAAGAAGTAGTTACCAAGTGTAACTGATTTGTAAAATTATATATTGGTCTCTCACCGCCATTTTAAGCGCTGGAACTTGGCTTATTTTTGAAAGTGTAAAGAGTAAAAAAGCAATCAATACAAAAGAGCTTTTTCCCTCATATTTCTATCTGGTCTTGTTATTTTATCATTATCTGCTGAATACTATTGAATCATTTGTCTGTATTATGTCAAGAAGCTTTGTATTCTTGTGGATGTTATTTCTGGAACTTTGTGTCTTTGCAATAGCATCTTATTGATTCAAATGCAAATGGTTTTATTCCAAATAATTTTATTCTGGCATGCATAAGGAATTATTTTGTTATCTATAGTTTTGGAGAATGCCTTTCTGCTCATTGCCACTACTTCATTCCTCTATACTTTTGTATTGATGATCCATTCTATTTTAAAACACTTTCATGATATCCAAGTTCCACATTAAAACTATACATTGTACATATGTAAATAAGCTTGGTCTTTAAATAAGGGAACCTCTCCCATTAAAGAGGATGGACTTCTCTATCCCCTGACTGTTGCTCTCAACAAAGTCCTTTTCAATGACCAACAGTTTTTGGCAACTCCACTGGGAATCCATTTTTCTTAACGCATTCCTGTTCTACGAACATTTCTTGATCATTCCTTTGATCTGGCGACTCCACGTTTTACTCGCGGAAGGAGGGAGCTTGGTATTGAATATTCTCAGTTCCAACTTTTGGAATAGAAAGGTTTTTCTTTTCCTTCAGCAGGAAGAAATAGAAGAGCTCGCTCAATAAGAACTCCTCCTATTGAAGATAGAACCCCTATAGGTTTTATCCCTCCAAAGAAACTCAGTCCTAATATCCACGCTCTGATTCTTGCTAGTGTTTCAGTTCCCCTTTAAGCCATATTTCTGAGGATGACAACACCATTACCTTGGGGCCATCATGTTGGGCCTCTCACCCTTCCTCAGCCTTTGCATGGGTTACCCAGAGGTAACAAAAATAACTTCCCCAAGTTCAGAGGTGATGGCAAGGTACATCCTAATGAACATATCGCAACCTTCATAGTTGTATGTGGAGTTCTTGAAGTTGAACATGAAGATGTCTAGGTGAGGATTTTTTTAGAGAATTTACAAGATAATGTATCAAATTGGTTCTAACACCTTCCAGCTAGGGCCATTACCAATTGGACCACAATGAGAATAATATTTGAGAACCGCTTTAAACCTATAGAGGATGTACATGCTCTACTGGCTCAAATTTCTCAAATAAAGAAGGAATCAAAAGAACCCATGAGGGAATTTGTGTCTAGATTTAAAAATTTGATTAACAAAATCCCACCAGACACTCAACTCATGGATCAAATTCAAAAATGTTTTTTCCTGAACACTCAATTTCTTGAAGTTACCTATGCATTGAGAAGATCCAATCTCGCAACATTGGTCGAGGATCAAACTCTTGATGTTAGTGTCGAAGATGATTTGATTGTGTCTGGAAATTTGAAAAGAGACCCTTCTAAATCTAGTTCTTCTTCTTCCTCCTCTTCCACTCCCGGGCCTAATACCGATCCATTAGTACAAAAGCTTGCAAATGACCTCATCACCATCAAGAAATAATTGGCTCAGCACGCCCCCTATGCGGATGTTCCAAGGAGGAATTTTCAACCCAGGAATCATTTTCCTACTTCCCAAACAAGGCTAACACTTGAGGGGCCACCTATCAAGGTCCCTGTTAATGCAACCTGTGAGGTTGAAGAGCCTGAAGATGAAGAGGTTAATGAAGATTGTGAAGAACTTGAAGAAGAGGTTGATGGAGAGATGGAAGAACTTGATGTATCTCGAGTTAATTTCTTCACTACTGAAGGTTTTGATGAAGAAGATGTTTATGATGAAGTAGTAGCAGACATGAATAGTAAATCATAAGTTCTCATGACTCTAGAGTAGACAAATAAAAGGGAGAAAGTGATGCAGCCTGCCAAAAGATCCAAGGAACATCCCACGACTATCCCTGTTATTACAAAAAGAGGATCTCCTATCCCCACCACGCCCACACAGAAGGTGAGTTCTGCCAATTCTAATTTTCCTAATTCTTCCACTAAAGTATCTTCTATTTCCACAATACGCAAACCTGATAAACCTAAGATTCCTAGTGATGATAGCCCATCCACCTCTGGATCTTTTGATATCATTGATCACCTAAAAAGACAAAGGTTCAAATTTCAGAGGCTGAGTATTATCAAACCCATCCCAAAGATTTTTCCAAAATGGTTCACTTTGTTAATTCTCAATCCAAATCTTCCTCTTAAGGCCTTTTACCTACTCCATCCTCCGCACCCCAACCCAATCTAGTAGCTATCGTCACCTCACCTAATGAGAAGATCAAACCATTTTATGTGACCCTTCTTATAGCAGGCCATAAACTCAACAAATGTGTCATAGATTTAGGAGCATCAGATAACGTAATGCCTTCCAAAGTATCCCATGCTTTGGGTCTAACTCTCACACACACTTATGGGTCTTGTTATTCCATGGAGAGTAAGGAAGTACCCCTAGTTGGAAGAATTAAAGATGCATAAGTAGCTTTTGCTACTTTACCTGAGAAAAAGGTCTTGGATACTATCCTAGTAGTGGATATTCCCCCTTTGTATGGTATGTTGTTAAGCAGGAACTTTTGTAAGAATGTAGGAGGAGAAATTCAAATGGATTGGTCACATGCCCTCATACTAGTTAATGGAAAAATGAAGAAATTATTACCCGAAAAGCAATCTGAGTATATTGTACAAAAGACAGATGATCCCAAAGCACAAATAATTTACGAGGATATGGGGCATGGTAACTATATGATTATGTCTTCAGAGGAAATCCAACTTCCCAAAAGAGTACTTCATGATCCTAATGAGGTTTGGATTTTAGAATTTGATGGAAGTTGTCCCTCAGTTGGTTTAGGAGCTGGTGTAGTATTGGTGTCTCCTAAGGGAAAAGATCATCCTTTCTCATTTAAAGTACAATTTTAAAATACTTATAATACAAAAGAGTATGAATCTATCATTCTTGGGCTTAATGTGGCAAAAGAAAAAGGTATGAAGAATCTTCTAGCTTGCGGAGATGCAGAACTAGTTATCAAGCAAGTCAGAAACCATTTTCAAGTAAAGAATAGAAGGTTGAAGCATTACAGAAATCAAGTTTGGGATTCTATTGAATTCCTTGATGCCTTCTCCATTGAAGCAGTGCCTAGGGAAAAGAACACCAGGGCCAATTCACTAGCTATCTCAGGATCATTGCTGATACCTCATCCTGACTTCTCTTAAGATAGGTTTACCATTGAGATGATCCATAGGCCCAGTGTACCTGATAACGCAAGTAAATAGAAAGATTTCAATGATGATCAGCATTTGCTTTCTTTCTTAGAGCTCAGGGACAACTTTGAACAGTTGTACTTTGAAGGAAGTAAAAATTTGCCTCGTGAGAGTGTGGCTTCCAATGAAGAGGATGTCAAAGAGGAATTAGATCAAGATGGGTGTATCAAAATCAAAGGTAACAAGATTCCAAAAGGACTGGTGAGTTTAGAAGAATTGTTTGATAAACATGACAGGTATGTTAAGTCTAAAGCTTCTACCGGATCACAACAATCTGCTGAATATGAAAAAACTAACATTGGGAGTTCTGTTGACCCCAAGCTTGTGAATATTAGAAAATGTTGTACATCGGAAGAAAAGAAGAGGATAATCAACCTTTTAAAGAGGTATAAGGATGTTCTTGCATATTCATATGAGGATCTAAAAGCTTTCCAACCAAAGGAGATGCAACATTTCATCCCTATCAAACCTAGGATTAAACCTTTTAAGCAAAAGAAAAGGCAATACAATCCCAAAATAGATTACACTATTTTTTAGGAAATACAAAAGTTGTTGAAAGATAAAATTATTTTTTCCATCCACCATTCAACATGGATTGCCAACATTGTGCCTGTCAGGAAGAAAAATGGTGAGATTCGTATCTATGTTGACTTCATAAATTTGAATCAGGCTTCTTTGAAGGATAACTATCCTCTGCCCATGATGGATCAATTCTTGTAAGCTATTACGGGGTCTGAAATGTTGTCCATGCTTGATGGCTTCTTAGGGTATAATCAAGTAGAAGTCAATACCGCAGATCAGTATAAGATGGCCTTCACCACCCCTTGGGGTACTTTTACCTACAAGAGGATGCCTTTTGGGCTCATTAATGTTGGTGCCACTTTCCAAAGGGCTGTGGACTTGGCCTTTGGAAGTTTGAAAGGGAAATGTATTGTTGTATATCTAGATGACCTAACCGTGTTTTCCAAAACTAGAGCATATCATTTTCAGCATCTGGAAATAGTTCTCTTGAAGTGTAGAGAACATGGGGTCTCTTTGAATCCTAAGAAATCTATCTTTTGTGTCACAGAGGAATTTTTTTTAGGGAATGTGGTCTCTAAAGATGGCATCAAAATTGATCCTGAATGAGTTCAAGCTATTCAACAGATTCCTCTTCCAACCAGTAAGAAGGGGGTACATTATTTCTTCGGTAAGATCAATTTTCTGAGAAGATTCATCTGTAATTTTACAGATCTAACCCTGAATATCTCCCAAATGATGAAAGGAAAACAAACATTTGGCTGGTCTTCTAAAGGAAAAAAAGCCTTTGAAGGTATTAAAAAGGCTATTGCTAGAACTCCTATACTAGCATGTCCATATTTTAGCAAAGATTTTATTATCTATTAATATGCCACAAATAACACCCTGGCTGCTATTTTGACTCAGAAATATTCCAATGATCATGAACTCCCAATAACATTCATGAGCTACATTCTTAAGAATCATGAGTTGAAATACACAATGATGGAGAAACATGCTTTTGTAGTGGTTAAAGTTGTCAAGCAGTTTCATTTTTATATTCTTAACTCTCACTCCACAGTACTTGTGCCTGACACAACTATCAAGTCTATTCTCACACAACAAGAGTTTGGATCCAAGAGAGGGAACTGGGTGGCAAAGGTTCAAAAATATGATATTGACATCAGATGAACCAAACTAGTCAGTGGAAAAGGCTTGTGTGAACTCATCGCTGAAGGAGCTGGCCATGAGTTACCTAAGGATGAAGTTGATATTCCTACTGTTCTGTTTCTCAGCTCAATTGATGAATGGTATGCTGATATCACACATTTTCTCACCTATGGAGAGTGTCCCTCTCATTTTACTGCCAAGGAGAAAAGAGCTATTAAGTTAAGATCAGCTCAATATGTGTTGTGGGAGAATGCGTTGTTCAAGCGTGGGATGGATAGAAGATTTCTGAAATGCATGGATAAAGAACAAAAGAGAAAGCTTCTTTCAGCTTTCCATGATCAAGCATGTGGAGGCCATTACTCATCCACTTTCACTGCTCACAAGATCCTTCGTCCAGGATACTATTAGCCTACCTTGTTCAAAGATGCATCAAAGTGGATTGATAAATGTGAAGCTTGTCAGACCTTTGTGGGTAGACCCAAGTTGGCTGCCTTACCCCTTAAACCAATCATGATTGAAGAGCCTTTTCAACAATGGGGTTTAGATTTTATTGGAACATTTAATCCCTCTTCAAGTGTCAGACATACCCATTTATTGACTACCACAAATTATTTTACTAAGTGGGTAGAAGACATTCTAGTAAAAGGTACTACTTCTGAAGTAGTATGCAATTTTATCAAAGAAAACATCTTGGTAAGGTTTGGTGTGCCAAACAAGATTGTGACTGATAATGCTTCAAATTTTTCTTCAACTAAGATGATGGATTTCTATTATGGATATGGCATCTCCCTGGCTCACTCTTCAGATTATTATCCCTAGGGGAATGGGCAAGCAGAATCAACAAACAAAAATCTGGTGGCCATAATAAGGAAATTGGTTAATGAATCTCAGAAGAATTGGCACAAGAAACTCTATGATGCTCTTTGGGAAGATAGGATTACACCTAAAAGAGCTATTGGGATGTCCCCTTTTCAAGTATTATATGGTGTGGAAGCTCAATTGCCAGTAACAGTGGAGCTACCAGCCTTACATTTAATGAAGGCTATTAAAGACACCAATTTCAATGATTCTTTAGATAAAAGGATCATGTACCTTCATAAATTGAATGAAGACAAATTGAAGGTTACTAATAGAATATCTATTCACCAATAGAAGGTAAAAGCCTTGTTTGACAAGAAGGCCAAGTCAAGGGATTTCAAAGTTGGAGACATTGTTTTGTTGTGGGATAAAAGACATGAACCTCGTGGTAGCCATGGCAAGTTTGATTCTCTTTGGCTCGGACCTTTCAAGATCAGGCACTTTGCTGGTGAGAATTCTTTCTACCTTGATTACATGGATGATTCTTCTCTCCCACTTCCTTATAGTGGACAATACCTAAAATTGTTTAAGTCCTAGGTGAGTAGGAAGTCCTTTGTATATTATGTATAGGGCGTGTTTTGTGTTTTCCTTCCCTTGCTTTTTGGTGTGTTTTCTTTCTTTGTTTAGGGTTTTGTTTTCTATATTGGTTTGATTTTTACTCTGTGGCCCAATGGATAAGGCACTGGTCTTCTTACCCTAATTTTATGACAGTTCTTGCCTTGTCCCATTCTTTGAATCTAGCCAAGTCATCCCCAGAAAGAGCCAGTTGTTGTCCTCTCAAAATTTCCCCTCTTTCAAAAGACAAAAATTGAAATTTTTTGTGTTAAACCCTTTCTATGATGTTATAGTAAAGAGAGAAGTTAGAAAAATTTCACGTTTTTTGAGTCATTTGAGTGATTTTTGGGTCTGTCGAACAATTTTGTCCCATGTGTCCCAAGTTTTGAAGGGCTCTCTATTCCCCGATCGGCCGCTTTCTCTGAAATCTATTAAACTTGTGGGCCCGTTGGAAATTTTTGTTCCAACTATCCCAAGATCACTTGTGCTCTCTGTTCCCTGATCGTCTGTATCGACCACATCGTGTAATTCACGTACTTTGGTCCTGCTTGTCCTGGAAGCGATTGTGCGTTCTCTCCCCACTTTACCCGCATCGCATGCATCGACTGAGTCATGCTTTCACACCCCTCATGTCCTAAATGTACCAAAGGCCATCCGAGATAATTTTTCCTGCTCTTCCCAACGCTTGCTTTTTGAGTTGGTGTATATGAATTTAATGCACATTTATAACCTTCTCTCTCCTAAAATGGCTATTTAATGCGACTCCCCTCTACGCATTTTGCACACTACTTGCTCATTGTCATCCACTCATACCTTTGTAATTGAAACCATCTAATCGCATCCCCATTTCCCCTGCATTATTCGTAGATTCAAGCTGTAAGGTCATTTTCTAAACATTGACAGTATGAAGATCAAGTTTCAAGGTCGGGAGCAGGTTTCTCTACTAGAGTCCTCCATTCCCAATATTGGGGATAGTTAAGTTCATCAGCTCGACTTCGGGGATTTTCACACCAAGTTGATAGACCCGAACCCCTCCCCCATGGTACAAATGATTAATGACAACAACCTTGCATTTGTTGTAGGTTTCTCAATCTCGGTGTAGTGCGCTGATACTGTGCTCACCTATGGAGCCCACTTCAACCCTGATACGAGTGAATTGACCAACATGCATGGGTATCTCATCACTAAAATTGATGCTACTGTCATTGCCGCTACCCTACGGATCCCTGAAATGGATAATTCCATGGTAATTTCTAAAAATCAAGCACAATCTCTCTTCGATCAAGACAGTGAGAAATATAAAGCTAGGGTAGCAAAGTCATGGTTGAAGAACCCTAAAAAAGGGGCATCCCAAATGTCGAAAGCTCTATTTAGGGCTGATTTCAATGAGGAGCTATTTGATTTCATCATCCTATTGGCTCATGTCATGGGCTTGCCCTCTACCAGTGAGTTCCACTTTTGGATGTTCCCACTCATCAACATTGTATGTGAAGGTACCCAGAACATCAATTGGGCAGAGATCATCTGCATGAACTTGACAGAGTAGTTGTCCAATGTATAACAAACTAAGAAGTTCTACATGACTTCTTATCTTATGTATACCCTAGCAACATCCAGACAATGGTTTGGTTTCACATACATTGATGCTCAGAAGGGTGATCCCATCTATGCTTACTGCCCTCAGTTCACCCTTGACACTAGCAATCAAAATCTCGGGAGGGTGAATGATGCTTTCACCATGTACATTGTGAGGCTTCTAGAGAGTGACACTACTAGGAGATTTTTGATGAAGCCATGAGCCTGATAGTGAAGTATGGAGCTTACTTCATTCAATTTAGAAGGTTTTCTTATATCAGGCTAGCTGGTTACAAGAGAAATCCTCTCAAGCTCCCCATATTCTGTAATGATAAGATGGCTCTGATTGAGGTATGCAGGCAACTGGAAAATTTGCACAGAACCTGTAGAGACAAGAAAATCACTGGGCTACATTTCCCCATATCTTTGGGGAACTATACATGTTAAAAAACTCTGGATGCCTAGAACATAGAGAGAGCCCTTGCTCCCATCACTGTCCACTTCTTCAGGCCCAGAACCTATTTCGATCTGAAGAAATTCATTGAGCTGAATCTTAGGATCAACTACCATCACAGGGTAGATACTGAAGACTACTGGGCTGATTACACAGATGATTTTGAGGCCAGATGGAGGCATTATGGCAGATTTCCCCTTCAGCTAATACAAGAGCTTAACCTGTATCAGATTCTTGAAGGGATTCAAGATGACAACACAGATCTATTGTCATATGAGTATGATACTATGATCAAGCATACTCCCTTGGAAGATTTAGACTGGTTCAAAAGGGAAAAAGATGATTTAGCTGAGATCCTAACTCCTGTCCTGGTAAGAACCAAAGTCTGGTTTGATAGAAAGGTTCGGGAGTTGAGGAAGAATTCATGAGATTCTTCTTCCAAAGACACTTCAATACCAAGGAAGGAGTCATAAACACCTAGCTCAGAAGTACCTGTATGAACTCCTCCTCCTTTATCAAGTAAAGAACCTGCATCCTCCACCCCTTTCTCAACCACTCAGGTATATCATAAGAAGGTGAAGGAAGTCAAAAAATATCCTATTGAGGAAGATCCCCTACCAAATCATTCAGAATTACCTTCTAGGCCAAAGAACATCATTGTTCTCAGTGAAAGTGAAGATAGTGAAATTCCAATTTGTGCAGGTGCTTCAAAAGCACAATGGATAAGGAGCAGGAAATTCATAACATTGAGCCTCCTAGTACCATGGATTCCTCTGTCCAAGAAGCCTCATCTACTCCAATCACATCTCTACTTGAGGAAACAGTGGTAAACACTTTGAGTGCCATGAGTTCTCTTACTCTTTGTTCCCTTGCTCCCCCTTCTTCTTCTTCCTCCACTTTTACATGGGTGCAACCTTTTGTTGATAGTAGGAAGAGGAAGTCTTCTTCTCGGTTGTCATGGCCCAATTTTGATGCTGTGGTGGCCTTGTTGGGCACTACTCCTTCTGCTCCTGCAAAGAAAGCTAGAACAACTTCAAGGATAATGACTGATGCCCAAGGTCAGCAATTCCTTGACATAGCCAAGCCTAAAGTTGACAAGCCAGAACAAGATTTGCAAGCCTCTGATCTGGAACTTTCTAGGATCTCAATGGGAGAGTCTACCCCTAAAATTGAAATCCATAACCTTCAGGAAATAGTTACCAGGGTTATTGGAAGGCTAGAAAAAGGCAAGCAACTTATAGAGTAGCTGGAAGAGAAGGCTCAAGTGATTTCTAGTTTCATCAAGTCATTGCTATCTAAGGATAAAGTTCTAGATCCTACCCCACTGACTGCCCTTCCACCACCTGTGATCCTTAGTCAAGATGAAGTCTAGAGCATCAAAGACATACATACGTACTCCATCTACGGGAGAGCTATGGAAGACATGGTTGATGATATGGTCATTAGAGGTTTGAATTTCATTGGAGAAGCCTTAAAACTCAATGAGAAGGTAATTATCCTGCAACAAAAGCTCTCCTCCACAATTGGAAATATGGATAAAGAGCTTAAACTCTAGAGTAGCTACATAGTAGACCTTCACCTGATGGGGCAGACTGATGAAAATTTATTTATGGCAAGTAAAGTTTTTTATGATGCCAAAGATAATTTGTCAAATTCATGGGTTTTCAACATCGAGTGGAAGATAAAAGTGTTGGAGGAGGATTTGGGAGAATTGAAGAATAGTTGGCAGAAAGGAGAGGCCTTTAGAGCTTTGGTGGTATCTGCTTTTAAGGATATTCACTGTCACCTCCATGACGAGACTTTAGTTGTGCCTTTATCCCTCCAGGAAATTAAGACTCAATTCAGAGCTTTTGTCAAGGAAAATTTGTTCAAGGAGGACTCAATGACCAAAGAAAAGATAAAGGAAATCTAAATCTCTCCAATCTGCCATTGAGGAAGCTAATAAAGAATATCATACGCACACCGAGTTCAATAAAGAGATGGAGAAATGTCTAGGATCTTTGGACCCAGGCCACTACCAACACATCAGTCCCACAAGGCCGAGACATAGTAGAAGCACTGAAAAAGTTTAGACAACGAATCCTCAAGTCAGTGGGCCCTTCACAATCATAGAACATTTGTTTTCTCCTCCTAACTTCTCTCTTCCTTATTTTTCTCAATTCGGGCTTATTGTAATTAGTTGGGGGTTTTGCATCAAGCATCCCTTTAACTAAACATTTAGTTAAAAGAAGTAGTTACCAATTGTAACTAATTTTGTAGAGTTATTTAATGGGCTCTCTACACCATTTTGAGGGCCTGGAACTTGGCTTATTTTTGAAAGTGTAAAGAGTAACAAAGCAATCAATACAAAAGAGCTTTGTTTCCTCCATGTCTATCTGATCTTGTTCTTTTATTACTATCTGTTGAATCCTTTTGAATCATTTGTCTGTATTATGTCAAGAAGCTTTGTATTCTTGTGGATGTTATGTCTAGAACTTTGTGTATTTGCAATATCATCTTATTGATTCAAATGCAAATGGTTTTATTCCAAATAATTTTATTCTGGCATGCATAAGGAATTATTTTGTTATCTATAGTTCTGGAGAATGCCTTTCTACTCATTTCCACTACTTCATTCCTCTGTACTTTTGTATTGATGATCCATTCTATTTTAAAACACTTTCATGATATCCAAGTTCCACATTAAAACTATGCATTGTACATGTGTAAATAAACTTGGTCTTTAAATAAGGGAACCTATCCCATTAAAGAGGAGGGACTTCTTTTCCCCTGACTGTTGCTCTCAACAAAGTCCTTTTTGATTACCAACAACTCTCCAATATGAACAATAAGAAAAGAATATAACTCCTCAATCTTGCTCAAAACTTTTATTTCAATCTAGACTCGCTTGCTTGAAACCTTATAAAGGCTCAAATTTATATATGTTCAACCCCAAGGAGGTGTGGAAAGCTGAGATGAACTTCCTAGAAGCCCAAATATTTTCAATGTTAGGTTGTGGATCCTCACATTTCATGTGTGACCATTATTTAAGACTGATCACCATCTTCTGCAGTACTATACACGGTTCATGTATCCTCACCATGGTAGTTTGGCGCAACGGGCCGGGCTCTGCATAGAACAATGGATATGTAACCATCAGGGTGGTCATGTAATTGAAAGCTAAAAATACCATAGAACATAATTTCAATGGCCTAAAATGCACAATAACATTTAGTGGCTAATATTCGTTAATTCATGAATATTTTAGTTTTTGAAATTTGAAATTAGTGAATTTTTAGGTCATAAGTTAGGACACTTCACCATTTTCTTTGGGTACAAGTTATTTTTAGGGGTCAATTACAAGTAAATGTATTGCAGATGTGTTTTGAATTTGGGTGTGAATTCTATAGAGTTTGTTGAGCATAGCTCCAAACGGATCTGGGTATTGTATTGAGAGAGTGGAGGCTTGTAATAAAATCTGAACAAGTGATTCTTGGTGGACGTAGCCAAATTGGGTGAACCACGTTAAATCTTGTCTCTCTGTGTTTTGTTATTTATTCTGCACTTTTATTTGAGATCTGTAATATTTTCTGCATATTTGTTTCTACTGTTGCGATTCTGTAAGGGATTATTCCGCATATTTTATCTCTTATTCCCTAACATGCAATTATTGAGATCCCTATGTTTCTGGACCGTTAGTTACAAAAATGTCAACTTTTGTAGACCAGCGCTTGCGTAACCACCGCGGTGTTTGCACAACCGATGCTCTGCACAAAGTGGCAGTTATGTAAATGTTGGGGAGGTCATATAAACGATAGCTAAAAATCCCCTATAATAGAACATCAATGGCCTAAAATTTCATTTGGAGGTGTATAGATCACCCCAGTCTGACAAGACCATCTTGTGAAGATAAAGATGAGCTGAGAACCTATAGAGCAAGTATAATCATAGGGACTACATAGAATTGGGCTTTTCTTGATCCAATTTTAGATCATACCCCCCTAATTTGATGAGTTTAATTCCCTAAAAGCTTTAAGGACTGATGAGGTGAGGAAAATTCTTCCCCACATCCTCTTTGGAATACCACTTGGCCTTTTATGATAACTTACCTTTCAATCCAATAAACCACCTGTCTTGCACCCCTCTCTATGTTGTTCTCTTCTCTCCACTTTAAAACCACATCTTTTTGTAATTGTAAATTGAATATTTAGAGAAAGATCCTCAATAGACGAGAAGAAATTCCCCTTCTTGTTCATCATCCAACATGGATGGATAAAAAAAGATGCAAGTTTTGAACATTTACAACTGAATAAGTCTTCATATAAGGAGGAAAAATCCAAGATGGAAAGCATTTTTACGCACTTGTTCTATAATCTCAAATGGGCCATAATGAAGAGGTTTGACGTTTCTTGGCTTTTCCATATAACATGTCCCGGCTCAAATACAACCATACCTTCTCTCCAATAAGGAAGGAATGCTTAGTCCTATGTTATATCATGTCACATGTTTTGTACTTGGTCTTGTGACTCTACCAACCTCTTCTCTACCTGAAGAAGAATTTGTCCAAATCTTCTCAATGAAATTTTTCAGCGTTTTGGACCTTTAGTTCCAATTTCCTGTTATCTTTGACATGGTAATCTAAAAACAAAATCAGAATCACTCTTAGGAAAATAACCAAAACATGTCTTAAAAGGAGTTTTATTAGTTGAAGCATGAATTTACCTATTATAAATAATGCTTGGATATACACAAATTTCTCATCCTAGGTCCTCAAATGTTTCCTATTATACCCCCTTAAGAGCTGGACCAAGGTACGACTCACCACCTCCATGTTTGCTCATCCATCTAGTGGATGAAAGGAAGTAGAATTATTTAGCTTTGTATCCATTTTTCCCCATAAAGTAGACCAAAAATTCTGTACAAATCATGAGTCCCTATATGATATAATAGAATTTGGCAAACCAAAGTGAACCCACACATTTAGCAAAAAAATTAACTTATCTACATCACTGACCTTAATGGTATTTTTACAAGGAATAAGAATACACATTTTGCTAAATCGGTCTACAATTACAAATATATAATCATGATCCTTTTTGGTGGCAGGAAAACCATGCCCACAGAAATACATGGATATACTTTCCCATGTTAGAGGAAGGAACTGGACAACGGTATATACAACCCCAAACTTCCTATTTATTAGGATTTCTTGTACTACATAAAACATAACCACTGATGAATTTGGCAACTTTAGCTTGCATGTTTGGCCAATATACATACCTTTGCAAGTGTGCTACAGTGTTTGTCACACCAAAGTGATCAGTTACCATGGAAGTGTGTGCTTCTCTCATCAACTACACTCTTTCCCTCCTCGATACACATAGATTTTCCTATTATTGTAGAGAAATCCATCTTGGAGACAATATTCCCCTCGAGGTGTGAATCCCTCACTTAGAGGTTTCTGCTGAACATATCTCTACAAAATTTGGATCCTCCTCATAGCCTTCCTAATAGGCTTCACACACAAATAGACTCAAAAAGAGTTAATGTGCCCGATAATTAAAATAAAAGGAGGTCTAGATAACATGTCAGCCAATTTTTTAGTCACACACCGTTTTTTATATTTAATAATCAAATGAAAATATTGCTACAGAGAAATCCATCCATTTATAGTGCCTAGCTTGCTGAATTTTACACTGAGCCTACAGATATTAGAGAGGTTGATGATCTGTATGAATGATAGTTTCCTTACCCATCAAATAATTTTTTCCATTTCTTGACCGATTAAACAAGAGCATACATTTCCTTATCATTTGTATAGTAATTCAAAATCACACCATGAAATAGTTAAGAGTGATAATATACTGGCATACCTCCTTAAATTCGGACAACCCCCATAACATAGTCCACTAGCATTGGCTTCCACTTCAAAAGGAAGTTATAAGTTAGGTAAGGCCAAAACTAGAGCAGGACTAGTTTTATATTTAAATGTTTCAAAAGAAACTTGTTGTTTCTTACGCCAATCAAATTTATTACCCCATATTGTCATGGAATGTAGTGGCACTAATATAGAAGAGAAGTTCTTTACAAACTTCCGTAAATATTGAACCACTCCTAACAAAACTTCTTGGTCTCGGTCAAACTGGATGGTGTAGGCCAGTTTAGAATGGCCTCTATCTTAGCCAAATCAATTCTTGTCTCCCCATCTCCAATCACATGTCCCAAAAATATAAGCAATTTTTTTACAAAATCACATTTCTTCTGATTCAACATAATCCTATTCTCCTTAAGTACTTACAAAACTTGAAGCAAATGACTAATATGCTCCTCAAATTTTTTTCTAAAAACTAGAATGTCATCCAAGTACTTGATAAAAAAGGATTCAATAAATGGCCTCATTACCTCATTCATCAACCTCATGAAGGTAGCTGGTGCATTACATAGTCCGAACTGGTAATACCAACCATTTATACAATCCTTTTCTGGTCTTGAATGTTGTCTACTAGATGTCCTCTTCCTTGATCCACACTTGATGATACCCAGACTTCAAATCAAGTTTTGTAAAATATCTCTCATGTTGTAACTGATTTAATAAATCAACAATGTTAGGAAGAGGGTACCAATTATTATTGGTTATTTTATTTAAGGCCTTAAAATCAACACACATTCTCCATTAACCATATTTCTTAGGTTACACTAAAACAATAGGAGAACCACATGGATAGGTGCTAAGGATGGATTATACCTTGTTTAATCAAATACTGTAACTATTGTTTTATCTCAATGGAACATTTCAAAGGACTACCTATACAATCCCAAATTTGGAAGAAGACTATTGGGTAACAAAATGGATCTCATGCTCAATTTCCCTCAATGGGGGCAGCCCAGTAGGTTCCTGAAAGACCTCTTTCAACTGATGAACCAAATTTGTTATATGTGCTACTACGCTTTGTTATAAAACATGCTACAAGTGGTTTTATATGTCATAATATCATCATCTAGCATATCCCTTAACATGAGTAATGCAAACTTACCACTACCATTAATAATATGTCCAGGGCTTCATTGGCACTTACTAGAGATATCTTTGATCCTCCTGAATAGGACTGAAATGATGTAGCTTTTACCATCCTTTACCAAACGGTATTTATTGCCTCTCCTTGTGAAGATAGCATCTCTGACATATAAATATGGGCTTGCTAAAAACTACACCACACACATCAAATGGAAAAAAATATACAATAACCTCATCAATAAACTTTCTGTCAATACCAAAAGTGATCTTACATTGCTTCGTTACCCTAATGTATACACCTTTCTTCACCAAACCTATAGAATATGGGACTTGGGTGACTGTAAGTTTCCAAATTCAACCTGTCCGCTAACTCTTTACTAGATTAAATTATCTTGAGAACATGTATCAAAAAGAGAATCTACCTTAGTTTTCTTCACTCGTATCTTTAAATGAAAAATATTTGCTAGTTCATTGTCTTGAAACAACATTGTTACTACCTAAACATACATCCCTATGGACAGAGGCATGACACATAGTCTCATCCACCTCGTCGCTGACAAAATATTTCCTCTCCTTGGAGGGAAGTCATGGCCTCATTCTTATTCTTCTTGTTTTTGAAGGGATGCAGCTACTGGGTGAAGCTTCCGAAATTTCTCCTTGGAATGAGTTTCAACATCATAATGCCCATAGTGAATTTTAGTATCCTTTTTAGAAATTAAAAGTAGCATTTTTCTTACCCTTTCCTTTTCCTTTTTCCTTCTGGCTTGGTGTCACCGTTGTTTGTTTGAAGCATGTACTGAGAGGTATATGATCTCTTTTTCTTGTCCATCTCCAAATAGTGAGCTTGGGTACAAGCCTCATCTACATCCTTCAGGTTTGGCCAAAAGGACAGGTGTCCTCAAAGTGGATATGGAGTCCACTGATGTATTTCATCAACAATGTCCTGGTTTGCCACATCTTTTCCCATCTGAATAGATTTCTTTTAGAATTCACTAGTATACTCCTACATAGGCTTGCCTTGCTTCTGCCTAAGATACTGGCAATACATGGACCTCTCTTCCTCATAACAAATAATATAAAATGACTTTTGGATTAGCTTCTTAAAAAAATACCATTTAGTAACTGGAGGAATCTTCTTAATAGCCAAGGTATGAACACAACTTTTAAACCAAGTTAAAGCTTGTTTGGTTAATTTTAACTAAGCAAAGGAAATATTATGACTTTCATTGATTTGATACAAAATAAAATATACCTCCAGTTGAGCAAGCCAATGGTCTAGTTTCTCAGTGTTCATGTCTCTATCATAAGGATCAATCTCAATCTTAGCATCCTCTTTGAATGGAGGAGGCATGAGAAAGGTATGGGATGGTTCTTCTTCACAAACCTCTTCTTCGTGATCCTCTAGTATCTCATGTGAAACACCAAGTTTTTGCATGAGCAGTCCCATGATGGACTCTAATTTCCCTAAGGACATAGAAATTTTGCCCACATATTTGGACAAATTTTCCACATTCTCATCCATCTTGTAGAAATGTTCAACACCCTTATCCTCTCCATCATTTTTGCGAGCCATGTACCGAATTCCTTGCTTCCATTTTCTTGTAGAAATATCTTATTTAAAAGGAATAAGACCAACTTCACCAATTTCTTTTCCCTTTCGGGTAAGGGGCATCTAACTGCAATCTCAACACAAGTTAACCACACAAAGAATGAAACTTAACTACTCTGATACTAATCTGATCCGTAAGCTTCTTAACTTTAACAACTATAGATCACAATTCTTGTGAATATGAATGAAACATACAAGAGTTATTTATTAACCAATTAATGTATTACTTTAGCAACCATTAAAATTGCAAATTGAAAGGGAACAAAGTAAGAGAGAGACAAGATTTATCCTGGAGAAACCCGGTGTGGGAAAAACTCAAGTGAGTGAGAAAATTATCTTCCCTTTCACTATGTAATCTCAATTGATACAATTCATTTCCAATTGGCCTTCAAGGAATATATACAATTCTCCCTAATTACATCTACTTGCTTACAATCTCACAACACAAGAACTCTCCAACATGAACATTAAGAAAAGAATACAACTCCTCAATCTTGCTCAAAAATGTTCTTTCACCCAAACTCACTTTCTTAAAACCTTATAAAGGCTCGAATTTATAGATGTTCAACCTCAGAGAGGCGTGGAAAGATTAAATGAACCACCTGGAAGCACAAACATTTGAAACTGTTGAGGATCTCGTGTTTCTATACCGTTAGTTACATGAATTCTTCCTTCTATAAAGTGGCGGTTGTGCAACCGTCACTCTACACAAAACAGAGGTTACATAAACTCTAGGGAAGTTGTGTAACTATTAGCTAAAAATCCCCTAGAACAAAACATCAATGGCCAAAAATGTCTTTCAGAGGTGACCGGATAAACCTAGCCTAACTAGACCATCTTGTGAAGATAAATATTAGTCGAAAACCTGCAGAGCAAGTATAAATATAGATATTACATAGAATTGGTATTTTCTTGATCCATTTCTGGATTAGAACAAGACTAATTCACCACTAATGGAAGTGACCTTTCGATAATGGTATAGTGAAGATACTTATTATAATTGAATGTAATTGTAAGAAGTTTAAAGAGATACATAATTAGATAGACAAATGGATAGATGGAAATATATAAATATAGATGGAGATATATAAATTATAATGAATGTATGATGTAATAAATAAGAGAGTGTTTGAGACAATTTTGTAATACTTATGTAATAGTTCTAACAAATAAATAAAGGGAGATGTTTGTGTAATGTGTAATGAATGTTTTTGTTACTTGACTCCATTATAGTTTATATTACAATATGAACCATATTCCCAGTATGTCCTTGACAAAAGGGTGAACTACTTAACCCTAACACTAGTATTGAGGCTTAAGGTCAACAAATTTTGGTCCAAATTTATTTTAGGACACATAACAACAACAAATTACCATTATACAATGTCTTGAGAAGACATGATCACACCAGAAGGTGTATGTAGACACAAAGAGGGTTGATTACCACTTCTTAATAGGTAACAAGGTATTTTTGATAGTGTATCCACACAAGAGTCCAATCCATTTTGGAAAGGGCTCTAATTTGTTTTCTCAATTATTGGGCCTATTTGAGATTTTGGAGGTTATCCAGCCCATTATTTACTTCCCATCATTTCTGCCATGCCTATCTCACACCCACGATGTCTTCCATATTTCAGTTTTGAGGAAGTATGTGCCACATAGTTCTCATGTTTTCAAATGGTAGGACTTGTAGGTGGGGGCCAAAGGGGAGTACACATTTGAAAACATACATATATTTGAGTATTGGAGGTTGTCCCTTTAGGGGTGAGACTTGGACCAGGTTAGAGTTCAGTGGGACAAATATCATGAGACAAACGCTACTTGGGAAGATGTGACACCATTGAGGGCATAATAACCTTACCTCTTACTGTGAATTCCAATACAAATTTTATTTCTAGGAGAGGGGAATGTAGCACCCACAAATTTAATTCTTTATATTTATGCTGACTAATTATATCATTTGTGTGGAGACATTCAATATAACACTATTATTGTTATTTTTCTAGACATTATTATGATTTTTGTAATTATTTCCTTGTTCTTGGCAAGATGATGTATGAGGCATACAACACCAATTTTTTTTCTTTTATGATTATTTCTTGGTTTAGTTATGATGTTTTGGATATTTTTGATATGAGGCATACATGAATTATATTTTTGATATATCATGGATAGTTGTTATAATGGTTATTTAACTCATTGATGGATGGATGTTACATAATTAACTTATATGGTTTAACACATGCTTGATTGTATCATTTTTACATGTGTAGTATAGTTTTATTTGGATTTTGACATCAAACATGTATGATGTTTGAATCAAGTGAGCAAGTTACATGTTCTGCCACAGGAGAATGTGGGACTCAGGGGTTACACCTCCAAGATTGCACAAACGACCATTTCAGCTAAATCTATTTCCATTATTTATTACGTTGTTGACTAGTGATGGAAGTGATAATTCACCATCTTGGCACGTGTATTAAGTTATTGTGTTGGTCACCTTTGGCTTACTTGTCTCATTTAATTATTTTAGTGTTACCTATTCTAATTAGTTGTTTATGTCACTTTTATGGGTAAGTTAGTTCAAGTTGTTTAGGGAAGAGTTAATTTAATTTAATTTTGATTAAGATATTTTTTTTCCACCTAAGCATGGACTAGGTGGGCCCACCATCCCCTCTTAATGAGCCACTTTTCCCAAATCTTGAATTTGGGAAAAATGTTGAAATTTGGAAGGGTGTTTAGATAGTTGGGGTTTAATTTTACCTTACAATTATCCCCATAGACCAGACATATGAGTAGAGGGATCTTCCCAAGGTTTAAAAGGCAATTTCCCTCCCTTTGGACCCCTCTCTTGTCCATATCAACAATAATGTATTTTCTTTGGGTGGCACTAGGGCTTTGGAGTCACACTATTACTTTGTTTTGTATTCTTAAAAATTATCCTCCATTTAATATCCTTGCCTTATTCTTGAAAGAGACTCGTGGGTGACTTGGAATTTAGAAGGGATGGGTGAAAAATGTCACCATCCCATTTTTTGTTTTGTTTTTGAGCCCCTTTTTTATTTATCCCTCAATTTTAGAGAGTGTTGGGACTTCTTGATTCCTTTTTACTTGGAGATGTTAGGAGATTGGAAGAAAAATAAGAATTTGGAGGTTGGAATTACATTTTTTTGTCAATTATGTTGGCCTATAAAATGTCCTTGTATATTACTAGACAAACCCATTTAAAATTTTACCCCTTTCGGTCATTTTGTCAGAAATTGTCAAAAATGTCAAAAGTGCCCATTTTGAAAAGTCAACATTTGGGAAATGTTTTAGGAGCCTATGAGAATTTCATTAGCCCATATTGTAGTCAATGGAAAGGTTTCAGAGTTTTGTTTGTGATAATATGATTTTAAAGATATTATGTGGGCTTCAACATGGTCTTGAGAAAGATTTTTCTCTATGTGCTTTTAGGGAAAAGGAGTGTGTGTTCACTATTGAAGATCCAAATTATGAGAAAGCTTTTAGGAACCCTAGGTGGTGTTGGGATATCATATCCTAGTCATTATAAATCATACAAGTATACTTAAGAGTGGAATGGGTTATAATTGTTTTTGGGAGCATAACAAGATGAAACCTTTTCGACACGGAAGTAAAATGTCTTTCCTAGATGGAGAATTTAACTAAATGTGTTGGGAACCTCAAGTTGATTTTAGGATATAAAAAATGTCAAATATAATCAAATTTAACCCCTTTCAAAACCTAAAGGATGGTTTCATTCACACTTTTTCCGAACTCATTTAACAACTTAGTTCACTGGCACGTTGTCCTAGGTAAAAATAGAGGTATGTGAAATAATAATTGATGGAATCATTTTAATACTTTATAAATATTATCATTAGATTATTTGGCCCATTTTCATGTAAAATGATATATTATATGACCAAATTTGGTTAAGTACAGACCCCAGGGTGGAGAGAACTCTCCTTTTTCTATTCTTGTGTTGTGCAGATGATGTCGCCATGTGTGCCTTGGCACACTTATGAAGGGTGAAAGAATTTTGAGGTGGGTTTTTACCTTTCAATTTTCACTTTTCATTCCCACTTGAAAAAGTGCACCCCCGTGTGATTGGCTCATTCCAAATTAATGAAAAAACATAAAATGATAGAAAAACAAGTATTTTTAACAAGTGGGACCAACATTCTCCACCATGGAACACATTGGGAGGAACCTTGCACTTAGGAACACATTGGATCTAAAATTTCAACCCAAAATTTTACCCTATGTGGAGGTGCCTTTTGGCCATGCTTTTAGAAAAAAGGTGGAAAATCCACTTTGCATTTGCAAAGTGTATAATATTTTTTTGATGAAAAAGATCTTATATTATATTAAATACAACAAATTACAAGATTCTTTCAACAAAAAAAAGGAGGTATGAGAGCATGCCCCAAAGACACAAGCACACTAGGACATGCCTAGAAAAACTAAAAATTAATTCTAAGAAAAAAATACATCCGAGGAACACCAAAAACAAAGGCACCTTGTGCCGAAGTAGAATGAGAAATAGGATGCTCAAAGGGCCCATTCTTCTCCTTAGATCTCATGACAATAGTCCACGACACCTGCTAGGGAGCTAATTTGAGCAGAGGATCAAGGAAAGCGTTATCTTGACTGGGGTCAAAATCAGAAGACTCAGATACATGTGACTGATTGGCATAAATGCCAGCAGGGGGAATCTTAAAATTCATAACTTCTAAATTTTTAGGGTGAGAAAATTCTTTGACTTTTGATGTTGAAAATGAATGCTAACCTTTAGGCCACAAAGAAACCCCTTTGTTTCTATTGTGTTTATTCTCATTTAGTGACAGCATGATAGCCTCCTAAAGGTGCCCAGTGTGATGGAAAAACTGGCATCAAAAGGTCATGTTCTAATAATCAAGAATTTGATTCCACTTGAAGTCCTCATGGATTAACTCCAACTTGTCTAGAAGACCTTTGCTAAAGTCCACCTCAATGCATATACAAGCATAAGTGAACAAACCTTTCTTAGAGCGGTCATCATCCATATTGATGAATATCAATACACCAAGAGAATCAATAATAAAATCACAAACCACAGGGTGCTAAAAGGTGAGAGGAATATAGGGGAGGTGAACCCAAAATGACATTTTTGAAACTACCATAGTAGAAGGATCAAAATCCAAAAACCATGGAGTAAGAAAAAGACTTGCCCTACCCTAGAACCAAGGACCCTCATTAAGAATCCATTGATATTCTATAGGAGACAAGAAAAGAACAATAAAAAATCCCTTTGCACATAGCTAAATCTCATAGTCAGTGGTCCAAGTAGAAAAGATCCATTTGTGTAGATCTTCAATTTGGGGCTAAAAACTATTAAATCGACAAATAAGGGAAAAATCTTGGAGGCGGAGATAGATTTAGTTACCTATGAACAAGAAATAGTAACCTCTACCTTTTCCATGATTTATGGTAACCCCAAATTTGATGCACACTTCCATGGATAACGAGAAACAACTGTCAGGAAGGAATTATGTACAATTGATGTGGCAGAGTCATTGCCCAAGCTTTGAGAATTGTCGCTACCATCAAATTCGAACTACCCCAGCCTCCCTGATTTTCAAAGATTCTCCTCCCACCTGGCACCACCACCACTAATACCATCCACTCTAGTGTGCAGGCCACCACAGATGAATCCAAAAATGATAAGGTTAGGGCATGAAGGAGCATGTCGTTTAGGGATGGAGAGAGGCATAATGTTCGATCTAAAATTTTATAAAATGCAAAAATCACAAAGTGTATAATTCACCAAGGTGCAAATGAAGTTTAAAACTCCACTTTCCCTCAATTACAAAAAAAATCAAATAAAATCCATAAATTTCCTTCGTTAAACTAGTTTTCAAGCTGGTTATTTCCTCCAAGATTTCAAAACCACCTCTTGTGGTTGAGGTCTCCAAAAAATTGTTTTGCCCATAACTTTTGATTCCTTGGTCCAAATACCTCAAAAATTTGATCATAGATTCCTCTTAAGGGAAATTTTCTATTGATAAAATATTCATGTCATGTAAATCCACATTTTATTATCTGTAAACACTTATAATTTTCCAGCTATTAAAAGTCAGTTTTTCTACAAACCATTGAAATTTGAGTTGGAGATTTGTACAAAACCCACACAAAGGATGGTTCCCAAAATTTTCCAATGATATTCATATCCTAGGACCTATATTTTTGGCCATTAATCATGTTATATTGTGGATAATTTCTTACGTTGTAACAAAATCATTATTCAACCTTAAGGACCCTCAAAACCCCACACACATGCAAAATTGATTTGACTTTTTCTCTCAAACCTCGAGTGAGAATCCCAAAAAAATTGGATCATACATTCCTCTCCCGAATATATTCCTAATGATTTAAAAACCACTTCATTTGGACAATAATTTCTCCCAAAATTAAGATTTGAAAATTTGGCCTTTCTCCATTGATGCCATTTTTCAAGTTTTTCCCACATCCATAATTTGTTTTCTAATTTCTTGTTGATTCCGAAGAGATAACTTCACAAAATTTGGAGAATATAATTATATTGGAAATATATTTCAAAAAAATCAAGTCACATTCAATTTAAATTTCATTTATCTCATTTTTCCTAAAATACGAATTCAACTGTCTGTAGCATTAAAATCCATTTGAATTTTCATATTTTGAGAAAATGACTCAGAATCCATTTTTCACTTGCACCATTTAATTCCCACAACATTATAAGGCCATTGAAACTATAAAAATACTAAATTAATTTTCACAAATCTATATTTGATCCTAGTTTAGTTCTAGTGTCCGAGTACATGGACATTAGAAACAACAACACGGAGGATGTGGATTTCAATGATTTGAAGAAGAGAATGGAAGAAGAAAAACTCATTTTCTAACCCTAGTCAGAGTGCACATGAGGATTTTTGATCATGAAGTATCCAGTCAAATAAATTAAAGGATTTCATGATGGGAACTATGGTTGTGGTGTTTTCTCTATCTCATCAACAATCTCCATTTAAGGGATGTGACAAGGAGAGCACATATTATTCATGAAGGAATTTTCCATTCATTCACGGCTTGGTGTCATCTCAAAAAGAGGAAGTGTTTCCATTTTAGAAGATTGTTTTGTTTCTAACTAAGAATCGCAAGGATCACCGAAATTTTTCAATCCAAGAGGTCTCATGGTTACCGAGTTTGAGGCATGTGAGGTTTGAGTTTATTGTTCATGATGATTTCAAAGTGAATGTTTTCCCATGTGAGATACAAGAGATCATGTGCGTGATAAGGAGATGATTTGTGCAACAATCATTTCTATAATGGAGGAAAAATAGAACATCATCCTTGATCGTCTTCATTTGAGCACACATTCTCTCGCTTCTATTCTCTCTCTAACATTTTATTTCTTCATTGCGGAGAAACTTTTGTAAAAGTGACATAAGTCACTTAAAGTATGTTATTGTTAGTTCTACTTGGTCAATCACCTAACTGTTTAACTATTCTCTAGGAGAATTTATTATTTAATTATAAACTAAAATTTAACATTACTATGATGCTTTATACCATGTGTTGGATGAAAGGTATGAGAAAAGAAGACACCTAATATTATTATTCAATTATTATGGCATGTTCCATATGACTAGGAAAAAATATAGAAAGAACTATTACATAAAAATATTACTCAAACTCTAACACTATTCTTACCTTCTAATTAGAGGATAGATTGAAATGTTCCCTACATACATTCTCTAAATTTGTCAAGGAATTTATTTTTTTTGATGAATATTTGCAAATTCTGTGAAATATTTATTAAGAATTCATTCTTGTTGTCTAAATAATAGCATTTTCCTGTTTATGGTCCAATTGTTTCTTCTTTCTTATACCAATTTGATCTTTAGGATGGGGTACTACTAGATAGATAGGACTCCATGAATTTGTTTTCATCATCAAAGTCATGAAATTGTCTATAGGATATATATAACAATTGGCACTTGAGGACTTATCTTAATAAAAAGGCATAAAAATGAGATAGTTTTATGCCTTGAAGGAGAGTCTCACCAAATTAATGGGCAGCAGTTAACCTAATTTCAAGAAATTGAATATGTTATTTTCACTCATTGATCTCTTCTTTAAGAATATTTTCTTTTCTTTTCCACATTTCTTGGTATATAGCACCTATTTATCAAAGATTTCATTTTTTGTTTTTTTGTACAATTAGAGGAGGGGAACCTATTATGTACTATATTTTTCATTTCATTATATTTTCCACAATTATATGTTTTGTATTATCTAATTGTTATGTCTTAGATATCACTCTAGTAATCTCCTCTTAAAATGTAATGACGACACTTTGAAAATTTGTAGCAACCAATACTTTTTAGCCTCTTTTTCTAGGACTTATAGCTTAGTTTCCTCATTTTATTTCCCTAATGCTTCATTTAAATAGTTCATTATTTGTTTTTACTCCAGTGATTGTAGATTAACTTCTTTTTCTTTCTATAGTTATTTAATTATTATTTCATTTTTTAAATCCTACAATTGGATTTCTTCTACCTATTTTTTTGACCTTACAATAATTTCTTCTATATCCTTAAGAAGCCGTTTTATAAAATATATTTCATTTATTTGTTCTTCAGTCAAATGTTTGGATTTAGAAAGAGTTACTACCTAGATGGTTTCTTGTTCTTAAAATGGAGAGATTAGAGGTACCTATACTTCTTCTTCTTGAGGGTTTTTTACCTTGTCTCTTGAAGAGATTTGAATTTCATAAGTTTTTAAATTTCCTCTATTAGAGTTTATTTCGCATGTATCTCTTCTATGAATATTTCTTCCATGGGTGTATTCATGGGGTTGGTTCTAGCTTCTTGGGATGTTTTAGTAGTTTTTTAATGTAAAATTATCATGATGCCAACTATAAACTTCTCTTCTTTTAATCTTCCTTTGAGAGAGTTTATTAAATATATTCTATTTATCCTTGGAATGGATGGATATGTAAATAATTCTATAAGAAATTATTCTTCATCAAGTATTTAAATTATTTGAGGAGTGGCCCTATTTATCAATCTTCATGCAAAATACTTATTTTATGCCTAATTTATAGAATAATACATTTTGGAGCTAATGTTAATAAAGGGATTAGAGTAGAGGATGGTTTTGAACCATGTTTTCCTCTTTTTTCTATATTATGGAGGGAATTTGTCAACTTTTCTTCTTCTCTTTTGTAAAGTATGAAGTATTGCATACAAATTAACTGAATAATCCCATGATTTTTGAGAAGCCCACCATATTATTTGAATTTCCATTCCATATTATGAAAATAATTGTATAGAAAGTGACTAATATTGATCAATTATTTAGGGTGGTCTCTTCTATTCCTGAGATGAATGAACATTATAATGTCAAAACCTAGAATGGTCCCATACTACCTATCACATGTGAAGTATTTCATTTCCCATATGATTTTCTTTTTATAAGGTTTATAAAAAAATTCTCTCTTAATTCCAATGTATTCCCCTTCAATACATTGACAATTAGTGTAGGAAATTATTCTCCTTCCATAGGAAAAATCCTAAATGATTCATTATAAGAATCCTTTCTGTTTGTGAATTCCTCTCCTATTTTTAGAATATGTCAATTGCATTGATCACTACATGGAACTTATAGGTAGGTATCACGACTCCTCCTACCAAGATACGGGATGTTTGAATATTTTACAAAATTCCTTGACTATTTTCTCATTAAATCACAAAAAATCCAGCCTTCTAGGATTTTTAAAAATGTTAGCTACAACCTCATTTTCTGGTAAAGGATGTACTGCCTTTGGCTCATTATTTTTCAAACCCATATATTTTTTAATAAAATTTAATGAAAAAATATCAAGGTCGATAAAAAATAGTAATTTATTAACATGGCACTATGTGAGAGGATTTTAGCCAATTTTGGCGCTCTATTGAACCAGTGTGATGACCCATGTGAAGTCTCCTTCACGCAAGAAACTATGCATGAAAGAATATAATCAAGAATAATGAGGTGGATAGGGATTGATATCTAGAGCATGTAAGAAGTATTTTCAATAGCTCCAAAGTTTTGGGAAGTAACTACTTATACATTCATTTATGTGTGTACATCCTCATTTTAATGATGAGATTTGACCTTTCCATCACTTATCCAACTTTTCACGTTTTTAATTTTAATAATTTTAGTTTACATCATTCTAATATATTATAGTGATTCTAATGAAGTGTACTGTACACTAAAATAAACATTATAGTGTTTTCATGATAAATTTTTAGCATGCAAGAATTAAAATTTTGGTCGTGAAAACCAAAGACACAATTGAAATTCCCTTTCTAGGTCAATGTAAACCTTTCCTACGCTCATCATTTCACTAGTTTCATCCCAATTATGGTTGAGATGAATGTGCTAACATGATTTTAAAGTGTGTTTAATATGCATATAAGTTTACCTAGATTGGTTCTTGAAGCTATTGATATCTAAGAAAGAACAATGCTCCCATAGGCTTCAAAAAGGTTTTTTTGTTCTTTTTATCATTGGTGAAAATCCTCTATAGGACTACAGTGAAATTTCAGATAATTTGGAATTTTTATGGGAGAGAAATGAAGTTTTCCAAGGTATTTTAGGAAGATTTTCTGGATAAAATTGAGTTCAAGAACAAATATAGAAAAATTGGGTCTTTTTGGGCAAGACATTGGGAAATGCAAGTTCCAAAGGAGCTAGTCACCATGCTTGAATGGTTTGAGGAGCCTTATGAAGTGTTGGAAGCTCATACACTAGGAATTTCAAATATGACATAGACTACTTCATGGTGCAATCATCAAGGAAGAATTCTGCGAGTATAAAAATGTGGAAATATGTCCATTAACACATTATAAGAGTCCTGCTACAAGGTGAAAATTTATCAAAATGTTTCAAACACCCTGTGAATATTTAAGAGCCTAAAAAAGTATCAAATAAAATTATATTGAATCCTCTTAATGATTCATAATTTTTTTTCTTGTTTGCATTGAAAACGCTTCTTTCCATTCATCTCATTGATGCATAACTATAGAAAAAATGAGGGTGTAGGTAAAATTGGTTAAAGAGATCAATTTCAAGCCTCCTACATAGGATCCTTTGATTAATTTTACAATTTACATACAAATTCATATAATTTATGCCCAAAATTCATTAATTTTTGACTATGGGGTGAAGGAAACATTCCAAGAAACAAGATAGAAGTGCAAACCATGCTCCGAAGCAACACTTGGGTGTACTTTTAGTGTCCATTTACACCCCTGGTGCACTTATGAGGTGATATTTCACCCCAAACGTGTGCCCCTCTCCTATTGGCTGGAATTTTGTAAGTTAAAAACATAAAATAAATTCAAAAATTACACGTGTTAACTTAAGTGATTGTCTTAACTTAAGGTGGGCCCCATTCCCCACCCAAGTGCATTTTAAAACCCCATTTTCACTTAGGTGCAATAAAAAGTTTAAATTTCACTCCAAAATTGTGCCATCTTCCTATTGGTGGGAATATTTGATGGGTTCATGTCAAGTCATGAGAAAAACATAAGAAATGTTTCCACATGGGCATGTGCATAACATCTCTGCTCTCCATCCCCATCCCATGGCACATGTTTTCACCCTCCTTTCACCATGGGTGAATTTTTGAGGTGAAATTGCAACCCAAAAGTTCTCCAAGGTGAAAGGAGTCCTCCATCCTCCATTTTCCTATCCTCCATTTATCCATTTTCACTCCTCCATTTCCTCACGTGTACTCTCCATCTTCATCTCCACCATCTAAATCACTCACCCTTTTTCCCACTTCATTAAAATACATAATTTAAGATCATACAATAATAAGATAAGTCATTAAATTTCTTCAAATATTTTTCACCACGTTCAAATACAAAAATCCTCACCTTTGTGCCCTAGATGTCAAAATAATATTTTCCTCATATCTCATGATCTCGTGGGTGGAATCACCTCAAATTTTGACCATCCCTTCCTCTCCAAAACAAATTTAAGATGAATGTAAGATGGATTTAATTGATTGTCTGAATTTTTCTATATCCACATGAAGTTTCCATCCATAAATAATGTTTTCTCATATCTACAAAAACTTAGCTAGCCAAATTTCCTAAAAATTGGAAAACCACTTTCATTCTAATACAACACTTAGAAGACCAATTTATATTTTTAGTAAGCCTTTACCAAATATCCTACTAAAATGGTAAGTCTAAGAAACATTTTTTTTTCAATATCTCAGTTTATTCCTCCAAGATCAAAACACTCAAAAATGACAAATAGGTAAAATTGTTAAAGATAGTAATTTTTTCAGACTGAGATCAAAATGGTTACACATGTTCCTCCCCTGCATCTCTCACTGATTTTAGTATTTACGGAGGGTAAGTATTTAATTTGTAAGAGAATCCCCACATTTCCAGATGTGGTAAATGTAAGGTGTCTTAGAGTGAGCATGCCATATTTGGAAATATCTATAGATATCCACCTACCATTATGTGGTGATCATCTCTCAGGGTATTTCCTCATAGGATTGATAAGGAAAAATTCATGCTTGCAAAGGGTTAACAATTGATTTATGACTTGGGTGGAAGGGAAGCCCTCTTGGTTCCTAATTTTTGTCTCAAAGTGCATTTTATTCATGGAAGACATTTCACTTCATCTCATATGGGGTGTTTGACCATAAGGTGAATGAGATTGCATTTAATCTCTCTCCTTCTTCCACCTTTATTTTGGAAGGATCTAGTCTTGCATCTCATTGGTCATCAATCTTCTCACAATGAAAAATTCATGGATCATGGTTGTATAGGTAATTTTCTCATTTTACACACCCAGTCCATCAAGTTCATTCCATGCCAATGATTGGTCATGAAGACATGACAATGTTTTAGGGATTGTAAGGTTTGTTCAAATGAGAGAAGACATCCTTCATTATTTTCAATGGTCTATTGATCAAGTTTCTCTCATCTCTCCTCTCAGAGCACCTGATGGGATATAATGGTTGATCATTTAAGAGAAGGCTCCTGAATGTGCAAAGGAGTCAAAGTTACTCATTTGGAGTCCATCACTGCAGAGGTCATTGGGACAATGAGTGGATTTTATTCATGATCAAATCTTCTTCATCCTTATTCATTCAAGCTTTGAGTTTCTCCTCTCTATATCTCTCTCTTCTTTCCTCTCCTCTTCTTTCTCTCTCTCTCTAGAATTGTATTTCTTCGTTGACCAGAATATTTTGTAAAAATTGGCTTAAGTCACTTAAATTTTGTATTTCTTCATTGAGGATTGCACTTTAAGTTGAAAATTCACATGGGAATGTGAAGAGCCACTGGATTTGGCTATATATTATAATTTTCTCTCCATTCCAAAGAGTTAAACTTTATTTGTTGATAGCTCCCATTTTTTTTACTACAAGCAAGGAACTAAAATTCTTCTATTTCCTTGTCTTATATTTTCCTCTCCATATCAACTACTACTCCAATAGATATTTTTAATCCTAAACAACTAGGGAAAGAATTAATATTTTGATGAATATAATGCAGCTACACTTTTTGTTAATTGTGTTTGTCATCTTGTTTTGCATATTGGTATCTTCTCATTGTTAACTTGGAAATACTCTGGTTTTATGTCAATAAAATCAGCATGCTATTTATTGAGCAAAACTCCCTTCTCACTATCTCCCCTCTCTCCATATACACACCTTTCCTCCACCTACTTTTGCAAACATGTTTAGTGGAGTATTACTGTGTGATCCATAGTTGAAAGGATGCCCAAAATGGTTAGAGTGGTGTATGAATATTTCATTGTTTTTAATAAATAGAGTTTCCTCATTCCTAAGTAGAGGGACTTAGTCCAAGAGCATTGGTGAAAGCCCCTAATTTTCCCTTGTGACAAATTATTTCACCAACACATAGAATACATTAAACAAAAATTCCAAAAAATAAATAAATTAATGTGTTTACATGAACTTGTCTTATGTCATGATCCCATGGAGGGATTTATGTTGTAAAAATATGTTGCCACAAGTCTCCTTAAGTATATTTCAACCTGATACATCAAGGAATTGAATATTCTCTTGTAATGTAGGATCCCTTGAAAACTTTCCCATTAATTTTCAGATGTTATTCCAGTGGAGTGCTTAAACATTACCCTATTTTAATTTTTTTTCATGCAGTACCCTAGCATATAAGATTTACATTATTGTTAGATGTTAAAATTTAAATTCCTATAATTTATCACCTAATAATTCAAGTAGATACAATCTTCAAAATATAAATTGTAGTTCATGGGACCACTGACATAGAAAAGGATGTTAAATTTTCTCAACAACACATGCTAAGAAATTTTAGTTAGCCCCCATCCATGGGGCTATGGCCTTAGGGATCAATGCTAATGTTAATTTGAAATTATGAATATGCCAAACTGGAAATAGTAAATGTTGATAATATTACATAAATTACAAACAATGGTTTCCAATGAGCTTCACAATGCTTACAATAGTCTCATAGGATTTTCCAAACCATTTTTACCATGCTCGATTATAATTACTATTAAAAACCAATTAACATTATAAATATTTGACAAAGAATGGTCATAAATAAATATGAAAGTCTTAAATATGTTTTTTATGTCATGTATGGGATTCCTTTTCATTATAGATTTGTGACTCATAAGTACCTCCATCATCATAATATAGTGGATCCAATAAATTCTACCTAAAATTCCATGGAGATCCTACCTTAGATGATATCATGATTTCTCCCTTTTCATACATCCACCTCTAGATTATTCCTGGAGTTGTTTATCTCAAGACACCCTTGCATGGTGGGATGATGTTTACCAAAAAATAGAAGAACTTGAATAGTGGAAGCTAGATGAGTGGAGGGAAACACATCATGACTCTAACTAGTGTGAAAAAAAACTATAGCGGGGAAACCCACATTGGCCTTTGTCTTTTACCATGAGTCACCAAACATCTTTCAAAAGTGGTAGACAATTATTTTGAAATTTCCCCACTTATGTATATTGGCCACTTGTGTGTTATCTTTAAGATAAGCAGTTTTGAATTATGAATTTGAATTTAAAATTTATCTTATAAATAAGACCCTCGGGTATTGTATTGAGCACCTCTCATTTTGATAATAAAGTTGGTTGTATGTTCTACAGTCATCATACATGAACTAAGTGTAAGAATAATGATAAGGAAATTTTGGAATGATGTATATTGTTTAGTGGATTTTTAAGTTAATTTTTTATTGCAATCAGGATTTATGTTCATATTGTTGCAATTGTTTACTAACATATTAACTAATGCATATTCCTAAAATTTCATATCTCATTCTATGAAATTCAATGAATATAGAGAGTGGATCTAATAGAGGGAATTGGCATCACATATGTAAATCCTATTAAGGGAGGTGGTTATTAGTGTGAACGTAAGATGATATCTACTCAACTAAGATCTTCCACAAGAAATATTTATTATTTTTTTCCATGGGGCGGGTGGGGGTGGAGGTCCCTACCATCCACCTCATTCAAAACATCCATGTTGCATTATGGATTATGATGGATTTCAATATATGGTATTTTAGCTCTTTTTTTTTACAAATCTAATTTGGTGTGCTATTATCATTTGAGATCGCAACTTGGAACAATATTCTTATCGTTCCTGTCTTGGTATCAGAGTAGGAGATTGTTTTTGACATCCGTTTGTAAGTTTCATTTTGCAAGCATTTTTATAAAAAAAATTCATATATTTGGGATTTGTTCATATTTTTTTGTTGCGTGCATTTTTATGCAAAACAGAGGTGACCATTGGATCCAAAAGGGGTTTAGCTTGTGATTCTTAGCCCCTGGTCATATGGTATGGTCATATAAGGGCTAAAGCTTGTGAATCCTACTAGTAGGTGCTTAACTCCAACCCCCTTTCATTTTATTTGTGTGGTGAAGGTAAGATCATTTTATTCTATTTTAGTGGCAACTAAAATAAATAGCAGAGCATAATATTGAAAAGCTTGTAACTTTTGATCGGTATCTCAATTTTGAGTACCATTTTTTACAAAAGTGCTTGTTTTTCTGTGCTCTTTCCATTCGAAATATTTATTTTGAGAATTACACTATAATTATGAAGTGCCATATTTTAACACGCACTCATTATAAAGTTCCAAAATCTGGGGGGGCTCTTGTTGCATTACTTGATTCTTGCATTTATTTTAGTGATTTTTTGAGGATGACATCTACTTCTGCATTAGATCATATTGATCCATTAACAACACATAATTACCACACATGGAAACCAATAATGGAAACACTAATTAAGCGGAAACGATTATGGGCTTTAACTTCTTCAGAACAACTAGTTTTCACTAGAGAATATGATAAATTTAAGTACCAGTGCAAATTTGATGAGTGTATGGGTTTGATAGGAACTTATGTAAGTGAAATTATTTTGTTTCATTTGGAAAAATGTGACTCTCCTTTCAAAATTTGGGAGAAATTAGAGGATTTATTTAGTAAGGTAGCTCATATGAGAGCCATGCAACTTAACATTGAGATCACCTCTCTTAATCCTAAAGATTTTCCAATAATTATAACCATAAAAGGAATGATAACCAGATCGTACCAAGCCAAGAAAACAAATGATAATCAAACACCATGATCAATAAGATGAAAGTAATCCACCAGAATAATTTTACATAAACCTTTGCAAACAAATGAGCAACAATATCATATATTATTATGGAACTCAATTATAAAGTGCCAAATTTGGGAGGGTGTTGTGATCACTTGTGGACGCAATTGTTGAGCCCGACGTCCTAACCTTTTAGGTGTTGCATTATTGAAAGAGCAGAATGAATTTCATCACAACAAAATAATAATTATCTGATATTGTATTCGACCTGATTACAAATAATAATAAGGCTAATAAATAGCCATGGAAATAGAAAACTGACTTCCTACAAACCAGGAAGTCACACAACAAAACAACCCGTTAATATCATTACGGGTATAACAAAATTATATTGTTGAAACAATATAACAAACCTATATTATTAATAATGAGTTATAATATAACTCATATTAATAATATTACAATATATAATAATGAGAGCACTATGAAAGTATTCCTAACATTCCCCCCCTTAGTGCGAACATGGGGAAAACACCATCTTCAACCAAGTAGCATGCCACTCCGTAGCTTGCACATGGTCTCGATCCTCAACACTGACTGTGGGAACTACATCATCCAGGGACCGTTCAACCTATTAGATGAATATATGAATTGGGACCGTTCAGTGCCAATTCACATCAACCATCAAATCAGTCTGATCAAGAACACTTCCTGCAATAGTATCAATGGTACAATTTATCATCATGGGGGACACACAAGCACTGCACTGCACACAGGAACAGGGATGCTCATTTGTTCTTATTCATCACACAAGACACAAAGATGTCACTAAAGTAGTTTGCGGCCTCTGAGGTAGTGACAAAATCGAGGACGCTGATTGTCCTCCTGCCTCCGTTGCCTCCATCCTCCAAAAAGAGGATATCAAAACAAATAATCTTCATCACTTGAATAATTGATAGGTTCATTGTCACTTGCAGGATTAGAATAATCATCCCAATCTTCTTTAGCAGCTAAAGCCTTTTGTTCCAACTTATCATCTAAGAGATCTTGAGCTCTTTTCTTACAATTCACAAAACCATGTCCTGGTTGTTTACAGTAATGACACAAAAGACGTGTCTTTGACGATACAAACTTTTTTTTACCTTTATAGAATGATGATTTATTGTTTGCAACCATGACACTTTCTTCTTCTAGTACAAACCTTTTGTTTTTTTCTTCCTCATCAAGCAAAGAGGAAATTAAATTTTCCAAACTAGGATTGATCTTACTAAGAGTAAAAACAATACTTGAATATTATTTTGGCAAACTATTTAGTAAGATTGCTTTATCATCTTCTCCATCTACCTCTGCTTTTATTCTTGATAACTGATTTAAAATGGATCAAAACTTACTGATATGTTGAACCATATTGTCATTTTCACCCATCTTTAGCCCAAAAAGTTTTTGCTTCAGCGCCATTACTGCACTACCTGCTTGAGATCCAAATAACTTGTTCAATGTCACCCAAATGTTATTAGATGACTTGGTTAGATCAATATGATGCAAATATGCATCGGAAAGACCAAGGCTGATAATTTCTATTGCTTTCCGATCCTTACTTTCCCATTTTGCTACTTCATCTGCATCATTTGGTTTTTTAATTTTTCCTTCGAAAATGTCCCATAAGTCTTTATCAATCAATTGTAATTGGGTTCTTACTTGCCACGTGTGGAAATCTTTACCATCAAACCTTTCAATTAAATTTATCTTTTCCATTTTGAAACTCCACTAAATCAGGGAACTTGAACCAAATAATAATAAACTTTTTTATACTGGCAGAGATAAAATATATTAGAACTTGACAGATAACCAACTTACTGATATAAACAAGCAGATTTTCTCAAGGTTGTGCATGAATGAACCACACGTCAAGGTTGTGACAGATCTGACGTCATATCCAAATAATAAATATTGGCTATGCATGCATCATTCGGTTGTGACTTCTTTATACTGGCTGAGACGGTGGTAATCTGATGACCAAATCTGAACTATGCCTATCGAAGTAATCAAGCGGTCAAAATGATTCTATTTATACCTGCGCAAACTATGTATGCGGCCTGCTCTGTAACTTTTAAATTGTGCCGACCATATATGTAAACGTCTACATGAGGGCGCATAATACAGTTTATATGCCAACCACCACGCTTCCAGTTTCTACAGTTTCTTTCGACAGTGTTTCTGATTAGAAGGAAATGAATTAAACTGAACAAGCATGACAATCTCCACTAAACAACATATGCACAGATCCTAGTCATTATCACAGTCACTCATCATAGAGCCGTAGCCTGCTCTGGTACCACATGAAAGAGCAGAATGAATTTCATCACAGTAAAATAATAATTATCTAATATTATATTCGATCTGATTACAAATAATAATAAGGCTAATAAATAGCCATGGAAATAGAAAACTGACTTCCTACAAACCAGGAAGTCACACAACAAAACAACCCGTTAATATCATTACGGGTATAACAAAATTATATTGTTGAAACAATATAACAAACCTATATTATTAATAATGAGTTATAATATAACTCATATTAATAATATTACAATATATAATAATGAGAGCACTATGAAAGTATTCCTAACAATTATTGTATCTATGAGTGTATACATTTATATCTCTCTTGTTTGTTGAGATATTTTAGATTTATATTTTCGACACCTTTTTTGGCATGTTGACAGACTCTGTTGTGGGGGAGCTATTCTGGTGAAGCCTAGTGTTAGTTTGTCAGTGTTCGAGTAGTTGATTTTGGTAACTCATACAAATTTTTGGTATCACTCTACTTATTCAGCAGTATGGGAGGGTGTGGTGTTGATATTGATTCTTCGGGTTTCGTGTCCTTGCCTTGTTACCTTGGCTTTTCTTGGATCGTGGCACTCCTATTTATTTTGATCTCGTGTCCTTGCCTTATTTCCTTGGTTGTTCTTGGATCATGACACACCTATTTGTAGCAGTTGATTAAATTATCTTTGGTATTTTTTATAGATAATATCCCCCTAATATCTAAATAAATAAAAATAAATATCCACACACATAAGTGGGTGAGGATAAATACAATAAAAGTAAATAAAGTACCTAGGTGAACATGAGTTAAGGTAAATACCTACTCTAACACCCCCCCTCAAGTGAATCTAGGGGAAAAAATAGAAGTGGCATGTCCAAAGTAAGTGTGTACCTTCTGGATACATTCTTTTATCCTCTGGATATTTCAGTTTTGGATACAGTCTTTTATCCACTGGACGTAGATCTATACCCTCTGGGTGCATTCTTTTATCTATTAGATATAAGTGTGTACATTCGGGATGCATGCTTTTACCATCTATATATTTCAATTTTGGATGTAGTCTTTTATCCACTGGATGCAGATTTGTACCCTTTGGGTGAATTCTTTTATCCATTGGATATAAGCATGTACCTTCCAGATGCATTATTTTATCCTTTGGATATTTCGGTTTGGATGCATTCTTTTATCCACTAGACACATATATGTACCCTCTAGGTGCATTCTTTTATCCATTGGATATAAGCGTGTACCTTCTGGATGCATTCTTTTACCCTCTAGATATTTCAGTTTTGGATGCAGTGTTTTATCCACTAGACGTAGATCTGTACCCTATGGGTGCATTCTTTTATCCATTGGATATAAGCATGTACCTTCTGGATGCATTCTTTTACTCTCTGGATATTTCTATTTTGGATGCAGTCTTTTATCCATTGGATGCAATCTTTTATCCATTGGAGGCAAATATGTACCTTCTAGGTGCATTCTTTTATCCATTGGATATTGACATGTACCCTCTAAATGCAATGGTTTACCCTCTGGAAATTTTAGGTTTTGGGCACAGGCTTTTATCCTTTGGTCACAATCCTGTGTCATGTGGATGCACTCTTTTACCCTTTGAACATTTGGGTGTCACGTGTACCTTTTAAAAAAGAGATCAGCATTAAAATATTATTTTAAAAGTAAAACCTTCTAGAGCCCATAACTTTTAATCTGTAGGTCGGATTAAGGTGATATTTTTTTGAAATTGTGTATTTTTTTTATATCTATGCATTGGTGAAATTTTTATACACATTTCAAATTTAAAAGGTATTGTTACTCATTGTAATATTTACATGCACTCAACTATAAAGTTCCAAATTTGGGAGGGTGTTGTGATCACTTGTGGACACAATTTTAGTTGAGCCCGACATCCTAAACTTTTGGGTGTTGCATTATTGTATCTATGAGTGTATACATTTATATCTCTCTTATTTGTTGAGATATTTTGGATCTATACGACACCTTTTTTGGCATGTTGACATTCTCTATTGTGGGGGAGCTATTTTGGTGAAGCCAAGTGCTAGTTTGTCAGTGTTCGAGTAATTAATTTTAGCAACTCATACAAATCTGTGGTATCACTCTACTCATTTAGTAGTATGGGAGGGTGTGGTGTTGATACTGATTCTTCAGGTTTCGTGTCCTTGCCTTGTTACCTTGTCGTTTCTTGGATTGTCCCACTCCTATTTATTTGGATCTCGTGTCCTTGCCTTATTGCCTTGGTTATTCTTGGATCGTGGCACACCTGTTTGTAGCAGTTGATCAAATTATGTTTGGTGTTTTTTTTACATTTTCAACATCACTCCATTGACAGTATCCTTGCATGGAGGTATTCTAGTGAATTTCAGTTTCAGTTTTTTTTTTAAGTTATATGATCGAGTAGTGGATTTAGACCACAGTGCACACCAAACTTCTTCAACATTGTACAAGTTTTTGGAGCCGAGCTTCTAAGGATATCTTGCAGCAAGATTTTTCTCTCTACTTTGATATTACTAGTTTTGGGCACCTTGTGGTGTCCAATTTTCCTAGTTATTGTACATGGGTACCTCATCAAGCCTTGTTATCGGGACCCACCTTATTTTTTACCTACCTAAGCTATGCTTACTGGAGGGTGTTAGTTTAGGCTATTATTTATCCTCTTATTTATTAGGATAATTCTTACACTTCTGTTATCCCTACACTTGTTGGGTTAGCTTGCTTAGGTGTACTAGTTGTGTGTAGTTAGCTTAATAGTTATGTTGAGTTAACTTCTCATTTATGTAGATTTAGCTTACTAGTCTTATGGAGTTAACTTAACTACCAGTATCAGTTAGTGGGAGCTCTTCACCACTGATTTAGGTAGTAGTTTTACTTCCCTCCTCCTATATGTACATCTTTCTTATTGAGTAATTCAAGTCATTTTATTGTAATGTATTGAGCATTATGGATTATGATGGATTTCCATATATGGTATTTTAGCTCTTTTGTTTTACAAATCTAATGTGGTGTGCTATTATCATCTAATATCACAGCTTGGAACAATCTTCTTATCATTCCTTTCACACCCATTTAACAAAGTAAACAACCATTTGAACCACTAGTTAACACCCAATTAATACCCTAATCACCCATATGACACATTAAACACTCATAGAGCACCTTAATAACCTATTTTACATAAATGACACCCATGTTGTGACACACTTAACACTCATGTGATACATATTACACTTAACACCCATGTGACACACTTAACACCCATGTGATGTAATTAACACAATTACAACACACTTAACACCCATGCAACACCCTAAAAACCATTTGACACATATATCACCCATGTTGTGACACATTAAACACCTAGGTGATATCCTGAATACCCATTTCATACACCAAACACACATGTAACACACTAATTAATAGTAAAGGGATTCCCTAATAAACAATGTTACACATTAAACACCCATGAAGCACCCTAAACACTCATTTGACACACTAAACAACCATGTGACACCTAAAACATCCATTTGACATAGTAAAAAACTAATTCACACACCTAACACCCATGTTATGAACACTTAACACCCATGTGACACCTTAAATTCCCATCTGACACACTAAATAGCCATGTAGTACTCTAAACACACATGTGACACACCTAATACCCTAAACAGCCATTTGACACATTTAACAACCATTTTACACACCTAACACCCATGTTGTGTTACATTACATACCCATATTTTACCCTAAACACCCATTTTACACAATAAATAATTGTTTGAAACATCTAACACCCATGTAACACACTAAACACCTATGTAACATGCTTAACATCGAAGGGAGATCCTAAACACCCATGTGACATAGTTAAAACCCATGTGAAACATTTAAAACCAATGTGACACCCTAAATAATCATTTGAAACATCTAAGATCCATTTTTTGAAACACTAAACACATGTGTGACACCCTAAAAACCCATTTGACACACTAAACACCCATTTGGAAATATAGTTAACACCTAATGGGGAACCTAAACACCTATAAAAAAAATCTAAACACCCATTTGACACACTATACACCTATATGACACCCTAAACACCAATGTAACACACTTAAAACCTAAGAGAGATCTTAAAAACCCATGCGATACCCTAAACATGTGACATCCTAAACATCCATGTGAAACCCATTGTACCCATTGGACACACTAAACACCCATGTGACACATTAAACACCTATGTGACACCCTAAACATATATGTGACACATTTAACTCCCAAGAGACACCCTAAGCACCCATGAGATACCCTAAGCATCCATGAGACACCCTAAGTAGCCATGTGACACCCTAAATACTCATTTAACATGCTAAACACCCACGTGACACCCTTAACACCCATTTGAAATTATAAAGAAATAATTGCTACATAGAAATCCCATCTTATGACATGCTAAACACTCATGTGACTAGTTACACACCTATTTGACATACTAAACAACCACATGACATAAAAAAACACCCATACAACATACTTAACACCCCAGGGATACCCATGTAATACCCTAAACACTCATTTGACACATTAAATAACCACTTTACGCATATAACACCCATTTTCCATCACACTAAATACCCATGTGATCCCCTAAACACCCATGTGACAGACTAAGAACCCATTCAACACACTAAACACCCGTGTGATACTCTTAACACCCAAAGGGCACCCTAAATGCCCACACAACACAATTAATACTCATGTGACATGCTAAAAAACATTTGACACATATTACACCCATGTTTTGACACATTAAACACCTATACAACACCCTAAATGTTCATCCATTTAACACACTAAACACCCATGCATCACACTAGTTAACACCTAAAGGACACCCTAAACACCTATACAACACCCAAAACACCCATTTGACACATTAAACACAAATGTATCACCCTAAAATCCTACGTGACATACTTCACCCAATGGAAACACATGCAACACCCTAAACATGTAACATACTAAACATCCATGTAAAATCATAAACACTTACTTGATGCAATAATCATCCATATGACACACTAAACACCCATTTGACACCTTAAACATGCATGGACACACTTAATACCAAAGGGAAACCCTAAGCACCCATGCAACACTTTATAGACACATGTGATATCCTAAACACCCGTTTGATACATTTAAAAACCATTTAACATACCTAACACCCATACTGAGACACATTAAACACCCATGTGACACCCTAAACACTCATTTGACACACTAAACACCCAAGACACTCTAAGCACACATACAACACCCTAAACATATATGAGACCTCCTAAACACTCACGTGACCCACTAAACACTCATGTGTCATGCTTAACACCAAATGGATGCCTTAAGAAAACATTTGACACATTAAAAAATGATTTGACACCATAAACACCTATTTGACACATTAAAAAACCATTTAATGAACCTAACACCCATGTTATGACACATTAATCACCTTGCATGTAAAACAATAAATACATATTTGATATAATAAAAAACCATTTGACACACCTAAGACCCATGGTGCAACACTCTAAAAACCCACTTGATGCACTAAAATCCTAAGAGACATACTAGGAAGTTCAATTCTTAGTGTAAAATATTATATTCCCTGGTGTTATAGTGCAAGATGTTGATACAAAGTAGCCTACTTATATTTGATCTTCATTTGACTTCCAAAACAATCTTTCATCCTTAAAATTTTCTATGACATTAACCCAATGTATCAACTGATATTATCCCAATGTATTTTGGATTGATATTTGTGTAACATACCACATATTGCAATTAATGTCTCAGTGATACTTTAAACAAAAAAGCCAAAAAAAACTTAAAACCCCTTAACATATTTTAAATACTTGCATATGTAATTTATTTATTTTTTTGTCTTTCAAAATCATAAATTGGAGGGTTCATATTGTGTGGGGGGGGGGTGGGAAAGGTATTTTGGGAAATATAGAAAATAAGTTTATCTTACAAATAATGTTTTTACATTATTTATTGCAAATAGTGTGGGGGTTAGACATATTTTGTGGAATTTTCAATGGTTTTTTATTTTAAAATGGTTGGGAGTGGCATTTATTCAACCAGATATAGACAATATATTTCAATATAAGGGAAACCACTAGCTAAAATGGAGGGTAAACAATCAACTACTCAAGGACGAGGAACAAAAGTATTAGTAAGAGGAATGATTAATGAAGAAATGAAGCCAATTAATGTGACATAAATACCTTGTAGGTGGAACAATGATTCTCAAACATTCTTGAGGGATACATTATAGGATGGATAAATATATTGATGAAACTCCCTACAGAGAATGATTTTACAGAGGATAATGGAATTTTCCACATTGTAAGGTTAACACGAAGAAGAATAAGATGATCATGTAAACTTGTAGAGAAATTATAATTATTAAGAACATTACTGTAATTTAGGATAAATATTTTGAAAAAATTAGTGTCATTTTCTAAATTTAGGGAGATTTGATAATTTTAGGGTTGATTCAACAAATTTATGATACAAATTACACTAATTTGATCAAATAATTAGCTAAATTAAAAATAGTCCTAAAGTTGTTAATGAATTTATTGTTACATTTTTGAGTGGGTGCTTCACCCACTTTCAACACCTTATTCTTCTACCAAAAAAGTGCCTATTGCTACTTGCACTGACAAAAACCCATATTCCACACCTTATCCTCTACTTAACATGATTGGAATTTTTTTCATGTTTCTACATGCATCAATGAAAACCAACATCTCATCATATTTTTCCCACGTAATGCCAAGGATGATTATTTCCGTAACCCATCTCCACCTAATTCCTTTATAGAAAAGAAGCTAGATGTGAATATTCCACACAATATCAAGGATGCTGATTTCCCCAACCCATCTCAACCTAATTCCATTATTGAAAAGAAACTAGATGTGAAATTATGACTATGAAATTGTTCTTGAAATAAGAGCAAAATTATCTTCTTAGATGCTTTTGGGGATGTGTACCTAGAAAAATTCTAGGTATATCAATATGTTTTAAACTAAAAGTGTATTTAAATTATTATCTTACAATCTTTTAAATTTAAAACACATTCTATTTTTTTTTTTTATCATTTTCTATCTTTTTATATCTATAAATATAGATGAAAATAAATACCTGTAACAAAAAACAAAAAACATGTAGGTTTCTATTTTAAGAAACTCTATGAGAATTAGTTAAAGAATAGAATTGTTATGCCAAAATCACAGCACCCCCTGCATTGCCCAGTTTGAGATGGGGTATTCGGTGTGATTGCATAACATGGAGCTATCCTGAGTGTGGGACATTGTGAAACATGAAAGCTCTCCAAAAAAGGCTAGTTCCTACTCCTAACCTACCTCCCACTAACTACTCCTAATGCAAGAAAACTACTAACTAATCCTAATCTAATGCTTCAAAGAGGACATGGAGAAAGAAGAATTCCATGAAATAAACCTACACTATGAGTGTTGATACACCAAGAAAGGAGTGTTGATCACTTTCACAAGCCCTAAAAAATGGAGAAAGAATGAATCCTGGGGAGGTTGGACAAATGAAACACAAACCTAAAATGAAAACATTCACCATTCATGGTAAACACAACTGCCAAACCTGTTGTTATCGCTAGATCACATCACTCTCCGATTTGCATAAGTGTGCACAATTGAGCTTGTGGTGTGATTGGGTAACATGGGTACTATCTCTAAGTTGTGGTACTTGCTACTTGAGATAGACCTCCAGAGAAATTTGGTTCTTCTTCCTAATCCTAGTGCAAATTAACTCTACTTAAATGAAGCTACTAACTATCTCCATCCTATAATTTCTAAGGGACCAGGGAGAGAGAAATAATATGTAAATGAAGGAAAAATACACTACAGAGGTGATGTACCAAAATAAGGGAATGATAATAGATTTTTAATGTGTGAAAAATGGAAGAAAAATACATACTAGAGAGGGTGATAACAGTTCTCCACATTCTAGCAACTGCATTCTAAAAAATATTTCATACACACACAATGATAATGAATCCCTGCAAGAGCATAAAATAGACACAATTTATTTGCAATGAGATATTTCAGATTGCAATCCATCCCATATGTGCTCATTGATGGCATCCTATTCAAGAAATATGTATCCCAACAAGTCAAGTTGGGAAGATATTATATGAGTTCCATGATGGGGAAGTAGGAGGCCACTTTGTTGCACAAGTAAAATCTCTCAAAATCATGAAGGTTGGTTACTATTGGCCTATGGTGTTTAGTGATTTCTACTCATGGATCAAGAAATGCAAAAAATGTGCATTCTTCATAGCAAAAGAAAGGTTAGAAACAATTCCCCTTCACCCAATTTTGGTAGATCAGCTATTCATATAATGTGGATTATACTTCATTGGAGTTATCAATCCAAATTCAAGTCAAGGCCGTAAGTGGATACTTACAAAAATAGACTATTTCACCAAGTGGACTAAAGACGTGACATTTAGGGAGGAAAATGAATCAAGCATCTTGGAATTCTATGAAGGGATAGTCATAAAGTTTCATTTCCATGCCACTATCATATTATATAATGCATTGGAATTCCTTGGCACCAAAATAACTGAATGGGTTGTTAATAATGGTGTGTACCTCAACACTTCATGAAACTATTACCCTCAGGGTAATGGCCAAGTAGATTCTACAAACAAAAACCTACTGAGAATCATTAGAAGAAATGTTGACGAGAATCAAATAACTTGGCATACGAAACTCAAATCAGCCTTATGCGTTGATAGAATCTCACCCAAGAGGTCTAGAGGAAGCTCTCCTTATAAGCTTGTATATGAGAAGGAAGTAGTTTTACCTATATCACTTGAGTTTTCCACATTGAAACTCATGAAGCAGATGGAACTAGATGATTTTGAGCCCATGGAAATCAGGTATGTAGAGATGATGGAATTAAAAGAAACAAGACAACATGCAGTGCAAACCATAGAAAAAAATCAAGCATTGATCAAAAGAAGCTTTGACAAGAAAGATAAAACTAGGACATTCCAAGCATGAGATTTGGTACTGAAGTGGGATGCTGATCATGCAAATCCATGAAAGCATTCCAAGTTTGATGCCATATGGAGTGGTCCATATATGATCAATGAATGCAAAAGTAGAAATGTGTTCCAACTGGGCAAATTAGAAGGTGAAGAGCTGTAAATTCCTATTAATGGAATCTATGTCAAACATTTCTCCTAAAAGAAGAATTTCTCAACCTTGTACATATTAGTATAGGATTTCCAATTCCTCCAAATGATTATACACATTGTTTTTGTTTTTAGAATATGATTTAATTTCCCTAAGTGTTGGTACACTTGGAAAAATGAGACAAAAACCAAAAATTTAAACATTCACCATTTCATAGTAAACACAACCGCCAAACATGTTGTTATCGCCAGATCATATCACCCTCCGATTTGCACAAGTGTGCATGCTTGAGATTGTGGTGTGATTGGGTAACATGGGTACTATCTCTAAGTTGTGGGACTTGCTACTTGAGATAGACCTCTAGAGAAAGTTGGTTCTTCTTCCTAATCCTAGTGGAAACTAACTCTACTAAAATGAAGCTACTAACTATCTCTATCCTACAATTTCTAAGGGACCAGGGAGAGAGAAATAACATGCAAATTAAGGAAAACTACACTACAAAGGTGATGTACCAAAATAAGGGAATGGTAATATCTTTTTAATGTGTGAAAGATGGAAGAAAAGTACGTATTAGAGAGGGGGATAACAGTTCTCCACAGTCTAGTAACTGCATTCACAACAATATTTCATACACACACAAGGATAATGAATCCCTACAAGAGCATAAAATAGACACAATTTATTTGTAATGAGGTTAAAAGGGGCAATAGGAATGCAAGTAAACATAATAAGGGAAGATACATCCAAAAACTTGCATCTATTGCTTCATTGATATGCACAATTCTATCTGTTACAAAATAAAGGCATGGATCACCATGTAAGGATTCCACTACAAGGGCCTACAACACATTAGATTCAAAATACTAAAATGAGAGAGTTTTTCTACTAAAAAACTATCTCCTTTTATTTACAATAAGCCCACACTTCAATTTATAGAATTTGGAAGAAAGAGGATTGAAATCCCTAAATATACCTTTCAACCACTTTGAAGAGGTAATAAATGAAGTGAAATGATGGCATGCTACTTGCAAAATGCTCCCCATGTTATCCCATGACTTGCAGTAGTGAAAAATGTATACCCATGCTTCATTAAATGCATCTCCAACCACTAATAAAATAAATGTTCAAAACATGGCACATTTTCCTTAAAAATAATCATCAAAACTTCATAAATTTATGAATTTTCTTATTATTGTGCATCAAGATCAAAGCCACGATTCCAAAGAGACCCATTTTGTATGATTTTGTTGAGAAATGCAAAAGATATGGAATCCTGAGTGTGAGAAGCTTTTGAGTTTGCTAGGGATCTCTTGCATTTTACGGGAATGAGATTTTAATATTTTTGGAGATGGAGATGTTTATTTTCTTTTCACCTACCTACCCTCATTAAAAATAAGAAATCCAGTTTCTGTGGTGTAGTGGATATCATGCCCTTTTCAAAAAGTCAAATTTTGTGAAAATTAGAGTTCTAAGTCAAAAGTTGTACCTGTTTGAATTTCAGGGGTAGGACGTTCCACTTGCAATGCAGATATGGCGGGTTTGGATGTCCTATGTGTCCCAGGACACTCAGGCCAAGATCCTCTGACTTGTGTAATTCCTTCTTTGTGTGGGGAAATCAATTATTTTGGGTCCAAATTTCCTGTGTGTTCCTGTACGGCTTGGGCCAACCTTTTCCTTGTCACCTGACTAGGGATCTTCTATCCTTACGCATCATTGTTAACTAGGCTAGGTGGGCCGTTCATTGCTAAATTCTCTGCACTAGTCGCTACATGTATTTTGGCTATTTCAGGAATTTTTATTGGGCATTTTTCTCCACCATCTCTGCACTCCATTGGATCCAACTATTTCATCTTTTTAGGTCCAGCACGTACTTTCATCCTAGCTGTCCCATGGACCATGTGGGACAAAATATTCCACTTTTTCCACATTTTTCTAAGCTGCTTCATTGATCAGCGACTTCGGTGATGTGGGGAACTAGTGGCCTAATTGAACCTATGCCACCTGGGACGTAGGGAGATGACTTAGCCACAATACATTACCTCCTTTGCAAATTGGACCCGAACTAGGTATGATGAACCCCGGTACAATCCCCATTGGTGTCATCCATAACCCCCATACCCAATTGGCACTAAAATAGGCTCTTGAATTCATTTTTTCAAATTTTTTTCAAATTTTCACTAACTCCTTGGATTTTTATTTGGATAGGGAAGTTAGAGAAAATCCAAGGGATCCCTCAAAACCTAATTTTGGGCCTCGAACCATTCCTGCTTGCTCAAATCTAAATAAATTGCGCAAGTTATCAAAATTGTCGTTGGGGGTGAATTTTGGATAACACTTGCAATAGATAAGAAATATACACATATCCTACAAACACAATGAGAGGTAAGATGTAAACAACAAAACATAGAGGCTGGAAAAGATGTAGTACATATATGTTTTACTACTCCATAGAAGTTTACACAGTACAATGCTATAATAGGAAGAGGTGTGAACCTATCACAAGATTTGAGGAAGGCTTGAAGCCCTGTTGTCGCCAAATCACAACACCCTTCGAATGGCCAGAATATGAACAGGACGTTTGATGTGATTAGGAAACATGGGATCACCTCTAAAGTTGTGGGACTTGGGCTTGAGGTTAACCTCCGAAGAAGGCCGGTTTTCTCTTCCTAAACTAAGTGTTATAGTACTCATAGTGTAATAAAATGGTTATCTAGTCCTATGCTAACATTTTCATGGGTTTTAGGAAACGATATTTGCAAGAAATTAAATTATACTAGGGATGTAGATGCACCAAATAAAGGGTGTTTCTAGACTCAAGAAGGGTTAAATTGAAGAGGGTGTTGTGCACCACAAGACAACTTCACCTACTGTAACTTAGAGAGGGTAAACGGTATACCATAGACTAAAAAGCATGCATTCCCTTTGTTAAAATTCAATCAGATAATGGCATATCAATCTTCCAGTGAAGAAGGATGAAATTAAGAAGGGTGAATAAGCACCACAACTCAACCGCATGCAATACTCTAACACTCGATAAGCGCAAAACTCTAAGAACATGCAATAGAAACTTGAACTTGCACAGTGTACTTGCAAGCATGAGAAAGTCACAAAGAAGTATAGAAGGATGAAAGGACCAAGATTAGTCATAAAACACACACTTTTATTACTTTAACAACATACAAAATGCATTATACATTCAGAAGAGGCAATAGTTTCTATTACAGTCTTGAAAGTTCCCTCAACATACAAGAACAACTTGGAGAAGAAGAAGGATTCTAAAAAAAATACACTTGTCTTAGAAGTATAACTTGTCGAACCCCTTGGAATGATCTTCCAACTTACATTTATAGAAGAAGTTGTGTGTGAGAGAGAAGAAGTCATAAATTCCCTTCCTAAATTGAAGGCACATGATTGTTCATCTATTATAGTTGGTTGAACCACTTGAGAAGGTTCCATCATGTGCCATCAATTTCCTGTTGACCTAATCCTCTCAATTAATTAAAGGAATATTTAAATAATAATAATAAATATTATTAATAAAATATTTAAAATAAATATATTAATTTAATTAAAAAATAATGGTGGGATTCCCGTTAATTGGTTTGACTCGAAGAAAGTGGGGGGTGTAACATTCCCATTTTAATACATTAGAACAAGAGATTTTTTTTTTTTTGATAAGTGCTTCCTAGTTCTAAATACATAATTTAGAACTCACAGATCAAACAATCATTCTTATAACAGATAACCATATGCAGTTGTAATGACTCGGTGTACCACTGATCTATTCATTCCATGACTCGGTGATCTACCGATCTATTCATGAGTATCATAGAGTTGGCGTTCTTATCTTAACACTTCACTCTTGCGGTTCTCTTCCCTAATCTGGGATTTCAGAATGCTCTGTCCAAGGAACCTAACTGAATAATTGTTACCATTATTCATCGGCATCACGTCCCTCAGACTAGGTGACATAGGACAACGCAATCAGCAGCTTGCGATACTTTGGCCAAAGATTTGAAACATACTGTTCATGTCTCGTATTCCTTGACGGCATACTCATCAATCTGGAATACGTCCTTCACCCCACTCTGATGTTAAATAGAATGTCTTATACTGACTTCTGTCAACCTTCGTTGTCCCAAGTCATTCACTTAGGAACGGATTAATATCATGACACACGTTATAAGGATGCTCTTGAAGACTGGGGTAAGCTGACATACTGGGTCAACCACAATTAACCCTGTGTGTCAAGGTACCCCGAGTCTCCAAGGGTGGCCTCATAACATGACCATGGTCCTAACCAATCCTAGAGTAAAAAATTGTTCGAGTTTAAGGTGTAAATCTTAACGATCAATGCAAAGGGTGTCGCCAAAGGTCACCTGCATTGTTGTATCCTCGAGAAGATCCTAATCTTCTCGAAAGGTACAACCCTGCAGTTGACATGTGTCGACATCCTACAAACCACCTCGGAAAGATTTACATAACATCAAAGAGTTACTTAAGTTTAGTTGAAATTGAATTACAGACCCTCCGAACTAGGTAGTCTTTTCCCAACCCTGAGTTCCACACCTTTGAGTTGCCTTACATAATTAAGTTCAATTTCACAGAGAGAAGTTTAATAAGATTTGAGATCACGTCAAGGAGATCATTGGTTCCCAATAATCTTATTCTTAATAATTGGCAATAGCCCTAAGTTCTCTCATAAGGAAGATAACTAAACCCGTAAGGGTTTATATCAACTCCGAAGACTAAAGTATATCTTGCTTATTGTTATTAAGACATAGTGAATTAAATCATTATTTACGTTGTCTTGACTTAGATCAAGGATAGGGAGTAATAGATTACTCTTCCCGTTTCAGCTACCTGTTAAGGTTTAGTTTAACCTTAACTTCTCGAAAGGCAGTGGACTAATTTCCAATTTAGCCTTATATAGAACATAATAGAACTATTAATCATTTACAAGTATTCAGTCACATAATCTTTACAAGGCCTACTTAGAGAATCCAAATATCTCCAAGGTATACAATAATAAAAATGCACTTAAAAACAATCGAACCGAAGAAGTTCAATCCATCAAAATACAAATGCAGCCACATAAGTAACAATCTCCCCATTTCATTTATTTCCAAGCCAAACAATTACAATTTATGCACTTCAGCATATTTGATACAATACTCAACAGCAAAAGAACAACTTTCTTCATATAGTACAAATAGAGAAATCAAATTGGAATTCATCATAAAACCAGATTAAACAATCTGAGTAGCATATCAGATCTACGTTTCTTTACCACTTATGATGACCATCTACAAAAATTGTTAACATGGGTCAGTTCAGTGAACTGAGCATGATATGCTCTAATTCTTAAAACAATTGCATTCCACCAATTGTTTCCATTAGACAACCTGTTTAAATGAAATCATTTCATCAAACCTATAAACATGAATCACTTTGATTATCCTTCTACCATACTTGACTTTATAACATAACTCATATTATAACTACCATATCAACTTTATCTTTCCATATGATTCATCTTATATTAGAGACTAAGAAGAATCAAAATGAATCATAAATATCCATCCATCTGAAAACCAAGGACAGTATCAATCCTAATAAAATTACTCCATTCAAGAATGAATTCTTACCAGTACGTGTATCCAATAGCTGTGCATTTAATAATTCAAGCAAAGACAGATTATAGCCTCTAGCAAGCTCAAGTGATGGATTTCCTTTATACTTATTGCATTATTTCCAAGACTTCGATAGATATACCAACTTCTATTACAATTCTACTTTTATCAAAGTAGATAACTGAATAACTCAAACAAGGTATTATTATAACTGTAAATAAGAAAAGAACTTAGGCCAAGACTAAGCATTTACCATTCTTTCCTCATAAATTTAACAGTTTAAACATCTTATATCCCTATAGTAGAGTTCTTATGGAAATACAAAATAAGGGAGCAATCATAATTTCCAGAAAGGAAGAGTATACTTTCGTATTTCAAAATTCCTATAACAACATGTGCTTTACAACTGAAAGAAAGAACAGAGCGTTCAGATCTCCATTCCAACAAGTTCAGGTCAGTACCAACTTTCCAGGAGCAAAGCATATACAAATAATCTTGAATTCATTTAGGAAAGAAAAGAAAGTAAGAAAATCAACACAATCCCATCCCTTCCAAGTACAAAATCTAATTCCCATCATGCAGATCTAGGATTACCCACACACTATTAGGATTCAGAGTTCCTCAAAGTAAGATTTCTCTCAGTTAGACTGTGTTCCCGTTAACCAAATTAAATTGTAAGGAAAAACACAGCTACACTAAATATTTCATCACTTTAAGAACCCATAACTATTGACCATCCTGACCCTTTTTTACAGAGGTATAGGCTTGTATTCATACATTTTCATACACTTGTTACTAAACCAGTCGAGCTCCAAAGAAGGGATTATAGTTTCATCTTAAATCAACCATGTATTCACCTGAAGCTATCAAGCAACAAAAATAACTCATACGACCAGCGATAAACAATAAACCAACTAAATAAGACACAAAAATTTTCTTTTATGTCATTCCTCAACCAAGAAGTCATCCAAGGTTACGTCTAACATTGTACAGTTGGGATCTTATTACCTCTGTTAAACAAGAAGCAAGGAAACTACATAACAGAAGTCGAACCCATATGCAATCTCAACAAATACCTCAACAAAAGTTGAATTCATATGAAACATTGCAAGGTCTTCAAAGAAGTCATATCCATAAGGTAATCACACTTAACACTTCAACAGAAGTCGAACCAACGAGTAAACACAACAAGCATTCCAACAGCAGCCGAACCGTATGTATACACAACAACCATTCCAACAACAGTCTAACCAACATGCTAACACAACAAGGTCTACAACAGAAGTTGAATTCATATGAAACATTGCAAGGACTTCAAAGAAGTCGTATCCACAATGAAATCATGGCAAACACTTCGATAGAGTCGAATCCAGGTAGTATACACAGCAAACATTTCAATAGAAATCGAGTCCTTATGTATACTCAGCAAACATTCCAACAAAAGTTAACCAACATGTTAACACAACAAGGATTCCAACAGAAGTTGAATTCAAAAATAAATCACGGAAAAAACTTTCGATAGAAGTCGAATCCATAAAATAAACACAGCAAACTCTTCAACAGAGTACATAAAACCATGGATTCCCCAATCATCAAGAAACAAAACATTGCTACCATATAAACCAGCTGAACCTAAAATCATCTGAACAAAATTGTTCTAATGAAAGCATTTAAAGGAAAGCAAGATATTTAAAATTTAGGGCCTATCATGCCTGATAGCGTCGCTTAGAAATTTGAAGAAGACCTCTTAATGTGCTCGCACCTTCTCTTCTTCTTCCATGATAGATTAAACAACAATAAATTGTTACCTCCTTGCCTTATATACTTTCCCCGAAAGAGAAGGAAGCTAGAAACTCTCACAGTTGCCATGCAACACAGAGTAGACGACTGGTTCGAAGAACCAGTGCTCAAGCAGAGTGAAAAATGGATTGCATGGAAAACAAAATAACCAAACAATATTCCATTTGCATGCCTTCCCAAGAAATCCGCACTCGGTAACCGAGGTTCATTAATTGCATTAACTTCCATCCTCCCGCCTATTTTCCATTGCCACTGACCGCCAAAATTGGTGATAGCCAAAAGAAAACAAACAACCTTTCCCATACTTGGTGATACTGCCACGTCAGATTACACTAGCCTTTGCAACCTCCGCCAAATCTGATAGCATTCCAAGTCCCTCAACCTTATCCCCCTCATAAATTCCATGAAAACCACCGCCCATGACTCGCACCCCTTCATAGGTCCCCCTCCATTCTAGTCATTAGTTAGGATAGGTAAGAAACTAGGTTAGATAATAGGGTAAGACATTAGTCTTACATCCATAGTGCTAGAAGAAGTTAACTCTTAGGAGCTTAAGCTTATAGTTTAGGGCTAGGTTAGATTAGCAATTATTTTAACCAATAGGTTATAGTTTAGGTTAAGATTATTAACCTTAACGAATCCAGTCTAGGTCTCCCCCAAGTAGGACCAATCAGTTTTTAGAGCCAAACAGGGTAAAACATTCCTGTAAAGGATCTTATCTGGCATTGCTAATTAAGATTGTAGTATACACCAGAATTTCTTACCTGGCTTAAGGTCTAGGCCTTCCTGATGTTAGGATATCAGGAATCAAATTTCATTTAACATGTTCAGCCTGAGTTAATCTCTGGGATTGCTCATTCAAACTCATCCAGACCTTGTAACTTTCGTAAGGTCCATAAATTTTGTTCATCCTAAATAAGCTTAAAACATTCCTTGGATCAATGCAACTGATCCAAGGCTGAGTCAAAGATCTTCAAGAGAAAAGAAGATACAATCCATATCAAGCATGACTTCCCAAAACCAAAGGAACATGTCCTTATACAGAAGAAATCATATATCAACACTTGAATGCTTAGGAGAAGGTAACAATAGTTCAGGGTGTTACAGGGGGCCACGAAAATAGGGTCAAACATAGAACCAACTCTGTGGTTGGATCGCCAAGCCAACTCACCGAGTAAGTCACAGGATCCTCCTTTCTTTACCACAACCAAGTTGATATCCTACCGCTGCGACCGAGACGAGTTCCTATATCGAAGCCCCTTTGTATATACCGACGAGATCCTTCTATCACTCAGTCCCTCACATTGAATTGAGACACCATTATGCATAGAGGTCCTCCTTCGATTCATGCAACGAGTCAAGCTCTTATTCAAAAATTATGTCTGATATGCATCAAGATATCCTCATCGGTGGAACTCAAAAACAAGTCACACAATGCTTAGTGATCTTGGCCCAAACTACCCACTGTTCCACTCTCTGTAGAGCTCTCCTCTTGTTTCAATTGAGCTCATGGTGTGTTCATCGCCAAACCTTGAGCTTCCATCAATGTCAAACCACTGATTTCACAAGCTTGGACAACTCATCTCTCGTGAGCTTGGATCGCACATGACTCAAATTAGTTCCTCCTCCACACTACTTGGCATCAACCTAACTCACCGAGTCAAACTTTGTTCATCACACCGACTCTTTACTCCCCAAGCTCCATCTCATGTTCTACAAGCTTGTCGATCTTTGGAACTTGAATCTACAAGCCCTGAGTGCTTCCACCACTGAATAAATCCCCACCGAGCCCTCTCTATTCTTATTGGGTTTAATTCCCTCCAAATCGGTGAGCTATCTGCGTCAACATTGAGCTCCTCTTGTCTGCACACATTTTCTGAGAATAATCTCCTTGCCTATGCTTTTATCATTTTTTTAATCTTACACTGAGCTTACCTCTGGGATTGAGTTGAGATTAACTCCGAACTTAAGTCAAGATTGCATTTAAGATCATGTCACGCTTAGCTTTAAGATCATATAGAGCTCACCTCTGAGAAAACATCTGAGCTCGCACCCAGTTAGCATAGAGATATCCTTTGAGATATCCTCTAATCCCACATCGAGCTCAACTTGAAGATTACAATGATCTCACAACCATACTCGTGTTGAGATCACCTCCCAACTCATGGTGATTATGCACTAAGCTCACTTGGAAGTGTGGTTTTTCATGAATCACTCAAAATGAGCTTACTGTCGGACCCAACCACCCTTCATCACTGCACTTACTAAGTCGAGCCCCTCCATAATAGCTTGCCACAATAACAAGATTCGACTCTGCAAACTCAAGCCTATCTTTTGAACTTAGCAATTTAACGACCTTTTGGAACATGACAATCATCTCAAGATAGATCCTCTTCATTACCTTTTGTGAGACCTTCCACATAAATTGAGTCACTAACTGACTTGCATGATAACTTGGAGATGGAATCAAACTCCTCACGACTCACTAATCTCATTAAACATTACTCACCTTCACGCACTAACTATATGTTTCGGCATCCAACTCAGTTTATTTAGCAGGATTTCTCTCTTGGCTTTCCATCTCATGATTCCCACTTAGCCATGCTCCTATGAATTTACCATGGAAAATAATTAATGTGTAATTTTGAAACTGTTTAGCTAATTCAACGAGAAAGAGACCCAAAATTTTCCCCACCTGGATTTATACCTCACCTAATTCACCCACATGGTCTAACATCCCTTGATCCTCACATAATTGGCAACATCATCCCTCGGGACCTGGCATTGACTCCACCATTGAATTCTTTGGCAATCAAAATTTCAAAGTCCAAGGCCCCTAAAAATTCCAAACTCAGGCTTCCCATTGATCTTCCTCGTCGATCTGACTTGCGAGTCATAACGAAGCTCATTCCATCAGCCTTTGCTCAACCTCAATGCCTCAATGCTTAGCTTGCCTAAGTATGTCATCCTCTTTGTGCACTGGACCCTCGTGAGTTGATCTCATGCTTGGAACCAATGTCTTGCAACCCTCCATAGTAAATATCACACTCAAGATTGTTCATTTTCATGAGCCATTATAAATTTTGCATCCATCTCTACTACGAAATGTCCTTTCAAGACACTCGGTGATAACTTAGATGTGTTTGAAGAGTTGAACTCCTACCTGAGCTGCTAACTAAGATCTGCACCAAGTTCATTTTCTATTGTGGCTGAGCTCACTTTATGATCTAATCCTCTGTTCATGCTCAATCTCAAGTTGGCTTGTTCTAAGTGCACTTGAACTAGCTTGGTATTATGTCCTCTATTGACATCCCAAACTATACAAGCTAGACTTTTCAAAAAACTCGTTAATTATTAGGTTGACTCATATTGAATGAGCTCTTATACTAACCCGGCTCACCTAACAACTTGCATCGAGCTCTATCATACTTCTCACAAATTTCCCTTCATTTGTCGAGTTGATCTTTGAGATAGCACTGTGGGCTATCAACTGAGCTCTACACCAAGTTGAGCTTAATTTTTTACTATTTAATGCTAGGTGAGCTCACCCATGTAACCTATTAACTATTTTTATCGTTTTATCTCTATGATGACTAAAAATGGGCCCCTAGGACCAATGTCATGATTTGATCATAGTAGGACCCCATTGTCAAATTTTTTCATGTGTGAAAAATTGGATAGCATTTTTGGCGACCTCTCAAGGATGATTTACTACTAAGCATGATTCAAGTAGCCTTAAGTCATCCATTGGCCATGGAGTTATTTTTGGAAGTTCGAAGATGATTTGATACATCCCAAAGTCTTCTTGAGTAACGCCGATCTTGGAACTCCCTAAAATGCTAAGCATGAAGTATACTACATCTAATAAATAATTGGCATTTATGGCATATTGTGGAATTTTGACTGAAGCAACATTATGAAATTCTCTTGGAAAATTTGAACCTTTCTTCTCCTTGGAAAACTTCCAATGATGAAACTAAGTGCAAGAACAACACAAAACACAACAAGGAAAGAAAAGAAACAACCAAACACAACATTGTGCATAAACACTTGGAGGGAAAACCCTAACTAAATTGTACATGGGGTGGAACACCCCTCAAAAAAAATATTTGAGATGTATCCCATTCACATGAATGGGTAGTTCTTCTCCATTGAGCCTAGATATACGAAATGAATTCTCCTCTTTGCAACTCATGATGATGTATGGTCCACTCTAGAGAGCGTCAAACTTGGGGTGATTTCTTGGTTTGGCCCTATCTTCATCCCATTTGAGAACTAAATCTCCCTCTTGAAAATGATGGTCAGATGCTTTCTTGTCAAAATATTTCATAACTTGAGCCTATTGGTACTCAAAAGTCTTCACGGGATTGTTCCATAATTCTTCTAACTCCGTGATCTCAACAAACCTGATTTTCAGAGGATCACTCTCCATAATTTAAAGCTAATGAGCCAACTCCAAAGAAGGTAACTTCAAGGAGAGCAGAGGTTTTGCTTCCCTTCCATATAAAAGCATGAAAGGATAATTTCTTATGGCCCTTTTAGGTGTGATGCAATCTTCCCACAAGGTGATCTTAAGTTGTGCATCCTAAGTCCTCATGTTAGTCTCCATTGTGTGCTTGATAATCCTTGTGAGGTTTTTGTTACTAGACTCAACTAATCCATTTCCTTGTAGATAGTAATTGGATGAATTTTTGAGGTAGACCCCATTCATAATAGCCCATTCACTCAACTTCAAACCAAGAAAATCCATCACATTGTCATAAATGAAAGTGAATGGAACACCGAACCTTGTCATTATACCTCTAAGAAATCAAGAACTCCCTTCTCATTGCTCTCCTTCAATGCTATCACCTCTGTCCATCAAGTAAAATAGTCAGTTGTAGTAAGGACCCATTTATGTCCATCACTGGATGGAGGATTAATCATTCTGATGAAATCCAAACCCCATTGAACAAAGGGTTGATCTACTTGAATTGGATGCAATGGGAGAGCTACCAACTTCTTCCTATCGGTGAAAAAGGAACATTCCTTACACTTCCTTACCTAGAGATGGGAATCTTTGAATAAATCCATCCAATAGTAGCTGGATCACATGATCTTGGTAGCATTTGTTCACACAGAATAATGTCCTCCAAATAAGCCATTGAGAAACTCTTCTAGTATCTTACTTACTTGTTCTATTCCCATGCACCGAAGGAGAACACAATTCAAATCCTTTCCAAAGAAAAAATTATCTACTAGAGCATATGGAATAGACTGAAGATGGAAAGTCCTTCTTTGATTTTTTTCCAAGTTCACAAGATAAACTCCTGAGAAAAATAAATTCTTCATTTTGGATAACCAGTCAACCTAATCATCACCTTCATCAGTATTTAGGAGTGTCGCATCCTTATCACCTTTTGATTCCATTTCTGTAGCAAGTTTTTTACACAAACCTTTAACTATGAAAAGTTTGGTAACTTTGATATATACGTCATAATATATCACCTTCATGATCCATCCAACACACTTTTCATTCATCTCTTTGCTAAGCAAAAAGTCCTTAACACTTGGATGAGACACCATTAGATGATTTTTTTTTGGACAACATGTGCTTGAATTTCTTCAAAGCCCGAATAACTCCAAATACATGTTTTTTCAATGAATGAATGTTTGAGATCATATTATGAGGGATTGACTGAAGAAAGTGATTGGTTGTTCCATTAGGTCGTCATTTTGTTGGGTGAGGATACTTGAAATGCTCTCTTAACCTACAAAAGCATAACCAATAAAGTCTTGATCAAACCTGGGGTTCACTAGCATGGGAGATTGAGAAATGGCCATTTTCATGGCTTTGAATCTCTTCCTTCCTTCCTTTATCCATTAGAATGGCATATTTTTCTTTAACATGGTTGTCAGTGGCTTAGTCAATGTCACGAATTAAGGGATGAATCTTTGCAAAAAATTTATGGTTCCCAGAAAAATATGGAGACCCTTCCTGTGACTTGGGAGAGATAATGAAATAATGGTGATCAAATCATACAGTTGAAAAGAAAAAATAATCATATGGTGATAAAATCATAGATTTTTACTTTTTAATTGTATGATTTGATCACCATATTTGATAGTTGTAAATACCTACTTGTTTCTTTTCAATTGTATGATTTGATCACCATATGATCAACATTTGCACTTAGAAGGAAAGACCGAGATCAACACCACACAGGTCTTTTTAGCTCCATGAAAAAATGTTTTGATACTCTTGATAAAGTTTGATGAAAGCTTATTTCTCTTCAGAAGTACAAACTTTGCCAATCTTTAGAAACTTTTCATTTGCTACCTTGACTTCCTCAAAATATTCTTCTTTGACCACCATGTTAGAGCTTTGTCTTTTGGATTGATCATCTGAATTCAAAATGGATTCTAGAGTAAGTAAATTTTTTGGTAGCTTGTTGCTTTTCAATTGTATGATTTGATCACCATATGATTCTTGCAACTTATCTTGATTTTTTGCAGCAAACTCTTCCTCTTCTTATAGGAAAAGGATATTTTTTTTGTTAGTATCAAAAACTTGCCAAATACTCACTTTATCAGGAACTATAGGTAGAACAACCATTTTTATGGATTTCTACCCTTCTTTCATGATATCAACAGGTACGTCATATTGCAAGCCAATTGTAGCAAGCCTATCAACATATTGATTCTAATTTCAAAGACTTGCATGGATCCCAAAAGTTTTGAAATCCTCAATCAAATCCAAGATTCAGTTCTTTTATGATCTTAAAAGATCATTTTTGGATGCATTGTGTGCCATCACCTGATGAAAAACTAACTCACTATCTCTGAAAATGGTAAGGGGTTTGATTCCCTTCTTTTGAGCTAGCTGTATTCCTTTCACAAGGGCATCATATTCAAAAACATTGGTAGTGTAACTGAATTACAACTGGAAAGATGAGAAGTAATTATCTCCCTCTGGAGAAATTAACATAACACCAACACTGGATCCATTCTTACTTCTCGAGCCATCAAAAAACAATTTCCACAGTCCTTCAGAATTGCTTGGTGTTTTGACAAGTTATGGCATGATTGTATTTTCTTCATGAATGTATTATGTACCCAATCCCATCTCTTTCAACAACAGAAAAAAAACTTCTTCCTCTAATAACACATAAGTGTAGGGATCGTACTAATGATATCCACTTACTTCAACCATCATAGTATCATTGACTTCTTCAACAAGAGTGGTCGGTTCATGATCAACATATTCTTCTTCTGGATATTTGATGGCATAATTACCATTTATAGGACTAATAAAGTAGGGTTATACATGATTATGGAAGATTGGTTCTACCCTTATAGTCACTTTGGTTCCGTATCGAGTCTTAAGAATCATATGTGACCAATCGGTTGATAGATAATTTCCCATCTTGGCAGTGAAATCTCATGATAGGTAGATGGTAAAGAGAGGAGAGAGATCAATGACTGATATGTCTTGGGGGAATGATAAACTCAGTCATGCATGGATGGTAAGTTGAATTCCTTTGATAACTCCAACAACTTTAATGACTGTATCATCCAGTTGAACAACTCCTCATATAACTGGTGTATATGGTATGCCTAGTACATCTATAATTTGTTTGGGAATGATTGAGCTAATGGAAAAGAATCGATTATGTAACTATGCACCAGGTGGTCACAAATGATGAAGGAAATATAGAATAATGGTAGTTTTTTCACGTTAGGAATAATTTTTCCTTTCGGTTGAAAAAAAATTGTAGCAGTTGTTGTTCCATGACCCGATGATCCATTGGTCATACCAAAACTATTCAGAGCCTCTCGCAAAAAAATTCTTTGAGAAGGAATTGAGAGTTTTTCCCACATGGTAACACTAAGGTTGGTATTCTTCATCTGTTCTACTATTCTGAAGGGAATTTCTCTAAATTTAATGACACTTCTTTAGGTGTTAAAGTCCTTTTCTGGAAAGTGCTTGTTGGGTACCATGATGCCCGAAGAACCTTCTTTCCTTACAGCTTGGCTAACAGGTGTTTCTGGTGACTTCTTTCCCGCCATCTTCATCAACAACTGCCTATGGCTGAAGCTGTGAAGTGGTTGATTGATTAGATTTGGAAGGTTGAGGTTCCATTTCTCTCTTTTGGGAATGATTTTTTTCTTCCACTGATGACAAATCTGTATTCAACCCACAAAAATATTATGCTTTCCAATTTAGCAAAGTGGTTTCTTCAGGTGCTTGCGGTTCATTTTTTATTTCCTGTGTAGATGCATTTTTTGTTGGATCTAGAGGGGAAGATACACTTTGGACCATAAGGAACTGGATAAGAACTCCATTGGGGCAATATTTTTATTATGTGGTTAATAACAAGGATAACACCATTCGTAGTCTTGAACTAGATTATTCTAGATAGGTACTATGGCTCTCGATGAGTTAGCAGCAAGAGGGTTTCAAAAGTTCAAAGCCCTAAAATTTGTAGCTTGATTTGTAGTTTGATTTTGAGGCTGATTGTTCCCTTGAAAGTAGGATGGTTACCCTGATACTACTGGTTTTATGGCTGGTATGGATAGTTATATTGAAATTTTTTCCTCTTGAGTGCAACGAGATCGTTCCCAAAATTTTACAGCAGTGAATTGATTTCAAATAGGTCATTTGAAGAGGCAGGGGTAGATTGAGCTGGTTGCTTAGAAGCTACTGGAATAGGAGCAATGGTAGGCTGATTTTTGTAAGATCCAGAGACAACGACATTGGCGGTCATGGAGCTATCTTTCCAGCCTAAATCAAGGAATTATCCACTCTTATGGAAACTTTGTAGGCATCAGGTATTGTAGTCCCTCCCATGGAATGGATCATAACTACTACATCGTTATTCAAGGATTGCCAATAGTATAAGAATGCATTATTTGAAGAAGGATTTATGAGTTTCAGAATCCTATTCTAGGTCATATGGAATCAAAATTTGAAATCACTCATTTATTCTTGGGGAGCTCTCTTTATGGTAGTGAACTATTCCAAGAGTGACAGGTAATCACTCTTGTCTTCAAATTGTTTACAAATCTTTTCTCCTAACTTATCCCAAGTGGTTATAGTACCAACACTTAACCCTCGAAACCATTGAAGTTCTTTTCCCTTGAAAAAGGTAGCAAGAAGTATAACTGTAATGTTGTCCTCCATGATATTTTGTACTGCACAAATGTTGGCTACATCAATAATATGTTCCACTGGAGTAACGTGAGTTTCCCCCATGTAGAAGGGTAAAATTTTGAGTGCCGCAACATGTAGAGGGTCATGTTGAGACAATAGAAGAGGACTGCTTGCATTGAAAGGGGGGAAATGTGGTTCCTCACAATATCAATGAGAGGTTGATTGTTCCTGGGTGGAGGAAACCTTCTGTAAGTAGGAGTTAAATGACACTTACGAGGTGATGTTGCAAGGGGTGATGTTGAGATGCCTCTTTTCCTTCTCCTTAGATGAGACAAGGATAGTTCGATATGCTAATAATTTACTTACTTTGAATAATTTAATGCACTGAGATTTGAAATCCAAAGGTATAGAGTTATCAGGTACTTTGATTTTTAGAAGTGAGAAGAGAAGTACCAACTCGGTCCCACTGAGCGTGCCAAAAACTGGTGTCGCTAAATCATTGCACCCTCCAAATGGTCAGTGTGAACATGACGTTCAGTATGATTGGGAACCATGGGATCACCTCTCAAGCTGTGGGACTTGGGCTTGAGGTGAAACTCTAGAGAAGGCCAACTTCTTCTTCCTAAACTAAGTGTAGTACTACTCCTAGTGTAATAAAATGGTTATCTTGTCCTATGCTAACATTTTCATGGGTTTTAGGGAAAGATATTTACAAGAAATGAAACTATACTAGGGGTGGTGATGCACCAAATAAAGGGTGTTGTGAGACTCAAGAAGGGTTAACTTGAAGAGGCTATTGTGCACCACAAGAAAATTTCACCTAATGCAACTTAGAGAGGATAAACGGTAGACCATAGACTAAGAAGGATGCATTCCCTTTGTTAATCTTCAATCAAATATTGGCATATCAGTCTTCCAGTGAAGAATTTGAGAAGGGTGAACAAGAACCACAATTTAAATGCATACATTACTCCACCACATGATAAGCACAGAACTCCAAGAACCTACAATAGAGGAATGGAGTTATAAAGAGGAGATATCCTTTGATCACCATATGATTCTTGTTTATTTTCAACTGTATGATTTGATCACAATTATTTCCTTATCTCTCCCAAGTCACAGGAAGGGTCCCCAAAGTTATTTGGGAACCATAAATTTTATGCAGAGATTCATCCCTCAATTCGCGACATTAGCTAAGCCACTAACAACCATGTCACAACATTGGCAAAGGCCAAAACGGGATCAAAACCATGCAGGTATTTATAGCTCCATGGAAAAATGTCATGATACTCTTGAAATTTTTTGATGAAATCTTATTTATCTTCGGAAGTACACACTTTGTCAATATTCATAAACTTTTCATTCGCTACCTCAACTTCCTCAAAATATTCTTCTTTGACTACCATGTTAGAGCTTTGTCTTTTGGCTTGATCATCTGAATTGAAAATGGATTCTAGAGAAACTAAAAATTTTGGTAGCTTGTTTCTTTTCAATTGTATGATTTGATCACCATATGATTCTTGTAACTTATCTTGAGTTTTTTTAGAAAACTCTACCTCTTATTGTAGGAAAAGGATAATTTGTTTGTCACTATCGAACACTTTGCAACTACTCACATTATTAGGAAATCTAGGTCAAACCACCATTTTGATGGATTGCCACCCTTCTTTTATGATATTAATAGGTACGTCGTATTGCGAGCCAATTATAGCAAGCCTATCAACATCTTGATTCTAATTTCTAAGAATTACATGGATCCCAAAAGCTTTGAAATCATCAATCAAATCCTATATTTGGTTCTTGTATGATCTTAAAATATTATTTTTGTATGCACTGTGTGCCATCACCTGATGAAAAACTAACTCACTGTCTCCGAAAAAAGTCAGGGCTTTGATTCCCTTCTTCTGAGCTAGTTGGATTCCTTTCACAAGGGCCTCATATTCAGCAACATTATTAGTGCAACTGAATTGCAATTAGAAAGATGAGAAGTGATTATCTCCCTTTGGAGAAATTAACATAACACCAACACTGGATCCATTCTTACTTCTCGAGCCATCAAAAAACAATTGCCACAATCCTTCATAATTGCTTGGTGTTTTGACAAGTTGTGGTATGATCATAATTTCTTCATGAATGAAGTATGTACCCAATTTAGTCTCTTCCAACAGAAGAAAACCAAATTATTCCTCTGCTAACATATCAACGTAGGGATCATACTGATGATCTCCACTTACTTCATCCATCATATTATCGGTGACGTCTTCAACAAGAGTGGTCGGTTCATGATCAACATCTTCTTCTTCTGGATCACCGATGGTGTAATTCCCATTTATAGGACTAATAATGTAGGGTTCTACATCATTATGGAATATTGGTTCCACCCTTATAGTCACTTTGGTTCCGTATCGAGTCCTAAGAATCACATGTGACCAATCAGCTGATAGATAACTGCCCATCTTGGCAGTGAAATCTCATGATAGGTAGATGGAAAAGAGAGGAGGGAGATCAATGACTGATATGTCTTGGGTGAATGATAAACTCGGGAATGCATGGATGGTAAGTTGAAGTCCTTTGATAAATCCAATAGTTTTAATGGTTGTGTCATCTACCTGAACAACTCCTCTTGCAACTGGAATATATCGTATGCCTAGTATATCTATAATTTGTTTGGGCATGAATGAGCTAATGGAAAAAGAATCGATCATGAAATTATACACCAGGTGGTCACCAATGATGATGGAAATATAGAATGGTGGTGGTTTGTTCACATTAGGAATAATTTTTCCTTCCAGTTGACCAAAATGTGTACCAGTTGTTGTTCCATGACCTGATGATCAGTCAGTCGTACCAAAACTATTTAGAGCCTCTCGCAATGAATTTCTTTGAGAAGGAATTGAGAGTGCATCCCACATGGTAATGCTAAGGTTGGTCTTCTTCATCTGTTCTACTATGCTGAAGGGAATTGCTCCAAATTTTTTTACACTTCTTTAGTTGTTATAGTCCTCTTTTGGAAAGTACTTTTTGGGTACTATGATGCTCGATGAACCATCTTTCCTTGCAGCTTGGCTAGCAGGTGTTTTTGGTGACTTCTTTCCCACATCTTTATCAACTGCTACTTATAGTTGAGGATGTGGAGTGGATGATTAATAAGATTTGAAATGTTGAGGTTCAATTGCTCTACTTTTGGAACAAGTGTTTGCCGCCATTGATGAGGAATTTGTATTCAACCCACAAAAATATTATGCTTGCCTATTTAACAAAGTGGTTTCTTCAGGTTCCTTCATTTCATCTGTTATTTCCTACATAGATAAATTTTTTATTGGCCTGGAGGGGAAGATATGCTTTGGACCATAAGGACCTAGCTAAGAACTCTATTGGGGTAAATATTTTGATTGTGTGGTTAATAATAAGGATAACACCATTCGTAGTCTTGAACTAGATTATTCTAGATAGGTACTATGGCTCTTGATGAGCTAGCTGCAAGAGGGTTCTGAAAGTTTAAAGCCCTTAAATTCGTAGCTTGATTTGTAGATTGATTTTGAGGCTGATTGTTCCCTTAAAAGGAGGACGGTTAGCCTGATACTACTGGTTTTGTGGCTGGTATGGATGGTTATATTGAATTTTTTACCTCTTGAATGCAACGACCTCATTCCCAAAAGTTTGCAGCAGTGACTTGACTTAAAATAGGTCATTTGAAGAGGCAGGAGAAGACTGAACTAGTTTCTTAGAGGCTATTGGAATAGGACAAATGGTAGGCTAATTGTTTGTAAGATCCGGAGAGAACGAAATCAGCAGTGATGGAGATATCTTTCCAGCCTGAATCAAGGAATTCTCCTCTCTTATAAAAACTTCGTGGGCATTAGGTAGTGTAGTCCCTCCCATGGAATGGATCATAACTACTACATCACTATTTAAGGCTTGAAAATAATACAAGAATGCATTATTTGAAGAAGGCTTTATGAGTGTCTGAATCCTATTCTAGGTCCTTTGGAATCGGAAGTTGAAATCACTCATGTATTCTTGGGGAGCTCTCTTTATGGTAGTGAGCTATTCCAAGAGTGAAAGGTGATCACTCTTGTATTCAAATTGTTTACAAATATTTTCTCCTAACTTGTCCCAAGTGGTTATAGTACCAAAACTTAACCCTCGAAACCATTGAAGTTATTTTCCCTTGAAAGAGGTAGCAAGAAGTCTAACCGTAACGTTGTCCTCCATGATATTATGTACTACAAAAATGTTGGCTACATCAAGAATATGTTCCAATAGAGTAACGTGAGTTTTCCCCATGTAGAAGGGTAAACTTTTGAGTGCCGCAATAGGTATAGGGTCACGTTGAGACAATAGAAGAGGATTTCTTGCATTAAAAGGGGGGAAAACGTGGTTCCTCGCCATATCAACAAAAGGTTGATTGTTCATGGGTGGAGGAAACCTTTTGTAAGTAGGAGTTGAATGACCCTTACGAGGTGATGTTGAGATGCCTCTTCTCCTTCTCCTGAGATGAGACAAGGATAGTTCGATATGCTAATAATTTCCTTACTTTGAAGAAGTGCTTGTCTAAATTCTTTGAATAAGTTAATGCATCGAGATTCAAAATCCAGAGGTATAGAGTCTCCAGGTAATTTTAATTTTGGAGTTCAAGATTTTGGATATTCGGAGGTTTTAGGAACCAAAGAATGTGAATAGTGTCACAAGCCCAAAGACACAAAGGTCTGAAACCTGAAGTCCAAATTTCAGACTTTATGGTTTCAGTATTTCAGAGCATTTTGGATCTTAGAAGGATAAAAATTACCCAAAACCCCGAAACCCAAACCCCCAAAACCTTGAAACCTGAAACCTGAAAAGCCAAAAATGCTAAAAACGCCAAAAACACAAAGGTCCAAAACTTGAAGTTTGAATTTCAGACTTTTGGGTTTCGACATTTCGGAACATTGATGCCCAGTCTCATTATATGTGTTTTGCACAGCGAGAACTCTATACCTCTGGATTTTCATTTACGTGGGGAGAAAAGTGAAGACCAGAACATTGAAGGATTTTGTCTCATTATTTGCGTTTTGTACAGTGAGAAATCCAAATCACTCAATCCTCAAAGTGTATAAATTTCAGACTTTGGGCCTTTGTGTTTTCTGAATTTCTTGCTTAGCTCAAGCCTGAGCCTTTTCTCCTTCCTCACTTGGCCAACATGACCCCCAAACTTTAGTGAATCCCTTTTTGAGCTCTCCTCCATAGCTTGGAAATTTTTTACACTTTAGAATCATCATGCCTTTGGCTCAACAACTCATTACTAACTAGATCTTGACCCCCTGTGATCATTTCATTTCATTCTCCTGCCAATCTAAGCCTTTACTTGCCAATGTGAACTCCCATTGCCAAATCGATGCTTCTTTTTTCTCTCTGTGAGGTCATGTTTGTCCAATTTTTCCTGAGGGAAGAAATTAGATTTTTTTTTTGCGGCTAACATTGCCTCCTGCTTGCTACGTGGAAGATCAGTTTCTTTGAAGTATCCATTGGGCACAGAGTCACTATATAAATCAATTTGACCCTGCTAAATTTGATACTTAGAGACTGCCCGCAATCGATGAACTTGAACCTACTCTATTGTCTACACTCTCAAAGATCATAAGAAAAGATAAAAAATAAAATTTTTGAGATTAGAAAATTGTCTTCACGTGATCCTCTCTACAACCTTGTTCTGGGAGACTGGAATGGATTGTCTCGAAACCTAATTTTAAATGCTATGTATTTGTTATATCTTGAGGATTGCAATTGTTCCCTATAGTTGTGAACTCCTTCTACATGCGGAAGGCCTATTGCAACACCATGTACTGTATTTGGAGAAACATGAACCCAAAAACTTATACAAAATAGAATATCATACATGCCTAAGTAAACATGTAGAGTGTGCCAAAGCACTTGTTATGCTGAAAGCAAATCCTACTCTTACCCTACACTAACTGTAAACAGAGAAGATATCAGACAAATCTTTTCACTGGTAGTGTAAAGTAGCTTCCTTTCCTTACAACTTGCAGCCATGTGGATAATTCAACATTGGTCATGGCTATAAAAATGAGTGAAAAATTTTCATGGACCCAATTTTCCACTTAAATTCTCAAGGTATCAACTGGACATAAAACAAACACACCTTTTGAATGATCCACAAGGGACTCTTGGAGATGTTGTAACTGATATAGTTGATCCTTGGTACTATGAAGCTCACCCTCATGTTTGGAGGTGAACATGACTGGTGGTGGAAACTATGGTTTTAGCTCCACTGAAGCTAAGTATATGATAGGGCATGGCTTGAATCACCGAGTGTACCCAGTGCTCTTAATTGGAATTTTAAAAAGAAAATATTTAAGCAAAATTCCCTGGAAAAGGTGTCTGTCTATAAATGGATCCTATTTGTCTTGCACATCTACATACAACTGAAGCGTCACCTTGGTGGAAGGTATAGGAGAAATTATTTCCTCATGATCATTTCCCTTCGTGGAAATATAGAAATCCTCCTTGTCTGACATGCTCTTTGGAAGATTCAATCCCTCCAATCTTGGCTTAAGAGGAATCTTATGAAGGATAGGTTGCTCTTGCATGTGTTCCTCTTTGGAAATGGACTCTTGTGCTTGGAAAGTGGATGATGGTGGAGAAAATGACGTGATCTCCATGGGATCCTCATCGTTGAAACAATCCTCCATGTTCGACAGATAATTTTCCTCCTTATTTTCCTGCTCAACCTCCTCCATAGTGGGAGCATACTCCTCTTCTTTTGGATTTGAAGCTATTTCTTCTTCCCCTCCTGATGATTTTACAGCTTGTGTTTGATCAAAATTTTGTGAAAATAAAGTTCCCTCGTGAATGTTACATTCTAAACACTCTGATTGTTGATCATCCTTAACCTGTTCTTGTTCGGAAACTCTTACAACCAAATCAACCTTCACCACCTGCTCTTTTTCTACCTTGACCTCCTCCGAGGGTTTTACCAGTATAGGAATTTTTTTAATTCCAAATTTTAGAGCCACTCTCACCAATTTTTTCATCATTTGTTCCTTGTTCGGCTCTTCTCCTTATTGCTCCTCTCGAATGATTTTTTGGGTTTCTTCTCGACATGGACTCGGGATTACAAGAGGAGTGGTGGGTGGTTTTCCAAAAAGAAATTGTTTTGTTGGTGGTGGAGATGATGGAATGAGTTTAAATTTTTTTTCCTATGGAGGGGAATTGGGTTTGGAAGGGAAAAGGGAAGAGAAACTAAGGTCAGGTGAGAGAGTAGAGATGAAGAATGGGAATCCACATCCGGAGAAAAAACAAGAAACTTGGGGATCAAGGCTCTAACTAAAATGGTGTGACTTGTGGAGTGGAGAGAGTATTGTGGGATGGAAATACAAGGGTTTCCCATTGACAGGATTGAGTGACATTGTTTACAAAAGCTCCCATCTCTTGGATCCAATCTGTGAGACTTGGAAACGTCTCAATAATGAAATCAAGCTTCTCATGTGGGATGTAGTATTTTGGAATAGGACCTAATAATGGACAAGGGGTCCTAAAACCAATCTTACATGCCTATATCTAAGACAGCCCTTTGATGCACCATTTTCGCCTCTAATTTTTACACTTTCAATTGTAACTCATAATCCTCATGTGTAGAATATCCTCCATAATCTACATATTCATGACCTTGAAAATCTCCATAATTTGGTGGGTAGATAAAATCCTCCGCTCTTTGGTCATAGGAATATGCATATTGATTTTCATCATAGAATGGTTCCAGAGGTGGATGATAAGAACTTGATAATATTTGCTGCAAATGTGGAGGTACCTTTGAATGACACTGTTGTTTTTGCAAATGTTAATTCCAATGTGGGAATGAAGTCATGACTGCAAGACTTCATGAAATGAAAGAAAATTGAAAGGATGGAAGAGAGAAAAATGGATGGTGAAGAAAATGAACATTTGGTACTTAGAGAAATGGGTTTGTTACCCAGATAAAGTCACGAGTTGTGTTTGCATGTGTCTCCAAAGATAATGATTCCATTAAGAGCACAAAATATTGATGAAATGGAATGAATACCTGTATGCACACCATGAAGGGCTCAAAAAATGGATACATGTTGAATTGGTAGTGCTGCAAATGATCTCTGAAATCTTGAAATTCAGAACCTGGCTTGCTAAAAAACTCCTAAAATCCCGAAGTGATTGAAAATCTGAAACCCAAAGTGCACAAGAGTTCCAAACTTTGAATTGAGGAAACCCCGAAATCCGAAGTCCGAAGCAACCCATGAAGTTTGAAATTTGAAAACCTCTGAAATCCTGAAATCCCAAAACCCAAAATTTAGAAAGGTCCAAAAATGGAAAACCTCCAAAATCCTGAATCCCAAAATCCTAAAATTTGAAAAATCCTGAAATTATGAAAAATCAAAATTTCAGAAAACTAAGGACACCCTTTTGAAGTTTAGGCCCTTATCTATATAATAATGAAATTTGGACTTGTTTTGACCAAGTTAAACCCTCCAAAATTAATTTCAAACTTTGACCCTACTTCTGGAACCTCTGAAATACAAAAATGACAACCTCTGAATTCCGAAATGCAAGGAAAGCTCTAAAAATGTATTCTTTGAACTTAGGCTTGAATGTGACCTTGGTCTACGATAAAACAACTTTGTTAAAAAATGAAAATTTGACTTCTTGAATTTGTCCCACTGGGCGTGCCAAAACTGTTATGGTGAAATCACAACACCCCCCAAATTTCCCATTTTGAGATGGGGCATTCTGTGTGATTGCATAAAATGGAGCTATCATGAGTGTCGGACATTGCAAAATGAGATAGCTCTTCGAAGAATGTCGGTTCCTGCTCCTAACCTACCTGCCACCAGCTACTCCTATTGTAGGAAAACTACTAACTAATCCTAATCTAATGTTTCCAAGAGGACATGGAGAAAGAAGGATTGAATGAAAGAAACCTACAGTACGAGCGATGATACATAAAGAAAGGAGTGCTAATCACTTTCCCCAGCCTTGCAAAATGGAGAAACAAAGAATCTTGGGAAGGTTGAACAAATTCAACACAAACCCAAAATGCAAACATTCACCATTTCATGGTAAACACAACCACCAAACCTGCAATAGACTAGAAATACACATAGATCCTACAAACAAAATGAGAGGTATGATGTAAACAATAAAACATAGAGACTGGACAAGATGCAACAAAATATGTTTTATTGCTCCATAGAAGTTTACATCGTACAATGCTATAACAAGAAGAGGCGTGAAGCCATCACAAGATTTGAAGAAGGCTTGAATCCTCAAGAAGAATGGGGTGCATGGGAGGAGAGAAAATTACCAACCTTTTGCACAATGCAACCCCTTATAATTTATAGAGGAAGAAAATGAGGAGAGAGAGGGAAGAAAATACAAAATTGCACTCCAATCTCCTAAAAAATCCATCATTTTCATTGTGGGAGTGATAGGAAAGTCTGAAAAGTCCATACTCCATGGTACCTTGCTTGTTGGGGAAGAAAGGAAGCCTATACCTCATCATTTTGGTAGGTGAGAAATTTGAAACCATTATTCTAAAATGGAAGACTGTATTTCCTCATTTTGAAATAGTTAACCTTATTAAAATTAGGAAATCTAGTTGTTTTTGTCTAGAGGACACTGAGATCTTTCCAAAAAGTTTGATTTTGTGCAAATCTGAGCTCCCAGTTAAAATTTATGGCCATTTAAAGATGAGGGTGCTATACTGCAGTAAATACGAGTGGTTGATCTACCTCTTCGAACTCTTACATTACGTCGTAACCACATGAAGTCTAAAATTTTAGACTTTGGTAATTCATAACTTTGGGCTTCAGAGATCACTATCACTATTCATTTTCTTGAGTTTGTGAAACCTCTGAAATACCAAAACATTGAAGTCCAAAACTTAGACTTCAGGTTTCAGGCTTTAAGTTATGATTTACGTGCACTGGGGCTTTAATGTTTCGAAATGCCGAAACACTGAACTATAAAATTTGGACTTCAGGTTGCTGACCTTTTTTTTTTGGGGTTTTGGGATTTTCAAGATTTTTGGGTTTCAGGTTTCAGGGTTTCGAGTACTTTTCATTTGTCTAAGAGCCAAAATGCTTCAAAATGCTGAAACCCTAAAGTCTGAAATTCAAACTTTGGATTTTAGACCTTTGTGTCTTTGGGCTCGTGGCACTGTTCACCTACATGGGTTCTTGAAATCTCTGAATCTCTGAAATCCCAAACTCTGAAATTTAGAGTTTGAGTTTCAAACTTCCTTCTCCCCTCTTCGTGCTTCTTTTTGCTGAGTCCCCGAAGTTCTTGTGTCATTGAACTCTGAACTTGGAGTTAACCTCGAAAATGGAGTTAACCCCAAAAACCCCATGAGCGAGCCCTTTCGGACTTCAGACTTTTGGGATTTTGGGTTTTTGACTCATTTTTTGCGTTTTGTGCGGTGAGAAATCCGAATCGTTCAATCCAAAGTCCAAAAATTTTGGACTTCGGGCCTTTGTGTTTTCTAAATTGCTTGCTCGACTCAATTCTTGAGCCTTCGCTCCTTCCTTGCTTGGCGGACATGACCCCCCAACTTCAGTGAGTCCCTTTTCAAGCTCTCCTCCATAGCTCGACCAATTTTTACATTGCTAAATCCTCATGCCTTTGGCTCAATGAGTCATTAATTACCCGATCCTGACCCCTTGTGATCATTTCATGTCATTCTCCCGCCAATCCGAGCCTTGACTTGCCAATGCGAGCTCCCTTGGCCAAATCAATTCTTCTGTTTTATCTCTATGAGGTCATGTTTGTCCAATTTTTCCTGAGGGGAAAAATTGGATAACAAGAACCTTAGGAAAGATAAATATATTATGCACAACATACCATAAAATAGTAAAAAGGAAGACTTATTTCTGAATAGCTATTGCTTTTTTTCTTGTACATTCCTTTTCACTATTTTTTGGTCTTCTATGCATAATCTCCACATATTTTGTTAAAAAATATTCTTTAACTACTTCTTACAAACTTGTTCAAAGTAGCAACTTGTAGGTATTTAGGTTTTTCTATAAGTATTTTCCTGCATCAAGTGTTAAAATATAATTTTTTAATGCAGAGATTATAAGAAAAAATTCAACAAGTTAGCCAAGAAAGTAGTAGAAGGTTACCTACACAAAATTATCCTAAAAATGCAAAAATTGGTCATTGAAGGAATCTTGGGACATGTTCAATCCACTAATAGATGAGGGTAAGTTTATTTGAAAAATATTAATCATAATAATTTTGAATTTTTATATAATTTTTGGAAACTTACATTTAATTTTTTAACTTTATTATTTCACAACACATGTCATGTAAATGCAAATTGTAGAAAATGTAGGAGGTAAATTCTAATTTATGACTTAATCATACTTTGTTTAGTATGTATTACCATATTTTGTAGTGCAAAATTATATGATTAATTTATTTAAAAGGTTGTACTAATGAATTTTGTATTTTTAAATTATTTGTAGGCCTACATGATAGAAAATTAAATCATGTAATAGGTTGATTTACTACTGGGAAAGTAGTAATGTTCTTGGTCAACCAAGTTAGTAGTAATATGTTGTGGAGAAATGAATATAATAGGGGAAAAGGTCGCAAAAACCACAGGTTCCTTGGGCTTCATGAGCACATACGCTCACTTTGTAAGTATCATGATTTCAATTAATTTCCACTACTCATTTTAAAAAAAATTCATTACATTTGACACTTTAAAGCTACTTGAACACGATATAATGAGATGGTTTTGATACATAGGGGATACCCTAAATTTGACCTTATGTGACACAAAAGATTTTTTTTATAGGAAAAATAGTAATGCTATACGCTTTAGAATACTATAAGCATTATTGCCCCCTTTTGAAAATGTTTATTTATATCCCCAATATAGTTATAGAAATGATAAAGATATATATTATAGTAATAAGTTTTTCAAATACATGTCAGTAGTAGATTTTTTGGCTGACTATATAGATATTATAGAGTCGACTGTATGAAAGCTCCATAACTAACTGTATGAACACTCTAGAGATAACTATATGAGTAATCCAAAGCTTAGTACTTTGTAGATGATTCTATGAATACACTAGAGTATACTATATGATTATATGTAATTAGATTTTAATTACTATTAATGAGTTCAAATGTTTGAATTAATTTTTCTAATAGGAGTAAGACTATGGGAAGCTTATCCAACATTGGCATAAGAAACAATTTGATAAGTATGGATATATTTATCTGCAAAAAGAAATGCCTATGAAAGGATTCCAATCTCTATGGGTACACTCCTTATATTCACCATATAGTATTTACAAATTATTTCTATTTTTTCATATTTAGTTTTATGATATTTTTAACATTTTTTTTAATGTTATGTAGGTGAAACACGATGTTGCCACTAACATTTAGTGGATATACACCTCAAAATTTCAATGGGAGGACAAGGACTATTGGGTTTCTTCCAGCAATGCTGTAGCAAGTAGAAATGTCGATATTAGAGAGTGTTCAAGAGGTTTTAGTGATACAACAATTCAGAGTGATGTTACATAAGTCGTTTGGGATTAACACTAGGGGTAATGTAGATGAAGATATAGGCCCTAATGTATAGGGTCAACCATGGTAATATGACATGTGATTTATTATATTGACCCAAATGTATAGGGTTAAATATGATATATTGCCTTTGTAACTAGTTTTTTAAATCATTATAATTATAAATTTTTTAGTTTTTCTAAGATGTTTATTTTATTATTATTATTATGTTACAAAATATTATTATTATTTAATTTATTATTAAATTTTTTAATTAATAATATGTGAATCAATTTTTAACTTCTCATAATTTCATATTTTGGTCTACAATGTTACAATTAGGATTATCATCATGATTATATAATTAAAAATATATGATTGATAATATTAAATAATTAACACATTTTAATTTTTTTTATAAATATCATTATAATGATTAAATTTGAAATAGTGTCATAATTATTGTCCTACTCAAAGTCACAAATGAAGTAAAAAAATAGTGTCAACAAGAAAGTCACAATTAAATCTAAAGAGACTTCTAATGTGAAGGTTTAAGTCATAATTTTAGTGAAATCTATAGTCACCATTATAGTAAAAAAAACAATGTCAATCATTAATCATAGTTTATGTCACAGTTTAAGTAAAATTTACAGTCAAACTTTAATTAGAATTCACACCGACCTTTAGTTGTAGTTTATGTCACATTCAAAGTCAAAAATAAGTTTCATTTTAAGTCAAATTTTATGTCATGTTTTATAGTGAAATCTAAGTCTTCATTTAACGTGAAGTTTAGAAGCACTTCTAAATTTGAGGTTTAATGCACAATTTAAGTCAAAGTTATAGTCGCAATTATTGTTGAAATTTTAATCAATTATTAATCACAATCTACGTTGATGTTTAAGTCAAAGTCAAAGTCACAATTATAGTTGAAACTTATGTCTTAACATCACACTAACATTTATAGAGTTTGATATAAATGTGCAACATTAACAAAATGTATATGTCGATGTTAAGATGATGTTTTGAAAATGGAATATAATGTTTCAATTTTAGTCATCCTTATGTTACATTTGCAAGTAAAATTGTGTCTTTAGTCATGTGATTTGGAATTCAAAGACTTAAAGATGACTCAATGGTATGTACATGGAAATGGGGGACCAAATTGGGGTCAAAAGTGGCCACTTTTCTGAAATAAAAAAAATATGGACTTTCACAAGGAATTTGACATGTCTATGCTAAAAATTTGACAATTTTATAAGAACAAGAATTTTATTTCTCGAAATCTAGTTTCCAAACTAGTTTTTTAAAAAAAATGGTGGATACTAAGAGGGTGAAATGTGGTGTGCACATAAATTGGTCATGTTTTTATTTCAAAAATATAACATAGTGTCATGTGTGCACCCCTCCCCCCGCTCCCGCTGCCCCCCCCCCCCCCCCCCCCCCCCCCCCCACCATTTTTGTAGTTCCATAAATTATTTTACAAATCCATTTAGTAGAAAGTTCGCTAAGCTCATCTATTAGGTGCCATCATTTTTGTAATCTTTCAATAAATGTATTAATTTTTTACTAATTTTCAAAGGGGACACATTCTCAAAATGAAAAATATCATGTGCACACCCCCATAATTTTGACAAAAAAATCAAAATTAAAAAATACTTTTTGTGAATTTGTTTGGAATGGAGCCTAGATCATGTCAAATTAATGTTTTTGAAAATTGGAAGAGCAAATCAAAAAGTTATTTAGAAAAAACTATATGTGTGTTTTGGTGAAAAATGAAGACAATATCAAAAGAAATTAAGGATGAAAACCTTACACTATTAAGATTTTAGAAAGAAATACATCGACACGAATCTAAGACAGAGTTTGGCATTGATGTTGTTCGTTTTTTGAATTATTGTCTTAAAACATGTGAGAAAATGAGGCGTACACCTGAGATTCTTATGTTTTTTTGTAAAACATGGATTCAGTAATGAAATATACAATCCGACCCTTAGGCTTAGATATCCGAGCCAAAGGGTGTGTGGTTTCCAAGCCAAAGAAAACAAAATGGGCTTGCGTTATGAATGTTATAACACGAGTGTGTTATGGCTTAGAAATTCTAAGCCATAACATGAGCATATTATAATATGCTCATTTCATAACATAGTCACATTATAACATGACCGAGTTATAATATGCTTGCGTTATGTATAAAATGGTCAAAATAATAGATTTTGACCTCTTTTTTGTTTCCCATCTCCATACACATGCCCTTAAGGGAAACTTAAATTGTGACTTATTTTCATCAAAATGATGTAGTGTATTTTGGGCCTATAAATATCAAAATCAATTACTATATTTTTACAACTAAATATTTGTCACTTTGGGTTATCTTTTATGGTTGTTGGCATGATGAGAATTGCAAGCTAATGGAATCCACCATATATGATATGATATATATAACTGATTATAAAAGGAAGGAAATAAGAGGAAATTGGGATATCGCTTTCTATCTACTACTTAGACAAAAAGGAACACTTGAGTGACTACGTTTTATGCTACATTATTCACTGCATAGGAAGGAAAAAAATTTAATTGCTTCATCACGATCACATTAACTTGGGGGAATAAGTATATTGCTATTCAAACTCTGAATCTAAATACATGCACAACTGATATAACATAAGAGAATCCTGAATGCTTTCAAGGGACATGATTCTATCAGCACATGCACAGGGTGCATCTACACATGACACACAGCACACTACACTAGCTACCAAGACTACATGTTTGAGCCTGAAAAAGTAGCACATCCGATATGGTTTGAAAATCACATTAGAGGGTGACTGTCGAGGTTAGTTCAACTCAAAGCACTATGCATTACTTTTATTTATACTAATGTTTTCTTGAGCCTTGTACAAAAGTGGATATCGAATTGTTTTGTGAGTATAGGTGCGGAGCCCAAGGTAGAACTTCTAAAGCGAAGTGAACATGTGACATAGAGGAAAGGTTATGCATATATGAGTTGATTCCCTCTTTAGAAAATTGAACATGATCAGAATATCAATCACTCTCCTTCTAGTACACTAGTACTTTCATATCAGACACTTTAAAACCCGGGGCACTATTGTCTATACTCAAGATGTAAGTGGGTTCATAGAAAAAATATCGATGATAAATGGAACATAGGAATATCCAATGACGTTGAACATTGTAAACTAAATGTGACACATGGCACCGACCATGATTTTTTTGTTAAAGCGGCAAAGTTTGCCGAGTAAGGTTAACCCTATACTTCAAATGTCATCATAGAATAACTTAAATAATATTAGCCGCGAAGGTAAAAGAAGGTATTGTAAGAAGCCTCATGATTAAATTTGCTTTAAGGAAAATAGTAAAAAATCACGGATAAATAACCCCGGAGAGATTAAATTTAATACTTAGGTTTATAGGCCTCAAAATTTCCCCCATTTACAAAGACTATTAAATGTAAAAATCTAAATTAACAAGTTGATGTCTAGCCTACATTTAGGAGTGGAAAGAGACTACTAATTTTGATGGTGGATTTAAAGGAAACCACAAAACAAGTATGGGTCAGGATTAACTTAATCAACTCACACAGGAATGATGATCTATACATTTAAGGGATTCATGCAGAGACTACTAAAATTAATTTAATATGGAAGATACAGAATGCAATTTTTTGTGGTTTTTAAGATAACTTACAACTTACACAGGTGGTCCCATATCAAGGGAAGGAGCCCATGTGATCCTTATAAATGATTATCTCTCACCCACCCCCACCTGAATTTTTGTAGACTTCGACAATCTTTTCCCTATGAGATTAAGTAGAACAAAGCTAAGCCCTTGCATGAAGGAATTAAACTTCCAACCCTATTTTCAAGTATAGCTCCAAGGAAGCCTTTATTTACTTGTCGATTTTTGTATCACTTTCATTCATTTCTCTGTCTTTGGAAGGTGCAAGTTAATGGAAGTAGTTCAGAAGAGGAGGATAACTTCATGAGAGAGGAAGGGATATATAACTTGGGATGGATACACACATCACCCAAAGTCATTTATTTTATTTTTTTCTCCATTTCTATCATACCCTCTTCAAGGGTTGTCAATTTCTCACTTTATTGTAAACATAGATTCTTAAAGATTTACCCATTTGGGTATTTTACATTTTTCTTAAAAGATCAAATTAAAAAAATTAAATAATTGTAGTATTTGCATGTTTTTCCTTTTCTAATATGAGTAGATATACACCACTTAAATTTCCCCCTTTTTGATATACAGTATGTGCCTTACACACACACACACACACACATGTGTCACTATTACACACACAGTTTGCACACATGACACACACACACACATTGTGCACACACTACACACACACACACACACATGTTATTTGTATGCTTGTATATATAATATATGTCCAAAATATTTCATTTCTTGAAATAAAATATACCCGATAATGGGAAACCACATATTATTACATGTGTCCTGTGTGTGTGATAGCATGCTGTGTGTACATATTTAATTTATAGAGTTGACATATTTTTCCAGAAATTTTATAAATCGCGTGCATAATAATCTTAAGTATAGACTACATCCTTAGCATTTATAGGATTATTTCGCGAAAATTATTAAAATTTGTGGGGGTTTTGGTACCCCCGCCCTCTTTTGATATTAATAAGTATCGAATGGTGGGGAGGGTTCGCAATAAAAAGCTACCCACCCCTAGAAATCCCATAATACATTTATGGGGTGGGGGTGGGGTCGGCGACCCCTAAAATTTATTTTTTCTTACCTAAACACTACACTATGGCGGCCTAGTCGCTTCACAATAATAAAACACGGTCTTAGTGTTCAAATTTCTAAAGATTTAATATACTATGTAACCCTCACTTATAACAGTTTTCTTTACTGTGAATAAGTATTAATTATTATTACTAATAATAATAATAGAATATATATTAATATATATTTAAATTATTTCTTATTTGTATTTAAATAAAATCCATGTATTATAATAAAATATGCTAATTAATATAAAAATAAATTTTAAATATACAATATTTATAAATAATTTTTATAACTAGGTCTCTAAATAATAATAAAGATGAAATATTATATACTCTAATTTTACTTAGTTTTAGAATTTTATAATGACTACTTAATATAATTTTTTTTTTTTTTAGAAAATAGAAAAACAATAAAATAATAAAAAAATTAATTGTTAAATTGATAATATATGCTATATATTTAATAAAATATAATTCTAAGTATTGTAGTATAATATTTTTATAATAGTAATTGGGTTTTTTAGAGGACACTCCTCATACAATTCAAGTATTATAGTGTAAATTATTTAAAGGTATTAATTATAATGTTATAGTAAGATATAATTATATATGGAATGATTATATCCATAGTTACAATATATCTTATTATTTGGTGGAAATTTTTTGTCTTAAAATTTGATAATTAATTTTAATTTTTGTTTAATATATTATTTTTTATATAATAGCAATATAATTTTTTTAATTTTTTACAATTTATAAATAAATAAATGTTATGTATTTCAAACAACTAATAAAGCTATCAAACAAACATTTCAGTTAAATCAATCACCGAAATTATTAGTATATAATACATTTTATAATAGACTAATGTTCCTTATTCTATATAAGTCCAAACAATCAATGCAAATATTAGGAAAACCTTCATTTAAATCAATGTTAGGTTGTTTGTATTTTAACTATTAGTTTTTGTCAGTTACTCAAAGTTCAATTTTATTTAGTATGATAATAACATATATTTTGTCATTTCTGGAACCTATTTATAGGGATCCTAGTTTTATATTCAAAACAACTTACACAACTGTCAATATAATGTTTGAGCAAAATAAATAATGAGATTCTTGGTACGTTGTACTTTTTAATAATGCAAAGTTCCTATTTTGTATAGTCTCAACAATTACAATAACTAATACAGTAGCTATGAAAAATTCAAATTAAATTTATCTATAAGAAATCTAGTTCTATATTCCCAACAACTAATACAACTATTTTGGGAAGATGCTTGAGCTAAACCAAATCCTAGATTTACAGTACATGATATTTTTTTAATAATATAAGGTTTACATTTCTTTAATGTAAATAACTAATATATTTAATATGATAAGCTTGACTTAACTATTTTAATAATTATTTGTGTTTTACTAGAAACAATATTTTATATAATATATTAATTTTAGTTCTTACTTAATATGTAATTTATGAAAGATAAAAAGTACAATATTTTAATACATAAATCTATTAATTTGTATATATATTTATATACACATTATCATATAATACATATAAATTTTACTTCATGGTTAATATCTCCTTTAATCCGTATTTAATATCTAATTTACCTGATTTTATAGTCCACATTTAATATCTCCTATGGTCCAGATTTAATATCCTATTTACTTGGTTTTAGATTTTTGTTTTAAAAAAAAAATCTTTTAGTCATAAACAATATATTTGCTCCAGTCATTTTCTTTAGTCATAATCCATATATTTGCTCTAATCAATTTTTTTCGTTTATAATTAAAATTTAGGTGAAAGAGACCCATTTTACGCTTTATAATTATAGTTAAAACTCAGGTTAAATAGATCTTGCCATTTGCCATGGGATGGCCACAGATAATGCTTGATTAAATAGACCTTGCTTAAGACATAAGTCTGGACAAAATAATGTTTCATTGAATTGATAATTATACACCTTCCTCGTAGAGTTCTCAAATGGCCGAAAGAAAACAAATGAACATAAATATTAATCATTCCTCATTTGTATGATAGCGAGTACGTTTCCTGATACATATTTCAACCCTGAAAAAAATTAGGAAATGACAAAGTTGGTGGCACCCAGTTCATGCACAAAGCACATGGTTTCCCCATTATTAGGCTTTTTAGGGATTGCTTCCAGCCTCTTTGAATTTAATAATAATAATCTAGGAATATATTCCGCTGACTTCTTCCATCCTTGCTTAATTACTCATTCCCAGGACACGGAATCGAGTTGTTTTTTGTATTTATTAAACCATTCTTCTACCTGGATATCATGTTTAATCATTATAGGGGTTCTCTTTCACTCTCCAACAGGAAAGAATGTTACAAATAATTCACTCAAAGTTTCACTGTCTCAAGGAAAAAAACGTAACAGTAATTCATTCAATTCAAAGATCCATTTACAGTTGGCTCAATGGATACTTTTTAATTTATTTTTTAAAGTTTTTTATATATAGATACTTCTCAATCCTTGATATTAAGTTGAAGACAGTTAATTTTACCTACATTTCAATAGTTTCAAAATTTACATACATTTAACTCAATTTTTGTATTTTAATTTTTTTATCCAATTTCAAAATTCTTATATTTTTAGTTTAATAAATACTCTTCAATCCTTAAGAATAATTTGAAGATGGTTAATTTTGGTACATTGAAATTGAAAAAAAAGAATTTAGCAATACTTCAATCATACAATGTCAAGATTCTTATACATTTTGTACAATGGATACTCCTCAATCCTTGAAAATGATCAATTACTGATAAATCCAAATCTAGATATTCATTTTTCAACATTCAAAAACTAGATTATCTCTCTAACACACAAATTCAACCCAATAAATGCAGTCTTAAAATGGTTCTTATTATTCACTTGAAAGAGCTGAAAGACAATACAATGTTCTACCGTATCCGTAAACTACTATTCATCTGTAACCCTAAAATACTAATGTTCCAATAATGTCTCAGTACAATATGTCTAGAATGTTAAGATTAGTTGGCTTAAGCTAGAATTCAAAATGCTCTCCTTGTGATGATGAAAATATAAAGAAGAACATGGCCGTACATGCCCACTAATAAATTAAGCAACGCCATGGTGGTCATTAATCATTTTTACCCAGATAACCTGCCTTTTGAAGTAAGGCTAACTTGATGTCCTCTGGTCGAGTGTTGCTGACCTTGCCTTTTTCTATCTGCAGAAAAATCCAGCCTTAAAATTTTTTGGAGTATATGGTGAAGGTTTTAATTCAAGGGTAAATGAAAATGTAAGAAAATATGATGACCCAAACCTCTGAACAGTGAGCTTGCAATCCAAAATCACTGAAACAACTGAAGATACCATGTTGAATTTCTAATCCAAATGATTCCAAGGTGCTCAGTGTGGATAGTAATAAGCTTGGATTTGTTTGACAGGCCATCTGGATGTTGAGATGCCATCTATCAGTTCTCTGAACTTCAAACTGCACAGAGAAAAATTAATGAATAAAATGACTTTTACCATGGAAAATCTGGTCAAGAACTAAATCTATACAAATGGTTATCAATCTTATCACTTTAGAAAAACACAACCATACACGTGTTCCTCTTGTATCTATACACTAGTTTTTTTTTTTCTTTCTTTTGGAACGTACTAACACAGCAACTGTCTCTGCATTTAGTGTGAAGCAAGCTCAGCGGGCTATGTAAGTTCCTAAAACTTGGTTGTCTTTTTTTATTTAAGCTTCTCAGACCGTCTTACTTTATTGAGCTTTTTCAGTTTTATGGGCCAGTGTTTTCTTCATGGCTGTATTCTTATAAGGAGAAGAAACAGTACTTTTTGACAGATTTCTGAGACTTTTCTTTAGGTTCAAACAACAGAGACAAACTCTACATCATTCTTTTGGAGAATGTATATGATAAAATTGTGTCCTACAAGATTGGCCATACCTATCTATGATTACATGCAGACAAAAAGACCTAATGGCAGTTTGAACTTTGAACAGATGGTTTATCTGTTTAATCTGAGAAATCACCTTGGGTATGGTTTTATCTGCAAAATATTGATCAGAAGCAGAGCCAAAATATGGTGCATATGGTCTGAGATGTGCAGGCCACTCTGCTTGGGGTTGAAGCTCCTCATGCAGATCACGAATTTGGCTTAGAAGTTGTTTAGTGTAGTCTATCGTGTCACTCAGGATTGAAGTTCTGTCCATCTGAACACCAAAGAAATAATGAATTAGGCTTGTACAAGGTTATACTGAAATTGGTAAAAATCCCAGCAAGAATATATAAATTATGTTTGTAACATATACATCTAACCTTATAGTGGGTATACCTTGCTTATGGTTGGCACTACAGATCGAAGCATACACAGTCTCTCATTGAGCCTCTTCCTTCTCCTTCGCTCTGCATGCAAATTCTTAGCAGGTTGTCCTTTCCCCTTGTTCCCACCACTTGCAATGGCTTTCACTTTACTTGGACTCGCTTCACCAGTTGTCAAGGTGGTCTTCAAAAAATTACTCACACCATCATCTTTCCTAACCACATTTTCTTCTGTTAATGGCTTCTCAGTCTTTATGGTTCCATGGTCCTCTGTTATTATATCGATCTCCAAGCTGGTTTTGAAGTCCTGTGGTGACTGTACATCACTGTGGGCTTCTGTTTTATCAGATATACACAGACCCAAATCATCATTTGCATTATTCTCGCCTCTCGTCTTGTCAAAATCCAAAGCCCTATCTTCCATCAGTAATGATGGAATTATTTTGTGGGTATTACTATTACTTGTAGTACACACTGATCTTCCGTTCTGTTCAATATCTTCATACGGATGAGAGCCTCCTGTGACATAACAGGATTCTTCTGTTATTGTGCTTTTCAAAAAATTCTCCTGCATACATAAAGTACCAGCATTCGACACACCATTAACATTGGAGCAAATTAACTCAAGCTCGTTCTGCAAGCTGAAATTTTCAATTAGTACGCCCCTCTCGAATTTTGAGGAGTTATGTCCGCTGAAATCCCAAAAAAAATCTTCAGAAGACCTTGTATCTCCATGAACAATTCCTGCTGTATTGGGCACATTACTGCTGTTAAAAATCCCATGAAATGCAGGAGCCTCTGTAGTATTGAAGATAGAATTATCAGCATTGCTGAAGTGGGTATCAAATTCTGGCAATGTTGCAGCATTCAGCAACTCATTATAATAACCATTACTAATCCACATGTCTTCTGTCATGGCTCTAGTCATGAAGATTTGATCAAGCCCATATTCTTCCAAGGCCATGTAAAAATACTCTTACACTATAACACCCACAAAAAGATCCTTATGAAAAAAATGAAAAATCCTATGTGAGCAAGAATTTTTGGTGTTTTCAGAGACACCGAAATATCCAAACCAGAGCTTGATCTTATCTGCACTGAAAGCTACTATCATAAAGAAAACTTGAATGCTTTCTAGTCCTGAAAAGGATCATGTCATCCTTATATACCCATATAGCAAGAATACACCTGTTTCCTTAAAGCTTTTGTTTATCATATGCTTTGACTGCGCCTCTAGTTTTTAAAATTCCACCTAACTTAGTCTGTCTTATGCTAAGCCTGATAATAGATAAAAACCTTTTTGTTTGGCCTGAATGAACAATACATGCATGCAATGCAACGGCAGGTACTTTGCATTCTGCCACAACTCTGAACCAATGGAGGCCCCACTACCGAATCATGTGGCAAATCAACTTGGGCGGTACCAAATATGGTTATTTATTTTTTAGTTTTTATGCCTGAGCAGCACAGCTGAAACCAAGGCGTCTCGACTCCTGCACCCTCCTCACCTGCTCCCCCTCCTCAGGAAGAGGTAATCAATCAGACCGCTAGGCTCTGCCCATTCATACACAACCTTAACCTCATTTTTTGTTTTTTTTTGGTTTGACCTTGTAAATTAATTGAGAACCAGTTCACACTTAGTGATGGGGATGGAATGTGCCTTCGGAGATGGGAAAGAGAGGAACTTCCTCCATGGAATGAGATTGATTTAATGCGAAAATTATTTGAATTGTTTATTAAAGGAAATATGTTTTTTTTAAAAATTGATATCCAAAAGTTAAAAAGTTGTCCTTGTAAAGAATCTTGAAGTGTGATGTAGTGTGATGGAAAGGGTTGTCTTAATTTACCTAGATTGTGTAAAGGTTTCGAGATAGTTGACACTTCTTATTTAGTTTGTCTACAGTTTTAAGATATTTAAAATTTCATTGGGGATTGATAATGAAGGTTAGATTTACATATTCAGAATTCTTTATATATAATTAATATGGTAAAAAAGAAAACATGTAGTTGATGTAGGAAAGAAGAAACTGTCATTCATATATATTTTTCAGTAGTTAACATTTCCTATTTAGATTGCCCATAGTTTTGAGATATTTAAAACTTTACTGGGGATTGATAATGAAGGCTAGGTTTACATATTAATAATTATTTACATGTTATTAATATGGTAAAAAAGAAACCATGTAGTTGATGTAGGAAAGAAGAAACCATCATTCATAGATATTTTTTTTGTTATTGTTTATATTTTTTAGCATAAAGCGATATGGTTGATATAGGTGATATTTTCTCCTATTGTTTCTATTTTTAAATAGGAAACCGTTTAGTTGATCTAGAAAAGAAGAAAGTTAATTCATATTGTTGGACTTCATATCTAAATTATTATAAAACTGATTTTTAACTAAATTTAATATACTTTGTTAAGTCTCTTAATTTTGAAAAATCTTCTACCTGAAATAAATATTATATAAAGAACTAAGAAAAATATCAAAAAATCTTTGAAATATAATTCATAATTTTAAATTTTATTGAAAATTTAAATTAAATTACATTAAAAAATACAAAATTCATATTAAAAGGGTTACAATTTAAATTAAATTAAAAAATACAAAATTCAAATTAAAAAGGTTACAATATTTTTTCGTACCACTACAAAAAAAAAGTCATTCTTTTAACACTCTTAAAACAATATTCCTCTAAATAATTTAAAATATATAAAAAAAAAAATTATGCGTATGGAAATAGGTTAATATATATTAGAACTGCAAAAACCTGCATAAAAGTGAGAAGCATTGTAACCAATAAACAACTCTTTAGAGAGAAAAAAGAAAAACTGAACTCTTCAAAAAGCGAAAAAACTGTAATACCATGTCACAATATGCAAGGCTTGGATTTGACCAGAACTATCTAGAAGTTGGGAAAAAAATAGTTTAAAAGGTAAAAGCTAAAATTTTGATGGACCTACGTTGTTCCACAGGCTTTACATTTGGATCACTGTCAAGGTGAGCAATAATAAACTTAATGTTTGTGGACAAAAGTGATCTTTGAATACTTTGAATTCTGGTTTGTTTCTACCGTGATTCATTCACCTTTTGAAATGGAAGTTATAATCTCCAAGATAAAAAGAAAAAAATGTTCACGAGAAATGAGTGTCATTGGCATTGTAATTGTATATTGACCATATTTTTTTAATTAAATTTAAAGTTTCTATGGATAAGAGCACATAATTTTTGGATTTGGCTCTTAAGGATTGAACCATCAAATTTATCTCAGACTTTATATTTTATTTATGAATATTTTTTGGGATGGTTAGGAAAGATTTTTTACTCCATCATACATAATCATTTAATTTAATAATATATTTAAATCTTACTTACAAATATAATTGAAATATAGAACTCCATTGGGTCGCCTATTCTATATCTATAGCCGCCCCCAGATAATAGATAGGGCACCTCCTCTCCCGCCCCCCGCCCCCCCAAAGAAAAGATATAGAGGGGCTGGATAAGATAAGATAGTTCGGGGTGCAGAGGGCGGGGTGGGGGGGGGGCACGGCCTCTCAAGCTAGAGTTGTTCTATGATGGAACACACCTACACTTACTGGTCGTCGAGTTGTTTAATTGATAAGAATGATGATATATCACATAATTCAAACTTAAACAACAGATACGTGTATTCTAGTCTCATACATTATTTCTAAATATCTTTTGGAATTGTTAGGTAAGACTTTCTACACCGTCCTATGTAACCATTTAATTTAATAATAAATTTAAATCTTGCAAGTTACAAATATAATTGACTTAATTATAGTTTAATTGATATGATTGATGATATATTACATAAGTGACACTTAAATAATAGATACGTGAAGAATAAAACAATATATTCTTATTGACTTTCCACAAATTATAATATAATATCTTCATGTCATATATATTATATTATCCACCAAAATACAAATCCAAAGACTTTGACACATATAATTCAGTTAAAACAAGACGACCTATTCTGAGCTGTATTTTTCTCAGTAAAAACTTTGTCCTGCTGCTTTAAATGTTTTAACTTTCAAACTTCCCTATTCTTGCTCAGCTGTATACCAGCTATAAAGGGCACCCCATAGCAAATGGTCATTCCCAAATTGAGAGAATAATATTGTACCGGCAACATTATCTAACGTGGAAATACAAAACCAGCATTGCCATATTTGGTGGCTGTATTTTAACACTATGTATCACACACATAATAGCAGAACGTGTTTTCACTTTGGGAAGAAAGCAGCGGAGATATATAAAAGGGCCCATTAATTTATAATCAAAATAGAACTCATCAAGTAATTTTTTAATCATTTTATACAATGAACTTGGCAACAACCTTATGGTGTAGAGTGCATGCACCTACAGTCAAAAAAATGAATGTGATGAAAACAAAGCAGCCGAAATCTTTGTACTAAATAGACCAGGACTAAAAATAGACATTTGCTAAGAGAAATTACATTTGTGGGTGGACCCAATGAAATCATTGAAACAGAACATTACTTTTATGGTTTTCCAAATATATTCAATGTTTATATAATATTTAATTTATTTTTTAAACAACTTAAATATAAACTATTTAGTAGGATAACCACATAAAGTAGGAGTAAAATACTAGAGAAACCGGATGTAGTGTCTTAGTATCTAAAGCCATGTATTTATGTTCAGATTTATAATGGCAGTTGGGGGTTGTGACACAGTGCTATAAGAATGAACGTGTTCACTTTTAATTTGATCTTAAATTTGACATCGTGTGTGTCGATGTGTGTGCGCGTACATATGCATGTGTGTGGTCAATATTATGATCTTATTAACACTTGCTCCCCTCTTTTTTCCACTTTGTCTCCATTTTCTTCTATTTTATCTCTCGTTGCTCTCTTCCTTTTTTTCTATCTCTCCTCTTTTTCTTGAGTTACTTGCAAATTTTCTAAAACTTTGTTGTCTTCTTTGTTCCAAACTCAAATTGTAATATGGTTATTTTCTTTTCTTTTCTGAGGGTCTGTGAACCCATTTTTCGGATCTTTAGTTTGTTGTCCCTGTTTTATCGTCTTTTTCCAATTATCTAATGTTTTCATGCACACAGGTATCAAATATGGTCCTAATTTGAATTCAACAAGTCCATAAATGTATTTGTGTAATATTTGATTTTAAAAACATGTACATAATTATAAACATACAAGTTGTGACTGGGAATGAATGATTGGTTTTAGTGATAGGGAAGTGTCCCATATAAAAAGCAATTGGAAGAATTTATACAACAATATATATGAACCTCTAATGTCTCAAAAATATTCAATTTTTCTTCTAAAATAAGTATTGGAAATTATTTGTTGATGCTACTTTATTCTCTAGCAGAGTGTCTTTGTGAACAATAAATGCAATGCTAGTTAAGATATATACACTAGTGTAAGTACTTTTTCTATGTTTAAAGCCAACTACAAATTGGTGTTGGAGTTTCTATTGATATTTTTCTCATGTTGTTTGGCTACACATATTCTCTTCACTTGGACAATGGATGGTATTAAACCAAGAGATGATGAATGTGGGATCAATATTATGAAGCTATTTAGAGAGTTCAATGTTTTCTATATAAACAAACATATACATCTTTCATATTCATATAAAATTAAGTGACTTATGGTATCTATTGTGAATCGTATATGCCATTTTGTGCATTTTAAAGTGATATGATTGTATTTGAATTTGATTGGGAGAAATGTGAAATTGTATGTAACAAAATCTTAAGCATTATTGAAGTCTCTTCTTAGATCACTCTAGAACTTAGATTCGATCATTTATCAAGTAGTGGATACTAAAATTTCTTAGATCATATACTTTAGCTTAGGTAAGGTTTTTAAATATCCTCACTTATTCCTATATTAGTTTCCTATTTTATGAGTTTGGAGCATTGATTTATAAAAACAATTATAGAAAAAATATCAATATGTCAATAGGGGAAGGGTTCCAATAAGTGTATTAGTTATTGACACCCTAAACCCAAATGATTGTTTTTTTAATACTTGAATAATTTTTTAGAAACAACTTTATTAGTTTATTATGGGACCTATCAGTGTTAGGGAAAATAAATAAAAAAATATAAACATTTAGAACAAAACTATTAGTCCTTTAAAATATTGAACAACCTAAATTTTAAAAAAATGTGTAGCATAATAGAATATTAAGATACTTGTCAAAAAAATTAGATCCTCTTTAAAATATTAATATCCTTACAACATCACCTTTCACCTACTAAGTACCAAACTAAGCTCCTAGAGTCAACATTACATAAACATGCATTCACAACTACTTCATGATGCCATATTCAAATTACAAATATATTCTCTAGATTTGGAGAACATCAACTGCCACACTAGGTGCATTTACTCTATTTTATTTCAAATGCATTCGTCACTTCATGAATTTTTTACCTTAAAAATTAAAAAATTTACTTGTAAGCCTCACCATAATATCAACAAACATAATAAATTGCAATTTGAAATGGAATTTTTCCCAATGACATGACTAATTAAAAATTCAATCCATGCCAATACATGAGATCCAATAGAATGATAGTCCATATATCATAAAATAATTCTATATATTAAAAAAACATCCTAGGGAGATCACTTTTTGCACTTCATAATCAATTATTAGGATTTGAAGTTGAAATTCTATAGAGAAAGATTCATAATCCTCAAAATAATGCTAAGAAGATTTTTCCAACCCATAAATATCTCCTATGCTAATAGATATTCACATTCCATAAGTTGAAAGAAATTTGATAGAATAAATTTACAAAAATATTTGCAAACAAAGAACAACAATCTTATATATCATATCCCATCGAACTCTATGCAATACAATGAAAAATGACTTTTCTTATATAGGCAAAAAAGGTAAATCTAAGAAAAATTCAAGGCCATAGATAAAGACATAAATCAATGAAAGAACTAGACAACAAACAACTAGTCAAGACCATAGTTCAAGGAAAGAACTAGACAACAAACAACTAGTCAAGACCATAGTTCAAGGGAAGAACTATAGCTAACAACAAGATAATATCCTCCTCATACCTAAATAAGATAAAATAAATATCCACACATAAGTGGACGAGGATAAATAAAATAGAATGTGTTTTCATGAAAAATATCTAGCATGAAAACTAATCCCCTGATTGAAAACTAGGCTTCCCAATCACTGTGCATCCTCCCTTTGGCTAGCCTACAATCAATTAAACCCTCATCCTAGCTCAGAGGAAAGTAATAAAAAGGATTTAAATTTTTTTTAGTGTGCAAGGATGGTTACCCAAGATTATTGATGATTTCATTGTCACTCGATAAAAGACTACTTCCTCCGGAGGCCTAAAAAGGTTACTTTTGGCCATTCTGCATCCAATTAAACACCCTCCAGAAGTGTTTATAGAAAATAAAAATAAATTTAAGGTGACGTTAGATAAAATTGAAGGTTTATAAGAAAATTTATGAAAGTTTAGGAAAGAAAATTTGATTCAGGAGCAATGTTTCCAATGACGGGTATTCATGGTGTAGGGAATATAAGCTTCAACGATGAATGTTGTCTTCTCCGGATGATTCTGGGTGTTCCCGAATGAGTTAATAAGAAATAAAAAAGGATTTGGGAATAAATTGGAATGATATACAAGGTGGGGATATAAAATTTTATCAAAGGCTTAAAGGTTTCATGAGATGTTTCAAAACTCTACAACCACCCCTTTCAGTTCAAGAAGGAATATGCCCTACATTTTGAGTTTCAGGAAGAATAAAGTCTCTAGAATGGTTCCATTAATCTTAAAATGTTTTTTTAAGTAAAAATAATATAAGGCTTGACCCCAAAACACCTTCCTAATCTTTTGAGATGAAAACATCCAGTTCAGTGTCCAAATTTTGACATCTAAGGCAAAATATGATTTCTAAATCAAGAGAAGTCACACTTTGGACACTTATGTGTCTTCCTTTGTCCCCTGGGGGACAAGGTAAGAACTAAATTATTACCTCCTTCTCATCCCCAAGTCGCACTTTGGACACCCAAGTGTCTTAGGTGTCCCCTTTGTTCTCACGGTGCAAGGGGAACACCAAAGTGCGGCCTCCCTCTTTCTCCCAGGTCACACTATTGTGTCCTTGGTATCCTCTATATCCCCATGGGAAAAGTGTTGAAAAAAAAGTGTGACCCAAGAATTCTTATAGCTCGTGGACCACATGTGACCACCTACAGCTCCTCTGGTGCCATTTTCCAACCCCTCCATCTCATCCACCACACACTACAAGTTTCCACTTGTCACCATATAGTGAAAGTCACTCTTTGGTGTCTCTAGTGTCCCCTCTATCCCCCTTACACCATGTAAAACCTCACATTCAATCCACCCAAACACCGGTTAAGCATCACAGTCATAGGTGAGCTTGAAAACACAATAATACTTTATTAACTCTTTATTTACCCAAAGCTTAACCATTTTTATGAAATTTCTTGCTGCAACATCCTCCAAACACATTTTTTTTAAACATGCTACCAACATTTTTCCATACATCCAATCCATCAAAATGGATATTTGATCATAACTTCTCATTGGAACACCCATTTACCTTGAAATTTCACCTGTGATCTCCTCTTTAAAATGATGTTGGAAAGAATTACGTATAAAAATTCATTGATGCCCTAGATTTTTTATAGTAGTAAAATGAAATATCAAACCCTAAAACCTAATTTTTCATTTTCACAGAGATCAAGCAAAAAAGAAACCCCTAAAATTGGAGCATAAGATCTTGGAGAAAAACCTAGAATTTCAAGACCATTGTTGTTGTAACCCAGTACCTGTAAGTTCTATTTCTAAAAATAAGAGGTGTACATGGATGGGCATGTCTTAAAATATTAAATTTCCAAAAATATAAAATTCTTACTATCCAAAACATTACAAATATGCAAGAAATAAGATAAGGTGAAAATAATGAAAACTTGCTAAAAATAATAGTCCTAGATAGGACCTATAAAAAATAGTTAGTCTTGGAATTCACCCCAGAAAGCTATGGAAAATCCCACTCTACCTATATAATTTATTTTAAGCACCATTTGAAAACACAAAAGGTTTCTCATGGTCCAAGTAGGAAAGAAAATCCCCGTAAGCTCTCAAATCATCAGTCAAGAGGCGATTCCTGTAAGGCACAATTTGATGCAAGAAACCAGATAATCTAATTCATCCTAATTATGGAAGAAGTGATTCATCATGAATGAATTAATTCAAGAAGAATATGTTTTTTTCACTGAAGAGAGACATAAAGATCTGAACCGAGTCATGATGAAGTCTTTCAACCTCTACAAACATGAATTGAGCCTCCAAGGTTAATAATAATGATGTTACTACATCATATCCACTGCTCCCAATGTGTCTCAACCTAAGATCATCATGTTTATAGGAGAAGGAAGATGTCACAGGTTAATGAAGTGCAATACCTCACATCAGTGTTTCTAAACACTCATTTAAATTTCTTGTAATGTTCCCATAACTCATAGAAGAGATATAATGAAACCACATTTTTTCTTATCAACAGGAGGTTGGAGGAACATAGTGTAGATGAGAAGAAAGGATGTCTAGAGATACTAATTATGTTTCCATCATGAAGGAGACATCATTTTCACTACCTCTCTCTCCAAAGGTAAGGGACATCATATGAATAACACTATGATGAGGAGCATATTAGAGTGAATCAATGTGTGTGAAAGTATTCATTTGAATGTGTGCAATCAAGAACATCATGTGGTATTTGAAGGATCTAAAAAATCAAGAGATCCATTGAAACTAAAGGTTATCAAGGATATGGTTATCAGGAGCATGATAAGAGAAAATAACCATGAGTGATGGTGACAGTCATCTCAGACTCACAAACAATGCATATCTCTTGAGAGTGTTTCTAAACACTTAACCAATGCTTTGTAGTGTCCTCACATATTGTGAGCTTGAGAGGTGGAAGTTTTAGTGTTTTAGTGCGATATGGAGGTCAAGAACATGGAAGTCATCCTCAAACATTCCTTCAAGTTCCATTCAAGGATTAATATTGCTATCTGAAGGAGGAAACCCATTTCGATGAGGAGAAATTGAACAAAAGGGTGTTCATATGTCATAAGTGTATTTCCACTCATATGACATCTTGGTAATGAAAGTGAATTATGAAGGGGTCATCATGCTCAAAGGTGAAATGTGAAGGCTTAAGGAGTGAATTTATGATCATCATATCATGACTCTGTCATTGTGTTCAAATATCTTTTAAGGAATAAACCAGAATGAACTAGTGAGGATACAAGGCATCTAGGACTATCATGTGTGAAGGATCGAGGGGTCATATATTACCATAAGAGGCATATGATCAAGAAGCTACATGATCATCCTAAATTTTATTTCATTTAAAAATAGGATCTTGGAGCCAGGAGGCACAATGTGATTATCTTCATTTGGAGCATCCTGTTGCAAGGATGGGAAATCATCTCAGTTCACTTGATGTCATTCACTTGGTAGTTATCTTAAACACTCATTTAAAACCTTGTAGTGTGATCACAACCAATAAAAGGAAGAAAATTGTAATCACCTCATTTTAGTTTAATGGATGGTCATAGGAAAAAAATATCATTTAGGGAGAAATCCTCTATCTGCGAAGTGGGGACCTATTTCAGTGAGTGAAAGAAAACCATAAATAAGTTTGAGCATCATGGAGTTGATTTGTGATCACTTTGGTGAATTGTGAAGACATAGAGAAGTAAGAAAGTGATCTTCACTCCTACCTTATGATCAGGAGAGAGAAACATGTTCCCATCACAGTGTATATCTCATAATAATGTTTCTGTACACTTCTTTGATGCTCTAAAATGTTTCATACCTCAAAAAGAAAGAGATTGTGATCGCATTGATTTTAATCAACAAGCTCTTCATCAGAAGAGATTTCATCTTAATTAGATTGGTCATCCCTCCTCTCTTTCTCTCTCTATTCTTTCCTCTCTCTCTCTATATATTCTTTTTCTTCACTAAGAATGCAATTTTTGTGTATTTTTTCTTATTTACTTAAGTCACCTTTAATTTAACATTGTAAGAGTCCTTTTTCATCAATTATAAAAGGACTCACTTTCATTTCATAGGAATGTGAAAGGTCACAAGTTATGAGGAAATTTGAAAAGTAATGTGGGGGGAGATGAAAGGAAGGTTTTGTAATGTTATAAATTAGAATGGATTTTCCATTCCAAAGGGTTGGCAATTGTGGATTATTGTATGTTATTGAGATTTATATCACCACTACATCAAGAAATGAAATTTTTATTTCCTATATTCTCTATGCTTATGTTCCTCTACCCTCCCTCCCTCTCTACTTTCTAACTTTGTAAGCATGGTGATCTTGCATAACCAAGATGGAACTTTGTGTCCTTGATCGATGAATCTGAAGAGGTTTTTGTCCCAAGATTTTTAGTCTTAATAATTTCTTGCATTGTTACATTATTATAATTGAATGTGTACCTACCCTTATTGATGTATATGAATTTTGTAAGCCTACTCACAACATTAACATCTCTCTCCGCTTATTTCTCAAACTCCCATTTACCTCCCTTCACTACAAATTCCTCCCTTATACATTGTAAAATCACTTTCCCATAGGTTTAGTTGAGTATTATTATGTGATCTCCGGCTTGAAAAACACCCCAAAAATTTAGTTAGTTTACATTGAATTATGGGAGCCTCTCCATACACAAGAAGGAGGGGCTTAGCCCCATAATCGTTAGTGAAAACCAATTATTTGCATTGCAAAAAATTATTTCACCAATTTTTTTTGGTTACTCCATTGGGTAAGATCTTCCCTTTGTGCATTTGTAAAAGATATTTGAAAATCCCCAAAAATACATTTTCAAAAAATCCATAAGAACTAAAAAAATCAAAAATACCATCTTAGTGTTCAAAATTTGTGTTGAACCTCATTGAAAAATATGAATTTTTATAGTTGCATTGATATATAACAATTTGATAAAATTGGAAGAAAATTGATACACTCAAGCTGATCATGCAAGTGGCATAATTGACCCAGTATTTGAAAAGCATCAACAAACTGATTTTAGGCTTCCCATTGTTTAAATAACATGTTAAAATAGTCAAGTGTACTTTCCTGAATTTGATCCTAACCTGAATTTTGAAGTTCACATTGTAGAAGTAGTTGTAGAACCACTAGGCACCATTCCTAAAAAATAAGAAAGATAAGAAGAACCAGAGGAAGAAGGAGAAATAATGGTTGCACCTCTTCCACGGGGACAAAATAAGGATCTGCTAGCTTTGGCTCCTCCACTAGATGAATTACGAAATGGGTTAAAAAATAAATTTACCAAATTCTATGGATATGGAAATCAATGTATAGATGTTCACATCAGATATTTTATCATAGCATGTGGTGTTCTTGGAGTACAACACAAATATTTTTCTGTATTATTATTCATGGAATCATTGCAAGATGCTGATATGGAATGGTTTTACTACTTTCCATCACATTCAATTACTGATTGTGATGATATGAAAACTAAATTTGAAGCAAGATTCAAGACTGCAGAAGATAGTCATGCCCTCCTTTCTCAAATTTCTTAAATGAATAAAGAACTACAAGATCCCATGAAATAATTTGTAGTAAATTTTAATAAGATGATCAAACATATTCCTACTTATGCTCTCCATACTATGGATAATCAAATAAGAATCTTCGTGAATGCTAGTTTCTCAAAGATGGTTTCATACTATGGAGAATGTAACTGAACAATATAGACAATGCTAAAGAAATTTCCATTGATGTGGAATATAATCTTATCATGTTAGGAAAAATCAAGAACCATACAATGAAGGATAAGACCTAGAGTATCAAAAATGATATTGATGATCGATTACTAAAAAAATTGGTCAATAAATAGAATTCACTGAATAAGGTTATTTCTCAACATGCCTCACATAAAAATAGGAGCATGAATCATATTATAGGAGAAACCTGAAGACTTACCTTGAAATATCCACCGATTAATGCAATATGCGGGACCAATGAAGATGAAGGAGAATAAATTACTGAAGCATAAATTGAAGAAGAAGAATATGGATATTCTAGTATTGGGTATTTCAAATACCCACCAGATAAAGATATTTAAGAAACCATGGATAACTATACCTATACATTATTCACGAGATCACAAATGGAGAAAGTAACATCTTCTTCTACTGCCCAAGAAAATCATTTGAATCCTCAAATGGTGACTGTACAAAAAAAATGAGGATCATAGTTATCTACTTCCATGGGATCAACCAAGAATAATCTAGAGACTACCCCAATCAAGAATCAAGCCACCTCTTCAAGTAACTCTCTTTCATCTCCTCTTAAAAAGTCAACTTCTACCTTTATTGATCCTAAGAATACAAATATTGCTCATGCCAAGGTTTTCATGGTGCCCAATGTTCTTACCACTTATACAACAAAACTAAAATTCAGATTTCTAAGTCTGAGTACTTGAGAACTCATCACAAGAAATTTGATAAGCTTATTCATTTTATCGAAGGAATTAGTTGAAGTTCATGCTTTGAAAATTCCACTACCAAAGAACTACCTCCTAATCCTCATACCAATCCTTCTCAAAAACTTACTACTTCCACACCCACCACCTCTGGGAAGATATAACCTTGATATATTTCCTTGTTATTCAATGGATATAAATTGAATAATTGCATTATTGACTCTGGTGCCTCTGAAAATGTCATGCCTATCAAATTTTCTAGATTCATCTGTCTCTCTCTCTCTCTCTCTCTCTCACTCCCATTACTGGCCATTGCTATTCTATGGAAACCAAAGAAGTACCTCTCATTGGCTAGGTCAAGGAGGATCAAGTAGTATTTTCATATTTTCCTGACAAGAAGATCACAATGACAATATTCGTATTAGACATATTAGCCTCATATGGTATGTAGTTGAGCCAAATTTTCTATTGAGATGTTAGGGGAGATATATAGATGGATTGGTTACACATAACCATTCCAATCAATGGTAAGATGAAGAAGATCCTTCCCATCAGGAAAATTAAATACACTGTTCAAATACCATATGACCCAAGGGCAAATATCCTATTTAGAGATTTGAGGTATTACAACATTTTCAGAAATTTAGAGGAAGATGTTGAGCTTCCCATGTTGATGGAGGTGTACCCAAGTGTGATGGAGCCTTTCGGAAAGCATTATGATGATCTGATGGAACCAAAACTTGATAGTGTGTTCTTCCCATTGAGCACAAATGCAAATTCTCTATTTGTTAGTGATAGAGGTCATGAAATTCTTAACCTAAAGAAAAAAAATCCCTAGGCAGTGATTAGTGTGGGTCATGAATGCATAATGATATCAAATAACTTTTTTTCAAGTGAGTCTGATGTTTCTAGTCATGTTCTCAATGTTCAACATGAAGTTCCATTCAATGAGTATGATTGTGATTACGAATATTTCTATTTCCCATTGGAAGAGGACAAATCTTTCAAAGAGGAATTCATGAATGAAAATATTATTGGGTATCTTAGTGTTGAATCTACTTAAGAAGAGGATGAATTCATCACGGATATGGATTTATAAGTTCATAATTGTCAAGATTGGAAAAATGATGATCTTGATGTTTCAGCCCCAACCTTGTGTTCATTCTCATTTCATGAAGATGAGACCTTGTTAAAAAAGATTGGATTGATGATATGGTATTTTATTATCTCAAGGGTGATTTCATTTAAAATAAAGACCTTATAAAAAAGGAATGTATGAATAATAATGTGCTTGAATCTCTCAATGCCAAATCCAATCAAGAAGGGGATGCTCTCATCATAAAGCTGAGTTTTGAGGCTCAAAATGACCAAGATGGATAAAGTGATGTTTTTCATTCTTCATATCTGACCTTGTACCCATTTTCATTTCAAGATATTGAAGAAATATGCACATCATAACATAGAAATCAAAAAATCAAGATTGAGTCAATGCGCATGAAGGAATATAGTTTGGAGTAACTGGTAAACAAGAAACATCAATAGGCTTGTGATAATGTTGAAAATCCTAAAACATCTTCTAAGAATAAAATAACGGAAAAAATGGTCATGAATAAGATGAAAAATGAAAAGCAAATTCCTATTAAATATCATAGGCCTCAGTATGAAAACAACAATCCAAATATGATTAAGACTCATTCTCACAGAAGTGAAGGAAACTCAATGATTGGAATGAAATTGGAAATCAATGAGAAGATGTCAAAGCAAAAATTGTAATGAGCCAACTATGTGGACCCTAAATTCTAAGAAAAATAATTTAAAAGTATTGAAGAAATTGAGAAAGGGGTCATATTTAAGTGATCATGTCAATGGATTTCCAGAAGAAAGACATTCGACGATACTCATATACGACAAAGCATTAAGTAATAATTGGTGTTATAATGAACGTGGGTTATCTCCCACATGTAATATAGGTTATTTAAGATGTTTTGTCATGGTTTCCCTTTTTTTGTGTTTCCCTTTCCATCTTATTTTTCCTTTCCCTGTCATTTGTTGGTTGTGTTTGTTTGTTGGTTGTGTTTGTAGCCTTTCTTCTTGCTTGTTGTAATGACTCTATGAACCAATGAATAAAACACCAGTCTTCTACCCCATGAGATACCTGAGGTTATCTATTTCCCCTTATATTCCAATTTCCCCAAGCCAGAGCCAACTATTGTCATGAAAAATATGTAGCATGAAAATTGAAAATTTTGAAGCATGACAACTAAGCCTCTAATTGAAAATTAGGCTTCCCAGTCACTATGCATCCTCCTCTGGCCAACCTGCCCTTAGTTAAATCCTCACCCCAGCTCAGAGGAAAGTAATATTTTTTAAATTTTTTTTTGAGTGTACAAGGATGGTTACCCAATATGATTGATGATTTGATCGTGACTCAATAAAAAAAATACTTCCTCCAGAGGCCCAAAAAGGTTAATTTTGGCTAGGGTAAGTGCACCAAGTTGATGGACAAATATAGGGTCATCCGTGGACGTCATATTGCAAAAAACAGTGAAATCTCAACTTGTAGGGATTATTAGCTATACATGCACTCTAAATTAGAAAAATTTATATGAATATGAATCGTAGCATTCGGAATCTAGTTTCTAAAATACTAATTTTTGTAAAAAACGGACAAGTGTAGCTATATTAAACACTTAAAATTATATGACTTACTTTTTTTTTTCGAAAAAACTTATAAGATTGTAGTCCGTTTGCCTGCATTTTGGATGACCAAATCTTGTTATTTTTTTTTTTCCTTTGGTGAAAAGTTAGATGTAGTTGTCTATCTTGGGATGGATTTTATTTTGTATTTTTTTTAGCAATAATTTTTTTTTTATGATTTTTTCCGTGAAAGTGGTCTGAAAATATTTAGAAAACGGAGCGCTTTCCGTTTGCCCACCATAACTATATAAAAAAATATCGAAATCAAATATATATTTTTTTAAGGTGCATAGAATTTGTCCACAATTGGGATGGTATAATTTTTATCATATTTTGATAAGTGAAACAAAAGTTACAGTCTTAAACATAGACATGAACATTCACGGGAAAAAATGTCTTAAAGACCTATTGTTAGTAAAAAATTATAAAATGATATTTATCTTATTCTATTCACTTTAAAAACAATATTTCTACGAAGCTAAGAGTCTCCCCTACGTGATGGCACCATTTTTATGAAATGTTTTCAGTTTTTTAGCATGGTTCAAGTCTTTGGAAGAGCAGATTTGAGGTTTTTTTGACCTTTTAAACACTTCATAATGACCTTCCATAGCTTTGGTTGGGGAAAAACAAAGATTTTCCGAGGCTTAGGTTCAGATTTGATAGCTCCGCGATCACGTTTTTTTTGTAAAAATACCGCGAACGTGGTTTATAAAGCGCGTTCGCGGTTTATAAAGCGTGCTCGCGGTTTATAAAGTGCACGCTCGCGCTTTATAAATCATATTTACACACATCCCAACGTCTGAATTACCATGTGATTTTTACTGTCTGACCTTACCGTAAGAATTACTGTGAAATTATGTCTTTTTCCAGGCACATTTTTCTTATCACCAGAAAGCAAAACATCATGGGAGACAAAAAACGAAGTCAAAAAAGGAAGTCATTAAGTAAAAAAACACCAAACGAATTAGAGGCCAACAAAATTGAAAATGCTGAGCGAATGCAGAGAACTTCGTGAATCAAGAAGAGGTTCATCTTCAACCCCAACTATTGTAAGCAATGAAGAACCAGGTAATGTTTCTACTGTCAATGTTGAAGTTGAATTAAATACTCATGATGAAGATGTTTTTACTGTCAATGTTGAAGAAGAATTAAATACTCATGATGTAGCAAATGTTGAAATTGAAGGAGACAATGAAAATGTGAATAAGGAAATTCATGTTGAAACTGTAGACAAACAAAATTTGACAAAAACACCTCCTAGGATTTTACTGTAAGAAACCTAATTTTTTGATTGAAATTGATGAAAACATTTTGAAACCAATGTCTGACAAACTTTTCTGAACGAAAAATAAGAAGAAAAGCTACTGAAATTTGGGATAATCATTTTGAAATTTTAAATGATTCCCAAAGATGTCAGTTGTTGGTTAGTTTGATGAAATTGATTAAAATGAGACCTACATTAAACACCTTAGGATTGACAACATCTAACATACGTGGTCAAACCTCTATAATTGTTGAAAACCTTCATGATGCATATCACACTGTTGGTGTCAAGAGACGCACTAGGGATAGTAATATTGTGCGTCGTGTACTTGCTACTAGTGTTGTAAGTGAATCAATAAAAAAACAACGTTTGATTACGCAAACAAGTCGAATGTTGCAAGTTAATCGAAAAACTCTAATGAAAGCAATTGAAAGACGTAATATCCTTCAATCACTCAATAATGTCGATTTTTGGGCATTTTCTGCTAGAGCACCGCGTAAGGACAAAAATAATTCTGATGTTATAAGAGAAGTTGTTATTAAATTTTGGCATGATAACACTAGAGTTTTACCTAATACAAGAGATGTTATAAAACAGAGAGTTGGTTCTACTAATCGTGAACCACATCCAAAGCATTTCTTAGATATGACTCAAACTCAATTTTTTCGTAAGTTTGAACAAGAGAATCTGGAAATTAAAATTAGTCACTGTTTTTTTGAAATGTTGAAACCATTCTATGTGAAAATCAACCACGCTCGCACCACTTGTTGTTGTAGGCAACATGTTGAATTTGCGATGCATTATGCTAAATTTTTATGTATTCGTTCTATTTTTCATTCTGAAACTATGTTATCTGAATGTGGTGTTCAAGTTCCACCAATATCTTCTAGGGATTTCATTCCTACTATATTTTGTGAAAAAGAAGTTGGACAATTTTTTTATAGTCAGGATTGTTTAGATGGAAGTTGTAGTACATGCGGCAGATTACCTAAATTGGAAAGTTGCATCCATGAGAAAATTGAAGGTACAATAGGACATAATTTAGTTGAATTTGATAAATATAAATTAGTTGCATACCAGTTGAAAGATGGAAAAGAGTCTAAACGGTGTGAGCTAGTTACAGAACAAATGCCCATGTTTTCTAATTTATGAGAAAATTTAAGGATGAAATTGTTTATGAGTATGTGAGGCATACACATAGAGCTCGATGGTTGGATGAACAATTCAAGCTATGCAAAGACACATTTCCTATTGGTACTATTGTTTCAGTGGTCGATTTTGCAGAAGAATTACACATTGCAACCACAAATGGAGGTTCAATCGCAATATTACAACTCAGTACAAGTTGCCATTTTTGTGCATATAGAATTTCTACATTCTCCTGACAGTACAGAGAATGATCGAAATTTTTTAAGAGAGTACCAATTTTATATCAGTGATGATCGTACTCATTCTACTGAATTTGTGCAAGGGTGTTTCCAGTTATTTTATGGAAACTTGTCTGATAGGGACATCCACTTCAAACAACATTATATATGGTCAGATAATTACACGTCTCAGTTTAAGAATGCACGAATGTTTTATTGGATGAGCAGAATGCATGTCAAGATGGGTGTGCAACATATTTGGAGTTTCACTGAGGCTGGACATGGAAAAGGAGAGCATGACAGTGCAGGGGCATGTGTGAAAAGAGCTCTTGCAAGAGAAGAGTTGAAGTACAAAGATGGTGCTAAATTAAAAGATGCAAAGAGCATAGTGGAATGGTGTATTGACAACATGGCCCGAGGTTCTCAAGAAAATTCCATAGTTTGCAGATATTTTTGGTTGATAGAGGAACAAAAAATTGCTAACTACGAGGATTGTATGACACTCACTGGGTCCAGTGATATGCACTCATTTTGTAGCTCAGACGCTACTTTGTGGGCCGTATGGACAAGAAAGTTGACATGTTTTTGTGCATCTTGTATCGAATTTGTCACTGCTGAGTGTGATTCACAAGAATGGGTGGAAGGATGGATTTGTAGGCCTCTAACTCCGCTTCCTAGTTATCAACCTCCACAAGCATTATGACTTGTTTCTGTAGATGAAGTTACAACATCCAAGGACTTTGACGAAATTTTGATTTTGGTGCGACAAGGTATTTATGGTTATTTATTTAATTTTTGTATTGAGTTATGTCCATTGAAATTTTAATATGTAATTTAAATTTGAGTTGTTCAACCTTGGTTTTTTTTGTAGGACATGTGTTTGCAGTAATTGCGACAGAAGACAATGAAGAAGGAACAAACTATTTCTTATGTCGTTGCATCGAGGAAAGAAAGAAGTTGACTTCTCCTATTATAGATGGCGAAGATATTGAGTATCCTACAGGGTCAGTGGTAGTTACTGGAACTTGGCTTCGACGGTATCCATTAAAAAACTCCTCTGTTTGGGTGTTTGAAGACTTTGAGACACACAGGAAAATACTCTTATATTCACATCTAGTTCTAGCGACAAATATTCAGTTGTATAGATATCGAGGAAGGCCTAATAACAAGATTCTTTGGAAGGTTCGAGAGTCAAATCATGAAGCAATCTTGTCTGCTATTCAGAGTAGATCCGATCCTGATGGTTCATTGGAATGAATTTACAATGCTCATGTCTGGTATATATTTAATTTCAAGTTTCAATTTATATAGCACTATTCAGAGTAGATCTGATCTTGATGGTTCATTAGAATGAATTTACAATGCTCATGTCTGGTATATATATATATATGGTATATATAATTTTTTTAGTTTAAAGATCTAGATTTAAGTTTGAATATATTTTATTTTAAATTTGTGTATTTTTTGTGTCATGTATATAGATCTAGTATATGGTTTTGATTTGAAACTTAAATTTCTTTGACTAACACTTTTATGTTTAGGTTAGTGGTGCCAGAAAAGCTTCCACCTTCACGTGGTTGGCATCGTTAGTAGAGAATTTTAAATTCTCGAAGCTAAGAGAAGCTTGAACATTGTTTGAAAAAGTTGTAAATTTTGAAAAGTCAAGTTTGTCAATTTTGAAAATGTTGTAAATTTTGAAAAAGTTGCAAATTTTGAAAAAGTTGTAAATTTTGAAAATGTTGTAAATTTTGAAAAAGTTGTAAATTTTGAAAAAGTTGTAAATTTTGAAAATGACTCCTCTAGGTGCCACGGAGTCCGAGTAGTCACCCGTCGAAGTTGAATGATATTTTGGTCTCAGGGCTCTTAAGGGACTACGCCCGAACGAAGTAGTCCAAAAGCAACGACCCTTTTGCGCATCGAAACACTGCCTCCTCTAGCGTTCACTTGGCCACCCGGACGTGCCGGAACAGGCGGTTCGGTGCCATGACCCACCGTTTGTAAAATATAGTGTTTGACAACCTTACACTGGCTCCAACTGCACTATTTCGCGCGTTTGCAAATAGTAAGACAGCGAGAGCACCAAAATGAGAAGGAAAAAAATGAGAGATGCTATTGTAGAGGGTTTGTATGCCGAGGTGCCGGATTAGACGAAGCCTCTCTAGGTGCCATGGAGTTCGAGTAGTGACTCGTCGAAGTTGAATGATATTTTGGTCTCAGGGCTCTTAAGGGACTACGCCTGAACGAAGTAGCCCGGAAGCAAAGACCCTTTCGTGCACCGAAAAACCGCCTCATCTAGTGTTCACCTGGCCACCTGGACATGCCGACGTAGGTGGTTCAGTGCCACGACCCACTGTTTACAAAATATAGTCTTTGACAACCTTACACTGGCTCTAACTGCACTATTTCGCGCGTTTGCAAATAGTAGGAAAACGAAAGCACCGAAAGGAGAAGGAAAAAAAATGGGAGAGGCTATTGTAGAGGGTCTGTATGCTGACGTGTCGGATCAGACGAGGCCTCTCTAGGTGCCATGGAGTCTGAGTAGTCACCCAATCAAAGTTGAACGATATTTTGGTCTCAGGGCTCTTAAGGGACTACGCCTAAACGAAGTAGCCCGGAAGCAACGACCCTTTCACGCACCGAAACACCACCTCCTCTAGCGTTCACCTGGCCACCCGAACGTGCCGGCGTAGGCGGTTCGGTGCCACGGCCCACCGTTTGCAAAATACAGCGTTTGGCAACCTTACACTGGCTCCAACTGCACTATTTCGCGCGTTTGCAAACATTAGGACAGCGAGAGCACCGAAATGAGAAGGAAAAAAATGAGAGAGGCTATTGTAGAGGGTTCGTATGCCAAGGTGTCAGATCAGACGAGGCCTCTCTAGGTGCCACAGAGTCCGAGTAGTCACCCGACGAATTTGAACGATATTTTGGTCTCAGGGCTCTTAAGGGACTAAGCCCGAACGAAGTAGCCCGGAAGCAACGACCCTTTCGCGCACCAAAACACCACCTCCTCTAGCATTCACCTGGCCACTCGGATGTGCCGGCGGAGGAGGTTTGGTGCCACAGCCCACCGTTTGCAAAATACAGCGTTTGACAACCTTACACTGGCTCCAACTGCACTATTTCACGTGTTTGCAAACATTAGGACAGCGAGAGCACCGAAATGAGAAGGAAAAAAATGAGAGAGGCTATTGTAGAGGGTCCGTATGCTGAGGTGCCAGATCATACGAGGCGTCTCTAGGTGCCACGGAGTCCGAGTAGTCACCCATCGAATTTGAACGATATTTTGGTCTCAGGGCTCTTAAGGGACTACGCCCGAACAAAGTAGCCCGGAAGCAACGACCCTTTCGCGCACCGAAACACCACCTCCTATAGCATTCAATTGGCCACCTGGACGTGCCGTCACAGGCGGTTCAGTGCCACGGCCCACCGTTTGCTAAATACAACGTATGGCAACCTTACACTGGCTCCAACTGCACTATTTCGCGCGTTTGCAAACATTAGGACAGCGAGAGCACCGAAATGAGAAGGAAAAAAATGAGAGAGGCTATTGTAGAGGGTCCGTATGCCGAGGTGTCGGATCAGACGAGGCCTCTCTAGGTACCACGGAGTTTGAGTAGTCACCCGACGAATTTGAACGATATTTTGGTCTCAGGGCTCTTAAGGGACTACGCCCGAACGAAGTAGCCCGGAAGCAACGACCCTTTTGCGCATCGAAACACCACCTCCTCTAGTGTTCACTTGGCCACCCGGACGTGCCGGCGCAGGTGGTTTGGTGCCACGGCCCACCGTTTGCAAAATACAGCGTTTGACAACCTTACACTGGCTCCAACTGCACTATTCTGCGCGTTTGCAAACATTAGGACAGCGAGAGCACCGAAATGAGAAAGAAAAAAATGAGAGAGGCTATTGTAGAGGGTCCATATGTGGAGGTGCTGGATCAGACGAGGCCTCTCTAGGTGGCACGGAGTCCGAGTAGGGCTCTTAAGGGACTACACCCGAATGAACCTTTGACTCTTCCATTTATTCGTCCTCTTCACCTTAAGTCACATGAAAACCTCTTACTTTTCTAGTTGATGAATTTTCAGGGCATTCATAAGACCTATGAGTTACATATTTATTGCATCTAAAACACTTACCCAAGAATTTTCCTCTTACTCTTTGATAAGGTTATTTATATTTCAATTCAAGTAGTTGTTGTATTGATTAATACAATGAAATTTCCCTTTCCTGTTATCCCACATATGTCTCTGCAAGATTTGTCTCTTTCGCCTTTTCCTACGCCAAGTGGGAGATTGAAACTGCTATGGAATTCACGCAATGGAGAAATATTGTTGAATACATGGGTATCCTCATAAAGATGGCCCAATTCTTCACCAAATATAACCAACAGGTTCCCATGGGACCGTTTCACCTTCGATAGCATATTATTAGCCTTTATTAAATTGGGGGGGGCTTTGAATCAGAGAAGTTGCAAGTGTACAAGTAACATGTATGAAATATGTTGAATTTTTAGGTGACTCACCAATTGATTTCAAAAAAATACAAAAAAATCCTTCTCATAATTAAGTGCTCATGTCCATGGTATTGGTAAGATATTAGATGATTCGTTAACTAAAATAACCATTTATTTATGAATCACTCTTAAGGGATTTTGGTCTCAGAATATTTTAGTGAAATTTATATATTAAAGATATCCTAAAAATTGACACAAATACACATTATATCCAGCATGGTGTTCTATATGGCATGGCATGGTGTTATATCTTAAGTAAATTGTTTCTCTCATATTTGTTTATCAGATCAAATTTATAGCCTTACATCAACACCACTTTTTTGTTAACATAGTAATATAATTGGTTCATTGAGCATCCAATATTATAAATAAGGTGTGGAAGTTATGGAATCAATATAATAATTCATATTTTTAGAAGTGACATGTAAACAAAATAAAAAACTAGAGAAAAATAAAAAGTAATCAACCTACAAAAAATATCCATCTTTCTCACTCCCAAATTCTAAGTCCGCCATTTCATTACTTTTTCTTCATGTAAATTGGTACCTCAAGAATCAATGCACGTTATACATAGCACATCTCTAGTTACTAATACTTAAGTTGGCTTGATATAGAGCTAACACTATTGTTTTAGTTTGAAAAATAAAAATTCAAAATGCCCATGGCACGAAATATACCACAAATAATAATCAGAAAGATACTAGAAAATATATAACTAGAAGTAATACACTAAATCCACCGAACAAAGATCAAAACCCACTTTCTCAGAGTTAGCAATAATACCAAAATAACCAAATTTATAGCCTTATTTAACCAACACACATGGATATATATATATATATATATATATATATATATATATATATATATATATATATATATAAGAATCAAATAAAGTGTGCTCCAGACGCGCACGTCTCTGAAAATATATATGTACATGTATAAGTTCATAATGTATGTATACAGATCTCGAACTAAGCACGTGCCATAATGTACATATGGGACCACATGCGGTCGCAAAAGGCTAGATATATATACAATGGGTCCTGTGAATAGATGTACTCATGACCACATATATGTGGCATCCAAGTGGACTATAAATCTACTCATGAAACATCTTCCCTCTCTTCGCCCTGCTAGAAGTAGCACGTCCATGACCTGGGGATGTAGTGGAGGGAGATGCCACTACGGATTTCATCCGTGTGGTCCTAGGTGTCTCCAAGCATGCCTGCAACCTAACCTGCACATTCATAAACAACAAGTTTTTAACACCCAAAATTTTAAAATACCTTCAAAATTTAGAAACTTGTACAATTTAGTTAAAATGCATGTGCAATCTTACTGCAATGTCATGATCCCTATCGATTTGTTGTTGACCACGTCGCAGGGACAACAATAGACTCACGAGGGGTAAGCTACATACAAATAATTAATTTTCAAATTAAATATTTCACACATATATATATACCTACAAAATTTGATATTGTAGATTTAAGTTTAATAAGAAATAATGAACCTCCAAAATTTAACAAATTTAAAAAATTGTGTACCTCGGTTAGTGGATTTGCAGATGCTATGGCGGTATCTACAGCAGCCTCCACAGTCTGCATATGTGGAGGAGTCTCTGTAGCAGTCATAAGCTATACAAAAAACATGTACAAATCAATTTATTAAAATATACTTAAGAGCTATACAAAAAACATGTACAAATCAATATTTAGTTACTCAAGAAAGAATAAAAATACATTATTAAATTTTATCTTCTATTTAGGCTAAATACATAGGATCTATAAATGTTAGCACGGAGGCCATCTATCTTCATATGTATTTGTGTCCAAAGGTAGCTGAGTTTGAGTTTTGGTGCACGAGCCTAGAGGATCTTACTTGTGTGTTATCCCTTTGGAAATAAAGAACAGAACCTCCTTCCACCTTGCTGGCTTAGAGATCTTTATTTCGGGTTTTTTATGTCCACGGAATTGTCCACCAACTTCGTGCACTTACCCTGTCAAGCGGTTCGGAGTCTGACTACCCAGGGTGGTCTAGCATCAAACACACACATACTTTTCTCCTTTGGTTTTTTAATGCTTTGATGAAGGGTTTTGTAAGTTATTAGGGTTTCTACTTTACTGTTGATCATTACAGGTCATCTCGATGTTGTGTGAAAAAGAGCAACACAATGATCACACAATTTCTAAACAAGCAAAGCACTAGAAAGTTGAGAGCTCAACTACCTTATGATCTAAGACTGTAAATTCCTTGTATTAGATTTTACAACTACTACATAGACCATGTACATATCATGTATGGTCTTGAAACCTACATGTTTTCCAGTTTTATAATCTTCTTTGTAGAATCTAAAGTCTTATCTTCTCCTGCTCCGCTACCTGTCACATCTAGCTCATCCCAGAATCTTCCTAAACAAGCTAAGTTTCTCTGCCCTCTTGTATATTGATAAAGTTATTGTTTATCACTTAGTCCATTTCAAGTTGGAATGAATTATTTTTGTCATGCTTAATTGATGTTGGAAGTTAATTAGATAATAATTGTCTACCTGTTTATAATCCTTGTACCTTTTTCAGTAGAAATTTTAAATAAGGGTATAAATATGACCAATACATTATAGCTCCTCAAACCCATTATGAGGTGTGGCATAATATATAATAAAATACAAGCCCTTGATTCATCCCTCACACATGGAAACATGCACAAATTTAGCTCATGTTTGATCTATGGGAAGAAACATGGATAACTTCAAATTGGTAGTTTGTTGTTGTTATGGGTACTCTTAAGGAATCAAATGGTCCTTGATGTTTCTTCTTAATTTTATTAGAGTGAGAATAGAGGATCCTTGAATTTTCCAAGGTCACCCTACTAGGTTTTAGTGAGTGAATATTTATATATGACCAATCGTTAGATTTCTTACTCAACAAACCTAAAAGTACTACCTAGGTTGACTAAGCCAAGTAACCCTTTTGAAAAAGTTAATATTAGAAGTGTATGGGATAGGTTCGTAGGGGGTGGATAGGTTGGATTTTAACTTATCCTAAACGTAAAAACATGTCCATGATGTCTAATAAATTAGGTTTGAGACACATGGAGGATTATGCATATGTTCAATAACATGTGCAGTGATTTGTGAGGGGTTGGGATGGAGAATACTTGTTATCTAGTAGAAGCGAAGTGGATATAGAGTGAGACATTTCCTTAAGTTGTTCAAGTTATGTGTGAATGAGATATATATCATTATAGTTGTAACACGTCATGTTTCCAAGTGTTGGGAATACATTTAGGTACTACAAATTACCCCCATTTCAATATAGTATTGATAAATGTTGGATTAATAGATAAGAAACAAGTAAATACAAACCTCACTTCTTGATCATACAATGATGTTGTAAATTCTTAAATCTCAGTACACCAATCCATATAAAACTTATAATCATATGGAAAGGACGCATAGATTTTTTTAGATAAAGGGTACAAGAGGATTTAACCTTTTTTACATTTCTTCATCACTCTTATCATTCATTAAAGAGATTTGTAACTAACCTGCGTAAAACTCATGTGAGGCATGCCGGTAGCTTCAGTTCCCTGAGCAGATGATGACCCGCCAGGCTCCTGTGTATAAAAGAGAAAAATATTAATACATGTACAACATACACGTGAAACAAATTATAATAATAATCCAGTGCAATTAAATGATTTATTAAAAATGTAAGTTTGTACAACTTGAAACTTACGTTTGAAACACGCCCAACCGCAGTAGCTAGCATGTCAACACCGGATGTTTCCTTCACCGGCTCTTGCTATTTAAAATAAAATAAAAAATTAGTTTTTTACATGTATGTACATGACGTACAATCATATATATATTAATATCTCAAACATGTGAATTAAACTATTGTACATATATATATTATTTAAATTTATTTAAAATTTACCTGTGAAAGACCAATATCAGTGGCTCTAGTTCCAAAAACATTCCCCAGCATCTCATCTATAGAAAAAAAATCCTGTGAACCAGCAAATGATGTCTCGCCTGCAGTGCATACGGCACCACATGATCCACAGTGGTGTGGTGCACTAGAACTGGCACCTCCACCAACATCACCGGATGCAATCTGGGTGCTATGCTGGGTGAGAGTGTCAGTGAGCTCCCTCAATGCATGCAATGTATCAATCTCCACAACCTCCTTCACTGTAGGAGGGATAATTGAAGGCAGTGGGGGTTTTGGGGCATGGGGGATCCTAGGTTGACCTACGCGTGCACTAGGTCTGCTCTGTGCAGAGCCACCTCCTCGACCAAAAAGGTCTGAAAAGTCAAAATAATTCGGGACCTCATTGAGCACAAACTCACAATATAATTTCTTCAAAAAATAAAGAGGAACCTCATTGTTGTTGAATGGTGGATAATAAAAAACCATCCACCATCGGTCCCAAAAATTGTTTTTGATTCTATCATCATGGCACCAATGGATTGGGAACTGTTTGCAAGTAACTGCAGGGGGGCATTGGTTCTAGGGTCGGTAAATAATGCACAAATTAGGTCTTTTCCAATTTTTTTGTCTTTGACGGCCGCATGAGATAGTTTATCCACATACCACCACCTACAGTCACTTCTAAAGGTGTTCCATCTATGTATTTGGTTGGTTGCAGACTCGACTTCGCCAATCAATGTTTGCAATGTATTGGCTAAAGTCATGCAGGATGGATTTGTAGCATGGTTTTTGTCTTATAGTTTGAATTAGGTTCTCAATGACAATTTTATTTTCTTGGATTCTTCCAATGATATTATCTTGCATTCCTGTTGGCTCAGTGGGGACAGAAGGAGCCACAGGGGGCGGATCTATGTTTGGAGGAGGGTTTTGAGGAATGTTCGGAGGGTTTTGAGGAATGTTCGGTGGGTTTTGAGGAATGTTTTGACGGTTTGCACGAGCCCGAGCTTGCCGACCAACTGATAAAACAATAAAATTGTATACATAAACAAACAATTCACAAAACCCATGAAAATGCCAAAAAAAAACCTAAAATGCAAAAAAAACAACCTAAAATGCAAAAAAATGATTATAATCGGGGACTTACCTCCTCGTCTTGGCGGCATGGTTGAATCTATCGCTATCCAGAAGTCTGATGAGCAATTTTGAGATAGTATTGAAAGTGCGAGTGAAAAATGTTTAGGAAAAGTCGCGGTTCGAATTGAAAATTAGGAAAATAACGAGTCGCGGGACTGTTAAATTTTGTCTCAGAGTTCCGCGATCGTGGTTTATAACCGCGCTCGCGGTTATAAACCGCGATCACGGAACTAGGTTTGGTAATTACCGAACCTAGAATTCAATAACCGCGATCGCGGTTTTAGGACCGTGCTCGCGGTTTTAAAACCGCAATCGCGGTACTTTTATTTCGGGTTTTTATGTCCATGGAATTGTCCACCAACTTCGTGCACTTACCTGCCATTCTATAGCCAATTGAACACCCTCATGAAGAAATTAGGGAAAATAAAAAGCATGTGAATGTGATGTTGGAGGAAATTTAATGTTTCTAAGGAATTTAGGAGAGTTTAGGAAATAAAATATGATTTAGGAGAAATCTATTGAAGAGCGAGTATTCATGGTATAGGGAATGAAAGCTCCAACGGTGAATGATTTATTCTCTGGATGATTCCTAGAGTTCCCCAAGGATTTAAGAAGAAAAAAATAGGAATTGGAAATATATTTGAATCCTATAAAAGGTGTGGAAATAAACATTTATCCAAGGATTAAAGTTTCCCTAAGATGTTTCAAAACTCTACAACCACTCCTCTAAGTTCAAGAAGGAATATTCCCTATAATTTGAGTTGAAGTTATAATAAAGTATCCATAATGGTTCCATTTATCTTAAAATGTGTTTTGAAGTCAAAATCATATAAGGTTTAACCTCAAAACACTATCATAAGCTTCCAAGGTGAAAACATCATGTCCAATGTCCAAATTTGGACATCTAACACAAAAATTGCTTTCCAAATTAGGAAAAATTTGGTGTCTAAAGTGTCTCGTCTTTCCCCCTTACAAATTTTTAAACCTCACATTTACTCCACTCAAACCCTGGTTAAGCAGCATAGTCATAGGTGATTTTGATAAGACAATTAAACTTTATTAACTCTCTATTTACCAAAAACAACCATTTTTAATGAAATTTTCTGCAGAAACATCCTCCAAACTACATTTCTTCCATACATTCATCCAATTTTTTCCAAACATCCATAACCATAAAAATGGATATTCAAGCATAAATTCTCATCCGTGCACTTGTTTACCTTGAAATTTCACATGTGATCTCCTCTCTAAAATGCCTTTGGTAAGACTTTCATAACAAATCCATTGATGTCATAGATGTTTTACATAAGTAAAGTGAAATATAAAATGAAAAATCCTTATTTTTAATTTTCATGGAGATTAAGTAGACATGAAACCCTAAAAATTGGAGCAAAATATCTTAAAGAAAATCCTATAATTTCAAGACCATTTTGATGTAACTTGGCACCTGTTTAAGTGCCATTTCTAAAAATAGTAGGTACTCATGGATAGGCATGTCTAAAAATAGTAAATGTATAAAAATATGAAATTCTATATATTTTCAACATTCCAAACAAGAAAGAAACATATTAAGGTGAAAAGTATGAAAACTTGCTAAAAAATAAAAGTCTTAGAATTGAGCCCAAAAATTTGTTGAAACTCCCAATCTGCCTATCTCATTTGTTTTTTCCACCATTACAAAGCCAAGAACATGTATCATGGTCCAAATAGGAAAGAAATTCCCCACAGGATCACAAAACATCAGTCCATAGGTGATTCCTGAAAGGCACAATTTGATATAAGAAACCAGATAATCCAACTCATCCCAATTATGATAGAAGGGAGTCATCATCGATGAATTCATTCAAGAAGGATATGTTCACGAAATAGAGACATGAAGCTCTGAATCGAGTCTTGATGAAGTCTTTCAACCTCTGCAAACATGAATTTATCCTCTGAGGTGAATAATAATGATGTTCCTACATCATATCCACTATTCCTAATGTGCATCAACCCAAGATCATCATGTTTACATGAGCAAGAAGTTTTCAAAGGTCCATGAAGTGAAATAAATCACATCAAAATTTCTAAAAAATCATTCAAATGGTCTGCAATTCTCCCATATCTCATAGAAGAGAGAGAATGAAACCACATTGTTTATACTCAACAGGAGGTTGGATGCACAAAGTTTAAATGATAAAAAAAGATATCTAGGGATATTAATTATGTTTCTATCATGAAGGAGACATAATTATCACTATCTCTCTCTCCATTGGTAAGGGAAATAATATTAATAACACTATGATGATGAGAAATTTAGAGTGAATCAATGTGTGTGAATGTAGTCATTTGAATAGCAGGTGCAATCAAGAACATCATGAGGTCTGTGAAGGATCTGAAACATCAAGAGATGCATTGAAACTCAAGGTCATACAGGATATCATTATCAACAACATGATTAGATAAAATCACCTTGAGGGATGGTGGCAATCATCTTAGGCTCACAAACAATGCATATATCTTGAGACTGTTTATAAAAACTTAACTAATGCTTTGTAATGTCCTCACATCTTAAGAGCGAGAGAAGTGGAATTTGTAGTATTTCATTGTAGTGTGGAGGTCAAGAACATGAAATTCATCCTCATAAATTCCTTTGAGTTCCATTCATGGATAAATCTTACCATCTGGAGGAGGAAACCTATTTTCATGAGGAGAAATTGAGAAAAAGGTTGTTCATATATCATAATTGTTTTTCCACTCATGTGACATCTTGGTCAGGAAAGTGAATTATGAAGGGGTCATCATGCTCAAAGATGAAATGTGAACACTCAAGGAGTGAATTAATGATCATCATATCTTGAATCTTCCATTGTGTTCAAATTTCTTTGAGGAAAAAAATAAAATGAACTAGTTGGAATATCGATGCATCCAAGACCATCATGTATGAAAAAATGAGGAGTTATCTATCCCTATAAGAGACATATGAGCAAGAAGCTACATGATCATCCTAAATTTGATTCCATTCAAATAATGTCTTGGAGGTAGGAGGGGCAAGGTGATGATATTCATTTATATAACTCTATTGAAAGGATGGGAAATCATCTCAGTTTTGCTTGATGTCATTCACTTGGTAGTGTTCTTAAACACTCATTTGAAACCTTGTAGTGTGATCACACCCCAAAGGAGGCATAACATTAAAATAATCTCATTTCATTATAATGGATGATCATAAGATAAAAATATCATTCAAGGAAATTTCCTTTATCTACAAAGTGGGGACATATTTTAGTGATTAAAATAAAAGCGTAAATAAGTTTGAGCATTATGGAGTTGATTTGCGATCACTAGGGTGAATTGTGAATGCCTAGATAAGTAATAAATGATGTTCACTCATGCCTTGTGATCATAAGAGAGAAACATGTTCCCATCATGGTCTCATTTTAGTTTTTTTGCACACTTCTTCCATGCTCTATAATGTTTCATACCTCACATAAGAAGGATATTGTGATCAAAATTCTTGTACTCGATAATGTCTTCATTGGTAGAGGATTCATATTAATAAAATTGGCCAGCCCTCCTCTATTTCTCTCTCTTATTTTCTCTCTCTCTCTCTCTCTCTCTATTCTTATTCTTCACTAAGAATTTACTTATTCCCTATTTTATCTTATTCACTTAAGTGACCTTTAATTTTATAAACAATAAAAAAGCCAAACACATTCACAAGACAATAATATTCTTCACACAATAGATTTAGACCTTACAAACTTACATATATATAGGAAATTACATTTCTATATTTTAGGAAGTATCTAACTACTCTTCCAAGAATATCTCACCCGAACACCATATACATGAGTGATTAAACTCACATAACAAATAATTTTTATAACCAAATATATAACTAATAATACGAGTTGTTAACCAAATCATATTATATTGCAAATAATAATCATGATTAATAATGTTAAACCCTATTAATCCTAACATTCACCCCCTTAGTGTGAACATTATTAATCGCTAATCTTCACCCCCTTAATGTGAGCATGACGAAGAACCATATTCGAAAAAGTTGAACCACCTTCTAAAAGCATTGCTTAGACTAGGTACAAACTCCATAGATGATCTCTTTACCCTTGTAAAGGCATAGTGTCGAGCTGAATTATGTAGGAATTCTCCCTTCCTCTTTCGGGTTCCTGTGGAACTTTCCCTTCCTCCCTAGGTGCCCGAATTTTGAATCTCCAAGATCCATAAGCTTCACACTAGCTAGATAACTATCCCTTGAGTCTACCTCGAAATCTTCTCTTGCTCCCCAAAAGTGAGTATTCTGAAAAATATGACTCCTCAAAAATTATGGAAAGCCCGGTTTATTTAGAAAACCAACACACTGGAAACACGATAACTCTGAAAACACACTGAAAAATTTTCCACTAAACCATCTATGTGGCCTCATCATTGGCGACTGACGAGAGGACACTGCTTGTCCTCCAACCTCCGATGCCTCCAACCTCTGGCATCTTTCTGATAGTTTAGCTGGATGTGAACATGGGGCTCAATGGTTGCTAGGACGTCGGGTAACACAAAAATGTGTCCGTAAGGCCATTTCTTTTATTTTTTGAACTTTTTATAATGACTTCTTTTTTTCAGACTCTTGTTAATGACTTGCTATAAAACTAGACACACAAATTTAGACTAATCTTGACAATGATAAGACACAAAAGACTACAAAATAATATATAAACATTATTAATATTAAACTTTGAATCTTTTAACTGAACAAGATGACCCAAAGAAAAACTAATGACTCAATGTAATTTAATGAAAAATGAATAAAATCCAATTAATGATTGGATTTGACTCAAAAATAAATATGGACCTTAATACCTTATATTAAGGTAAACAAAATGTGTTCTAGTCACTAAAGTAGAATGAATCGACTCATAAGATAATGAAACTTTTAGACCAAGCTGAATTTTGAGGAGAGACTAGAGATTAAAGTTAAACCAAATTATAGTAAAATATTTGGCAGAATGACACTCAGTATTTTAATATAGAAAATTCACATGAACCTTTGATATTTCAAATGTTGAGAGAAGAATATAGAATCTCATATGTTTGTACTGAATTTGATACTCCAGAAGCTGATCCAACCAAAATTACACACAAAATTTTGATATTTAGAATATCACCGAGAGTAGTTATCTTGTGCTGCCAAGTAGAATGATTCACATGAAAATATGCCACAACACAAAATCACCAATTTTCACAGACCAATTCATTTGAGAATGAACCATGGTTAGCCAAACAATGATACGCAACAATTAACTCCACCCACATCTATATGGTGATCTCGATTTCAAGAAATTCACCAAAGTTAATGTGATGGAAAGGAGAACGAACCAATCCCTAGTGAACAACAAATCTGTATAATGCAGATCTCAGTATAAAAACCCTTACATTACCTTCAGGTAGATATGCTGACAGGTGAGCACATATATAAAATAATCTGACCAATACATTACTTATTGCTAAGAAAAGTGATGTGAATAATGTTCAAGTCAACATAATCAAGCATGTGAAGATCTCGCATGGAGATAAAAGAGCACAATACTGTTGCGTTGGAGATCTATATATATATATATATATATATATGGTGAACAAGAAACAATAACACATGATCTAATAGATGTATAGAGAAAGATAAACATTGATCTTGACTTAATACAACAGATTCATCATTACACATGAAATCTAGGATCTAATCAGGCACATGGATTGTCATGGAGTCCATTAAATAAATGGATCTAACTGCTTTGATACCAAATATAAATGATCAAAGATCCAAACACATTTACAAGACAATAATATTCTTCACACTATATATTTCGACCTTACAAACTTATATATATAGGAAATGGCATTTCTATATTTTAGGAAGTATCTAACTAATCTTCCATGAATATCTCACCCAAACACCATATACGTGAGTTTTTAAACTCACATAACAAATAATTGTTATAATGAAATATATAACTAATAATACGAGTTGTTAGCCAACTCATATTATATTACAAATAATAATCATGATTAATAATTTTAAACCCTATTAATCCTAACAAATTTAATATAAGAGTCTCTTTTCATCAATTATAAAAGACTCATTTCCATTTTATATGATTTTGGAATTTCACAAGTGATAAGGAAATGTGATAAGTCATCAGGGGGAGATGAAACGATAGTTTGTAATTTTATAAATTAGAATGACTTCTCCATTGTAAAGAGTTGGTAATTGGGGATCGGTATATGTTTTTGAGGTTTCTATCACCACTACATCAAGAAATGAAAGCTGCATTTCTCTATTCTATATGCTTATGTTCATCTACTCTCTTCCTCTTTACTTTCCAAATTTGTAAGCATTGTGATATTGCATAACCAAGAAGGAAATTTTTGTCCTTGATTGATGAATATGTAGAAATTTTTGTATGTATTTTGTTAGTCTTACTAATTTCTTGCATTGTTATGTTCTTATAATTGAATGTGGACATACTCTGGTTGATATATGTGAATCTTATAAGTCTACTCACAAAATTAACCCTCTCTCTCCTTATTTATCCAAATCAACTTTACCTCCCTTCACTATTTTTTCCTCCCTCATATACTATAAAATCACTTTTCCACAAGTTTAGTGGAGTATTCCTATGTGATCCTAGCCTAATGGCCACCCCTAAAATTTATTTAGTTTATATTTAATAATGGGATCCTCCCTATACATAATAAGAAAGGGCTTAGCCTCATGACCATTGGTGAACACCAATAATCTAAATTGTAACAAATTATTTCACCAATAGTTTTTGATGACTTTGATGTGGAAGATCTTCTCTTTGTGCACTTGTAAAATATCTTTGAAAATCCCAAAAAATAGACATTTAAAAAATCCATAAAAATTTAAAAATACAAAAAATACCATTTGAATGTTCAACAACTTGATTGAACCGCATGGAAAAATCTACATTTTTCTAGTTGTATTGCTATTTAACACTTTTAGAAAACTAGCAGATAAGAGATAGACTTGAAATGATCTTGTAGGTGGAATAATTGACCCAAAATTTGAAGCACATCAAAAAATTGATTTCAAGATTCTCATTATTCAAATAACAAGGTAAAATGGTTAAGAGTACCTTTCTGAATTTGATCCTAACTTTCCTCTTGAAGGTCATATTATAAAAGCATCTATAGAACCATTAGACCTCATTCCTACAGAAGAAGAAAGAGAAGAAGAACCAGAGGAAGAAGGATAAATAATGCCTGCACCTCTATCATGGGGAAAAAATATCAATCTGCTAGCTTTGACTCCTCCACTCCATGAATTTCCAAAAATATCAAGCAAAAACTTTTCCAAATTATATGGAGATGGAAAGTAATTTCTAGAAGATCGCATCAAAATTTTTATCATAGTATGTGGTGTTCTTGGAGTACAACACAAAGATGTTTTCATGCGGTTATTTGTTGAATCATTGCAAGATGTCATTATGGACTAGTTTTACTACTTTCCATCACATTCAATTACCGATTAGGATGATATGAAAAACATGTATGAAGCAAGATTCAAGATTACATGAGATGCTCACGGATTCCTTTCTTAAATTTCTCGGATGAATAAATATTCATATAATGTCCCATGAGAGAATTTGTAGAGAATTTTAATAAGTTGATCAACAAGATTCATAATGATGCTTTCCCTATTGCAGATAATCAAATAAGGTTCTTCATGAATTACCAATTTCTCTAATTTCATTTCATACTATAGAGAGCACAACAAATCAATATGGACAATGCTTAAGAAATTTCCATTGATGTGGAATATGATCTTATCATGTCAGGAAAAATTAAGAACCATTTATTGAAGGATAAGGTCCAAAAATTTAAAGATGAAAGAGATGACCCATTACTGCAAAATTTGGTCAATGAATTGAATTCATTGAAGAATTAAATTTATCAACATGCCTCACATCAAAACATGAACAAAAATCAGATTCCAGGAGCACCCCGAAGGCTTACCTTGAAATCTCTATCGGTTAATACAATATGCTATACTAGTGAAGATAAAGGAGAAGAAATTTATGAATAAAAAATTGAATAAGAATTTGATGGATGTGCTAGGATTTGGTATTTAAAATACTCACTAGATGAAGATCTTGTAGAACCCATGGATAGCTACACCTATGTAGTATTCACTCAATCACAAATGGAGAAAGAAGCCTCTTCTTCTGTTACCACAACTAAGCATTTAAATTCTCAAATAAAGAATCTACAAAAAGAAAAAAATGGAGGATCATCATTGTCTTATTCCATAGGATCAACCAATAAAAATATAGAGAATAACTCAATCAAGAATCTAACCACCTCTTTAAGTATGTCTCTTTCATCTCCTCTTGACAAATCAACTTCTGCATCTATTGATCTTAAGAATAGAAATCTTTATCATGCCAAGGATGTCATAGTTCTCGATGTTCTTACTAATTATACACCTTTTTAAATCATTGACAATTATAAGAAAGACAAAATTTAGATTTATGATTTTGATTACTTGAGAAAACATCACAAGAAATTTGATAGTATTGTTCAATTTATCAAAGGAAGTAGTTCAAGTTAATGCTCCAATATTTTCATTAGAAAATAACTACCTCCCACTCCTCATACCACTCCTCAAAACCTTCTGACTTCCATAAGCCCCACATTTGGGAAGATAGAACCTTTCTATATTTCCTTGCTATCCAGTGGATATAAACTAAATAATTGCATTATCCAATCCGATACCTGGGTAAGTGCACCAAGTTGGGGGGCCAAAAGGGGCTCTTAAGTGGACCCATTTTTCTAAAAAAAGAACTTCAAATTGTACAAGTTTTTCAAAATAGTTACACTCAAAATTGAAAGATGTTGTATAAATATGAATCATAGAATTTTGAGTCTAGTTTCTAAGATACCAAATTTTATTGAAAACGGATAAGTTTAAGTGGGTAAAACAACTAAAATACCAAAAAATGCTCCTATTTTTGTTAAAAAACATAATAGAGTGAATTTTGTGCCCCCACCATTTTTTGAGCACCATTTAGTATTTTTGAAAACCCTTTGGTAGAAAGATATCTAGGAGCATCTAGTTTGGGCTCCATTTTTTTTAGATTTTTACAGTGAATGTTTTTTTATTTATGATTTTTCTAGTACAGAAATTTTATGTTTTGAAAAATAATAGAGCTACGACCGTGCCCCACCCCTAACTACCTAAAAAAATATCAAAAATTAGATTTTCCTTTTTGAATATGCATAGAAATATGCCTAGTTTGGGCTAGTATATATTTTTTTTAAAATTTTGATCACCCAAAAAAAAGATACACCATGAAAGATAGACATATTTACACTTTAAAAAATAGCTATAAAAAGACATAGTTAAAAAATAAATAATATGGAAACCTTATATTAGTCAGAAAATTTGAAAAATTATATTTTTAGAAAGAAGAAACTCTGCTCTACATCTTGCTATAATTTTTTAAAAATGGATCGATTATTTTATTTTTATTTATCATAGAGGAAGTGACATTTTTACATTTTCTTGCAAAAACATGTTGTTTATTGTGTTTGTATAGGTCCATGCCTCAGGCTTGGTGATCCAAACCGGATCCCAAGCCTTGAGGCATGGCTTGAAAAAAGAGAAAATACAAAACATGTACGCGTTATAACATGTACACTTTATAACACGTATGAATTTTTCTTTGTTTATATATTGTGCCCCCCAACATCCCTTTCATCTCTTTCATAGGAATTCTGCTAACATTCTATTTTGTCTGCAATTTTCTCTAAATTCTTGCATGATTTTTTTCGTGGTTCATTTTTTCCCCTACCCCACTAGTTCATTTTTTTATAATAATGGGCGATAAAAATAAAGATAAGGACAAGATGAAATTCAAGAACAAGACACCAGAGCAATTGGAAGAGAAGAGAATAAATAAATTGAAGAGAATGCAAAAACTTCGAGTTGGGAAAGGTACATATGCTATATCAAATGTAGCTAATGTATTAGAAAATGGGGATGAAATACATAATGAAAATGTAGAGAATAATGATTTTTTAATGAATAATGATAAATGATAATGTTGGTATGGATGAATAAATTGATATGAATCCAATTGTTGAACCCTTACCTGAGAATCCAAATGTTAACCCAGAAATTTGTATGAAAAAACTGAATGAGGAAAGTAACCTTGTAAATGAATCTTCACCTCTAAGAAAACCTCCTTCCATTTTGTGCAGAAAACCAATTCACTTAATTGAAATTGATGAAAACATTATAAAACCAATGCCTAACAAACTATCTGAAAGAAAATGCGAGAAGAAAAGCTAGTGGAATTTGGGATAATTACTTTTAGAATTTAAATGACACACAAAGATGTCAATTATTTGTTACATTGATGAAATTAATTAAGATGAGACCTATAATGAATACCATGGGGTTAATAACATCTAATTTTGTTGATCAAAATGCGTTAATTGTTGAAAACATACACAAAGCATACAAAATTATAGGTGGCAAAAGAGGCACCAAATATAGTAATGCTACGCGAGGTGCACTTACTACTTGTATAGTAAGTGATAAAATAGTTAATAAACGCTTGATTAGAAAAAAAAGGTATTTCTTTGAAGCTAAACAAAAATACACTAATGAAAGTAATGGAGAGATGTAAACGTCTCAAGTCCATCAATAACACTAACTATTCGGATTTATCTAGTAGAATTCCATGAAAAGACAAGAATACATATGATATTCTAAAATATTTAATTGTAAATTTTTTGAATGAGAACACAAGGGTGTCACCGAATAGAAGAGATATTGGTAAAAAGAAGAATAATTTCTCGTAATCGTGATTCTTAGATATGACTCAAACAGAATTGTTCTATAAGTTTAAGAATGAAAATCCACAAATTAACATTAGCTAAAGATTATTTGAAATGAACAAACCCTTTTATGTGAAAATCAATCACTCACGTACCACTTGTTACAGGCATCATGTTGAATTTTCAATGCATTATGATATTTTTTGTCAAATCCGTCGTGTTTTGCATACTGAAATTATGTTGCAGGAGTGTGGATTAAATGTCCCACAAAAATCTTTAAGGGAATTTATTCAAACAATATTTTGTGAAAAATCAACAGGCCAATTTTTTATAACAAAGCATGTTTGGATGGAATGTGCAATGTATGCGGTGGCTTGCCAAATATGAAAAGTTTTATCCATGAGGAGAAAACATATTAAATAGGAAAAGAATTGATTGATTTCACCAAATATAAATTTTTGGCATATCAATTAAAATATGGAAAATAATCTAAGAGGTGTGAGCTTCTTAGAAAACAATTACCTATATCAGAATATATGGTCAGATTTGGAGAGGATTTTTTTTATGAGTATGTAAGGCACACACATAGAGCTCGATGGTTAGATAAACAATTCAAGTTAAGAAAGGACACATTACCACTTTGTACTATTGTTTCAGTAGTTTACTTCGCAAAGAATTATACATTACAGCCACAAATGGAGGTTCAGTCTCAATATTATAACTCAGTGCAAGTTTCTATTTTCGTGCATATAAAATTCATGTACTCTCTTGAAAGCACTGAGAAAGATCAAAAAATATTAAGAGGGTATCATTTCTACATCAGTGATGATTGGACACATTCCACATAATGTGTACAAGGGTCTTTCTAGGTGTTTTATGCAAACTTGAATGAGAGGAACATAAGTTTCGATCAACATTACATTTGGTCAGACAACTGCACATCACATTTCAAGAATGCACATATGTTTTATTGGCTACACAGGATGCACAAAGAAAAAATTTTACAACATATTTGGATTTTTACTGAGGCAAGGCATGGAAAAGGAGAGAATGATGGTGTAGGAGCATGTGTGAAAAAAGCAATTGCAAGAGAAGAGTTAAAGTTCAAGGATGGTGCTAAATTTACAGATGCAAAAAACATTGTTGATTGGTGTGTCAAGAATATGGGCCATGAATCTCAAGAGATATCAATGGTTCGTAGATATTTTTGGTTGATATAGGAATAAAATCTGGAAAACTTTGAAGATTGTATGACAGTTGTAGGATCAATTGATAAGCACTCATTCCATAGTTCAAATGCAAATGCTTGGACTATTTATACTAGGTGCATGACATGTTTTTGTATATCATGCATTGATTTTTCATGGAATGAATGTGATTCATAGTAGTGGGTGGATGAATGGACTTGTAGACCTCTAATTCCACTTGACACACATCAAGTTCCACGAGCATTACAACTTGTAGGGTCTTCAAATCAAATGAAAACATCACTTGACTTTGACCAAGTCTCTGATTTAGTGCAACAAGGTACATACATATATGTACATGCCATGTTTTAGATTTATAAATTATTAATTGGTCAAATCTTAATGTATTTTTAAATTTCTTGAACAATTTTACTTTGTGATACATAGGGCACGTTTTTGTAGTTATTACGATGAGATTTAATGAAGAGGGAACATACTACTTCTTGTATCATTGTGTAGAGGGGAAAATAATTGAATTCCATAGTCATTAATGGTGAAGACCTTGAGTATCCCACTGAGTCAATGGTAGTCACTGGAACTTGGCTTCGATGATATCCTATAAAAAAATCAAACATTTGGTTGTTTGAAGACTATGAAGTACATCGGAAGATATTTCACTATTCACATTTGGGCCTTGCAAAAAATATTAAATTGATCAAATATCGAGGTTGGCCATCAAATAAGAATCTGTGGAAGGTTCATGAATCAGATCATAAAGCAATTCTTGCTACTGTCAAGAATAGAGTTGATCCTTACGGGTCATTGGATTAAATTTGCAAAGGTATGTTCTTCATGAATTTAATTTGAATATTTACTTAAATGATTTTGTTTAAATTTTGTATGATTTAAATATATATTTAATTGCTTAATAACATGTTTATATAGGTTAGTGGTGCTAAAAAATCTTCCACCTTCACATGGTTAGCATTGTCAGTAGAGAATTTATTATTCTCGAAGCCAAGTGAAGCTAAGAGAAATTAAATATTAGAAAGGAAAAATAAAATTAAATTCTCATTTCACCACCTATATTGTAAAAATATCTTATTAAAATTCTCATTTCACCACCTATATTTAATGAACCACCTATATTATTCAGGTGATTGGCAATGGACAACCTTACATTGACTCAGATTGTAGTATTTCACGCATTTGCAAATAGTAGGAAAACAAGAGAACCAAATGGAGATGGAAAAAAATGTGAGAGGATTTCGTAGCAGGCATTGACATGGAGGTATTGGATCTGACAATATGTATCTAGGTGCCACGGAGTCTGAGAAATCACCCATTGAAAATATAGCGTGTTTTGGCCTCAGGGCTCTTAAAGGACTACACCCGGACGAGGTAGCCCGAAATCACCGGTAGCATAGGGAACTAAAAAAGGCTCCACTAGCATTCACCTAGCCACCCCAATGTGTTAGCATAGTTGGTTCAATCCCATGAGCTTCCATTTGCAAACTATAGCGTCTGATAGCTATACACTGACTCAAACTGCAATATTTCACGTGTTTGTAAATAGTAGGATAGCAAGAGAACTGAATAGAGATGGAGAAAACCATAAGATTATTTCATAGAGGGCCTCAACATGGAGGTCTTGGATCTAACGAGACGTCTCTAGGTTCCATGGATTCTGAGAAATTACCCGTCGAAGATATAGCGTGTTTTGGACTTAGGGCTCTTAAGGGACTACGCCCAGACGAGGTATCCTGAAAGCACGGGTAGCATAGGAAACCAAAATAAATCCTCCACTAGCGTTCACCTAGCCACCCTAATGTGTTTTCATAGTTGGTTTGATCCCAAGAGCTTCTGTTTACAAACTATAGCGTCTGATAGCTGTACACTGACTTAGACTACAATAATTCGTGCATTTGTAAACAATAGGAAAACAAGAGGACCAAATGAAGATGTAGAAAATAGTGATAGAATTTCATATAGGGCCCCATCATGGAGGTCTTGGTTCTGATGAGAGATCTCTAGGTGCCACGGAGTCCGAGAAATCACTCGTTGAAGATATAGTGTGTTTGGCCTCAGGGTTCTTAAGGGACTACACTCGAATGAGGTAGCCTGAAAGCATGGGGAGCGTAGGGAACCAAAACAAAGCCTCCACTAATGTTCACTTGGAAACCCTAAGTTTTGGCATATTTGGTTTGGTCCCATGAGATTCTGTTTGCAAACTATAGCATCTGACAACCCTACACTGACTCAGACTGCATTATTTCACGCTTTTGCAAACAATAGGAAAACTAGAGAACCGAATGGAGATGGGAAAAACCGTGAGATAATTTCATAGAGGGCCTTGATGTGGAGGTCTTGAATTTAACAAGATGTCTCTAAGTGCCACGGAGTCTGAGAAATCACCCATCAAATATATAACATGTTTTGGCCTCAGGGCTCTTAAGAGACTATGCTCAAACAAGGTAGCCCGAAAGCATGGGGAGCATAGGGAACCAAAAAAAATCCTCTACTAGCATTCACCTTACCACCTTGACATGTTGACATAGTTGGTTCGGTCCCACAAGCTACCGTTTGCAAAATACAACATGTAACAGCCTTACACTGACTTAGACTACACTATTTCGCGCGTTTGTAAACAATAGGACATCGAGAGAACCAAATAGAGATGTATAAAACCATGATAATATTTTGTAGAAGGCCCTGACATGGAGGTCTCAGATATGACGAGACATATCTAGGTGCCACAGAGTCTGAGAAATCACCCGTCGAAGATATAATGTGTTTTGGCCTTAGGGCTCTTAAGGGACTATGCCTAGATGAGGTTGCTAGAAAGCATGGGTAACGTAGGGAACCAAAAAAAATCCTTCAATAGCATTCAATAGGACATCTAGACAAGTTGGCCTAGATATTTTGGTCACACAAGCTACCATTTGCAAAATACAACATATAGCAGACTTATACTGACTCAGACTACACTATTTCGAGCGTTTGCAAACTATAAGACAACGAGAGAACTGAATGGAGATGGAGAAAACTATGAGAGGATTTCGTAGAGGGATTCAACATCGATATTTCTTATCTGATGAGACATCTCTAGGTGCCATGGAGTCCGAGAAATCACCTGTCGAAGATATAGCATGATTTGGCCTCAGGGCTCTTAAGGGACTACTCTCAGACGAGGTTTCCTAAAAGCACGGGCAGCGTAGGGAACCAAAAAAAATCCTCCACTAGCATTCACCAGGGAATATAGATGTGTTTACCTAGATGGTTCAGTCCCACAAGCTATCATTTTCAAAATAGAACATATAGTAGCCTTACACTGACTCAGACTACACTATTTTGTGTGTTTACATATAATAGGATAGTGAGAGAACCGAATGGAGATGGAGAAAACTGTGAGAGAATTTCATAGAGGGATTTAACATGGATGTTTTGGATTTGATGACATGTCTCTAGGTGACATCGAGTCTAAGAAATCACTTGTCAAAGATATAAGGTGTTTTGGTCTCAAGGCTCTTAAGAGACTACGCGCGAACAAGGTTGCTCGAAAGCACAGGGAGCCTAAATCAAATAGAGAATGAAGAGCCTGAATTTTTTTGGACATTACAAAAATTTGTTTATGCCCAAAAATAAGATGAAGGCCATATAAATTTTCATTCTTCAACTTTAGATGACAACAAACATCATGAAGAAAAACAAGTAGGTGAAGATGTTATTATGATTTAAGAAGAAATGCCTCCTGAAAGTCATAAAGAGTCAATTTAATTACCCAAAAACATCTGGAAGAACTTAAAGAGAAGATACGAGAAGAAGAAAAGGAAACATGGGAAGCATGGAAGGATCACAACTTAACTGGAATGGAAGATCTATGTGATGTTGTTGATAGAATCATGGATAATCTTAAGGATAACATGCCAAGTTGATTGTTTTTATTAATCCCAACTGCTCCAACTTCACAAATCAAACCAAGTAGTTCCAAAAGTAGCATATTGGCAAGAAAAAATGCAATGAAGTATTGATAATTGAGCTTGAAACTCATTTAGAATTGTAATTTATTTTTTGATTGACCATTCACCCATAGTTTTTTTTTGAAGGAAGAAATTCATTTTATATGTGAGAAATAGAATATTGATTTAGTCTATTACTATGACTATTTAGGTTAGATTTATGTAGTCGTTCAATGAAAGTTTGATTCTCTTCAGTACTAACATGGAAAAATTGTTAGGGCCCTACAAAATCCTCTCACATTTGTATCCATATCCATTTGGTTCTCTCGTTGTCCTATTATTTGCAAACGCACGAAATAGTGCAGTCTGAGTCAGTGTAAGGCTGTCAGATGCTATATTTTGTAAATGGTAGCTCGTGAGACCAAACTGTCTAGGCCAACACATTTGGATTTCTTAGTGAATGCTAGTGGAGTCTTTGTTTTGGTTCCCTACGCTCCCCGTGCTTTTGGGCTACCTTGTCTGGGCATAGTCCCTTAAGAGCCCTGAGGTCCAAACATGCTATATCTTTGACGGGTGATTTCTTGGACTCTGTGGCACCTAGAGATGTCTCATAAAATATAATACCTCCATGATGGGGCCCTCTATAAAATCCTCTCATGGTTTTATCCATCTCCATTCGGTTCTCTTGTTGTCCTATTTTTTCCAAAGGCGTGAAATACTGCAGTCTAGGTCAGTGTAGTGCTGCCAGACGCTATAGTTTGAAAATGGAAGATCGTGGGACTGAACTAACGATGCCAACACATCAGGGTGGCATAGTGAACACTAGTGGAGACTTTTTATTGGATCCCTATGCTCCCCGTGCTGTTGGGCTACCTTGTTTGAGCGTAGTCTCTTAAGAGCCTTGAGACCAAAACATGTTAAATCTTTGACATGTGATTTCTTAGATTCCATGCCACATGGAGACATCTCATCAGATCCAAAAACTCCATTTTGAACCCCTGTACAAAATGCTCTCACTATTTTCTCCATATCTATTTGGTTCTCTCGATGTCCTATTTTCTGCAAACGCACAAAATATTGTAGTCTAAGTCAGTGTACAACTGTCAGACGCTATAGTTACAAATGGAATCTTGTCAGACTAAACCAACTACACAAAAACATCGCAGTTTCTAGGTGAATGCTAGTGGAGGCTTTGTTTTAGTTCCCTGCACTCCCCGTACTTTCAAGCTACCTCATCTGGGTGTAGTCCCTTAAGAGCCTTGAGGCCAAAACACGCTATATCTTCAACGTGTGATTTCTTGGACTCCATAGCACCTAGAGATGTCTCATTAGATCTGAGACCTCCATGTTGGGGCCCTCTATGAAATCCTCTTACAATTTTCTCCATCTCCATTTGGTTCTCTCGCTATCCTACTCTTTGTAAATGGGCAAAATATAATAGTCTAAGTCAGTGTACGACTGCCAGACGCTATAGTTTATAAATGAAAGCTCAGGGGACCAAACCAATTACGTCAACATGTCAGGGTGGCTAGGTGAATGATATGGGAGCCTTTTTTTTTTCCCTACGCTACCCGTGCTTTTAGGCTACCTCATCCAGGCGTAGTCCCTTAAGAGTCATGAGGCTAAAACACGCTATATCTTTGATAGGTTATTTCTCGGACTCCATGGCACATAGAGACGTATCTTCATATCTGATACCTCCATGTTGGGGCTCTTTACAATATCATCTCATGGTTTTCTCCATCTCCATTTGGTTCTCTCGTTGTCCTATTGTTTGCAAATGCATGAAATAGTGTAGTTTAAGTCAGTGTAAGGCTGCTAGATGTTTTATTTTGCAAATGGTAGCTTGTGGGACCAAACCAACTATGCCAACACATCAGGGTAGCAAGGTGAATGCTAGTGGATGCTTTGTTTTGGTTCCCTACGGTCCTCATTCTTTCAGGCTACCTCATTTGGTTGTAGTCTCTTAAGAGCCCTGAGACCAAAACATGTTATAACTTTGACATGTGATTTCTCGGACTCAGTCGAACCTAGAGATGTCTCATCAGATCTAAAACCTCCATGTTGAAGCCCTCTACGAAATATTATCCCTATTTTCTCCATATTTATTCGGTTCTCTCGCTATCCTATTGTTGTAACGCATGAAATAATGCAGTCTAAGTCAGTGTAAGGCTCCTAGATGCTGTAGTTTGTAAATAGAAGCTCGTGGGACAAGACTAGCTACGCTAACACATTGGTGTGGCTTGGTGAACACTAGTGGAGGCCTTTTTTTGTTTCCTTACACTACCCGTGCTTTCAGGATACCTCGTCTGGGCATAGTCCCTTAAGAGCCCTGAATGACTAGATTTTCTTAAGAATGAATTTGATAGGGGTATGTCTAAGAACACATGGGAGTTATCAATCGCCTAGTAAATCTTTCTTGTTTAGTTCTAGATGGGATTCATGTGGCCTACAGCTTAGTGACCTTCCATTCATTGATAATTTATGCTATGATAAACCCATGGATGCTTTCAAAAGCGCCTTCAAAAGGATAGGGGTAGTCATCAAGCCTAGTGAAGGGTGTGATGTGATTTCCAAATAACTTGAAGTGCCTACAGATTTAAAGGTAATAACATGCATTGGACAAGATTAGACAATCAAGAATCATTGAGTGTCTGAATCATAATTTCATTGCATCTAGAGACATTTTCAAGCATTGGAGTAATGTATATGGAGAGACATTCTCAAAATATCAATAGATGAAAGGCATCAAATTGTGACGACTTTAGGGTATTTTAATAGGGGAGAATACTAAGAATCATAGAAGAATATAGTAAGTACATGATAAGATAGGAACTCATACAAAGAGACCATGAGCAAGAAGAAGCACAAGTAAGGTAAATACACATATACACATTGATAAATTGAATGAATAATTACTCAGATTAGGTAACTCTTTATATACATACATTATATAAATATTGATTTCTAAAGTTTGATGCATATTATACATTGAAAATGCTAGTACATGTACATCACCAATAAATGAAAAAATAATCCATAATGTCTTAAATATTTTCAAGTGCACATCATATTAGTTTCATGTGAAAATAATCTCAGAAATGTAAGGTCTCATACAAAATTATCAAGTTCCAAATAGTATTTTAATGTGCATAATAAATACAAAAATGCCTAAATAGGTCATATACCATCAAGTTCAAATGCCATATAGGCGTACATATAATTCCATGCACATGGGCATACAAAAACAATGTCATGTAAGACATATATATTTCCTACTTATCAAAGTCTATCCCTCTCTTGGACTTTCTCGAAGAAGGCCCTCCCTTAGATGAAGATAGAGATATATGAGATGACTTTGGATCATCTGAGCCCATGCTTTGAGTCCTCTTCCACTGAATACTCTCTTGTAGATGAGCCTGTAAATGAAAACAATGTTTTTTTGTAAAAAAAAAAATTATATATGTTTTCAACATGTATTTAAGACCATGCTAGAATGAAAGTATTTACATAAATACGCAAAACTTACACAAGTTTTTGATCATGCCAAATTTGCATCTCACGCTCAGATGAGTCACTGGGAGCTCTTACAGTACGAACAGGGGTATGAAGATGACGATATGGAGGAGTCCATGCCCTCGAAGTCAAAATAGAGAGGGTTGAAGTTCCATACATACACATAAGATCAGACAATATAACATCAAAATTACCGAAAAATAGAAACTAATTACATGTATGTACATAATGACAATATTTTAACTAATTTTATCAACATAGAACTATTGTTTTTACCCCACCACACATGTGAATCAAATGAACAGGGCTGCTACCTGTCGCAGGTAACTCCTACATATACATAATAAAGGACACTATTAACATTTTTATGTTTGTGGAGCCTATTTTCATGTTAGAATGTGGTACACCTTCTATGTGTTACACTAGGGTATTTTTACGGCGGTCCCACTCACCGGTGAGCGGGTTAGGGGGGTTCGGGGGCGAAGCTCCCGAAGAAAATTTTCATGAGTGGTTTATTAACCCATGGGTAATGGGTAACTGTTATGGGCTGTTTTTGGGCCCATGGTTTTTTACGGTCTTTTGCCCATTGTTTTGATACCCATGGTTTTTGCCCGTGGTTTCGATACCCATGGTTTTGTATCAAACTGCTTAAGTAGTTGTCTATTTATATGGTCTTATGCATATGATAGATGTACAAGTAAATGTATTGCAGATGTGTTTTGAATTTGGGTGTGAATTCTGTAGAGTTTGTTGAGCATAGCTCCAAACAGATCTGGGTATTGTATTGAGAGAGTGGAGGCTTGTAATAAAATCTGAGCAAGTGATTCTTGGTGGACGTAGCCCAAATTGGGTGAACCACATTAAATATTGTCTCTATGTGTTGTGTTATTTATTCTGCACTTTTATTTGAGATCTGTAATATTTTCTGCATATTAGTTTCTACTGTTGCGATTCTATAAGGGATTATTCCACATATTTTATCTCTTATTTCCTAACAATTGGTATTAGAGCCTGGTTTGGTTTGCTGAAGTGTTGAATCACAGGGAAAGTTTGTAGCTTGAGTGGGAGCTATGGCAGATGAAGGAAGATATAGGGTTGATAAATTCAACGGGCAGAATTTCAGTCTTTAGAAGATGCAGATGGAAGATTACCTTTATCAGAAGGATCTTTATACTCCGCTGTCTAAGAAGGTGAACAAACCCTCGAGTATGACAGATGCGGAATGGGATTTGCTGGATAGGAAGGCACTTGGGACAATCCAGCTGTGTCTTGCATCTTCGGTATTATTTAATGTTTCAAAGGAAAAGACTACAAAAGATCTATTGGATGCATTAGGGAAGTTGTATGAAAAACTCTCTACCTCTAACAAGATATTTTTAATGAAAAAGTTGTTTAATATGAAGATGTCTTAGAATAGTTCAGTAGCAGATCATTTAAATGATTTCAATACGGTTGTGAATATGCTAGCTTCGGTTACAATAGAATTTGATCAAGAAGTAGGGCTTTATTAATTCTGTGCTCTTTACCTGAGAGTTGGAATAGCCTAGTAATGGTGGTAAGTAACTCGGTTCTAGGTAACTCGAAGTTGAAGTTTGAGGATGTTGTAGGGGTGATTCTAAGTGAGGAAATGCGAAGAAAAATCTATGGGCAATCTTCTACTTCAGGGAATGCTTTGATAGTGGAAACTAGAGGGAGACAGAAGAATAGAGGAAACCGTGGAAAATCAAAAGATCGGGCAAGGTCAAAATCCAAGAACAAGATTGTATGCTGGAATTGTGGAAAGCTTGGGCATGTAAAGAAGGACTGTTGGGAGCTTCAGGATAAGAAGAAACAACAGGAAGAAAACAAGGAGGAAAATGTGGCATCGGGTAATGTATGTCAGGATGCTTTGATTCTTTCTTTGCATAATATTACTGAATCTTAGGTTTTAGATTCAGGGGCTTCTTTTCATGCTACTCCACATAGGCATTATTTTGTTGATTATGTTCAAGGGGATTTTGGGCATGTTTTTCTTGGTGATGATGAGCCTTGCAGTATAGTTGGAAAAGGTTCTGTTCAGGTTAAGATGCAAAATGGGAATACATGGCTATTGAAGGATGTCAGACATGTGCCTACATTAAGGATAAATTTGATATCGGCGGGGCAATTGGGAAGTGATGGTTGTACTGTGATATTTACAGCTAACTCTTGGAAGGTTACTAAGGGTGCTCTTGTGGTGGCAAGAGGTAAGAAGGTTGGAACCTTGTATTTAAACCACTGATAGTACTAATGATTGTAATCTTGTGGCTTCAGATGTAGATACAACATTATGGCACTATAGGCTCAGTCATATGAGCCATAAGGGCATGGACATCATAAAGAAGAATTTTCCTGGATATATAGAAACAGGTTTGGATTCTTTGAGGACTGCATATATGGGAAACATAAGTGAGTAACGTTTCTCAAGGTTGGACCTACAAAGAAAGAGAGTAAGTTAGAGCTAGTGCATTCTGATGTGTGGGGGCCAGCTCAGGTATCATCTCTTGGGGATTCAAGTTATTATGTTACTTTTATTGATGATGCAACAAGGAAAGTTTGGGTTTATTTCATTAGAAACAAATCTGATGTATTTGACACTTTTGTTAATTGGAAAGCCTTGGTAGAGAATGAAACAGGTCTTAAGCTAAAATGTCTCAGGTCAGATAATGGAGAGGAGTATTGCAACAATGAATTTAATGATTATTGTTCTAAGAATGGAATCCGCAGGAAAAAGACGGTTCCAGGAACTCTGCAGCAGAATGGGGTATCAGAAAGGATGAACAGAACAATAATGGAACGTGCTAGGAGCATAAGGTTACATGCAGGACTGCCTCCTTTTTGGGCAGAAGCTGTGAGCACAACGGTGTAACTTGATAAACAGAGGACCCTCAGTGCCTTGGATGGAGGCATACCTGAGGAGGCTTGGTATGGTAAGAAAGGTTGATTATTCTTTCTTAGAGTCGTTGGATGTGAGGTGTTTGTTCATATAGACAAGGATGAATGGACCAAGCTAGAGGCTAAATCAGAAAAATGTACTTTCATTGGTTATGGTGGTGATGAATTTGGATATAAATGTTGGAGTATTAAGGAAAAATAAAATCATTCGATCTAGGGATGTGGTTTTAATGAGAAAGTCATGTATAAGCAGCAGTTGTAGGAAAATAGGGAAGAATCCAAGAAAGAATATGCAGCGGTAGAGGATCTTCCGGATGGGAAAGTGACACATGAATCAATTCAGGAACCCCCTCAATAGGAACCCCAAAATCCTATATTGAGGAGGTCTTCTAGGGTAAGAAGAGAACTTGAATGTTTTTCTCCTTCTCTTTATTATTTATTACTCACTGATAGTGGAGAGCCAGAGAGATTTGATGAAGCAATGCAGGTAGATGCCAGGAAGAAGTGGGTGCAAGCCATGGATGAGGAGCATCAGGCTCTCATGGAGAACCAAACATGGGATTTGGTGAAGCTACCTGAAGGAAAAAGAGAATTACAGAATAAGTGGGTGTTCAGAGTCAAAGACGAAGAAGGAGGAAATAAAATATAAAAGGCCCGGTTGGTGGTCAAGGGGTTTGCACAGAAACAAGGTATAGATTTTGATGATATTTTTTCTCTTGTAGTAAAAATGACTTCTATTAGAACTGTTCTAGGAATACTTGCAGTAGAAGACTTGCACTTAGAACAGCTTGATGTAAAGACTGCATTTCTCCATGGTGATTTGGAGGAGGAACTATATATGCAGCAACCAAAGGGCTATGAGGTCAAAGGTAAAGATGAGATGGTTTGCAAACTGAAGAAAAGCTTGTATGGCCTGAAACAAGCTCCACGTCATGGTATAAGAAGTTTGGATAGCTTCATGATGGAGCAAGGTTATATCAGATACCATTCTAACCATTGTGTTTATACAAAGAAATTTGATGATGGAAGTTATATTATCCTGTGTTTGTATGTTGATGACATGTTGGTTGCAGGTAAAAACATGCAGGAAGTAAAAGTACTCAAGAAGCAGCTAAGTGAATCCTTTGCTATGAAGGATTTGGTGCAGCCAAACAATCCCTGTATGAGGATATCTCATGGATAGGAGAGGAATGGAACTGACTTTATCCTCAGAAGAGTACATTAAGAAGGTCTTGAGAGGTTTAATATGCAGAATGCTAAACCAGTTGGGACTCCTTTGGCAGGCCACTTCAAGTTATCAAAGGAAGCAATGTCCCAAACAGAGCAGGGAAAGAAACTAGATGTCAAAGGTACCTTACTCATCATCAGTTGGTAGTTTTATGTATGCTATGGGTGGCAATAGGCCTGATATTGCCCATAGCAAGTGGGAGCATGTGAGTAGATTTATGAAGTGATCCAGGTAAAGAGCATTGGCAAGTAGTAAAGTGGATCCTTCAGTATTTGAGAGGGACCATTGGGACAGTTTTGTGCTACAGTGGATCAGACACCACTTTACGTGGTTATACAAATTCAGACATGGCTGGAGATGTAGACAACAGGAGGAGCACAACATGTTATATTTACATTGTAGGTGGGACAGCAGTGAGCTAGATTTCACGACTACAGAAGCTGGTGGCTTTTTCACCACGGAGGCTGAGTATTTGCTGCCACAGAGGCAAGCAAAGAGATGATTTGCTACAAAAATTGATTGAGGAGTTGGGGGCATAAGCAGAGGAATGTAACCTATATAGTGATAGTCAGAGTGCTATAACACCTAGCTAAGAACTCTCCTTTCACTTTCCACCCAGGAGGAAGTAACAGTGAGATATCACGTCACAGGACACGTTGGAGGAAGCTAAGCCAATTGTGCCCCAGCCCAATACCGTAGTGGCAATAACTGATATTGACCAAAACCTTAGGATACAAGTCTTCCAAAAAAACAACAGACTTCCAACAGATCAGGGCACAGTTGAGAGGGTTAAACATCGAAGATGACCAAGCACATCTGTTTTGGTCAATCAACCAAACTACAGATTACCCTAGAAAATACCCACATGACTGTAGAAGGGCTCGAAAGAGAACAAACATTCAGATGTGATCCTTTAGTTCCACAGCCAGATGCTGGAGACACCTTAGTAGATATAGGTACCAGCTTAAGAATCCAAGTTGTGATAACACCAGTAAGGTATTCTGAGAAGATCGCACAACTATTGGTTCTAAACATAGAAGCTGAAAAAGCTTACGACTACTGGATGCTAGGAATTAGAACTTGATCTCCCGTATGACCATAACGGGACCGCAACAACCAAGAGTCTATGGTTGTGATCCACAGATCCCACAGCCTAACGAATCCATAAGAGATTTTAGACATAGACACTGGCCTACGTAAATTAGTATTTCAGTCTACTCCGATTCCACCTATCATCATTCAACAGTTATCCCTACTAGACACAACAGCTAACGAAGCTAGAGAATTTTTGGACTAGGCCAGAGAATCGTCCATAGAGAGTTGACTATATTCGCCATATGACCCTATCAGGAGAAATACACGAAACCATCCCCCGTCATTTTCCACGCATCCCACAACCCATAGATCGAATCACGCCAGAGCTCGATATTGATTGGAGCCTTCGAGCAGTCATCCTCACTGATCGATCTATCACACCAGTCCAAGTTAGAAGGGCCTTCTTGCCTTAGATTCGCAAATACCATTAGTGCGTGTCGAAGACATTAGACTCCCCAACTAGTTTGTCTGCATATTCTACCCCCCACCGGCTATCTCGGCACGACCTCGGGAGGTCGGGTACGCAGAAGAGTTACTTGTTGATTCTCAAGCTCACCTGTCACTTTTCCGACGTACAAAATTGGTGAACCTGACGTGAAACAAACATTTCTTTCACCTTCTCTTAGAGAAGTTTCATCTTCTCTCAAATCACCTTTGCTCCTTCCCATTATTCATTCGGGTATTCATATACCCCCCGAATATGTCGGGATTCGATGCATATGGCAGACCCCTCTTGGGTCTTGAGACATACTACGCCCAACAGAATAGGCAGTCATCACCCTCACTCTCAATGTGGGGCGACAACTATTCAACTAATCAGTTGTCAACACAAACACAAGGACTAGATATAACTCTTCCTTCCAAACAGAGGGGTTGGAGCAACTTGCTCAAACACAAAAACAGAGCCTTCAGGCTCGAACAATATGACACTAACTGGAGAGTCTGCTTCATCTCCTCAGGTATTACTCAGACCACCTATTAGTAGACAGTCAGATCCATACTCAGTTCTAGATGATGAGTATTCAATACGTTATCCTAGGAGTGAACAACGCTCTCAAGGCATGTACCCACCTGTAGGAACTTTGCAGATACAGCCCGAGTTCTCTCCTCAAGAAAATTCCCCTATGCCATCACGTATGGAAAATACTCTCAGAGATGCTTGGCAAGATAGTGATCAGTTCATAGCAGGATATCACACACCTCCACAAAGCCATGTTATACAACAAATGCCACCAAGGCACGATATCGTGGCTTCACCGAACGAAGTCATTTCAACTCTAATAGAAAAGGTTAGAGGATTAGAACTTGCCCAAGCAAGTCAAAATTTGAGAATCATAAAAACAGGGAGTTCCAATCCTCCGCACCATCCTAGCCAAGTAGATCTCCTCACAGTGAGAGGAGTAGGCACGTTAGGTATGACTCCTCATATTCGCAACAAGTACCAACTAGACCCACTATCGCTAGCACTATTCCTCCTGGTCAAGTACAGAGCAATCCATTCCTGGATAGTACACCTTCGTACTTAAACATGTACTCCAATCACCACAAGGGGATATGTACTCATCCCCCGGTATGTTTACTCAAATACAGGGATTGCCTTATGCCCCTGCTAACGCGTACATTACGCCATATCAACAACCCGTTCCACCATGCCTCCTCAACAGCACCATCAATGGTTGAGACGTATGCGATAGGGACTTATTCAGAATATTTAAAGGAGCCTTAGATTTCGCCATACGAAGCGTTATGCTTCCAAGGCCTCTTCCCGATTTGCCTAAATACAAAGGAGAAGGAGATCCGAATGCGCATATCAAAGCTTACGCTACAGCCATTCGTGAATTACTCCCATGGGATGGGGTTGTTGCTAAAATATTCCCCCAAACGCTGGAAGGCATTGCCCTCGATTGGTATTACAGAATACCCGAAGCTTCCATACATTCATTCAAACAACTCGTGTCTGAGTTCATCAAAGCCTTCGACATGACAAACAAAACTATTAAGGACAGGAATTAGGGAGTTCTTGCACATCAAGCAAGAACATAACGAGTCTGTCGCCCATTTCATCCAAAGTTGGTGCACAGTCCTTTATTCCTCGGCAAGCGCTCCAAACATGGATCAGATGGAGCTATGTGATTTATTCCTTCATTCTCTTAGCAGAGAAGTGAAGGAAGAAGTCCAGAAGTTCCCACTAAGGACTTATGACGAGGTACTTGAGAGCACTCTGCGAATTGATCAAGTAGTGATAGATAGTGGCCGTAGAGACGTATGGAGAGCAAACGGGAGGTTAATCACCTCTACTCAAAAAACTACAAAACCACCACAAGCGTCAATTAAGGACCCAAAATCCTTAACAAAAATCATGGGGGGGTAAAACAACAGATGGGGTAACTGACCAGCCCAAGAGGGTAAATGTCGTTAATACTCCGTCACAAACAAACAACCAAAGAAACAACAATTTTACCCCCGACGATCAATACGGTGGATTTTAATAATCCCACAACAACAACGGCGAAATCCCATACAAGGACCAAGCCAAAACTCCTTTGGTTATCAAAACCAAAGTCAAAACCAGAAACAACAAAACTTTAGTCCTAATAGGCAACAGTTTGATCGGAATTTTAGGCCACAATACCACACCAAACCAACAAAAACGGGAATTACAACCCCAATTCTTATTGTGGCTTCCATAAAATTCGGGGTCATGACACTAGAACGTGTCGTGATTACAACAAATTCATACAATGCTTGCCAAATGAACAATTTTTTTTTTTTACGGATATGTTCTTAGCAGATCCTACGTCACCAATGGCAATACCTTCGCAGGGGCAGTTTCCCCTCAGAATGCCCCTCTCAAGATCTTTAATGATCCACTCCCAAATCATGATAACGATAGGTTGAAAAACCAGCTGGAACAAAACAAAAGGTGCAATAACAGGAAACAACGATCACGAGGCCTCAACCTCGCTAAATCCGTTAGTCGCGCCACAACTAGGAAGTCAACCACGACCTAAGGTAGTTGGATTAGTAGAGTTAGACTCCGAATTACCCATTGAAGCAATTACGAGAACACGAGAGTATTTCTCTCAACCAAGTCCAAGCCACCACCCCTGCCGGAAACAGATAACATCCAACAAACCATAGTAAAACCTATGGGGTGCTTACGATCTAATTAATGATCTAACAAAAACCTTCTCACATATTTCGTTCCTTGATTTACTAAAGAATTCCCCTACTCACAGGGCTGCTCTTTTAGAGGCGTTAGGTTTGGGTCATTTAGTTAGTATCACTCCACCACCAGAAGCGCAAGTAAATCATATAGACTTTGATGTTTATCCTTCGGGACAGGCGGATAGGGATGTTGAATTCATATTCGAAATAAGTAAAATGCCTACAAATGCTGAGATTGCACGTCGAGGTGATCCAGCCCTACACTTGCAAGTACAAGTTTATAATAACTATGTAAAACGGGCAATGGTTGATGACGGGGCTGTAGTTAACATAGTCCCTTTCTCTTTTCTCCAAAAATTGGGATATGGAGAAACAAACTGTTCTACTACACGAAATACCTTGAGAGGCTACGATAGCCTTAAAGCCACATCGATAGAAACTATAATACTAAACTACCTAACCCGGTCACCTTAGGACCTAAAACATCCTGACTGAGTTTTATATAATAGATCGGGGGAAACTAACTATAATATGATCCTCGGCCGGCCCTGGATATATCGAATGAAGGCAATCCCTTCCACGCTATTTCAAGAAGTAAGATTCCTGCATCTGGGAAAGGTATTTGTAGCCAAAGGTGATCCAAAACCGTTTGACGTACACCTAGCTGATTTAAAGAAAAGACCAGGTATACACTCAGAATTCGAACTTCCAAACAACCAACTTAACAAAACCCTCTGACCCAAAGCCAGAGGAAAAGTTGATACCTACGACGGATCTTGAAACTACCAACATAGCCCAAACAATTCCAACCCCTAAAGGCAAAACTAAAGACATAGTATCATTAGGGACTATTGCAAAGATCGTTGAGTTGATAGAACAAGATTGACCAATGTTCTTACCATTCGATTCAGTAGGTATCGGATTTTCCCTAGGTGTTGGTTCCTTGCCAGTAGAAGATCTCTGTATGGTAGAAGTAGAGTGTGCAAACACAGCAGATACACCCCAATCCATACTCCCGGCTAAGTATTGGACTCTCTCCATTTCGATGGAGCTAAATGCCGTTATGGAGCGGGGGCAGGTATAATTCTTACCTCACCCGAAGAGAAGGTCCTCCCATTCTCTTTTAAATTAAACTTTGAATGCACAAACAACAGCGCTGAGTACGAAGCCCTCCTCCTTGGCCTTACCTTAGCCAAAAGAATTGGTATCGATAATATCAGAGTTTTAGGAGACTCGCAATTAGTGGCAAACCAAGTTTCAGAGGTATATGAAACTAAAGCCGAACACTTGCAACTTTACAAAAAACGCTGTATTAGATTTAAGCAAGGCATTCAACTTCATATCCATTGAAGCAATCCCGCGAGAAAAAAATCTTCTCGCCGATTCAATAGCAACCTCAGCATCACGTTTTACTCCAAACAATGAGCTAGAAGATACTCATTTCACGGTATCCATTCGTAACGAACCATTAATAAAAATAATGACGGATCCTCTTTCAAACGGAAGTAAATCTACCGTCCTAGACCATGTTGGAAATGATGCGGCTACTTTGGATTACTTAAATGCCTTTGCAGCACTACATCTCTCCTATCACACGCTAGATTTATCTCTGATCTCGCCATCTTCCTACTTCGGAAATCCCGTAATGAATCTTCCCTCACAAAAGGAACCTAATATATACGCGGTGGAAAAACGGGGATGATATAGATCTACCTCCGGGCACCACCTGAGTTCGAAGAGGGTAATGCCTCTTTAATTGAAGAAACAATCGATGTCAATATCGGAACGGAAGATGAACCAAGAATTCTAAAGCTAGGTTCTTCGTTAACCCCAGAGGAAGTGGAAATACATACTCAGGTTCTCAAAGAACATCAAAAGGCATTTGCATTTAATTACAAAGAGATGACAGGAGTCGCACCCCACATTGCGGTACACAACCTCGTCACTAGATCAGATGCAAAGCCAATTAAACAAAAAATCAAGACCCATGAAGCCCAAAGTAGCCCTCATGGTAAAAGAGGAGGTAATAAAACTCCTTCAGGTAGGATTCATCAAGCCAGTTGACTGCTCCCAATGGGTATCCAACATCGTTCCCGTTCTCAAGAAGAATGGAAAGATACGCATCTGCATAGATTTTCGAGATATCAACAAAGCTTGCCCTAAGGACGACTTCCCTTTACCATCCATAGACGTTATTGTTGATGCAACAGCAAGGTTTTGAACTCTTGTCTCTCATGGATGGATTCTCAGGATACAATCAAATCAAATATCTGAGCAAGATCAAGCTGAAACCACGTTTATAACTCCTTGGGGAACCTATGCTACGCTGTTATGCCATTCGGTCTCAAGAACGCCGGTGCCACATACCAGCGGGCCATGACATACATATTTCACGATTTAATCCATAAATCGTGGAATCCTATGTAGATGACTTGTTGGCTAAGGCCAAGAAGCGTTGTGACCATCCTGAAGTACTCCGCATCATCCTTTCACGCCTAATAGAATATGGAGTTACCCTAAACCCAGAGAAATGCGTCTTCGGTGTAACAGGAGGAAAGCTCCTAGGTTACATCATATCGTCATGAGGGATCGATGTTGATCCAGCCAAAATTCGGGCTGTCCTCGAAATGGTCCCCCCCTCGAATGAATCTGGAATCAGATCATTTCTCGGAAAGCTGGGTGCAATCCGGAGATTTATCCTGGATCTAAGCTTCGCCGTTCATCCAATCAACAATTTACTCAAGGACTATAGCATTGATTGGACTGAAGATTGCAATGAAGCTTTTGATGCAGTCAAGCGTTTCCTGCTATCACCGCCTACGCTAATGCCACCAAAGCTAGATCGCCCTTTAATTTTGTACTCACGGGCTACCGATGTTTCGTTTAGCTTGCATGCTAGTCCCCCAAGAAGACGATGACAAAAAGAGAGCGTGCGATTTATTTCATTAGCCGAACATTGCTCGACTACGAAACGCGCTATACACAAGCAGAGCGAGAATGTCTTGCCATAGTCTTTGCTACTAAACGCCTAAGACACTACATGCTAAATCAAGAGATTTATTTCGGATCATTGCGCAACATAGAGAGTATCTTCATATTGATACTCCATGTTGGGGCTCTTTACAATATCATCTCATGGTTTTCTCCAATCTCCATTTGGTTTCTCTCGTGTCCTATTGTTTGCAAATGCATGAAATACTGCAGTTTAAGTCAGTGTAAGGCTGCTAGATGTTTTATTTTGCAAATGGTAGCTTGTGGGACCAAACCAACTATGCCCACTACATCAGGGTAGCAAGGTGAATGCTAGTGGATGCTTTGTTTTGGTTCCCTACGGTCCTCATTCTTTCAGGCTACCTCATTTGGTTGTAGTCTCTTAAGAGCCCTGAGACCAAAACATGTTATAACTTTGACATGTGATTTCTCGGACTCAGTCGAACCTAGAGATGTCTCATCAGATCTAAAACCTCCATGTTGAAGCCCTCTACGAAATATTATCCCTATTTTCTCCATATTTATTCGGTTCTCTCGCTATCCTATTGTTTGTAAACGCATGAAATAATGCAGTCTAAGTCAGTGTAAGGCTCCTAGATGCTGTAGTTTGTAAATAGAAGCTCGTGGGACAAGACTAGCTACGCTAACATATTGGGGTGGCTAGGTGAATGATAGTGGAGGATTTTTTTTTGTTCCTTACACTACCCGTGCTTTCAGGATACCTCGTCTGGGCATAGTCCCTTAAGAGCCCTGAATGACTAGATTTTCTTAAGAATGAATTTGATAGGGGTATGTCTAAGAACACATGGGAGTTATCAATCGCCTAGTAAATCTTTCTTGTTTAGTTCTAGATGGGATTCATGTGGCCTACAGCTTAGTGACCTTCCATTCATTGATAATTTATGCTATGATAAACCCATGGATGCTTTCAAAAGCGCCTTCAAAAGGATAGGGGTAGTCATCAAGCCTAGTGAAGGGTGTGATGTGATTTCCAAATAACTTGAAGTGCCTACAGATTTAAAGGTAATAACATGCATTGGACAAGATTAGACAATCAAGAATCATTGAGTGTCTGAATCATAATTTCATTGCATCTAGAGACATTTTCAAGCATTGGAGTAATGTATATGGAGAGACATTCTCAAAATATCAATAGATGAAAGGCATCAAATTGTGACGACTTTAGGGTATTTTAATAGGGGAGAATACTAAGAATCATAGAAGAATATAGTAAGTACATGATAAGATAGGAACTCATACAAGAGACCATGAGCAAGAAGAAGCACAAGTAAGGTAAATACACATATACACATTGATAAATTGAATGAATAATTACTCAGATTAGGTAACTCTTTATATACATACATTATATAAATATTGATTTCTAAAGTTTGATGCATATTATACATTGAAAATGCTAGTACATGTACATCACCAATAAATGAAAAAATAATCCATAATGTCTTAAATATTTTCAAGTGCACAAATAATCTTAGAAATGTAAGGTCTCATACAAAATTATCAAGTTCCAAATAGTATTTTAATGTGCATAATAAATACAAAAATGCCTAAATAGGTCATATACCATCAAGTTCAAATGCCATATAGGCGTACATATAATTCCATGCACATGGGCATACAAAAACAATGTCATGTAAGACATATATATTTCCTACTTATCAAAGTCTATCCCTCTCTTGGACTTTCTCGAAGAAGGCCCTCCCTTAGATGAAGATAGAGATATATGAGATGACTTTGGATCATCTGAGCCCATGCTTTGAGTCCTCTTCCACTGAATACTCTCTTGTAGATGAGCCTGTAAATGAAAACAATGTTTTTTTGTCAAAAATTAATTTATATATGTTTTCAACATGTATTTAAGACCATGCTAGAATGAAAGTATTTACATAAATACGCAAACTTACACAAGTTTTTGATCATGCCAAATTTGCATCTCACGCTCAGATGAGTCACTGGGAGCTCTTACAGTACGAACAGGGGTATGAAGATGACGATATGGAGGAGTCCATGCCCTCGAAGTCAAAATAGAGAGGGTTGAAGTTCCATACATACACATAAGATCAGACAATATAACATCAAAATTACCGAAAATAGAACTAATTACATGTATGTACATAATGACAATATTTTAACTAATTTTATCAACATAGAACTATTGTTTTTACCCCACCACACATGTGAATCAAATGAACAGGGCTGCTACCTGTCGCAGGTAACTCCTACATATACATAATAAAGGACACTATTAACATAATTTAATAATTCTACAATGAAAGACATTACTCATGTTAGAATGTGGTACACCTTCTATGTGTTACACTCGGCTATTTTTACGAAGGTCCCGCTTGCCGGTGAGCGGGTCAGGGGGGTTCGGGGGCGTAGCGCCCGAAGAAAATTTTCAATGGGTGGTTTATTAACCCATGGGTAATGGGTAACCGTTATGGGCTGTTTTTTGGGCCCATGGTTTTTTTTGGTCTTTTGCCCATTGTTTTGATACCCATGGTTTTTGCCCTTGGTTTTGATACCCACGGTTTTGTATCAAACTGCTTAAGCAGTTGTCTATTTATATGGTCTTATGCATATGATAGATGCACAAGTAAATGTATTGCAGATGTGTTTTGAATTTCGGGTGTGAATTCTGTAGAGTTTGTTGAGCATAGCTCCAAACGAGATCTGGGTATTGTATTGAGAGAGTGGAGGCTTGTAATAAAATATGAGTAAGTGATTCTTGGTGGACGTAGCCCAAATTGGGTGAACCACGTTAAATCTTGTCTCTCTATGTTGTGTTATTTATTCTGCACTTTTATTTGAGATCTGTAATATTTTATGCATATTAGTTTCTACTGTTGCGATTCTGTAAGGGATTATTCCACATATTTTATTTCTTATTTCCTAACAATTGGTATCAGAGCCTGGTTTGGTTTGCTGAAGTGTTGAATCCCAGGGAAAGTTTTTTGAGTGGGAGCTATGGCAGATGGGAAGATCTAGGGTTGATAAATTGGTAGAATTTCAGTCTTTGGAAGATGCAGATGGACGATTACCTTTATCAAAAGGATCTTTATACTCCGCTATCTGAGAAGGTGAACAAACCCTCGAGTATGACATATGCGGAATGGGATTTGCTGGATAGGAAGGCACTTGGGACAATCCGGCTGTGTCTTGCATCTTCGGTATTATTTAATGTTTCAAAGGAAAAGACTACAAAAGATCTAATGGATGCATTAGGGAAGTTGTATGAAAAACCCTCTGTCTCTAACAAGATATTTTTAATGAAAAAGTTGTTTAATATGAAGATGTCTGAGAATAGTTTAGTAGCAAATCATTTAAATGATTTCAATACGGTTGTGAATATGCTAGCTTCAGTTACAATAGAATTTGATGAAGAAGTTAGGGCTTTATTAATTCTGTGCTCTTTACCTGAGAGTTGGAATAGCCTGGTAATGGCGGTAAGTAACTCGGTTCCAGCTAACTCGAAGTTGAAGTTTGAGGATGTTGTAGGGCTGATTCTAAGTGAGGAAATGTGAAGAAAAAGCTCTGGGGAATCTTCTACTTCAGGGAATGCTTTGACAGTGGAAACTAGAGGGAGACAGAAGAATAGAGGAAACCGTGGAAAATCAAAAGATCGGGCAAGGTCAAAATCCAAGAACAAGATTGTATGTTGGAATTGTGGAAAGCCTGGGCATGCAAAGAAGGACTGTTGGGAGCTTCGGGATAAGAAGAAACAATAAGAAGAAAAAAAGGAGGCAAATGTGGCATCGGGTAATGTATGTCAGGATGCTTTGATTCTTTCTTTGCATAATATCACTGAATCTTGGGTTTTAGGTTCAGGGGCTTCTTTTCATGCTGCTCCATATAGGCATTATTTTGTTGATTATGTTCAAGGGGATTTTGGGCATGTTTTTCTTGGTGATGATGAGCCTTGCAGTATAGTTGGAAAAGCTTCTGTTCAGGTTAAGATGCAGAATGGGAATACATGGCTATTGAAGGATGTCAGACATGTGCCTACATTAAGGAGAAATTCGATATCGGTGGGGGAATTGGGAAGTGATGGTTGTATTTTGATATTTACAGCTAACTCTTGGAAGGCTACTAAGGGTGTTCTTGTGGTGGCAAGAGGTAAGAAGGTTGGAACCTTGTATTTAACCACTGATAGTACTAATGATTGTAATCTTGTGGCTTCAGATGCAGATACAACATTATGGCACTATAGGCTCGGTCATATGAGCCATAAGGGCATGGACATCATAAAGAAGAATTTTCCTGGATATACAGAAATAGGTTTGGAGTTCTGTGAGGACTGCATATATGGGAAACAGAAGCGAGTAAGGTTTCTCAAGGTTGGACCTACAAAGAAAGAAAGTAAGTTAGAGCTGGTGCATTTTGATGTGTGGGGGCCAGCTTAGGTATCATCTCTTGGGGGTTCAAGTTATTATGTTACTTTTATTGATGATGCAACAAGAAAAGTTTGGGTTTATTGTATTAGAAACAAATCTGATGTATTTGACACTTTTGTTAAATGGAAAGCCTTGGTAGAGAATGAAACAGGTCTTAAGCTAAAATGTCTTAGGTCAGATAATGGAGGGGAGTATTGCAGCAATGAATTTAATGATTACTGTTCTAAGAATGGAATCCGCAGGAAAAAGATGGTTCCAGGAACTCTGCAGCAGAATGGGGTATCAGAAAGGATGAATAGAACAATAATGGAATGTGCTAGGAGCATGAGGTTACATGTAGGACTGCCTCTTTCTTTTTGGGCAGAAGCGGTGAGCACAACGGTGTACTTGATAAACAGAGGACCCTCAAGTGCCTTGGATGGAGGCATACATGAGGAGGCTTGGTATGGTAAGAAAGTTGATTATTCATTTCTTAGAGTCTTTGGATGTGAGGTGTTTGTTCATATAGACAAGGATGATAGGACCAAGCTAGAGGCTAAATCAGAAAAATGTAATTTCATTGGTTATGGTGGTGATGACTTTGGATATAAATGTTGGAGTATTAAGGACAAGAAAATCATTCGATCTAGGGATGTGGTCTTTAATGAGAAAGTCATGTATAAGAAGTAGTTGCAGGAAAATAGGGAAGAATCCAAGAAAGAATATGCAGCGGTAGAGGATATTCTGGATGGAAAAGTGACACATGAATCAATTCAGGAACCCCCTCAACAGGAACCCCAAACTCCTATATTGAGGAGGTCTTCTAGGGTAAGAAGAGAACCTGAACATTTTTCTCCTTCTCTTTATTATTTATTACTCACTAATAGTGGAGAGCCAGAAAGCTTTGATGAAGCAATGCAGGTAGATGCCAGGAAGAAGTGGGAGCAAGCCATGGATGAGGAGCATCAGGCTCTCATGGAGAACTAGACATGGGATTTGGTGAAGCTACCCAAAGGAAAAAGAGCATTACAGAACAAGTGGGTGTTCAGAGTCAAAGATGAAGAAGGAGGAAAGAAAAGATATAAGGCCCGGTTGGTGGTTAAGGGGTTTGCATAGAAACAAGGTATAGATTTTGATGATATTTTTTCTCTTGTAGTAAAAATGACTTCTATTAGAACTGTTCTAGGAATAGTTGCAGTAGAAGACTTGCACTTAGAACAGCTTGATGTAAAGACTGCATTTCTCCATGGTGATTTGGAGGAGGAACTATATATGTAGCAACCAGAGGGCTATGAGGTCAAAGGTAAAGAGGAGATGGTTTGCAAACTGAAGAAAAGCTTGTATGGCCTGAAACAAGATCCACGTTAATGGTATAAGAAGTTTGATAGCTTCATGATGGAGCAAGGTTATATCAGATGCCATTCTAACCATTGTGTGTATACAAAGAAATTTGAGGATGGAAGTTATATTATCCTGTGTTTGTATGTTGATGACATGCTGGTTGCAGGTAAAAACATGCAGGAAATAAAAGTACTCAAGAAGCAACTAAGTGAATCCTTTGCTATGAAGGATTTGGGTGTAACCAAAAAAATCCTTGGTATGAGGATATCTCGGGATAGGAAGGAATGGAAGCTGACTTTATCTCAGGAAGAGTACATTAAGAAGGTCTTGGAGAGGTTTAATATGCAGGATGCTAAACTGGTTGGGACTCCTTTGGCAGGCCACTTCAAGTTATCAAAGGAGTAGTGTCCCAAGACAGAGCAGGAAAGAAACTAGATGTCAAAGGTACCTTACTCATCAGCAGTTGGCAGTTTGATGTATGCTATGGTGTGCACTAGGCCTGATATTGCCCATGCAGTGGGAGCTTTGAGTAGATTTATGAGTGATCCAGGTAAAGAGCATTGGAAAGCAGTAAAGTGGATCCTTCGGTATTTGAGAGGGACCATGGGGACATTTTTGTGCTACAGTGGATCAGACACCACTTTACGTGGTTATGTAGATTTAGACATGGTTGGAGATGTAGACAACAGGAGGAGCACAACAGGTTATATTTACACTGTAGGTGGGACAACAGTGAGATGGATTTCACGACTACAGAAGCTGGTGGCTTTTTCAACCACAGAGGCTGAGTACGTTGCTGCCACAGAGGAAAGAAAAGAGATGATTTTGCTACAACAATTACTTGAGGAGTTGGGGCATAAGCAGGAGGAATGTAAGCTATATAGTGATAGTCAGAGTGCTATACACCTAGCTACGAACTCTACTTTCCACTCTAGGACGAAGCATATACAGTTGAGATATCACTTCATCAGGACAACTTTGGAGGAAGATAAGTTGAAGTTGGAGAAGATTCATACCAGTCAGAATCCTGTAGACATGATGACCAAGGTGGTCACAAGGGATAAACTAAAGCTATGTTCAGCTTTGGTTGGCCTTCGCAAATGGCAATGAAGGGTTGAGAAGCTTTCTCAGTGGAAATTAGTCTCCAAGTGGGAGAGTGTTATATTTGTGAAGCCTATTTGCATGTTAGAATGTGGTACACCTTCTATGTGTTACACTCAGAGTATTTTTACAGTGGTTCCGCTCGCTGGTGAGTGGGTCAAGGGGGTTCGGGGGCGAAGCCCCCGAAGCAAATTTTCATGGGTGGTTTATTAACCCATGGGTAATAGGTAACCGTTATGGGCTATTTTTTGGGCCCATGGTTTTTTTCGGTCTTTTGCCCATTGTTTTGATACCCACGGTTTTTGCCCTTGGTTTTGATACCCATGGTTTTGTATCAAACTGCTTAAGCAGTTGTCTATTTATATGGTCTTATGCATATGATAGATGCACAAGTAAATGTATTGCAGATGTGTTTTGAATTCGGGTGTGAATTCTGTAGAGTTTGTTGAGCATAACTCCAAACGGATCTGGGTATTGTATTGAGAGAGTGGAGGCTTGTAATAAAATCTGAGCAAGTGATTCTTGGTGGACGTAGCCCAAATTGGGTGAACCACATTAAATCTTGTCTCTCTGTGTTGTGTTATTTATTTTGCACTTTTATTTCAGATCTGTAATAATTTCTGCATATTAGTTTCTACTGTTGCGATTTTGTGAGGGATTATTCCACATATTTTATCTCTTATTTCCTAACAACTAACATGTAATTTAACATAATATGAATTACACGAGAAAATTAATAAAATTTATGTGTTGTTTGAATACCTTAGTGAGTTGCTGCGTAGATGAAATCACAGCGGAAACACCTTTATCTACTTGTCACAGAGATGGTGGGGTGTCTAGTGAATTCAACATCTTTATCAAACATGTATATCACGTGAGTTAGATGGACATACAAGAACATACATATATTTGACTTCAAAACTAATATATATATATATATATATATATGTATGTGAAAAATTTACATAATTAACATTGTAAATTACCTCTGTGAATGTATATGTACACATGGTGCTCACTGCTTGTGGTCGGGATGAAGATGGACCTCCTGTGCGCTATAATTTCAATGCATATACACATGTATAAATAAAATTATTTCAAAAATTTAACATATATAAGTAAATCAAGCACTCCAAAATTTTTGTAACACATAACAAAACATAAAAAATTTACCTCCGAAGGTGACACCGATGAATGTAATCCAAATGTCTAACTTAAAAGGACATCTAAAATAGTGACATTATCATGTGCACCCCTAGCACCAGGTGCACCAAAATCAATACGCGTGAAAGTATCGTCCTCCTCGGGCCCCAAACATATGCTACCACATGATAAGAAAAGATGTGGCCTCATGCTAGTACTCCTTGAGGGAGTACTTTGTGTACCTCCATGAGCATCTGGCTCAGAAAGATCCCTCGTATGTCAAACAAGGGTCGTAGATAGACCCTGAAGCACATGGATTGTATCAATATCTATTGTCTCCTTCACTGCTTGAGGGACAATCTTAGGGTGAGGGGGATTCTATGCGGGGAATCTACCCTACTAAATAGGTTCATGTTGTGTACCTATTCCATCATGTGTAGATTCTTTTCCTCGGCGTTGGAAATTTCAGAAATCAAAATAATTTGGGATCTCGTTGAGGATAATCTTGCAACGGAGTTTCCTTAGAAAGTATAGTGGCACCTCGTTGTTATTACAATGTGGAAAATCAAACACCATCCACCATCAGTCCCAAAAAGTATTTTTAATCAAATTATTATTGCACCAATGGATGGGAAACTGTTTACATGACAACAGAATAGGAAAATTAGTGCGAGGGTCCATGAATAAGGCGCATATGAGGTATTTTGAAATTTCTTTTTGCTTTACATCCATATATGACAATTTCTTGGAATAATAAACCCTACAACCCTCTCTATAAGTTGTCCAATGATCAATTTACCCCATTTTCGCGTCCATTTGAACAAGTAATGCCTCTAATGTGTTTGCAAGAAAGGCATGGTGGGGGTTTGTAGATTGTGAATCCCTCATTGTTTTGATTAAATCCTCAATTTCAATTTTATTTTCAACTATGTGGGTTGTTAAATCTTCTTGACTACCCAAGGGATGTTGAATAATTATGGGAGTGTCGGGCGGGATGACAGGAATAGCAGGGTTTGGTTGTGGTTAATTCCCTCAACCTCTAGCTGTAACGATAAAAAATATGTATTCAATTAAAATTTTAATCTATAATTATCATATTTCAATGAAAATTTGAGAAAATAATTGTGCTTACCTCTTCTCCATGGTGCCATCGTCGATTCAGATCTTCCCAGTGATCCAGAAATGATCCTTTGAGCTTGAGATCCAGCTGAATCAAAAATAACACGAGGGCACAGTTAAGCTCTGAAAATCACGTTTGAGGGAGATAAAATGATAGAGGCTCGGGCCTCTTTTTTTCTTTATAGTAGGCATAACATGTACGCGTTATGTAACGTGTCACATACACATTATAACACGTACGCGTTATGCCTTGGTAAATCCCAAAATTTACAATTTAAAAAATTGATCATTTTATAATAGAACACGTACACATTTTGCTTTTTTTTTAAAGTTTTTGTCCGCTTTTTGGCCCCCCAACTTCGTGCACTTATGTGCCTTTGATGATGTCATAATTATAAAATTTGATAAATCACCCAGTCTCTCTCTCAATCCCGTTACTGGCCATTGATAATCCATGGAAACTAAAGAAGTACCTCTCGTTGGATAGGTCAAGGAGGATCAAGTAGCATTTGAATATTTTCCTGATCAGGAGATCACAATGAAATACTAGTAGCATACATCCAACCTCATATGGTATGTTGTTGAGCCAAATTTTATGTTGAGCTACTGGGGGATATATATAGATGGATTGGTTTCATGTCACCATTCTGGACAATGATAAGATGAAGAAGCTCCTTCCCATTAGGAAAATGAAATACATCATGCAAATACTAGACGACCCAAGGGAAAATATCCTATTTCAAGCTTTGGGGTATTAAAAATGTTTCATAGCTTTAGAGGAATATGTTGAGCTTCCCATGTTGATGGAGGAGTACCCAAGTGTGACAAATCCATTTAGAAACCATCCTGATGATCTAATGGAACTGAAACCTGATATTTTTTTCTTCCCAATGAACAAGAATGTAAATTCTCTATTTGTTAGTAATGGAGGTCATGAAATTCTTGACTTAAAGTAAAGAATTCCCAAGGTAGTGAGTATTGGGGGTCATGAATGCATAATGATATCGAATTACTTCTTATTAGGTGAGTCTGATGTTTCCAATCATGTTCTCATTCTTCAACATGAAGTTCCATTCAATGAGTATGATTGTGAATACAAAAATTTCTCTTTATCATTGAGAGAGGATGACTCTTTCAAAGAGGAATTCACGAACGAAAATATTATTGGGTCTCTTGGAGTTGAATCTGATCAAGAATAGGATGAATCCATCATGGAGATAGATTTTCCAAGTTCAGAATTTTCAATATTAAAAAAATGATGATCTTGATATTTCAGCCCCAACCATGTGCCCATTCTCATTTGATGAAGATGGAGACCTTCTCAAAGAAGAACAAATTGATGAGATGGTATTTGACTATCCCAAGGCTGAATTCATTCAAAATAAAGACTCTATCAATAAGGAATGTATGAAGAAGAATGTCCTTGAATCTCCCAATGTGAACTCCACTCAAGAAAAGGATGCTCTCATCATGAAGCTATGTTTTAAGGCTCAAAATTACCAAGATGGAGAAAGTGATGTTTAGCATTCCTCGTATCTAACCTTGTATCCATTTTCATTTCAAGACATTGGAGCACTATGAACATCACATCATATAAATTAAAACATCAATATTGAGCAATGTGAATGAAAGAAAATAGTTTTGAGAAATTGATAAACATAGGACATTAAGAGGCTTGTTATAATGTTGAAACTCCTAAAAAATATGCTGAGAATCAACTCACGAAAACAATGTTCATAAAATAGATGAAAAATGAAGAAAAAATTCCTATAAAATATTATAGGCCTTAGTATGAAAACAATTCAAATATGATCAAGAATCATTCTTTTAGTAGTGAAGAAATTAACAATTGGAATAAACTTGGAAATCAATGAGAAGAAGAAAAGAAGATGTCAAAGAAACAAAGCAAATAAACCGAATGAGTGGATCCTTAATTTTAAGAACAGTCATGAAAAATTCCTCAAGAAATTGAGAAAGAGTTCATATTTCAGTGATTTCGTCAATGGATTTGGGGGAGAAAGACATTCGATGATACCCATATATGGGTAAGAATTAAGTAAGAATTGGTCCTACAATGAAAGATGGTTTTACCCCGTATCTAACATAGGTGATTTATGATGTTTTTCCATGGTTTACCTTTTTGATGTGTGTTTACATTCTCATCTTGTTTTTCCTTTCCATGTAGTGTGTTGGTCATGTTTGTTTCTCAGTTGTGTTTTTAGCTTTTCTTATTGTTCGGTGCAATGACTGTATGACCCAATGAACAAAGCATAATATTGTTACCTCATGAGATACCCGAGTTTATCTATTTACCCTTAAATTCCAATGTCCCTAAGTTATATCCATCTGTTGTTATGAAAAATAGCTAGCATTAAAATTGAAAAAGTTGAAGCATGACAACTAAGCCCCTAATTGAAAATTACGCTTCCTAGTCATTGTGCATCTTCCCTCTAGACATCCTTCCCTCAGTTAAACCCTGACCCTAGCTCTGGGAAATTCCTAAAAAGTTATTTATGTTTGTTTAATTATATAGAGATGATTACTAAAGATGATTGATGAATTCATTATGACTTGATAAAATACTACTTCATTTAGAGGCCTAAAAAGACTATTTTTGGCTATTCTAGAGACATTTGAACACTCTCCAAAAGCATTTAGGGAAAATAAAAATCATCCAAAGGTAATGTTGGAGGATATTCAGGGTTTCCAAGGAAATTTAGGAAATTTTAGGAAAGAAAATATGATTTAGGAGCAATCTATTCAACAACAGGTATTCAGGGTGTAGGGAATGAAAGCTCCAATGAGTGAAACTTGTCTTCTATGGATGATTATGGAAGTTCCCGAAGTATTTAAGGAGAAAATAAATAGGAATCATAATAACTCCTAGAGTCTTCTACAAGTTGGAAACATCAAATATTGTTCCAATGCTTAAATGGTTTCCTGAAATATCTCAAAACTATGTACAGTTGCCCCTCTCGGTTCAAGATGGAACAAGCCATAAATTTCGAGTTTCATGCAAGAATCAAGTCTTAAGAATGGTTCCATTTATATTATAACGTGTTTTAGAGTAAAAATCATATAAGGTTTGACACCAAAACACGTTCTTAAGCTTATCGAGGTGAAAATTTCAAGTTTGGTGTCCCAATTTGGACACCCAAGGAAAAAATCTACTTTACTAGAATCAAGAAAAGTTGCACTTTTGGAAACCCAGGTGTCCCATCCTATCTCCTCTAGGTCCCCCAGGGGGATAATGGGTGACACTAAAATGTGATGTCATTCCCCTTGTCAAGTCAAAATTTTTTGTCACTTAAGACTTGTCCCAATCTATCTGCCCTAGAGGTTGCATGTTTTCACTTCGACGCTACACCACAGTTTCATGTCTCCTCACTCCTTAGGTGCACACTGGTGTCCTTGGTGTCCCCTTTGTCCCCTATATCTTCCAAGTGAAAAGGGGGATCTAAAATATGTGAACCCCTCTCTTCACAGTTTCGTCCCCTAGACCACATGTGAACAACCCCTTTCAACTCCACATGGTGCCCTTTTTAAGCCCCCATATCTCATTTCACCAAGCACCCTCATGCTTCCACAAGTCACCATCTAGTTTTAGTCACACTAGCTCTGTCCTTGGTTTCCCCTAGGGGATCCTCCTTGACACAAAAGTGTGGCATCACCACTCTTGTGCAAGTTTTGTTGACTCTAGGTAAGCTAACTACAGTCTTAAGTGAGGTCAAGAAACTCACATGAATCTTTATTAAATTGCTCTCACTCTACCCAAGAAGCTAGTCACCATTTTTCAGGTCAAGGTTCTGGTCAAGAACATCCGTCCAAACTGTAAATTTTTTCTAGACATGTTGCTGAATTTTTTTTCCAGACATCCGCATATCCATCAAAATGAATATTTTGGTCATAAATTCTCCTTAACCATACATCCGTTTCCAACTTGAAATTTTGTCAAAATCTGATCTCGCTCTCAAAACCTTAGACTTTTTTACGACAGACTAATCTATAGAATTTCCATTGATGGGCCCTAGATTTTTTATAGCAACAATATGAAATTTCCAAACCTTAGAATTTAATTTTTCAGTTATACAAAGATGCGGCAGACAAGAAATATTTGAAAATTCGGAGCAGAAGGTCATGGTGCAAAACCCATAATTTTAATACCATTTTCATTGCTTTAACTTGACACCCTATAAGTGCACATTTCTAAAAATAGACATGTATTCAAATAAATATGCATCTCTAGAATATAGTAACTATACTAAAAATAATAAGTTTCTCAATATTTGTAACACTTCCAAACAAGAACATGAAACATCAAAAGGTGAAAACAATGAGAACTTGTTAAAAATAACAGTCCTAGACTAAGACCTACTAAAAATAGTAAGTCTGGGAATTGAGCCCAGATAGATCTGTGGAAACTACCCATTCTACCTATCTCATTTACATTTTACCACCATAATGCAATGCTAGGAAGGTGTCTTATGGCCCAACATAGGAAATAAAAACCCCGCAGACTCTTAAGGTGATCAGTCCAGAGGTGATTCTTGCAAGGCACAATTTGATGTAAGAAACTAGATAACCCAACTCATCCCAATTGTGGCATAAGGGAATAATCATGGATGAATTCATTAAAGAATGATATGTTTTTGTCATTGAATAGATACAATGAGCTCCTAACTGATTCTTGATGAAGTCTTTTAGCCTCTACAAACATGAATTGATCCTATCAGGTGAATAACAGTCGATGTTTTCTACATCATATCCAGTGCTCCCAATGTGACTCAACCCAAGATCATCATGTTTGCAGGAGAAGGAAGTTTTAACATGGGTCCATGGAGTACAATATATCACAAGAATGTTCATAAACAATCACTCAAATGCTCCTTTAATGTGCTCATAGCTCATAAAAGACAAATAATGCAACCACATTGTTTATGCTCAACTCAGGAGGATGCTGGAGGCACATAAGTGTAGATGAAACAAAAAACATGTCTAGGAATGCTAAGTATTTTTCCATCATGAAGGATACATCATTATCACTGTCTCTATCTCAAAAGGTAAGGGACATCATATGCATTCACATTATGATGCGGAGTGGATTAGAGTGAATCAATCGTGTGTGAAAGCTAGTCGCTTGGACATAGGGTACAGTAAATCAAGATCATCATGAGGTTTGTAAAAGATCTAAAACATTAAGAGCTCCATTCAAACTCAAGGTCATCAAGGATATGGTCATCAGGAGCATGATAATATAAATTCACCATGAGTGATGGTGGTGGTCATCTCAAGCTCATAAAATAGTGCATATCTCTTGAGAGTGTTTCTAAACACTTATTAATGATTTATAGTGTCCTAACATATTGTGAGCCAAAGAGGTCGCATTTATAGTGTACTATTATAGTGTGGAGGTCAAGAACATGGAAAAAATCCTGATACATTACTTCAAGTCCCATTCAAGGATTAATCCTGATATTTGGAGGAGGAAACCCATTTCCATAAGTAGCAATTGAACAAAATGTGTTCATATATCATAAGTGTGTTTCTACTCATGTGACATCTTGGTCAGTAAAGTGAATTGTGAAGGGATCATCATGCTAAAATTTGAAATGTGAATACTCAAGAAGTGAATTGATTATCATCATATCCTGATTTTGCTATTGTGTTCAAATCTCTTCGAGGAATAGGCTAGTAATAACTAGTCAAGATACCAAGGAATCTAGGACCATCATGTATGAAGGATTAAGGAGTCATATATTCCTATAAGAGGTATGTGAGAAAGAAGTTATTTGATCATCCTAAATTTTATTCCATTCAAAGAGGATCTTGGATCCAGGAGGGAAAATGTGATTCAATCTTAATTTGCAACACCATGTTACAAGGATGGGAAATCATCTCAGTTTCACTTGATGCCATTCACTTTATAATGTTATTAAAGAATCATTCAAATCCTTGTTTTGTGATCATTCTCTATAGGAGGAAACACATTGCAATCACCTCTTTTCAATCCAATGGATGCTCATAGGACAAAAATTTCATTCAGGGAGAAATCCTCTATCTGCAAAGTGATGACCTATTTCAAGGAGTGAAAGACAAGCATAAAGAGGTTTGAGAATCATGGATTTGATTTATGATCACTAGGGTGAATTGTGAAGGCCTAGAGAAGTAATAATGTGATATTATCTCCTTCCTTATGATCAGAAGAGAGAAACACTTTCCCATCAGAATGAAGATCTCATAACATTGTTTCTATTTTTTTTTTGATGATCTAGAATGTTTCATATCTCACAGAAGAATAGGATTTTGATCAGAGTGCTTCTATTCAGAAATATGGTCAGCGAAAAATCCTTCATCTTCATCAAATTGGTCAACCCCCTCTTTTTTTTTCTCTTCTTTCCTCTCATTATGTTCTAATTCTTCACTAAGAATGTAATTTTTCCCTATTTTGTCTTTTCCACTTACGTGACCTTCAATTTATATTTTTTAGAGTCATTTTTCATCAATAAGAAAAAGACTCATTTTTATTTCCTAGGAATGTAGAAGGTCACAAGTGATTGGGAAATGTGAAAAGTCATGTGGGGGGAGATAAAATGACAGTTTATAATGCTATAAATTGGAATGGATTCTTAATTCCAAAGGGTTGAGAATTGTGGATTGTTATATGTTGTTGAGCTTTATATCACCACTACTTCAAAAAATGAAATCTTCATTTCCTCTATTCTCTATTCTTATGTTTCTCTACTCTCTCCCTTTCTACTTTCCAAATTTGTAAGCATGGTGATCTTGCATAATCAAGAAGGAACTTTGTGTCCTTTATTGATGAATATGTATAACTTTATTTCTTTATTTTGTTATTCTTACTAATTTCTTATATTGTTTCATTATTATAATTGAATGTGGAACTACTCTAGTTTATGCGTGTGAATTACGTAATAATACTCAAAACATTAACCCTCTCTCTTATTATTTCTCCAACTCCCCTTTACCTCCCTTTTACATTGTACAAACAATTTACCACATGTTCAGTGGAGTATTCCTATGTGATCCCTAGCCTAGTGGCCACCCCACAGATTTAGTTAGTTTACTTTCAATAATGGGATCATACCCATACACAAGGAGGGGATAAGCCTCGTGGCCATTGGTGAAAACCAGTAATCTACACTGCAACAATTTATTTCACCAAAAAAAGATAAATAAAGTACCTAGGTGAACATGAGCTAAGGTAAACAACCTACTTTAATGCTCCCCCTTAAGTGAAGCTATTGGCCCAAAATAAAAGTGGAATATCAAATGTATGTGTCCCAAAAATAAGAACTAGTTTGGTACTCATGTACAATATATCCATGACAAAATTTGAAACCAAAGTAGGAAAGAAAATCCTACTAGAAGAAAGAGAAAGAATAAGGAAGATGTCCTCTTAACACAAATCAAGAAAAAATTATGTAACCCTAAGTATGCCACACAACTCAAGTAATGAGGTGATTTAAAAGGATTTGTAAAGATGTCAACAACATGTTGTTGAGTCAAAATGTACTCCAAGCAAATAAATCCATCATGAATGAGCTGATGAATCAAGTGCATGTGAACCTCAATATGCTTCCTCCGCTGGTTATTAATAGGGTTATGTGAAATGTGAATTACACTTTGTTGTCACACCAAAGTACAGTTGGCGAATCCTATGGGAATCTGAAATCTATCAATAATTATAGAAGCCAAAGATTATTGTTACTTTCCATAACTATTTCCCTATACTCTACCTCTATGGATGAAAGTGCAATAGCCTATTTCTTCTTGCACACCCAAAAAACTAAAAAATAACCAATAAAAAATATATATCCATAAGTGGATCATATGTCATCAATAGAATTAACCCAATCATAATCAGTATATCAAAATAACTGAGTAGAACTTATGGTGTATTGTAGTCCAAAGTTTGAAGTGCCCTATAGATATCACAAAATCCTTTTAGCAGCCTACTAGTGACTTCTATGAGGATAATGTGTAAACCAAAGTTACAATACCTATTACAAAGGAAATATTAGGGCGAGTATGGGTAAATTATATCATACTTCCAACCAGCTACCTATACAAGGTAGGATTACAAAGAGGAGTGACGTATGTGGAAGTAAGAGTAACCCCAGATTGAAAAAGATATTGAATTGGATTGTAAGATCATCCATATCAAAATGTTGAATAAGATCATGGGTGTACTTCAGCTAACTCAACTGAATATTGAATTTGTCTGAGAACTTTGAAAATCAATGAAATAATTTTTAATAACCTAAGATCTGTCATGTCAAACTACATGTAAAGATCCATCTAAATAGTCTGAATGTGGAAAGAAGAGTTTCCAGTAAGTAAGAGATCATCAAAATATAAGACAAGTATAACAATATCCTCACCAACATTGTTGAGATATATTTTAGGATTGAAGTGACAACGAACAAAACCAATAGATAGAAGAAAATAATCCATCTTCTCATATTAGTCTCAAGAGGCCTATTTGAGACCATAGAGAGACATTCAGATTCTAAAAACAAGAGAAGAGTTGTGATTAAATCCAATAAGTTACTCCGTGTATATTTACTCCTATAAATATCCATGCAAATCCACTCTTCAGTCCATCTGGTATACAGCCCACCCCTATGATGCAGTAATAAAAAGTATAAGGTGTACTAAATACATCTTGGCAACGGTTACAAAAGTTTTAGGGTAATCAATATGTTCAACTTGTGAGAAATCCTTTACATTAAGAAGGTCCTTATACTTGTCAATAGACCGATTAGCTAAGTATTTGGTTTGGTATACCCACATACACCTAACCATATTTCTTCCTTTAGGAAGAGAGACCAAATATCGTGTATTATTATTCATCAAAGAAGAATACTTACCTACCATAACATCATCCCACTCCTGTATCCCATGAGATTTTTGAAGAAGACTGTGGATCCTTAGAAACTACCTGACACAAAATTCTAGAACCTGTAGAATGTGTATGATGATGCATAGTGGGTGGAAGATTCTATATGAAAGGTGATGCCTCTGAAACCATAGTGCAATCCCAATTAGGCATAGTGACAAAAAAAATGGGAATATGATCCTCTTTGGAATACATAACCTCCTTAGCAACCTCCTAAAAAAAGGGATCCTCAAAAGGAGATAAAGAATAAGTAGGCATGGAAGAAGATGAAGAATCATGAGGAGAGAAGCACTCATCAAATTGAATATATGTTCAAAAAATAACCTCATGAGAATTAGAATATAAAATTTGATAAGATCTCATGTCCTCACAATACCCTACAAAGATCAAGGATTTATATTTTTATCCAAGGATTTCATAGTCTTCGTTGGCATAAATGCCCAAACATGGCTCTCATAGACTAGTTATTCTACAGAAGTTAAAGCCCATAATCCTTTACATTTAATGATTGTTTCCATTCTTTATTTCCATGTGCATTAATTGTGCTATTAATGGATCAATTTGATATAATGTAGAATAACCTAAAGATGCCCTTCTAAAAATCACCAAAAATAATGCAAGAATCAAGGAATCAACAAGACCTCCCAAATTTGGGAATTTATAATTAATTTTGTTTTACAAAAAATGAAACTTTATGATTGTAGTAAATTTCTTAAAACAAATATCTACAATGGAAAAATAAGCACATTTGAAATAAATAGCACTCAAATCTGATATACTCAAAAGATAGAAGATCATCAATTTTATTCTTTAATATTTATTTCAGTTTCCACTACAAATAAAATAAAGTGATTTTTCCTTTCACTCACCAAAAAATAAGAAAGGGGGCTACAGTTAAGCACCCACTAGTAGGAATCCTAACCTTTAATCCCTCATAAGACCATACCATATGACCAAGGGATAAGGATTTTTATAAACTCTTAACATTCTTATCAGTTTAGTAGTTTCATCTTAGAAATCATAGTGCTTGCACTAGGATAGATAATTTGAAACTACTAAGAAGAGTATTACATTACAATAGAAAGAGTTAAATGAAAACATACCTCGATTTTAACATTTTATTTCAATCATTAAACTCTTTCCATTTTCATCTTACATATCTGAAACCCATCTCTTTCGATTTTCTAATTGAGGAGTAAACTATTAGCTTTATATTGTCTTGCAAATCTTTCCACTATACTAGTCACTACTTATAGATTATAGTGCAAGGATGATTTTTTAAATGAAAACTTGCCACTTTTTTGGGACATTATAATCATGCAACTCTTTCTAGAATATTAAAATTAGAATGTTACAAAAAAATTAATTTTTTTTTATAAATTAGGCACTTAAGAGATTAATAAGCAACACATTAAAAATATCTAAGAACCTTAAATGTTGCATGTAATGTGTTTCATGTCATTTCCATCACCACATTCCCAACTTCCATCATGAACAAGTTTGAAGTGGGAATCATAGTACACCATTTCAATATTCATTTACCTCCTTCAATACACCATATTTATCTTTTATTCTTTCCTAGCATGTTGGTTCATTTTGGAGGGGTTGTTATTTATTTTGAGTTGCATGATTAAACTAAAATGTATGAAATGAGGTTTTGTATCTAGTGGATGAAACCCATAAGTGTAAAGAAACTACCTTGCTATGTCATTTTAATATTGATTTTTCTTATTTGAATTGATTTATCTTCTTTGAGTTCCATTATCGTATAGAGTTATTGATTTTTTTGCTCATTTTTCTAAAATACTAAGGGAATATTTAATTTGCATGATTGTAATAATATATTTAAATTATGTCTAGTATCTCATAGATAAAACTAAATAGTGTGAAGTGAATTCCTTTTCATTCACTGTTAGTAAATTGAATTCCTTATCTTTGAATATGTTATATTAACTTGAATCTTGTAGATCTTTCCACTTTACTATTTTTTTCTTATATATCTCAATGGAAGAATGTTTATATAGATATTTTGTGTCCATTATTGTATATCTTGCATGTGAACTTATACCTTGCATAAAATTTGAGGTGTGCACATTCTGGTAATTAGTAATGAATTAAAGACTCACATATTGATTTTATAGTTGCAAGATGAGGAATGGAAAAAACATGTCACAATTGTTTAGGAAAAATCCACATGAAAGAATGAAGAAAAAGGGGGTAAAGTTAGATTATTTTGAATATGAAGAAGTTTTTCGAGAGGATTTTCATGCCAATGAAACATAAAATCAACCAAATTTTGAAGTGAGAGGAAATTTTGCTACAATAAAAATTCTTCCAAGGGTATAGAATGGATGAAGGATGACCCCAAAAATTTCTGTGAGAGATGTAGAGGATAATGGGTACCACATTGAATTCGTAATATATAAGTGGGGCATGAAATCAAGAAAACTTTCCAATTCTTTGAAAGGGGTTACATTAATAAATACAAGTGGGGGACCCATAATGTTTTCAAAAAAGTAGGAATCAAATCTCTAGAAATGGTCAAAAGACTTAACAAACATGGGCCACGAGCTTGTCATCTCACTTGTTAAACCATGGCCAACCCTTTCATAGATGGGGATCATAGTAAGTCATGGTGGAAAGGGTTCAAAAATAGGCATCCTATTTTAATATAAATCAAAATAGTATAGGGAATAGATATAAATGGTGTTATATAATTATTAGGCCCTCCATATTTGGTGTTTTTATGAAAATTTGAGAAATGTATATAAACAAAAAATAATATGGACCTAAAAAAATATTAAATTGTGATGAGACATGAATGTAGGCTAGAAGGAATTATGAAATGTGATTCATTGTTAAAAAATCAATAATTATGTCATAGGATGAGGAATGCAAAGAAGAGAAAAATATTTTTTGGAAAAATCCTTATGTAAAAATAAAGAATAAATGGGTAAATTTATATTATATCAAAGATGAAAATTTTCTTCAAGAGAATATTTGTTCCAATTAAATATAAAATCAACCAAATATTAAAGTGAGAGGATTTTTTTTTACAAAAAAGGATTTATAAGTTACATGATATATTAAGGTTGATCTAGAAAGTGATCGGAGATATCTACAAGATAATGGGTATCCCATAAAAAATTTAGTAGATAAGTGGGGCATGAAAGAAAACACTTTGTATAATTGGTAGAAAGGGGTTACATTAATAAATTCAAAAGAGCCACCCATTATTTTATCATTAAAATAATAATCGTAGCTCATGCAATGGGAAAATATCTTAGCAGAAATCGGCCATGGGATTTCCATCTCACATTTTAAAGTGCAAGCTGATCACATTTGTAAAATCACAACCCACCTTTTCAATAATGGGGTTCTTATTAAGTCATGGTGGAAATGGTTCAAAAAGAGGAATCTTTATTTGTCAATCATAATAATAGAGGCACTAGATAACGATAGGGTTGTAATGCTTAGGACATATATAGTTAGTATTTGTTATGATAATTTGATAAATATTTATGAACTAAACCGATATGGGCCTTAAAAAAATTGAATTACATGATATGGGACTCTAGGCTAGAAGTAATTGTGTAATGTGAGTCATTTCATAAAAGGGTCAATGAGTGTGCCATAAATAATGTCTAAGAGTAGAGATTTGATCACAATTTTAGAATGTGTTAATGTATTAGGGTAGATAATCCCAAGATTCTACCTATTCAAAAAAAGAGGTAAATGCATAATTTTATTTCAGAGTGTGAGCTAGGGGCATGTATAGATACAAAATCCCACTCATGGATGACCAAATATTTATTTATAAATTATTTTTGTAACTTTTTCCATATCTATACTAGGTGCAGTTTCACCTAGAAATCGACATCTTACTATACAATATTACTATACAAATATATACAGAGGAAATAGTTTTACGGATTGATTTTCTTATATTTTGGCACACACTAGCCAAAAAATTCAACCATAGGATGTAAGAACCTTTGGTCCATTTAATGTCTACTTCAATATTAGTAAACAAGTTTTGGCCACTTTAGGTAGCTTAGAGTTTAAAAGCATGATATATTTTGACAATATTAATTTTGGTCTTACAAGGACACATATAAGTCCCCTCAACCTTGAAGCATTAGCCAATGAAAAGATTCCAACTCAATCATTCAATGTATAATAAGATAAAGTTACTAGTACTATAAATATTAGAAGGCTGGAAAGATTTAATGATGAAGAAATTCAAACTAATACAACCGTGATGCAACAATATTTGGAGAAAATTTAAGAATTAATTGTTCTTGAAGTAAAATAGGTAGATAATGTAGAAGATATTTTTATCCAATTATTAAATTACATACATGAAATTCATCACTACTCAATTGAATATGCATTAAACAACCCTTTAATGAATGAGAGTTATCTTTATCTTTTAACCAACAAGGTTTAAGTATTCTTACCCAAGTAAAATCCCATTATTTGGTAAAGGAGGTTACAAAAAACCTCGGCCTTAATTTTTATTCCACCTAAGAATATGTTTCAATGTCAATGTTTTCACCACCTCCTCCTGTTTCATCTCAACTAGTTCATTACTATGCAGATTTGGGTGCAAATGAAATATTTGATGAAATAACACATTTAGGTATAAATTAGGATTTATTACCTAACATAGGTAATGATAAAAGTTTCATTAAAATATAAATAAAAAATGATAAATATCCAGTTGAGAGGGTTGCTAAAAATAAGAAAACAATGTATTCAAGTTGGGAAAACAATCCCAAATTCTCACACCATATGAGTATAGGAAAATGTTTGTAGATCAAGATACCCAAAAGAAGAATATTGAAGAAAATTAAAAAATGAATAGATAAAAAATTGAAGATAGGAAAAATGTCAGAAATGTAGAGAAGGAAAGAAGGGAAAAAATGAAGTTTGAAAATAAATTAAAAGGTAGAAGAAGGAGTAGGAAAATATTATTTAAAATCATGAAAGGGAGAAAAATAAGAAACATGATAGAATAAAAAGAGAATTTGAGAAATACTAAAATGAGTTAGAGAGGCAAATATGTTTAAGTAATGAAATGAACCCTGTACTGAAAAGACATCATATTTTAAGAGACATGGTAAACATACTCATACCAATTTATTCCCCTACATGCAACAATCCTTGTGGGAATTCCTATTTAGTGAACCCAATATTAAATTATATAAATTAATAACCATCTTCAAATTGAAGTTCTTAAAATTTAAATACAAGTTATAAAAATGTATGGAATTAAGGTGAATGTTCATTATTTACAACTTTGATGTTGTAGGTTTATGTTCGAAGGTATAGTCTATGGTCACACATACAATGTTAATAACATAAGTTAAAACTTGTTTTGTAGTTGATCAAAGAAAAAAATTAAGTAATCTAATGTTCTCAAGTAATATTTTGTGCAGTGCAAGGAAAAAATGAATGAAATTGTATCTTGTTTACACATATGTCAATACATGGAATAAGAAAAAATTATAATGTAATGTTTATGATTCATTACATCAGTATTTCTCAACAAGTGTAAAACTTTAAATTCAACTAAAACCCAAAACATGCCACAATAAAAAGAAAAGGGTGATATTATGGGTCATGATGTTTAGAAATTTCTTTACAAATTAATTAAATATAGTACCTTCAAGGGGAATACATCCAAAAATTAGAATAAATTATTAAATATATTGAATGATATGATAAGTGATGTCTTTGGGATAATCATACCCACTCATATTTATATACATAGTTATGAAGGCTTACACAATTTCATCTTAATTAGGTCGACACAACTTATTTATTAAGAACTAATAAATGAAAGGTTAAGGTTATACACTCTAATATATAACCTTAGTAATCATGTGAATATATAACGTTAAGGATATAACATGTCATTACCCTTCATAGAAGTGTTTCCATAATTGCTTAGCAAATCAAGATGTTGTAGTATGAATTGTTTGTCTTCCCATGTCACATTTTCAACTGGAAGATTATTCTATTTAATGAGATATTTTGTAATTTATTGATTTCTTTGTTGTTTCAATCTTTTATTAATGAATTTTTTAGGTTCGATAATGAAATTTCCTGTTTCATCTACCTTATGAAACTTTGACCCAATTTGGAGCTTGGTATTGATTACTTTCCTAGTGACCCTCATTTAGCTAGATGGAATAACCACAAATTCATATTAATGCACATGTATATCAATTACAGTATTTTGTAAATCCTCATCCTACTATAATTTGATGGTGCCTTGAACATAAAATCAAAATTAGTAAAGAAAACAATGCCTTCTAATTATTCCAACAATGTATACATGACATGAATAAGAAACTTATCTTTGAGAGTGATCTTGTTGAAGTTATTATAGTCTTAAAACCTTTTCTTTGATTCCTCCTTTTTCTAACCACAATCATTGTAAATTAATACACATTTTTACTGGGACAAAGAATGTACGACTTCAATATTTTTGTGACCAAATTTTTTTTAGAGATCACAAGCACCGATGGGGGAGGGGGGGAATCAATGTAGATAAAAAATTTAAGAAAGTTCCAATAAAAAGTACCTTGATTAATTGTAGAAATGTACCATTAGCATTTTATCAAACATATGCAAAGAGATAATAACACAACACAAATTTTATGTGGGAAACCATTTATGAGAGAACAAACCACTGTGAAACCAAGGATTTATTAGGAACACCAATTCAAAAGCTTACAAGATCTTGGTTTCATTGATCACCCACTCAGCTTGTGAAGCACCCACTTCAGATTTTTCCAAGCACCCACTTGAAGAAAAAATAATCACCCACTCAGTAAATTTTAGCAAGCTCCAATGTGTAAGGAGGAAATACCCCTATAATCTAAGCACTCACTTAGAAATATGATATTACAAATAAATTGATCATGCAGTATCAATATTTTTTACACAAAAGATTATGATCACTTTTCTTCATCTCTCTTTTACACTCTTTTAGTCTTGTACATTCAAAATTATCTTTCTCTCTGTCTCAACCTTTCAAATCTGGTCTAGGTTTTTGATTATGGAGCTTATCATTCTATGAACAACTCTTCATTGGATAATTTAATTTTAACTCTAACTTTGTCTCCGTATCTCTTATTTGAAATATCTTTCTCAACTGATTAAACACAATAATGCTCTTCTCATTTGATTTGATCTTCTTCTTCTAGATCCTTTGATTGATCAGTAACTCTCTGTATGTTGGTTTTCCTTTTTCTTTGTCTCTCTCTATCTCAAATTTCAATTCATGTGCTACTTTTCTCACTTGAAAAACAATGATGATTTTGAATTTTACCGCTTAAATGGACAAGGGAAAATGATTTTCTGGCCCATAATTTTCTCTATTATTTTGTTCCCAAAAATACAATTTATTTATATTCAAAATTCATATTTTTCCATTTCTATGGCTAGAGGTTGTTTTCACAATTCCAAAATGTCCAAGAAGTTGAAATTTGGCCAACTGGAGCTCTAGATATGTTGATGCGGGTCTAGGGGGTTCGTGAGGAACAACATTACTAGTTCACAATTAATATATCCTTCCACTACACCTTAGACTATATAAAAATTTCATTAAATCATTTATATCAATTTTCTCCATGTAAATTGTATATATCGGGTATATTGGGAACTTGGGGAGCTTGTACCACATAGGCTTTATTCTCCTACACCTCTATTTGTCCACACCACTCTTCTTTCTCTCTTCTCCTTTGCATTACAGGTCCTATGGGTTGTCAAAGAACCCTGGGTACAATAGAACTTGTTCCACCTCTTCCTTGTTCCTCCACATCTCCAGTCATCTACACTACACCACCCTTTGGATTGTGGGTTAACTTGACCTGTGGGGAACTAAGTACCATGTGGTACAGTGCCTCTTTGGCTGTTTGGGCCCGTAACCTTCGCCATCTTTACAAAAAATCTCCTCTCCCTTCCTCATTTTTTGTAACGAACTGTTACACCAAAACCTCAAAGCATTAGTGAAATCCACACATGAAGATCATAACATCCCTCCATGCTTCCGTAGAGCCTGACTCAGGCTGGGTTTGTGCCCATACTCCCATACATACGAGCCCTGCTTCACTGATGTTTAGGTGCCCCATGGGCCCCGGCTACATGATGTAACCAACCGAGTGGGATTTAAACACTGGTGGTCGCTCTGATACCAAATTTAATGAACCATTACACCAAAACCTCGAGGCGTTAGTGAAATCCACACACGAGGATCATAACATTTTTTTTGTGTTGGAGGTTGACCAGTTTACTAGAGAACCATGGAACTTGGGTAACTATACCATTCGGGTTCATTATGCCCACAATGTACTTCCTATCTGCAACTCTCTTTGTTTCACTCAATATTTTACTTGCGAGTTGACTATGCATGTAGGGAACTTGGATCTTCAAGGTACATGTTCCATCTGTGGCCTTAGTGCCCGAAAGCCTTCTTTGACCCAAATTACACTATATGTGGTCTCTAAACTGATGCGAGGAGCTCTTGTTCCCTAGGAAAAATATCCATCCGCACCCCTTCTACCCACACTACTCAAAAAACTCAAAGTAATCATTTTTCTCAAAAAAAATCGAAGGACAAAATGTTTTTCATTTGACCATACACATTTTATGAGTACTTAGAACATTTTAAAAATAGTTTTATTGCAATAAAACATTATAATCATATGTACTAACCATTTTAATATCTCCAGTGTGTTTCAATCTCCTTGTCCAAGCTTGCAATGATCCTGAATCAACTTAACACCATTCCAAATGCTCAATAAAACTACCTAAGATTGCTACATTCCACTAAACCATTGAACCTCCTAATATCCAACAATGCCATCATCATGAAAACAAATGGAACCTCTCTGAGAGCTATTACTACCAATCAAAATTCACATTTATATTGATTCATAAATCTTATTGCATACTTCTTAATACATGTTTCACACATGGCTGACCTTGAGAAGCCTGCAAAACACCTAATTGACATCTTTTTCCATGAATGTCAGTTGACATCAATGACAACAATAAAGACAATGAAAAAGATCTAACAGACCCCCCTTTTTCATTGATGGAAACTTTCTCAGAAAAAGTAAACCCTTGATGGAAAAATCATTTTCAAGTTAGTATCTGATTACATTGTCTCCCCCTTTGAAATATATGAAAAAGTTTCATTTTTTTAACACCATGATGAAGTTACAAATAAATAGGATAAATACATGCTCTTACATCAAGAGGATCCCCCTAGGCTCATGATTCTCACTTAGTTGTATAGATTTCGGCACACCTTTTACTCCATGTCCACAAATATGATCCATATGACCTAGTATGAACCACAACAATTATCCCCATGAGCTGACGATCTTTACTCCTTGTAGGAAATTTTACTTTAAAAATTTACCAAACTAGGATTGTCAAAATGAGCTAGCGGACTAGCTTCCCTTCTCATGAAGACTTCATTACACTAACTAGGAGCTGATATTGCATGATAATCCCACCTTACCTTGTCTCAACACTTTCTATTTGGTGGTGGGATTAAGAATGACCCCCAATTCATTCCTGAGGTGCTCAAACATTGCCATGATATCAAAAATTTCTTCTTTTGTGCTCACATACTCAAGAGTGTTTTTATTTTCATTCACTTTTTCCCTCAAAAAATGATATATAATTGGGAATTTTTTGGTCTTTGAGTGAAACACAAGGTTTTTGGAGACACTTATAACATTAGTACAATCATATAGAAAAGGAATTGGGCTATCAGATTTTACCTTGTAATCCTCCAATGTTTGTTTCATCTACATAAATTGAGTACAACACATTGCAACTGATATATACTCTACCTCACATGTAGATAGTTCCAATGATGATTTCTTCTTGCTTAACTAGGATACCAAAAAATTTCCAACAAAGAAAGAACCACTACTTTTACTCTTTCTGTCATGAATTGCTCTCTACCCAATGAACATTAGTGTATGATTTTATGTTGAATTCATTGATTTTGGGGTACCATAGTCCATATTCAAGTGTTCCCATGACATATATCAGAATCCTTTTGACCACCTTGAAATGTGTTTACCTTGGATCTTCTTTAAATATTCCAACTAGACCCACAACTTGCGTGATACGAGGTCTTGATGCAATGGAGTAGAGTAGACTACCTATCATAGATATGTAAAAAGTTTTGTCTACTTTTGGTGATCTTTCCTCTTTTCTCATATTGCATCCCAATTCTATTGGTGTTCCTATAGGTTTGAATTCTTCCATCCTAAACCTTTTTATCATTTGTTTGATGTATTTGGTTTGGGATATGTAAATACCTTGATCTGATTGTTTAATTTGTAAGTTACCTAGGAAAAATGAAAGATATCCAAGAATAGACATTTAAAACTCTTCTTTCATCAAATCAGTAAATTCACAAGTCATCTTATCATGATATCCTATAAATATAATATCATCTACATGTACAATGACGATGAATAGATGTTCTCCATCCTCTTTGATGTAAAGATTACTATCAACAACACCTTTTTTGAAACCTTGGTTAATGAGGTATGTGTCCAACCTGCTTACCAAGATCTAGGAGCTTGTTTAAGTCCATACAAGGAATTTTTCAACCTACACACATAATCTTTGCCATTAGTTAGAGAAAATTCATCAGGTCACTCAATATATACTTCTTCATTTAGGTGGCCATTGAGGAAGGCTGATTTTACATCCATCTAGAAAAACATGATTTTATTGTAAGATGCATATGCTAGAAACAATATGATTGCTTCCATCATTACCACTGGTGCAAAATTTTCATCAAATTAAATTCCTTCCATTTGTGCATAGCCTTTACATATAAGTGTTTCCTTGTTTCTTGTTACTTCTTCTTTCTCATTCAGTTTGTTTCTGAATACCCATTTTTTTCCTATTACATTCTTGTCTTTGGGTCTTGGTACTAGCTCTCAGGTCTCATTCTATTCAATTTGATCAAGCTCCTCATTCATGGAATCCACCCAATGCCGATCCTTACTAGCTTCTGCTACATTCTTGGGTTTTATCATGGATAAGAGTGCTATATCTTCATGATTTTTCTGATCACTTAGTCTTGTTCTTGTAAGAATACCAACTTTGTTATTACCAATAATTTGATATTTTAGATGGTTTCTCTTGACCTCTCTTGAGGGTGTCTTGGTTTCTTGTATTTCTTATACTTATTCCACTTATTCACTTGTACTTCCCACGTATTCATCATCTTATCGATATTCATTCCTTTACTTAGGCTACGTACTTGATTTGGAAGGGTAGGACTCATCAAAATTTAAATTTGTGCTCTCAATAACCTTTTGTAGCCTCTTATTGTAACATTTATAGGTTGCACTAACAACAGAGCAGCCAAGAGATATGCCCTCATCACACCTAGAGTCAAATTTTCCTAGGTTGTCTTCATCTCTCTTGATGATATAAAATTTTATTCTAAATACTCTTATCTATTTGACATTTGTTTGTCTATCTTTCCAATTTTCATAAGGTGTCTTTTCATTTTTTACTCTCAATTGATCTCTTTTTAGTATGTAGATAGTTTTATAGACTGCTTCACTCCAATAGCTATCAGGAAGTTTAGATTCATTCAACATAGTTCTGGACATTTCTTGAACAGTTCTGTTCTAACTTTCAATAACCCCATTTTGTTGAGGTGTCTTGATAGCTGAAAACTGTCTTTGAATGCCATGTTTTTCACAAAATTCATAAAATTCATTTGAACACAATTCTCCACCTCTATCTGATCTTAAACTTTTAATTTTGGTTGAGTCTCTTTCTTGGTTATAAATGCAACTTATTTCTTAGTATATTTGGATCCTATTGTTCTCATCTCATATGTAGATAAGATACTTTTCAATTCATCCAATGTTAACGTTTTCATTTCTTTGGCTTCCTCAACAGATGAGACTTGCATCATAATTGGGAGTTAGAGATCTTAGGAAATTTTGGATTGTGATATATTTCTCTAGCTTCTCACCTAGACCTCTGATCATGTTGATCACTTCATCCACCCTCTGCATATAGGATGCAATAGTCTCCTCCTATTTCATCTTTAGGATCTCAAATTGAGCTCTATAGGTTTGTAGTTTAGCTAGCTTTACCTTGTACTATCCTTCAAAAATACTTTTAAGATTGGTCTATATTTCTTTGGATGAGGTACAATGCCTTACCTTAACAAACTCTGTTTCAATTAGTCCACGTAGAATGGAATTCAAGGCTCTTGAGTTGCATTCATACTCTTCCTTTTCTGTTGCAGACATAATTGGAGAAGCTTGGGATTTGTATCCTTTCTCAACACATTCCCATATTTCAAAACCAAGTTACATGAGATATGTCTTCATCCTTATTCTCTAGAATGTGTAATTTGTTCTAGTGAAGAGTGGTGATCTTAAAAGTGATAATCCACCTTGTGCTTGATTAGTTTCCATGCTTGTGAAGAGAGTATATCCTTGAAGATGTTAAGATTCAACAAGGACCATTGCTATGATACCAATTGTTAGAGATCACAAGCATTGAGAAGGGGGGGTGATTTAGTGCAGATAAAGTTTTTAAGCAATTACAATACAAAGCTCCTTGATTAATTACTGAAATTTACCATTAAAATTTGATCAAACATATGCAAAGAGATAATATCACATAACAAAACATTTATGTGGGAAACCCTTTATGAGAGAAAAACACACATTAAACAGAGCATTTATTAGGAACACCAATTCCAAAGCTTACAAGATCTTGGTTTCGGTTGAGCACCCACTCAACTTGTGAAGCACCCACTTCAGACTCTCTACACACTCACTTGAAGAAAAAATAAGAACCCACTCAGTAAATTTTTAACAAGATATATGTTCTAAGGAGAAACTATACCTATAATCTAAGAACTCACTTAACGATATGATATTAAAAATAAATTTATCATACAATATCATGATTTATTACACAAAGGATTAGGATTACTCTTCTTTATCTCTCTATTTACACTCTTTTAGGCTTGTACATTCATCCTTCTCTTTCTCTCTATATTGGTATTTCAAATCTAGTATGGGCCTTTGATTCTAGATCTTATCATTCTATGAAAAAATCTTCATTTGATCATTTTATCTGAACTCTAACTTTGTCTCTACATCTCTGATTTAAACTCTCTTGCTCAACTGATCAATGACAATAATGCTCTTCTGATTTGATCTTTTTCTTCTAAATCATTTGTTTGATTAGTAACTCCCCATTTGTTAGATTTATTTGTTCTCTATCTCTCTCTATCTTCTGTTTCAATTTGAGTGCTCATTTTCTCACTTGAACAAAAAAAATGATTTTAAATTTTACCACTTAAATGGACAAGGGAAACTAATTTTATAGCCCATGATTTTATCTATTCTTCTATTTCAAAAAAATACCATTTAGTTATCCTCACAATTTTTAATTTTCCTGTTTGATGGCTAGAGGATGTTGTCATGATAACAAAAATTCCAAGAAGTTGAAATTTGGCCAACTAGATCTCTAGATATGTTGATGTGGGTCTAGGGGGTTCATGAGGAACAACATTACCAGTTCACAATTAATATATCTTTACACTAAACATCTGACTATATAAAAATTTCATTAAATCATTTAAATCAATTTTCCCCATGTACATAAGATATATCAGGTATATTAGGAACTTGGGTAACTTGTACCATGTAGATTTTTTCTCCTGCACCTCTATTTCTATGCACCACTCTTCTTTCTCTCTTCTCCTTTGCATTGTGGGTTCTTCAGGTTTTTGGAGAACCCTGGGTATAATGGAACTCATTCCACCTCTGCCTTTTTCCTTTACATCTCTACTCTTTTGCACTACACTGTCTTTTGGATTATGGGTCAAATTGATCAACGGGAACTAATTCCCATGTGGTACTATGCCTCATGGGCCCTTTGAGCCCACAAACTCTGCCATCTTAGAAAAATATTCTCATCTCCCTTCCTCATTTTGTTTGTTTTGTGGGTTGAAATATTGACCGGAGAACCATGGAACTCAGGGAACTTTACCATTGAGATTCATTATGCCCACAACATCCTCCCCATCAATATTTCTCTCCCCTTTACTAAAGTTTTGACTTGCGTATTGACTACTGTTGCAAGGAACTTGGATCTTCGGGGTACATGTTCTATTTGGGGCCTCAGTGCACAAAATCCTTCTCCAACCTGTATTACACTATATGTGGTGTCTAAACTGATGCAGGGAACTATTGTTCCATGGGAAAATGTTCCATCTGTACCCCTTATACCTGCATTACTCCAAAAACTCAAAGTACTCAATTTTCTCAAGAAAAATCTAAGGAACAAATGTTTTTCTTTTCTCCATACACATTTTATGAGTACTTAGAACATGTGAAAAAGAGTTTTATCCCACTAAAAAAATATAATCATATGTAATAACCATTTTAATCTCTTCATTGTGTTTCAATCTCCTTGTCCAAGCTTGCAGTGACCCTGAATCAACCTGGAACCATTATGAATTCTCAATAAAATTGTCTAATACTACTGCATTCCACTGAACCAATGAACCTCCTAATATCCAACAATTCCATCATCATAAAAACACATGGAACCTCTCTAACAGCTATTACTGCCAATCAACCTTCACATTTCTCTTATTGCCTGAAGCTTGTTGCAAAATTGTTAACACTTGTTTCACACATGGTTGACCTTGAGAACCCTACACAAAACCTAATTCACATATTTAACTATCAATGTCACTTAAAATCAATGAAAACAATAAAGACAATGACAAAGATCCACAAAATTTCCATTTCTAACATTATTTTTTAGGGATAGTGGTAAGGTCTAATATTAAGAGGTATTCTACCTAGAATCAACTCAGTTCTATGATCACAATCTTAGATTGGAGCTACACTCTTTAGTTCTTGAAATACATGTTGATGGTTTTAAATAATATCTTGAAGAGTTGATGGAGCCTAGTTTTGTACTTAATTTTCTTCTAAGAAATATACTTATGCCACCACACAATAAGCTCCATTCTTGAGTAATTTTTCTTTGTGGTGACTGCATCCCACAAAGTTTGTAATTTTTTTCCATTCATACTAAAAGTCATGAATAAATATTGAAAATTTAAATACATTATTCCCAACTGTTTAAGTTGTTTCACTCCCAAAAATACATTGGGTCCCCCAATTGGGATGGAAAATATGTCAAAATCAAGAAGATAACCCCTCATTGATAGTTTGATATTATGATATTTACCACCACAAGAGAGTTGTTTCCCATAAAAAAAATTATGACTTGAAAATTAGAGATAGGAAACACAAAGAAATTGAGTGTATTAGCTAATTTTCTATCGATGAAGTTATGTATATTCCATATATAAATAAAAATAGTAACCTTTTTATTTTTTAATATAACCAAAAACGTTGAGTGTTTGTAGTACTCTTATCCCATTTTATGCATGTACTGAGATAGTAGGATTCTCTTCCTCCTCTAAGTTATCATGCTCATTCTCTACTCTTGGTGTTGTTTGTCAATTTATTCATCATCTAATGCCTGTTATCCCGTAAAATTGACAAGGGAAATTTTAACGATAACCATACCGAAAATTTTGTTTCGATCCCTCGTTAGGGATCCTTCGCATTCGAAACGTTGTAAAATCCCTTCCCGGGAAATCTAGTTTTTGAACTTAGTCTTTTTTGAGCCTTTTTTGGCTGGGCGCATGGAATTGCCTTGTAACACATAGTTTTGGTGTGCCCCCTCAAAAGCCTTTGGCGCATGGTTTTCCATGTCAGCACGTATTTCGGTGCGCCAAAGGGCGCATATAATCTCTCTGCAACACCAAGTTTTGGTGCGCCAAAGGGCACACATAAATTCATGTCGACAATGCATATGGTGCACCAAAGGTGCGCTCATTCTTCTGTTGTCGAATACTTTCGTGCGCCAAAGGGCGCATGCTTTCCCCTGTCGACAGCAACTTTCATGTGCCATTTCAAAAGTGGTTGGCGCATTGATGACAAGTTTTTCTATAAATATCAGTGCGCGCCCAATGTCATTTTCATTCTTTTGTCAAGCACGTGATCTCTCTGGACTTGTCAGCCTCTGCTCCGTCATTTTCGTCACCCTGTGGACCTGCTCTAAGTTTTCGCTATATATCTGAGGTAAGAGGTTCTCCCTCTTTTCCATCTCGTGCTTTCATGTTCTTGGTCTGTGTTCTTGGTCTGCGTTATGGTTTGCTAGCCGGTGTTAAATAAGATTTGTTTGAGCTATTCCCCGCATGCTGTCCTGTCTTCCTTTCTTCTTTTCCTCCTCCTTTCCCTCCCTCTTTCCGGATCTGCTGGTAAAGGGAGCTGTCTTGAGATGGCTTTGTCTGCTAAAACTCTTTTAAGAAACCTTACTTGTCCAAGCAACCTTTGAAATAGAGAAAAGAATGAAAAGATTTGAGTAGTTAGTGTAGTTCTGTGGCGCACTGGCGTGTTTTGTTGTAATAAAGACAGTTGCGCCCCTCGGCACACTTACCTGCCATGTTACATGACCAAAACCCGCGCCAATGGTGTAGCCTTTTGACCTGCTACATCTTGAATTCATGCGCCCTCAAAGCGCGCCCTTTTTGCATGCTACAAGTATAAATCCCGTGCCTCTTTAAAAAACCTTCGGCGCGCCTTCTCTCCATGTTACATCCTGCTTTCATGCGCCAAAGGGCGCACCCAGCTTCCATGCAACACAAGCCTTATTCGCGCAAGTATAAAACTATCAAGGCATGGGCACACCCTCCATTGTAGTAACATGATGTTGTGTAAAACCTTCATGCGCCGCGCCAAAGCCTTTGGCGCACCATTTGTTAATGTTACACGATCTTCCCATGCGCCAAAGGGCGCACCAAATCTCAATGTAACATACTCTTTCCACGCGCCCTGCTATAAAATGCAACCTGCTTCACTCATGCGCCATGCGCCTTTGGCGCTAGTTTAACCTCTGTGACATCCTGCTTTCATGCGCCTTATCTATTTGGCCTGTAAGTTGCATTTTTCATGCGCCCTGCGCCCTGAGCCTTAAAATCTCTAACTCTTTCTTCTGCTAGCATTCCAATGGAAGATCAAATGACTAATTCAACCTTTTTGGATTGGGTCTCGCTTCTTCTTCATGCAGATCAACAGCTGAGTTCGAAAGAACACATGTCTACATCAAGCAAGAGACCTGCCAAACCAAGAGGAAAGGCTAAGCTGACAGAAGAAGAAATGAAGTATAAATATCAAAAGGTCAGGATGCCCGAATCACTGGCTGAATGCAGTATAGATGTCAGAGACTCAGAATTGGGTCACATTGACATGGATGAGTTCTGGGTTAGAACTCAGAAAGTTACAAGAAGTCCATGGATGGACAAGTTGATAGGCAGTGCCCTGCACTTCGCCGGAGGAATCCCCGTCAGCGCTGTCAACAACAAATTCATGATGGTGATTGCGCAATCTTTCAACAAGGACACAAGATGTGTCGAGAACAGTAAGGGCGAGGCAGTCATGAACCTCACTGCCCGTCATTTTGAGTTGATGCTTGGCATCCCTCACCATCGGAACTACGTGGCTGTTAGCCAACAAGAATGCATAAAGGCCTAGGAAGACAACGAAGACCAATGCATGCAGTTGATGAATGAGGTCTACCTAAAGAACAAGAAGGTGGTGACCCGGTGGCCTCAGACTATCCACCGAAGTGATTTCTCAGAGGAACTCAGTGACACTATCACCTTCCTGAGCAGAGTCTTCGGGCTTTCAGATGCCCACTATTTCCATAAGTGGATGCTGCGGTACCTGGAGACAATGAATAAGAATTTTCCCAATCAGCGCTTTTGCTGGGGGGAGATAATAAGCAGCACCATATCTGAGCAGCTACAACAGTTTGCCACAATAGGAGTATTTCATATGAACTCCTACGTAGTTTACGCTGCTGCATCTGAAAGAGATTATCCGGGGCTGAACCGAAGTGGAATTTGGCCTCAGGTCAAAATATACGAATATTATCCAGAGTTAAAGCTGGAGAATAGCATCCCTCAGTTTGCTAAAATCAATGATGTTTTCTTCTATCACATCATGTGCATGTTGCGGCCAAATTTAACTCATGTCCGCACGACCAAGAACATTGTGTCAACTGTGGAGAAGTGGGGGGCCTTGTTCACCCAGTTTCCCACATTCACTTATCTGAGGGCGGCCAACTTCTTGGGCGAACCAACCAGGTTGCCAAGGTATGCTGGACCGAAGCTGGTTCTATTAGAACTATCAAGACAGCTAGTCACATACCATGAAAAGTGCCTCAAAAGAAAGAAGGGCGGAACTCCTTTCCCCCTCACAGTAGGCCGATACACATGCTCCACCTACCACAAGGTGAAGGAGATGTATGCTGAGCTGGAACTCCTCAACTTGAAGCATGATTTCCCAGCCAGGCCTACCTTTGACCCAAGGGGCTGCCTGCCAAGGGCTAAGCTTGATCTAATCCATGTCCCTCAAATTGAGGACATTTACATTGATATCATCCACGAGGTGGAACTAAGGAGAAAGGATCATTCTCGCTTGGTATTGGCAAAAATTATTCAATATGGAGTGGCCATTGTCCCCAAAGGCTTCCAAACTATGGAAGATGAAACTAACAAAGTGTATAATGACACAGATGGGGATGATTGGCCCTTCCCGGCCATTGATAGGAACAAGGCTCCTCAAACAATGGAGGAGAGGGTCAAAGAGACTATGCGGAGAACAGAACATTGGTGCCGCATGAACGGACTAATCTACCTCGGGGTAGATTTCACAACTTCCCCTTTGGGCAACGCACCTCCAAGATCAAAGAAGCAGCTGAAAGGAAAAGGTGCAGAAGGTGAATCTGGCACCATTAAGGAGGAAGCCCCTGAAATTCCTCTTCCCTCAGAGCCAGAACAAGTCATAACTCTTGATGAGGAATTGACAGAGGATGTTCCCATAGGCCCATCCACTCAGGATGTCGGCATCGCTACAGAAATCGAGGTCTCTTCTTCTTCTCTCCCTCCCCTTCCTCAGGTGTCTCTGGCGACCACCCCTTTGGTCGTGTCCTCTGCCCCTTCTTCTACCCTTTCCCCTGCCTCTTCTTCTATCTTCTCCTCCCTCACTGATTTGTCTTCCTCCATTTCTTCCCTCATCTCTGAGCTCCCTTCCCTTCCTATGTCTTCTGCAGTTGCGGTTTCCCTTCCTCCCTTGGACACTTCTTCGGCTATTCTTTCAATGCCGCCGCCGCGTGTCTCCATGTTTTTCCCCTCTTCTACCGTTGCTGCCTCCCCCTCTGTCTCTGGTCCTTCTTCTATAGGACCAGCTTGGATCTCTCAGTAGTTGAGCCAATAAAAGAGGAAAGTCCCCATCACTCTGATGGACTTTTTGGTCATTACGGCTAAAGGAGCAAAGAAGCACAAGCCGGTTACACGCTTCTCGAAGAGCACTGCAGGTGAGAGAGTCATGGAAATAGCATACCCTGACCCCCTCAAAGAAAAAGAAGATCTGTCTCTGGCAGATTTCACTGTGACCCAAGTCACCATGGGGAAATCCTCTGAAAGTCTCCAAGGGGAAGCTCTTTCCGCAGTTGATGCACTCTGCAAGAAGCTTCAGGAAACAAAAGAGGAGAAAAGGCTACTGAAGGAGCAGAACAAATATCTGCTTCAGGCCTTACAAAAGATGGGAAGTGCACCTCCCACAACTGCCGCCGAGACTCTTGAGCTGCTCAGTCAGGAGAAGATCAATGAATATTCAAAGATCGGCGAGTAGGGTATGGCCGTTTCTGCTTGGAGGAGCCAGATCCTCAAGGATAGTGAAAGAGTAATCGCCGAGTATATCAGTTTATACCTGAACATCGGAAAGGCGAATAAGGAACTCCAAACATTAGCAGGTCCAGTATCAGAAGAGCTAGAACATGCTAGAATCCAGCACGAGACCTTCCAACAAATGTTCGACTGTTCAGTCGAAGATCTGGTCAAGTTCGGAGTATTCGGCCATCCAAGGGCCCTCAACAAGACCATGTCCACTCTGGACTATCGGATAGATCAGCTGGAATTCGTTTTGGAAAAGATAGACAAGGTAAAGGAAGAGGCCCTGGATGCAATGCATCAAATGGAGAAAATTGTTCTATCTATGACTCCAGGGTTGCTCACTCCTTCCCTTACCTTGAGATCAGCTGATGACACTATCCAGATTTTCAAGGAGATAGCTTCTCAAGGGACAGGGCCAGAGGTCACGTTCGACATCGAATCTATCAATAACCTACTGGCCTGTAGGGACTTCATCAGGTTCCTAATCGAGGCAGGTAAAGATTATTCCAAACTCCTAGAAAAGCTCATAGATGAGCGGGAGACTTGCGAAGCAATCAGTGAACGGCACAAGGATCCATCACAGGATCAATTTGGGCCGATGATTAGCAAGTTTTTGGAATACCGCACTCAGTTCCACATATCATCTCCTGAGTAGCATCAGAAACAGGAAACCCCCTTTCGGCTGCAGGATGATGATGATGAGTGACTTCTTCTTCTTCTTCTTCTTCTTCTTCCTCTCTCTATTCTCCAACTTTCTTTTCGAAATGTCTAAAATGTGTTGGCACAAATGATGACATCATCCATGTTGCATCATGGGATGATGTCATCCATCCTAGTTGTCAAAGTCAACATGACTTTTGGATATTTTGTAAATATCTTTGTAAATAAGTGGTTGGCTCCATTTTGCCTTCTCTCTCCCTCATCTTCTATAAATATGAGAATACTTGTTGTATTCAAGGGTGAACATTTTTCAGATAGAAATAGAAGTGAGGAGAGAAAGACTTTGAGCTTTCTTGTAACAGAAAAGAACAGTAATACAATTATTCAGACTTTGTGCTCAATAGCTGTGTTATGCATTAGATCTTTCTTACGTTGGATCTGTATGTGTTTGATCTGTTAGATTCATATCTACTTTTCCGTCATTTGTTTATCAGTATTGCTTTGTTTATTTATGCAAGTAGGTTTGGCTCTGTTTACTACCAAGCCAAAAGCATAGATCTTCTGACCCTTCTGTTTTGGAATTCATTTCTTTTCTTCCTTCGGATCTGATCTTTCTCTTTTCCCTCTTTCATTCCTTTCTTTTCGCAGCCTAGAACACTCTACTGGGATGAGATCCCAACCCCCGAAGGCAGAATCTATGAGACTTGCATAGGTTCCTACTAGTAGAAGTAGCAATAAACCAGTTTCTCTTTGCTGTCTCAAAGAGGGGCTAAGCCCTGCAACACTGTTGGCTCGTCTATACATAGATCTGTCCGCGCGATAGATTTTCAGACCAACAATGCCTCATTTTCAATAACCATGAGTATTTTCTCTCTACCAATGCACTTATGACCTCTATATCATTTACTATCATAATGCCAACATAGACATTTATCTCTTTTTTTGCCTCACATTGAGTAGTGATCTTGGTAATTTGAATTCAATTAAAATACTTTACCGTGCATTTCTACTAATATTATTAGTCACATGTTTATCTCTGCATTTTGTAGTTTAACCTTTTATGAATCTCTTAGTAGAAAAGTTTCTTTTATTAATGTGTAGTGCTTGCTACATAGCTTTCCTAACTATACATGGTTTCAAATAATTAATTTCATGTTTAACTTGATCATTTAACCCATTAATGTAAAATTGTAGTATTTGGAAAGTAGTTTCTTCTAGTGTTTGGATGTCAAATCTCATATTCTCAACATTATATTTAGGTATAGATATTGTTTGTTTAAGATTAGTTAATTGAGTGAAGTAAATTCCATTCCATGATTTCTCATAATAGGATGCTAAGTCATTAAAAAATTCCTCCCAACTAATAATATTCCCTTTTTTCAGTCACCATCTAATGGTACCACTAATATGGTTCAAATTCTAAATGTAGTGAAGTTATGCCGATCATTTCATCATCTAGTATATTGTGAAACTTAAAGTACTATTCCATGATAATCATCCATGAATTTACATATGTACCATCAAACCTATAGATGTACATCTTTGGTAGGTTCAATTTTGACCCTTAGAATGGTTTCTCTATATTTGGTCTATTTTGTCCTACTATCTGGTTTGCTTGTGTGTGAGTGGTTATATGAGGTGGATTAATTAGTTTATTTAACTCAAAAAAAAAATCATTTTTAAACCTATCCAAAAACTCATTCAAATATGTTACAAATGGGGAAAATGATTTATCCTATATAAAATTTACCATTCTTTCACATCCTACGAGAATTCCACCCTCAATTTCAGGTGGTGGATAATACAAAGTTTCATTGTGATTAACAGTTTATGAAAATGTACATGTATCAAAATTCATGGATACTGATGTGAATTTTTTATATTTCTTGATTTATTATCCACTCAAGGGGGAGGGAAGTATTCAGAGTGAATAGTAACTATAACCCATCAAAATATGTGTTATATATGAATCGAACATTCAATTGTTGAATAAACTTGACTTGAGGATTTCTAGTTATAGAGTACCTTAAATATGAAAATAAAAAGAGTGGACCAAACCTAAAATTTAATGAGGTTTCCAAAAAATTAAATAACTTAATAAAATTCCAAAATTTTCAGCATACATAGTGGATTTGTCAAAAAATGAAATCATAATAACTCTAGAAAACCATATCTAAAGAGGATAAATTTTGGTGTGAAGAATTTTTGTCACATATGTAAACAAATTGAAAAATATCTCTAAGAATTCACATATATGTATGATACATTGTGGAGAAATAAGAATTTCCAAAAATTGATGCTATGATATGACTTCTTAAGATATTTCTTATCAAATTACTCAAATATAGTCCCGTTAAGGGGGATTCCTGTAGAAATGAGAATAATTTATTAAATATATTGAATGCTATGATATGTGATTCAATTAAAATAACCACACCCAGCCATATTTATATACATAAATATTAAGGTTGTGTTTTTTATACTAATTAGGACACACCCTTTCATCCTAATAGGTCGGTGTAACTTATTTAGTAAGAACTAATAAATGAAAGGTTAAGGTTATGCACTCTACTACATAAAATTAGTAATCATATAAATATATAATTTTAATTATTTAACATTATATCTACATTCCAAAATCCTTGTTCGAGTCCCTCTTTAGTGAACACAATAGTCAATTATAACAATGAACAACCATATTCAAAGTAAACCTCTTCAAATATAAATCCACGTTATTTAGATGCAAGGAATCAAGCCAATTTTCATTATTTACACTTTGGATATTGTATATTTATTTTCTAAGGTGTTTTCATTTGTTTTTACAATGGAAAAATTCAATGATGAAACATGACAACCTAACCCTAGTGTCAATTATTTTTTGAAAAACCTATTAAACACCTATCCAGATCATTCTGCCATTTATGTCATGCCTATCCTAATCTTGAAATTACTCATATGTATTTTAAAATAATTTCCCAAGTGTTTGAAACATGGTAATAATCTCACCGAGTTCTTTTAGTGCAGTGCTTCTAAAGGTAGATTCTTTAATAGGCCTACAAAGACTATTTTTAGCCTTTCCGAGATAGGTGTGCATACTATGGGAAAAATATGAAAGATGAAAACCATCCAGGAGTGGTTTTAAGTATTTAATAATGCAGTGGAATAGGTTTAAGAATATTTAGGAAGGTTTCGAAGGTTTAGGAACAATAACAATGAAAGTGGGTTTTTGAGGGTCAAAGAGCTTGCAGTTGAAAATGGTACCTGAGCTTCATTAAATCATTCCAAGAGCTATATAAGGAGTTAATATTAAAAATATTATTAATTTGAAATATAATTTAATCCTCTACATGATGGTACTTTCATATTTTCCACAAGGACCAAGCGCTTCTTAGAGAAACTTAATTTCAACAAAAACACCCTGTTGTCTCAAAAAAAAAGAGAATTTTGAGGGTTTTTTAGGAATAATTGGATATTTATACCCATACAATTCATCTTAGAAGGTTATTTGGATTCAATTCATATAATTAATCATTATAAAATACCAGTTGGAGCTCTAGAAAATTTGTCTTCGAGGTCTCTCTAAAGGTAAGCTTTCGATACTTAGTCATTTTCACAAATGGACACATGTCAACACAAGGTTGTGGCACACTTGTCTATCCCTCTTGTACTATCCCTTGGGGAAATAGGGTAAAATAACATGATACCAACCTTATTTATGCCTCTCTTACCTCCACAAGACCTTGGTGAGGTCTTCGCAAGTACATTGACATAATTTCTAGCCTTCCCATTATGCAATGGATGTGTGACACTTATCAACCAAGGGTCAGGGAAAATTTTCTTTCCCTCCTATCCCTATCCCTTAGGGAAAAATGGTATGATAAAATGTTCCCCACTCTAACCCTTACTGATGAATCCTCATGTGATCAAGTTTGAGCTCCATAGTGCACTTTTAAGCCATTTCTAGATCCCTTAGAATCGAATCACACATCGCCACTTGTCATCACAACATGAGGGTGAATTTTTATGTCCCTCTTGTCAATTTCCCATGGGGAAAACAAAATTCACCCCATTCAATCCTTTTTCATGATTCTTAATGTGACCCAGTCTCAGCCCCCTAGTGCTAAAAAGTTTGTTTTTCTCCTACACCCATCGTGCAATCACACCCTGCCACTCGTTAAGCCCTCATTCAGGTGAATTTTTTTGTCCCTCCTATATATATCCCTTTGGGATAGAGGGGATAATAAAATTCTCCACATACCAAGTTGATTGAGAACCTAAATTTGGCTAAGTGTATTTAATTTCTTTGTGTTGCTTCTTTCTCTCATGTGAACCAAAAGTGTTGTCGGAAGTCACAAAAACATGAAATAGCTCCTACTCACCCCATTATTTCTCCATAAATCCATGGTTTCTACTCCATAACAAGAAAAAAACTGAAAATTTTCTATAAACTCTACCAAAATCTCTACAGATATGTCGTATGCATCAAAACAAGAAAAAATCATATCTTACAAACCAGTGAATGGATTCAGATCAGATTTTTAGAGATGTTCTTCAGTACAGGAACCTTCAAGAAGGAAATAACAGTAAATGAAGTTATTCCCTAAGTTTTTTATTGTAGAAAACCCTAGTATGATGCTCTAGATCATGTTTTTTTAATTTCCAAGAATTCTGACAGGCAGATCAAAGTGAAATTTTGAGCACGAATTCCTAGGAGCAAGCCTAATCTAGGGAAGCCATTTTCGTTGAATCAGAGGTGGGGAAGTAATATTTAAAAAAATATTAAGTATTTGGTACCCTAACTTACTAAAAATATTAACTTTTCTAAAATATTAAGACCCCTCATATCAGTGCACTCAGAGAACAATAAAGATGACAAACTGGATTTTTTTTTGCAATAAAAAAAATAAAAAATAAAAAAATAAAAAAAAAGAAAAAGTAAAATTTCAAAATAGTAACTATCAAAAATCACTAAATAAATACCATGGAATGTATTCTCAACATTTTTATGGGTTCATACAATTTATTTTAGACCAATAAATTATTACTTCCCAAAATAGCAACACCTGAACCTTAACTACTAAAAATAGAAAGTCTCCTTTCCAGTTGTAGAAAGTTTTTATTATCTTCATTTTTACTTATCTAGTTGATTTTTGCAAGTATGAAGTTTATATTTTCTTGTCTTTATCACATTTAATCCCTAGTATTATAATACCTAGGTGTGGGTGATAATGATGTAACTTATATGGACTTGGAAAATATCAAGAATCGAATGATCAGTGGTCCTAGAGAACTAGTGGAGGATAAAGTATTCACTAGTGGATTATACACAACAGGTGGTCATTATGTATCAATTAAAAAAATTGAGTTGGTACTAGCATGCAATCATCACTATGAGCTAGAGAGTATAATCATAAGGGTGGATGATAATTTAATTTTGGGGGTGCTTACTCCAAAATTGATTTATCAATGTGTGCAGATTCTAACCTGAAAGAACATGGTGATCGTCACAAAAATAATTTTCATTGGGAGAATGGTCTAAAACATAATCATACCTTCAAGGAATTGAATTTGGATCCTATTTGAAACATATAATAAATCCATCACACATGTTAAAATCTCTATCTTAAAGTGAATTCCACGAAGTCTTTTAAGATGTAATCATCCTACTTAGCAGAGTGTTGGGAGATAAAAAATCACTAATCACTAAAAATATATGTACGTGATTTTTTTATAAAAAATCACTTACATTAATATATTTTAATGTAATTCACCGTATACTAACCTATATAAATAATATTCCTCACCTACTAATGTGAGAAATAACCCATGTTTTCCTAATAGAATATGAGGATTCGTACTACAACATAATGCATAAAATAGAAGAGTAACATAATATCCTATGAAATTTTTTGAATAGGGAGAAATTGACTCAACTCATCCATCAATCATTCATCATTCTCAAAGTGTCTCTTAATCAGAAGTTACACCAGCTCCACTAGTGTAAGATGTGCCATCTAACTCAGAGCTGGAAATAATTATCATGCCTAATGTCAAACTTGAAATAGCCAAGATATTCACATGGGTGCAAGAGATGAATGTGGGATAATCCCACATGATTTAACAACTGGTGGTTCTAAAATTTTAAGCAATATCCATGATGGTGAAAATTAAGAAAGGAAAGTTGGACCAAGTTTCTTCACGCTTCTTGAATGGGGTTTCAAAAAATGAGTACGTGGAGGTAGTCAGGACAAAGGAGATCAAGCCCATGGGTGAGATGATTCCATCTGAATACTAAACAAGCACTATTCCTCTACTAATGGAAACAAACAAGGGATATGCCCATTTCTTCAAGGAATCATCCACCCATCTTCTTGGGAGATATGAGGAATATGAAGAGAAAATTAAACGAGTAAAAGGCCATGTAAGAACCATTGCCTTGTATGTGAAAACCTTCATGGATAAAAACATCATTCCCTCTCTTCATGCTCAAGAAGTTACTCCCATTAGTATCTTTGAACGGGAATCCATCAGAAAGACTCAAGGCTTCACCATGTAGGGTAGGGAAAATGATAAATTAGTGAGAAAGATTATAGAAAAAGGTAAGAATTTTGCTTCTTGATATTCTTTCAGTGTTTGAGTACATGAGTGTAACTTCCACAAAATTAAGGATGACAAGAGATGAAATGTAAAAAGGGAAGGAGAATTAGGACCAAGTGTTTCCAATGGAAGTAGAAATGGGGAAATTCAACTCTTCCATACTGGTGAGAAGGAAGATATTCAATTCAACATCTAAAGACTTGTCTCATGTTTAGGATAGAAATATTCTAGCTCCTTACAAAATGATAAATTGTTCTCTGTATGAATTAGAATCATACCAAGAATTTAGTTTGAAGATGTAAGATGATGTCAATGTTGAAGTATAAAAACTTGGAGTACCCTCAGTTTATGAAAACACCTCAGTGGATAACCTATTGAAACCATTTTAAGAACTTGTCAAGAAAGAGGCTAGAGATCCATTTTATTTCAATGAGTACACACTAGAGTCTCTTACTGAGATATGATTTGTCATATCCAACACTGTAAAGGAGCATCAATCATGGTTCATGTAATGCAATAACATCAATGTTATCCCTAATAATTGGCTCTATTTTGGAGCTTTGTACACATTGCTTAGGCTGAGAAGGTTGCACCTATAGTGGATTGATACTATAAGGAGTTAAAAGGGATCAAGATATTCCCAAATGTACTCTCCAGAAGTCCATCAAAAAGTGAAACAACATCAACAAGGGAATCATCTTCATTTGAGTAGCTATCTTTTCTCCTTTCTCTCCTTTCTCTCTTCCCCACCCGTTTCCTCTCTTCTTTCATGTTCTAATTCTTTGTTGGCAGATTAATTTTCATTTTTCATCTTATTCATTACAATGTAACTATGGTTGCAAATTGTAATAAGTTTCCCTCAATTAATAAAAAGGGGACTTAATTTCTCTCCTACGAATACGAAAAAGTCACAAGTTGTAAGAGTCAAATGAAAAGTCATGTCTGAAGTAGGTGAAGAGTATTTTTGGAAAACTATATATTGTAATGAATTCCTAATTTTAAGGGGTTTTCAATATTGTGAGTTAAAGAGTAGATATATACAAATAAAAATAAAAGATATCACTTATTCTATTTACTTTCATGTTTTTTTTCTCTCTCTCTCTCTCTCATTTGTAGCTTTGTTAACATGTCAATCTTACATGACCAAGAAGAGTATAAAAACTTTTTATGATTGAATGAATGAAGTTTTATGTTCATGTTTCATTTGTCTTGTCATAATTAGTAAATTTTATTTTCTTTCCAAATTGTGTGTTGATAAACTATGATTAAAGATTATAAGAATATGATTTAGCCTACTTGCAATATTAACCCCATATCTTAATTTCTCACTCCCATAACCTTAACTTTTTTGCAATTTCTTCCATTGCTTGAGGTGCAATAATTTTCTACATGTACAATGGAGTATGCCTATTATATGCCCAAACTATTGGACAATCATGTAGTTGTGTCATTAACATACAATAAAGGGAGCTTCCCCTTTTCTAAGTAGGAGGGAATTAGTCCCAGAGCATTGGTGAAAATCAGCTAATTCATCCTAGTGAAAAAATATTTAACCAACATGTTTTGGTGCCCACCATGGGGAGGATTTTACAATATTTGCGCCACATTAAAACCACAAAAATACATAAAAAGTAAATAGTTTGAAAAATAAATTTTTTTGTTTTTTTACAAACCACAAGAGTTCTCATGTATGCTTAGCCTTTTTCCCTTGTCCATTCCTAGTAATCCCCTAGTCAGAAGACCTAAAATTATCTTCCATTTCCAAGAAGATATTGTAGCAGAATTGAGGGAGGTAATTTGGCACAATAGAGTAAATTTATTCCATTACCATGCAGCTTCAAGAGTTCTACACTCTAAAGAAGAATGTATAGAAGCTTTGGAAAGAACAAGATAAGCTCAAAATCAGAAGAGGAGAGCCTAGAATAAATTTGTTTGAATTGTGCATTCAAGCTGGTAGAAAGACGATATAAAATATCTTCAAGAGAAAGTGATGTGACCTATCCTAACTTTTAAGAATACTTGCAAGCTAGTTTTATACTTCCTATCAGCCAAATTGCAGGAGGACAGTTCAACAATACTTCCTAGAATTTTAGCCTACTTTGTCTCTTGAGTACTCTATTGAGGAAGTTGCACTAGAACCATTAAAATAAATCCCTTGACAAGAGGAGGTAACTAAAGAATTTTTTTAAAGAGGAAAAGAAGAAGAAAGAATAAGAAGAAGATGAATAATAAGAACCACTAATGACTTAACAAGCACTATTTCCCTAGGAAAAAATATAGGTTCATTAGCTCTTAACCTACCTTTGCATGATTTTACTAGAGGGTCACAATTTTTTTTTTCCCAAGATCTATGGTGATGGGAAGGAGTACCTATATGACCAAATTGTAGGTTTCATCACTACTTGTGGAGTTCTAGGAGTTGGTTATGAGGATGTGTTAGCCTGTTTTTTCATATAATCTTTGTAAGATGCAGTTGTGAACTGGTTTTACCATCTACCAAGGAGGTCCATCACTAACTAGAATGAAATTTAGACCAAGTTTGAATCCAATTTCAAAGCTACTAAGGATGCTCATGCCATTATTTCAAAATGGTTTCAAATAAAAAAGGAGCTATACGAGCCAATGAGGGGGTTCATTGCCAAATTCAATAAAATTTGTAGAAGATCCCTGAAGCTTCCCATCCTACGAAGGAAAAAAAGTTGAGATTATTCACAAATTCTCAAATCCTTGAGGTGATTTTCATGTTAAGAAGAACTCAACCAACTAATTTAGATGAGGAAAAAATTCTAGTTGCTAAACTTGAAGATGAGATGATAATGTCAGGAAATATCAAAAATGCCCAAGCAAGGAAAAAGGCCAAAATAATAGTGCAAGTACCATATAAACATTAGTTCAAAAGCTAGCTAATGATGTTCTCTCACTCAAGAATAATTTGTCTTAAGATTCCATAAATAGAGATTATCTTAATATAAACTTTCCAAATTAGCGAAGAATTGGTCCACCGCCTCACAAAATTTCTCTTGAGGCACCCCCAATAAATGTAACCTACTATTATGAGGAGGAAGAGGAAGAAATTAAAGAATTGGAAGAAGAAAAATAGGATAGTAACGTCCTTGAGATCGAATAAGTAGAAGATGATGAAATTTTTTTTTCCTTGAGTATTCTTCAAGAGAATATAATTATGAAAAAGATGCACCAAGTTTCTCATGTGTGGTATTTACCTACTCTCAGTCTAATAAGGGAGCTTCTTCCTCCACCACCAAGAAAAAAAGGAAGAAAGAGGATCCTTGGGTGGTGACTACACAAATTAAGATAATGATCTCCACTTTTTCCTTCTATGAAGTTTACAGAAGAGAAGCTTGACCTAGCGGTGATAAAGAGGCAATCCACTGGACCAAGTAAGTCCTCTAGTATTGTCTTAATTCCAATTCTGCTTCTATAGAGGTAAATTATCCAAAATTTTCAAATACTCATACAAAATCAACCACTTCTTCCCAAAAAACTAATACAAAATCAACCACTTTTTCCCAAAAAACTACTTCATTTGTTAAAACTTCCCCAACTTCTAAAGTAGAACCTTCTTCATATTCCAAAGCATTTACTTCCTTTGGATTATATACATAATATCTTTCTACTCTGTTTAATATCACTGAACATGTGAACAAATCCAAGGTTTAGATTTTTGAATATGAATTCTTACAAACCCATCTAGAGCAATTTGAAAGATTTTTCAGTTACATCAAGGGTGGTAGTTCAAATTCTAATGTTGCAATCTCCAAATCCAAAGGCCTGCTGCCAACATACCCTACCCCTCCTTAAAAGAACATGATTTCCCCAAGTGCATCAAAGAATCCCAAAGCAGAACCATTTTATCTCTCTCTCTCTCTCCTAATCAAAGGCCACCAGTTAAACAATTACATAATAGAATCGGGTGATTTTGATAACATGATGCCAATAAAATTTGCTAACGCTCTTGGGCTCACATTGATGCAAGAAACTAGCTCTTTCTATTATATGGAGTCTAAATAATTTCCAATAGTTGTGAGCATCAAATATGCACAAGTAGCTCTCCCGATTTCACGGATAAGAAAGTATTATTAACCATCTTGGTAGTAGGCATCCTTACATATTTTGGAATGTTGTTAAGCATAATTTTCTGTAGAGATTTGGGAGGTGAGAGTTAAATGGATTGGTCTTCAACAATCATTCTAGTGAAAGGTGAGATGAAGAAATTGTTTCCCATGTGAAAAATGAACTACAGTGTCCAAAAATTGGAGGGTCCGAAGGCTAAAATTGTTTCAAGATAGTGGATTTGGTAACTACTTTTTGACTTTTGAAAGACATGAAAACTTGTCCTTTCTAGTGGAAGATGATGAAAATCAGTTATGAAAAATGGATTTCGATGGAAGTCATTTAGTTCCACATTTGGAGCAGGTGTTGTGCTAAATTCTCCTTTGGGTGAGTTACTTTCATTTTCTTAAAAAATGTATTTTGATAACACCAACAACCCTACAGAATTTGAAGCCCTTCTTATAGGGATGGACGTAGTTGAATCTATGGGTATCAAGAAGTTAAGTTTTTTTAGATATAACGAAGTGATTTTCAAATAGGTTAGAAACCAATATTAGGTCAAGAACCCAATGCTCAAGAATTATCTAAACAAAGTATGGGATTATATCAAGTATTTTGGATTTTTCTCAATTCAATCTATTCCCTGTGAGAAAAATGAGAAAGTTGATTTTCTTGGATTCTCAACCTCTCTTATGACACAATACTCTGTCCTTTAATAATGAAAAATTGACTATCAAAATGGTGTTCAGGCCAAGTGTTCCAAATAATTTCACTCACTGGCCGGTGTTCAATGATGAAATTCATCTTCTCTCTTTCTTAGAGCAAAGAGATAATGTTTACAATCTCTTCTACAAAGGAAGTGATGCTATGAATTGAGAGTCTATTATAAATGAAGATAAAGGAAAAATAGACAGAGTTTATTTAGAAGGGGTCATCAGAATCAAGGAAAATAATATTCGAAAAGGCCTTATGTCTCTTACAGACTTCTTTGATAAGAATGAAAGATTTATCAAGGAAAAATAAAAAGAGTCCTCTTGGTGCACTGTTGAATTTGAAAAAGAGAACATTAGTACCCCTGAACAATAAAGAATGGTATATATTGGAAATTTTTGTTCACCATAAGAGAAAAGGAGTTTTGTCTCATTGTTGAGAAGATGGTATGATGTTTTGGCTTATTCATATGATGAGATCAAGTCATTCATGTTGAAAGAGATGTATCACTCAATCCCACTCAATAATGAGGCCAATCCTTTCAGGAAAAATAAATGACCATATAACCTAAATATTACTGATATGATCAAGGAAGAGGTTTTCAAAATGCTGAATGAAAGAATCATTTTCCCTATTCACCAATCTTCTTGGGTGGCTAATATCATTCCAGTGCATAAAAAGAATGGAAAAACAAGGATTTGTATTAACTTCCAGAATTCGAACCAGGCTTCATTTAAGGATAACTACCCATTTCCTATCATGGATAACATCCTACATGAAGTCATAGGATCTAAGATGATTTGATTTCTTGATGGATTCTCTAGATATAACAAAATTGAGGTAGCAGAAAAATACATATACAAAATGTTTCATAACTCCATCGGGAAATTTTTCCTATAGCAGGATGATTTGGCCTTATCAATCTTTCCTTCAATGGGAAATGGATCTTTCTTCAAAACACTACATTTTCATTTACCTTGATGTACTCACATTCTACTCCAAAAGGAGGGGAGATCACCTAATACATGTAGAACAAGTTTTTATTAGGTGATGACAACATGGAATTTATCTAAACCCTAAAAAGTGTATCTTTGGTGTTACTGAAGGTAAACTCCTTGGACACATTATGAACAAAGAGGGAGCCAAAATTGATCTTGAGAGGATAAAGGAAATTCAAGCACTATCCTTTCCCACACAAAAGAAAGGATTCCACTATTTTTTTTCCAAGGTAAAATTCATCCATCACTTTGTTCTGGATTTTAATGAGTTGATAAACTAACATGATGAATCCTCAACATGAGTTTCAAGAAGACTAAAAGAAAGACATTTGATAAGTGGATCAAGGAAGACAATACAAAATTTGATATAAATATTTCATTTTGCACTATTATGCTTCAAAACATACTCTTTCAGCCATTTTAGTTTAGATAATGAAGAAGGAATTGAAGCACCCATTGCTTTTATGAGCCACCCGGTGAAATATCATGAGTTAAGATACAATCAAATGGAGAAGCATGCCTATGTAATAGTCAAAGTTGTAGAGAATTTCAGATTTTATAGCCTCAACTCCCACATTGTGGTGATTATTCTAGGGTAAAAACTAAAATAAATTCTAACTCAGGAAGATCCCGGAGCTAAGATAGGTAATTGGGTGGCCAAGATCTATGAGTATGACTTGTATATGCAACCTTTGAATCTAGTCCATGGAAATGGTTTGTGTGAGATAATGGACGAGCATGAGTCTCTTGTGACTCAAAATGGAAAAAAAGAGTGTAAATGTTTTGAATTAATAAGTAAGGACGTGCCCCAAGTCATTTTTTTAAATATCACCATTGAGTGGTATTCTGATATTTCACACTTTATCACATATGAAGATTTTTTGCCCCATCTTGAATATAAGAAAAGGAGGACTGTTAAGATAAAATAATCCCACTATGTCATCTGGAATCACATGTTGTATAAGATAGGGCTTGACAGATGTTTCCTAAGGTGTGTTGATAAAGATCAACAAGAATTTTTTTTGAAAGCTTACCATGACCAAGCTTGTGGTGGACATTTTTTCTACCATGGTGACTGCTCACAAGATCCTCTGTGGTAGGTATTATTGGCCTATGTTGTTTGCCGATGCTCAATAATGGGTTTCCAAATTCGAATCTTGTCAAAAATTTATGAGAAGACCATAACTGGCTACACTTTGTCTTCGATCGGTGGTCATTGAGGAACCTTTCCAAAAATGGTCCCTTGATTTTATTGGATTATCAACCCTCACTTGAGTGCAATACATACTTACATGCCCATATAAAATAAATACTTTACCAAATGGGGGGAAACAATTGTGGTCAAACAAGTGAATTTAGAAATGGTTTGTAACTTCATTAAAGAAAACATCATTTTTCATTTTATAATTATTGAGAAGGTGGTAGTTGATAATGCAACATACTTTACATCAATGGATTTGACTGAGTTTTGTTATAACTATGGAATCTCACTTTCACATGCATCCTAATATGACCCATAAGGTAATGGTCAGTTCGAGTCAAGTAAAGTTGGTTGATCAAAATGAGAGAAACTAGCATAAGAATATTTATGATGTATTGTGCGCAAACTGAATTACCCCAAAAAATGAAATTGGTATGTCACCATTCCAATTATTTTGTGGTATCTATGCCGAGATTCTAGATATAGTTGAATTGTTAGCCCTCCAATTAGTTAGAGAAGTTGAAGATGGATAATTCCATGATTCTCTAGATAAGATAATTTTAAATCTTGAAAAACTTAGTGAAAATAGGACAAAAGTGGTTGGTCACATTAAGGAACATCAATTGAAAGTGAAGAAATATTTTGATAGGAAGGTTAAGGAAAAAAACGTCCAAATTGGTGATCTTGTATTATTGTGGGAAAAAAGGAGAGAGCCAAAAGGCAGTAATGAAAATTTTGACTCTTTGTGGCTAGGACCATTCCAGATTTGGGAAGCTTACGGAGAAAACACTTTCTACCTCTCATACTTGGATGGTACCTATTTGGAATTGCCTCGCAGTGGGCAATACTTGAAGTTTTATTAAAAGTGAAAGTGGGTTGTCCCCCGTAAGTACCATAGGTGAATTTAGGGTGTGTGTTTCCTCTATTCCTGTTGTGTGTGTTTTCCCTTTCTAGTGTGGTGTGTTTCCATTTTTTGTTTGTGTGCATTCATTCATTCTTATCTATTGTTTGTAATATGACTTTGTATAGCCCAATGGATAAGGCATTGGTCTGTATTGTATCCTAAGCTTATGGGTTCATGATTATTCTTTCCTCACTCCATTCAATCTAGAAGTAAGTCCCCAAGTGAGAGTAATGTGTTTTTGCAAGGGAAAAATCAAAATTGAAACATGACAACTTAACCCTAGTGTCAAATTTTTCACTTGAAAACCCTCTTAAACACCTCTCTGAAGATTAGTCTTCCCTCTGTGTCATGCCTATCCTGATCTTGTAAGTCACTCATATGTGTTGTATAAACTTTCCCAATTTTTTGAAACATTGTGTGAGGTCTCTCAGTTCTTTTAGTGAAGTTCTTTCAGCAGTGAAATCTCGTGTAAGCCTAGAAAGGTTATTTTTAGCCTTTTATGGACATGTGTGCATACTCTGAGAAAATTTTGAAATACCTAAACCATCCATGGAATATTAGGAAGATTTTAAAGGTTTTAAGAAATTTTTCTAGGAAGAAAATAGGTAATTTTTAGGTTTAGGAACTACTTTATGAAGATTTAGGAAGGTTTCTGAGGTTTAGGAACAAGAACAGTAAAAGTGGGTTTTTGAGGGTTAAGGAGCTTACAGTTGAAAATGGTACTTGAGCTTCATCAGATCATTTTGGGAGATCCATAAGGAGTTAGGAGTCAAAAAATTATTCATTGGAAAGATAATTCAACTCTCTACATGATGGAACTTTCACATTTTTCACAAGATCGTAAATGCTTCTCAGAGGAATTCAGTTTCAACAGACACACCCTATTGTCCTAAGAAAAAAGGAGATTTTTAAGGGGTTTCAGGAATAAGTGGAATTTAATACCCATCCCATTGTCATTGGAAGCATCTTATGATTCAAAATAATATAATTTTTCATCAATAAATTCCTCTTAAAGCTTTGGAAACTTTGTCTTCGCGATATTTCTCAATGTAAGCTTTTAATACTTAGTTGATTTTACACAAGGAAACATGTCACCTCCGGGTTGAGGCACATTTTTCTATCCCTCATGTCCCTATCCCTTGTGGATAGAGGGTATAATAAAATGTGCCGCACCCCATATTTATTCCTTTCTAGTACCTCCGCATGACCTTAGTCTAAGCACTTCGCAAGCTCATTAATCTAGTTTATAGCCCTCCGTTTCATGCAATGAATGTGTGACACTTGTCATAAACCAAGGTCACAGGGTGAATTTTTTATATCCCTCCTAATACCTATCCCCTTAAAGAATATATGGAACAATAAAATTTTCCCCACTCTAGCCTGTGGTTTTTGGTTTCTCATATGATCAAACTTGAAGTTTCGTAGTGCTAAACAAGCCTTTCCTAGCCCCCTCTGCACCGAATATGAGCTTATCACTTGTCATCAACACATGAGGGAATTTTTTTTATCCCTCCTCTCTCTATCCCTAATGGGGAAAGGGGTCGACTATAAAATTCACCCCATCTCCATCCCCTACCATGATTCCTCATGTGACCTAGTCTCATCTCTAGGTGCTAAGTGCTAGTTTTTCCTACCTTCCCTCATTGTGCAATCAAACATTGTCACTTGTCAAGCCCACATCTAGGAAAATTTCTATTCCCTCATGTCCCTGTCCCATAGGGATATAGGGAAAATAAATTTTTTCCCATACCAACCATAATTAACAAATCTAAATTTGACTAAGTGTTTTTACCTAGCTTTTACTTGTCTTCTTCCTCTCTCGTGAACCAAAAGTGCTGGCAGAAGTCATAAAAATATGAAATAACTCCTAGTCACCCAATTATTTATCCATAAGTCCATGTTTGATGCTCCATAACACTGAAAAACCTATAAATTTTCCATAAAATCTGCTAAAATTTCTCCAAGGCATGCCATATGCACTCGAAATGAGAAAAATTCATATCTTGCAAACTAATAAACGAATATGGGTGAAATTTTCTTAGTGATTCCTCAATCCAGGAACCTTCAAGAATACAGACTAACAATAGTAAACCATTATGCCCTAAATTTTTAATGTATAAAACCTTGTTTTTATGCCTTAGATGATGCTTTTTCAGCTTCCAAACATTTTGGCAGGTGGATTGAAGTGAAATTTTGAAAACGAAGTCTTAGGAGAAAACCTAATCCAATGAAGGAATTTTCGTTGCAATAAGAGGTGAGGGAGTGCTATTTATAAAAAAATAATTATTTAGTACCTTCACTTACTAAAAATATTAACTTACATAAAATAGAAAGATTTCTCATATCAATACACTTAGAGAACAATGAAGATACAATCTTTCCCAAAAAAAGTAAAAAACCAAAAAAAAGCAGAAAAAACAACTATCCAAAAATAAAAATTGTCAAAAATCACCAATAAATATCTTTAAATGTGTTCCAAGCATGTGAAGGGTTTCAAAAAAGTGAATCCATGCCAAAAAAGGACTTTTTCCCGAAATAACAGCTCCTGAACCCTAATTGCAAAAAATAGAAAGTCTCCATTCCAGTTGTAGAAAGTTGCCATCATATTCATTTTTAATCATCTTGTTGATTTTTTCAATTATAATGTTCAAATTTTCTGGTCTTGAGCTCATTTCATACTTAGTATGAGAATACCTAGGTGTGGGTGACAGTGATGTCACTCATATGGACTTGGAAGATCTCAAGAATCGAATGCTACGATGGTCTTAGAGAACCACTGGAGGACATAGTGTTCACCAGTAGATTGTATGCAGTTGGTGGTCATCATGTATCAATTCAAAGCATGAATTTGGTACTGGCATATGCTTGTCACTACGAGCTAGAGACGAGAATCATAAGGTCAAATAATAGTTCAATTTTGGTGGTGCTCACTCCTTAATGAATTTCTCAATGTATGCAAATTCTAACATGGAACAACACGATGATCATCACAAAATAATTTTCATCAGGTGAGTGGTCTAAAACAAAATAATACCTTTAAGGCCTTACATTGGGATCCTAGTTGAAATAGGGAAGAAATCTATCTCGAAGTGAATTCCATGAAGGATTTTTAGATGCACTCATCCTACTGAGTAAGGTGACGAGGAAAGAGGAAACAAGGGATTTTCAGGATAGGATGGCTTAGTTCATCCTTGTGTTCATTGATAGTAAGTGGAAGCACATAATTAGTGAAAACATCCATCAACAATTGCTCTAATTGTCGGCTATGAAGAAATTTTTCAATGACATCCTACTTGGTCTACGCTCTTGTAAGCACAAAACCATAAAGAACTGAACCTCACTCAAAATATTTCTCAGAAGGATCCCTCCTATGAGAAGTATCCACAATTGACCCTGAAAGATAGAAATCACCATTTTTCAAGATTGAATGATGATTTCATCATGTTTTTCATCTGACTGCTGGAGGGAAATCCTGAATCAAGGTTGTCTTCAGAAGCTACTACTTTGATTGAGAGGTATGGGTATTTCTTTACATAGTTCTCAACATTTTCATATATCAGAGTTGTTGGGTTTGATATTGCTCCACGTAAGCTACCAATAGTATCTCAAAGATAATATTGTGATGTTCAAGTTGTGAATACATCTTGTTCATATCAATGGAAAGATTAAGAATCAAAAGAAGAAAGGTATTTCATTCTATATCTTCCTCAAGATCTTCTCATGAAAGAATGTTAATGATGCCGAAAACTTGGAAGACACCTTCACACCTATGAATCTCTACTCATACACTCCAAGAGTAGACTTCGACATTCAGAGCAACCTAGAAACATTCCAACTCCCTAATTTGCACCATGTTCCGTAAGTAGAGGATTATTGGGTGAATTGTGCAGATGATTTTGAAGTTAGGGAACTTGATCATAAGAGAATGACAATTGGGAAGATGATAAAATTCAAGTTTTATTGGTATGAGGATGAGATCAAAGATGATGGCACTGAAATGTATGATTCCAAGTACCACACTGTTTAATCCTCACCCCTCCTGTAAGTGTCTTGGAGCATCCGTGAATCAAGGGATATAAATGAGCGAACCAAAGCAGTAATATCTAGAGATCGAGGGAATGGTTCAAAAAGAAGAAAGCTACCCTCATCAAATCAAGAGGTTTTCCAACTCTCAAAAGGAAAACATCCCATATTTCTACTTTAAAAGAAACTGAGAAAACTTCAAGCTCTGTTCACTCAAGAGAGCACTCAAAAAGGAAATCAGTGGAATCTGAGGCTCCACACTATAGGAGATTGCATAAAAAGAGAAGAGAAACACAATATCCTATTGAAGTTTTGGAACATGGAGAAATTAGCCCAACTCATCCATCAATCCTTCAACATTCTCAAAGTCTCTCCTCATTGACAATTGCAACAACTCTAGTAGTGCAAGATGTGCCATCTAACTCAGAGCCAAAAACAACTATCATGCCCAATGTTGATCCTAAAATAGCTGAGATATTCCCATGGGTGCAAGAGATGATTGGAGGAGAATACCACATGGTTTAATAAGTGGAGATTCGATAATTTCAAACTATATCTATAATGGAGAAAATGAAGAAAGGAAAGTTGGCCCAAGTTGCTTCACACTTCTTCAGTGGAGTTTCAGGAAATTAGTACATAGAGGTAGTCTGACCGAAGGGACTCAAACCTATTTGTGAGATGAATTCATCTGACTATGAAACAAATACCATTCCGCTAGGACCTACAATGCATGAGGGAGATTCCCACTTGTTCAAGGAATCATCCACTCTTGCCTTCTTGTGAGAAATGATGAATATAAAGAGAAAATTGAAACAACTGGAAGGCCATGTAAGAAACCTCACCTTGTATGTGAAAACCTTTATGGATCCAAATTCCATTCCATCTCTTTCTAAAAGAATTTATTCCCATTAGTAGCTTCGATCTAAATCCATCATAAAAACTCAAGAATTCACCATGGAGGGTAGGGAAGATGATAAATGGGTGAGCAAGATTCTAGAAAAAGGTAAAATTTTGTTTCCGTATATTATTTCATTTTTCAAGTACAGGAGTGCAACTACCACAAAAGTAAGGATGATAAGAGAAAAATTTGAAAAATAGGAACATTGGGACCGAGTGTTTCCAAGTGGTAGTGGAAATGGGGAAAGTCTAACTCTTCCATACTGTTGAGTAGGAAGGTATTCAATGTAGCATCTGAAGACTTATCTCAATTTTGGGATAAAACTCTTTTCTCTTTGTAAAAAATGATAAACCATGCTTTGGATGAATTAGAATCGTATGAGGAATGTAATTCAAAGATGCAAGATGATGTCAATGTGAAAGTAAATAAACTTTGAGTACTCACGGTTGATGAAAACACCTCAGTGGATGATCTATTGAAACCATTTGAATAACTTGTCAAAGAAGAGGATAGAGATCCATTTTATTCCAATAAAGACAAACTGGAGTCTCTTTCTAAGATAAGAGCTGTCATATCCAACACTGTGAAGGAGCATCAGTCATTGTTCATGAAATGCAATAACATCAATGCTATCTCTGAGAATTGGCTCAAGTCTTTGAGCTTTGTACACATTCCTTAGGATGAGAAGGTTGCAACTGTTACAGATCAATACACTGAGGAGTTCAAAGAGATAAAGTTACTTTGAGAGGTATTCTGTGAAATTCCCTTAGAAAGTTAATTAACATTGACAAGGCAATCATCTTCATCTGAGTAGCTATCTTCTCTCCTTTCTCTCTTCCCCACCACTTCCCTATATTATGTCATGTTATAATTTTTCATTGGGTGGTTACTTTTCATTTTTCGTCTTATTCACTAAAATGTGACTATGGTTAAAAATTTTAATAATTTTCCCTTAATTAATAAAAAGGGGACTTAATTTCATTCCTTCGAATAAAAAATTCACAAGTTGTAAGAGTCAAATGAAAATTCATGTGGGGGTAGATAAAGATTCATTTTTAAAAACTGTATATTGTAGCAACTTCATCATTTCAAGGGGTTGTCAATTTTGTGAGTTCAAGCATAGATATATACAAAGAACAATAAAATATAACGCTTCTTCTATTTCCTTCCACTTGTTTCCTCTCTCTCTCTCTCATTTGCAGATTTGTAAACATGTCAATCTTGCATGACCCAGAAGTGTGTAACAACTTTTGATGAGTGAATGGATGATATTTTATGTTCATGTTTCATTTTGTCTTATCATAATTATCAAAGTTGATTTTCTTTTCAAATTGCATGTTGATAAACTATGGTTACTGATTATAAGAATATGATTTTTCCTACTTGCAATATTAATCCCCTCTCTTAATTCCTCAATCCCACAACCTCACATTCTTTTCAAATTCTTCCCTTGCACAAGCTGCAAGAATTTTCCATAAGTGCAGTGGAGTGTTCCTGTTGGATCCCTGACCTATTGGCCAGCCAAAAATTTGTGTTATTCACATATAATAAAGGGAGCCTCCCCTTTCTCAAGAAGGAGCGACTTAGTTCAATAGAATTGGTGAAAATCAACTAATTTTTCCTAGAGATAAATTTTTTACCAACAAAAGGTATATCCTATGGTCACACATACAATGTTAAAAAATAATAAGTTAATACTTTTTTTACATGTGATCAAAGAAAAATTATAGTAATGTAATTTTCCCAACAAATAGTTTAGGAAAAAATCTCCCTCATAAAAACACCTAGTTATTGCTTTCTTTTCAAAACACTTCTTAAATTGATCTTGATATTTTTATAAGGATTGCATGGCTTGATCCCTCAATTTTTCCAATTCCATGAGCTCTGCACATATAACTTCCATGGAATAAACCACAAATATTTCAAGTTGGTTTATGATATCTAATCATGGTAATTCAAGATATATTGGAAACTTAGCTTCTATCCCATAAACAAGCTTGAAAGGTGAGCTACCATTTGATATTTTAGGAGCAATTCTATAAGCCCAAAATAACAATATTAAGGTTTTTTGCAAATTCCTCTTATTTATCTCCAAGGTTCTTCTTATGATCTTTAATAGGTTCATGTTTGTGGACTTATCGTTTCAATTACCTTGGGGGTAGTAATTTGAAGATGTACTCAAATATATAAGGTATGCATTAAAGTCTTAAGTACCTTCTCTTGGCTTAATTTTGGACTTTAGGATAATGACATGTTTGTAAAAACATTATTACATCACAATTCCAATAAGGATTAAGTGACACATCAATTAGTTATTCTTGTTCATGTTGGAGCATGAGGACAACTTCTTCATTAATATTCTGGTCCAAAACTATTTTCTCACACAACCCTTTGCCTCTAACCAACTTAGCCACCTTGATATCAATAACATACTCCATTACTTTAGTTATCCAACCATATCTCTTCTCATTCAAATATTTATTTAAAAGAAAGTCTTTTACCCTAGAATGAGATACCATGAGGTGAATCTTATCATTGGATACAAAATTTCTTTTTTTTTCAAACTTCTTACTGCAACTAATAATTTTTTTTCACTAAATAAGTGCCTCACCTCATAATCTTCTAGAAATTTTCTGAATAATGCAATTGGATGTTGTAAACTTTCTTCATTTTTATACGTGAGAATGGAAGATATTGTGTATGTGCCCCCAAAAGCTTATAATGTGAAATATTTAGTAAAATTATGGTTGATGAGAGTTATAACATGTTCAATTTCATGTTTAATGACTTCAAATATGCTCTTTTATTCATTTTTCCAATTGAATACCATGTTAATATTTAACATTAATGTCAATGAATTGACAAGGTTGAATTTTTTTGGGACAAACTACTTGAAAAAATTAATTCTCCCTAAGAAGCCTTGGAGTGATTTCTTGTGGTTGGGTAATAGAAATGGTAGTATGGAACTAAAGTTTTCTAGATCAATGGTTAATCATTCTTTAGAAACAATTTTACCTGGCAGCTTACCATCATGAGCAAGGAATATGTATTTCTTGGGGTTGAGATAGACTCCAAATTACCTACATCTCTTAAACACCTGCTTGAGTTGGAGTAGACTATCATTTTCATCTTTGAAGAATATTGTGATATCGTCTAAGTACACAAGAATGATGTTGTTGATTAGTCCTTTGAATTCTATATCCATGGCTCTTTGAAAAATTTCTCCTGTGTTAGACAATTTGAATGACATCTTCATGTAGGCGTAGGTTCCCATTTTTGTGGTAAAAATTTTCTTCAACTCATCTTCATTCTTCACTATGATATAATTGTAGCAAGAGTAACCATATAGAAGAGAAAACTTCTCTTATCTATCCACCATCTATAAGATTTTCTCCTTTGAAGGCAATGGGTAATTGTCTTTCAAAGATGCCTTCTTTATATCTCTAAAGTCAAGGCATAGTCTGATCTCTCTATTCCTTTTCCATAATGGAACTAAGTTAGTAACCCATTATGGGTGCTTGAAAGGAAAAATAATATTTTCTTCAATCAGTTTGTTTAGTCCCTTCATCATTAAAGGATCAATATGAAGATTAAGAGGCCTCTATTTTTGCCTTATGGGTTTGGAAATTGGATCAATTTAAATGGCATGCTAGGATAAATTAGGATCAGAACCCCTAAGATAATGATAATTGTTGAGCGAGAAAAATGGATTAGTGCTAGCCACACATAGAGGTTTGGAACCACATGCAGAGAGTGCGTGAAAGGACACACACATACATTAATTATCATTGCGTGAAGGTTGATTAATAGATATGCACAAAGGTTTAGAACTATGTGCAGGGTGTGCGCAAATGGTTACGTGTATACAGGAAGGATCAATGAGTGAAGGTTTGTGTAGGAGAAGAAAGAGGTCGGGACTTAGCCAATTTTCCAAAACATGGCTAAAAATAGAAAAACACAGTTGAAGTGGCATCCAAGAGAGATGTAAAAATAGAAAAAATCAAGATAAATTGGGATGAACAAAAAATATCTATAATTAGATAGAGCACATGCGGGCTAGAGTTAAATGATCATGCACAAATCAAGCAATTTAATAAGATTAAAGAAGGTTATATATTTAGGTTAATATATTATTAGGAGGGATTATAAAAATCATGCCAGATATTTTGTATGCATGCCTATGATTAGGAAAGTGCATGAAGGCACTAAAGAGAAATTTCCCACTATAGATATAGGTATAGTGAATTCTTATTTTGGTAGTGTGTAAATTAAGGAGTTAGAGAGTGTTAGGTTTTGGAGCTTGAATGCAGTAGTGTGCTACACTACTTATATTAAGAGCTTGAGCTCATGGTTGTTTATGGGATTGCATAAGAAGCAAAAATTGTTTATATTGATTCAATTATGGTGTAATCAACCTCTTATTATGCAATACAATTATTTTTATGATGCTAGTTTGGGAATTAAAGTGTTATTTTTCATTTTGAATGATGATTTTTTTCCTTATTATTTATGTTTCTAATTTTTCATGGTTATGTAACTTCTCTGTGCATGAATGGATGTATTTATTATGAATATGGTAAACATGCATGATAACCTTCTAATAGGCATAAAAACAATGGACTTGGTGGTTGCGTGTGATTTAGGTGAGCTTCCATACTTGTTTGGATGTGGTTCCAACATGCTTAGCACTTCTTTGGGTAAACAATAGACTAAATTTTTGTTCCGTTTTTGGGACCTCTTTACAATTTTTCTACTAGGATGTTGCATGCAGATGGTGTATCAACTATATTTGGAGAGTATTGAGAGTTGGATAGAGGAAAACCAAGACAATTTTGCACAAATATATAACACTATACTTGAATTTAATGCGTGAATGTGGGTGGAAGATAATATATATGATTTCTTGCATGAGACATTCTTTAAATTTTTCCCAGTACAGTTGTACCAATGGTTGACATCTTACACAAGAAACAAAGGTATCCACCTAGGAAAGAGAGATTGTACATAGGAATATCATCAAAAAAATTCTGATTTAGATGAGATGTGAACTAAATTTGTAGATCATTGGTGGGAAGGTGTATTACACAACTATACTTTGGAGTACATAATCTGAACGTATTCTTTCAATGAGGAAGAAAATTTATATTTCTTGTGTGAGCCAAGAGTATCTTATTTTTGTGAAACACCTTTATCGATTAAGATATTGATGATAGAAATAGGAATGGAAAAGTTACCCATGGAGAGCTAGAAACCCACCTCGTACAGGGGCATGAGCAGGTTTGGGAAGGATGGAGACAACCTTGGTAGAAGAAAGGTAGAGAGAATAAAGATGACTAAAGTATAATGAGGTGCGACAGAGAGTAGTTGATGAAGTTTTGAGATCAAGAATAATGATGACTAGATGAAGTGATGAAAGCCTCATGGAAGATGAGGAGCCAAAGTATCATGTCCTCCCAACATTGGGAAGGAACAGTAGAGAGACCCCATCAACTTATGAGGAGAGAATAAAGACCACAATCACACATTTGACCTAGCATGACTACCTATCCTTTTGGAAAGGTGTCCCAGACCTAGAGGTAGTTGTTGAAGAACATCATAGTGAAGGTGAGAAAGCAACATCTCCACATTGGTAAGGAGATATAGGTAGGCACGTTTTAGCTACATATCAAGAAGTAATTTAAGGATACACACATGGCAATACAAAAAGTGCTAGTGTTTAAAAGTAATTTTGGTGGAATTTTTACAAGCTCTTTATTAAGGTAGAACTTTTGTGCATAGACCATTGGAATTAATCTTATAGGTGATGCTACAACACAAAAAATTGGTGTCCATTTTAGCACAAAAATTGGGACATAAGGAATTTGATCTACAGGACCACTGGTCATGATAAGAGACTAAGGAGGTTCAGGTCAACCACCACATGGAGGAAATCCTGGTGGAGGTTCAGAATATGGTTCTGGTCCTAACCAAGGATAGGGTCCACCACCAAAACAACCTCCCCAATAGCCACCACCTAATCAAATATCATAGACACCTCATATTTTCTTTGAAATGTCTCTTCACTTACCACCAAGGTGTGGAGGATGTAGCTGAGCATGTGTAGAAGTGTGAATTACTCTAGAGAGCTAAGGGAATTACAAATCCTGACAGAAAGACAAGTTAATTTTCTACCACAATTTAAGGGAACATGCACATTTGGTATAGAAAATATGATCCAAACTAGAATTTGGTGGATTATGGTGCATTGTGTGTAGCATTTCTGTCTAAATTTCACATTCTAGAGTTTGAGAAACAAATTATTAGCATGTTAAAGGACATTAAGAAAAGATTTTCTAAAAGTGTGAGGGAGTATGATGCGTAGTTTAAAACTCTCTTGTCCAAGTTGTCTTACAATATTCACAAAATTCAACATCCATAATGGTTCGTTGGAGGCTTAGTGACTCCTTTTGAAAGGGTCTTATCATATAAGACATACTCAAATCCACATGAGGCTTTAGAAGAAGCTCTACACACTGAAGCAGTTTGGAGTGTAGACACTAGAGTGAACCTTTTTCTTGAGGCATTAATAATAGTTATGGCTAAACAACATGAGAATATTTATTCCAATTCAACACATGATACGTGTAGTTAGTTATGGTGCACTGATTGTGATGTTGAGGGACATCCGAAGGATATCTATCTAGGTAAAACTATGCACGCACTGCTACAATATTGTGAGATTTTCGACAAGAAACATGATGTCCGCAATTGGCCCCTCTTGTAGAACATACCAATGAAGAAAGTCTCCATGTACTACAAGATATGAAATGTGCACACCGATGATACAAAAAATTTCCTCCTATTAGACCATATTCATGAGGCATGCGAGATTGGATTATGGAAAACTGCTGAGGAAAGTAGATCTCATATGCAAGAATCCCAAACTAATGAAGGAAATACCAATGGGTATGGTGGGTTTTGAGGTGGATATAGGAGAAGAGGCCATGGTGGTAGAGGAATATTCATGCATGGGACTTGTTATACTTGTGGGTCCCCATATCATTACCAACATGAGTTTCCCCAAAATCAAGTATGTGTGTATTGTGGAAAGTAACATAAGGTTGAGGACTGCCCTGATCTTTTTGAGCATATGTGTAAGAACAAAAAGAAGGACAAACAAATAGGGATGATTAAGGTATAGTGTGAAAAGAATGACCAATGGATGCCAAAGAAGATGTCAGATTGATAATTATAGCCTGTGTTGGTGACTACTCCCACAAAAGCAACACATGAGCATGATCCCCTTAAAGCCAAACCCCTCATTAGAAGAAAATATATTATGCATGTGAAATATCTAGATGCTACTCATTATAAGGAAGTGTATCAAGAAACAATATGAGTGTTCAAGTATTTGAAAGGAGAGATCTAATTCCTAAAGGAACAAGCATGCGAGAGGGAACACATAAAGAATATTGTTCTCCCATAGAAGGATGTAGATGATCTAAAATAATTATCAGCATGTTGCGGCAAGAGAATATTATCCCACTATTAGGAGAATGGTTGTGTGAGAAGGTAACACACACATAATTTGAGTGTAAGCATCACATACTATGTATGTGAATTTACCACCAAAACACCATGAGTACGATAAGGATATCATACTAGATGTAGTAATTGATGGTTAGTCAGTGAATAATATTATAATTGAAATAGGTGTGGAGTTAAATGTTCTAACTTTGGATTCCTTGAACCAGATGGGAAGGCTAGTATTGCATCCATATTCTACGGTGTTGTATATGGAAAATAAGAAAAGGGATATGCCTATTGGGGTGTTAAAGGATGCTCCAATTACCATTCAAGTAGCCAAGTTTACTGGATATTTTGAAGCATTGGAACTTGCTGAGGCAGATAATTTTCTGGCATTATTTGGGCGTCCTTGGTGTTATGTGAACAATACTTACTTGCACTTCAACAAAAGATACATTAGTTTTGAGAAAAAGGAGGAGTGCATAGTCATACCCCTAGATGAGCTAAAGGTTGCACCATACATTGAGCCTATAATTGAAGAAAAGATTAATAGGAAAAATGCAAATACAATACATGACCCCGAGAATGTGTAACCATCTAAAGAAGGCATACTTCAGTAGGTAGATGCGCAGTATGTTAGTGAAACTAATAGTTTTTCTTGTGACAATTGGTCCCATAGAATATATGAAATGGTTGGTAATGAGGTTAAAGGAAGAGTCACTCACATGATAAAGTCACACATGGTTAGGTATTTGGGCACAACTTAACTACCAAGGTATAATGGCGAGGAAAAAATTGACTCATTCTGGCATGCCATAAAGAACTAGTGGCAGAATAAAGGTGATAAAAGAAATATAATTTACGCAGATCAGTAACACACCAATGGGAAATACTAATAGACAACCTATGGGGATAGCGAGAAGTGAGAATCTCCTTTTCCACAAGGTTTACTAGGAATATTTTGCCTATACTTATACATGAGTATGATAGGAAGAATATTACTTTAGTACACATCCATAATTGTGAGAGACAATGGATGCATGGCTAGGAGGGTTTACCATAATATCTTTGGGTGCATAAGTTCTATTCCACTTTACAAAAATGTACATATGTGGTATGTGCATGCTGAGTTAGAACAATAAACTACAAGATCGTGCTAGATGACTAAAGTTATTGTTCATAATTTTGATTATTTCTAAAGTAATCCACCCGTACATGAGGCTTTACATAACATGAATTGCATCACACCGGGGGATAGTGAAAAAGAAGAGGGACTCATGTTCTAGTTACTTAGAGAACCCGATCTTGAGGTGCACAAGGATACAGTTGAGACAGAAGAGATGAAATTGGGCCGCACTTCGAAAGAAAAAGTAAAGGGTAAGCTTGTATACCTCATTGATGATGAAGAAGTAGATAATTTGGATATTAACCATATAGAGGGTGCATACGAGGTAATGGACTATGTAGATGAAAAGGCATGTGTGCACCATGAATCTATGAAGACTAAAAAGGTTAATATTGGAACTAAGGGTGCGCCTAAGGAGGAAATCATTGGGGATTCTTGGTATGATCCAGAGGCTGCAAATATCATTGAGGTCTTTTGTGATTTCCACAATCTATTTCCAAGAGGCTATCATGACTTGAAAGGTGTGCATCCCTCCTTAGGAGTGATGAAGATTAAGATGAAAGAAGGCATGTGTCTGGTGTAGAAGAGGCCTTATAGGATGAATCCAAACCTACGTGTGAATTTAAAGGAAGAGATTGAAAAAAGGATAAAATATGGCATCATTAAACCAATTGAGGAATATGAGTGGGTTAGGCCCATGGTTATTAACATCAAGAAGGATGGGCAGATCACAATCTATGTAGATTATAGGGAACTTAATGCCTCATGTGTCATAGATATTTTTTCTATACCATTCAAAGAGGAGATCCTCGAGGGAGTTGCAGGGCGTGACATATACTCCTTCATTGATGGATTTTTCAAGTATCGCCAGGTGTGCATTACACAAGAGGATCAAGAGAAGACCACATGCACCACTAAAGGGGGAAGTTTTTATTATACTGTCATGCCTTTTGGATTGAAGGATGCACCAACCGTATTCTCGTGCATAGTTTTATAGGCATTTCATTACTTTATCCATAAGTTCTTATAGATTTATCTAGATGATTATACTATTTATGGGCTTGTCAAATATCACTGTGATAATCTGAGGCTCATGTTTGAGAGGTGCAGGAAGTTAAACATATCTCTCAACATCAAGAAGTGTATATTTTCTACACCCTTTGGAACTTTTCTTGGGCATATAATTTATAAGGATGGATTGTTGGTGGATCCAGCTAAGATAGCAGTAATCTTGGGGTTGGAAGAGCCCACTAATTAGAGTGTAGTGAGCAGTTTATTGGGGCATATTGGGTATTACAGGAAGTTTATCGAAGGTTACGATAATATTGTTGTGCCTTTAGAAGAACTTCTCAAGGCTAAAGGAACAATTTATTGGGGAAACATGTAGTAACAAGCATTTGAGACCTTGAAGGAAAGATTGACTACTGCTCCTATCTTATGCTTTCCTTCTTAGAACAATCCCTTTCATGTACATGTCGATGCCTCTAGCATGACTATTGGCACAATCTTGGTGTGACTAGAAGAGGTAAATTTAGATCATCTTATATGATTTGCAAGTATGAATTTGACACCAGAAAAGGAAAGTTATACTATGAAAAAGCACAAGGAATTATCCATGATCTATGAATTTCAAAAAAATCACCAATACTTATTTTCCACACCGTTTATCTTGTATAAAGATCATATGGTATCGAAGTAATTGGTTAACAAACTTGTTTTTTAAGGGTGCATCTACCAGTGGATACTCCTTTTTTAGGAATTTTATTTTAAATTTCTTGTCAAGATCGGTAAGAGAAATTTGGGACTTGACCGTTTGTCACAAATCAATTCTGGAGAGGATGTGAAAATTATTAAAGACAATATACCCAATGCATATTTTTCAGGTTGAACGGTTTCTAATTGATTTGGAGGATATTGCAATATTATTACATACTGGCCTTGCACTAAAGGGAATGAATACATTAGAAAAGAATCAAATTTCTCTATATGTTGTGTCATACTATCTCATTGGAGGAGAATTGTATAAAATAGGTTGCGACGAGGTCTTACATAGGTGTGTTCTAGAGCATGAGTGTTAAGCCATTATGGAGGAATCTCATGAAGGAATCAAAAGAGGAAACTATGTAGGAGATGATGATGTGCATATGATACACTTTTCTAGATTATAGTGGAAGAAATTATACGAGGATACCAAGGATTATGTCAAAGAATGTGATCACTGTCAGAGAATTGGAAAGCCTAGGAATAGGGATGAAATTTCATTGAGGCCTATAACAAGCATGCAAACTTTTTAGAAGTGGACTATAGATTTTATAGGACCCATTGTACCCTCCACACTAAGGACTAGGGCATGCTACATGATCACATGTATTGACTACTTGATAAGGTGAGAAGAGGTTGTGCTAACAAAATATTACACAATAGCTACAACAATAAGGTTTCTTTGGGAAATTATTATCAAAATGTATGGATGTCCTTTGATCTTGACAAGTGATAGAGGAACTCATTTCTTAAAATGAGACAATCAGAATTTTTCCAACAGAGTTTATGTTGGTACACCATAAGACTACCCCTTATCACCCTCAGGTTAATGTCACTGTTGAATCTTTCTACAAGATCTTGGGACAAACACTAACAAAGATATGTGATGTTGGAAGAAATTTTTGGGATGACAAGGTATGCATTGTTCTTTAGGAATATAAAAAATCATATAAATGGTTGAACAAGGTCACACCTTTCAAGTTGGTGTTTGGCACAGAGGTTGTATTACTTTTGGAATTTTTGTTACCATCCCTATGTATTGGGCACATAGGTGATTGTCTAATGAAAATTCTATGGAGGAGCACATTGATAAATTTATATAACTAGATGAGTGGTTTTCCATTGTGTGTTAGATCTTGAAGATAGAGAATGAATGATAAAAGTATTGTAATGATAGGCACATCAAGAGAGAGTATTTTATTGTTGGGAAAATGGTCCTTCTATATGACTCCAAGTTTTCACACCATCTAAGGAAGTTGAAAGTCCACTGGTTGGGACCCTTTGTAGTAACCAAGATACTAGAATCAGGAATATGTCAATTGTAAGCACTAGATGACACCCTGTTACCCAATTAATTTAATGGGAGTAGGATGAATCCCTGCAATAAGTAAGATTCTTTGTGTTTGTAATAAGGTAGTATCGCCACTTATAACAAATTTCCTTTTCATGTTTTGTTTTTGTTTTTCTTGTTTTTTTAATAAGAGATTTTGCATGTAGGAGCTGACTACTACTTAATTTGATGCATAGAGAACCATGCATACCTTATTGTGTGGTGGAAGTAGGTGTGGTTGTGTTAAAAAAAAAAGTTAAATGATGGTACTTGTCCTAGATTCAGTACGGAGGTGCATGTGACATTTGTAAAATGAAAGGTGTTGGATGAAGATGGATTGAGAATGTGCAATAAAAAAGGAATGTGTTGTAAGTGGTTAGGTATGATGGTCCTTAAAAGGGGTTATAGATTGTGAAGCTATGTGAATAAGAGGCCGAATAGTGTAACACAAGGGAGGTAGCACCACGATGTACTAATTGGTATATGACGTAGAGGAAGATGGTTTGTGGCACAAGGAAGTAAGAACAAGGATAACTATAGTATTGGAAGTAGTGGTGTGCCAGAAGGTTATGACTTCCATGTAGGGAGGAAAGTCATGGAGAAAAGTAAAAATTACCATTAAGTTATCAAAAGTGTTTTAAAAACAAGAGAGTGCTTTAAAGTGGGAAAAGGGGTTTTAAAGCCAAAAAGTAAGTCGGTGGAGTAATTAAGTGTGAAAAATCTATAAAAAGGGGAAAATAAAGTCATTTTCTACCTTGCATTCAAAGATATTTGAGTGACTAGGAAGTTGAGCAAACAAGTGCGACAAAGAAAATCAAGCAGCGATCAAACCGGGGTATTATGGAGAGGATTTTAGTATGGATCTCCTTCAGTTGAGAAAATAGAAGTTTGAGAAGAAGATGAGGGTAAGAGTGTAGTAGGGTTGACAACGTTGGAGAATGAATGACTAGAGTTCGTGAGATCTCAAGCACTATGAATTTAGCGCTCGGAGGTGACAAACTAGGACATGAAAGACAAGATAAGGATTTGACACACAAAATAGGGGTTTGAGGAGAAAGAATACCTAGGGAACATGTTACAGTATAAAATTGAATAATCAATAACACCCATGAAGGCTACTACAACATCAACAAAAGGAAAATTCATGGGAAAAGGAAGGAAACATGAGGAAGAGGAGTAACCTGAAGAGATATTCTCAGAAATTTAATACCCATAGGAGGTGATTGTAGCACAATGGTGAACCTCGCGACTCATGAAATTAAAAATCAGTGAGTATAATCATAGATTTCTAGGAAACAAGACCACTCTCAATAAGGATATGTTGTGGGAGCTACCCATAAGGACCGGAGAAGTTCGAATACTGATGGATGACTCGGTAAGAAAGAGTCTCGAGAAGGTAGGTTATCTACAATTGTTTGAGTTTATATACTTTGGGAGGGCTGCATACCTCTTCCAATGGTTAATTTTGAGAGTAGATAAGGATTAATTCTACTTCATGGGATAAAAAATCAGAATTACAACCCGTCTGATTGGGAAAGTGATAGGGCTTCATGAGACTAGTGAAGACCTATATCTGAATCTATGCAACGAGAAAAAAATTGATGAATTGGAAACTAAACTACAATATGATATAGGGGGTTGGGTCATGAATGTGGAGAAGATTCTGGGCCTTGTAACCAGGGTAGTGACTAGACTTGGTCAGCTCTAAGATTGGCACTTCAGAGAGATGGGGCAAAGTAAACAAGAAATTCCTCTACATCACACATAATATGGTGCATAAGAAACAATATAACATTTCTAAATTTATTACTAAGGTAATTATAGAGGAAGCAAATGCATAGAATGAGAGAGGAGAAAAGAGTACATGGGATGAATTTTTCTATTAATTTTCTTATGGAAATTGGTGTCCCCGATGGACTAGAGGATAACATATGGATGCACCTAACACATAATAACTCCCCTCCAGGTTCAATTTGTAGATTTTATATGTGAGGGTGAATTTAAAAATCAATATAAGGTGTGGCTAGAAAAATGGTATAATAGGACGCATGCAACCTTTGAAAACGAATGGTGCTGTACTAAGGGAGCTACTTACCCAGAAGTAAGGAGAGCCTGAAAAGTTTGCAATAATGCAACACTTTATCCTTATGTGGTTCATAATGAATAACGATGAGAGGTGAGGTTGTGGTGCAAACTATCATTTGCATCCATAACTAAATATTTTAATTGCGTAATAAATAGGATCAATGATGCCCAAAGGTTGAAATTTGACGTAAATAATGTGGACCCAGACTGACACAATCCATGTAAAATATTTGGATACCCTTCCAGGTCAACAGCCTATTTAGAGACATTGGAGTTAGAAACCCTAGATCTAAGCCACATTATGAACATAACAGTTGGTTAACATGATTTTACATGGTATTTATTACCCTATGGCCAAAGATGCAAGAGATGGAAAATAAGTAGAGGTATGTGACTCTCCTATGGGTTAGCCAAATAAGAGTACAATAGAGATCATAAATAGAATTTGGGAAGATACCCCATCTGAAAAGGAAGAAGAAGAGGAGGAGTTACACTAGACTAGAGTCAGAGGAAGGAGATGTAATACAAGAGGAAGAAATTGAAGTGAGGGCAAAAGTTTTTCTCAGCTGGAAAAGGTAAGTCCACTCCAGGAATAATAAGGGATCCCAAGAGATCTTAGGTTGTATCCAGAGGACGAAGGAAGAACTTGAGGAGAAGGTGTGAAAAAGAGTTAATGCATGAGGAATTCCACACAAGAATACGCATAAGAGGAGGATCAATCTGATAGATGTGGAGCTAATCCTGGAGAAAGGTGAAGAGGGTGAGAATCATAAAAGGTTGCGCTAGAGAGGAAGTATCGATACATGAAGAGGAGATGCACAACACCCAGGAGGAAGAGATCAAGAAGGATAAAGAAGAAGGGTGATGGTTCCTATATCATCAAGGAGGATAATGGCACTGGTGGAGAGACAAGTGGAAATCCCTTAACTCCTAGGAAGTAAGTGCACCAAGGCCAAGGTAGTTAAGGAAATGACACCCACCATAGTCACCATTCATGTCCCTCATGTGAAGATCCATACAAAGTTGTGCATTGAGGACCAAATTTTAAAGCATGATGCCTAAGGAAAGATTATTCACTACTGGGACCTACTATATGAGAGAGGAGGGATCTCACACATGAAGAAGATTTTATCATGGAACATGCATACACATCCAAAAGAGTCACAATTTGAGATAAGTAACATGTCCTTCTCCACCTTGCCATTGAACAAAGGAACAAGGAAAATGAATACAAGATTGTTGATCCCACGAGGATGAGCGATGAGTAGGCATGTAATGCCATGAATAAGATTATAACTGAGGTTACATTAAAAAACCTAGACAAGGGGACCACCATGAGGTTCATGGCAGAAGATAAGAAGATTAAGGAGAACAATATTGAGGGCTTAAAGGATGATATTAAAGGAGAGTAGAATAACATGAAGGATGGCTTATGACATGGTAAGATAATTGGTGAAGTCAATATCATAATGTGCATTCCCCAACTCGGTAAGCTAAGCTCGAATGAATTATAACAATGAGATGGGGTATCTTGAGTACTTAGTTAGGATGCTACTTATGAAACATTAAGAGTGGTGCAAGGCCATTAACAAAAGAATTGGATGAAGGAGAAGAAAATGAATAAAATGGACCGTGGAGGAAAATATAGCTGAGCTTGAGGCTCTATTCACACAGGTTAGTGAGGATTCAATAGACAAATATGAGTTGGATATTTCGATAGGTTCCAGAAGAGTGACCCTATCCTCAACAAACACATTTCTAAAGAAGAGGTGGAGCTCAAGGAAATCCAGGAGAATACACCAAGAAATAAGCTTGAGTGAATAAAGGTCATGACAGATATATCAATGCAGAGAGATCTCATTTGTCCATGAGGGAGACCCTAGTATTCTGAATCAAGAAAATTCAACTCCTAGTCATTGAAAAAATGGATATGATGGAGGGAGTGACTGCAGAGTTAAATGTGGTTATCGAATAAATCTAGGGAAAATTGGATGAGTTAGCACATGATCAAATTTCAGGAATTGTAGATGCAACACTAGGGAAAGCCATAGAGGAGCTTGTAGAATGGAAAGAAATTAGAAGATGCATTTAGCACATATTTTCTAGAGATCCTCCAGCTTCCTGAAGCTTGAGGTCACCTACGCATAAGTTTGAGAGAGTTCTTATTCTTTGATTCATGGTATTTTTGGCCTTATTTTTTATTCTTAAAAATTTCTTTGATTCATTTATTGGAGGAATAATTAGGGAGAAACATTTATGAGGACATGAAATGAATGTAGTGTGGGGTAATGTTAAGCAGGGAAAAATGGATAAGTACTAGAAACACGCGGAGTTTTGGAACCAATCACAAGGGGTACATAAAGGGTCACATGCATACAAGAAGGATCAACGCACGAAAGTTTGCACATGAGTAGAATAGAGTTCGGGACTTAGCCAATTTTCCAAGGACATGGCTATAAATAGAAAAGCAAAGATGGAGTGGCATCTAAGAAAATTTTATAAATAGAAAAAAGTGTATCTTGGGACTCAAAAAAATGAGATAAATTGGAAAAGTGCATGCAGGGAAGAATTAAAGGATCATGCATAGATTGTTCTAATAATAGGATTAAAACAAGTTATATATTTAGGTTAATTGAAGGTGGTGAAGGGAAATTCCCCACCATATATATAGGAATAGTGCATTCTTGTTTTGGTAGTGTGCAAATTAAGGAGTTAGAGAGTGCTAAGTTTTAGAGCTAAAATGCAGTAGTGTGTTACAATGTTTGTATTAATATCTCAAGGTCACAGTTGTTTATGGGCTTGCATAAGAAGCACATATCCTTTGCATTGATTCAATTATGGTGTAATAAACCTCTTGTTATGTAATATAGTTATGCTTATGATGGTCATTTGGAAATTAAAGTGTTATTATTCATCTTGAATGATGATTTGTTTCCTTATTATATGTGTTTTTGAATTGTCATGGTTATGTTATTTATCTGTTCATGAATAGATGTCTTGATTATGAATATGGTAAACATGCATGCTAACCATCTGATAGGAATACCAAATGAGGGACTTTGTGGCTGCACACACTTTTATTGATATTCTAGATTTGTCTAGATGAGGTGTCAACACACTTCATTCTAGTATGGGTAAACAAAAGAATACAATAACTCCAATAAAAAATATCTAAAAATTATTGTTAAAGTTCTACAAAGACATGTTTCTCTTGTGGAGTACATACCTTTTCAATCTTAAGTAGTTTATTCTTGCAAGCTAAGATGTGTTCATAATATTCACCTTTAACTATTATTTTTTAGTTTTCCTTTCTGAACTGATCATTGGAGTTGAAGATGGATTCTAAGGTCACTAGACCTTTGGTTAATTTATTTGATCTGGGTTAGAAAACTTGGTCTCCATAATGTTGTTCCAATTTTGTCCTGATTCCTTAAACAAAACTCAAACTCTTCTCTAATAAAATTCACAATATACTGATAAATATCATATACTTTCCATTTGGTGTCATTTTCTACTATGGTAGACCTCACCACTACTATGATATGTGGTTGCAATTTATCTCTTTTAACATTCTAAACAATTTTAAACTTTTCTCTAATTGTAGCCAATCTATCAAAAACTCCATTAATTTTCCTTGGAATGGCATGGATATTGAAGGATTTAAAATCCTCCAAAATATCCCATACTCTATGCTTGTAATCTATTTGCAAGTCATTATTAGTTGTATTTGATCCTCTGAATTGGTTTACAATCATTTCACTATCTTCCAAAGTATTTCTTTCCCACTAGAAACCATGTATGAGGGATTCATAATGTATTGTGTTGTTGGAGAAAATAAAATGATATATGAAAAAGGATTAATAATGCATACCTGTAGGAGAATCAAGGACTAGACCTCATCCTACTCCTTGTCTGCTTCTTGATCCATCAAAAAATATCTGCTAAATTTATCCCCCTCTTAATAATTTGATTTGACAATACTAGGCGAAGGTAATTTCCTCATATAGACATTAAATATTAAGGTTAGCCTTTTCAATCTTCTGGTATGAATCAAAACCATGACATTAATTTTCCCACTCATCAAGTAGATGTTAGAGAAGCTAATTCTTCTCATCCTAGGATCACTCCAGTAGAATAAACGTTACCACAACCATGAAGAGTGCACATAAAATGAACTCAATGCTTTTTAATAGAATGATAAAAGTGGTGTACATATAGTAGGAAAGTGTAACTACCACCTAAATTAGTGGTGAATAAATCTCACTAATTAATACTGGAAGTAGAGTTGATTCCACACAACTAGTAAGTCAATTCAACATAACTAGTAAGATAACTCAACATAACTAGTACACATAAGCAAGTTAACAAAACAAGTGTAGAGATAACATAAGTGAAATAATTATCCTAATAAATAAATAAAAGGATAAATAATAACCTACAATAACATCCCCCATAAGTGTAGCTTAGGTTGGTAGAAAATAAGGTGGGTCCAAGAAACAAAGCTTGATGAGTTACCCATGTACAATAATTGGGAAAAATGGAACACTACAAGGCACCAAAAACCAGTAATAATAAAGTAGAGAGAGAAAAATCCTGCTACAAGGCATCCCAAGAAGCTTGGATAAAAATACTTGCACAATGTTGAATAAGTTTGGTGTGCACTATTGTCTGAATCTACTACTTGATCACGAAACTCAAAAACAACTGACACTGGGCTTCATGAGAATAGATCCATATAAGGATAATGTTAATGGAGTGATGTCAAAAGTGCAAAATAACACCAAAAATATTTTGTTCAACTACTGCAAATAGGTGTGCCATGATCCGAGAACAATAAACAAGGAAATAAGGAAAGGACACAAGATCCAAAGAAATAGGAGTTCCAAGATACAAGAACAACTAAGGAAACAAGGCAAGGACATAAGACTTGAAGAAGAAGGATCAACATCATACCCTCCCATACTACTTAATGGGTGGAATGACACTACAAATATGTAGAGTTGTCAAAATAACTACTCGAACACTGATAAAATAACAATGGCCTTCACAAAAATAGCTCCCCCATAAGAGAGACTATCAACATGCCAAAAAATGTCAAAAAAAAATATAAAATATCTCTACAATTAAGAGAGATATACTACACCTGTTAAAGATAATATCTCAAAACAAGGAGCATTACAATGTAGATGGTGTAGAAAGTAGAGCAAGAAGATGAATGGTGGAGGAGAAATTCATGTATAGCTTCTCAATGAATTCCTATATCACTGCCATGAGTGATCAAAAATCCACCCCATGTCTGCATGGATGGATGAAAAAGATTCCTACATATGATTCAGTGCGAAATGCACAACGACGTCATGCAAAAGAACATTAGAATATGTGTCATGTTGATCATGTATAACATTTGAAATCTCACATTTCTCAAGCCTGAGTGAAGGTAATGAACTCATCTGTAGCTCAAAATCCTAAAAAAGAGTCTAGAGAATAAAAATAGGATTTGTCAATGTGTGATCCTAATGAAGTACCTTCTCAGAAAGCAATTTAGTTGTAAGAATTCCATTTAACAGGCATAATACAAGAAGTAATACTTTGTGAATGTTTTCTAATAGCTCTGCCAATAAAACCCATAGAACATAGCATGTAAGAACCGAATGTAGTGGTATGTTTCTCAAAAGATCCAAGTAGGTGAGCAAAAAGAGCTGATGTGGGATACAAAGAGTGTGTTACTGTAATAGGAATGGATGTGGAAGAACATGTAGTAATAAGCTTAATAGGCTTAGGAGCATTAGGAGTAGGAGAAAGATAATAAATTGACATATCAAGTTCAGTGGGCACCTGAATAATAGTTTCAAGGGGAATAGGAGTAGGGATATGATTGTCCACAATATGAGGTTAATGATGCAATCTAACAAGTTTTTGTTGTAGGGAGTGTATGAGATCATATTTTTTGTGAATCAGTGATTGTAGAAGATAATTTCACTTCTTGAGAGATCTATTTTATTCCACTAATTTTTACTAGGTCCTCCTTATTGGAACAAATTTCAAATAAGATCATCTAATTCTCAGGATACAAAACAAATATGTCAAGGAAAGAAGTCATGATAAATGTAAGAACACACATGAAAAATAAGAAACACCAAAAAATATAGGACATCAAGATCTACTGAAAATGCGTCCAAAAACCATGAAGTCCCTTTTTTCTTATATCCCTACTCCAAATCAATACTATGCTAGAAAGAAAGAAGTAAAATGTTTTCTATGAGGGAGTTTGATCACCTGTCGAACCGGACCTCACTCTCTAGTCTTTGAAGCATGAGAATAAATGGGCACCATGAAGATACTATGCATTTTATTAGACAACGGGGGTCTAGGGGTGGTAGCCCCCATCAGAGCCAAGGGGAAATTCCCCTTCCGTGCTCCTAGTCGTGATATGGTGCGGGGTCGAGAGGCAAAGAACCTAAAGAAAAATAAAAATTATCCCCTTAAATGATTATTAGAATGGACCAAAAATTAAATTTTCATGACAAAATGAGCCCCCAAACTGCTTATAATTGTGTAATTTTATTACAACATTTTCCCACTTTTAAGAAAAAATATTTATGCCCACAATAAATTTCCTAATTAAAAAAGTTCCTTTTTAAAAAAAATTACTAAATTTTTTTAACTCTAAATCTTATAATAACTCAACGAGCTAGATGAATGAGCTTGGTTTATGAGATGGGTAACTTTGAATAAAATGATGCCATTTGAACCGACGACCTCTTATACAAAATCATCACTCTTAACCACTAAGCCATTGTTATTACATATATAATGTTGTATCTTTTTCTATATTTATATTTTTTAACAACAAAAAAGTATAGGCCGCATTAGGGTTCAGACCCTAATTGACCAATGCAAAAGGTGAGTTGTAGTTAAAAACCATTGAGTTGAAGAGATGCGATGAAGCCGCTAAGAGATAGAGTTATATCCTAAGCACAACCAAAAGGAAGAAAACAACACCATACCAAGTCGAGTTAAATGCAACTAAGAGGATGCAGTAGGAGCAGATCCAAGTGACCTGCAAAATATCTGCAAATGTAAAGCCAAGTTGGGAAGTTGTGGCTGATAGATTTGCTAAGATGTGTAGACTTGCAGTTAAACCAAACTAATAAAGCGAGGACAACTAAAATGTATGGGCCTGCAATCAATCACTGTTAAGCCATCGATCAATCATGCAACCACCGCATAGCTAGAGAAACTCACCACCAAGCCACAAGGAAAATTAATCAAACAAGGATGAAGGAAATACAACAATGTCAAGCTAAGTTCAAATCTCCACCAAACAACCACTAGTTCACCGCTGATCCACTATTGACTCAACCAATATGGGTAGTAATGTGTGATTGATCTGATCATCTGAGTTGACCTCATGAACACATACCGAGCTATAGAACATAGAGGTTAAAATGAGGCTGATACCGAGCCGATTCACCAATAATTCAGATCTAGAAAAGGGCTTGGTCAAAGGGATGTAACACAACTGAGTTTAGGGAGATCTCAATCCCAGTGAGGCAAGATAAGAATGAGTTTACATTTAACAACAATAAGGGATTCATCTAAGGTAGAGGTCGATGGTGGTCATGCAAAATAAGTCTTTTTCAAGGCTAAAGTTTGTCTGATCATTACCGGTTGATGGAGTTTTAGCCGAAATAGTGCAAAAAAATACATGCTAGTGAAAAGTTTCTAGTGAAACATGTATATCTCGAAACGGGCATAACATGCATAGAGCCAAGGAATATTACGCCTTCAAGATGTATATAAGGATATCTCAAAGAAAGCCATATGCATTGGTCAAATGCATCACAACATAGGACTTCTATAATGTATATTTGAATGTCCAAAAATGTAAATACTAAACACAATCCACAAATCTACAAAAAATTGGATACATGTACAAAAAATTTAGATCTATTTCGATATAAACAAATGGCATTATCCGAGTAATGGATGCAAGATGAGCTCTAATACAGTGTTCGAGAAGTCAATTCTTCTCATCCCAGACTAGAACCATGAAAAGTGCACAAAAAATGAACTCAATGCTTTATAATAGAATGATAAAAGTGGTGTACATATAGGAGGAAGAAAGTGCAACTATCACCTAGATCAGTGATGAATAACTCTCACTAACTGATATTGGAAGTAGAGATGACTCCACACAACTAGTAAGTTAACTCAACACAACTGCTAAGCTAACTCAACACAACTAGTACACCTAAATAAGATAACACAAAAAGTGCAGAGATAATGTAAATGCAATAATTATCCTAATAAAAATTAAAAGGATAAATAATAACCTAAAATAACAAAAGAAAATCAAGAATTCCCTCAATCTGAGTATCTACATATTGAGTGCTTGGATAATCTTCTTGATAAAAATGGTACAATTTTCATTGATGGGGCTAGGAACATAGGCTCTATATGATATATAGTAATTGGTTCATACTTGATGGTAGCCTTAGTTCCATACCTGGTCTTGAAGAGCATATGCTACCGATTAGCTGATAGATATCCTCCAATTTTGGTAATCTAATCTCTAGATATACATATAGGAAAGAATGGATGCAAATCAATTATGGAGATATCTTGGGGAATAGAAAATTTTGGGTATGCATACAATGTGAGGCCTACACCTTTGATATCCCCAATAATCCCCATTATTGTTCCATCTAGATGTATGACCCCTTTAGAAATAAAATCGTATTTGAGACCTAGTTGATTTGCAATCTGTTTAGGAATCACAGAGTTGTTTTCCCTTGAGGAAATCATGCAATAGTGAACTAAATGATTTCCAATGATCATAGATACATAGAAAGGAGGGGATTTTATATTATTTTTTGTATTATCCTCCTTCTGTTGTATTACACTAGTAAGAACAACTTTGGTTTGTTCCTTGGGTGACTCACATGGAATGGAGAAATTGGCCATAATTTCTTGCAAGAGATCTCTTTGTCCCAAAATTTACACGTATTCCCACATTGATATAATAACATGTGTCTTATTTATTTTTTAAATGATGTTGAATTATATTTTTGTTTCACCTTATTTAGAATCACCCTTTCTTGCATTTGGATTAATGTAGAATGACCTTTAGGCTGCCCTTACATTATAGGGGTTGGATTTAGACTGCTCCCTTTTTGGACTATTAGTGACGGCTAAGAAGTCCCTACATATGTTAATTTCCATTATTCCATATATATTTTCTTAGCTTTAGTATTGACAACCACACCTTGAGGAGAAATATGATTCACTACACAAAATTCATCTACTTACCAATTTATGAGTGAAGTATCACTTGCCTATTGTTGATTTTCCTCTATGGGTACATATTGAGAGATAGATGCATTTTTCAGCATCAAGTCTTGGTGTAAAAATTCATTGAGGCATGTTGGTTGGATGTGGGGAAGATTGCAAGGTAAAAACCACTCATAATACTTCACTAGATTTATTTGAACTAAAACCAAATCCTGTTAAGATTTGGCCATATTGGGATTGTATGGTTGAAATGGCCTTGAAGAGGGAAACTAATTCTAATTTTGAGAAGAAACTTGGGATGATGTTTTTTTATTAGTGTGAGAGTTTGTTTAGTTGATAAGGATATTGGTAAGGTCTAACACTTTGAGCTGCTTGTCTTTTTATGGATGCCAACTCATTACTAATATTTTGTAATTGCTTCATTACCTCTTGTAACTCAATTGAAATATTTGACAAGGTAGATGCTTGATTAGAAGTTTTTATTATTAGAGATGGAATGGGAGATAATTCAGGAGTATGATGGGGAGAATATGTTTCTAAATCTATGAATATATGAATTGGAATTTTTGGAGCGAGTTTCCCAGCCTGAATGATACTATTTTATACTCTAACAATAATTGCATAGGATTATAGTAATGTTACACCCCACATGGAGTGAATCATGAAAGAAATATCAGTATTTAAATCCTTTAAATAGTATAGAAAATAATAGTATGGTTTATTCCTTACCATTAATGGGATTTTATCCCAAGTCTTCTAAAATATGATGTTGAAATGAGCCATTTTATCATTTGGGGCATTCTTTGTTGTGGTCAATTGTTCCACCAGAGATAGATGGTCTGATTTAGCCTCAAAATGGTTGTAAATGGTTGTTCCAATTTTAAATGGAAGTAGGTCTCAAACTCCTATACCATTGAAGATATTTTCCTTTAAATGATGAAGCCAAGAGTTTAACTTTTACATCATCTTTAGTAACAAAATGAACTAAGAAAATATTAACAATGTATTTGGTATGATCAATTATGGTAGTGTGGTTTTCACCACTGAAGAATGGAATATTTTTGAGAGATGATAATGGTATATCATGTTGGGCATTTAGAGCCAAAGGAATACCACCATTGAAGCTGAAAAATGGAAAATTTCTTTGATTTTCCATGAAAGGAATGGGTATTAAAATTTTAGAGGAAAGTAAGAAGGGCCTACTAGTAGGAGGACTAGAAAGAGTTTTATTGGGAGGTGATGGTGAGTTTTGAACTTCTTTTCCACTTCTCCTTGTCCTTGGTGATAGATGAAAGTAGTCAAAGAGATATGCTCTATACTTGATATTGTTCGAATCCTTCTCATAAGAAATACACACTTTTATCCATGAAACTTGTAGATAAAACTTTTAGAGTCACCAAACGTGTTTTTAAAAAGCCTCCAGAGGATGAAATTCACCAAGATAAAAACTAGAAATCAGTGAAAGGACAAGAAAATATTATATTATTCCCATCAGGTGTGTCAGAACTGTTATCACCCTTTACATTTTTCATAAAGAATATACTAACTCTTGTGAAAGATGGATTTCTCTCCAAGTGTGGGACCTTGCAAGTGAGACAAAGATATAGAGAAGTTTGGTTCCTTCTCTTATAACCCACTACAAATTAACCTACAACTCTAGAACTACAACTAAACTAAACCTAAGCTAAAATCTAGAGAGACCAAGGTGAGAAAAGTTACAAAATGAAGAAAGAGATGATTCACCAAAGTTTAGAGAGGGTTAAAATCTGTCTTGAAAGCTACAAGATAGTTTCACTTGAAGAGGTTTTTTTAAAAAAATAACTTTAAAGATCATAAAATGAATATAACTAATGTATAATGGAAGGGAAAACATCCATAAAAAAAACAAATAATTTGAAGGGAAAATAACCACAAACATTTTCATTAGAAAATTTTCACCATGATTACAGAGCTGAGGTTTAATATCACATACAAAAATTAGGTTATAGATGTATGGAAGAAAATAATGGTGAAAATTAAAATTCATAGCTTCCAAACAAACTAAAAAGGACTCGCCGTAATAATCTCAGCACGTATATTTTATACAAAAATGAGAGAAAAAGAGAGAACACGACATCCCTTGCCCAACCACTGACCAACAATCATTAATCCACTTGTAGAGTCAATGGAAACTAAGATGAAACATCTCTATATATTATTCAGCCTGTAGATGGAGGGGCATCACTACTCATAAATTTTTTGGTTGGAAGATGATTTGACAATTTTGCGTGTCCAAAACTGCCCTTTTTTCCCTAAACTCATGTTTTCATAATTGACCCCTGAAACATGATCAATACTAAAATTCTTGATCTAATAATGAAGGCACTAAGGAGATATTTCCAACAAGAATAATTACCTTGATTTAGTTGGTCACATCGAGAATTATGGGAAAAAACCCCATCCTGTTGTAATTCACATACTTCCCTATTTTCTCCTTTGGTTTGTGGATTCTTTTGAATATTTGAATGTTTTAAATTTTCATGGCTTTGTTAAGTGTATGGCAACATATTTTCTTGTTGGGATAAAACTCCACCAAATTCCACACATTTCTTATACCCATGGAGTCGTATATCCATCGTTGCATGGATTTAGAGATTGGGGAGTGAAAACCTTTTTTCTATGGAATTTGGAAAGTCCGTGTAACACTAAATATTTAATTAGTTCCATAGAACATTTCCATATTGTTTTTTGGTTTTAAACCTTATTCCCCAAAAAATTCACCAAAAACACATCCTCATGGATCGAGCCCAACTAAAATCTTGCATCATAACATGAGGGGAAAAAACCCATGTCTTAGTTTTTTTCATTTGGTAAACAGAGACCTATTTTCCACCAACTCCTTCATTTTTTACTTAGGACTTAACTCCTTTGGTCTACAGTTTAGGAGAACCCATGCGACACTTGGTTCCTTAAGTCTGTGAAACACTTAAATTGGTCTTATATGGATTTTTCCCAAATTGTTTTTACTAAGTCCCCAAATTAATCGTATTAATTCCAAAAGGACCTTGTAAGTTATTTTGGGATAATAGGTATGTGATTTAATTTGGTACAAAGACATTGTCTACAACTTGAAGAATTTGAATTATCCTTTTCTTATAGATAATAATGAAAAAGGTAGATTAAATTTGGTGTTCCAAAAATACATATTGAATGACTTTGGTTTAACTTGGAAGAATCTATAAGGGATCTTGTTAAGATTAATAACTAAAGATGAAGCCCCTAAGATGATTAATAAGTTTCATATAGGATTTTATTGCATCCATTATAGTACTAAAGTCTCTTCTCACAAGATTTTGAGGTTAGATTATTAGTGGCCATCTCTATTTAGTGAGGTTGTTCAATTTGAGAGGAGGTGTGAAGGTTATCAACATTTCTTAGGTAGAAAAAAGCTTCAGGATCCCTACCATTACAACCCATTTCAGTTCAGGATCCTTTTATATAATAGGGCTTGGATTTTATTGGAAAAATGATAGAGGCATCTATTATAAGGCACAAAAATATTTTTGTTTCTATAGACCACTTCACCAAGTAGGCTAAAGCAATCCCTACCAAGAAGGCTAATCACCAAGTGGTCATGGAATTCCTTTTTAATAACATCAATTGTAGGTTTGGTGTCCCATCCAAATTAGTTGTTGATAATGCCATAAGTTTCAAAGATAAACATCTTGTGGTAATGTGTAAATAATATGGGACAAACCTAACTTATGCCTCCAACTATAACCCCCAAACAAATGGGAAATTTGAATCAAACAACAAGGTACTTAAGAGGACCTTGGATATTAACAAGGGGAAATGGGGTGAGCAATTGAAATTTATAGTATGAGCTGATAGAATCACACCTAAAATTTTGATTGCAAAGAGACCATTAGAGATAGTCTATGGAACCCAAGTCATTATTCCTATTCATTTGAAGTTATTATTGTATCAATTCATGTAGTAACTTGAAGATGAAGAAGTAATCGATTCTTATGTAGCAAGGATCAACCAGATTGTTAAACTTGATGAGGTTAGGACAAAATTTAACTAACAACAAATAAATTTAAAGGAAAAGTTAAGAATATATTTGATAAGAAGGTCACTCTAAGAAGTTTCTGAATTAGGGACTCAGTGTAATTATGGGATGAAAATATTGAATATAAGGGCAAGCATGGAAAATTTGAAGCTATTTAGATGGGCATTTATTCCATAGATGTAAGAATTTTGAGAGAATGCATTTTTCTTAAGAGATTTGGATGGTGAAATACTTGAGTTTCCTTTCAATTGTGGGCATCTAAAAAACTTATTCGATTAGGTGTATCTAAAATCATTCCCTTTGTTTAGTGTATAAGTATTTCCTTTCTTGGTTTTCAGTTCCCTTGTTTGTTTTGTGATTTCTTTGTTCCTTTTTTTTCTTCTTGGTGGGTTTTTATAAAACATATGAGCTAAAATGACAAAAACCAAGTGTTTACCTATTTGACTCCTGTAGACATGTAAAATTTTGACATGCTCATTTAACAAATAACATACTTATTATACAATAATAATGAAATGAACGATCAATAGATTATTCACATCTGTGAAGATCTCAGATGACCATAAAACGCCACATTTGACAAGATGAAAGGAATTTTTGAGAATAACCTTACAAAAGGATTCTCTATCAAATGAACAACAATATCATATATTAGTATGGAACTCTCTAGAGTACAACAAGAATAGTCTTTTCTTACATAGGAAAGGAAAATCAATCTAAGAACTAGTTAAGGCCATACATCAAGCCATAAATCAAGGAAAGAACTAGTCATAAAAAAACTATTCAAGACCATAGATTTAGGAAAGAATTGGTCATCAAAGAGATAGTCAAGACCATATATTTAGGAAAAAACTAGTCATAACAACTAGATAACATCTTCCTAATATCTGAATAAGATAAAATAAATATCCACACATAAGTAGGTGAGGAAAAATAAAATAGAAGATAAATAATGTACCTAGGTGAAAATGAGATAAGGTAAATACCTAATCTAACACCCCCCTCAAGTGAAGCTAGGGGTCCAAAATAAAAGTGACATATCCATAGTATGATTCCTAACAACTAGGCCTGATGAGCTACCCATGTACACTAACTAGGAAAAAGGACACCAAAAGGTATCAAAAACTAGGAATAACAAATTAAAGAGAGAAAAACCCATTACAAGTAATCCCAAGAAGATCGGCTCAAAAAATCATATAATGTTGAAGAATTTTTGTGTAGAATGTGGTCTAAATCCACTACTTAATCACAAAACTCAAAAATAATTGATATTGGGATTCATCAGAATAGCTCCATACAAGGAGATTGTTAATGGAGTGATATCAAAAGTTCAAGAAACACCAAACATAATTCAATCAACTGCTAAAAATAGGTCTACCATGATGTAAGAACAATAACCAAGGAAATAAGGGAATGAAATAAGATCCAAAGAAATAGGAGTGCCATGATCCAAGAAAAAAAATGTTAATAAGGAAAGGACACAAAACCTGAAGAAGCGGGATCAACAACACACCCTTCCATACTATTGAATTAGAGGAGCGACGCTACAAATTTGTTTGAGTTGTCAAAAAAACTACTCTATTACTAATAAAAAGCACTGGGATTCACAAAAATGTCTCCCCCACTAGAGAGACTGTCAACATTCCAAAAAATGTCAAAAATACAGATACAAAATATCTCAACAAACAAGAGAGATATACAACACCTACTAAAGAAAAATGTTCAAAATAAGGATAATTATAATTTAGAAGGTATAGAAATTTGAGCAAGAGGATGAATGGTGGAGGAGTCATGCCTATAGATTCCTCTCAATGAATGCCTATGTCACTACCACAAGTGATCATAAATCCACCCTAAATCAACAGAAATGGATGAAGAAGATGTCTGCATATGATTTGATGTGAAATGCATAATGAGGTAATGAAAAAAACATCAAAATATGTGTCAGGTTGATCATGTATGAAAACTAAAATATCAGATTTCTTAGGTTTAATTGAAGGTGTAGACCTCATGTATAGCTCATGATCCTCAGAAAGAGTCGAGCGAACAAAAATAAGAGCTTTGCTAATGTGTGATCCTAATAAAGTACCTGATAAAAAACTAATGCCATGGAGAGAAATCCTCTTAACATTTAGAATAGGGGAAGTTATACCCTATGAATGTCTTCCAATACCGAGCTGTTAGTGAAACCCATATAATGGAGCATGCGAGAACAAATGTAGTGTTATGCTACTCAAAAGAGCCATGCATGTGAGAAAATTTAGGATACATAGAATGTGTTACTATAAGAGGTACATTTTTGGAAAAACATGCAATAACAAACCTAATAGGCTGAGGAGCATCAAGAGAAGGAGTAGACTCAGAACCTAAAATATCAAGATCAATGGGTGTAGGAGAAACAACTGTAAGTGGCCAAGGAGCAAAGATATGATATTCCACAATATGATGGCGATGTTTTATGATATCAAATTTTTACCGCAGGGAGTGTATGAGATCATCTTTGTCATGAATGAGTGCTTGTAGAAGATAATTTCGCTTCTTGAGTGATCTAGTTTCTTCCACAAATTTTACTAGGTCCTCCTGAATGGAAAAATTTTTAGAGAAGAACATCTTATTCTTATATTGTAAAGAAAATATTTCAGACCACAAATCCATTATAACAAATAAAGCAACAAGACATCTGGCTCAGCCAAAAATGCTTCCGTGTGTGAGTACAACACCCCTCAAATGTTGCCACTTTATAAAGTAATTCTTTTTACAAATTAAAAAGTCATACACTTTTACAAACAACGGAAGTCAATTTCGAGTTATCGTTCAAAAGTTATGATAATTTTAATTTTTTTTCACTAAGGTCCATTTAAATTCAAAAAAGCATTTTTAAAAAAATGTATTAAGAAAAATTGTTTCCTTAATTGAAAAAAATACCATTTCGGGAAAATTTCCATTTTCAAAAACCTTCCATTTAAATAAAATTTCCATTTAAAAAAAAAACCTTCCATTTATGGAAAATTTTCATTTTTGGAAAAAAATTCCATTTTTAGAAACCTACGCATCTGCCTCAAAATTTCCACTTTTGGAAAGTGCACGCACAGTCCCAATTTTTCATTTGCTAATTTGAAACTGCTTCATGTCAATAGAATCTGACAAAGACCCAAAATATTTTTTGTTGCTCCAGATAAAGCCCATAAATGGTTTAGCCTTACGATGACCACAGAGTGCAGATCACACCAACAACTTCTACACAAGTGTTAGAAGCTTCTCCTCATGTGCCACAAAATAATCCATTTTACCATATCCTTGCAACCTACATAAAAAACAACAACTACCCAAAGAAGAATTTAAAAGACCTAAAAAGGGTTTTCATGGAATCCTTCGACAACCTTCCTAGCTACATGGACGGATCCGTACGTGAAGCTATACTCTCAAATGGATCTGCAAAAATCAAAATTTAAAACTTCCTACCAATGCTAGTGGTCAAGCTTACAGTTGATTTATGGGTTTTGGAATCTTCCGGATCCAATGGTGCCCTTCATTTCACATAGAAATATAAGCTGCAGAAATATACCAAGTAATTCTATATATATATAGAAAATATTAAAATCCACGTTTGCAACTAACACTTAAAAATATATGTATACATCATCTACAACTATAATACCATGAAAGGAATAATTAGTAGTTTGTTCTAAGCCGTGAATATCTCAGATGATCATAATGCACCACATTTGACAAGCTAAAAGAAATAAGTTAGAATAACCTTACAAAAGGACTTGCACTTAAATGAACAACAATATCATATATTATTATAGAACTCTCTTGAGTAAAATGATAATGAGTCTTTCTTATATAGGCAAGGAAGATCAATATAAGAACTAGTCTAGACCATAGATTTAGGAAAGAATTTGTCATAAAAAAACTAGTCAAGACCATATATTTAGGAAAGAACTAGTCATAAAAACTAGATAATATTTTCCTAGTATGTAAATAAGATAAAAGAAATATCCATACATAAGTGGGTGAGGATAAATAAAATAGAAGGTAAATAAAGTACCTAGGTGAACATTAGCTAAGGTAAATACCCACTCTAATAGATAATTCCCCCCATCACCAACCATATAATAATTAATCGTGAGATTAATTTTTATTGTCTCTATATCATACCTCAATTATTTCAATTTACTCACCAAATAATCCCATCTCACCCTTAATTATATTAATTCATCATTATATCTTATTATACTATCATTAATCTCTATTATCTATTTTCTAGGAATTAAAAATTCCTATTTACCTACCACCTACTCTACACCTATCCTACACCTAGCTTCTCCACCAAATCACTTCACTAATCACATTTAATTTTACCTAATCCTAAATCTAGAGGATTCTATTTCTATAATCTTCTCTAATTTACCTTCTTCCATATTCAAAAATTCAAAACTCTTTCCCCCCATCCATTGAATTTTTAATTTAATGGAGGCTTCTTCTGATTTCTAGACTTTTGCAATTCTAGATCTTTCTCCATTCTCACCAGTTCTCCTCCACTGATCTACCATTTACATCAAAACATCTCAACCATCCATTCCTCCCACCTCTAACTATAAATAGGAGTACCACCCTCCATGAAAAGCATCTTAGAAAATTGCAAGTTTATGTTACCAAAATCTTAGTAAAATGATTTCATAACCATCAAGCATTTTGTCAAGTAGAATCATCATTCAACAAGGGGAGGTGCTGCCCAAGTGCATCCACATATACGAAGCAAATATAATCCAATATCTTGAGAACATAAAAAAATCAAAGGGAAATCTACTTTGGTAAGTGAAGGTATTGCATTTTATTCTCTTTCCATCTAGCTCAATCTGAGGTAGTGATAGAGAGTGTTAGATTAAAAGTTGATCTAGTTTGGTTTCTAGTTTTCATTTTACACTAGCATCTATTTTTCATCTACAATTTAGCGCCCACCATGGGGATTACCCCCAAAAATCTTAATTGTGTTTAATAATATTTAACATTTAAAACAAGCTTCTCAAATTTGAAAAAAAAATTGTTCTAGTTTACACCCTAAAAATTTAAATTTTCCTAAAAATTTCCATATTAGCACCTTTGTCCTATCATTCAGCACCTATGCAGAAGAAGTGGCACCTTTGACCTGAAACAACACTTTGGTATGGTATACTAACTTCTGTGGTTGCAGGTCTATAATTTGGCACCTTTGTGCCGTACTTTAGCACCTTTGTTTTTAACCTTGTTCTATGCAGAATTAGCACCTTTGTCTATCTTTTGGCGCATTTATAGCCTACTTTAGCACTTTTGTTTTCTGACTTTGTTTTTTTTAGGATTAGTACTTTTTTCTATATTTTGTTGCCTATGTTTAGAATTTAAAACTAATTTTTTTAACACTGTATGTTTCTATTTTAGTGCCTTTTTTGATATATTAACATCTTCGGTAATAGTTTATCACCTCTGTTACTGTTTTAGCACTTTTGTTTTGTAGTAGCACCTTTTTCGTACTTTGATGCCTTTGACCTGAAATAGCGCATTTGTTCTATCAATCAATGCATTTTTTGTAGTACAATTTTATGTTGATACTAATCAATATAATCACAATTTTTGGTGTCTTGGTGGTGTTTTTTCAAGGCTTAATATTTTTTTTTACTAAAATATTGTAGGGATTAGGGGAAAATCCACCCATTTTATTTTTTTCCTAACATTTTTGGTTGCAGGACCTTGATTAATTAAAAAATCTACTAACCATCCTTTTCTACAGCTCGAGTAATCAAATAAAATTGGGGTATAAACAAGAAAACTAACAATCCTTTGTTTTAAAGGACCTTTTTCTGAAGGCCCCATTATATAAAATTTATTATTAATCTTTATTATCATCTTTTGTTTTTCGTATTACATGTTGTTTCCTATTTTTATCCCAAATATGACACCGTGTATGCTCTTCTCTCATGTCCTAGGACAATCTTGAGGATCAAAAGTAGCTATTCTTCCTTCCCTTTTTTATTTTTAGGGGGTAACGTGACGTTGAAGTGACATCCATGCACTTTCCATAGTCCTAGGGGTCTCATGACCATGAGATTCATATCCATGCACATAGAAACACCCCCTATTTCGGTGGAGTATATGAATTCTTGGACAAGTGTCATTATTGGCTAAGCGTTTTCTTATTTTAAGAGAAGTGTGAAGTGAGGGGCTTCCACATCGCAAAACCCAGGCCTCAGAAAACATCCTTGCAACATAGACTCATGCTCCACATACAAAAATGTATGGCTAGGAGTCCCCCAATGAGCTTGTTATCCTAGACTAGGTATCCCATTTTTTTCATTTCTAACTATAGTGCATGGAGGTCAAAATTCCCAAGATTACTCGCTAACTGACTCCACTTTAGAACATAGGTGGAGAGCTAATTTTTTCACCACCTTTGGTGTGTGGTATTGAAAATGAGATATAGTTAGGCTGCAATCCCACTTGACTAGCTAGGATTGTTCTTGCATGTTTGTACTTGTTTGAGTGTTTTTGTCGAAACTAGTGGATAAACCTTACACCAATCCTTTTAAATAAACCATAAACATATCATCCATCCATTTTTACTATAACCCTTAACCTCAATTTTAAACACACAACATCCACCATATACTTTTGACCACATTTTATCCATCACATACCTACCATCATACACACCTTTCATGTCTTCCTAAAATCAAAATCCAAATAAGTAAAAATAAAAATTTCACCTAATCAATAAAATTCATAATAACAAAAAATTTGACCATGCACCGTTTATCCTTCATTCACCCTCTTTTACATCACCTTATTAATAAAATTCAAATAAATAATAAACATTTCCATGATATCAATAAAGTTTAAAAGCTACAAAAGGACATTCATAAACATCGCTTCCCATTTCACAAATAAAATTCAAACCATCTCCTACACATACCATCTTATCCATGTAACTCATCCCATACCACCTTACTCAATAAAAAAGATCACCCGTCTCATCTTCACAAAATCACCCATATCTTAATAGTTTAATGTTTCCTATTGGTATCCTCATACTTACATAGGACCAAGATATCCCAAAAACCTATCACATCACATATCTCTTTTAATCACAACACTCGATACATCAGGTCACATATTCACTCAAATCTACACACCCCATATATGATTTCCTATTTACATGACTAATCTAATCTTACTAATCGACACCTTGTGTATGGACAAAAAATCCTTCACTTATCTTATTCCTATAGACTCTTACATCAAGGAACATACAAAGCCCTCTGCTATCGAGAAAAATCCTTGTTCTTTCTCTATAATCTCTCCTCAAATTATTTCTTCCTATAAACAAGCTTCGATTATTGAGATTATACATCAGTTAAGTAAGAAATCTTAATTTTTTCTCATCTACGCATCTCTCATAAATTTAACACACCCTCATCTCATCTGTACATCTCAACACCACTAGGGTCTAATGGAACCTAGGATAATTTCTACTCAATCCTGATCAAGAAATGATGACGAAAATAGCCACCAAGAAATAGGACATGAGATATTTAATCAAAACTATTACGATGCTAATGTAGAAGAAAACTACACTCAAGGAGAAGATGAAGAAGCCATGGTCAACACAAATAGTGATGATGATTCAAGTACATATTCATAGGATGGATAAGATGAGAAATGCTTAACCAATTTGTTGATAAAAACAAAAATTATCTCTTACTCTAACTATATCATATGGGAGATAAAATTCCTCCTGATTACACTCACGACTAGCTTCATAGTCTCCTCTATGATGAAAGTGACTATATTGGACAACAACCACCATCCTCACATCATCGTAATCTAAATAAGTATTGCATTACATGTATGGATGGGATAACAGAGAGAATACCAATATCCAAATGTATCAAAAGAATCTGTGTTATCTCAATGTAACAAATGAGTAACACGATTTCTCAATTAGCCTCCCAACTTGGCCCACAACAATCACATGACCACATATCACAACATTCCCAAAAAAATAATTTCAATCCACCTCCCACTAATCCTAAAGAACTGACCTTAGATCAAGAAATAAAGTCTATGAAGAAAATTCTTTAAGGCTTGTAACTCAACAAATAGGGGCAACAATACAATTTTGAGTAACTTTGTCCTTATCCATTCATCTGGGATATCCTACAGGTACATTTTCCACCATAATTTGAACTACCTAAATTAAAAAAATAGAAGGGAAAATGTGATCCACTTGAGCATGTCAAGGATTATTATACGTTATGCTAAGAAGTAGCCTATGTCAACTCTTACCTATTAATACTCTTTTCTAGAAGTCTAGGCGGTCCTACACTTGAATGGTTCCTTCACCTACCTAAATGTTTTATCACTACATTCACTGAATTGACCAAAAAAATTGTCAAACACTTCTCCTATAATGTGGAACACAATGTCACAATGATTGACCTATTCAACACTAAAAAATTCAATGGTGAAAGCTTCTCAACCTTTCTACAATGACAGTGAGCCCTTTCCAACCATGCTTTTATGGCCTATCCCTGAAAAAAAATTGGTCACCATTTTTGTTGCCAATCTCCACCAAGAGTTAGCATTCCATCTGCAATTCCATTGTGTCAATACCTTTGATGATATCATAGATAAGGGAATGAAAATTGAAAAATTGAATATATCCAATACTTCCAAGCACTCAAAATACAAGGTTATCGAGAATCATATTTTCCTATCACTGAAACTATACCATTACAATCTCCATCTCCATCATGATCCACTACTTCCTACGTTTCACCTGATAGTCTTCCATACACATCGCACAACGCCTCATTATCATCCAATCCTCTCTTTCACACTCAAACCATATCCCATCCTCTTCTTCCTACTCTGCTGATGAATTTTAAATCCACAAGGTGTAGGGAATATTAAAATTTTAGCATAAAATAGTTGCTATTATCATCTAAACAGTGTAGCAGGCCTGACATGTGTCAAAATCAAAGTAAAAAGAATTCATTGGGTTATTCCACTTTTATCCATTTTGTGAACTTTTATGAGGAGTAACTCGAGCCATCTAACACCACATGGCTCATCGATGAATCTATACCATCCTTCTTCTCAAACAACAAATATCCGATCCCTAAGTGGATGATGTCTCACATGGGTTATTCTAGACAAGTACTAGGTCACAATGAACAAGGAATTCTAGAACCTCTCACTATCATCCCTAACCTTGATGGCCATGGAATAGGGTATCAACCACCTAGTGAGGGTATCCACGATGGCCATATTGACACTACCAACACAACTAAGGATGCCATATACACGATCAAAATAAGTTTTGTCTATATCCAATACAAAGACCTCACCACCACCTATATCTTCCATGACACCGCCATCTTATCTATTAATGTTGTTCTCACTTACCCTCAAATTATCGAGTGGGACCAACAATATGAGAATATATCTCTTGATTCATTCCAAAATTAAGAGCAAATTCTTGATTTCATGGGAACTTGAGATAATATACCTGTTGGAAATCATAATAAAGGTTTCCAAGTATGTTTAAAGACTAACACCTACTTTGGCGAACAAGATTATACCCTCTCAATTTAATACCGATATAATATATCTAATCATAACTCCTATTTTTACCTAGAAGAGTATAATCCCATTGCAAAACTCTTCCAATATCCTCAAATACCGAACAAGATACAATTATAGATCTACTTATTTTGGCTCCTGAAATGCTACAGGATGGCTCAAGGTCATTAGTTGAGGAAACTATTGACATTAACATTGGCACCAAATTATGTAGGGGCATCATTCAATGAAGCATAAAATTTTTGAATTCTACCTCCTTGCCATGGTTATAATGTATTAAGGTGTCTATGATGTCATAATGAGGCAAAGGAGTCACTAGTTTAAAATTGCAAATTTCCCTCAAATTCTAGATTTTAACTTTTAAATCCATTTAGGTGAGACTCAAGGGTAAGTTGTGGAAGTGTCTTAATGATTTAAATTATGGAGGAACTATTCATGTAAATAAGTAGTCATTAAATTCATTTTCTGGGTACTAAATGATAAATTTCTATAAAATTATTTCTAAATGTAGTTGGGAATGTAAAGAGCCATCATGAGTTCAAGAAAGGTAGTTATGAAAACAAAAAGGTTATATATCAAGAAGGAATTCGAATTTAGAGTTAGTTAGAAAAAATGAGAGTGGGAGAAACCCTATGGGAAATGTGTGAAGAAGATATCCATTGATTCAGAGGATGGAGGAACAAGGAAGGGACTACATTTTGTAATACAAACTGATATGTAAATAGTAATCTATATTTTTCTTAGTAAGGATTGTGTTTGCTACTTGAGTTTTTGCATTTTTATTTTGAATAGAATCATTGGTGAAGTTGATTACACTCCTTGAAGTATATAAATAGTATTCTCAATTTTTATGAAGGAGTTAATAGGAATATAACTTGGGAATGCTCTGTTTGACATGAACACTGACATATGATCAGTTTTTTGAGAATAAAAACAGTAAGAATCCTTTATGTATAATAAATTATTGGTGTGATAGACTCATGAAGAAATTTAGAAATGGTGTTAGGGATTAATGAGAAATGGATCTATCTGATACTTTGCATGCATAAATGAAACCCTCAATACTATGAAAAGATTAAGACTGTTACTATGCGTAAGATATGACTGTATAAGGTAACACACAATTATCAAGGAAGATTCTCATAGAACTTGAGTATGTATGTATGTATGTATGTTATGATCTTGATGGTGTCTCCATGAATTGAGTTAGTTATGGCTATTAGGGGCTTGGAAATACAAACAACCTATGAATTTTGCAAGAAAATTGTGTGAATGCCTTTAGTAACAGTAAATGCAAAATTTTGGTGCTTAATTTGGTCTCACCCTGTTTTTCCTTGAAATTATTTAGTTTTCGAGCTCTGGCATCTTTTCTATCTCCCCATATTGATGCATGAAAACTATATCCTCCATTTGGTTGCCATGACTAGTCCCTTCATTTGGTCGAGGATCACTTTAAATATAGATCTTTCTTTTTTGTTCCTCTGTCCATGATAAATATCTATAATTGGGTTTTTTTCCCTTCCTTCCATTTTCCATAGTCACATTTTTTTTCCCTGTCATTTTTGTCCCAGTTATCTGTGGAAACGTGATTGGATGCAGCTCGAAAGATCATATTTGGGCCTTATATCATTTCCAAATTCTCTGTCCTTAAAGAAGGATTAATTTCCAGGTGTAAATGGTAATTTTCCTACATTTTACGATTTTATGGGTGTATTTTTCCTAGTCAAATTTAAATCTCAACATCTGAGGAAATGTGGCCCTTTCCAATTAGATATGGCTCGGTGGGGCACTTAAAAAACTCTAAAGCCCAATTCAACTCAAAGCTTGTCCACATGGAGGGTCAGAACTCATCTAAAATTTCACCTTTTGGTTTGACCTTGGAGTTGTGCCGGGGAGACACATGGATACTTCTGCTGCCTTGCCCAATATTAGACATTTTTTTCATATGGCTAGTGCAACTTTGGCAGACCATGGAAAATTGTTAAGGTCAATATTTTGAAGTTGGAATTGCTCAGGCACTTGCAAAAATGGGAATTACCATAGAAGATGGATGCGTGGGTATAATTACAGAGGAAAGCCAGGGAAAAGGATGAAATGATGAAGGTTACAGGTGTAAAAGATGAAAAATGTGTTGCCTCAAGAGAGAAAAGGATTACCTATCAGATCCATCTATACAAAGCCTCTAGAGAATGATTAAAATTAAGATTTATTGCATGACAGAATCAAAATGATTAGAAGGAATACCAATACATTGTGGCATGTCATCCTAGTCATTAGTAGAGGGTCTGAAAATGTGATGAGTCCATGATTTGTCCAACTGACAACTTTTTGTTGTAAATCTATTAAACCTCACTTTCTGAGGCAAATAGGTAACAATAAAAGGTCCCTCGAATATTCTTTTTTCTTGGGAGGAAATTTGGGATGAGTGAGTGAGTGAAATGTAAAAATGCAATGAGAATACTCTTGTAAAAGTTCAGGGGGTTAATCCTTAAGAGAAAATTTGAGAGAGCTCGTCTTCCTAAGAGACCAATCCAAGATACCTAGTTACTTTCTTCTGTGTTATATTTTCTATCACGTCAAGTTGGTTGTGAGTGTACATTCATCGAAAATCTTTGAGACTGTTCTAAGAAAATTTCCCTTGCTGATGGATTTAATCAATTTTGAGTTAATCTGTGTCAATTTTGGAGCAATTTGTGTCTTCTTTATTTCAGAATGTCTATAAGTACTTTTTCTTTTTCCTATTGCAATCTTGTGTTAAAGTCCCTCTGAATCACACAAGATCTCGTCCCTGTGACAGTTTAATGGCATTTGTAATTTCATTTCAAGAAGAACCTTCATCTTGTGATGAGATAAACAATTTAAAATAACTTCACTATCATTTGTTTATAATGATTTTTTCTAAGCCTTCGAGTGTATCTTAGGCATGAGGAACTAGGGGTCTTTGATGTTTTATTGAGTCTTTACCTTGAGCCTTCATGTTAGATTCTCAAAGATTGTGTGAAAACGTGATGATTTGGGCCTCCATTGATGCACACCTTCTGGTTGAAGGAATATTTTAGCTATTCCAAAGCTTTATGTCATTTAGCTTTCCAATTTGTTATGAAGTATCTCAAACATCTAGTATAATCAATTTTATCCTACTTAATCTCCCACCAAAATTATTCAAAAACCGTGAATCCATCTTTAACCACCCCTGTTTGCCATGTATATGAACAAAGTAACACAATCTATTTACTAAAATATGCAGAACAATCAGGAATCCATAATGTCTTTAGTAACCATAGCCTTGTTTTGAAATCATCTCCATCTTTTAGAAGTGACAACTCTTGAGAGTTAAATTATGGAGTATTGATCATACTTTCCCAAGGTTTTCTTCATAAAATTTGTGCAAAAGAAGGATATCTCCATCTCTTTCATCAAACAGAGGTTACACTATGGGTCCTCTCACCCTGGTTGAAGAGGCACAACCTAAAGTAGTGAGGATAGGTCAAATCCTCTTGAAGGTGTTATCCATCTCTCCACAAATTTGAGTGACAAAGGGCTAGTTAGATCTCATCCCCAGCTAAAAAATGAAAAACATTATAATCTATCTATCTCTAAGATCCTTGTAGAATCTATGATTCTGCTCAACTTGAAAAGGAGAACAAATTTGGATTCAAACACTAGTGGTGCTATTGTCAGGGATAATTTGTTGAGTTTTTGCCAGTTCATATCCATTTGGCCCATCAACAACACCTAGTGGCACCATTACAAGGGATAATTTGTTGATTTGTTTCCAATTCATATCCATTTGGATCATCAACAACACCTAGTGGCACCATTGCTGGGGATAATTTTTTGATTTTTTTCCAGTTTATATCCATTTGGCCTATCAACAACACTCGTGGCGTCATTGCTAGGGACATGAAGTTGTGTGCAAATTTTGAACACCATCAGCAACACATATGGACCCTGGTAATGTTTCTTACATGATCTAAGTGTAAATATATTGTTGAAACATCATTATCTATTCAGATCTGTAAGAATTGTTCAAAGTTGTAAGTTTTGAGTGCAATATTTCTAGCTTATACAGTTATTGCACTAAATTTTGTATCATCATTGAAAAATTTGGGTAGAAGAAGAGAAGATCTTGTAAGATTTGCATGAATTTGGTATTGATAGACATTTGATAGATCTTTCATAGTGCATTTGCACAAACTAAGGTGAAAATCCTTAGTGGTGACTCCATGCTATTAAAATTCTTAATAAATACCAGTGTCTTAACATATAACAAGTAAGATTTTTCATTAATCTTTGTAAAGCTAGAAGGAAGAAGATCTGTCTTTGCCAGGGACCCTAGTAGAAGGTTGTTTCAAGAGTTGGGAAAGTATAATTCATAAGTAATAAGAATTTAGAAGGTTGTTGGAGATAAAACATCAAGAAAAGAGATCTCCATTGGTGAAACTGATCATCTTGTGATTGAAGATTGCAATACTTACTCAAGTGCTTTTGAATCAGGTAGTCTCTTTGTTGAATTAAATTCTCCATCTGAAGAGGAGCCTTCATTTGTATTTTAAAATTTTTCTTCTCAATCTACCCCTGTATTTTCCAAATACGATAGAGTTTTCCAAGAAACAGAGCCTTTAGAGGGCATTCATTCTAATAATTTCATCCCTAAACCACACAGACCTCTCACTCCTCATCAGTTTGCATCTCCTCTAAGGTCACCTCCTCAAAATAATATGGTTTAGTTTCCACCCAGACCTTCATTTATTGTTAATAATTTTGGTCCCATCAATTTTAGAGGTATGGCTGGCTATCCAAATGATGTGCCACAAGATGTAAGAAATAAATTACCTCAGTTTCAAGGAAATAATGCAATCACTAGTGATCAGCACTTGAAGCTCTTTTTCAATATGATGGAGGACTTTGAAATAGAATTTGAGGATGTGTACATTAAATTGTTTATCCATACTCTAGAAGAAGATGCAAGGGACTAGTACAAATCTTTGCCAGATAATTATTTTGATTCTTGAATAGAGATGAAGAATGCCTTTAGATTTCAGTATGGAGATAAAAAAAACCCTAGGTTTCTTTTTTCAGAATTTGAAAATATAAAAAAGAATCCTAATGAATCAGTGCATGATTTCAATACATGATTTAACAAAACATTGAGGAGATTTCCTATTAATTTTAGGCCATGTGATGAATCATGTCTGATAAAGTATTTAGATGCATTTGATAAGAAATATTCTTAATATTTAAGGGATAATAACCCTAGAACTTTGAGGCAGACCTTTACCATGGCTTTGTAAATTGAGAACAACATTAAAGCAATTGGAAAACCTCCTAAGAGGGAGGGTGTTAAATTGATCAACCCAGAGAAGCCTCAATCAAGTAAGGCTATGGATCTTGAGGAAGTTGTAAATACTTTGGCTAGAGGTGTCAAAGAAATCTCTTACAAGCTAGGTAGGGTAGAGAAAGGAATTAGACAAGGTTCTCAAGGTCAACATATGAAACAAGGACAACGCATATTTGCAAATCATCCTAGAAATGATCAGAGATCTGATGACAGAGGTAAAGGAGACATGGGAGTTAGACAACCCCAAGCTAGGGAAAATAGAGTAGTGCCTGATCCTCTAAATTCCATAGTTGTTGTTGTTGAAGAGACAAATGAAATTGATTGGTGTGACAAATTTTTCTTACCCCACCCGCAATGTGAAGAAGATTAGTAAGTTGAAGAAGTTAATGATGATGATGCATGCATGGTGGATTGATCTACAAGCTCACAACAAGGAGAAACTTCAACTGAAGTAATTAGTGCAAGAAATGCTGCAATTTTTTGGGATTTCATTCTCTAAGTGCCTCTTCTTCCTCCCTCTCATACTTTAGAAATAGATATGGTACAAGCTTTTGAACTTCCTAATAATGATTTTGAGTAAGAGCTCTAATTATTAAGAAGTATGATAGAGGAATCCGATCAAAAGAGGATAGATGTTAATGAATGTTGTTGTTGCCTAAGAAAAATAGTATAACACAAGAAGTAAAGGTGTTAAAGGGGTAGGGCCTTAAGCCAAATCAAAAACCCCAGTTCTCACCAATGTTTGAAAAGAAACTCCAAAGAAAGATGCATCTCGCAAAGGCCTTATTGTCTCAAGTAGAATTGGTGTTCCCACCCATGCCCAAAATGTTAAAAATATTGTGCCATTCGATGATTTTGTCAATATTTCTCCAAATGCTTCTTTACCCAGAATACATTCCTTATGACATTGCCTAAGTCTTGAGTCAAATCAAGATTTTTGTCCCAATTTTTGAACTACTTAGGATTCCTGAGCACAAGAAGAGGGATTTTGAGTATTTGGGATTAGAAGAAGATAGGAGTACCCAAGACAGAAATATAAATAATGTAAACACTCATCCTCCAACCATTGCAGACCTAGAAAAACCACGAGCATTAGAGGAGATGGGTGAACCACCTGAAGTTTACATGGGAACATCTTTGGTTGAGTCTCAATTAAATGTTGATCCATTTTTTACAACGCTGATTATTAATGAAAAACTACTGCACAATTGTATTTGTGATTACAGAGCATCATGCAATGTTATGCCTCTAGAGGTCATGAATAAATTTAACATTAAAGTGACAACAACTATGGCAAGTGTACTGCAATGGATTCTAGAGAGGTGCTAGTTGTAGGATGTGTAAAAGGTTTAGTGGTACAACTTACAACTTATCTGGGTAAGAACTTGAAACTTGATGTTGTTATTTTTGATTGCCCTACCAAATGGGGCATGTTGTTATCAAGAAAGTGGGCTGCAAGTTTTGGTGGAAGTGTTTAGATGGATATGTATTTTCCCACCATTCCAATTGAAGGAAGCCTTATAAATTTGTATAGAGAGATGAAAATGTTGCACCTCATTAAAGATACCAATAATGCTTCTTATGAAGTGTTGTATGCTGATGCAGATGATGATAACTTTGTTGGATTTTTTGATGGAAAATAGCACAAGATTGATCAATGTAAATGTATTGAACATGTAGGTTTTCCTTGGACATTGTTATTCAATGGAGCTTGTTCCAAGTTTGGAAATGGTGTTGGTATTGTTCTGATTTCTCTAGGCCAGGAAGAGTTTGTTTTTTTCTTTCAAACTCAACTTTGAATGCACTAAAAACATTGCTAAATATGAAGCATTGTTATTGGGTTTGAGAATTACATGGAAATATGGTGTAAAGGATATCATTTTCAAAGGATATTCAGAACTGATTATTAAGTAGATTAGAAAACTGTGTGCTACTAAAAATTAGAGAATGAAACAATACAATCATGTCGTCTGAGATTTGATTGAAATGTTTGAATCATTTAATATTATGCACCATGATAGAAATTTTAATGCTATTACAGACATGTTATCAGTGCAAGGATCCATATTTGGAAATTGTAAAGTATCTCCATTTTGTAATTATGATGTTAAAATACTAACAAGGCCATCTGTCCCTGACAACGTTAAAAATTGGAAAGTGTTCGATGATGATGCCTAGGTGAAATGGTTTCTATATAACCAAGGTGAGTCTACTGACCAAAATATAGATTGGGAACCAATGGTGTGTGGCACTGAAGGAAAGGAAACTTTATTTAGCAAAGACATCATCTAACTAAAGACAACATGATTCCCAGAGGTTTGGTGGCACTTGAATCAAATTTTGATAATGTTGATTGCATTATTAACAAAAGTATGTCAGTTTCAAGAGATGTGGAAGAGCACGACCTAGGCACAAAGGAAAAACCATGTAAAATATGGTTAAGAAACAATCTAAGCAAGGAAGAGAAGCAGTCCTATGTTCAATTGTTGAAGAAATATCAAGATTACCTAGTTTGGTCTTACTCTGAGTTGAAGGCATATAGGAAAGATTTGTTCCAACATGAAATTCCTCTTGAATCTAATGCCAAGCCTTTTAGGAAAAAAAAATGCCGATCAATCCTCTCCTTTATTTGAAGATGTAAGAAGAATTGAATAAGTTGAGGGATGGAGGGATCATTCAGCCCACAAGGTACTCATCTTGGGTTGCAAATTTAGTACATGTTAGAAAAAAGAATGGTGATATAAGGTTGTGCGTAGACTTTAGGAACTTGAATAAAGCATCATTGAAAGATAATTACCCTCTACCAAACATGGAGACTATGTTATAATTGGTAATTGGTTCTGAATGTTTATTCACTTTGGATGGTTTCTCTGGCTATAATCAAGTTGTTGTGAAGGAGTAAGAAAGAATAAAGACTTCCTTTACCACACCTTAGGGAACTTATCTCTATGTCACGATGCCTTTTGGCTTAATGAATTCTAGAGAAACTTTCCAAAGAGCAATGGATGTAGCATTTGCTGGTTATATTAATGATTTCATTGTTGTTTATCAAGATGATGTAACTGTGTTTTCTAGAAAAAGAAATCATCACTTGCAACACTTGGATAGAATGTTGTTAAATTGTAGAGAGTATGACATATCATTAAATCCCAAGAAGTTCCATTTTAAAGTGCAAAAGGCAAAGCTACTTGGTCACATTATATCAAAGGAAGGGGTCATGATTGATCCTGAGAGAGTGGAAGCCATCAACAACGTTCCAATTCTAAGAACTAAGAAGGGAGTTTAATCCTTCTTAGGACAAATAAACTTTATCAGAAGAGTTGTGTCTAACTTTGCTGAGCTGACCATCCCCATTACTAGCATGCTTAAGAAGGACCAAGTTATTAAATGGGAAGAAGCTTCCATTCAATATATCAATGGAATCAAAGAAGTATTAAAGCATGCCCCTATTTTGGAAGCTCTAGATTACAAAAATACTTTTCAAATTTTTTCTTTTTCTTTAGAAAACACCATTGCATCTATTTTGTTGCACAAGGATGATGAAGGGGCTGAGAGACCAATTTCCTTTTTTAGTAAGGCATTGTAAGGAGCCAAGTTGAAGTACACCATCATGGAGAAGAAAGCATTTGTCTTGGTTAAAGCAACAAAGATTTTCATACCTTACATCTTGAGCTCTAAAGTTGTTGCTTATGTTCCCCACACCATGGTGAAAGATATCTTATCATAAATGGAGGTCTCAAGTAAAAGATATAGATGGGTAAAATAGTAACAGGAATATGACATGGATATCCAAACCACAAAATTGGTAAGAGGTTTAGGCCTAGCTAACCTTATGGTTGAGAGAAACTTTCAGAATATTGAGGTGAATGAAGTAGAAGGAGAAAGGGTGGATGTCCTTGAAAAGTTGGTAAGATCTAAATGGTACAAAGATATAATATTTTATCTTAGAAATCTATGCTTCCATGAACATTTAAGTAAAAAATAGAAAAGAGATCTTAAGTTAGCCTCTCAAAAATATATCATTACTGATTTTGGGTTAGCTTGGAAGAACCCAAAGGGAGTGATCTTAAGATGCATTGCTAAGGATGAAGCCCCAAAGGTAATTTTTGATCTCCATGGAGGATTTTGCGGGGTACATTTTGCTGGAAGAGTTACAACACATAAAATCTTGAGCTCTGGTCATTGATGGCAAAATCTCTTCAAATATACAACTCTATTGGTTAGGAAATGTGAAAGTTACTAACATTTTTCTGGAAGAATGAAAGCTTTAGGATCCCTTCCTTTATAGCCTATGTCATTTGAAGCCCCATTTAGACAATGGGGAATGAATTTAATTGGGGAAATTTCTTATCCTTCAAGTGCTGGTCATAAATGGATTCTTGTAGCCACTGATTATTTCACTAAGTGGGTGGAAGCAATCCTCACCAAGAAAGCAACACACTAAATTATCATTGAGTTCATGCTGAATCAAATCATATGTAGATTTGGAGTGCCAGTTAAGATTGTTGTTGATAATTCCATGAGTTTCAGAGCCAAAACTTTGGTTTCAATGTGCAAAGAGTATGGAATCAGTTTGACATATACTTCTAACTATAATCCCCAAGGGAATGGACAAGGTGATTCCAGCAATAAAAACTTGTTGAAGATCATTGGAAGAATCTTGGAGCTAAACAAGAAGAAGTGGGGTGAGAAACTGAAGTTTGTTTTTTGGGCTGATAGAATCACTTTCAAAAGAGCTACTGGTAAGAGTGCATTTGATTTGGTATATGTAACTCAAGCTTTGTTGCCCCTTCATTTGCAATTGTCTTCATTTCAGTTTGTTCAACAAATTGAAGATTAGGAAGCTAGTCCATATGATGCTTGAATCAATAAAATTATCGAGTTAGATGAAGAAAGAAGGGCATCCCATCAGAGGCATGTGAAGTTCAGAGAAAAGTTGAAGAAGTTATTTGACAAGAAGGTGACTTTAAGAGCTTTCAGCATTGGGAATCTTGTGCTATTATGGGATAGAAGGCATGAAGATAAGGGAAAGCATGGTGAATTTGATGCATTGTGGATGGTACCTTATTCAACTGACATTCAAATTAGTTAAAATACATTCTTCCTAAAAGACTTAGATGGGGAACTACTTGAATTTCCTGTTAATGACAGGAATTTGAAACATTTCTTTGATTGATTTCTCAGAATCAAGGTATACTCCATTGTATAGTGTATACTTCTTTTTTTTCATTCTGCTTTTGTTTTTTTTTGTTCTGGTCCTTGGTGACTTGGTTATGTTGGTTTCTCGGTTTGTTTTTTGGAGGATGGTTATGGTTTCTCTTCTTTGCAAGCTTATTCTTTGACTCCATTACCCAATGGTTTGTTTTTGGCACTTGGTCTACTGTTTGTTCTTATAGCACTCATAGGGAGTGCCCATCCTCGATTTGGAGCTGATGTTGGTGTTCAATTTGGTCTCACCCCATTTTTCCTTGAAATTCTTTAGTTTGCGGGCTTTTTCATCTTTTCTATCTCCCCGTATTGATGCATGAAAACTCTATCCTCAATTTGGTTTCCATGACCAGTCCCTTCCTTTGGTAAAGGATCACATTAAAACCATATTTTTATTTTCCTTTCCTCTGTTCATGAGAAAGATTTGTAACTTGGGCGTAAAATCAGGTTTTTTCCCTTCCTTCCATTTTCCACAGTCACATTTTATTTTCCCTATTATTTTTGTCCCAATTATCTATGGAAACATGATTAGATGCAACTTAGAAGATCATGTTTGGGCCTTATATCATTTCCAAATTCTTTTTCTTTGAAGAAGGATTCATTTCTGGGTGTAAATGGTGATTTTCCTGCATTTTATGGTTTTATGGGTGTATTTTCCCCATTCAAATTTATATCTCAGCATCTAAGGAAATGTGGCCCTTTCTGGTTAGATGTGGCTCAACGGGGTACTTTAAAAACTCTAAGGCCCAATTCAACTCAAATATTGTCCACGTGGAGGGCCGACACTCATCTAAAATTTCTCCTTTTGGTTTGACCATAGAGTTGCTCTGGGGAGACACGTGGAGGTTTCCACTACCTTTCCCAGAATTAGACAATTTTTTCATGCGGCCGGTGTAGCTTTGGTAGACCATGGAAACGTGGAGGATTCTACCAGCTCCGCTCTATACTTAAACTTTTCAAAGCAGTTTTCTAAGATCTGGGACATGTGGAGGGAATGCATCTGTTTGGAGACCGACCCCTAAATTTTATTTTCAAGAAGCGCTAGGAGGATATTTGGAGGCTTCCGCTCACTCTTCCCTTGCTTGGAATTTTCAATGGCCAAAGAAAACTGTCTCGGACCCTAGACACATGGTTCCTTCCACAGGTCCTTCAACTTTTTCAAACAAATCTGTCAGATTGAGACACGTGGAGGGTTCCGTTAGCTCCTTTTTATACTAAAATTTTTCAAAGGCCAAAAGGCATTTTTCTTGGTCCCAAGGCACATAGAAGGCCCACACTTGTTTGGAAACTTTCCCATGTACTTCTCCTTTGTAGTGTTGTTGGTCATCAAATAGGACTTTACAAAGAGCAACAATCAGGGGACAAAAAGTCCCTCCTCTTTAATGGGAGAGGTTCCCTTATTCATAAACGAACCTATTTACAAATATACAAAACATGATTTTCTGGTCAAACTTGGATACAACGAAAGTTTTTTCTATAAAGATCATCAATTACCAAAGGACTGAGGAATGAGAGTACAAAAATGAGCAGAAAGGAAAACACTTAGAATTATAGTTAACAGAGTAATTCTTTATGTATGCGAAGCTACGATGAATTGAAACAAGATCATTTGCATCATATGAATAAGATGAAATTTAAAGACACAAAGTTCTGTAAATAACATCTTCCAGAACACAAAGTTTCTTAACATAACACAGACAAATGATATTCACGAAATTAAATGAAAAGCTAGGAGATAACAGAGATCAGATAGACAAAGAATGGAAAGCCCTTCTATATTGATTTCTTTATAACTTATTTACACTTTCAGAAAATATGCCAAGTTCTTCCTCCTTTCAAAATGGTGTAGAGAGGCCATTATAGAGCTTAAAAATCAGTTACTCTTCGTAACCACTTCTTTTAACTAAAGATTAGTTAAGGATTGCCAATCGCAATACCTCAACTTATTACAAATAATACGGAAAAAGAATGGGAAAAAGAGAGAAGAATAAGGAGGAGAAGACAGGTGGTTAGTTACTGGGAGGGACCCACTGACTTCAAAATCCACTGCCTGAATCTCTTTAATGCCTCAGCTATATCTCTGCCACGAGGGACTGACGTGTTGGCTGTAGACTGAGTCCAAAATCTGAGGCACTTCTCCATCTATTTATCAAACTCGACATGAGTATGATAATCTTTATTTGCTTCTTCAATGGCAGATTGAAGAGAGTAGATCTCCTTCATTTTCTCTTTGGAGACGGAGCTTTCCTTGAATAGATTATCTTTGACAAAAGCTCTGAATTGAGCTTTGATTTCTTGCAAGGAAAGGGGAACACCAGAAGTTTCATCCTGAAGATGACAATGTATATCTTTGAAAGTAGAGACAACCAGTGTCTTGAAAGCTTCACCCTTCTACCAGCTATTCTTCAGTTCTCCCAAAGCCTCCTCCAAGACTTTGATCTTCCACTCCACGCTGTAAACCTAGGATTTTGATAGATTATCCTTTGCATCATCGAAAACCTTACTCTCTAATAAAATGTTCTCATCTATCTGTCCCATGAGGAGAAGGTCTACTATGCAACTGCTCCAGAGTTTGAGCTCTTTATCTATGACCCTGATAGTGGAGGAGAGCTTCTGTTGTAAACTTTTCACCTTCCCGTGAAGTTTGAAAGCTTCATCAATGAAGTTCAACCTTGCAACAAGCATATCATCCACCCTGGCCTCCATATCTCTGCCATAGATGAAATACTTGTGCATGTCTTTGATACTCTGTACTTCATCTTGGTTCAAAATTACAGGTGGTGGAAGAGTAGTTAATGGGGTAGGGTCCAAAACTTTATCCTTAGACAAAAGAGATTTGATGAAACTCGTGAGAAAAGTTCAATAGTTTGCTGCCCTTTCTCTACCCTCCCAATGACTCTTGTGACTGTTTCCTGGAGGGTCCTGCAGGTACGTAGGAATCCTTGAAGTTCTAGATCAGCTGCCTCTGGTTTATCTACTGCTAGGCTTTGCAATCTCCAAATTGCTTGACCCTGAGCATCGGACACTATCTGGAAGTAATTCCTTTGTAGTGGCACGAGGAGTAGTGCCTAACAAGGCTGCCACAGCACATTTGGTCCTGAGCTCTGAGAGGAAGATTTCCTCTTCCTACTATCAACAAGAGGTTGCACCCATGCAAAAGAGGAAGAAGAAGTATAGGAGGGGCAAAGGACCAAGAGGATCTCATGGCGCCCAAAGTCTAATGCTGTTGTCTCAAGTTGCAGTGGGGCGCTTATAACAACAGTAGAGGAATCAATAGCACTTGGAAGTTCAGTGCTCACCTCTTTGTCCTTATCAGTTGGATCTTCAGGAGCATTTGTAGGAGTTGGACTCACCAATAATGTTCTCCGGTCCCATAGACAACTCTGCCTGTGGAGATCCACAGGCTCCTTCTTAACCTCTAGTTTCTTTTCATTACTTGGGTGGATGAAGAAGGAGGAGAAAATCAGGTCCTTTGTTGATGAGGTAGGAGGGGTTTGCATTGGTGTATCTGACCTTGGAATCGATGCTTCCCTCCTTGGTGATGAAACATCCTTGAAGGATGATTCTCCCGAGTTCCAGCTCTCGAACCTTCTTATCAAACCAACTTTTTTGACTAAGACTGCAAAGATCATCTTTCTCCTTTTGTTCCAATCCAAGTTAAATGCTTAACCACATTGTCATACTCATATGAGTATAGATCAGACTATCCTGAGGCAAATTGATACAAACCGAGTTCTTGGTCAATTACAAGAGAACCTACCATAATGCCTTCTTCTGGCCTCAAAATCATCGGCACAGTCAGCCCAATAAGGTCCCTCGAATATGATCTTCTTTGAAATTCTTCAAGTTGAAGCAAGTTCTTGGCTTGAAAAAATAAACAGTGATGGGAATCAGGGCTCTTTCTATATTCTATGCGTCCAGGGCTGTTTTACAAGTATAATTTCCCAAATAGATGGGAAAGTGCAAACCAGTAATCTTCTTGTGCAGGTTCTGTGTAATTTGTCTAGCTTCCTACACTTCTATCAAAGCCATCTTATCACTGAGAACATGGGAAGCCTCAGAGGAGTGCCCTCATAGCCAACAAGCCTGATATAGGAGAATTTTCTGAATTGGATAAAATAGGGTAGTGCGATATCAGGGGTAGAATTGTGAGGATCCTGACTAGATACAAGCATCATTTACCCTTCTGAAAAAGGATGAAATGATGAAGGCATATACAAGATCATCCTTGTGGGCATCAAAATAAGAAAAACAAAACCATTGCCTAGATGCCGAGAGTATACATCAGGTACGAAGTCATGTAGAAATTCTTCAGCTATACATTGGACAGCTACTCTGCCAAGTTCATGCCAATGATTTCAGTTGATATTTTGAGTTCCCTCAGTTGATACTAGAAATGGAGCTCTATAACCCGAGCCAGAATGATTATGAAATCCGATAACTCTTCATTGAAATCTTTCAGAAGAGAGTCTTGATAGACGAGACGCTCCCTTCTTGTTCTTGAGCCAGGACAGCCTTGTATTTATCGTTGTCTTGGTTGAACAAGCCTGTGCATTGATTTTGGGACTATGGCATTATCCATCTCTGGAAAGTGCGGTGCTAAAGCGTCCAGTTTGGCGATGAGCATCCCTACGTTGGTCAATTCGCTTGAATCGAGGGTTGAAATGAGCTCCGCATGAAAGCCCTGTGTCTGCACATTGCAAGATTGGGAAACCTCCAGCAAAATCCAATCCGCTGATCGTGAATCATCTGCGCCATTGGTGTAGGGTTTGCAACTCGCCATCCTTGCCCAAAAATTTCAAGATGTCACTGTCCCCAAATTTGGGAATTTCTAGTGGTGAGATTTGTTCCTGTCCCTGAAATGATCTTCATATTGATAGTAATTCGGAGGACAGAGACGCAAATTAGACTCGGGAAGGAATTACAGAGGAAAAGGATACACGTGCAGGAATTTAAATTGCAAGGGTTTGAGCAAAGGATAACATGGAAGCAGTGTGAAAAATGCAAAGGGGGTTCGCTCGTTATATATCCAATTAAGAGAGAGAGACAATGAATGCCTTAATACATCGAATAAGCACGATATTCGGGTAGAGCAGGAAAAATAAGCATGAATCTTGGTTCATTTGGGACATGTGAGACGCGAATGTTTGCTTGGCCGATCAGGCAAAGCGAGGAAAAGACACACAAATGTTGGGACACACGGGACAAAAGTGCGCGAAGTTCACAACTCGGGCGGATCGGGCGAAGAAGGAGACAATGAGTCCGGAAAATGGGACATTTGGGATGAGAAAGCGCGAAGTACGCGGTTCGGGTGTTTTGCCGAAAATGAGCGAATACATGCGGGACAAAAAGTTCCGGCGGGCCCAAAAAAGAAAAACAGGTAAATCGGCCGATCGGAGAATAGAGGGCCCAAATGAACTTGGGACATGTGGGACAAAAATCAGGCTCAAAAACGCAGATTTTCACAATTTTCACGATTTGACAGAAAAGACACTTAAACTCAAATTTTAAAATTTTCATTTCCTTAAGAGCAGGGGAATTTTTAGTGGACAACAAGTGGCACTAAGGAAACATGTGCACTGCTATAATATAAAGTAGAGAAGGAGTAGAATCAATGGTTGTTGTGCATTTCACATGTTTTTTTGCCATTTTTGCTCCAAGACTCCTGGATATGTGAATAAAAACTATTTTTCATCATTTTTTGATGAAGTTCATTGTCATTTTTTGTATGCAAAGTGCCATTAAATGGATTCAGAACTTGAGTTGTGAGTCCAAGGATTTTTAAGGTCATTGCTCGGGCACTTCAAAAATGGGAATTACTGTTGGATGCGGGGTAGAATTGTAGAGGAGAGCAAGGGAAAAAGATGAAATGATGAAGGTTACAGGTGTAAAACATGAAAAAGGTGTTTCCTCAAGAGTGAAAAGGATTACCTATCAGATCCAGCTATTGAATGATTAAAATGGGAGTTTATTGCATGACAGAATCAAAATCATTAGGACTACCAAAAAATTGTGGCATGGCATCCTAGTCATTAGTCGAGGGTTTGAGAAAAGTGATCAATCCATGATTTTTCCAATTGGCAACTTTTTGTTGCAAATTTGTTAAATGTCACTATCTGAGGAAATTTTGTAACAAGAAAATGTCCCTCGAATATTCTTCTTTCTTAGGGGGAAATTTTGGATGAGTGAGCAATTGAAATGTATAAATGCAATGAGTATACTCTTACAAAAGGTTGGGGGGTTGAATCCTCAAGAGAAATTTTGAGAGATCTCATCTTCCTGAGAGACCAATCCAAGATACTTGGTTAATTTCTTCTGTGTTATAATTTCTATCATGTCAAGTTTGTTGCGAGTGTATAGCCATTGACAAGGTCTGAGAATGTTCTAAGAAACTTTCCCCTGCTGATGAATTTAATCAATTTCAAGTTAAATCTGTGTCAATTTTGGAGCAATTTGTGTCTTCTTTATTTCAGAATGTCTACAACTAGTTTTTATTATTCCTATTAAAATCTTGTGTTAAATTCCCTCCGAATCACATAGGATCTTGTCCCTGTGATAGGTTAGTGGCATTCACAATTTCATTTCAAGAAGAGCCTTCATCTTGTGATGAGATAAACAATTTAAAATCACTTCACTATAATTTGTTGATAAATATTGTTCATAAGCCTTTGAGTTTATCTTAGGCATGAGGAACTAGGGGTCTTTGATGTTTTATTGAGTCTTTACCTCAAGCCTTCATGTTAGATTCTTAAATATTGTGTGAAAACATGTTGATCTGGGCCTCCATTGATGCACACCTTCTGGTTGAAGGAATATTTTAGCTATTCCAAAGCTTTTTGTCATTTAGCTTTCCAATTTGTTGTGAAGTCTCTCAAAGATCTGGTACAATCAGTTTTATCTTGCTTAATCTCCCACCAAAATTATTCAAAAACCATGAATTCATCGTGAACCACCATTGTTTTCCCTATATATCAACAAAGGAACAAAATCTATTTACTAAAATATGTAGAGAAATCAGGATTCCATAATGTCATCAGTAACCTTAGCCTTGTTTTGAAAGTATCTCCAACTTTTAGAAGTGACAACTCTTGAGAGTTAAATTATGGAGTATTGATAATACTTTCCGAAGGTTTTCTTCATAAAATTTGTGCAAAAGAAGGATATATCCATCTCCTTCATCAAAAAGAGGTTACACTATGGGTCCTCTCACCCTGGTTAAAGAGGCATAACCTAAAGTAGTGAGGATAGGTCAAACCCTCTTGAAGGTGTTATCCATATTCTCCACAAATCTGAGTGACAAAGGGCTAGTTAGATCTCACCCTTGGCTACAAAACACCACACGTTATGATCTATCTATCTCTAAGCTCCATGTCGAATTTGTGATGCTTCTCAACTTGAAAAGGAGAAAAAAATTGGATACCAACACAAAAGAAGAGTGAATTTAGAGATATATTGAAGAGTTGGGTGTTATTCCACAGGATTCAAAATGTTGGTTCTCAAGCTTGAAAGGTTAGTGTCATGAGATGTTCCTTGCAAGTTAGAAAACCCTCTAAAACTATGATTGTACATAGATATCAATTCAATTTATATAAAAATATAATCTTGTTGAATAATCTTTGAGTAGGGTTGAAGAGGAAATTTTCCAAGAAATGTTGGTGAAAAGGGAACTAACTTAGGTTTATAGTTGCACTAACCTAGTGTAAGGAGATAAGTTCTTTCCATTAAACTGTGACTGTGTTCTAGACTGAGATACCAAAATTTAAGTGGAGTAAAATTTGATGAAGATTTTTTCTTTCCTGATAAAATTTAAGCATAGAAGAACTCAATATCATCATAAAATAAATATTGGGGGACTTAAGAACTAAAATAAATCATTTTTTGAAGAAATTAAACTTATCGAGCATCCATTGTCACAGTCCTAGGGTTTGTTTTTTGAATCATTAAATCATTGAATTTTAACGCAAGATTTGAAAGATAGGAATGTTGGAAAGTGTGTTAAATGATTTTGAATAAAATACTAGTGTCCACCATTTAATAAGAAATATATCTTTACCATTCCTTAATCTCAGACTGTGAAGTGCTAAGAAACCTAGTTTGAGGACCCATTTTACAAATATAAAGACTTAAAATTGGATCCAATCCATGAAAATTATTAGGAAGTAAGAACACCTAAGTAGGTGATTATAAATTCCTTGAATGAGTTTTGAAAAACTAATAAGAAGAATATTTACCTGACAGTCTTGTGGAGCAGGGCTAATGGAAGAAGAATGCACTAGAAACAAAGAAATTAGACTGTGAGAGAAATATATGAGGTTGAGACATAGAATTGTGTAGAAACTAAGAGGATGATGAAAGAAATGTAAAGAATATTATAAATCTTTATGGGTGGTATTATAAGCATTGAGCCATGAGTGCACCATAAAAACTAGTCTTAAGGGTTTAAGAAGGCAGTATGGGAAAAGTAGGGTACATTATGGTATTTGAACATCATGAATCAATACAAAGGTCATGCTAACATTTGTTTGGGCTGTTGAACTGGTTATAAATACTTACTAGAGATAAAGAAGCCTTAAATCCAAAAATGTCATGTTGAGTCAAGTAACAAGCACAAGAAAATTAAAAATTAACTCAAATAGAGGTATGAATAGAAAGAAGTTATTGTGAAAAGTAACGATTTAGGGATTGAAATAGTGCAATATAGTGTGTATAGAGAGTAGGTAACAAGAGTATATGGTTAGGAAAACATTTGAAGGTGAGTAAAGTTACATCTTGGGAAAGATGATCTATTCTAGACTCTTGAATGAATTGAAAGAATGATGCATTTATGACCTTGAATACATCACCAAAGAAGACCGCAAGATCCTAAATATTGGTGGAATCCTTATCAATAAAAGAACAACCCACCTTTACAAGACTCATAAAAGAATTCTCAGATGTATTCGCATGGTCCTACATGGATATTTATGGTCTTGATCCATCCCTAGTAGTTCATAATCTTGTGGTGCGCAAAGATACAAATCCAGTTAAGAAAAAAGTACACAAGATGCATCCAAAGGTGGAATTTCTAGTTAAAGAAGAACTATAGAAACTACTTGATGTTGGTTTCATTCAACCCATTGATAATTTTGACTAGATCTCTAATATTGTCTTAGTAGGAAAAAATACTGGGGGCAACCGTATATGTATGTATTTCGGTGACATCAAAAAATCTTTCCCTAAAAATGATTTTCCACAAAAAAACATCGATATGATCGTAGATTCTATAGCTGGGAATAAGATTTTGTCTCTCATGGATGGCTTCTTTGGATATAATCATATCAAAATTGTAGTAGAATATCAACACAAAACATATTTTATTACGTCTTAGGGCACATTTTTCTATCAAGTCATGTCATTTGGAATCAAAAATGTTGGAGCTACATACCAACATGCCATGAATGTCATTTTTCATGACATGATGCGTAACATCATTAAGGATTATGTCAATTACATTATAGTTCTTCGCTGCATCTGCGATAGACTCCAAGAATACAAAGTTCGGATAAATCCCAAGAAATGTGTTTTCGATGTCACATCTAGCAAACTACTTGGTTTTATTTTTTCACAACGTGTAATTGAAATTGAACCATAAAAATTTAAATTTGTGGTTGAAATTTCTCTGCCTATAAATTGAAGACAACTCAGAAGCCTACAGGGTAAAATACAAATGATCAAAAGATTCATTGCATAACTCGCTGACAAGTGCCATCCATTTCATCATTTTCTCAAAAGAGAAAAAATATTCCATTGGAATGGGGAATGTTAGGTGTCTTTTGATAAGATCAAGGAATATCTACAACATCCTATAGTTTTAGTACCTCCTAATCCTCAAATTCCTCTTCTCTTATACATTTCATCTACTTAGCATGTGTTGGGAGCTCTCTTAGCGCAACATTATGTCCACAGAAAAGAACAGGCCATTTATTATCTAAGATAAACACTAATTGTTAATGAGCTTAATTACACTCCTCTGGAAAAGGCATGTTTTGTTGTTGTCTTTTATTTAAAAAAGTTACAACATTACATGTTCAATAATACAGTAAAGCTCATAGCCAAAGTAGACCCAATCAAATACGTACTCTCCAAATTGGATTTAATAGGATGAATGGGTAAATGGATCATGATTTTGATCAAATTTAACATCAAATATGTTAATCATAATGTTATCAGGGAACAATTATTGACAGATTAGTTAATAAAATATCATGTTTATAATTCCATGCCATTAAATACATGGTTCCCAAATGAATCCATATTCACCATTGAAGAATTAGACATATGGACCTTATAGTTTGATGGATCCTTTACACATCATGGCTTTGTAGTAGGTATTCTATTTCTTACACCCCAAGGAGATCTTATCCTTAAGGCCTTATGTATCACCTTTCCTTGCACTAACAACATAGCTGAATACGAGGAACTCATAGATAGATTAAGAATGACCATATAATGGAATATAAAAAATATCAATGTCTTTAGTGACTCAAAGCTAATCATTAAAAAATTTAATGATGAATATTATACCAAAGATGATAAATTGGTTCCTTACAAGTGATTGGTGGACAGATACAAATCCTAATTCCAACATATCCAGTTTGTGAAGGTCCCCCAGGAAAGCAATAAATATGTAGATACAATGGAAACCATTGGTTCTCTACTGGACATTCCTTCATATGCTCCTAATTCATAGCTCTTGGTGGAAAAAGTCATGTTACTAGCCTATAATGCTCCTAAATCAGAGATGGTATGTGATATTTTTGGTTTTGACTCCCCATGGTACCATGACATCTACACATATCTCCATGATCAAACCCTTCCACCTAACCTTCCCCACAACCATCAGAAATCCTTTCTCCAATGTGCCTCTTGATTCACCATCCCTAGTAGCACATTTTATCATAGAAGATTTGATGGAAATTTGTTGCGATGTTTTAATTCCTAAGAGTCTGAATTAGCACTTAAGGAAGTTCATGATGGAATTTGCGGTGCTCCCACCAGTGATGTGGTACTTGCTAAGAAACTTCTAGGAACTAGATACTACTTTCCTAACTTGGAGAAATATGCATTTTCATAGATTTAAAAATGTGTCCCATGCCAGAAACATGCCGACCTTATCCATGCACTATCCCAAGAATTACAACCTATCAGTATTCCATGGCCCTTTTCCACCATAGGTCTTGATCTCATGGGAAAATTAAACCCTACTTAATCTGATGGTCAAATTTTTTTCATTACTAGCATAAAATACTTCACTAAATGGGTTGAATCCATCCCACTCACCTATGTTACTAGAAAAAAATCCAAGTTCATCCTTAATCACATAATATTATACTATGTTATTCCTTCTTCCCTCATCATGGACAATGGAAAATCCTTTAAAAATCATGAATTCCATGAGCTTTGTGACCATTTCCACATCAAGCTCAAATTTTCCACATCATATTACCTACAAAGTAATGGCATATCTAAAGCATCTACTAAAACACTAAAGTGCATCCTTGGTAAAATTATCGGTGAAGCAGGATGAGATTGGAATACACAAGTATATCCTTCCTTTTGGGTCTATCGTATATCCATACGTACCCCAAATGGTTCCACTCCATACTCCCTCATCTTTAGCACTGAAGTAATTTTTACCATTGAGATCGAGCTCCCTACCATTCATGTTTCTCTCAAACACCTCATCAACAATGAGGGTTACCATGTCCATCACCTTCAGGAACTCAAACTCCTAGATAAGAAATGCCTTCAAGCCCTAGATCATAAAAAATATTACCAGAATTTCCTCTGTAGACATTATAACAAGGGCATCAAAGATCATGAATTTAAAGTCAGTGACCTATTCCTCAAGGAAAATTAGCGTAACACTAATGCAGATCGAGATAAGAGAGGAAAGTTTGAACCTAACTATATCAGACCTTATGTAGTCATAGCCAAATTTGGCTCGGGTGCTTATAAGCTTGCTACTTATGATGGATATGAGTTGGAAAATCCCATGAATATCATGCATCTCAAGAGATTCTATGCCTAAGTTCCTACTGCTAAAAAAACAAAGTAAAAATTGAAATAAAAAATCAACAAAAAATAGAATAAAAATAATCCATCCAATGGTGAAAACCACTTCGGTGGTTCCTTGGGAAAGTACCATCATGAAAATTGGTTTTTGATGCTATGATAAACTAAATCTTATGTCCAGTAGTTCCCTATAACATGTGATCAACACACTAGGGGAAAAACCCTTCATACCCACTAACATTCTCATGCCTACCCACATCCTACACTCATAAATCTAGACTTCTTCTGATCCTCACCCCGAAGCAATAAATCTATCATGATTAGGAACACTATTCTGATCCTAGCTAAGGTCACATTGTATATGGTCACCTTTTGGGGAAGTGTAACATTAAGCACAATCTAATTCAAATGCAAAGAAATGCAACCCTTGTAAGATTCGTAGGCCTTCATTTCTCTCCGCCACACCCCCCATCCACCTGTTATCGCCAGTCATTTCCCTCCACATCTAATTTCCCTTTCTCTCTTCTATTCCTCCTTATTTTATGTACCGATGGTGTTGTAAATATTTTTTATAATTCAATTAACCTTTTCACTTTTCTTTATTAAATCCATACTATTCATTATATGTAAATAAATCGTCACATTATCCAAATAAACAAATAAACTACCACAAAAATACTAAGCACAATAATACATCTCATAGTAGATCATGAAATTCATCCATCTTAACATCAAAATTCACCATATAAACAATAATCATGAATCACCATTATCACAATAACTAAAAATTTAAAAAACCATCGTCAACATCATATCCATATCCTGTGATCATCATATCATTATCTAACATTATCAAATCATCAACAAAACTAACTATCCCTCATAAACACATATCACCAACAACATTATTAAGAAATCATCATTAGAGACATCATCAACCACATCATTTATACATCAATAAAACACCTTATCATCAAAAATGCCATCACATCATCTATATAAATTTATTTAATGTATCAACCATCACACATAGAAGTACTCAAATAAAATCCTACAGATCTCAATAATCATAAAAAATACAATACCATCATCATACATCATCATAACAACAACAATAAATTAAATAATCATCATCTCATCTATGACATCATCACCATTTACCATCATCATATATCATCAAACACATAACATAATCTAATCAAAAACAAAATCATCATAATAATCACATATAAAATGATAAATGTTAACTGCATCAACTCATGTCATCAATAATATCATCAGCACTATCATTAATACAAAATGGAAAAATACAACATCATCATAACTCATCATGTACCACATCAAAAAAATAAAAAATACAACATGTGTCCTCAGTACATATACATAAAAAACGTGACCATATCGATCATCATCAAATGCCCAATTAAATACATATGATATAATACAAATATGATCAACTCCAACTAGTACGCTCATCACTATGCTAAGCTACCTGTATCATCACCTGCCCCATCTGGTCGTAGTTACAAGACACTAGCGGTACTCCCAGAGGTTTTCAGGTGTTCGATATACTCTCTACTAAATACTCTACATAAAGAGGTATCTTCGGAAGCTCATGGGCCATAAATCACTCATAGTACCGTGTCTCCTCCATTACAACCTTATACTACCATAATGATATTATGCCAGGGGGTCCTATCTTTTGTGATCCATGAGAATTACTAGGATATTCCATCAGTCCTTATCGTTGTGAAGCACCCTATAACTCACTCACCTCTACTAATACATCCAATGGTCCATATCTATCCCTATAAGCATCACTCTGATGGTAATACCGATCTCGATGCCACAAGGCTTGATCTCAATCCTACCTCAACCCCTCCATTGATTCCTATATTTGTGTCAAATCCCCCCGTAAACAAGCAATATATGAAACCCTTTTCCATACCTCTTGACCCATCAACACTGTCAACATGTTGCTTGGACCTCTCTCAAGTGAGATATGTCTCTCTCCCATAATCCCACTATCTCCACCACCCATGAAAGGGCCTTTGTCTCTAACCTATCAATCTGGACCTATAACTCGACATCCATATCACCCAACCCTAATGCACCTATTGACCATGAGACCCTTATACCTGTAAAATCTATACCTAATGGTCTTGATATCTCTACATGTGGTAGCATAACCACTTGTAATGGCCCATAGAATCATCCACTTACATCATATTCACCTCATGTCTATCTAGACTCTAAACTATTGCATCTTGTACAGGTGAATGAACCATTGGCTGGTGGCCTAGAAGACCAAAAAACACAATAATATGTGGTTCCCATTGTAGCTCCTCCTCAGACTATCCTTGTGGTCTATGTACCACTAGTGCCTTCCCATGTGGCATATCCCTATTTACCTGACGATGCCCATGAAAAAATATCATCTTACCTAACAGTCGTGTCAGTATGGCTGGCGTGATAATTTCCCACCACTCATCATATCCATGAAATTTACCAAGATCTTCCACCACTGGTAAAATTTATCATGGGATCATCTGTAAATCATCAAATTCATCCCTGACCATGTCTACTAGAATTAAAAAAAACCAATCCTTGGACTCCCGTGTAGTCCATGCGAACACATGTGGTCTGTAGGATTATCCTGAATGATCCCAACCTACCTCAGCACATGTTCTAGACAATACCGATCTATTATATATGGTTGAACCCCATCAAATAGTATGGCGTCTAGATCCTACATAGTTTAATCTGATCTCCCTCCCATGCCTAATACTACTAATATGGCTGACATGTAATATCCCCTACTTACAACTCGTTGATCTTGTACCTATACCTGTCCATCTCCCCTAATTGCTCCATCCTACCCATACCTAAATACCACATGTATAATGAAAGCTCTTCAGTCCTTCACTACTTCCGGATGCCAAATGGCCTACCCACTATTATATGGTCATATCTCCATATCTAAAAAAGATTACCTATTCCCATTCTTCTACCTCTCCTGTAGGCTACCCTTTGTAAATCACAAAATAAATATGTGAATATTGTATGATCCCAAACAAACACCATTTCCAACTGCCACATAACATATACCACATCCACAAACTAATGTTGAAATACCAACCTCCACCATATGGAAATAAAATACAACTAATCAAGGAGAAGAGTATCATTGCAACATGCTCCATGTACCCCTCTTTGAAATAAAATCCTAAGTCTATCCACAACCCCTAGCAGGGTGCATCCTCTACATCCGTCAGTAGCCTCAATCATGCTCTAGGCCTTGACCTATGTCATACCACTCGCTCCCCCTCTACAAGAAGATGATATAGACGGTACAAATCCTCTAATGTCACCATCATCTCTCATGTACGTAGCTAAAAAGTAATCATCTCCAAGTGCCACTGCTCTGCCAAAGATGTCAATAAGCCTTGATATTCCTACATAAAAAACATCCTCGCTACATGTAAAAGTCTCTACACATGTAACAATGAATCCTCATCCTCCTCTTCCTACTTGTCAAAACCCCCTTATAAATGCCTCAAGGTAGCTGAATGTCGAAACCTGACCTGTACAACACTCAGAACCTCCTAAACATATCACACAACATATACTATCCCCCACCCATCATTACCCATCCTATTAACCACTATTCTAAACAATACTAACTCCCAACACTACGACATATGCGCCACTTCCTAAGCATATGCCCCACTTTATAAAAAAGATGCCATTTCCTACAAATACAACATCTCATACACAGGTGCCAATTCAAAACATACATGTCATTTCATAACATAGAAACCCTTCTCCATCCCCCTCCTAACACATAAGTGCCACTATGCTTCATCCTAACCATCCCTAACAAAGGTGCTACTATTTATCACATAGGAACACAATCTCCTACAAAGAAGAAAATGTAATACATAGGCATCAATATGGAACAAAAGTGCTAATACTCACCCCTCTCAGGCATATAGGCGCCACAATATAACCCTTCCTCATCATATAGGCATTAAAACTCATACTCTCTTCCCCAATAATGCGTAGGTGATATAATTGGTGCATAGGTGCCAATTCGTGCGCATAAGTGCCACTCCATACCCCCTAGCACCTAAAATTACCCTAAAAACATAAAAAACCTAAAAAAATGTTTAAAAATTATAAACAATAAATTTCAGACGGTATCTACCCTAGCTCCATCGGCTTCTAGTCATTGGTAAGTCCTCTCTCAGTCCACTCAATGAAAAAAAATCCTCTCATAGGCCATCATGTTCTCTCAAGGGATCTGGTTCTCTACTATGCGCTATAAAAAAGACTCATCTTGTGGTCCCTTAACCCTTTTTATACCCACCGTGACCCCCTAGAAAAATCCAGGATCCCATTCTCCCACTCCATTCACCTGTTTTTCCTCTCATTTCTTTCTACCCTCGCCAAATCCCCTTGTCTATATTAAAATTATAAAAAAATCCAAAAAAATTCAAAAAATTAAAAAAAATCCAAACAAATCAATAAAATTATAACAAATTCAAACAAATTAATAAAATTATAAAAAATCCAAAAAAGTATAACAAATCCAAACAAATAAAAAAGTATTAAAAAACTAAAAAAAATTAAAAAATTACAAAAAATCTAAAAAAAAAATCCAAAATCCACAAAATTATAAAAATTCCAATTTAAAAATCCATAAATATAAATGCAGTGTGTGTTTTGTTTTAATTGTTTTTATCTACATTTACGTTTTGGCTGATGATATAAGGCCCCTTTTGATTATTATTTTCCTTTTCATGACCAATGGTACGAGCCTACTTTTTTTGGTCCAATGATATGAGGACCATCATAATATTTATTTGTCCAATGACATGAGGACAAGGACATTTGGAAATTCAGTCACCACGGTCTTTATACCTTGGTACACCTTTCTCTATGCCACATTAATCACATTATTAATGATAATTATAATGGGTACTTTATGATAACACACCCCATTATATCATCATCTTTTAGGCCCTATCCTATTCATCACTCAACTAACTATCCACTCTTATTATTTCCTTATTTAATCAATACTTCATTACTCAAATCCAAGTCCCACATCTACCATTCTCACCTCTTGGCTGGGGCATCTTTCAATACCCTCTTATCAATCAATCAAATATTATTTCTCATCATCAACCATATTATCATCCCAAATTTATCCCTCTCAATACAAGTTCATATGATCAATCCGCACCCCTTGACTGGGTCATCCTATAAATCCCAAATTCTCCACACTTAATCCCTTGATTGAGGCATCTTCTAAATCCAACAATCCTAAATCTTCACCCTTATCATACATTGTTGACTGGGGCATCCTCTACACCAAACTCTAATATCTCTTAATCCTCCAATCTCCCACTCGTATTCATCTAATCTACTCCCAAACATATTCTAATCCTCTTATCCTCTAATTTTGTTCCTCTGAATCCTCAATCATCTAATCCTCAAATCCAATTCTTCACATCTTTTAATTCTATGAATCCTCCAATATTATTACTCTCTACTCCTAATCCTCTACATCTTCAAATCTTCTCATCCTCTAAACTTCACTCATCCGCTACCCTGGACCTTTCATCTTTTCAAGTGGTCACCCGACTCATTTCCTCTTCGCCCAACCCCTTGAGGGGGAATCACCCTGACTATCTATCTCATCATCTCTCTTCTTTTGGATGATCATTGCTACACAATAACCATTTAAAGAGGGGGGAAATTTAGACATGTAAAATGTCGACATGCTCATTTAACAAATAACATACTTATTATACAATGATAGTTCCCCCCCATCACTAACCATATAATAATTAATCATGAGATTAATTATTATTATCTCTATATCATACCTCAATTATTTCCATTTACTCACCAAATAATCTCATCCCACCCTTAATTATATTAATTCATCATTATATCTTATTATCTATTTTTTAGGAATTAAAAATTCCTATTCACCTACCACCTACTCTACACCTATCCTACACCTAGCTTCTCCACCAAATCACTTCACTAATCACATTTAATTTCACATAATCCTAAGCTAACTAATCCTATAAATATAGAGGCTTCTCTTTCTATAAACATATTTAAATTTTCCTCTTCCATATTCAAAAATTCAAAAATATTTCCCCCCTCCATTGAATTTTTAATCCAATGGAGGATTCTCTTAATTTATAGAATTTTCGAATTCTAGATCTTTCTTCATTCTCACCAATTATCCACCATTGATCTACCATTTGCATGGAAATATCTCAATTGTCCATTCCTTCCTCCTTTAACTATAAATAGGAGTTACACCCTTTATGGAAAAAATCGTAGCGAATTGCAAGTATATGCTACCAAAATCTATCTAAAAATATTTCATATTCATCAAGCATTCCATCAAGTAGAATCATCATTCAACGTGGGTAGGTCTTTCCCAAGTGCATCCAAAAATATGAAGCAACTACAATCTAACATCTTGAGAACATCAAACAAATCAAAGGGAGCTCTACTTTGGTAAGTGAAGGTATTTAATTCTATTCCCTTTCCATCTAGCTTAATTTGAGATAGTGATAGAGAGTATTAGATTAGAAATTGATCTAGTTCAGATTTTAGTTTCCATTTTGCACTAGAATTTATTTTTGATATACAAATCCATTTTCCAATGGATAGGCACCTCATCTACTTCCATGAGTTTTTTTTGGTCCTTTGGACACCCACTAGGGGTTTCTATCCCTTAGCGAGAGACAATGTTGGTACCCATTTTGATAATGTTATATCCTTGGCACCATCTTATCAAAGTTCTCCAATGCTTTGCGAGGCATTCCTTCCATTTCCTCAAGTATTCCTTGGACTGGAAAGATGTTTATTAACATGTTGAACTAACATTACTATAAACACCTAATTTTGACCACACAATTTTAATACTAAAATTACACTATTTATCTTCTTTTCCATCATTTCATAATAATTAGTGATTTTTCTGCTAATTATCTAGCATTCCCTGTGTTTCAGTCAATTAATGAAACTTCGCTAATTAACTAGCCTCATCCCTCATCATGGATGTGAATTAACACCTGCTCATTAGTTAAAATCCTCTATTAATTAATTAACCGTTATTAATTAAGTAAGCTTTCAATCTTGTATTTAATTAGTAAACCCTCTTATTGGTTAAATCCCCCTCTCAAACCTATGAAATTTTAATATTTTCCCTCCAAATCATCTCTAAATGGATTCTATAAGCCTAACTTAGCCTATTAATTAATCCTAATTGATTAATAAGACCCTTCCAAAACTCCCATGAGTTGTTAATATCTAATTAATCTCTTCTAATAATACTTATCACTTTCTAATTCTACATTCCCTTTATCCCACATTCACTAAGTTGCAAGATTCTCCCAAAATGGAAAGCTATATAAGACGCCTAGTACACCATGTCCTTCACACACATTATACTTGAGAAGAGAATTTCATGTTATTGGAAGGCTTATTAATTATTTCCCCACTTTTCTACTTGCTAAAAGAGAGTAAGAGAATAATCAAAAATGGAAATTAAGCCATATTTGATGAGATATCTTCCTCTTTTCTTGATAAATCCTTGATCACGTGTAGTGGTACATGGTCAGCTCACTAAGGGAGTACCTACATCCAAAGCACATCAAAAATATCAAAATGAGGTTTTCACTTAGTATAGATTCATATTTTCTTGGTTTAACTAACCTTCCTTTTTCGCTTTATCATAATGTATTTGCTTGAATTTAGACCAACTTAGGATCCTACTTTGTGTTAGGTTCTTTTAATTAGCTTAGTTTAAATTTTAGCATGAATACATTTGGCATGCATCCAGTGGGAAACTTTTTTGTATCATGCACATTCATTTATTTATTCTTAGTTTAATGCTTCATTTTTTCATTTTACATGCAAAGTCCTTTCAATTTGTTTAAATTTCTTTGTTTTTGAGCATGTATGTTAGTGTTTGGTAGTGTTGATTCTTGTTTATAGGTATAAAGGATGTGAAGTGTTGTCAAAATTGAATATTGATAGGAAAAATTCAATATTTTTTCTATTTTTTTGTAATTTTTTACATTATTTTATGTAGATATATGCATTCACATGTTGCTATATAACTACACATGCTAGCATCTTCACGTGATATGTGCTAACATTGTGTATTCTGATTTTGTTGTGCATGTATTCGTATCTGTTGCACACGCTACTATAACAACGTTTTTTTATTGTTTTATGCACTTAGCATAGTTGTTAACACACTTACCGTTGCTTTGTTTTTTCTTGTTGCACGTGTTTGTGTTGCTTTGTTTTTCTATTGCACACGTTAGCGTACCTAGTAGATGCTTTCTAGTGTAACACTATGCTTCTTGCTATATTCGTTCATGCACTACCATGAGTGCTACGAGATTATGTACTACACATGATTTCCTAGTTGCACGTGCTAGCATCAATACTTTCAGCCCTACTTACTTGATCTCATGTGCTACACGTTCTATTTCATGCGTATTGGGTATATTTCACATTGCTAGTGTACTGAGTAGTATGCACTAGCATATCTGTGCTAAAATTATCACTCAAATTTCTCCAAATTTCGGATTTTTGATCTTCAATTTCCTATTGTTTTGCATATAATTTTGACTCTTATATCTACAAGTTAATTTGTTAAAAATTAATGTTAACACTTGACATCTTAGTTTAAAGTCTCCATTTATTTGATTTCAATCAAATGTCATGTCATGCTCTTCTCTTGCGCTCTCGAAAAACCTTGAGAATAAAAATTGGTTGTGATACATTGGTATTTTTTCTAACATTGTGGGTGCATGGAAAATTACTAATTGTTTGTGTGTAGGACCATTGTGAAATTGGAAAAAATTGTATCACACAATATTAGGACTAAAAAATTACGAACAAATTTATGCATAGAGGTTCCTTGGTTCAAAGACAAAATCTAATTTTTCTAAAATGAGATAAAATGAATAAAACACATTTTCATTACAAGTTTCGGATAAGGGTAAAACCCACCCACTTTAACTATGGGAAGTACTTGGGCTTAAGATCCCTAAAACTCATTATGAGGAAGTACCACAAGAACCCCAAAGCAGTTGGCACAGTGAGGGAACTGGCCAACGAAACAGGTAGAACCCCATTTTCCCAATTGAATATTAAAATTTGTGAGGAATACCAAATATTGACTCGTGGTGATGGCCCAATCTCATTTGTATAGATTGTGTAGGTATAGTTTGTATTCAGGATTTAATATCTGGTATGCATATTTATTCAAAAAAATATTGGTGAGCGAACAATTATAAAATCCCTAGGAATATTTTTGGCATCGGAGCCAACCTTATCCTATCTATTATTTGTGTATACCACCCCTTTTCAAATTAAAACTTTGTCCAAGTTAAAACCTTGTTTTAGTGATACAAGGAAGTCAAAAATCTATCTAAGTTGTGTCTATGTATCCTTCATTGCATATCATACAAAGCAAAAAACCTTGTCCAAGTTAAAACCTTATTTTAGTGATAGAACAAGTAAAAAACTTTATCCAAGCTATGTCTGCGTAATTTTCCATCAAAAATCATACCTCACTCACAAATTTTGGCTTCCTTTACTAAAGAGAACAACACGAAGTTATGCCAAACTTACATCAACCATTTTTTGACACTTGAGCGTTGTTTTCCCAAACTTAATTAAGTGTTGAGATTGTGTTTCTTATGTTGTCAATTCTTTCCTAGTTGCCTTAGAAAACATTCGCGAAATTCAAACCTAGGAAAAATCACCCATTTTTCAGCCATTACGCTACCCAAATTTTGTAGATTTTACTTGGTTAAACAATTCATCATACATTCAAACACTTATGAAAATATTCATCTTATAGTGGCTGTCACGTTGCTCATTTTGACTTAGATTCCTTATAAAAATTTGTACACAAACATCCCAAATATTTACAAAAACACATTCTATCATGGCACCAATCACACATTTAACACATAGGAGGCATGCATCTAACCCATTCCTCTGAAATTCTTTAAACCCATCTTCTGATGAGGAACAAATACTTGTAGATCATAGTGCGGGTGAGGAATAAATACCCCCTAACATCTTTGAAAATGATCCCGCTAACATAGATAAATTATTGTTTCAAAATAAAGACTAATTCTTGTTGCACTTTATAGAATTATGAGCTGAATTCCCCTTTGATTTCAATATCGCATTCCTTACTAGCATGATTCAAGGGGAAGAGAGAACAAAAACCTCCTCCTTTTAGAACAACCAAAGATATATTAAACCATGAACATGACTCAACATTAGTGCCGCATGATGGTCACAATGAGGAAGAAGTAGCCTATGAAACTAAAAATGGCCATCATATACCCTTCATTAGAATCAACCATGAAGCCAGAACGAAGGGCAAAGAGCCCCAACATGAAACTCAACTTGAACCACACAAAGAAGAGATCACCATGTAACAACAATTAGAAACTCTTAGCCACCAATTGGAAAATCTAGCTACGCATGTCCATAGAGACACACATAGAGCTACTCACACTGAGAAACCTAAATTGATGTATGTTGAACACTACACAGAAAACTATGGTGGTGAAGCATCCGAATCTAATCATACACATACCTCCCACATTCCAACGTGTAGGAAAAATTTTGACCAATAATGGTAGTCTATGAAAGATGCACTTATTGGTCAACAAGAAAACACCATGGGACACAATAATAAATATCAGTTTGAAGAATGGTTTCCTTATCCCTTTAATCAGGAGATGCTATATGCTCCCTTTCCAAAAAACTTTGACTGCCCTAAATTTGAAAAATATAGGGGCAAAGGTGATCATTGCGATCACATAAAATACTTATTCATGGAACGCTAGGAAGTTGCGTACAATGATAAATATCTTATTCACTTGTTTCCATAGAGTCTTGGAGGCCAATAACTTGAATGATTCCTCCATCTCCCTAAAGGGTCTATTTTCATTTTTTTGGAATTAACGGAAAAGTTTTTTCACCATGTTTCATCTAATATGGAGAGTGATATTACCATGCTAGACCTATGTAGTGCCAAACAATGAAATAATGAAAACTTTGTTTCCTGTTTATAGCGATGGAGGGGATTTGCTATCCGCTTCCCTTGCTCCATTATGGAGAAAGAACTTGTAAGAATATTTGTGCCAAATTTACACTTTGAAATAGACTTTCATTTACAAATGCATTGTGTGGGAACATTTTAAGAAGTTATCGAAAAGGGTTCCAAATAGAGAAATTTTTATTGGCCAAAGGGGTCTTGAAACCCTTTCAATGAGATAACTATGAATCAAAACCTACAACCAAATCCAAATTATTTAACAAAAACAAAAACAAAAACGTCGTAGGTTATGGAATCACTAATTCCAAGCATGTGAAAGTAGTTCAAAACACCCCTCATTTGAAACTCACACATGGGCCACTTAAACTAGAATTCAAATGCAGGGAATACACTCCACTCACGAAATCCTTGTTATTGATCCTCAAACAACTTGACTTGGCTAATATGGTCAAGTTTCAAACAAACACACCTTTTGTAGATGATGCATCTAAAGCTTCGTGGTACAAATACCAATATTATTGCGAGTACCACTATGTTAAAGGTCATGACATGTATCGATGTATGAAATTGAAAAACTTCATTCAAGATCTCCTAGATTGAGGAGATATTGAACTAGATGCACAAGAACCCAACAAAACATCTAATAATTAGTTTAGAATCTATAAGGAACCTTTCCTGAATCATAAACAAGTAGAAAATAAGTTGGGTCGAGGTCAACCCTCATAAGGTAAAAGTACCAACCATGTTGGTTCTCAAACATCGAATCCATTTGATTACCTTATTGGTATGTTCATCCTATCACCGACCATATCAACACCATCAAAATTGAATTCCAAGAGTCTTTCGTTACAACGTGATGCACTCACCTTATTATCTTAGGACCCCCTCTATATACTCCTTTGGATAGTCATTAAGATCTCCTAAAACAACTTGAGAAGATAACTACCAAGATCCCTATCTTAGATCTTCTTAAGATATCTATTATTCACAAGGACATCCTCTATAAGACCCTTTAAGAGGAAAGATTTCCTATAGACATTGACGCTTTGTGTTTCCAAGCCTTGCTTGTGAAAATCACCCCATCTGAGCAAATGGCTTTTTAGTGAAAATGAAATTCCTACAGATAATCAAACACACAATTTACCCTTGTATATATAAGTGATCATTAACCATAAAAAGGTTAAAAGGGTGCTTGTGGACAATGAATCTAGCCTCAATAAATTAACTATAAAGATTATGAAAAAATTGAGTCATACGGATGTTAAAAATAAGCCTAATGTGATCACCATCAAGGCTTATGATAATGGATAATGATAATCAGTGGGAACAACTACCTTACCCATGGAAGTTGGCCCTATCATGTATGAAATAAGATTCCATGGAATTGACTTTAAAATTCCCTATAACGTTATCCTCAGTCACCCATGGATTTATGCCATGTAGGTTGTTCCCTCCACCTTCCACCAGTGTATCAAACTATATCATCAAGGACATGATCTTACATTTCCTTATGACCCATAACCTTTTTTTCATTATAGAGCATTAGTTGTTTATTACCAATAAGCTTACAAATTTCCTTCTACATAGTTGGCTATTGAATTCAAATTAGAGATGCTCACCTCTCCTATTAATCTAGATACACATCAGCCTCATGAAAGTGGCAATTTTATCTCCATTCCCCCATTTTCTTTATGGCAATCCAAATTTAAAATAATTTATACTAGTTGTGGAGAATATGACCTCCAATAGTCCCTACTTTTATCAAACCTTCCCCTCTCACCCAAAATGTGTTGTAGGCCCAACTTTTGGCTGCAAAGAAAACAAAATCCTTGCAATATCGATAAATTTACCATTGGTGGTCTCCTAGATTATGAACAGTTAGGTAGTACTTATAAATTCCAATCGCCTAATGAAAAGATGGATTTTTACTATTAATCCCTAGTCTATATCATCCCTAACAAGATTATGGATGCTATGGGATAAAAATGGTATGGATTTGGCTTACATGAACAAGGTGTACGATAACCTCTTATGAAACATGAAAAAACTGATGGATATGGCATTGGTATTCAACCATATGGAGAAAAATCTCTAGAAGTTGATGTCACCTCTTTAGAACATGAGGATATATATTTGGATTATGATATCGAACTAGAGTCCCATTTGTTGTCTCTACATAGATCTTTCCTCCACAAACCTATTTTCTGACACTACTATTTTAACCTTATCCCACTGAATTCCTAAAATAAACCTTGTACACCCATCCCTCATTGATGGGAACTAACAAAAACACATACCAATTGATATATTTCATAATGACAAAGCAATTGGAGATTTTATGGGGTTACATGATGATATGCCTATAGGAGACCACAACAAAGGCTTCTATATTGACCTCCATGCATACACACATTTTTGGGAGGAGGCTAAGTTCTATGGTTAGCTGATTTATTTTAATTTGAAATTAAATATAAGTATTGCAAAGTCAATACTGAACCAAATGATGTATAAATACTAAAATACAGAAATGAAAAAAGCAAGATAAGATTTAAAACATGAAATCCTAAGAAAAGAAGAAGGAGAGAAGACTTAGTTGATTTATGCTTGACTTGGAACTAATATCGACTAGGAAAAGTATTGAATAGGCTAGACAAAGTGTCGTTACTACTCACAATAAATTTTTAAATGCATAGATGAAGCTAGACACGGGTGCCTGGAATAGGGAAAGGGCACCTGGGGCACTAGTGACCGACTCTAAGCATTGGTGACTACACAGGAGCTTAGGATCTACTTTTTGATGTGTCCCAAGTATGTCACAATTAATTTTTGTTGATCAACTTATGATCGCTCCTTGATAGATGAAAGACATTTACCTGCACAAACCCACAAACCACATCAAACCAAAAAATAGAGATGCATAATGCGGAGTTAGGATGACCCTAGCGATCACCCTAAGAGTGAACTTACAACCAAACATTGCACTACATATCATAATCCACAATTTTTTTATTGAGTGTGTGTGAGAATAATTTTGTAGGATGACATTGTACAAGTGCACTTGATAATGGGTTGTAACTAGAATGTAGAAATGTAGTAGAATGTGTGAATGGAATAGAATTAACTTCCCCATCCTACGTTGTGTATATAGAGTGTGCAATCCATTATCCTTTGAATGGATGTTAGATGGATGATTTAGAGTGCAATATGTGTTATTTGGATGCAAGCTTAGGTGATAGTAATAATGCTTAATGTTTGGTCCTTTATTTTGGTCATATAACTATGTATTATATGATTCCATGGGTTGAATTTTGTAATTTACAACTGGAATGCCGACCCATAGGTGAAAAATATGCCCAAAAGATAAAAAAGACCCCAAAAAAGTGAGTAAGGTAGAAAAGGGTCAGGGGCACCTAGAGGAGACATGGGCTCTTGGGTGCTTCTATCATGGCTGGGTACTAGTGGCTAAAGCCATAAAAATGAAATAAGTAAAATTCCAATTGGGTTGTAGGATGTCCAAGACCAAATAGAAAATAATAAATACATAAAAGAGCCCAAATATACTCGTTAATTACTAACATTATTTCTTAGGAATCATATGAATGATAATATTCTCTTACAACCTAAAAATGTACCCAATTACATGATTTTGTGTTTGCATTTTCCCCCAATATATGTTTTTGAGTGAATACTTGATAACATAAAGTAGATAAGAGATGCATACCTTGTGATCCTGTAGATTGTGCGGTAAAATGTGTGTTGAGTGGACACATGAAATGTGGAATGATGCATAAGGAAACATGGAGACTAGGAAAGGAAAGTGACCCTAGGGGTGAATCGTATACGTTGCGTTGTACTTTTCTTGTGCTTATACTTGTTGTAATATACTTCTTATTGTGTATTAAGGATGAACCTACAAAAAAAGAGTGAAAGAGTAATAAAAGTTCTATATATGATAAATTAGAGATAAATGTGCATAAATATGTAAAGAAAAGTGTGCACCTGATGTAAACGAGTGTAAAGGATAGAAAAGTATCCTAAAAATGCTATGTAGAGAGTTTTTTCTTTGATCTCATGAAAAGTGGGATTTTTTTTGTGATCTCATGGTAAGGAGCAAGTGTTAGAGAGAGAGGTCTAGTGTTACTCTCCTTCCATGAATCTGACCGATAAGCACCACTACAGATGGTATGTTCCTCTTTTGTTATTTCTGTCTCGAATTAGTTCCAATTGGATTGATTATTCTAATTGTAGGAGATAGAATTTATTATATAGCTAGAGGATTGTGCCTATAATGTAAAAAATACTATGAAGACTTCTTTGAAGTGTATTGATATGATAAGGTGACTCTATGTGCCCCTAGGAAATTAATTATCAAGGGAGGACATAGGAACCCAAGCACTACCATCTGAGTCTGGGTGATGGTGTCTATGTTGTGTTGAGGAACCAATTCAAATTCTAGGCCATTATGTGATTGTCTACATGTGTTGATTCTATATTGTGCTAAATTGAACTGTAGCTCTGAGATATTTTAGGGGTGATTTATTCACCCAATGTATTCCTCCCTTCATTTGGTGTGCATGTGATGTCGATAGGATAATGTAGCCCAAATGAGAGGACATAATATTAAGCTGAAGCTAATACCTGAAGGGGTACGGGGTGTGTATGGTAGAAACTAAAGCACATGCAAACAAAGTGGCTAGTAATTTGTGTTAGTATAAAAATTAGTAGGCATGTAAAATAAGATAGTGTAACAATCAAGTGTGTAATCAATATGGACCCGTCGACACTAAAATTTTCCTCTGTAATTTCTATTTCATTAATGTATGTATTAGGAATAGGATGTTGTTAAGTGTAATTAGTAGTAGCGTCTGATAGAGGATAACGGTGCTGCCAGTACGACACCGCCAATAATGTATAGTATGGTAATAGTCAAAAGTACAATAGGAATGTTGTGGTAAAAAGTAAATATTTGTCGTAAGTGATCTGGTAATGTTAAAATGTCAAATTTGGGGTAAGTAGAGAAGTAGGGTCTACATGATTAGGAATTAGAAATATTATATTGGTAATAAGGACAAGGAGTGAGGTCATAAATATTTTGTGTATTTTATTTGTAAAAAGTCTAAAAATGTGGAACCCATGTGAAATGATAAGTTTTATCTTATCTTAAAAGATAAGCTTACATGTACAGATAAGAGCTAAGGTATGGAATATGATTCGTCAGAGTGGATTTTTTATCCTATCTTAGAGATAAGATGGATAAGCCTAGAAATTCTATAAATAAAGAGGCCACCCCCCTCATTTAGCATAGAAGGAAGTAGTGAGAAATATGTATGAGTAAGTGTGTAAAGGAAACCATCATTTTGAAGGTTTGTTAAAGAAGCCATTAAGAGGTGTAATTGTGAAGTTTCTCCCATAGTATTGGTGGAAGGAAAGTGAAGTCAGTAACACTTGAAGTACCTCATGGGTGAGATTGTAACAATTTCATGTTAATATTATAATTTACTCTGATATTTTAAATTTATCATCATTCCTTCTTATCATAGTCTATGGTATTCTTGTGTTATGTTTGTTGTTGTGTTTCCAGATTTCATCCACCAAACTAAAAGCTGTGCATTAGTAAATAATCATAGCACGAGGAGTTCCCGATGAAGAATTATCATAGTGTCGGATTGGTGATGACATTTTGGTTCCGTTGCCGGGACCATTCCTCATTGGTGGATTTTTTGGAGAGATATTCCCACTTAGTAAAAAATCATTTGGAGGGTAACCTTGTTTTTACTGTGCATAGTAGTTACCATGGTAAACTCACTTTTTGCCATAAATAGTATTTACCGCAGTAAAGTCACTTTTTACCATGAATAGTATTTACTACAGTAACTTCACTTTTTACTATGAATAGTGTTTACCACAGTAAAGTTAGTTTTTACCGCAGTAAGTCAAGTTTTACCATAGTTTACCATGGTCATTTCTATTTTCTATTATAGTGATTCCAATTATTTGTGCACATAAGTCTTGTTGATTGTACTTGTGGGTTAGTATTTCACTGTGGTTACTTTTGGAAATGGGGAAGATTCTTGTTTTTTCAGCCCAATCTAATGAATATGCTTCCTCTTTCATTCAAGATTTTAAATGATCTTGTATTTGTAATTGCCTTATAAGAAGGGAATAATGGACTAAATTTTTTCCTACCTTTTTGAATGGTTTATCCCTTAGGTGGTTTGAAACACTAGGTGATAATGTGAAAAACTCATGGGATTTATTAACTAAAAGTTTTCTTGAAGAATTTGGTGAACAATAGAAATATGCAGATCTCATGATTGATATCACAAAGCTATCCCAAGGAGAGAAGGAGAAGATAAGGGATTATCATGTTCATGTTATAGAGCTAAGGAGGAAGCTCGATGCCCAAATCTGGAAGGAAGGATTAGCGGATGGGTTGATGAATGGCATGGATAATCTCCTCTATAAGCACTTCATTCTTGGGATGAAGCCAGAGATCAGACAACGAGTGAAGTATGACCACCTAGCTACCATTGAACAAGCAAAGGAGATTGAAAGAAGGAAAGAAGAAAGCATGGAAGAGGAGCCCAAAGAAATTATTGCTAAAGTAGAGCCTACACCAGCACCTTTGGTTCATAATCCACAACCACTCTCAGTGAGCACAAATCTTTCTCCTAGTACATCTACTGAGTATGAAGATCTGCTCAAGAAGATGGGTCAGTTAACTATTAATGTTCTTCAAGGAAAGGAATTTAGTTCTCAAGGAGGAGATAGAGGTCCAAAAAGAAATATTTCTGAAGTTGCATGTTATGGTTGTTATAAAAAGGGTCATTATAAGTATAATCATCCAGATAGAGCTTCTACTGGTACAAGAGATAATGATAAAGGAAAAGCACCTATGAATTCTTTTGATATAGTAGATAAGAGCATAAATAATGAAGTATACGTGTTTATAACAAAAAGAAAGAAAGAAAAAGATAATCAAGATGGAAATGATCCTAAGAAGATGAAAGGAGAAACTAGTAAGAAACATAGGAGAAGAAAGTTAGGTGTGTAGGATTTTTTGATTTCTCAGGAACAAGGACCATAATCCATCTTAGAAGATCTGTCCAAAAGGCCTACAAATATTACATATGGTCAACTCTTGGCTATGTCTTCTGAGAAGAGGCGGGAGCTGCAAAGTGGACTCAATGCTCGATGAAGGAAGGAGGTTGAGGTCCCTGTTTTGGAGGCAAAGGCATATCCCTATGCTCCATAAGCTGAGGTATTATGTAATGGTATTTCAATTCATGATGTCTTAGTTGATGGAGGTGCTGCAGTTAATGTAATGACCGAGTCTATAATGAATATGTTGGGTTTAAAAATTGATCGGCCCTCAACACTTATGTTAAGGTCATTAAATAAAGGAAAAAATAAACTAGAAGGTGTAGTTTAAAATGTGGCAATATCTATTATGGGTGTTGTATGTGTGGTAGAATTTCAGGTGATGAAAAATGGTACTATTGCGTACCTAATGTTGTTGGGAAGGCCATGGCTAAGGAGAGTTCATACAAGAAACTACTGGAATGAAGGCTTCATGACACTTGGGCGTGGTAGACAGAGGGTGAAGATAAACGTGATACCTCGACATCATAAGGTAGAACCTATGGATTCAAGTGATGAAACTGATGATTGGATATCCTTTGATCACTCTAGTACCAGTGAAGTGGACACAGAGGATGAAGAAAGTGAGGTTGATGTTTCGATCATGGATATCCTTCCAGTCACACCGACTCATGAATCCATAAAATTATCTGAAGAAGAAATTGATGATCATCTCCAACAAATAAATATTGGTGATGCTGTGACGGAGAGTGAGAAGGAATGCTATCTCCATCTCTTTCGAAGGTACATACACCTATTCACTTTTGATTACAAGGAACTCCGTCAAGTAAGTTGGGTAGAACATTCTATTGAGCTAGTAGATGGTGCTAAGCCCATAAATAAAATGCCATATAGAATGAATCCTAATTTTTCCAAGACTGTAAAATAAGAAATAGATAAGTTGCTTGATGCAGGATTCATATTTTCTATGGAGAATTCAGAATGGGTTTCTCCCATTGTGATCTCAATAAAAAATAATGGGAAGCTACACATTTTTCTTGATTATATGAAGCTCAATAAGGCAACAAAGAAGGATCATTACCTTCTTCCATTCTCAAATCAGATCTTGGATGAAGTAGTTGGCCAGGAGTGCTATAGTTTTGTTGATGGATATAGCGGATACAACCAAGTTCATATAGCAGAGAAATATCAACTGAAGACCACATTCACCACTCCTTGGGGAATGTTTTCTTATAGAGTTATGACTTTTGGGTTGTGTAATGCTCCGGAAACGTTCCAACGTTTGATGAATAGGGTGTTTGAACCCTACATTGAGAACTTCATCAGAGTATTTCTAGATGATTTTTACATCTATGGGAGCAAGATGGACCACCTGCACTAGATGGAGACAATATTTCAAAGGTTAGATGAATCACAAGCCTCACTAAACCCTAAAAAGTGTGTCTTTGGATGTTCTAAAGGTGTTTTGTTAGGGCATGTTGTATCCAGAGATGGTATTGGTACTGATCCTGATAAATTTTCAAAAATCAAAGAGTTACCATTTCCTATGAATAGAAGTAAGTTTAGATCATTTTTAGGCCATGTGGGTTATTATAGAAGGTTCATCAAGAATTTCTCAAAGATTACACAGAACCCAATTCTTGAATAAGAATGTTACTTATGAACCAGGAAATAAGGCGCATGAAGCTTTTGAACAACTAAAGGAAGCCCTGGTGTCTTCACCTATTCTAAAGAATCTAGATTGGAGCAAACCATTCATTGTGTACACTGATGCCTCAGATGCATCACTAGGAAGTACCTTGAGCCAAAAGGATAAAAAAAGAAATGAACATCCAGTTTACTTTGGGAGCAGACAAATGAGCAGTGCTGAGGTAAATTGTACTGTAACTTAAAAAGAGGCTCTAGCTATTATTTTTTCTATAAAGAAGTTTAGAAATTACTTGCTAGGGAAGAAATTTATAGTTATAACAAATCATCAGGCTCTAAACTATATTGTAAATAAGCCTAACCCATCAGGGAGGATAGCAAGATGGATAATTTTGCTACAATAATTTGAATTTGATATTATAGATAGGCCAGGAAAGATGCATGTCAATGCAGATGCACTCTCTCGAGCCTATGATGGTTTAGGTTCATCTTGTGATGATGATGATTTCCCAGATACAACATTGTTATCCCTTGACACAATCCCTAGTGAATACATAGATATTTGGAATTATCTGAATGAATTCAAGTTTCCTAATGGTTCCAATGTAAAGACTAAGAGGAAGATTACTCAAGCCAGTCGTCCATATTCTATTCTGCATGGAGTATTATTTCGAATAGGACCTGATGGATAGTATAAGAGGGTAGTTGGACGTGATCAAGGGAAGGAGCTAATAGAAGAATTCCACAATGGTACATGTGGAGGATACTTCTCTGGAAAACTTACAGCAAGAAGGATCTTGGATGCAGGTTATCACTGGCCCACTCTGTTTAGAGATTGTTATAATTATTGTAAGACATGTGATATTTTTCAAACACATGGTAACTTGTAAGGACTTCATCAGCTCCATTATGCCCTATTCTTCCACTTGGTCCCTTTGAAAAGTGGGGAATAGACATTGTAGGTCCACTTCCAACTACTCCATTCCAAAATAAGTATATTGTAGTTGCCACAGATTATTTAACCAAGTGGGTTAAAGTTAGGCCATTGAAAACAACTTCCTTGGATGAAGTGGTAAGGTTCATATATGAACGCATTATCACCAGATTTGTTTGTCCATTAGAAATTGTAATAGATCAAGGAAGTCACTTCATTAATGAGGTGGTAGAAGCCCTAGTCAATAAGTTTTCTATTAAACACAGGAAGGCAACGACATACAAGTCAAGCACAAATGGATGGGTGGAACGAACAAATTTTGTGTTGTGTTCAATTCTAGCAAAAGATGTAGCCTTGCAAGTACATAAGTGGGATAAAAGGATTCATGCAACATTGTGGGCATATAGGGCAACATCAAAGTCAACAACAGGATACTCCCCATTTCAGTTGGCTTATGGCATTGATCTAGTTCTTCCTATTGAGTTTGATATTCCCACTGTGAGAGTTATGAAAAATTAAAGGATGGATGAAAGTGATTCAGTAAAAGAAAGGTTGGTACATATTCATTTGCTAGAGGAAATGAGGGAAATAGCGAAGGATACAAGCTATAAGAAGAAAATGAAGTAGAGGGAATACTTTGATCAAAAGATCCGTTGGTCTCAATTTCATGTGAATGACTTGGTTCTAGTATATGATTCCAGATACAAAAAAAGAAGACAAAGAAAATTTCTTCCAAAATGGATGGGGCCCTACAAAATAGCAGTTGTTCATGAAAATGGTACATACCGAATGGAGGAATTGGATGGCACTCCCATTATGAAATTGGTCAACCACGACAAGTTGAAGATTTTCCAAGCACCAAAATAGTCTACTCTGAGGACGGAGTAGAAGCTAGGAAGGGGGAAGATGTCGACACTAAAATTTTCCTATGTAATTTCTATTTCATTAATGTATGTATTAGGAATAGGATGTTGTTAAGTGTAATTAGTAGTGGCTTCTGATAGAATAGAACGGCGCTGCTAGTACAATGCCGCCAATAATGTATAGTATGGTAATAGTCAAAAGTACAATAGGAATGTTGTGGTAAAAAGTAAATATTTGTCGTAAGTGATCCGGTAATGTTAAAATGTCAAAGTTGGCGTAAGTAGAGAAGTAGGGTCTACATGATTAGGAATTAGAAATATTATATTGGCAATAAGGACAAGGAATGAGGTCATAAATATTTTGTGTATTTTATTTGTAAAAAGTCTAAAAATGTGGAACCCATGTGAAATGATAAGGTTTATCTTATCTTAAAAGATAAGATTACATGTATAGATAAGAGTTAAGGTATGGAATATGATTCATCAGAGTGCATTTCTTAGCCTATCTTAGAGATAAGATGGATACGCCTAGAAGTTATATAAATAAAGAGGCCACCCCCCTCATTTAGCATAGAAGGAAGTAGTGAGAAATATTGTATAAGTAAGTGTGTAAAGGAAGCCATCATTTTGAAGGTGTGTTAAAAAAGCCATTAAGAGGTGTAATTGTGAAGTTTCTCCCATAGTATTGGTAGAAGGCAAGTGAAGTCAGTAACACTTGAAGTACCTTATGGGTGAGATTGTAACAATTTCATGTTAATATTATAATTTACTCTGATATTTCAGATTTATCATCGTTCCTTCTTATCATAGTCTATAGTATTCTTGTGTTATGTTTGTTCTTGTGTTTCCATATTTCATCCACCAAACTAAAAGTTGTGCATTAGTAAACAATCATAGCACGAGGAGTTCCCGGTGAAGAATTATCATAGTGCCAGATTGGTGATGACAGACTGTAAAAATTGGGTTTCAAACATGGGACATTTCTCACAATGTCACAAGACAATCAAAGCCAAAGAAACCAAAATAATACAAATAATGATAAAACAAGACATACGACATATCCCTCAAAAAATGACATATAATATAAAATAATGTTAAGTAAAGTGTATCAGACAATGATGGTGGTATATAGTTATATAAGGATAATGTTTCACATGAAACACTTGTGAGCATGTTAGAAAGATAAATAGTATGTCAAGGAATGTATGTATCAGTGAAAATTAATGTGATAGAAAGTAGAAGTAGTAAATAATGAAACAATAACACCTGTTTTGTGTGATAATAGGAAATGTAGATGCCCCTAGGAGACTTGGTGGGACTAGTAAGAGGCACAATTCTAAGCATCATTTTTACTGTGGTAAATATCTATATGATAGTCTTGCATTCACAACTAAAGACCAAGTGAACGCATGCATGTGTATATAGATATAAATATATTGACATACCATAAGTATTCGTCTAACATGAGTAAGACAAAGTGTATCATGTAAATATAAGATAAGAAAGAATACGTATCAACCAAGATATGCAATATGTTGTATATTAGTGTAGATGGAATGGTATGCAATGTGAATGTGACAGGATCAAGCATTCCCCCTAGTGGATGTAGACGAGTATGAGATGAGGTTCATTTATAAAAGACCCCTCAATAATCATGATCTGAACAATAGAAAAAGATTATGTTATTGGGAAATGAGTTTGAAAAAGATATGCTAGAAAGATAGATAATGAAGCAAAGAGAGTGAAGAGTGAATGTGGTGAGGTTAATTTCATATTTAAAACCTCATGAGTCGAGTATGAACCATGGAAATAGAGTGTGTCATAGGGTAATAATGATACAAGGAGTGTATCAAAGGGTTTTTATTGATTCTTAGCATGAGAATGATTAGACATGTGAAGTTCATTTCATGGAGCGTCAAGTGCATGAGTCGAGATAGAGACATTTGATAACAATTCAAGGAGGGAGAAGCTATGATTCCCCCAAGTATGTGAGTGATGGAGATCTATGCAACCATGAAAGAAGGACCATGGCATGGTGGTGGAGCTTGAATTCATGTGTCTCAAGGAGTAGGAGAAGCTAATGCCATCAAGTATGTGAGGTAAGATCTATGCGACCTATGTAAGAAGGATAGTAGGTGGAGCTTGAAATGTTTGACAAGGAATATTAATTAGTGGTAGCTTATGTGGGGTTGATAATGCCATAGAAGACTTGAGAGGAGGAGGCGTTGGATCAATTTTTAGAGTATTTTTCTTAGTTGGAGTTGGTAATGTGGTAGAAGAATTAGTAGGAGGAGGTGTTGTACTGATTTTTAGAGGAGTTTACTTAGGAGTTGGTGATGCAGTAGAATACTTAGTAGGAGGAGGTGTTGTACTGATTTTTAGAGGAGGTGATGGAGGATAAACCTTGATAGGTGATTTCTTAGTTGGACTAGGTTACATAGGTTGTGCATTACTAAAGAAGGAACATTAGAGTGATGGTATGATTCTCTTTAGATGTAGATGAATCAGATTCAGGAACCCAGTGGGATGTAGTAATTGGAGATGAACAAGTAGCATTTTGTGTATCAAATTAAATGATAACATAATGTTTAACGTGGAGAATTTGTCATTTTAGAGCATAGTAATCATTTTCATTATGTTCATTAATTTGATGATAATTACAATATGGAGGACCTTGATATTATGCAAGCTGATAATGAGGATAGTAATGAGTAGATGACAAGTTGATCAATTGATGAGTGAGGATATCAAGAAGAGTGCCATGTTACTTAGCATTAAGATAGAACTTGAGAGGTGCCGGTAGTAGTAGGACTTGAAGTTCACTGATATGAACACATGTAGAAGACATAGAAGTGGGATGAGATGTAGAAGAAGAACAAACATGAGCTTGAGAAGCATATTTGATATGTTGGATTTAAGATTTAAGAGATGTAATTTTTGTTTTCATAGCTTGATTTTTTTCTTGAAATAAAGAATGTAAATATTTGATGGAATCTAGGATAGGTTGATTGGATGGAGGATTAAGAGTAATAGAGTCATCAGATAGAGATAAAAAATGACACTTACTTGAGTGGATGGTGTATCATGAGGGAGATACATAGTTTCCAAGGGTTTTTGGAGAACATATTTGCAAGGTGGGTGCATTTGAATAAATTTATGAAAGGAAACTTGAGGAGCCATGAAATAATTCTGGATAGAAGAAGCACAATGAGGATACAAGTGTGTTCAAATTCAGACTCACCAAATGATTTAACAAAAATATGATTGAATGTTAAAATATAATTGTAGAGTAATTGATAGAAATAATTAAGTACATCTACTAGATACACTATGAAACAAGAAATAAGCTAATAAAATATGAAACCCTAAGTGCAAGAGAGAGAGAGAGGAAAGGAGTTAGCTGATTTCACGCTTTTCTTGGAACTAATGTTGGCTGGAAAATTGATGAACATGAAGGGCAGACTATCCCAACTACGTACCGTAAAATCTAGAACTATCAAATAAGTCTGAATCAGGGCACTTGGACTAGGTCAGGGGTACATGGGCACCAGATTCTGATATTGGGTGCCTGTGACCGTGTAGGTGGTTGGAATTTGATTTTTTTAGTGTCACACAAGTATCGTTGATAGTTGTTGTTGGTCACCTGTATGTCACAATATGATCACCGAGTGCACTTGTAACCTACAAAACAAACATTCACCTGTAAAACCTAAAATACCACATTAAATCCAAAACAAAAATATGTAATATGGGGAGTCAGACTGACCCTAAAGATCACTTGACTGAGTGAACTTATGACCAAGCATTGCACTACATCTCAGACTCCATGAAGTTCTTGTAAGTTTGTGAAAGAATCGTGCCCTAGGAAATCCTTGTGCAAGTGCACTTAATAGTAGGCAGTAGCTATATGTATAAAATGTAGATAGATGTGTCAGTGGAATAATGAACTTCCCCTTCCTATACAGTGTATGAAGAAAATGTAGTTCATTGTGTCTTGAATGGAAGCTAGATGGATGTATTTTATGATCTTAGATGCCTTGTGTGGATGGCAAGCTTAGGTAATGACCTACATAGATGAAAATGTTGGAAACTGGTCATTTATTTTGGTCACATAAGATGCTTAGAAACTTGTATTTATATGATTCCCTTGGTTGAATTTCGTAATTTACAATTGGAAGACCGACCCATAAGAAAATAAGATTCCCAAAATATAAAAGAGACCCAAAACAAGTGAGTCAGATAGAAAAAGGTTGGGAACCCAGAGGGGATGAGGGCGCCTAGGCGTTGGCGTCTAGGTTGGGAAATAGTGTCTAAAGTTATAAGAGATAAAAAATTAAAGTCCTGACTAGGTTATAGGGTGTAAAAAACCATAAACAAATAAAAAACGTAAAAATAGTTGTTTATTGCTAATTTTCTCACTTAGGAATCATATGAATTAAAGTATGCTTTTAGGACCTAGAAATGTACCCAAGTGTGTGATTTTGTGTCTACACTTCTACACATTGTTGCAGAGCAGCTTGAATTTCTTTAGAAGGTTGTTAGGCCTCAAAAACCAAGGTGTAATGATCCAAAAGCAGGTATTGACAATATTTAGATGAGTTGTGAAATGATCATGATCTCGTCGAATGGATTTGATATATTATTTAGAAAATTTAACCTAAAGGAATCTCAAGATTATTTTGGAATATTTGTCCCCCACTTTAATCCAATGAAGTCTATCTCAGATCTGAGTGCCTCTGAGGCCTTGTGATTTTACATAACCTTGATTTGGTGCCAAAGTTTGGCTTCCCGAAGCTGGGTAAGAATGCCAAACAGTTGAGCTTCAAACAGAGTATAAGTTTTCTGAAACTCTTTAATGAGGGAAGAATATTATTTAAATTAAAAAAACAAACCATATATTACATAAAATTACAAATATATCAAATATTTAAATAGTTCTTAAATTAATGATGTGGTTATAGTCATATTTTTTAATGAAGGAAGGCCATACATCAAATAAATTTTGTCAAAGTTACATATCATTGAAGAAAAATATTACTCAAATCTCATAACAAGAAAATGTGTCAATATATGCAAATCTCATAACAAGAAAATGTGAAATCTTATTCTATTAATGTAAGGTATGATTACAAACCTAGGAACAATGATATTACACTATAAGTATAGTCTCATCATAAAACTCTACAATAATTATCCAAAGAATTCTAATCTTTGATGTATTTTAAGCTTGCAGACTATGTAAAGTTTGTGTAACATCTAACTTAGTCAACATCTTAATGGATAATAACTTGACTCCTTACTTTGGAATTTCAATCCTTCATTGGTTACAAACCCTTTATTCTTAGTTTTGTTTATAGAATCTCAAGTGGGAAAAAATACTCCATTTTTAAGAAAATATGCCTAGGAAAATATTCCTTAAGTTTTTTCAAATCAGCATTGATTTGTTTTGGAATTTCTCCTACATTCGATAAATATCATTCAATTGGTCCTTTTCCATAAATGAAGTACACTAAGAACCACTTGTACTTCCATTTAATTATAGCAATGTTAGAATAATATCATGTCAAATGCATATCTCATCATTGAAACAAATGGGAGTGGTACCATAGGAATGCAACACTTAATTCAATGTTGATATTGTTTCATGGACTTGGAGGTATTGTTAGTGCAAAATCATAGCACCCCCAAATGACTTATACAGGTTTAATTTTCTAAGGAAGGGTCATTTGGTGTGATTTCATAACATTGAACTTTCCCCAAGGTGTGGGACCTTGCAAAAATGGAAAAGTTCTCCAGATTGAAGGTCGGTTCCTTATTCATCTATTTAGGTGCATATGTTAGGATTTGTAGAGGATCTATCTCTATACCTAATCTAAAACATACCAAGGAGACAGGGATAAAAGAGTATAAGGAATAAGAGATAACTAAACTACCAGGTGATGCACCAAAGGAATGATGAACACTTATTTTGCCAATGGACACAAACCAACAAAATGCATACAATAAACAAGCACAGATAGTCATATTTGAAATGAGAGACCAAATGAAATCAAAAGAGACAAGAAAGGATCTAAGATTGATCACATACATGTTTTATTGCTCTGTGGATTGGTACAGTTCATTACAAAATCACTAAAAGGTAAAATAGTATTACAATTTTAATGGAAGGCCTGAACCCCAAAAATCCCTTTACTAGAAGGAGAAGGGATCCTGCAAAACAAAGAATGTCCAACCCTTTACAATGAATCCTACGCCCGTATTTATAGATTCGATCAGAGAGAAGAAAGAGAGGGAGAGAAGTGGGAAAAGTAGGTCGAAGCTCAACCACTGCTGTTAATGCTTTTGATAAAATCTGCCCCCAAATCCTTCTTTACTGCATCAATCCTTGGTTCGACACCTTGAAGGAAGAGGAAATGGCAAAACAGATTTGATCTGATCTAGTTGTTGAGGCAAGAAGATCCTACATTAAAAGTTTGAAGATGTTCCCTCTATTTTATTCACCTAACCTCCTCAAAATTAAAGTTTCAAGCCTCCATGGCGTGGGCGAGGCCGAGATCTTTCCAATGGTGTCAGATTCGCAATATTTCAAGAGCCCTGAGTTGAAATATATGCCCCTTCGAAGTTTGCATCAAGTCCGTATAAATGGGTGGGAAAACAATTTGAAAAATGGGTCCCCTTTTTGATATGGGACATGTGGCAGCCAGTTTAGAGAAAAATCAGGTCTCCGGGTCCGCAATCTATCTTTTTGCCCTTTCACACAAAAAATGCAAAACTCAAAAAACTCTCGCAACCCCGAAGCTCCGCCTAGACACGTGGCTCCTTTTAGTTGGATGGGGAATGCGCTTCTGTCTTTATCTTTGTGCCTTTTGAACAAAAGGAAAATTTTTCACTATTTCCTCCAACTCCCCACTTTGGCTTTGACTCGAGTTCAAACGCTGACCTTTTCCTTTGGGTGGAGTTGAGGGCCATTTGTAACTTTTACCCCTTTTGAGATAACAAGGGGCAAAGAACCAACTTTTCCCCCAATGGCCTGCTTTCCCCTGGGACACATGGCAGTCTAACACTTGTTTGGAAACCTTTTCTCTATTCAACCCTTGAATCAGCACCATTAAGACACTTGGCAGCCTCTGCCTACCAGGCTCATGCATTGACCATTCAACCGAATCTTCCCCTATGGAATAACATGTGGAGGCACCGCACTCACTTGATAACCCGACCCAAATTTTTCCCTTGGAGGAGTGTCGAGTTGACACTTGTTAGCCTCCACTGATCTATGGAACTTTTCAACGGTCCCTCTTACTTTTAAGACTTTGGGCTATGTGGCGAGCTTATACTCATTTGGGTTTCCACCTTGAGATCAACTCTTGGAGATGTGCCACACTGACACTTGGAATTGTCCATACTGATACATCTATACTTAGCCAATTTTGAAGCCCACATTTTGACTATGTTTTGATTATTTGCTACGTGGAGGGATGGCGCAAGTTTGAGTCTCCACCATAGGCATTCTTTCTGAATTTGCACGGAGTCGACACCTGGCACCTCCTTTTTTAGTTGAAGAATTTTCAATGCCCCGCAACTTCTTTGGGGCTCTGGACACGTGGAATCCTGGCACAAGTTTGGGTTCCCCTTTTTGGATTCACCTTTGGAGAAGTGCGGTTAGGACACGTGGCTCCTTCCGCTGCCGCCTCCATACTTAAAAGTTTTGGGTTTTTTTCCTAAACCGTTTCAACCTCAAGGAATTTGGATCTTCACCATTTCTTCCCCTTCTTGTTTTTGGTTCCTCTGCAGTATTTCACCTCTTCTAGTTTGACCCTACTATTTCATAGTTGAGTATACCTATAACTTGAAGAATGGATTTAAGACATGGAAATGGCATTTTAACAGAGTCATGTTTCTTTTGCACAAGGTCCCCTTTGTTCTTTCTCAGCCTCTGCCAGTCTCATGATTCAAGTTCCTGTGCAACCAATTTGCGGGCTTCTGAATTAGTTTTCTCATGTTCCTTCTATGCGGGGGTCATGGCTGATCCGATATTTGACCTGAGGGGGTGAATATATGGATAACAATGTGGTGAATCACATGGGTATCTACTTTCTAGATGAAAAGACAAATTTCCTTTTCATATTCTGTTGGGCATGGAGTCTGAGAACGATAGTCTGGTACATTTATTATGTTTCTTATTCATGGGCCCCACTGTCTCGCACTCTCAATTTTCATAATAAATATTCGAAATGAAGGTTTCTTAGAGTAGACACTTGTTTTAACCCAAAGCTTCATCTGCCTCTCTAAATGGACTACTTAAAAGCAACAAAACAACCCCACAAATATGTACAAAAATTGAAATCATACATGCTCTAAATAGAACATGCAGAGCATTGCAAAGCACTTAGGAAAAAAACAACCTAAACTACAACAATGTGATGTGTATAAGCACTGAGAGGAAAGAGAAACTAACTGATAATATATATAGGGTGAGGCTTCCCTTTTAGTAGCAGTGCTTAAGGTAGATCTCATTCAGTAGAATAGGACAACTCTTCACCTTCAAATGTAGACAATTGGAAAGAATTTCTACTTTTTCATGTTCTGATCATATAGGGGCCACTCTAGATGGCGTCAAATTTGGAATGCCTTCCTGGTTTTTCAATCGATCTGCATCTCATTTCAAAGCTTCAGGTCTCCTTCCTAAAATGTCCTTGTCTTTTGCCTTCTTGTGAAAGCATTTCTTGGATTGAGGTCTGATTATTTTCTATCACTTGGAGTGCTTACTCTCTAAATTATTCCAATTCTATCATCTCCACATACCTAGCCTCCATCACTTTAAATTTTAGACATCTCTAGTTGCTTCATGAGCTCCAATGTTGGCAACTCAAGTGATATAGGCAAACACTGCCTCTTTCCCATAGACAAGGTTGAATTGAAGAGCTGCCTGTAGATATCTTGGGCATTATTCAATCAGGCCATAAGGCCATTTTGAGATTTGTCTGTCAGGTCCTCTGATTCTCATCAAGAAATCTTCTAATGATATTTAACAAGTTCTTGTTTATGGACTTAGCCTGGCCATTACCTTGAGGGGTAATAGTTTGATGAAGTGGTAAAATAAGTCCCCATTCTTGAATAGCCCATCCTGTGAGCTTGGATCCTATGAATGTTAATGAATTATCTGATATGATGGTGGCTGGCAACTCCAAAATGTAGCCACTATCCCTTTATAGAAATCTAGGATACTAGACTCATTCGCTTCCTTGAGTGCCACTGCCTCAGTCCACTTGGTGAAATAATCTCATTCGGTATCAGAATCCATTTGTGGCCTTGGCTATGGAATTTGGATTGATGACTCTGATGAAGTACAACCCCCATTGCATGAAAGGTTGGTCAACTAAGATTGGATGCAATGCAAGTTTTGCTAGCCTTTCCTTGCCTTTTGATAGAATGCACAATTCTTGCACCTTTTTATCCATGTGTAGTAATCACTAAACACTGTAGGCCAAAAAATAACCTCCTTTCATGATTTTTAGTGTTGTCACTCTTAGGTGCAACATGGGTTCTAGCTACTTCAACATGAAATTCTTCTAGCACTCTCTCCACTTGATTTGTCTCAATGCATCTCAAGCAGAATGACATTAATGTCTCGTTTGAACAAGACACCATCAATAAGGACATATGGGATGGCCTATAGTCCTGAAATGCCTATCATTTTTTTCTTTACTCATCCCATTAGGACACATTCCTGTTTTAAGGAAGTGCACCATGTCTTGGGTCCAACAAGGAACAGGTACATCATCTCTCCCTTCTTCTTGATCATCTTGTAGAACAAAAAAAACCTCCCTTTCATTATTTGTTTCATCTTGTTGACCTGAGGCTAGTTTATCACACAAACCCTTTCCACATACCATCTTGGAGACCTTCATCTCAATGTCATATTCCATGACACAAGTGATCCACCCGGCATGCTTCTCATTCAGGTCCTTGCTGAGAAGGAAATCTTTAACTCTTGCATGGGAGACCAATAATTGGATCTTGTTGTTTGAAACCAAATGCTTAAACTTCTTCAATCCTCTGATCACTACCAAGACCTGCTTCTTAATGAAGGAGTACCTCACCTCATAATCTTCCAAACTTTGGATGAAGAATTTAATTGGCTATTCTATACTTTCTCTATTCTGCTGAACCAAGATTGCAGAAATCGTGTCACTACCACCAAAGGCATATAGTATGAATTCTTTGGAAAAATATGGATTCACAAGAGTTGGGGCTTGTGATATGACTTCTTTGATAGCCTCAAAATGTTCTTTCCCTTCATTTTTCCACCTGAATGCTAAGCTCTTCTTTAGCATTAACGTTATTGGCTTAACAAGGGCAACATAGTTTGGAAAAAACCTGTGGAAAAAATTGATTTTTCCTAAGAAGCTTTGAAGATCCTTCTTGTGACTTGGCAATGGAAATTCTCTTATTTCTTGAACTCTCTCCAGGTCAATTATCAATCCTTTATTTGATACAATATGGCCTAGAATCTTGCCTTGATGGGCCAAGAATATACATTTCTTGGGGTTTAATGACACCCCAAAACTTCTGCACCTTTGGAACACCTGCCTTAGATGGAAATGATGGTCTACTACATTTTTGGAAAACACTATAATGTCATCACAATATATCATTACTATTTTTTTGATCATTCCTTTGAATGCCATATCCATTTCCCTTTGAAAATTGACATCCGATCATTGGACAATCCAAATGGACATTTTTCTGTAGGCATAGGTGCCCCATTCAGTTGATGAAAGTTGTTTTGAATTGAAAATCTTCTTTCACCATGCTCTGGTTGCTCCCTTGAGTAACCATCTAAGAGGGAGAACCTTTCTTGACCCAGACACTACTTGTAAGATTTTCTTCATTGAAGGGAGTGGGTACTAGTCTGTGAGGGAGGCTGTGATACAAATATCTGAAGTCAACACATATCCTCATTTATTTATTTTTCTTTCATGAATAGGAGCCAGATTTGTAACCCATCTTGAGTGTTCGATTGGAAATATGATACTTGCCCCTATCAGCTTATTCATCTCCTTCTTCATCAGAGGCTCAATATGTGGGTTCACTAGTCTCTCCTTCTACTTGATGGGTTGAGTAGATGGATCTAATTCGATTGTGTGTTGTGCTAGCTTTGGATTGTACCCTCTTAGGTCTTCATAACTCCTAGGAAAACACATCAGGAAATTACTTGGAAAATTTGTATGAATTCATACCTTTCTTTCTAGGTGGTCACTTTACCAATTTGAAGTGTTTTGTCTTCTCCAACTGGGATTTACTCTGAATATTATCCTTTGATATGCATGTTAGCCTTCAAATTTCTAAACTAATCATTGGGATTGAAAACAGATTCTAGTGTCACTAAACCTTTGGGAAGATTGTTTGTATGCAACTGTCCTATCTGATTCCCATATTACTTCTCTAGTCTTCTTTGGTTTGTAAGCAAAGAATTCATCTTCTTCTTTCAAAAACGTTAATGATATCCTTATCATTTTCAAATAATTTCCATCATGTGTTGTTATCTGGCACTACTGGCCTCACAACTATATGGATATATGCCTGCTATTCTCTATCTCTTTTGATGTCTATCAACCACATCAAACATGTTACTCCAACTACTGCAAGTTATATCAAGCAGCCTCATTCTCATTCCTAGGTATGGACACAATGCTAAATGCCTCGAAATCCTCCATGAGATCCCATACCCTACTCTTGTAGTTCTTCGAGAAAGGTCATTTTTGACAAAATTTAGTCCTTTGACTTTATTTGGCAACTAGTTCACTGTCACCGAACACTTACAAGTTCTTAATTCCTAGCCCCCTTGCCCAACAAAGACCTTTGACTAAAGCCTCATATTTAGCAATGTTATTTGAGCAAGAAAACTAGAATATGAAGACTGAATAATATCTCATACCTTTTGGGGGACATAATCATGGCTCCTTCCTCCAACTCCTTGTCTACTACCTTGAGCCATCAAAGAACAATTCGCCATACCTCATTGTCATCCTGTGTATTCTATCTTAATTAGGTCAGGGAAGAGGATGATTCTCTTCATGTAGGTAGTGAGAAACCTAGCTCAGATTCTTCCATCTCCCTATAAGGGTCAAAATCATGACTGTTTTTGGCCCAATCATTGAGATTCAAGTCTGGGATACATCCCACCTTGGTATTTACTTCACAAGTGCTTAGGAGTTCTTTTTGATCAAAATCTAAGCAATTGGCATTGATTAGGCTAGGCACATAGGATTCAATATGATAATCAGAAATAGGTTCAGATGTAATTGTGTCCTTCACCCCATACCTTATCCTAAAGAACATATGTGACTAATCAGCAGATAGGTAGCCTCCAATTTTGGTAGTGAAGTCCCTGGACAGACACAAAGTAAAATGTGGTGGCAAATCTATGATTGACACGTTTTGCAAAACAGTCACATTGGGGTAGGCATACAAAGTGAGGCTTAGATTCTTGATGATTCCCACAGTGGCCACTTCTATCCCATATAATTGGACTACTCCTCTAGAGATGACTTCATATTGGAGACCCAACTGATTAGCTATTTGTTTGGGCATCACAGAACTAGTAGCCCCAAAATCAATCATACAATTGTGCACCAATTTGTCTCCAATAATTAATGAGACATAGAGGGGAGGAGGTCTTAGGTTCTTACCTTGTCATTATTCATGGTTTCTCCTTGGTTGAGTTGCATTGGCAAGCACTCTCTCTTGTTGGTTAGGAGGGTCATTTGAACTTGACCAATTATGCATGGCAGTCTACAATAGATCCCTCTGCCCTGAAATGGCCAGTGACTCCCATAGTGAAATGTTCACACTTGTCCTTTTCATTTGCTCAATAATATTGAATGAGCTATATTTTTTTGTTACAACCAATGCCTAACTGGGTTTGGGAGGTGGCTTTGATTGGTTCTGCATATTGGGAGTTGTACTTTGAGCACCAGGACCTTGAGGAGTGATGGAAGATTGAGGGTCACCTGAGTTCAGTGGTTGGCCCTCTCCAATATTCCTCTTTTTAGATTGGGTATTAGAAGTCACACTTTGAGAAGGGAACTTATTCATTCCATAAAAGTCTTTAGCCTACCAATTGACAAGCATAGTCTCTCCTGGAGGCCCACCTTGTAGAGATTCTTGTTGCTAATATCACTATTGGCTAGGTTCTTGTGGCACCATACTGGTTTGCACCATCAAGGCCTAATTTAGAGCACCATTAAAAAACATTGATTGGTTATGTGTTTGATTGCATGGAAAACACCAATCATATTTTTTTGCCATATTGTTATGTGCTGGAACCAATGCCCTTAATGTTGAAGTTGTGTTTGGATCATATGACCTAAAAGGTCTAGCAGCTTCGAGTTGTCCTTGGTTCTAGCTCTAATTTACAGTCTAAGATGGTGGCCTATTTTATTGATACTAGGGTCTAGCTTGATATTGACCCTGAGAATGATAAGGCATGGAACTTTGAGCTTGTTGTCTTTTGATAGTTACTAGCTCATTCCCCAGGTTATGAAGTTATTTCATGACTTCCTAGAGTTCCTTAGAGGTGTTAAATGATGAAGTGGAAGATTCAGCTAAATTTTGACTCCTAGGGGTGGGTATAGGAGCTAATGTAGGCATTTGGCTAGCATTTGAGCTTCTTAACTCAGGGTATAGAGGCATGTATGGCCTAGGAATGATTTTACCTGCCTGAATCAAACGGTTCTCAGCCCCTATAGAAAGGCTATAAGATGCAGGTAATGTAGAGCCCCTCATTAACTGAATCATTAGAGAAATATCATAATTTAAATCCCTAAGAAAGTATAAGAAGGAACCTTCATTAGTGGGCTTTACTACTGTTGGAACTATATCTTTGGTCTGCTAGAATCTGAGGTTGAATTCTGTCAACTACTCATTTGGGGCTCTCTTGATCATTGTTAGTTGTTCCAATAAAGGTAGGTTATCACCTTTGTTTCCAAACTGGTTGTGAAGAGTTGTACATAGCTGATTAAAATTCTAGATAGAGCCTACCTCAAGACTCCAGAACCATTTTGAAGCTTTCCCTTTGAGTGACGAGGTGAGAAACTTGATTGTAATGTCCATCTCATGAATCTCGTGGATTGTACAAACATTTGCAATATCTTAGACATGATCACCAGGAGAAGTTTGATTTTCCCTAGTGAAATATGGGATACTTTTTAATGCTACAATAGGAACTGGATTTTGTGCACTCAAGGCAAGTGGACTATTGCCAGTGAAGTTAACATAAGGATTTGGCTAAGCCATCTTGATCAGTTTAAGCACCCCTCTTGATTAAATGAATGGTCGGCCAGGAGGAGGTGTTGATAAAGCTCTACTTGGTGGAGATAGAGACCTCTGGGTTCTTCTTCCTCTTCTCCCTCTGTCTGGGGATAAGTCTAGATAGACAAATAGTCCCTCTTATTTGGTTCTTGACTGTGTTTGTATTCTTCTCATGAATTTTCTTGGACTACTAAAACCAATAGATTTGTTTCTTTTAGAGTCACCAGATGTACAATTTTAAGGCTTCTTAAAACCCAGAATCACAACAAGTGTACATCAATTCCAACTGTAATAATATGGAGACTTCTTAGTCCCACCGGGCATGCCAAAAATGTTAGTGGAAAATAACAACACCCCCAAATGAGTTATAAAGGTATGATTTTCTAAGGCAGGGTCATTTGGTGTGATTACATAACATTAAACTTTCCCCAAGGTTTGGGACCTTGAAAAAATGGAAAATTTCTCCAAATTGAAGTTTGGTTCCTTATTCCTCTATTTAGGTGCATATGTTAGGATTTACAGAGGATATATTTCTATACCTAATCTAAAACTTTCCAAGGAGATAGGGATAAAAGAGTCTAAGGAATAAGAAATAACTAAACTACCAGGTGATGCACCAAAGGAATGATGAAGACTTATTTTGCTAATAGACACAAACCAACAAAATGCATACAATAAACAAACACCGATAGCCAGATCTATAATGGGAGACCAAATGAAAGAAAAAGAAACAAGAAAGGATCTAAGATCGATCACAGATGTGTTTTATTGCTCTGTGGATTGGTACAGTTCATTACAAAATAGCCAAAAGGAAAAAACATATTACAATTTTAATGGAAGGCCTGAACCCCAAAATTCCATTTGCTAGAAGGAGAACGGAGCCTGTAAAACAAAGAATGTCCAACCCTTAACAATGAATCCTACCCCCATATTTATAGATTCGATCAGAGAGAAGAAAGAGAGGGAGAGAAGCGAGAAAAGTAGGTTGAAGCTCAACCACTGTTGTTAATGCTTCTGATAAAATATGCCCCCAAATCTGTCTTTACTGCATCAATCCTTGGTTCGACACCTTGAAGGAAGAGGAAATGGTGAAACAGATCAGATCTGATCTTGTTTTTGAGGTAAGAAGATCCTACATTGAAATATTTAAGATGTTTCCTCCATTTTCTTCACCTGACCTCCTCAAAATTAAAGTTTCATGCCTCTATGGCATGGGCGATGCCAAGATCTTTCCAATGGTGTCAGATTCACAATATTTCAAGCCCTGAGTTGGAAGATATTCCCCTTCAAAGTTTGTATCGAGTCCGTACAAATGGGAAGGAAAAAAATTTGAAACTTAGGCCCCCTTTTTTTTATGGGACACGTGGTAACCAGATTAGAGAAAAAATCAGGTCTACGGGTCCGCAATCTGTCTTTTTTCCCTTTTGCACAAAAAATGCAAAACTCAAAAAATTCCTGTAGCCCCAAAGCTCCACCTAGACACATGGATCCTTTTAGTTGGTTGGGGAATGCTCTTCCATCTGTATCTTTGTGCCTTTTGAAAAAAAGGAAAATTTTCAATTTTTCCACCAACTCCCTGCTTTGGCTTTGACTTGGGCTCAAATGCCAAATTTTTCCTTTGGGCAGAGTTACGGGCCATTTGCAAATTTTACCCCTTTTGAGATAACAAAGGGAAAAGAACCAAATTTTCCCCTGATGGCCTACTTTCCCCTGGGACATGTGGCAGTTTGGTGCTTGTTTGGAAATGTTTTATCTATTTAACCCTTCGATCAGTGATATTAAGAAACTTGGTAGCCTCCGCCTACCAGGCTCATGCATTGACTATTCAATCGAATCTCCCCCTATGGAATAACACGTGGAGGCACCACACTCACTTGATAACCCGACCCAAGGTTTTCCCTTGGAGGAGCGCTGACTTGACACTTGTCGGCCTCCACTAATCTCTGGACTTTTCAATGGTCCCTCTTACTTTTTAGACTTTGGGCTATGTGCAGAGCTCACGCTCATTTGGGTTTTCACCTTGAGATCAACTCTTGGAGATGCGCCACACTGACACTTGGCATTCTCCACTGATACATCTATACTTAGCCAATTTGGAAGCTTTCCTTTTGACTCTTTTTTTGACCATTTGCTACGTGTTGGGATGACACAAGTTTGAGTCTCCTCCCTGGGCTTTCTTTCCAAATTTTTACCGATTCGACACCTGGCACCTTCTTTTTAGTTGAAGAATTTTCAATGCCCCACAAATTCTTTAGGAATCTGGACACGTGGAATCCTGGCGTAAGTTTGGGTTCACCTTTTTGGATTCACCTTTGGAGAAGCGCCATTAGGACATGTGGCTCCTTCCGCTTCCTCTTCCATACTTAGTCATTTTTGGGTTTTTTTCCTGAACCATTTCAAGCTGAAGGACTTCGGATCTTCGTTGTTTCTTCCCCTTCTTGTTTTTGGTTCCTCTGCGGCATCACCCCTTCTTGTATGACCCTACTATCTCATAGTTGATTCTACCTATAATTTGGAGAATATGTTTAAGATGTGGAAATGGTTTGATAGAGTCATTTATATTGTACATGGTCCCTTAGTCTCTCTTGGCCCCTTCCCACCTCATTTTTTGAGTTCATCTACAACCATTTACATTTCTGAGTGTTTTTTCTCAGGTTCCTTCTATGCGGGGTAGTCGCTGATCAAATATTTAGCCTGGGACGAAATATGGATAACAATACCCAAGTGTGTGATTTTTTGTCTATGTCAACAAAAATAAAAAAGACCAAAATATCAAAAAATCTCAACAAAAGTAAAAAATCTAGGTCCTACAGTGAAAACCTCTTCGGGGTAATTACAAAAAAAGTAAAAGAAAAATTAAAAAGGGATAAAATAAGTGATCATTCTATTGGTGAAAATCTCATCGAGATGTTAATAGAGGAAGAACTCAATCTCCATCTTAATCCTAAACGCATGGAGGATGGTTCAAAAATTTTGTTTGAAGAGATTATAAATTTCAACATTGGTAAAGAGGATGAACCTCAAATTGTTAAACTAGGAGCTTCTATTTCCAAATATGAATAAAATTCCTTTATTATGCTCCTCAGAGATTTTATGGATGTATTTACTTGGTCCTATGTGGATATTCTACGATTGGATCCTTCTTTTGTTATGCACAACCTAGTTTTCCATGAATCATAAAATCTTATCAAACATAAATTACATAAAATGCATTCACATGTAGATATTTTGGTCAAAGAAAAGCTAGAGAATTCACTGGTAGTGGGTTTTATCAGACTTGATGATTATTCAGAATGGATCTCAAATGTCATGCTGGTTTGCTAGAAAATAGTTGTTATAAAAATTTGAAAAAACTTCAAGGACATCAATGAAGCAGGCACTAAAGATGATTTTCCTCTTCCAAATATTGACATGATCGTTGATTCTACATCCGACCACAAAATTTTATCCCTCATGGATGGATTCTTTGGCTATAAGAAAATCAGAATTGTGGAAGAGGATCAACATAAAACCACTTTTACTGCTCCTTGGATAACGTTTTGGTATTATTTAATACCTTTTGGCCTCAAGAACACATGCAGCACATATCAACAAGCCATAACTATTATATTTCATGATATGTTGTATGATATTATAATAGACTATGTGGATGATATCCTTGGAAAGTATAAAACAATTCCAAAGAACTCGACAAGCCTTCGTCATATCTTTGAGTGACTATGATATTATAAGGTTAGATTGAATCAAAATAAGGTTGATCTCTTGGCATAATATGATGGATAGTAAAAAGAAAGATTTTTCTATTACCTCATTCGTACATTCATCTCCTATGAGTTCAATTATCTGTAAATTGAAAAAGCATGCTTAGCCATTGTTTTTCATTTCCAGAAGCTTGGCAATCACCTCCTAAAAAAAACCAATCTCATGTCTAACATTGACCCACCCAAGTATCTATTATCAAAACCCACACTCATCGGGAGGATGGAAAACTAGATAATTTTACTAAGTCAATTCGACATTGAATATGTTCACCAAAAAGAAGTAAAAGGAAAAGAGGTTGCAGATCAACTAGAAGAAGCACCCTTAGCAAATACGAAAGGATTAATTTTGGATCTACCAGATGCTTATGTTTTGTACATTGAAGAATATTATACTTGGAAAATATACTTTGATGAGTGGTTCACATTAAACAGCTCAAGGGAAGGAGTTTTCCCTAGCACCCCTAAAAGTGATCTTATTTGGAAAGCTCTTAGACTCGGATTTCCATGTACAAACAAAATTGCTGAGTATGAATCTCACATCACAATTTTGAAAGTATCTATAAAATTTAATACAAATCAATATGATATTATAGGCAACTCATAAGTCATCATGAAACAAGTTAATGATGAATATAATAGTCAAATATGAATCTTATACCATATAAACACATCTGGAAAACTTGAAAGAGTACTTTTTTCAAATCATCTTCCAATATGTCCCTAAAACATAGTACAATTAAGTAGATGCCATGGCTACTATTGGATTGTTTCTATGATTAGCATAAGATACAAGAGATTTTAATTTCCTCATTAATCATCTTAGGGTTCCTACTCATGACACACCAGAATACTGTTTGGGATGTGAAGTTGTTGGTCCCTTTCCCTCTAGTACGTAGATATCTAAAATTACTTACAAGATGGTACTTTCCCACATGATATTTCCCATTCCCAAAAGAGAACCCTTATCAAACACATCTCATGTTAGACCCTCCTTGGAGGCACTCTCTATTGTCAAGGCTACTAGTGGCATGGTCCTTGCAAAGAAAATTCTACCTATCGGTTATTACTAGCCTAATATAAAGAAAAATTGTTGTCAGTATGTGAAGAAATGTGTCCTATGCCAAAATTATGGAAACTTAATCCATACATTGTCTCAAAATTTTTAAAATATCACTACACCATGTCTATTTTCCAAATGGGGGATCAATCTCATAGGGAAGCTTGCACCCACTTCATGTAATGGTTATAAACAAATCATTACCACAACTGAGTACTTTACCAAATGGGTGGAGGGGTTTCCTCTTACCTATATTATAGGTGCTTAGATCTCACAATTTATCATTAAACATATAATTTACCATTATGACATCCCTTTTACCATTACATCTAACAATGGAAAATAATTTAAGAACTAGAAAGTGAAGGCCTTGTGTCAATGCTTTAAAATAAGAAAAATGTGATCTAATCCTTAACACCCTCAAGGTAATGGGAAAGGTGAGGCCATAAATAAAACTCTTCTTTAGATTATGGAGAAACTAGTTAGTAAGACGGGTTGTAACTGACATCTCCAAATCTATCCTTCCTTACGATACTTATATCCACACACCCATAGGTGCAACCCCATATTCTCTTGTGTTTGACATGAAATATATCATGCCTTTAGAGATCGAGCTTCCATATTTATGAATATCCTTAAAAACCTATCTAGATAATGAAGAGGAATACAAAGTGGCTAGTATAGCAAAGCTTGAACTGTTTGATGAAAAATACCTACATTCCTTGTATAACCTTAAAGTGTATCAAAATTGAATCAACATTAGCTAAAATAAGAACATAATCTCTCATGAATTTGAGGTTGGAGATCTTGGTCATAAATAAAAATAGTTCAATATAATTAAACAGCCTGAAAAGAGAGGTAAATTTGAGCCTAGCTGGTTCAAACCATACATTGTGCTTATAAAATTTGATTCAAAGGCCTATAAACTTGCTTATCCTAATGGCGACAAGCTCTAGGATCCTGTGAACATCATGAATATCAAATGTTTCTATACCTTAGATTAAAGTAATTTTAAAAAAATAATAAAATAAAATCACAAAAATAGTAAATAGAAATGCATTCATTCAAATGTGAAAACCATGGAATTGTGGCACCCTTGACATGCCCTTTAGTAAAAACTAGTTTATGACACCTTAGGAGGATTTTATTGTTCACAAGTGCCTCACACTTACAACATGATCACTTCGTACTATATTTTTTGTTGGCTTGTGTTTGTAATCGTATTGATCCTATCCCTCTTAGTCTTGATCTAGTTTATCTATTCCTGTATATGCATAAAATTTTCTCTTGTATATTCTCACATGTTAGTGGAAACATCTGAACACTCAGTTATTCATGTACATAGTTTTTCGAAATGTTAGAAAATCCTAGAAACATTCAAAACATTTGAAAATCCAAAAACATTAGTAAAATATTACAAAATCCTAAACATTTCAAAAATCTAGACAAAATCAAATACATTCACAAAGTCTCAAAATCTAAAAAAAAAATGAAAAACTAAAAAAATAAAAATTGGAAAGTATACCAAAAAAATAGCCTACTTCACTGCTAACTAGTTTCAGTGCACAACATGTGGATCATCTTATGATTTTATTTCATCAAAAAAGCTTGTTTTCTTGATATGTCTATCTTCCCCACATAATTTTTTTCTTGGGGAGTTTCAAAGTACATTTTTTTTCCTGGGACTTCTATATCCTCCATATAATCCCTTGCATGTATCCTTTCTTGGGGGAAAGTTTTTAACCATTGTTGTATAAATAAAACATTTGGGTACTGAAGTGGGATAACGAAAACATTAGTATAATTTTCTTAAACAATACTTGTTTAAGTGTATTTGATTTTTCTTATTTGTTTATTTATTTTCTTGTTTGTTTACTTTCTCATATTGCATTACTTATGTATTTTTCTTTGAGTTAATCCTTTAGCATTGCAAAAAAAAAGAGTATTATGAATTTTCATGTCATTTTACCCCTCTGTTGTATACTTACATCAAATTAAAAAGGTATTTGTGAGCCAAGATAATGCGTAAATCATGTTATGATATTCCTATCCCTCATCTATCATTTCTAACTAATTCCATGTTCTCCCTAAAATTCTTCTAACTAACCTTGTCTATTTTTCAAATCTACTAAGACAAATTCGTAATAATGACCTGTTTCTTTCACTCCCCCCCTCCCTCATATAATCATTGTCGTCTTATGACATCACAATTTCAAATTGAACAATGGCCAATTGAACCAAGTTTGAGTCCTGACCATTAGGACGAGTTTTTATACTGCAGTGGTCATTATCCTCGTAATTTCAATATTCAATTGACCTCTTCTATTACCCCATCGAAACGCGAGGGGGCATCATCCATCAAGATAATTCTTCTTCTACCCTTATAAAATTGAAAAATTTCAACTATCTTTGAAGTGGCGTCACTTGCACTACACCACATCAAAGAGGGGAAAATGTAAACACCTAATTTTAAATGCACAATTTTAATACTAAAATTACATTTTTATTTTTTATTTTTATTGGTAAATAGTTTTGAAGGGACTATACCCTGTTTACATAGAGGGCCTATAAGCCAGATAAAACATGAGGAGATTCCATAAAAAGGGATCAACATCCAGAATAGGTGTTAAACCCAATAGTAACTAAAAGAGAGTTACTAAAGAAAATCAAAATAGAGTGTGCACTATAACAAAGAAGCCAAAAATAGTAAAACAACAACAAAAAGAATGATGAAAATTAGCATCTGCAACGAAGACCTCCTTTACTTCTTGGTAGCTCTGTTAATTCTGGACTTAATAGATTGTACAAAGGTGAAAGGAGCCACTATTGTCATGTTTTTGGGGTCCTTAGCATCCAAATTTTCTATGGTTTGACTGCTTTCCTTGTCCATTCCCCAAAGAGTGTCTGGGATCTCACTAAGCACAGAAACGCTACGAACATGTTGTTCAAGGAAATCACTGATTGCATTAAAAATTGCCATGTTATGATCATGGCAATCCTTTGCTCTCCCCAGATGATTTTCCAAGGAGTTTAAATTTTTCTAGATGTCCTCAACGTTCTTATTGCCAAGGTCAGTATCCTTATCCATCTTCCTTTTTCCTTTTTGATTGGCCAAATGTTGCACTTTTTCTTTCAGTTGCATCATTTCATTTTCCAAAGCTTCCAACATTTGGGAAGTAATTTTTCCCTCTTTTTGTAAGGTCTCTTCTTGGCTTGTACTATTGATGTGCAATAATTTTTGGACATCTTCTAAATCTTGATTTTTGCAAAGAACTATACCTGAAACAAGGGTGTTCAATTTGGGCTTCTTATGGTTCTTCGTTTTAGGCTTGGTCGTGGTGGAAGGGATGGGGGTGGGGGTAGTGGTGCTAGGAAAAAGTGGGATGGTACTAGGGGATGATGGGAGACTGGAGTATTTGGAAACACAGAGCTTGTGTAGAAAAATGATAAGGCCTTGATGCATGGGAGTAACCAAGGAATGCTTCTGGAAATCCAAGATGGAGCGTTCGAGGAATTAAAAAGATAATGTGGAAAGCAGACAGTGATTTTCCTGTGGAAATGGTTTAAGAACACTAGGTGCTTAATAGGAAATGTAACATATCTCCCTTCCAAGGAGATGAACTGGACCATCATTTGGGTGATTTCATCAAAGGGTGAGGGGATAAAACTTACCCTCAATCCTACAGTAACAAAAACTAGCTCCTCGTTATCAGTAGAAAACTTCTTCTCCTCAACATTTTTGTCGATCCTCTTATTGAAGAAACGGAAGCCATCCATCTCCAATCCTGTATCTTTAACTATTAGCTCTTCATTAACAGTGATTTTATGTCCTCCATACTCCACTTTTTGATCTTTCCAATCCATGGTGAACTAGACTGAAATTCTTTTGATCGTGTCCCTGAATTCGATTAATGAATTTTGTGTTTCTTCCCTTCTTGAGGAGGTTCCAAATATCCTTGTTTCTCTTCCATTCCAGGTCATAACTGGGTTTTAGCTGGCACGGGGGTCCTCCAAATTTTTTCTCTCTAAAATTACTACAAATCTTGTCCTCAAAACCCTTGTTTGAACTATTGTTTGAAATGCAGTTATCGTTCTACCTATATCGAATTTTAAGAGTTCCGCCCACTTGTTAGGAGTAATGAAATTTAATGTGGCCATATCTTACATGATATTTCCCACAAGTGTGATCTTTTATCCCCTCTAAATCCCAATTCAAATTATCATTATCCTTATTCCATACTCGAGTTCCCATAAATATCTGCTTTAATGGTGCTTTGTACCTTCTCAGGGATGTGATTAACATTATCCCAAATAATTAGATTAATATTTATACAATGATTATCCAATGCATGAGCAACCTTATTTCCCTCCCGGTATGTATGCTTGATTCGGATATTTTTAAAGGTTTGAAAAATGCTTATAGATTCCATGATGAAATCCTTGATATTCTAGCTAGGAGGCAAAGATTGATTTAGATGATTAATGATGTTTAGTTAGTCTCCTTCTAGAATAATATTTTGAATGTTATGTGTCTAAGGAATTCTAAGCCCCCATAGAGCAGCCAAGGCTTTAGCATAATGGTTATTTTGTATCCCCACTTTTCCAGTATAGGTAGAAATTAGACTGCCTCTATGGTCTCGAATCACTCCTCCCCCTGCAAAAATCCCAGGATTACCCTTAGAAGCCCCATCAAAGTTTAGCTTGTGCCAGTTGAGATCAAGAGGGTTCCAATGTATCAAAGACCTATCAATGTTGGAAATGATGCTACTCTGAATATTATCAACTCCAATCTTCCAGTTGGAAAAAATATGCTCTTCATTTTTAGGATAATTCTTTTTCTTAGGAGTTTTGAATCTTTTGATGTTCTCTTTGAAAACAATAGTAATCTTAACAAAGCTGAGCTTGCAATGCTATTTAAGATTTCTAAAAATGATGTCATTTCTATCTTTCCATATCCTCGAAATAATATGGGGCATTACCAGTTTCCAGAGTCTTCTCACAACACAGTGTTTAAAAGGAGGGTTCCATTAGGTTCAAAACTGGATGAAATCCTTCAGCACAACCTAGTAAACTTTTAATTTAGAAAAGGAAAAACTCCATATTTCAATGGCATACTCACAATGGACTAACAGGTGTCTGATATCCTCAAATTATTTTTTACAAAGGTGACATCTATTTGGCATTATGAAACCTTTTCTTATTAGGTTGTCATTGGTGAGAATTTTACCTCTGAGAGCAAGCCAAAAGAAAAAATTGATTTTAGGTGAAGCTCAGCCATCCAAATCCTGCTCTAGTTGAACTCACTTTGAACATTTTCAAAGAAAGAATTATATTTAGATTTAATAAAGTACTGTCCATCAATAGATTTTTTCCAGACCAATTCATCCTTAACATCCAGCTGACTTAAGGGGATAAGGTCCAAATGATCTTGCAAAGAGGACATTATGTGGTTCAGATCATCTCTGTCCCCAAAGATTTTTTTGCATTTCTTCTTATTGCCTTCTCTGTCTATGTAATCCATGATTCTAGTACCATAATTTTGTTAAAGGTTGTCTTTGACTACTCCAAATCTGTCAATAAGACTACAGTTAGACCAATTATCCCCCCAAAAATTTATAGCTCTACCATTCCCCACTTTCCATTTACTTCCTTGTTTCATGAAATTCCTAATCTGAACTAAAATTACATTATTTGTCTTCTTTACCATCATTTCATTATAATGAGTTATTTTCCATTAATTATCTAACATTCCCCTTTATCTTGATCAATTAACAACACTTCATTAATTAACTAGCCTTGTCCCTCATCCTGGATGTCAATTAATGTTGCTTCATTAGTTAAAATCATATTTTAATTAATAATTAACCATCATTAGTTAATTAAAATTTCAATCTTGTATTTAATCAATAAACCCTCTTATTCATCAAAACCCTCAAATTCTACTAATTTCCCTCTAAATCATCTCTAAATGGCTTCTATAATCTTAGTTGTGCCTAATAATTAATCCTAATTTTTTATTAAAACCCTTCCCAAAATGAGTTGTTAATCTCTAATTAATCTCTTCTAATCATACATATCCCTTGACATATATACCAAATTTCAACTTTTAAATCAATGGATGTCAAGCACTACCTTTGTAAAATTGACCACAAAACTAGGTCTTAACTATATCTCAATTTCTTTGTATAGACTTTCAAAAACATAAATTATCTGATGAAAGTAAAAATTTATTCTAGAATCCCTTTCTACATTCTTCCATTGTCATTAGTATCAATTTTTAGGGTAAAATAACTAAGTTTTATGCTTCAACTATGATACCCTAGCCATACTTGAACTGTGTAACCCAGAATAGCACGAGGGGCATAAACAAGTCATAAATTCCCTTGTTCTTGGATTTAAGACTTAAAATTTCATATTAGGGTTTGTAATATCCTAAGGAATGAAGATAATTTAGCAGCAGCTCATAGAAAATATCAAATTCCTTCTAGATAGTCAAAAATGTTCTATATGCACGTTTGGATTACATTGTTTTACCATAGTTATCAAGAAATGATATTTCAAGAAGAAGACTCTTTATCCACTCAAATCATTCACTATTAATATCTCCTCAGGGAAATATTAATCCCTTTACTATGGATATAATACAAAATAAGGTATTATCTTGTTTAAATTTATATAAGACAGTTACATATCAGGGTTTAGACCCTAGTGTACAAGAAAAATACCAACTTGAACCTCACACTCTTTTGCATCAATTTTTCAATTTTCACAACATTCTTTTGATCTTTTAATGACCCTAAATACCCATCCACGGACTAATTATATTACAAAGTTACTCCTCTATTCATAAAAATCACAATCTACCTTAAGTATAAACATGTAAAGCATCAGAACACACCTCCATGTTCTTGATCATCACAACCATTCACTTGTTCGATATTCAACACAATAAGTTATAATATTCAACTTGTGAATGGATGCAAAGGTTTCCAAGGTTTCCACAACCCTCCTTTTATTTACATGCATAATTAAATTTTGTTCTCTGCAACAAGCTTATAAAGTTCACAATTGTCTCTTGAACAATAAACTATGTATTAATAATTGTTTGAAAGGTTAATGCTTGCACTTTTTGGAGTATATTCCTTAGCCTCACTTAAATATAGAGAAAAATCCCATATATTAACAGTCATATAAATTTATTGTATCCTAAAAAAAGTGTACCCAAACTCAAAAAAATCCAAAATATATAAAATCAATCTTCAAAGTATAGAATAAAGAGAGAGCATGGGTTCCTCTTATGCACCGTAATGAACATGTAATAACTATCGAGAATGAGAACACTCAAAAATCATAAATGAAATAACTATTGTCTTTCCTGAAGTGCATTCATCACTCAGTTACATAGTGCAACTCTTTAATAACTTCAATCACACAACCTTGGATCTTTCCAATCATTTTCCATTTGCAAATGTAAGCACAAGATTTTGTGAACAACATTACAAGATTGTCACACACAGTCACTAAGTATTTAAAAAATCATCTTTCCCTTTAATGATTCTTGAAAAATATTTACAAAATCAGACCTTATCTCGATATAATACCTTGATTCATTTATAAAATGGATTTTATACCCCAATAAGTATGTTTCCCACCGAACTAGACTCACATCTTGGCCTTAAACCCCTATTTTGAGCTTTATTCTAGTGAATAGGAGACTCTAATTAACTAGTCATGAAGATTCTAGGCTTATAACCTAATTTATGACCTAATGATACTAATTTTGACCTCTTTCCACCCTTTTACAAGTTTACAAAACCAATAATGGCCTCCATTTTCAAATTTTGCATTTTGGAGGTAAAGTGAATTTTCAAATTTTGATCATCCTAGACTTGTATTAACACACCTAATGACACCCAATGATCTTAAATGCCTAAGACCACACCTAACAAGAGAAAATTGGTACCTTTATGACTTATTCATGTACATGGAGTGATGATTCTCCATCATCCTCCAGGGGTAGAAAATATTAGGATTCATAACTTTGTCTTTTTCTTATACTTCAGAATTCTTTGTTTATTTGTCTTCATTATAATCTTTTCCTTGTATTTAATCTGCTCATCCCTCATGTGCTCAATCCTATGCATTTTCTAGATCTCATTTGGTTCTTGGTATTCATAAAATAAATTGGTTTCCCCATAGGTTTCTTCTTCTCCATTCTCATATTCAGTCTTCATATCTTCCTCTTTAGCTTGTAATATCTCCTCAAGTTCTTATTTTTATCTCTCATAGTCTTCATTATTCTCAAATAACTCTGAAATTTCAAGTTCTTGTATGATTTTGTGCCACAATAGTTCCTCACAAACTTTCAAATTCTCTTATTCATAATTTATTTCTCTATCTTTAGTTTCTTCATCCATTTCATTAACAAATTTCTTCATTTCTTGCTTTTCATCTCTAACACCTGCATGCACACATTCAAAAGAAAAATTATAATAAAAAAGGAGGCCGTTTAGCCTCATATGATGCTTCATTGCTAAGATCTTGCTCAGCTTCACTCTTCTGCTTCATTTCATAGTCCTCTCCTTCATCATTTCCAAGGCAAGCCAAAAATATTGCAATTATTTCTTCCTCACCTAGATCTTGAAATTATTCATAGACCACTTATTTTTCAACTTCTCTCTATTATTTTCTCATTCTCTTTTCTTCTTATCTCAACTTCCTTTCTTATTCTCTTATCCCTCTTCTTAGCTTCTCTCTTTTTTTCTTCCTGAAAAGTATATCTAATGGCCCTTTTACCTACTTCATTATCGCTATTCCCACCAGTTCTTCTTCTTCTCCTCTATGAATCTATATCATTTACAGTAATTGTGCCACATCACTCTTCAAATCTTGTATTTCCTCTTGCATTTTCAATTCTCTCTTTTGAAAAATTCTTTTTTCTTTCCTCTTGCATTTTCAATTCTCTCTTTTACAAATTGCTTCTTTGTTTCCTCTTCTCCTTTTCTCTCTCTCTCTCTCTCTCTCTCTCTCTCTCTCTCTCTCTCTCTCTCTCTCTCTCTCTCTCTCTCTCTCTCTCTCTCTCTCTCTCTTCATGCTCTCTTTTTCTATGATTCATCAACTTCAAAAGTTTTCTTAGAAGTTCCTCTTTATCCATCTCTGCTTCTGATTCCCTATCATCATCATTATCATCTATCAAATCTGATTTATGAGGTTTAATAGCCTCCAATCCTCTCTCTCTCTCTGCATGTTTTACTTTGTTCATCATCTTGTCTATTTTTCTCTACTCCTCTAATTCTCTTATCCTCTCATGAAATTTCCTTTTCTGTACCTCTTATATTTCTTCTACTGATCCCTTCATCTATTCTAACATCCTATATTCATGGTTCATAACTGAATTCTCACTCCTCTCTTCACTCATTTTCTTGTCAATCTTCTCTTTAGATTCAAAAAATAATGTTACTATAAATCAACAATTTATCCAAATTTGAATGAATTCTATGATAAAAAATGGTGTATTCAAATAACACTCACAACCATCAAATAACCAAATAAAAGGTTTACAATAACTAATTTACAACTTACTCATCCTTTTAGAGGTTCAAACAAGCTTTTATGGTGCTTAACTTGGCCTATGATACAAGAAATTAAATAATTCCAATTGAAATATTTTAATGTATTATAATACCATGAAAATATGGATTCATTCCATCCTAACACTACCTTCATTAATAATTCATGACCAAAAATAAAGTCCACAACTTACTTGCATAGACCAAACTGCCTATTCTCTCCTTCCTAGCTTTTAGACCAAATAAGTAACTCTTGCTTCTTTAGTATCCTTTAGAGACCTCACATATTTTTACCTTTTTATATTCTCAAAAAAATGAAATCCAATAAAAAATTACCTCAAATCAGTCGAAGACATCAATCTTGCTCTATTATGTTCGTACTTGCCTTAAGATACTTTTAAGAAAAAGGGTTTGATTCATAAGTATTTTTAGGAATTTAAGGATGTCTCTAACAGTTCAAGGACTCCAATAGAATCTTATGAAGGCCTTAAATGTTTACCTAAAGTTTGGGGTTCCAAATCGTTGCAAAAATCTCTATATCTCTTCTTGTTTAATTGAGTTCCCTAACCCTTAACTTGGTTTTATAGATAGGGTTGTCATGTATAAATTCTTCTGTAGGTTCTTACAAGATGAATTGAATGTATATTTAGGCTTCCTATAGATCCCTTTTCATACACATGAAATTAAAAAATTTAACTCAATGGATGTCAAGAACTTCCTTTGTAAAATTGAAATCAAAACTAGGTCTTAATTATATCTCACTATCCTTGTATATACTGTAAAAAACATATGAAAAATTATCTGATGAAAGTCAAAATTTCTTCTAGAATCCTCTTCAATAGTATTCCATTATCATTAGTACAAATTTTCATGGTAAAATAACTAAGTTTTATGCTTCAACTATGATACCCTAGCCATACTTGAACTGTACAAATCAGAATAGCTTGAGGGGCATAAAGAAGTCATAACTTCCTCTATGTTTGGATTTAAGACTTAAAATTTCATATGAGCATCTATAATGTCCTGAGAAATAAATATAATTTACTAGTAGCTCATAGAAAACATAAAATTCCTTCTAGATAGTCAAAATGTTTCTATATGAACGTTTGGATAATAGTGTTTTAACATAGTTAAGAAGAAATGATATTTCAAGAAGAGACTCTTTGTGCACTCGAATAATTCACTATTAGGCTCTCCTAGGGGAATATTAATCCATTTCCTATCGACATAATTCCAAATAAGATATTATCTTGTTCAAATTTCTATAAGACAATTACATCTCATGGTTTTTTCTAGAAACCCTAGTGTACAAGAAAAATACCAACTTGAACCTCACACTCTTTTGCATCAATTTCTCAACTTTCACAATATTATTTTGATATTTTAATGATCCTAAACACCCATCCAAAGAATAATTATATTACAAAGTTACTCCTCTATTCATCAAAATCACAGTCTACCTTAAGTAGCAACATGAAAAGTATTAGAACACACCTCCCTGATGTTGATCATGGGGGTTTCACTTAGTAAAAGTATGGTATAACACATGCATTCGAAGGGTATTAAAGAATACCCTTAATTCTTGTTTCTACCTCTAATTATTCAATTGATAATACCCCCTTCTATTATATTATTAGAATGGAAATACCCCATATTTTTCCGTGCACCTTACTTACCCATTTTTCAATTACAATTTTATTTACCCCTTTTCATTTATAACCTAATATATTAAACAAAAAATATATTATATTTCTCACTCATTTTTTTTTGTAATATGCATTTTCTCTCGAAAGATAGTTTGAAGCCATTGCAGACCTATTACAAATCACCTTATAAATTTCAAGCTTTAATCATTTATCAATAGTTCTTCAAATAATTAAGATGGTGAAATAACATCACTTGTGTTTAAGAGCATACTCAAACCTAGTTTTCTACCATCTTATTATTTCTTGGTTAAGAATATCGTAATTGAGATTTCTTTATTAAAAAAGAGATTATAATTTAATTCATGCCCACACTCTTTTTGCAATTATAAGGTATTTACTTTTAAAAACTAGGGTTCAAATGTTTTAGTTTTGTATTAAAATTAAACCTCCCTTTCCTTTGGCCCACCTCTCTAACCTACCCCCAATACTTGATTCAAAACATAAATAAATTAAACCCTTTCACCCCCTCATGTCTACCAGTATATTGAATTAAATTTTACTAATTTTAATTACCTCAATATGAACCCATGTGTTAGGATATTTCCTAGCTAATGAACCCCCTGTGATCTTGATCATCACAACCATTCAATTGTTCGATATTCAACACAATAAGTTATAGTATTCAACTTGTGAATGGATGTAGAGGTTTCCAAGGTCTCCACAACCCTCCTATTATTTACATGCATAGTCAAATTTTATTTGCTTCAATATGTTTACACAGTTTCCAATTGGATCTTGAACAATAAACTATGTATTAAGAATTGTTTGAAAGGTTAATGCTTCGAGTTTTTAAAGTATATTCCCTAACCTCACTTCAATACAAGCACAATACCATATATTCATAGTCATATACATTTATTGTATCATGAAACAAGTGTAAACAAACTCCAAAAATATTCAAAATGTCTACAGTAAATATTCCAAGTATAGAATAAAGAGAGAGCATAGGTTCCTCTTATGCACAGTAATGAACATATAATAACTATCAAGAATGAGCAAACTTAGAAATCATACATGAAATAACTATTGTCTTTCCTTAAGTGCATTCATCACTCAGTTACATAGTGCAACTCTTTAATACCTTCAATCACACAACTTGGGATCTTCCCAACCATTGTCCATTTGCATATATCAACAAAAGATTTTGCTAAAAGCATTATAACATTTTCACACAATGTCACCCAATATTCACAAAATAATATATCCCTTCAATGATTCTTGAAAAATCTTTACACAATGAGACCCTATCTGGATATAATACCTTGATTAAGTTACAATATGGATTTTATAGCCCAATAAGTCAATTTCCCACCGAACTAGAATCATATATTGGCCTTAAACCCCTTTTTTGAGCTTTATTAAAGTGAATAGGAGCCCCTAATTAAATTTTCATGAATATTATAGGATTATAACCTAATTTATGACTTAATGATACTCATTTTCACCTCTTTCCACCCTTTTACAAGTTTACAAGCCCAATAATGGCCTCCATTTTATAATTTTACATTTTTGAGGGAAAGTGAATTTTTAAATTTTGAACATCCTAGACTTGCATTAGCACACCTAACCAAAACTAATGATGTTAAATACCTAAGACCACACCTAACAAGACAAACGTGATACCTTCATGGCTTATTCATGTACATGGAGTAATGCTCCTGCATCATACTCCAGGGGTAGAAAAGATTAGCACTCATAGCTTTGTCTTCTTTCTCTTCTTCTTCAAATTTCTTTGTTTCTTTGTCTTCATTCGAATATTTTCCTTGTCTTCAATCTACTCATCCCTCATGTGCTCAGTCCTATGTAGTTTTTGGATCTCATTTGGTTCTTGGTATTCATAAAGGAAATAAGTTTCTCCATAGGATTCTTTTTCTCCACTCTCCTATTCAGTCTTAATATATTCCTCCTTAGGTTATAATATATCCTCAAGTTCTTCTTTTTCTCCCTCGTAGTCTTCATTATTCTTAAAAAATCTAAAATTTCAAGTCCTTGCATGATTTTCTGCCACAACAGCTCCTCACTAACTATAAACTTCTCTTATTTATCATTTCTTTCTTTATTTTCAGTTTCTTTGTCCCTTTCATTAATAAATTTCTTCATTTCTTTATTTTCATCTCTAACAGTTGCATGCACACATTCAAAAGAAACAATAGGATAAAAATAAGGAGACCTTTTAGCCTCATATTATGCTTCATCCATGAGATCTTTCTCAGCTTCACTCTGTTGTTTAATTTCATATTCCTCCCCTTCATTATTTCCAAGGCAATCTAAGAAGCTTGTAATTATTTCTTCCTCATCTATATTTTTAACTTCTTCATAGACCACTTCTTTTTCAACCTCTCTCTCTTGTCTTCTCATTCTCTTTTCTTCTTATCTCAACTTCCTTTCTTCTTCTTAGCTTCTCTCTTTTTTTCTTCCTCACAAGTAGATCTATTAGCCATTTTACCTTCTTCTTTACCAATATTCACATTGGTTCTTCTTCTTCTCTATGATTCTCTATCATTTAAAACAACCATGCCACATACCTCTTCAACTCTTGTATTTCCTCTTGCATTTTCAATTCTCTCTCTTTTGTCGACTACTTCTTTCTTTCCTCTTTCCTTTTCCCCTCTCTCTCTCTCTTCTTGTTCTCTTTTTCTATGATTCATCAACTTAAGAAATTATATTACCAGTTCCTCTTTATCGATCTATTTTACTGATTCCCTATCATCATCATTAACATCTGTCAAATTTGATTTATGAGGCTTAATAACCTTCAATCCTCTATGTATGCATGTTTTACCTTTGTTCTATCATCCTAGCTATTCTTTTATGATGTTCAAATTATCTTATCCTCTCATGAAAATTCCTTTTCTTGACCTATTCTCTTATTTCTATTGATTCCTTCATCTATTATGACATTTTATATCCATGGTCCATGATTGAGTTTTAATTCCTTTCTTCACTCATTTTCTTGGAAATCTTCTCTTTAGATTCACAAACCATTGCTAGTAGCAATAAAATTTTTATCCAAATCTCAATACCTTCTCTGATACCAAATGATTCAGTTAAGGAACACTCATAACCATCAAATCAATAAATAAAAGGTTTGCAATAACCAATTTCCAACTTACCCATCCTTTTAGAGATTTAAACAAGCTCTTATGATGCTTAACTTGGCCTACGATATAAGAAATGGAATAATTCCACTTTAAATATTTTATAGTATTATAATACCATACATATATGGCTTCATACCTTCCTAACACTACCTTCATTAATAACTCATGACAAAAAAATAAAGTCCACAACTTACTTGGTTAGACAAAACTGCTTATTCTCTCCTTCCTAGATTTTAGACCAAATGAGTAACTCTTGTTTATTTTGTGTCCTTAAAATCCATCACATCATTTTACTTGTTCATACACTCAAAAAAATTAAATCTAGAACAAAATTACTTCAAATTAGTCCAAGAGATCAATCTTGTTCTATTTTGTTCCTACTGCACTTAGGAACTTTTAAGAAATAGGGTTTGATTCATAAGTATGTTTAGGCTTCTAAGGATGTATCTAAGACTTCAAGGAATCCAATAATATATTATGAACACCTTAAATGTGTACCTAAATTTTGGGGTTCCAACTCCTTGCAAAAATCTCTATATTTCCTCTTGTTCAATTGAGCTCCCTAACCCTTAACTAGGTTTTATAAATAGGATTGTCATGTATAAATTCTTGTGTAGGTTATTTAGAGATTAATTGAATAAATATTCAGGCTTCCTCTAGGACCCTTGACATATATACCAAATTTAAACTTTTAACTCAATGGATGTTAAGAACTTCCTTTGTAAATTTGACCTCAAAACTAGGTCTTAACTATATTGTTATCACCAAATCATTGCACCCTCCAAATGACCAAGTGATGGATAGGGAATTTAGTATGATTGGGTAACATGGGATCAATTCATATGATGTGGTACTTTCATCTTAAGGTGAACCTCCAGAAAAGTCTGGATTTCTATTCCTAAACTAAATACAACACTAACTCTAATGCAACAAAAACAATTAACTAGACCTATACTAACATTTTAATGGGATTTAGGGAGAGAGATTTGCAAGAAGTAAAACCTATAATAGAAGTTTTGATGCACCAAGAAAGATTTTTTATAGACACATTTTCTATATTCCAGTGAAGAAGGATGGAAAAATGCCACAACCCAACCGCATACAAAGATTCACTCCTAGATAAGCAAAAAACTCCCAAAACCTACAATGGAAACTTGAAGTTGCACAGTATAACTGAAAGCATGAGAAAGGTATAAAAAAGTAGAAAAAATGATGAAAGGATAATTAATTTTTCAAAGAACACAATTTATATTACTTCAATCACATGCACAACACATCATTACATTAGAAAGAGGTAATGTTTGCCATTACAATATCTGGAGGAAAGGCTTGAGAGTTCACAAAATACACAACTTATCTTGTGAAAAGAGAGATGAATTGGAAAATGTCTAACCCTTTTTAATGAGTTTCCCATTTACATTTAAATAAAATCCAAGTTGTGAGGGAAGAGAGGAGGAATCCTAAATCTTGGGCCAAATTATAGCACATGATGGTATATATACTTAATTATATTATTAATTGCACCTGAAAAGAAAATTTTATCATGCCTTCATAAATTTCAAAAAATGATTTCATCCTCCATTTAATTAAAAATATATTAAATATTTTTAATAGAGTCCATTTTTGCTCTTGGTGGGACCCCCTAGGTGAAATTTTCTTCGGATGAGGGTTTTGGCTATTGACTTGGAAAAATACTCACCAGCCAACTTGTCGTGCTGAATTGCAAGCTACCCCATCTACTTCCACAAAATGAGCTCCTCGTTAATCTCTGCAATGAATTCCTTTAGTTTACATGGCTGGATTTCTTATCAATTTCATTTCACTCCCACTTGTCATTAGGAAGGGATTTTACACTTCATTCTGATGAGCTAAGAATAGCTCACTTAATGATCCCCTCTACGTTCCTCCATCGGGTGAATCAGACTCCCTTCATTTACTTGTGTCAGGCTTGTATGGGTATGTTGAATCCCTCATCATGTCTTAACCACCTCATTAGGTTCTCCATTCTTCATTTATGCATTGGACGTTTAGCATGTGCATTAGTGGCTTCATCGTTTTGATGGCCACGTGTACCTATTTCACTGGTGAGTTGACCATAGGGGTCTCACTCGGAATTCTTATTTCACCACTAGCTTGAATATTATCTCCACATGCCCACCTTTGCATAGTGAAAATGTATCGACGCCACCCATCACCCTATAGACTCGGCAACCAACTCAGTTTTACATGGTATGGCTTGCATGGATTCCACCTACATCTCCTCTTATGCCAACGATTGATTGACCCTTTCAAGTTTTTGGTGATATTTTAGCTATTGTGGGAGCTAGGTGGAAAAATCATCGAGCGATGCATCTCGAGATCCTCCAACGAAGCTGTGTAAACCTTCAAAAATCATAGCCTATGCTTAGAATTTTGACCCACTAAACATGTCCTACTAGAATCGTCTCTCACATCCAAATTGGAGGCTAGCCACCTCTTGCCATGCCGAGCCATCACGTTTCCCACAACTAGAGAAATTTGCAAGTCGAAAGTGGTGGATTTTCATCCTTTGGAGGTCAATTTTCCTGGGCACTAAATGCGCAAGTTGGTTCTAGATTCCCAATTTTCCACCATCTCACGGAGTCACCATGAGCCCTTGCATTGGCTTGTCATTTTACCCTCTCAAGTCCTACTTTATGAGCTCCAAACTTATCTCTTTATGAATCCAAAATCATCTTTTCTGGTAGACTTGGTAACTTGGGTTTTGGAATCTTAAAACCCCCCACTTCTAAAATTTTCACTCACTGATTCTCTTGTGAGTTGTTCTTCAAGCTCGACTTAGTTCGACTCGATATCAATGTATTCCAACTCTCTAACCTCATGTTTTACTTCAAGCTTCCTCTGTGCAAGCTTGACTCGTCAATACTCCCTCTGAGCTTGTTATTAGGCTAAAAAAACCTTACATGAACTTTCCCCATCGAACTCATTCTTCATTTCCAAGGAAAAAGATCTACCCAATCAATAAGAGCACCCAACTCTAGAGCTAGCGTGGGTATGTGCGAGATCCTGCTGGATCTTGCTGACTCCCTATTCGAGTGATTTGATCATTAGGCCAAGCCAACCAAGTTATCTTCATTGTGTGCCTACGATTTGATCTATTGCTCTAATCTCTGGAGCCATCTCATGATTCACCAGCCTTGCTTGAACGTGAGTTGAGCTCACTCAACAACCCATCCTCCGTTTTATGACTATCAACATAGAGTTGGTACATCTATTCTTACTTCCACAAATCAAAGTACCTAGTGACTTTATATCTCTAGATTTCAAATCTCAATGTGTTAACTTATGTAAAGAATTCAGACAAGAGCTTCTTCAAAGGAAGGAAATTATAAACATATCAAGTTATCCTTATCTCCTATAAGGAGAAGTAGAAGAGGCTTTTCAACATCACCAGTTGCAGCGTAACCTCATAGGGGTCATTCAACGCATCCTTATGAAATATATTCTCCACTAGGGAACAATCAACCTTTTGTCGTTATGGGAGTACTTGCAAGGATAAAAAAAATCATCATTTCAATGTAAGTAGTCCTCTCTAGTTGGCTCAACGTGATCCTATAACCACCGTGACACACACAATTTTTCCCTTCTTCACAGGGGAAACTCATATTACTCCAGTGGAGCATATTCTTGATGTGGCCAGCATTTTTGTAGTACATAATATCACATAAGACAACGTTGTGGTCAGAATCCTTGCCACTTCCTTTAAGGTAAAAGCACTTAAGAGGTTTCGTGTGTTAGAAGCTGACACTATAACCACTTGGGATGAGTTGGGAGAGAAGCTTTGCAAATAGTTCAAAGATAAAAGTGACCACATGTCACTCATGGAAAAACTCACTACCATAAAGAGAGATCCTTAAGAGTATATGAGTGATTTCAACTTCTGATTCAAAAAGACTTGGAAGAGGATACCAACACTCATAAATAATTTTCCCAATAATGCATTCTTGTACTATTTAAGATCCTTAAATAGTGATGTATCAATTGTTATTCTATTTTTCCACTTAGGAAAAATTAGACTCGCATAGATAAAATAACAGGATCGATTTGGCCATGGGAGCTCACATTTTGGGTTCAAGCCGAGTCAGTTGAAGTGACGTGCAAGTATTCAAATTTAGCGGAAAAAAATTCCAAAATGATGGGCTCTAAAGGTTTGAATGACATCAAATTCCAAATTCTAAAATTTGGAATTTCGACATTCAGAAGTTCGGAGTTGGCAACAGGGTCGAGCGGTGAATAGTGCCATGTGGGGAGAAAAATAAGTCTGAAACCCTAAGTCCAAAATTCAGACTTCGGGATTTCAAAGGTTTTATGTGCCAGGTGGATGAATAATACCTAAAACTTGAAAACCTGAAAACCCAAACCCCTGAAATCTTGAAACCTGAACCCCCAATCTATTGCAACTTGAACCCCCAAAATGACGAAACCCGAACCCCAAATATAAAAAGGTCTGAAACCTAAAGTCTAAATTTCATACTTAAATTTTTCAGCATTTTAAAACATTGAAGCCCTAGTGCACGTAAATCATAACTTAAAGCCCAAAACCTAAAATCCAAATTTCAAACTTCAAAGTTTCGGCATATTAGAGGTTTCACGAACCCTGTTAGATGAACAATGTGATGATCTCTGAAGTGGAAATTTCCAAATCTTTGAATCCTAAAAGTCTGAAATTTCATATTACAGAGGCTACAATGTAAGATCAACCACTCACATTTATCACAGTATGGAATTCTTATCTTCAAATGGCCAAAACTTTTGGCTGGGAGCTCGAATTTGTACAAAATAGGACTTTTTGGAAAGCTCTTAGTATTTCAAAATCTGGAAATATAGTTCACCATTTTAGAGGAACATTTCTATATTTCTCACCTACCAAATGGTGAAGGTATGGGCTTCCTTTCTTCCCCAACAAGGAAAAGTACATGGAGGTATGGGTTTTATAGTGGTAGCCATCATTGTTGCAGAAAATTTTAATGTAATTTTGGGTGTTTGAAGCAATATTTCGAATTACTTCTCTCTCCCTTCTCTCATTATTCCTATATATTGTAAGGAGGGGCTCATTTCAAAAGGTTGGACACGTTGTATACACCCCTCCCTTCATCTTCTTGTCTGTAAGATATTTTGTGGAGATTCCAAACCTCCCTACTAGACATTGTAATACAAAATATGTGCCTTTGAGCTTGAGTGAGGTGTATTGTATCAATTTTGGGAGAAATATAAATAGATTTGTGGATGTTATAAATACCCTTTTGTGTTTTTTTTCATCTCTTCTGGTCTTTCATCACAAGAAAATTATTGTGCACTATTTTATTTTCTTTGCAAGATTCTAGTTGTGTTGTGTTTATTGTGCATGGTGTCTAACACTCCTTCTTGGTGCATTACCTTCCCTTAGAGTAGGTTTTATTTTTATGCATTTTATTTATCTTTTTCTACTTGAAAATATTAGATTAGGGTTAGATCTACAACTCTCTGCACTTTGGAGTAGTTGGAACTAAGATAGGATAGAAATTCAGTCTTCTCCGGAGGGATATCCCAATTACAAAGTCCCACACTTTAGGATAACTCCATGTTTGACGAATCAAACTAACTACCTCAACCATCCACTTGCGAGCAATCAAGGGTGTTGTGATTTCACCATAAAAATAGTTATGATCTAGTCCATGGGAGGGACTACACTTCCTGATGCCTACGAAGTTACTATAAGAGCAGAGAATTATTTGATTCAGGCCAGGAAGATAGCTCTAAGACCATTGATTCCATTGTTTCCAAATCTTCCAAATAACCAACATACCATTGCTCCTCTTCTAGTAGCCTCTAAGAAACTAGCTCAGTCTATACCTACCCCTTCAAACAATCTAGTCAAATTCAAGTAACTGTTGCAAACATTTGGGAATGAACTTGTTGCAATCAATATGAAACAATCTCAATATGCTCATCCTTACAAATCCTAGAATCAACATTACCAGGCTAACCACCCACCTTATCAAGGAAATAATCAGTCACAAAATCAAGCTACAAATCAAGCTGTGAATGTCAAGCATCTAAACTTTAGGAATGCTTTTGTTGGTTTATATTCTAGAGCCTTTGTATCTATCAAAAATAATCTAGTTCAAAACTGTGAATGGTATTATTCATTTTCACAACCCCATAATCAATATATTTTCCCCAATGGAGTTCTTAGCAAAGCCCTTATGGTTCAAATTGTATCTGCTCTTCTTGAGACAACAAAAATTTCATCTATGTAGGAAACAATAGATCAACCAAAATCCCCTAAAGAAACCACTTTGTTAAATTAGAAAGAAGAAGATTTTTTACGTGTTGAACACAAACTATTCATCAGTAGTAGTAAATACTCATTCCAAAATGAGAGCAATAGAATCCTAACCTTCAAAATCTATGAAGAATCCACTTCATAGCCTCATCCATAAGTGGTGGTTTTCAACAAAGACGAGGGAAAGAAGTCAATAGAAACACATGTTAGTCAAGTGAAAAGGAAAGAAGGTTCTTCAGGAATCACATTACCCAACAAGAACTTTCCAAAAGAGGATTATAACGCCCAAAGAAATGTCAACAAAGTAGGAGAAATCCCCTTCAGTGTTGTAGAGTAGATGAAGAAGACCAATCTGAATGTTACCATGTGGGAGGAACTTTCAATTCCTTCCCAAAGGAACTTTTTGCAAGAAGCTCTAAACATTTTTGGTACAACTGACAGAGCATCGGGTCATGGGGTAGAAACTACTACAATTTTTTGTCAACTAGAAGGGAAAATTTCTCCCAAGATTAATAAACTGCCACCATTCTATATTTCCATGATCATTGGTGATCATTTGGTACATAATTACATGGTTGATTCTGGTGCCAGCAGCTAAGTCATGCCCAAGAAAATTACAAATGTGTTGGGAATTCAATATACACCAGTCTCCAAAGGAGTTGTTCAGTTAGATGGTATAGTAGTTTAGACTGTTGGAATCATCAAAGGAATGTAGCTTAATATCCATGCATGTCCCAATTTTTCATTCACACAAGACATCTTTCATCGATCTTCCTCCTCTCTTTACCATTTACCTTTCATGAGATTTAACTACCAAGATGGGTGGTTACCTGTCAGCTAATTGGTCAGATATGATCATTAGGACTCGATACAAAACTAAAATGACTATAAGGGTAGATCTAATTTTTCATAATCATGTGGAGCTCTATACCGCTAGTCCTATAAATGGGAATTATACCATTCATGATCCATAAGAAGAATATACAGATCACGAACTAACCACTCTTGTGGAAGAGGTCCCTGATACTTTGTTGGATGAGGTAAGTGTAGATCATCAGTATGATCTCTATGTTGATACATTCATAGAAGAGGAATTTGGTTTGTTTCTTTTAGAAGAAATGGGATTGGGTACGTATTGTCTTCACAAAGAGGATGTGATCATACCACAACTCTTCAAGACCCAAAACAACTCTGAAGGACTTTGGAAACTTATTTTTGTTGGCTCAAGGAGTAAAAATGGAGTAGGTTCTGGTGTTTTGTCAATTGCTTCAGAAGGATATAAGTACTTATCATCTTTTCAACTACAATTCAGCGACACCATATATGTTAACGAATATGAAGCTCTTATGCAAGGAATTTATTCAGCTCAAAAGAAATGGATCAAAGCCTTGAACTATTTCGGTGATAGTGAATTGATTATACATCACGTAAGTTCTTTTAGTGCATCAAAAAATGATCTGTTAAGGTGTTAAAAGAATAAAGTTTGGGATTTAATTGAATATTTTGAATCTTTTTCAATCCATGTGGTTCTTAGAAGTTAAGACCAAGATGTTGATCAACTTGCAATGGCTAGCTCACAATATGACGTACCTATTGATATCATGAAATATGAGTGGTAACTTGATAAAATGGTCATTCAACCTGTAGTTCCTGACAATGTGGGTAGTTGGTAGGTTTTCAACAGTGATAAAAAAACATTCTTTTTCTGTAAGAATAAGTGGATTTTTCTACAAAAATTCAAGCTAAGTTGCAGGAATCATATAGTAACAAAATTACACAATTGAAAAGAAACAAGCTACCAAAAGGTTTGGTTACTCTTGAGTCCATATTTAATTCAGATGATCAAGTTAGAAGACAAAGTGCTAACATGGTAGTGAAAGAGGACAATTTTGAAGAAGTTGAGGTAGCAAATGAAATGTTCCCAGAGATTGGCAAAGTGTCTACCCCAAAGGAGAAAAGGTTTTTGTCAAACTTTGTCAAGAATATAATGATGTTTTTTCATTGAGTTATAAATATCTATGTGGCTTCAACCCAATTCTAGCACATCATACTATTGAACTTGTTCCTAATTCTAAGCCAATTTATGAAAAAAAGAGGCTAGTTAATCCCAAAATTGAGCCATTAATGAGAAAGGAGCTGGAAAATCTCATCGATGCTTGCATCATTTTTCCAATCAAACATTCCTCTTGGGTAGCTAATCTAGTTCCTTTGAGGACGAAGAACAAAGAGATCTAGTTATGTGTGGACTTTAGGGATTTAAACCATGCTTCATTAAAAGACCATTATCCTCTTCTAACTATGGAGTAGATCCTTCAAACGGTAGCAGAAGTGCAAAGGTTTTCTTTCCTCGATGGATATTCGGGTTACAATAGGATTTTGGTCAAAATATGATCAGTTCAAAACTACTTTCACTACACAATCAGGTGCATATGCCTTCAACAAGATTTCATTTGTATTATCTAATGTTGGAGCTACTTTCCATCAAGCTATGTACATGACATTTAAGGGATTGATCAATGACATTATCTTGGTATATCTTGATGATATAACTATTTACTCTAAGCATACAGAGGATCACATTACACATCTAAGGAAGGTTTTCAGGAGATGTAGGGAATTTGGGGTTTCACTTTATCCCAAGAAATGTATTTTTTTGGTGCATGAGGGAAAGTTGTTGGGAGATGTTGTTTCGGCGGAAGGAATTTCAATCAATCTAGCTAGGATTCATTCAATTTTGTTCCTATCTCTCCCAAGTCACAAGAAGGGTCTTCATAGTTTTCTGGGAACCATTATTTTTCTACGAAGATTCATCCCTCAGTTTGCAGCATTGGCTAAACCATTAACAACCATGTTGAAGAAAAATATTCTTTTTCATAGACAAAGGAACGAAATGAAATATTTGAATCCATTAAGACATCCATTACTCAAGCACCTACATTGGTGAATCCAATATTTGATAAATATTTTATTACCTATGATTTTGTAGGCCAGGATATCATTTTGGGGATCCTCACTCAGCATAATAATGATATGATGGAATAACCAATTAATTTTTTCAACTATTCTCTAAAAGACTATGAGCTCAAATATTCATTTGTTGAAAATAAAGTTTTTTCTTCCATTCAAGCCTTGAAAAATTTAGGAACATGTTGTCCAACAACAAGATTCATTTGATGGTGTCTCATCTAGGCATTAAGGATTTTCTGCTGAATAAAGACATAAATGATAAATGTGCTAGATGGATTACCAAGGTGATGGAGTATGATGTACACATCAAGGTTGTTAAGCTGGTAAGAGGAAAATGGTTATGTTAATAGCTTGCTGCAGATTTGGAATCAAAAAGTGATGAGGACGTGATGCTTTTGAATAATGATGAAAGATATGATCAGGTTGACGTTTTAGTGGATAATGTTCTCTTTCAAAGGGATTTGAATGGTGTTCTTCTTCGGTGCATAGGGCCAAAAAAATTAAGATACTGGAAGAGTTTCACAATGGTCTATCAGGAGGGCCAGATATTATTGGCCATATTTATTCAAGAATGCTCACCTCTAGGTAAAGAAGTGTAAGGAATGCACCTTTTTCACTAGAAAGCAGAAGTTGGTAGCCCTTCCCCTACATCTAATTCAAGTTGATCAACCATTTGTTCAATGGGGGTTAGATTTCATCGGAATGATTAATCCTCCATCTAGTGACGAACATAAATGGGTCCTTATTGCAATCGAATATTTTACCCAATGGAAAAAGGTGGTAGCATTGAATGAGGGTAATGAAAAAGTTGTTCTCGATTTCCTTGAAGGCATAAGGACAAGGTTGAGTGTCCCATTCACGGTCATTTTAGACAATGTAAAGGATTTTATCAGTTTGAATTTGAGTGAATGGGATATTAGGAATGGATTTTATCTTAAGAATTCATCCAATTACTATATGCAAGGTAATGGGTTGGCTGAATTTAGAAACAAGAACCTCATAAGGATTATGAAACACATGATGGAAACCAACAGGAGGACTTGGAACACACATCTTAAGACTACTTTATGGGCAGATTAGATCACACCTAAAAGGGCCATTAGAAATTCTCCATTCATGCTGGTATATAGAAGAGAATCCAAACTTTCGTTATCCTTGGAATTACCTTATGTGGAGTTAGCACATCAACTTGAGGTTATGGAGAGTGATCCTATGATAGTTAGGTTTGCTGAGCTCATGGAGTTAGAATAAGTGCATAACAAGGATATGAAGACTTTGGAGCAACATCATGCTCAAGTTAAAAAATATTTTGACAAGAAGGCATCCAACATGCATTTTCAAGAGGGAGATTTAGTTCTCAAATGGGATGCTGAAAGAGCAAAACCAGGCATGCACGCCAAGTTTGATGCTCTCTGGAGTGGGCCATACATTATCAAAAGTTACAGGGAGGAAAATTCATTTTCCCTATTTAGGAACAATGGAGAAGAACTTCCCATTCATATGCATGTGATGCATCTCAAAGCTTTCTTTTGAGATTTTTCCACCCCATGTACAGTTTAGTTAGGTGTTTTCGTCCTAATGCTTTGCTCATTATTTGTTATTTTTTGTTTCATCGTTGTTGTTTTGTTTTGTTGTTACCTTGCACAGTGTATCAATTGTGGAGGTTTTTTATTAGAAGGAGAAGGTTCAATTTTTAATATAGTTCTATAATATCATAAACTTAGAAAATGCTTCATTCAAAACTCTACAATGTTTCATAAATTCCAAGCATTCATCATATTTAACCTACTTCCCATTTAGCATCACAGACAAGACCAAAATCAACAGTTCTTGAAGGGTTTTGGGGATCAATTCCAAAAGATCAAATCAGTTTCAGGATGCCAATATTGACTCCAAGCCTAATGGATTTCCTAAGTCTATTGAACTAGTGCTTAGCAGGAAATCATCCTCGAGAGGTTGCCAAAAATGTTATCCAATTTTTCCCCTCAGGGTAAAAATTAGACAACGTGAGGCCTATATGTGCTCTAAAACTAGAAAAAGGAGCTTCACGTGAAGCATTCTGGGACACTATCGGCTAAAATTTTGTGTTAAAGAGAATTTTTACGGTGTTCTTGAAAGGTCTCAAGCCAATTATCGTAGATTATTTTCTCGCCTTTTTCAGGTCTCGTAGGCTTAAGGCTTGCTCATGACAAGCTCACATGATGCATATCTTGGGTTAACCCTCAACATAGCTTGGTCGAGGTAAATAAATGCATGAGGTAATTATGACTAGTGGCTCAAACTTGGCAAGTCATGTTAGGAGGTCTTATTAAACTCGACACTACCCCCCATTAATGATCAAGACTGAGAACCCTAAGAGAATCCCAAATGCATGGAGGAGTCAAAGTCAGTACTTAAGGCATCTTGGGCCGACTTAGCTCGGTGTGCTGCTACAATGACGTTAATGTAAATGGATAAATCGAGGCCCTATAAGCTCGAGAAAGTTATTGTATATGGCTCATATAGAGGAGCTCAGATGAGAACGATGAGTTGATCGATGGTGAGTAACCACATCCAAATCGGATAAGGATTTAGTGATCCACATGAATGAAGATTGGGCTTGGCATCGGTGTGAGAAAATTGAGCCCAGAAGCAGAGCGCATCACACGCAAGGCGAGCTGGTTGAAGGATAGTTTTGGGACTAAGTTCGTTATGGTAAGACTCAAAGGTGAGAGAATCTCGTAGGGGGATCCGACTGAGTTAAACTCGGTATGATGAGGGGTGAGTTAGGGGGACGTCATGCCACATAAGGATTACATGAGTGGAGGCTACGTAGGGTATGATGAATTTCAACCTCGATCGAAGGATATGTCAAACATGATGCTTTAGAGTGGCAGCTTGATGCATGAGCTCCTAGTAGGTAGAAGGACAAGAATATCTTGGCAATCATTGTAGCACATCACTCGCAGAACCTGGTCAAGTTGCATGCACCAGGGTCGATTTGAAGATGACCGCTTAGTTAAAGCCCAAATAAGATGATTGAGCTTGGCATAAAATTTGGTTATGCAAGGCAATTCATATCAAGCTATTCAAGGAGCTCTAGTTTTCATGCTCACAGCAATGGAGCATGTCAAATTACAATTGGAGTTTGAGGATTTAGCTCAGAGCATAACAATGGGTCACAGTTTCTTGATCAGAATGGAAACTCGGCCCATGATAAGCATCCACGGCTTGGTGACAGTTCTCAGGCTGAGCTCGACTAGTATGCAGCTAAGTAACTTGGAAGTTAGAGGAAAAACAACTAGGTGAGAGCTCATGAGGATCGAGCCATGTGGAAAATTGGGATGCTTGAGCCATGATAGTGTGCACAAAAGCAATCAAGATCAGAAGCTTAGTTCGAGTCACCAATGCCCGTGGAAGTCAGAGCAAATCCAGAAGAAGACTCAGAGTGTGCTCGAGATTCAAGCCGAGCTACAGTCGGCACTCCACAGGAGAAACATGAGCCAATTGCAGCAAGTTGAGCTCAGTCAAGTGAGGAAGCATGGCAACGGTTCAGGTTGAGTCAATGAAACACGAGCAGGGTAGCATCCAGCTAGTGAGATCGAGCTCGGAAGCTCTACAAGGAATGAGGTCGATGATAAAATAGCCGAATTAAGGCTCAGAGTTCATTTGAGTGAAGCGGAAGAATAGTGGATTCAGGATCGACACAGGAATAGAGGATCTCTAGGAAAATGCTCAAGTTTAAGCTCAAGGCTATTAGGGATTCAAAGGGAGTCAAGCCAATGATGTGGTCATGCTGAATTGCATTTCGATATTTTGGGAGTGCCGGGGTAGAGAATGCTAAGCATGTGTTGTGGGGATTTGCACAGTACAAATAGGGAGGACTCATTAGGAAAACTTGGAGTCTTTTTCCTGTGAAGTACGTTGGATGGGTCATTGAATGAGCTGTGTCAATACATTCGAGTGATGTGATGGTGAACTCACTTGATGGTTTGGGTCATAGTTTGATCCAAGTCCATTGATTGAGTCTTCAGGCGAGTCGTGTCATGGTCGGAGCATAACTTAGTTGAAAACAAGCTCATGACGATTAAGTTACTCAATTCATCGGTTGAGGTAAGATGAATTAATAAACCACAAGCTCGCACATGAGGCTACACTAGCAATAGAGTGGGAGACCTGGTCAAAGTGGTAGATGTGGACCATCTGTTTCGTTGAAGTACGTGAAGCAATTCAGTTAGACCGAGGCAATTTCATGCAGAGGTTTTTTCAACCAATGACAATGAGCTCGGAGTATTGATGAGTCAATCCTACACAGAGGGAGAACATAGACAAAAGTGAGTGAGTGGCAAGCTGGAATCAAGTCGATGAACGAGTCAATGTTGAAGGTAAGGCAAGTTAGAGTAGTCGACTAACGAGTAGGGACTGTAAATGTGTCCAAATTTCAGATCAATGGAAGGTTATAAGAGGATTCCCTTAAACCCAAGTTTTTCAATGTCTTCGGGACATGGCAATATTCCCAATACACATGGAGGAGCTAAAATGTGGAGCTCAGCAAAGCTAGACTCGACAGGTAAAAATGGAAAAGTGAAGGATTGATGTGCTCAAAGTGACTCCGCGAACTAGTGGAAATTTGTAAATCCCGCTACGTGAACTCGTCTAGTAAGTTGCATTTTTAGAAAGATCGAGCCTCACAAAGTCCGAAAATCCACCACTGCAGACTTAACGCATTTCTCTTGTCACAGGAAACATGATGGCTCACTAGAGATAAAACAAGTAGCTCATCAGGTAGCTTGGTGAGTTGGACTTTGCGAGTCGATTATATCAGGACGTGTTAAACGGGTACAAACCCCTTCAAATACAAATCTAATAAACTGTTTGAAGGTTCCCATCTGCTTAGGTTGAATGAGCCCTATTTTCATGTGACTCGACAAGTGTTGAAGACTACCTCCCACTATGAGTACTATACAGCTTTCCAAAAGTTGTCTTGTCGGGGTTTGGGGATCACCGACTAGTTCCTGAAAGCGTAGTGAAATTCGGATGTAACACATACTCCTGAAAAATCAAAAATGCCACCGAGTCGTTAAAACGTGCCTGACATATCCGGAAACGTGATTTTCTCATATGGGCAGATAATTTTTGACCCATAGGTGGTGAAATGAGAATGCTGAGTTTTGATGCCCATGGTTTTAACTTACCCACGATTTTGTAAAATTGCTTAAGCATTTGTCTACGTTATAAGGTGATTATGCCACCAATGCAAAGGCATAAATGTAACATTGCATAAATGTGTTTTGAATTCGGAGAACCTAGTGAGACGGTTAAGATGTGGTGATGGATTCAAAATACCCATATAAGCCCGACATGATTAAATGGAGGAACGGGGAGGGGCTCATTATGAGAGCTATTCTTAGCTCATTGGAATGAATTTGAGCAAGTGATTCCCCTCCCAATGGACAAGTAGCAAAATTGGGGTGAACCATGTATAAATATTGTCTCTTTGTGTTGTGTTATTTTATTTTGCACTATAGAGATTAATGAGGATCTCATTTTATTGAAGTAGAGGGGATTAGCTTTCTACTATTGCAGGATTCTGTGAAGGCAAGTCTATTCCCAAGTCAATAATTTTAACCCCTTATTTCCTAAAGACAATGTCCCACCCTAGGGGGTCCCATTTATGATTCCCAAATGGACTCTATTAAAAATATTTAATATATTTTTAATTAAATGGAGGATGAAATCAATTTTTTCAAAATCTATGAAGGCATGATGGAATGTATTTTTCAGGTGCAATTGATAGTATAATTAAGTATGCTTATCACCATTATGCTAGAATAGGTGCCCAAGATTTAGGGTTCCTCTTCTCTTACTCTCACAGACTTGGATTTTTCTATAAATGTGAAAGGAGGAATTCATTTGAATAGGGTTAGATATTTTTTCCAAACTCCTCTCTCTTTCTGCAAGCTAGTCTAAGTTGTGGATTATGGGAACTCTCAAGCCTTATCTTCCAAGACTATTGTAATGGAAAACATTTTGCCTCTTCCTTATGTAATGATGCATTGTGCATGTGTTTAAAGTAATAAATATTGTGTTCTATAACTAACTATTGGTCCTTTCATCATTTTTTGCTACGTCTGTTGTGTTTTTCTCATGCTATGTAAGTACATTGTGTAATTTCAAGTTTCCATTACATAGGTTTTGGTAGTTTTGTGCTTAACTAGGAATGAATCTTTGTGTTTGCAGTTGAGTTATGGTGTTTGTTCATCCTTCTCATTTTCATATTTCTTCACTGGAAAACCAGAAAACATGTCTAGCAACACCCTTTCTTGGTGCATCACCACTTCTAGTATAGGTTTTACTTCTTGTAAACTCTCTCTCCCTAAATCCCATGAAAATGTTAGTATAGGTATAGTTAATTATTTTTTATTGCATTGGAAGTAGTTTTGTGTTTAGTTTAGGAAGAGGAATCCAAAATTCTCTAGAGGTTCACCTCGAGCCATAAGCCCCATAGCTTGAGAAATTGTTCCCATGTTACCCAATCACACTGAATGCCCTATCCATCACTTGACATTTCAGAGGGTGCAATGATTTGGTGATAACATGTATCTCACTATCCTTATATAGACTGTACAAAAATATGAAAAATTATTTGATGAAAGTTAAAATTTCTTCTAGAATCCTCTTCTACACTCTTCCATTGTCATAAGTATCAATTTTAAGGGTAAAATAACTAAGTTTTATGCTTCAACTATGATACCCTAGCCATACTTGAACTGTGCAACTCAAAATAGCTTGAGGGACATAAACAAGTCATAACTTCCTCTTTGCTTAGATTTAAGAATTAAAATTTCATATCAGGGTCCGTAATGTACTAAGGAATGAAGATAATTTACCAGTAGATCATATAAAGATCAAATTCCTTCTAGATAGTCAAAAATTTTCTGTATACATGTTTAGATAACAATGTTTTACCATAGTTATCAAGAAATGATATTTCAAGAAGAAGACTCTTTGTCCAATCGAATCAATCACTAGTAGGATCTTCTTAGGGGCATCTTAATCCATTTCCTATGGATATAATGCAAAAGAAGGTAGTATTTTTTGTAACTTTCTATAAGACAATTACAGCTCAGGGTTATGTCTAGAAACCCTAGTGTACAAGAAAAATACCAACTTGAACCTCAGACTCTTTCGCATCAATTTGTCAATTTTCACAACATTCTTTTGATCTTTTAATGAGCCTAAATACCCACCCATGGACTAAGTATATTAAAAATTTACTCCTCTATTCATCACAATCACAGTCTACTGTAAGTATCAACATGCAAAGCATCATAAGACACCTCTCTGTTCTTGATCATCACAACCTTTCACTTGTTCAATATTCAACAAAATAATTTACAGTCTCCAACTTGTACATTCATGCATAGGCTTCCAAGGTCTCCACATTCCTCATTTTCTTTACATGCACAATCAAATTTTGTTCTCTACAACAAGCTTACCCAGGTTGCAATTGGCTCTTGAACAATAAAATGTATTAATAATTGTTTGAAAGGTTAATACTTGCATTTTTTAGAGTATTTTCCTTAACCTTACTTCAATAAAGATAAAAATCCCATATATTCACATTCATATACATTTATTGTATACTGAAACAAGTGTAACCAAACTCCAACAGTCTTCAAAATATCTATAGTTAATCTTCCAAGTATGGAATAAAGAGAGATCATAGGTTCCTCTTATGCATAGTATTAAACATGTAATAACTATCAAGAATGAACACCTACATAAATCATACATGAAATAACTATTGTCTTACCTTAATTGCATTCATCACTCAGTTACAAAGTGAAACTCTTCAATACCTTCAATAACACAACCTAGGATATTCCCAATCATGGTCCATTTACAAATATAAACACAAGATTTTGTGTACAACATTACAAGATTTTCACACACAATCACCCAATATTCAAAAACTCAGCTTCACCTTCAATGCTTCTTGAAAAATCTTTACACAATGAAACCCTATCCAGATAGAATAACTTGATTCAATTACAAAATGCCTTTTATATCCCAATAAGTCAGTTTCCCACCAAACTGGACTCACATCTTGGCCTTAAACCCCTGTTTTGATCTTTATTCAAGTGATTAAAGGAATCTAATTAGCTAGTCATGAAGATTCAAGGCTTATAACATAATTTATGACCTAATGATACTCATTTTGAACTCTTTCCATCCTTTTACAAGTTTACAAGCTCAATAATGGCCTCTATTTTCAAATTTTACATTTTGGAAGGAAAGTGAATTTTTAAATTTTGAACATCCTAGACTTGTATTAACACACCTAATGACCTTAAATATCTAATACCACACGTAAAAATCCAAAATTGATACCTTCATGGTTTATTCATGTACATGTAGTGATGCTCCCGCATCATACTCCAGGGGTAGAAAAGATTAGGACTCATAGCTTCATCTTCTTCTGATTCTTCCAATTTATGTGTTTCTTTGTCTTCATTATGATCTTTTCCTTGTCTTCAATCTTCTCATCCATCATGTTCTTAGTCCTATGCATTTTCTATATCTCATTTGGTTCTTGGTATTCATAAAGGAAATAGGTTTATCCATAGGATTCTTCTTTTCCACTCTCTTGTTCATTATTCATATCTTCCTCTTTAGCTTGTAATATCTCCTCAAATCATTCTCTCTCTCTCATAGTAGTCTTCAATATTCTCAAAACACTTTGAAATTTCAGGTCCTTGCATGATTTTTTGCCACAACAACTCTTCAAGTTAATTTTTAACTTCTCTTTCTTCATCATTTCTTTCTTAATTTTCATTTTCTTCATCCTTTTCATTAAAAAATTTCTTCATTTCTTGATTTTCATCTCTAACACCTGAATGCACACATTCAAAATAAACAATGGAGTAAAAAAAGGAGGCCTTTTATCCTTATATGATGATTCATCCTTGAGCTCTTTCTCAAATTCACTCTGATACTTAATTTTATCTTCCTCTCCTTCATCAGATATAAGGCAAGCCAAGAAGCTTGTAATTATTTCTTCCTCATCTAGATCTAGAAATTATTCATAGACCACTTCTTTGAAAATCTCTCTCTCTTGTTTTCCCATTCCCTTTTATTCTTGTCTCAACTTCCTTTCTACTTCTCTTATCCCTCTTCTTAGCTTATCTCTCTTTTTCTTCCTCACAAGTAGCTCTATTGGCCATTTTACCTTATTATTTACCACTATTCCCACTGGTTCTTCTTCTTCTCTCTGACTCTATAGTATTTCAAATTGTTGTGCCACATCCCTCTTCAATTCTTTTATTTCCTCTTCAAATTTCAATTCTCTCTCTCTTACCAACTACTTCTTTCTTTCCTCTTTCCTTTTCCTCCTTCTCTTATCTTGTTCTTTTTTTCTATGATTCATCAACTTCATCAATCTTTACTACTAAATCGCCATAATCATAATTATCATATATCAAATATGATATATGAGGCTTAAGAGCCTTCAATCCCCTCTATTTTCATGTTTTCCTTTGTTCGATCATCCTAGCTATTATTCTCCATTGATCTAATTCTCATATCCTCTCATCAACTTGCCTTTTCTTGAACTTTTATCTTGCTGCTACTAATTCCTTCATCCATTCTGGCATCCTGCATCCATGGTCAATGAATGACTTCTCATTCCTCTCTTCACTCATTTTCTTATCAATCCTCTCTTCACATTCACAAAAAATTGTTAGTAGAAATCAACAATTCATCCAAATATCAATGCTTTCTCTGATACCAAATGATACTATCAAGGAACACTCACAACAATCAAATCACCAAATAAAAGGTTTACAATAACCAATTTACAACTTACTAATGCTTTGAGAGGTTCAAACAATCTCTTTTGTTGCTTAACTTGGCTTATGATACAAGAAATGGACTAATTCCACTTGAAATATTTTAATGTATTATCATACCCTAGAAATATGGCTTCATTCTATCCTAATACTGCCTTCATTAATAACTCATGACCAAATATAAAGTCCAAAACTTAGTTGGTTAGACCAAACTGCCTATTCTCTCCTTCCTAGCTTTTAGAACAAATTAGAAACTATTTCTTCTTTAGTATCCTTCAGATCCCTCACATAATTTTACTTGTTCATAAACTCAAAAGACTTAAATCCAAAACAATATTACCTCAAATTAGTCTAAGACATCAATATTTTTCTATTTTGTTCCTACTGCCCTTAAGATACTTTTAACACAAAGGGTTTTCTTCATAAATATGTTTAGGCTTCTAAGGATGTATCCAAGACTTCAAGGACTCCACTAGAATCTTATGATCACCTTAAATATGTACCCAAATTTTGGGGTTCCAAATCTTTGCAAAAGTCTCTATATCTCTTTTTGTTCAATTGGGCTCCCTAACCCTTAACTAGGTTTTGTAGATAGGACTGTCATGTATAAATTATTGTGTAGGTTATTTCAAGATTAATTGAATGTAGATTCATGCTTCCTATATATCCCTTGACATATATACGAAATTTAAAAATTTAACTCAATGGATTTCAAGAACTTCCTTGTTAAAATTGACCTCAAAACTAGGTCTTAACTGTATCTCACTGTCCTTGTATAGACTATCTAAAACATATGAAAAATTATCGGATGAAAGTAAAAATTTATTCTAGAATCATCTTCTACACTCTTCCATTGTCATTAGTATCAAATTTTTATGGTAAAATAAATAATTTTGATGCTTCAACTATGATACCCTAGCCATACTTGAATTGTGCAACTCAGAATAGCCCGAGGGGCATAAACAAGTCATAACTTCCTCTGTGCTTGGGTTTAAGACTTCAAATTTCATATGAGGGTATGTAATTATTGAGGAATGAAGATAATTTACCAGAAGCTCATACAAAATATCAAATTCCTTTGAGATATTCAAAATGTTTCTATATGCATGTTTGGATAATAGTGTTTTACCATAGTTAACAAGAAATAATCTTTTAAGAAGAAGAATATTCATACACTTGAATCATTGATTATTAGGCTCTCCTCAGTGACATCTTAATTCCTTGCCTATGGATATAATCCAAATAAGGTAGTATATTTTCCAAATTTCTTTAACACAGTTAAAGCTTAGGGTTTAATCTAGAAATCCTAGTGTACAAGAAAAATAATAACTTGAATCTAACACTCTTTTGCATCAATTTGTCAAGTTTCACAACATGATTTTGACCTTTTAATGACCCAAAATACCCATCCATAGAATAAGTATATTACAAAGTTACTCCTCTATTCATCACAATCACAGTCTACGTTATGTATCAACATGTAAAGCATCAAAACACACCTCCCTATTCTTGATCATCATAGCCTTTCACTTGTTTGAGATTCCACACAATAAGTTATAGTATCCAACTTGTGAATGCACGCAGAGGTTTCCAAGGTCTCCACAGTCCTGTTTTTCTGTACATGCACAGTCAACTTTTGTTCTCCATAACAAGCTTACATAGTTTACAATTGGCTTTTGAACAATAAACTATGTATTAAAAATTGTTTGAAAGGGTAATGCTTGCACTTTTTAGAATATATTCCTTAACCTCACTTCAATACAGAGCACACTTCCATATATGCATAGTCATATACATTTATTGTATCCTAGAATAAAGGTAACCAAACTCCAACAATATTCAAAATGTCTACAATCAATATTCCAAGTATATAATAAAGAGAGAGCATATGTTCCTCTTATGGATAGTAATGAACATGTAATAACTATCACAAATGAGCACACTAAAAAATCATACATGAAATAGCCATTATATTTCCTTATGTGCATTCATCACTTAGTTACATAGTGAAAATATTCAATACCTTTAATCACACAACCTGGGATCTTCCCAATCATGGTATATTTGCAAATGTACACACAATATTTTTTGTACAACATTACAAGATTTCCACACACAATCACCCAATATTGAAAACTCAGCTTCCCCTTCCATGCTTCTTGAAAAATATTTACACAATGAGACCCTATCCAGAAAGAATACCTTGATTCAATTACAAAATGACTTTATAGCCCAATAATCTAGCTTCCCACCAAGCTAGACTCACATCTTGGCCTTAAACCCCTAGTTTGAGTTTTATTCAAGTGACTAGTTGATTCTAATTAACTAGTCATGAAGATTCTAGGCTTATAACCTAATATAGGACCTAATGATACTCACTTTGAACTCTTTCCACCCTTTTAAAAATATACAATCCCAATAATGGCCTCCATTTTCAAATTTTGCATTTTCGAGGAAAAGTGAATTTTCAAATTTTGAAAATCCTAGATTTTCATTACCACACCTAAGCACACCTAATGACATTAAAGAGCTAAGACCGCACCTAACAAGCCAAAATTGATACCTTCATGGATTATTCATCTACATTAGCCATATTTGATGAGATATTAATGAAGATATCTATTAGAAACCAAACAATTCAATAAGTTAGTACAAACCATCACCTCAAAACTGTCTTCAAGCCTTGCAAGAGGATCCACTTTCTTAATCTTAAATCTCTTTAAAATAAGAAAAAATTATCATTTTAGTCTTATCTGGCCTGATCACTCAATGAAATATTATTCAAAGGCCAAATTCAATGCTATATCAACCTTCACAATGATTAAAAGTAAATAAAAATATAAATCTTCATTAGCTTCTCCAAAACTATCCTCAAATGTTCCAAAAAAGGATACCAATGGTGGAAACTGGTTGGGGAGAATATAAAAACACCTTGAACAAAATAAAACCAGTTTTGAATACCCTTTTCACTCCCCAAGGTGCATACCAAATTTTAGTAACCAAATCACAATGCAAGTCTAATTTATCTCACGTTCTTTTCTCCAGTTAGGCCTAACTGTTAGTAGCCTTGTCTGAGAGGGTTTTCTAGCATAATTTTTTATTAATGGAGTTTCTAAATAGGAAAAAAGACTTTATAGGTACCTTTTCGACTATTTTAGATGTACCAAAAGTTTCAACTCTCAACTCAACCTTTAGATCTCTCTTTCATAAGACTACCCTTGTCAATTAGGTCTCAAATTAGGCCAAAATTAGAAAATGACTTTTTTTTGGCTATAAAATGAACAATATGAAGTGTCTTAAGAAAATAAAAACATTTTCATATGCCCTTTATCAAGTTTTAGTTGTCCATGAAGTTTCACTTGCTAATTCAATGTTTAAGCATATTACCCACTATCTTTTCCTCTTCCAATTAGGTCTCTAACTAGGAAAGCCTTCTCCAATGGAAAACTGGTAAGGAATCTGATCTTGTGGGAACATGAAACTTCTTTAAAAAATTATATTATTCATGTAAGCTTTCCTTAGATGATGTTTTGCAATTCTAATTCAATGGAAAAACATTTTAGTCTATCAAACTATGAACTTCTCATTAGGTCAGTTTTGAGGTTTCTTGGCCCTTGACAGTAGAATATTATGAATATCTCACTAATGTCATAAAATTTAGGCTTAAAACTTGTAGATTCTTAAAATAAGGCATCCTCAAATGATTTTTTTCCTATCTCAGTCCTTAAAACATTTTATAATACCTTTAAACACGTGAACTTATCTAAACCCTAACTAGGGTTCTACAATGTCCAGTAACAAAGAAAAATGTTTTATACACCTTTAAAATAACTTTCAAGCCTAAAACCTTTGATAATAGCTCTATGCCAAGATTATCTACATTCCTGAGAAAGTATAATCAATGAAAATGGACAATAGTTTCATGAAATGAAGATTCACACTATCAAAATACAAAGTTCTTACAATTTTAAAGCCTACACAAGCTTTGTGAATCCTCCAAAAACACTTTTCATTATTTTGAACACTGAAACATATGATAATACTCTGCAATATCACTAGAAAATCAATCGTCAATAGAGAACGCAATGATATTCCTTTGATTCATATTCAAAATAGGTTTCTTATGACCATTTTTCATGCATTTACAGACCTTGTTCTTACAAAACAGAGGTATTCTTCCATTTTCACCTCCTCCCACGTAGAATCATCTCCATTTTTGTCTCTCCTCTTTTAATAACTTATCTCTATTTCAATATATCCCCATTCATAACTACTTCCAAGTAGTTATTGAATCAACTAGAGTCTCATAACTTAAGTTAACATATTCAGTCAAACATTACAATGAAGTAACCATTACAACCTCCTAAAACATGAGATTTACCGCTTATGAAGGGCTTAAAAAAATTAATTCATGCACCCTTAGACATCCTAGGTCCTATCGAAACACTATCAAGACCAAAATTAACCAAAAAGTGGAAAATACCTTCACTAGGAATTCAAACAAGTTTTTGGAGGGAAACCTCCTATATGTAGTAAATTGAATTTCCAAGCCTTTTATGACCTTTAAACACTTCAAATGACCATCCATGATATTATAAAAAAGTTCAAAATGAATTTTTACTTCAAGAAGCATTTAAAATGATGCACTTGCATTGAATATCTTCCTCTTGCTTGAGAAATCCTTGGTTGTGTGTGGTCTACGTTCGACTCACTAAGGAATTATTTACATCCAAAGCACATCAAAAAATAAAAAGGAGGTTTTCACTTAATATATATTCATATTTTTTTATTTAACTAAGCTTCATTTTCAACTTTATCATGATGTATGTACTTGAATTTAACTAAGTTAGGATCTACTTAGTGTTAGGTTCTTTCAATTAGCTTAGTTTAAAGTTTAACATGCATATAATTAATGTTGTCCTCTTTTGTTCCTTGGTGACACCCATGGAACTATACTTTGGTCCCCTTGGTTCCACCCCCTTCACCCCTTTCACTGATAAAACAATGTTTAAGGGCTTTAAAGAGTAATATTCCATAGATTGAAGAGAAGCTAGTCTTTGGTGGCTTTTAAAGTAAAACAAATAAGTTACGAAAGTCAAAGGTTAGTGTTTCACCAGTTGAAATAATTTGTAAAGGAAGGCTATAGAGAAAAGGAGTGAAAACACTTTGCACTTCAAATACTTGGTGATTATGTTGTTATACAAAATTAGTAATTTCTATGAAACAAAGGGTGTAGTTTGCTAAGTAGGAGCCACAAAGTATAAAGAAGGAAGTTAGAATGTAGCTAAGTACAAATCTCTTGGGAAAAAAAACTTAATGTTTCATGGGTTTCTCAGGAATGTCGTGGAACAGATAAACATGGTCATGGGGAGAGAATGCCATGATACAGAGGAGACCCTGTAGAACAAGAAAAATAAAAAAGGCATGAAAGATCAAACCAAATCTACAAAACTGAATAAACACTTAGAGAGCCGTGAAGCAAACATATATTTTCCTAAAATCTAGATAATAAGGGAGTTTTTCTAGAAATATCAAATTTTAATTTTTTCACATAACTTTTGAATCATGCATCCATTTTAAATCAAACCAAGTGTATTGGGAATATCTTGAGGAAACCTTTCCAAACACATCAATTTTTAAAAAAATGGTGAATAAATCCATGATGTTTTAATCATGGAATTTTTGGCTATTATACATCATTTTCAAGAATCAAAATAGCTGGATATGCCTTATTTTGACCCCTATTCAAAAGAAGTTGGATGCTAACAACACAAACCGGCTCAAAACCAGTTCAAAATCCAACACCAAATGACAGAATGGATTAAAAGAGTAACACAGAAGTCCAAATCACTAGTGAAAGAAGCAATAAGTTAATCCATAAACATGATAGCATGGTTCATTCAGTGGTTGAGAATGCCTTGAGCACATGAAATCTTAATCAATCTCCTTGATATGATTTTCAAACTCCTTCAATCTAGAATTCTTCCTGTCGACATCTTTACCTTTACCCTTGCTGTTAATAATCTTCATAGTCTTTGATAATAGATTTCAGTAGTTTTTCCTCACTTCCTGGAAGAGATTACAGGATCATTAACCAGGGACCATATTAGATTCCACCATTGGGATTGGAGTCTCTACTTTAGAAGTGTCAAAATATTAATCCATAATTGATAGAAACAAATCTGACAGCCCCAATTGATCACTTCTGCTTAGTCTATTCTGCAGGTTCATGATAAGGTGGTTTCTATTGTATAACCACTGACTTTGAGTTTCAGAGTCCATTCTTACATGTTCCCCTTCCATCTCCATCCATAAATATTTATGTTACATCAATTTTAAATTGTCATATACACTATTGAAAGTAATTCTTAATTAAACCTTAGGGAATTTCCTAAATAAGTCCTTTATGGTATGAAAGTTGATTATTTCCCTGATGCTATTTCAAGCTTTACCCCTGTAGGTATATTTTTCTCACTCGTTGGCTTATTTTTTTCCATAAAATAGGTTGTGCATCATCCTACGCTTGCTCTAGTATAAGGTTCAGGTGCCTTCTTGATGAGGATGCTATCGACTGAGTTTTCCCCTTAATAGGAGTCACCATAATTTGGATTTCCATCCCCCTAGCTTCAAATGATTTGATTTTTGGTATGACATCATGTCTTCCTTTCCTATGAATATTTTCCCATCGATTTCTTTTTCCCTATTGAGAGGATTTATTTCTCCTAATATAAAAGTGTCTATGACTCTGCTATGAAACTTCTTCTATAACCTCTTCCTGGACCTTGTTTCTGATTCCCTCTGGGATCTCATCTTATGGGCATCAACTTCTTTTTATTCTTCTCCATCAGTAATTTCCTCTATAGTGCCTTCAATTAATTCTCTATTTCTTTGCTTTCGCATTTCTAAGATGGTGACAATAGAGTATGTTCTGATACAACTGTTGAGTTTGGAATATGTCGCAAAGAATCCCCTTGCTCCAAGATATCTTATTCTTGATTTTTAAATTTTCCTGAAGAAGAATCCTCTTTTCTTGTCAGATTGGTTTTCTCCTGGTTTATCACCTGGTTACCTTGTGTCACTTTTCATTAATGTCTTATTTCCTTCGATCCTTTGACTCAAAACCTAGTTTCCTCTTGGCATTCTCATGCTTCCTCCTCGTCCATGCATTCTCTTGTGTATTCCATTATTCCTCTCCTTCTCCTCCCTAAAATATATTCTCTTACTTTATCTTCAATATTTATTACACTTCTTGTACATCTTTGAAATGGTGGTTTCATATGGCTCACATACTTGTATCTAGTTTCCTAGCATTGGAATGCAATTTGATGATCATATCTTGAGTGTATGAGAATTTTTATAAGATCCATGTTAACACATATTCAATTGCATATGTTAATATTTATGCTTATCTTTAGTTACATGTTCTTTTTCTTTACTAGAGAGCAAAAGTATTTCTAGATGATACCTGTCAAGACAATGGTTCATCCCAGAATTCTAAAGGCAACACTTGTAGTATGGGTGTGTTCATACATGGCTTCACTATTTATGTTTTCTTTAGTCACGTTGCTACTGCATATGAACTTGTTACCGAGAGAATTTTCTACAATATTCAAATTTTGTTTCTTCTACCTAACCAACGTCCATCAACCAGTGCACAGGTACAACCATCTAATAGGTTAAAATGAATGAGGAAAAATCCTTTGAGTCATTAAGGAGATGTCCATATTCCCACGAGGGTTCTTAATCCTCTGAAGGCCCATCTTCTTATGATGTGCCTTTAGGGAAGTAAATTAGGTCATGGCCTAATGATTCAACCTCTTCATAGCAGAGCTACTCTATTTATTCTGTAGAGATTTCTCAAGTAACCACATATGGAATAGTAAAGCTTGATTTGCTACTACTATAGTTTCAAATGTGGATCTGTTATGAAAATTTTAGTTCTCATGTGGTCTCTACAAATACACATGTGTCCCTACATGGGTTTTATGTGATGTGGAGAGTCATTTGTGTCCCACGTGATATCTAAGGAACTCCACCATAATGTTTACATTTTTTCCATTCCCATCTTTGGTTTCCTGGATCAATCTCCTTCTCCATCACCATCCCCTTCTTTACACTCCGAATTGCAAAGGGAAAATTATCCCAAGGAGATAATTTATCTCACTATCCAGTTCTCCTGCTGGTAGTCATATGATATAGCTTTTTTCATGATAATAAATATCTCAATAGACATATTGATCTAATACGTATTGAAAATAAAAATACATAGTATTCTGTAGTCCAAATAAACCAATATCTAGTTTTATTTCCTATATTACTCAGGGTTATTGATGCTAGATTTGACCCATGTAATATGGTGAGATGGCAGTAAGAATCGTATGGGAATTTTATAATATTATTCTTTTGATGAGTATAAGTCTACACATGATTTAAAACAAGTGTAATTGGTTTTTTAGATCCCATAGCTAAAACACCTATCAACATTTAAGATCAATTTTACATGGAGGGTGACACCAAAATGTAATTTTACCACTATTGTTATGCAATGATCATCACATATGTAAGTTGATTCTTACTACTATGATTATGGTAGGATTTGTATGAAAAATATAATTTATCCATTGAGTAGTGCATTATTTGAATTAACTATCTTGTTTGTTTCTTTCCAGGATTATACCCAAACAAGCATTTGGATGTTAGAAGGTCTTCCACAACCTTCATTGAATCACATATTCCACATTTATACATTGGTAAGATGCTTCTACATTTATGTATACTTTAGATATATCACCCATTTTCAAATCAACCTCACCTTTATTTCATAACTCATTGTGTCAAGTCAATTTTCATATTTTTCATATCTAACTTCTAGATTAATAAAGTTGACGAAGCATGGGTCAGATCCTCATGAATCATCTCATAGAGATGTATAATTTAGCAAATGGGTTTCATTTTAGTTGTAAATGCATACCAATATGATTCAATAATCTATAGAAAGCTTAATAAAAAATGGTATCTCAGTAGAAGGATGAAGGACATCAATAAAATTCATCCAACGATTCACTTCATGTTTGAAATCATAAATATATCAAAAGTCCTTCAATGATATTCTTCTCTATTTGTCAGAATCAAGTCTTATATCAAAATACATGTCCATCTTCTAGTTCTATGAAAAAGGAAAGAGTTTAATATTCCATAATGAAAACTTTCTTTACCAAAAAGGAAAGAGTTGAAAACATCTTTAGGATGACGTCTCTTTTCACAAAAGGGAAAGAGTTAAAAATTAGCAATGAAAACTCATATTTTTGAAAATAAAAATAAAAATTGAAAGTCATGGTAAAAATGAGAAGAGTTTAAAATAAACAAATGCTATCCTCTTCCTCTTCCAAAATAATATTCTCCCAAATAACCGCGATTGAATCTTATTTGCTTGTTTCCCAGCATTGAAGAAATTCGGATCATGGATCATTGAAACTAGTTTCTCTTGACAAATTTTGAATATAGCGAAGCTATATTTTATTTGCTAACTCTTATTTTAGTTCTTATTGTGTCTAGTTTAATAAAAAAATAATTTCACTTGTATAAAAGCTATATGGAGGTTCAAATACCTGAAGTTTCTCATGTCTAAAAAAGAAGGTCAAACAACTTGTTAATGAGTGGCCTATAAGAGGCTAAGTGTGAGGGGATCCTAGAATATTCGAAATACATCTTACCAAAACTTACAAGTTCTGGTCTCTCGTATAAAAAGCTTCCTCCATTATCTCTACCTGAAAAGATTTAGACTACCTTGATAACTATACAAGATTCACAATACTCTTTAATGGTAGAAATGTTTTGGATAGTCTATAAAAACTTTGGACTATCTAAAAATCAGCTTCATTTAACTCTTCTATAAAAAAGCTTCAGAATGGACTTATAAATAATTTATTAACTACATATGAAAGGAAGACTGTACAATGAAGTTCATATCTTATTTTAGTACCCCTCCAAATGAATGAAAAATAAGTACTTACTTTGTTCAGATAGATGAAAGCTCACTACATGAGGCCATGTACATTCAAGCTACCAGTGTGGGGGATAGGTGATCCACATTCCTAGTTTTTATGCCTTTTTCTCCATTTAAAGTGGAATTGACTGAAATGACTCATCCACTTAGATTTATTTACCAGTAAAATGTATAGTATATATTTAGTTTATTTTACCTAAAAATATATTTCAATGCTAATTGTTCATTTTTCTTAATATTTTTTGGAAAAATCATACTCCCATATGTTACTCCCATATGTTATTTCGGTCATTCATGAATAAAGAGAAAGTGTTGAAGACAAACACTTTAGCATAAAGTATCGACTTCAAAAGTTTTACAAGACACTTCAAGCTAATCTTCGATTCTATTGGCAACTTCAAAGATAACATACGATGTGGGAAACTATTTTATCTATGTACTCATTAAATAAAGCCAAGAAGTGTATGAGATTTTGAGCTTCATAAAATAAGGAAAAAATGTAGTTTGGGATCATAAAATGTCAGTTAGATATCTCTAGTTGGAGTCTAGGTTATTCAAAATTTGAAAAATTCACTTGCACTGTAAAATGTAAAACTTAGAACAAGGCAGGCACAAAACCTAGATATTCATTGTTGTAAATATTCCTGAAAACATGGGATTAGAAACTTATGATAAAAGTATGGACATGATGTTAATATCAGTGTTTTAGGTCTTCTTAGAGAGAAAATAAGTCAAAATATGATTTAAATAACTACACAACCTGATTCTCCTAAAATATTGGAACCTATTTTTTAAAGATGTTGAAGTCAGTCATGATGACCCAGATATTTTATCCTAAGAGAGTATTGGGATGAGTTTTTGAATGATGTTGACTATATGTTAAGAGACCCAATTGTTTTCTCCTTAAAGGTATGGGATGATTCATTTGTAAAGGAGGTAATGAATCCTTTATCTGTGAGTATTTACAGAGTTGTTAAAATTCTTCAAGGGAATAAGCTCTCCCTTATTTCTCTCATAAGTAGTCATGATTTCAGTATGCAACATATGTATAAGCAATTCACTTAGGAGTCTCAAAGTAAACACTTATTTCATGTCCTTGTCTCTTGAATACAGTAGGATCATGTAGTAGAGTTTCATGGTTAGATTTTGGCTCTTATGAGATAAGATCTCTTGTCCAAGAATATTCCTTAGTAACTTCCCTATGACTGTATTGGATGCATTTTTTTTTAATTATTGGCAAATAGTTTTTTGAGAGGGACTATACCCTTGAGAACAAAAGATGGCCTAAAAGCCAAAATAGGAAAGAGAACCAGAACAAAATGGATCAAAATCCAAGATGGGATAATGAAGCCCAAAGTAGCCAAAGAGCAGCTACCACTATCAAAGTCAAAAACATTAGTGAAAACTGTAGAAAAGCAGCAAAACGACAACAAAATTAAATCAGTTATAATTACACAGACAGTGCAGAAAAAGCACCCCCAATTACTTCTTGGCGGCTTTGTCTATGGTGGATTTGATAGTTCTTCCAAGATTTGAACATCCCCAAGGTCATCATGTGGGTAGATTCAGTGACATCTAGCTAAGTTCAATGGTCCTTTTTCTTTCCTTATCAGTGCCCCAAAGGGTAGCTGGAACCCCGCTGAGATTGGAGACACTTGCGGACATGCTGCTCAATGAACTCCCCAATAGCAGTAAAAATGGCCATGTTATAATCATGGCAAGTCTTGGCCTTCCCTAAACGGGAGTCTAAGGAGTTCAGCTTCATGTAAATATCTTCAAGCTGGCTATTATCCATAGCCACCTCCTCATCCTTCTTCCTCTTACCTTTTTGTCTTTGCCATGTTTTTAACCTCTTCCCTCAATAGCTTCATGTCAGCTTCTAAGGCCTCTAGCATTTTTGTGGAGCTCTCCATACGTGCTTCCTGAGAACTAGCAATGCTAATATGAAGGAGGTTATGGGCAGTTTCAATCTCCTGAGGGACCCTTCCCCACAATAGGGATATCAAGATTCAGTCTTCTAGAGGACCTGGTAACAAGTCCTGGCCGAAGTGGAAGCAAAGGGGGTGGGGATCAGAGGTGGGGGGAATGGGAGATGGAGCCGGGAAGGCTAGGAATAGGGGTGACAGTAGTGGGTGTCAGGGATAGAATGTGGAGAGATGGGGCTAGCGGCTGTGGTGCTGGGAAGAGGAGGAACAGAGCCAGGGGAGGAAGGGATACCGGAAGACCTAAGAAGACATCGTTTATATAGCAAGAAAATGAGACCCCACAGTGTATGTATGCATTTTATAAGGGTGTAATTCTTGGATTTTGTACTCTACAATTGTATAATGGATTAATATTAACAAGATCTTCAAATTGTATAGTTATGAGGATCATAGTAATTTCTTGTTGACAGAGGAAACTTGAGACTTGTTCAAGACTCCATCATCCCCTACTATATTCTTCAAGGTCTATATATGTGAGTTTGTGTGAGAGGGATTTTATGGATGGTAGCGACCCGATTAAATTATACATGTAAAGGTAAAAGGAGTTATTATTGGGGATAAAAACATCAAAGAGTCATATCAATGAGTGGTATGTCTCCATTCTTCACGAGTTGATACAAATTGGAAGATTTTGAAACTCTTCCTTAGTCATTGCAAGTCTTTGTGTTGTGATAAGATAGTGAGTGTGAGGGTGTTGATAAACCAAATACAAGTAGTTAAGATCCATAACTGATGTCATTTCTTGCATGTTGGGAAAGTTGATAAACAAATACACATTTTTGAGGCTCACTTATGGTATTATTCTTGCATGTTAGGGTGCTAGACCAAAACCTTAAAACTATTCTTTTGAAGGTTGATAATAGAAATAATTATTTTTATTTGACATTATATTCAATGAGTAAATGTGTTTGGACACCATTGAGATAAATAGGTGAAGAGGTAATTCAAGCTTTCAAGAATATTTCTTTCCTGTAGGGTCAAATTTGGAAACTATGTAGGGTCATTATTATTTTCCAACATACTCCTTAGGGTAGTTTAGCTTGGTTGAAAAATATTTTATTATTTTTTACAAACCAATGGAAAGAAAACCTCATGCCATAAAACAAGACAGTACTTGGGCCAAGATTTAAGACCTTGAAACTAAGTTTTCAGGTACCTATAGTGATTTATTTGATTTTGGGTCCCTGTAAGGCTTAACTTAGATAAAAACTAGGGCATGATAGTTGAAATATAAAATTAAGTCATATTGGTATGAAATTTGGAAATAATGGAAATGGTGAAGTGTATAAAAGGATTCAATAATAATTTTTTATTTTAATTGGGTGGATTATTTGATCTTCTTGATAGTATTTTGAGGAGTTAATGAAACAAAAATAAGGGCTAATGTGAAGGGTGAGTTTACAAAGAGAGTAAGATTTATCCATAGAATCTAAGGGGGAAACTTGGTAGATATTTCAAGGGACTAAATGGGTTCTTGAATATTCTCTATTCCATCTTGAAGTTGTCTCCATCCAAACTTATGCCTAATAGTTCTCTTTCCAAGACCTAGTAAGGGTTTTGAGAGCCAAAACACAAAAGGTGAAGTATAGGTAGTTATAAAAAGAGTTGGTATTTCAAATTTGGGTTACGCCTTGAGTTTTATAAATGAGTACTAATGGAATTGGAAGGGTCTTCTAGGTACATGTAGTTTCTTCTAGCCATGAATGTAGTTAGCTCTTTGTCTTAAGGGCAGTTTTTGATTTAGGAAGATGTAATGAACTGTTACACCAAAAGCTTGAGGCATTAGTGAACTGTACATGAGGATCATAACATCCCACCACGCTTCTGAAACATGGACCCTAGGATAGATTTTTTCTCATAGAGTGGGACCAATCCCTACCCTATACGAGCCCCAAGCGAACACTGCAGCTAGCGTAGCCACCCGTGTCGGGACTCAAACCTGGGTGGTTTCTATGATACCAAATGTAACAACCCGTTACATCAAAACCTCAAGGCATTAGTGAAATTTACACATGAGGATCATAACTGAAGAAAGGTAAATACCTTGAGTACACTAGATCCATTTTTGTGTTGAGTCTAACAAGCTGGATTGCTGAATAAGGAGAGAGTGATGAGAGAGATTAGTGAGAATTAAATAAACTAGCCCACTATAAGATACTAAGAACTAACAAGAATAGATTAAGAGTAGATTGATGGCAGGTTTATGAAAGGAGACCTTGTATAAATAATGTACTTTTTGATAATTGAAACTAACATGAAAATGAGGAGTGTATAGCCAAGGTATGATGTTAGTGAATCCATTCAAGTTAACATAATGACATTTTAGAAAAGATATGTGGAAATTTAGTAGTTCCTAGCAATTATAAGCATGTACTTGATCCTTCTTGCAGAGATAGAGTGAAATATTTTACTAGAAACCTTCTTGTGGAGTTGAATATATTCTTGATAACTTCTTGATCATTTGTGTACCTATATGAATGTATCTTCTTGCACTACATCCATTTATTGTCAAGTTTTATATTCATATATTATGGAAATTATCCATATTTCATTACACATTATTAATTCTTACGTGCTGGAACTACCTTTCTTATCAATAATTTTTTAAGGCTCAAACACTTTGTCAATTTCTAACATGCATACCCTGAAATTTTCCTACATACCTTAGAAAACCTTAATGCTCCATATTTCAAATGCATGAACTTATTATAAGGCCTTTATTAATTATTTCTACATATAAAAAATATCCAAGCCTTAAACAATTAGTATTTCTCCCTTTACCGATATGTGATGCATGGTGGCCATTATTTTTTATGCATTATGCAATATGTTTATCATTTTTTTCATTTCTTATTTGAAAGGGTGTTAATGAATGACACATGAGGAATACCAGTTTCTTTGGAATTTGAAATATTTTTACTCCCTGATGTAAAATACATAGCCTTCACTAGTGCCTCTATTTTCCACATTGTTTTGAAGTTGGGTTTTGGACCTCCATTCTAACCATCATATCAATTTTTTCCACGTGGCATATATTGGTGTTTTATTTTTTGTAAGATCTGTAAGACTTAGTGAGATAATAACCCTATATCCTCTCCACTTTAATTGTGCATGTTCCCACCAAACATCTATTTATTCAAGGAATTAGTAGAACAAGTGTTGTGCATTGTTTATAAAAACATGTTTGAACATATAATATGGAGTGGATTCTTTCACGTAACATTGCACTTATTACAATAGAAAGGAATACATGAAAGAAAAATAACCTAAATACAAGAAATAAACTATCATTGGCACTGATATAACATCTATCCTACTAGCACATGCCTTATTCAATTATAAAAAAGACTCTAACAGGAAGTGGGATCTATGTCTACTCCCATTAAAGTTACCTGGTATAAATTCATCATTCAATTACTTTGATTTTGATGCCCCGGTAGGTGAAATGGCATGTATTTAAAGTGGAATAAACTAGTGTGACTTAAATTTTAATTTGTTTCATGCAAATTTTGAGTCATAAAGCAATACATTTGTTCCTATAGTTAAAGTTGTTTTCCTTATGTTTATATCATCTTTTCTCTATACCTTCAATCTATCTTTTATGTGCTCTCATTGTATCGAACTATAAAAATTTAGTAAGATGGTCTGTTATTGATTATTTATCAAACAATTTTGTAATGGGTGCTATCCATAGTGATGAAATAAAGAACTCAATGAGTATTATTGCTTCCTTTATAAACAATACCTAAAAAGGTGTTGCTTTATTCAACCATTTGTAAGTTGTCTTGTATGCACATTAAATTGTTGATATCTTATCATCCTAATCCTTACACCCAAGATCAAATATTTTAGTTAGGGTGCTACTTAATATATTTTTAACACCTCAATCATTCCATTGTGTTATAGATGGTATGGGTTGGCTTATGGTGCACAACCATGAATTCTGGTAAAAGTGTGTGCACTATGTTATTAAGGAAATGTATTCCTATATCACTTGTGGTGATCAAAGGAAACCCATACATACTTATAATATTCTCCTAGATAAACCTTGTAGTGGTTTTTGCTATATAGCATTTTATTGGTATAGCCTCGACCCATTTTGTCAAATAGTATTTTTTTGTGATAATTTAGTGTGCTAGTTATTTATGTAGCTAAATTTTATGGACCTACAAATTTGATGGACCATTTCTCAAAAATATCATCTGAAATAATTAGATGCAAATAAATTTCATCTCTTTTATTGGGAATTCCAATGTGTTGACAACTATGACATAAGTGTGCATATTAATTTTCATAGTAAAAAATGTTTTTCCACCATAACCATGCTAAAAACTGTTGTGTACACTTACATCACTGACATAGTATCCACCTATTATTCATTCATGTTCTTCTATTAATATTTCCTTCTACTCATGTTTTAGCATACAATGTCTTAGTACTTTAACTTTCCCATTTTTAGAGTTCATAACTAATTATTTGATATAGTCAGCTTTGATATAAAAAGTTTCTTCTTCTGCTACATAATCCAATTACCTAGTGAAATTCCTTTTGAAAGGAACGAAAAGATACCATTTAGTGCTTATAACAAGTTTATGATTTGTAACAACTATCCATCACACATTCAATCATCAATTATTTCATACTCTTCTCCAGTTGTAATGAATGATAGATAATATGGTCCTGCATTATTCTTTCTCGACTTTACTAAGAACTAGAAATCTTGGAACAAAATTATCCATCTATATATGTGCCCATGTAATACTAATTTGTTTTCCAAAAAAATTAGTTCCATATGATTGGTGTAAAAATGATATGTAAATTGCATCTTTTGAACAATAAAAATATCCTATTCTAGTGATAATTAAAGCATAATTTTTATAGTTCTTATTATGAAAATATATTGTGCAAGAATCACTCATAACAATATATAGAAAAGAAAAAGGAGACAAGAATTTTATCTTGGAGAAACCTAATGTGGGTAAAAATCCAGGTGGGTAAGCAATTTATTCCCTTTCAAAATGTAATTATCCAAAAAATACAAGTTCACTTCTAATAGATGGCCTTCAAGAAGGATTTCAACTCCTAATCGTAATTCCTTTCTTATAATAATTAATAAGAAAGATTATACTATTTGTAAACAAGAGAAAAATAATTCATAATTTCTCCTTTATTCACACTTGAGTTGAATAAAAAAAACTTTCCTTGATGAATTAAAGTGCTTGCATTTTTAGTCGTTTATCCCAAAGACAAAAGGAAAATTGAAATGAACTGAATTGGGAATCCTAAACATTTTCAGATGTTGAGTTTCCCCATTTTGGAATTGTTGGGTGTATAATCGTCACTAGCTACAGGAGGCAACTATGGAACCACCACGGTGGTTGTGTAACCATCAGTGCCTATAGGTTGTGGTTATAAAATCTCCCTGGTGGTTGCAAAACCGTTACTTTTTGAAGAGTGGTTGTTTAAAAACTGTCGCAGAGGTTCCATGATAGCCTCAAAATTATCACATGAAACAAGAAAATAATTTACTTGTCATCATTTGAAGGTGTTTATATCACCTATCACCCTGATTTAACCTTTTATAGAACAATGAACATGTTAATGGTATGCACTACAAGTTTCAATCAGAGTATATATAGAATTAGGTACTTCTAGATCCTTTTTTGGATCATACCTCCCCAATTTGAATATTTTAAGTTCCTAAAATATTCAAGGAAAAATGAGGTGAGCAAATTTATTCCCCATAGCTTCTATAGAATACAATTTGGCTTTGTTAGGTGATTGACCTTTCAACCCAATTAACCACCTGTCTTGCACTCCTTTCTATGTTGTCCTCTCTTTCTACTGTAATACAACATCTTCCTCCAATTCCAACTAATGTTCTAGAGAAATATCCTCAATAGATGGTATAAACAATATATCTTCTTCCTAATCCAACATGGATGGCTCAAATATACATAAATTATGAACATTAAAAAATGATTATATTCTCGTATAAGGAGGAAAGTCCAAGTGAAATGAATTCTTACACACTTGTTCCAGAATATCAAATCGGTGATATTTAAGAGGCTTGAGTTTATTATATTTACCTTGTAGAATTTCTCTTCTCAAGTACAACCATAAATTTTAACATATAAGGAATGAATGTTTAGTTCTGTGTTGATCATGATTTGCTTTGTACTTGGCCTATGATTTTTCCATCCTCTAATGTACCTCGAGATGTATCTATTAAGCTTCCTTAATGAACTTCTTAACTTTGTGGAATTCCAAATCCATTTTCCCATTGTCTCTACATGGTGATATCAAAACCAAATCAAATGCACTCTTAGGAAAATAACCAAAACATGTTTCATAATGAGACTTACTAGTAGAAACATGTATTTCCCTATTATAAAAATGTTGGATATACACCAAATTCTCATCCCAAGTCCAAGGATTTTTTTTGTTGTATGATTTCAATAGTTGAACTAAGGTACGGTTTACCACTTCTATTTTTCCATCCATTTGTGCATGAAAAGTAGTAGACCTTTTCAACTTAGTATCCATATTTTCCCAAAAAGTAGACCAAAAAATTCCTATGAACTATGAGTTCCTGTCTAACACGATAGAAATAGGTAGACCAAAATGAATCCACACATTAGTGAAAACTAACTCAACTACATCATTGGATTTAATCATCTTCTTACAAGGAATGATAATAAACATTTTATTGAACTGGTCCACTACAAAAAAAATAATCATACTCTTTCTTGGAGCTAGGAAAGCCACCCAAAAAATCCATGGATATGTTCTCCCATGGTGGGGAAGGAACTAGTTGTTGAACCTTGTTGCATTGGTGGGTTTTTTAATTGATGTCACATGGAATTGATGGAAAAGGAGGAGGGAAATTTCTAGAAGATAGGTGTCTACCAATGGTGTAGAATGGTCCTAAGGAGTCATGAAAATACTTTGTGCATCTGTTGGTATGATTGTACTCTAGATACATTTTTTCCCTAAATGCTCACAAATTCCCTTATACCAGGAATGTGAGAAAACACGAAGTGAATTTGGAGTTCTCTTATTTACTACATGAAGGTCTATGATTCTTGGCATTGTTATAGAATAAGAGATAAAATATGTGGAATAATCCCTTACAGAATCGCAACAATAGAAACTAATATGCAGAAAATATTACAGATCTCAAATAAAAATGTAGAATAAATAACACAACACAGAGAGACAAGATTTAAAATGGTTCACCAAATTTGGGCTAGGTCCACCAAGAATCACTTGCTCAGATTTTATTACAAGCCTCCACTCTCTCAATACAATACCCAGATCCATTTGGAGCTATGCTCAACAAACTCTACATAATTCACACCTGAATTCAAAGAACATCTGTAATACATTTGCTTGTTTTTGTATCATATGCATAAGACCATATAAATAGACAATTGCTTAAGCAGTTTGATATAAAACCATGGGTATCAAAACCATGGGCAAAAAACCGTGGGTATTAAAACAATGGGTATCGAAAAAAAAAACCATGGGCCCAAAAACAGCCCATAATGGTTACCCATTACCCATGGGTTAATAAACCATCCATGAAAATTTAATTTGGGGGCTTCGGCCCTGAACCCCTCTGACCCGCTCACCGGCGAGTGAGACCGCCGTAAAAATACTCGAGTGTAGCACATAGAAGGTGTACCACACTCTAACATGAAAATAGGCTCCACAAACATAACAATCTCCCACTTGGAGACTGATTTCCATTGAGCAAGCTTCTCAACCCTTCACTATCATCCGTGAAGGCCAACCAAAGCTAAACATAGCTTTATTTTATCCCTTGTGACCACCTTGGTCATCATGTCTGCAGGATTCTGACTGGTATGAATCTTCTCCAACTTCAACTTATCTTCCTCCAAAGCTGTCCTGATGAAGTGATATCTCAACTGTATATGCTTCGTCCTGGAGTGGAAAGTAGAGTTCTTAGCTAGGTGTATAGCACTCTGACTATCACTATGTAGCTTACATTCCTTCTTCTTATGCCCCAACTCCTCAAGCAATTGTTGTAACCAAATCATCTCTTTTCTTGCCTCTATGGCAGTAACATACTCAGCCTCCATGGTTGATAAAGCCACCGGCTTCTGTAGTCATGAAATACAGCTCACTACTGTCCCACCTACAATGTAAATATAACCTGTCATGCTCCTCCAGCTGTCAACATCTCCAACCATGTCTGAATATTCATAACCACGTAAAGTGGTGTCTCATCCACTGTAGCACAAAATTGTCCCCATGGTACCTCTCAAATACCAAAGGATCTACTTTACTGCTTGCCAATGCTCTTTACCTAGATCACTCATAAATCTACTCACATCTCCCACTGTATGGGCAATATCAGGCCTAGTGCACACCATAGCATACATCAAATTACCAACCACTGATGAGTAAGGTACTTTGCACATATAGTTTCTTTCCTGCTCTGTCTTGGGACACCACTCCTTTGATAACTTAAATGGCCTGCACAAAGGAGTCCTAACTGATTTAGTATCTTGCATGTTAAACCTATCCAATACCTTCTTAATGTACTCTTCCTGAGATAAAGTTAGCTTCCGTTCCTTCCTATCCCGAGTTATCTTCATATCAAGGATTTGTCTGGCTGCCCCCAAATCCTTCATATCAAAGGATTCACTTAGTTGTTTCTCGAGTAATTTTATTTCCTGCATGTTTTTACCTGCAACCAAGATGTCATCAACATACAAACACATGATAATATAACTTCCATCCTCAAATTTCTTCGTATACACACAATGGTCAGAATGACATCTAATATAACCTTGCTCCATCATGAAGCTATCAAACTTCTTATACCATTGACGTGGAGCTTGTTTCAGGCCATACAAGATCTTCTTCAGTTTGCACACCATCTCCTCTTTACCTTTGACTTCATATCCTTCTGGCTGCTACATATATAGCTCCTCCTCCAAATCACCATGGAGAAATGCAGTATTTACATATAACTATTCTAAGTGCAAGTCTTCTACTACCACTATTCCAAGAACAGTTCTGATAGAAGTCATTTTTACTACAGGAGAAAAAATCTCATCAAAATCTATACCTTGTTTCTGTGCAAACCCCTTGACCACCAACCGGGATTTATATCTTTTCTTTCCTCCTTCTTCATCTTTAACTCTGTACACCCACTTGTTATGTAATGTTATTTTGCCCTCCAGTAGCTTCACCAAATCCCAAGTCTAGTTCTCCATAAGAGACTTATGCTCCTCATCCATGGCTTGCTCCCACTTCTTACTGACATCTACTTGCATTGCTTCATCAAAACTCTCTGGCTCTCCACTATCAGTGAGTAATAAATAATAAAGAGAAGGAGAAAATGTTCAGGTTATTTTCTTACCCTAGAAGACCTCCTCACTGTAGGAGTTTGGGGTTCTTGTTGAGTAGGTTGCTGAACTGATTAATGGGTCACTTTCCCATCTAGAAGATCCTCTACCACTGCATATTCTTTCTTGGATTCTTCCCTGTTTTCCTGCAACTGTTGTTTATACATGACTTTCTCATTAAAGACCACATCTTTAGACTGAATGATTTTCTTGTCTTTAATACTCCAACATTTAAATCCAAAGTCATCACCACCATAACCAATAAAAGTGCACTTTTCTAATTTCACCTCTAGCTTGGTCCCATCATCCTTGTCAATATGAACAAACACCTCACATCCAAAGACTCGAAGAAATGAGTAATCGAATTTCTTACCGTACCAAGCCTCATCAGGTATGCCTCCATCCAAGGCACTTGAGGGTCCTCTGTTTATCAAGTACACAGTTGTGCTCATTGCTTCTAGCCAAAAATAAAGAGGCAGTGTTGCATGTATCCTCATGCTCCTAGCATCTTCCATTATTGTTTTGTTTATCCTTTTTGACACCCCATTCTTCTGCGGGGTTCCTAGAACCGTCGTTTTCCTGTGGATTCCATTCTTATAACAATAATCATCAAATTCATTGCTGCAATACTCCCCTCCATTAGCTGACCTGAGACATTTTAACTTAAGGCCTATTTCATTCTCTACCAAGGCTTTCCATTTAACAAAAGTATCAAATACATCAGATTTGTTTCTAATACAATAAACCCAAAATTTCCCTGTTGCATCATCAATAAAAGTAACATAATAACTTGAACCCCCAAGAGATGATACCTGAGCCGGCCCCCACACATCAAAATGTACCAGCTCTAACTTACTCTCTTTCTTCGTAGGTATAAACTTGAGAAACCTTACTCGCTTATGTTTCCCATATATGCAGTTCTCACAAAAATCCAAACCTATTTCTGTATATCTAGGAAAATTCTTCTTTATGATGTCCATGTCCTTATGGCTCATATGACTGAGCCTATAGTGCCATAATGTTGTATCTACATCTGAAGCCACAATATTACAATCATTATTACTATCAGTGGTTAAATACAAGGTTCCAACCTTCTTACCTCTTACCACCACAAAAGCACCCTTGGTGACCTTCCAAGAGTTAGCTGTAAATATCATAGTACAACCATCACTTCCCAATTACCCCACCGATATCAAATTTCTCCTTAAATGTAGGCACATCTCTGACATCCTTCAATATCCATGTACTCCCATTCTGCATCTTAACCTGAACAGAACCTTTTCCAACTATACTGCAAGGCTCATCATCACTAAGAAAAACATGCCCAAAATCCCCTTGAACATAATCAACAAAATAATGCCTATGTGGAGTAGCATGAAAAGAAGCCCCTGAATCTAAAACCCAAGATTCATTAATATTATACAAAGAAAGAATCAAAGTATCATGGCATACATTACTCGATGCCACATTTGCCTCCTTGTTATCTTCCTGTTGTTTCTTCTTATCTTGAGGCTCCCAATAGTCCTTCTTTTCATGCCCAAACTTTCCACAGTGCCAGCATACTATCTTGCTTTTGGATTTTGACCTTTCCCGATCCTTTGATTTTCAACGGTTTCCTTTATTCTTCTGTCTCCCTCTAGTTTTCACTGTTAAAACATTCCTTGAAGTAGAAGATTCACCAGAGATTTTTCTTCGCATTTCCTCGCTTAGAATCACCCCTACAACATCCTCAAAGTTCAAATTTGAGTTATCTAGAACCGAGTTGCTTACCACCATTACCAGGCTATTCAAACTTTCAGGTAAAGAGCATAGAATTAATAAAGCCCTAACTTCTTCATAAAATTCTATTGTAACCAAAGCTAGCATATTCACAACCATATTTAAATCATTTAAATGATCTGCTACTGAACCATTCTTAGACATATTCATATTAAACAACTTTTTCATTAAAAATATATTATTAGAGGTAGAGGGTTTTTCATACAACTTCCCTAATGCATCCATCAATTCTTTTGTAGTCTTTTCCTTTGAAACATTAAATAATACCGAAGATGCAAGACACAGTCAGATCATTCCAAGTGCCTTCCAATCCAACAAATCCCATTCCACATCTGTCATACTCGAGGGTTTGTTCACCTTCTCAGACAATGGAGTATAAAGATCCTTCTGATAAAGGTAATCTTCCATCTACATCTTCCAAAGACTGAAATTCTGCCCGTTGAATTTATCAACCCTATTTCTTCCATCATCTGTAATATCTCCCACTCAAGCTAAACACTCTCCCTGCAATTCAACACTTCAGCAAACCAGACCAGGCTCTGATACCAATTGTTAGGGAATAAGAGATAATATATGTGGAATAATCCCTTAAAAAATTGCAACAGTAGAAACTAATATGTAGAAAATATTACGGTTCTCAAATAAAAGTGTAGAATAAATAACACAACACAGAGAGACAAGATTTAATGTGTTTCACCCAATTTGGGCTACGTCCACCAAGAATCACTTGCTCATATTTTATTACAAGCCTCCACTCTCTTAATACAATACCCAGATCCATTTGGAGCTATGCTCAACAAACTCTACAAAATTCACACCTAAATTCAAAGCACATATGCAATACATTTTCTTGTCTATGTATCATATGCATAAGACCATATAAATAGACAATTGCTTAAGCAATTTGATACAAAACCATGGGTATCAAAACCATGGGCAAAAAATCGTGGGTATCAAAACAATGGGTACCGAAAAAAAAAATGGGCCCAAAACCAGCCCATAATGGTTACACATTACCCATGGGTTAATAAACCACCCATGGAAATTTACTTCAGGGGCTTTGCCCCCGAACCCCCCTGACCTGCTCATCGGCGAGCGGGACCATCGTAAAAATACCCGAGTGTAACACATAGAAGGTGTACCACACTCTAACATGAAAATAGGCTCCACAAACATAACAGGCATAATCTAAACATTCAAGAACTTAGAAAATTTTGGATAAAATTGAGAAAATGGACTTTTCTAGTGTAGTGCGGACTTTTGGTGTGCGAATGGAACTCTAGGAACTTAAGTTCCTCACATGGGTCTTGGAGCTATAGGAAAAAAGGCCTAGTGTATTGTAGGTCATGAGAGTGATGTAGGCACAAAGGGATTATGGAAAAATAGTTCATTGCGGGACGGAGTTCCCTACAAGTCATTGTGAGCCACAAACAAGCAAAGAGAGTATAGAGTGAGATATAAGGGGTGTGAAAGAATCAAAATTAAATGGCCCCAGTTCCTTAGTACCACCAGTTCCCTGAAACCCTGGTTTAACATATTAACAAAGGAGTAAAATTTAAATATTAAAAAAGGGAATATTAATAGTTTACAGAATCTACATGTAGATTTGGAACTCGTGCTCCTCATGTATCCTCCAAATCCAGATAGCTATATTTTTCTCCCATGTTAACCAAAATAGAATAGCTTGGACTTTTTGGAAAGTTTGTTTCATACTAAAGTGTTTCAGTTTAAAGGTCAAGAGTCATCTCAAAGACTATTTTATTCATATGTAAGCTCATATTATTCATATATAAGCTCATTTTTAGCATTTAGAGCTAAGGGAATGTTTTGGAGAAAATAATAAGGGCATTAGTGTATTAAAGCTATGAAAAGTTAGAAAGAGGAGAGAAGTGAGCTGATTTAGAGGTCACCATTAGATGTAGAAGACATCAAACCAAGTGTGATCATAATTATAATAAAATATAAATTGCATATTAGCATGTGGGAGTTGTTGCTTCCATGCAAGTTGAAGCTTATTAAAGGCTAGTTGTTGCTACACCGAATTTGGGAGTTGTAGCTTCCAGACAAATAGTAGCTTGTCAAAAACTGATTGGTAGCTTAGTTAAATTTTATAGTTGTAGCTCCATATTGAGTTGAAGCTCAATCATGAAATCATGTAAAATTTTGAGGACATTTTTTGCTAAGACTAGTTCTTAGTTTCAGTGGGTTTTTATCCATTATGGGTTTCCCACATTAAATTTTGTCTCTACATGTGTTCATGAATGATTGTTTTTTTCTCTCCTAGTTGAATATGCATGCTTAACATGATTAAGGTAATTTAAATTAGATCATTGATCAATTTTTAATTATAATTTTTTTAATAAGCACTGATTCACCCACCCTCTCAGTGCCTATATTTCTAATAATTGGTATTAGAGTGAGGCCCTAGTGTGGTGAGTTTAAAAACTCAAGGGAGATCCAAAAAATTCAGTCATAGAAAGTAATCAGTCAAAAAGTTATTTTTCCACCTCCAAAGCTCCTTTATTTAACGGATAAAATTATGCCTTCTAGAGTGTCAGAATGAATAATTACCTAATCTCACTTGGGTTTGACTTATGGAAATCTATTGACAGTGGCTAAACTATTCCACCTACACCTCCCATTGATGCATTAGGAAAAAGAGTGAGTGAAAACAATTCTAAAGCCATGAATGTAATTCTCTATGGGATGGTTGAGGATGAGTTCATAAAGGTCATGTAGTGTGCCAAAGCTAAGGGAATGTGGGAAAAATTGAAGACTATATATGACGGAGACAACATTGTAAAATTGGACAAGTTATAGACTTATCGTGCTCAATTTGAAAACATGAAAATGAAAGAAGGTAAAAATGTTGCATCATACTTGCAAATAATAGATGAAGTTATAAATTTGATCAGAGGCTTAGGAGAGAAAATATAAGAGAGTGTGGTTGTTAAAGAAGTGTTGAGATCTCTATTCTAAAAATTTGATGCCAAAGTATTTGTAATATAGGAAGCCAAGGATTTAACAAATTTAAAAATGGATGATCTTTATGGAATCTTAACTGCATATGAGATGAGAATCAGTGACTCAAAGTCATTCAAGAAGGAGGCAACATTCAAGGATGATAATGAATCATAGGTCAAGAAGAAAAAAATTGAGTTTCACATGGAGATAGATGATGAGAATGTGGAAGCCATGTTTTTGAGGAAACTGAAAAGAGGATTAGGTAAGTACAAGGGTAAGTTGTCATTTAAAAGTTTCAACTATGGCCAAGTTAGCCATTTTGCTACAAAATGTCCCAAAAAACACAAGGGGGGTCAAGATGATCAAGAATATTCTCAAAGGAAAATAATAAATTCGAGAAACAAGGGGGCAAGAAGAAATATTTAAAAAATAAGAATCATTTATTCACAAAATAAGGTTCAAGCTCTTCTCACTCAAGTGACTCCAACAGATCTGAGAGTCATGATCAAGGGACTCAAGCTACAACATTTTTCATGGATGTGGAAGTATCTGCTGCAATAAATTCAAAAGGAAAAATTTAGACTAAATGTGACTGCTCAGATGAAGAAGAAGAAAAATTTAACCTTGAGGTTGAATTAACCAATGCTTTAGAAGATTTGAAACATCAAAGAAGAATAATCAGAAACTAAAACTAATGGTGATGTTTCACCGAATAAGTTATGCGATAAAACAAATAAGGTAATGTAGCAGGTGGAATACCTTTGATTATATTGGTCGAAGGTTGAATGCGTGCGTTACTAACTTTATCAAAGATGATCATGGAGAACTCCGTCTTGTCTGGGAAGGACTACCTGTAGATACAAAGCAAGACGACCAAATGATATTAAATAGAAAGAGTCATAGGAATTACTAGTAAGGCTAGATATGGGAAGTGTGATGCTTCCTTGAATGGTTGTCAATCCTCTATTTTTATGAAATCAATGAAATTAAATATGAGAAACAAAGGTCCTATTGCTAAAAATTTGATTTAGGTATCTCAAAACATTATAAAAAAACTAGATTAAGCAAAGTATTGAAATATAAACTAATATAGCATCGACAAAGGTATGTTTTTGGTTAGGAAAGGTCACAGGGGTGTTAGGCAAGGTCATAGGGGTATTTGGTAAGGTTTGGGTGGAGTTTAGGTGATGCTAGGGGAAATTTGATGAAGGTTAGTAGAAAACAAAGTGACCGATATTGGTCTGATGACCAATGCTGGTAGAGAGGGGAGATCGACGATGGTTAAGGTGACTAACATTGATAGGGGAAAGTTTATAGTAAATTGTTAAACAAAGGATTTTAGGTGATCTTTGATTGCACATAGAGTGAGGGTAGCATGGTTTGGGTCGTAATATGGCTGAGAAGAATCAGGGATACTAAGAAGTAGGTTTATAATGGTGAAAATTCTTGGGATGGTTAAATAGTGGATGGCAAGAGGAAGGTGATGTAAAGGAAACAAAGGCAAATAAACTACTAAAAGAAACCAGAGATCTAAAAAAGGAATAAGTAAAATTATTAGGATCACAATACCTACTTGATGTCCTATAGAACTTGGGAGGTAGAGGAGGACAATATTTAAGCCATGAAGAAATTTTTTGCTCAGTGCCATAGAAATACTCCCAGAGTGTTCATGTGAATATTCCAATGCTCTGGAAGGGAAAACGACTACTTTCCTTACACTATGGTTGTGTGTGTTTTTCGTTTGGATGCAGGAGGGCTAGAAGATTCGCGCTTGAATACAATCAAGCTCCAATAATTAAATGAACAACCCGTGTAAAAAATTGTGAAAGTATATATAAGGTAACTGACGGTGGTTAGGTGACCAACATCGATTGAGGGATAACCGGTGTCAGTTAAGGAGGGAAAGTATAGGTTTACCAAAAATAGGCAGATATTTACTATTTTTGGCATGATTTTGATTGAGTCCACTTAGGGAAGTGGATTTCATGTGAGAGAAGGCAGGAAGGTCATAGAAGAAGTCTAATCAGGTTTAGGAATAAGTCTTAGTGAGTTAGGTTAAGTGGTGACTCAACACTGATAGTGATGACTTGATCATTGTGAGTTAAATTCCCCCGGAATGGGTCCACAGTGAGGTGTAACGATGAGGTGGAGGTGTGAGGTTGAAATTAACTTAATTAAAACAATTAAATTAATTAATAATGTGAGGATAAATATTAGTATAGGATGAAGAGGTCGTGAATAATTAAATTTTACGTTAATTGATTGAAGGAGACCAAGGGGAGTGTGACCGAAATTTGGTGTCTACATTTTCCCCTTTTTTCGTGTAGCTTGTATTGGTAAGTGATGCTGAAAAAAACAAGGAGTCGATATCCCAGGTATAAGTAGAGGTTAGGTGGCCCCAAGTAGGTCATGTCATGTAAGCCCTACTTGATAAAGTATAAGAACCGATGAGGTTAGAAAAGTATTTGGGGAGTGGTTTGATAAGTAGGTAAGGGTATGGTAATTTTGGTTAATGGGTAATGGGTAATGGAAATCAAAAGCACGAACATGTATAGATTGTAATATGGTACTAGGTGAAAGAGATTGCAAACTCTACATTGTCAAAAGGGTGATAGGTTTATCCAAATGAGGTTGAAGTGATTCAGGTATGCAAGGTATAGGATATGGTCATGAAGCACAACAAGGTCTGGTGTAGGAACGGGCAATAGGTTTTTTCCATAGCACCAAAGGTATGGCCGGGATAAACATCACGTCATTAGGCAAGGTAAAGTCATTAGGATAAACATCACAAGGTATAATGAGTACATCAATTCAAATGTCATAAAAGGTGATTCAGGTAAGGGTATGTGGGTCAAGACATAGGTAAGGCCGAGGTATAGGTAAATAACATGTCCCTATATGTAGTTAAGGAAATGTATAGGTAATTTAGGCTTGTAGGAAGGATGTAATAGGTGTTGGAAAGGTCAAAAGTTTTTGGATCAATAATGGTTTTAGATAGGATGGGCATGGGGTAGGTCAAATGGCTATGTCAAGTGACCGATGCCATTTATAGTAGAACCGATGTCTGTTTTCTAGGGCTCGACATGAACGATGCCGACCACATTGATTTGAGGTTAAAAAAGGAAAAATCCAGTTTTTATAGATTCATTTTAACCTTCTCACTTTCAGAAAATGACACAGGAGAATTTGAGGAGTGGAAAACAATAGTACGAGATGTCTAGCTGAGTTGGTGAGTCATGTAGAGGGTGATTAACATTTGATTGACGGGTCCACGAGATCAAGTTGATCATTTTGATTGGTTGTGACGTAAGGAGTGGATTTCAGCATGAAAGAGGTGAGAGAGGGAGTGGGTGGACCACCAATGTAGTGGCCAGACATGCCACCAGAGAGACGGTGCCGAGATGAGGTAGGAGTCAATCCAAATCCTGTGTTTGATAGAAAGAGAGTTTGTTGAAATCATTTTGTGTAACATTTAGGTGTAATGTTAATTTGTGAAATCATGGTTAAAAATAAATGAAATGAGGAAGGGGGAAGGTCCAATGTATCTTAAATAGGGTTGGTGATGAAGCTATGATAGGTTTTTTTGGGTGGGAGTAGATATTTAGGTTTTTTTTTGTGAATTTGGTTATAATGGGGATGATGGTTTTGGTTTTTGGTTGAAACAGAGATTGATGTCAGTCATGGGTTGGCCGACATTGGTGGGATTTGGCCAACATCAGTCAAGGTTTGGGTGATCGATGTTAGTCAAAGAGGACTGATGACGATCAAAATGACTGATGTTGGTCACGATTAAGAGTAAATAAGTGAAATAAGGGTTAGGTAGGAAAGTAAAATAGGAAAGGAAGGGGTAGGTGAAGATATATGTAGAGTGAAAAGGGTAAAATGTTATTTTGGTGATGTGGGATAGGTAAGTATGTGAAATGAACTAGGTTAGTGGGTAATGATGATAAGGGACAATATGTTTGTAGGTGAATTAGGTAAAGGGGGTAGGCATGATTGATGTGGTTGGGTATTGGGTAGTGGGTAATGGATTGTTTGAGCTGGTCAAGTCTTGACAAGGTTTTGTTTGATGATGTAGTTGAGAGATCAGCTGAGGATGAGGGACATAATACCATCCCTACTAGTACAAATGCATGTTAGAATGACCACAGAGGAGTGAGAGCGCATTACCGATATTAGACTTAGTGTGATCCAATTCTATAGGCGTATAGCCTAGGATCATAGTTTGATGGTTGCTTTGATCGATAAATGGGAATCCATGACCAATGCCTTTAAATAACCGATGGATGAGATGCCCGTCACTTTGGAGAATGTTTATAGGATCCTACAACTTCCTATTATTAGGGAGCCATTATATTTCATTTTGTTTGAGGCATTGGTGGAGCTGATAGTGGTGATATTTGGTGAGGTGATGGGCATGCCGAGGCATAACAACGTGAGTCTCACTTATGGAGATATGTATGTAGCCTATCTGCAGGAGACTAGGTTATCGGTGATGATGGTGGTGGTGGTGTGATGTTTTTCTCTACTAGATTATGAGGGTGGGAGATTCCTAAGAGCATTGATGGGGGTGCTATAAGATATGATAGAGGAGCATATACATTTCACTTGGGCACTGACTTTCCTACTTTAGCTATATAGGGAGCTATGGACCTATGGGAAATTGAGTAGATTTGGTATGTGTTGTACCTATTGATTACAATGTTGGGCATACGAGCACATCGTGTGTGTGTGCCAAGTTGGTTTACCATGATAGGATTGGTTCGGGGGTGGATTATTCAAAGTTGGTTTTAGAATATGGGTACCAGTCAATGGAAAGCTGAGGGTGGTGAGTGACACATATGATGTTTCATACTACATGCAGTGATTGGAGGTCCTTTTGGTAGTTAATATTGTGTGGAGGCAATATGTTGACTATCCATCATACATAGGCATGGATGAGAAGTTAGAGAAGAATCAACTACTTAGATGGATATAGGGGCAACATGTCATGGATCATTAGATGATTCCCATGGACAGGGTCAGATGGTAGTTTAGACTACCGCAAGATGTGCCCCAACCTTTCCCACAGTAGGTCATAAAGATGATGTGGAGAGACCCATGTCTCCACCATGTCCAAGTGTTCCTATAGGGAAGGAGGAGAAGGTCTGAGATAGATAGATTGATGATGCTGGTATCACTGATGGATAAAAGAAGTGGTGGTTGACACATCTATGGGTGGCACCATCAAGGCAAGGGAAACTTGATTTAGCTACTATCATACTATAGAGGGATACATTACCAGGTCAGGTAGCTACCCTATAGGTACAGATTATAGGTTTGCAGGGAAAACTGACATGGTCAGAGGTATAGGTGAATACCTTATAGGCATAGGTGGCAGCCCTAAAGGCCCAGGTAGCACATACACAGGTTCTTGCACAGGGAGGATACGGGGATGGAGGGCAAGTAGCTTCCGTATAGGCACATGTGACAAGTTTATAGGATGAGTTGGCTACGACACAAGCATAGGTTGCGGCCTAGTAGGCCAAGGTACTAGTGCAAGCATAAGGAAAAGGTCTCATAGTGTAAGAACATGCACTAGGATAGGGGACACTATTGGTTAGGAAGAGTTCACATGGAGCAGTCAGGATGATGACACCACCCCACACTATGTTGATGGTGAGGTTCTAGGATGCCCTGAACAAGGCTCGCTACTATCAGGATCATCTAGCCACCATAGGGATTGATTCTCCCTCATATGTTGAGTATTGAGCCGAGAAGGGAGCTAGTGAGAAGAAAAAATATAGGACTCACTATTCTGGTAGAACAAGGGGTCATCAGCCCCAGAGATAGGGCCATGGTGATGTTATGAGTGCTTAGAGACTGGGCCCAGTAGAGGGCTAGGAGGAGGAGACTAGTGAAACTGAACATGAGGGTATCAGATGGGGTGATGATAGATATCCATATCTTATAGTGTGTGATTTTATATATATATATATATATATATATATATATAGATATATCAGCTTGCATGTTGAAGAGATGAGATTGTACATGAGAGTTTTTGAGATACTAATATTTTTTATATATCTATGTATATATGTATTGATACATATACTCTCTCATTTATATAGTTGATGTATTCATTTTCAATTTCTATTGTTACTGTGTAAAATGAAAACTAGTTGAATTATTTATGATTGAGTCGAGGTCGTGTAGGCATGATGGAGTGTTAGGTCATTTATGCATGATGGAGTCAAGGTCATTTTAGGCATGATGGAGTCAAGTATAGGCATGATGGAGTCAAGTTAATTTAAGCATGATGAAGTCTAGATGATTTATGCAGTCGAGGTCATGTAGGCATGACAGAGTCAGGTATTTGAAGTTGAGGTCATGTAGGCATGATGGAGTCAGGTATAGGCATGGTGGAGTCAAGGTCATTTAGGCATGATTTGGTCATGGTTTTGTGTTTGATTTAATTTCAAAGTTATTGTTATTATGAAAAATAAATGATGATGTATATGAATTTTGTGGTGTAAACTTCCAAATATTTGATATCATGGAAATGTGAAATGATTGATGTATGATATGGTGATGTCATAAAATGGTAGGTATGTATGTTTTTATGATTGTTTAATTTCCTAGTTTTGTGTAAAATGGAAACCAACTAAGGTAGAATGTGAATATAAAAGGGGGAGAATTGGTTAGGGGAAAGAGTTTCCAAGCTAACCTCTAAGGTCCCCATGCCATTGGAGTGCTGCCTACATAGCCATGACAAAAAGGGTCCTCAAGCTGATGTAGTTCTCCAACAAGCTAGGGAAGAATATGATGAGGTAGAGGAGTGGGTTGGTAATTTTTAGGCATGATAGGGTCTAGGTCATTTAGGCATGGTGGATTTTAGGTCATTTAGGCATGGTTGGGTTTAGGTCATAGGCAGGGGTGAGTTTAGGTCATAGGAAATGTTGAATTTAGGTCGAATAGGCATGGGTGATTTTGGTGGAAGAGGAATTCTTAAATGTAGGTGTCAATGATCTGGTCTTGTGTATGATAATCAATAAGGAAGGAAAGAGGTGAATGGTAAGAGAAGACAACAAAGCCACCTAATTGATAAGAATCATTATGAGTCTATCATACCAAAGATGGCGTATAAACATAAAACCCTAAAGGCGTTGCATGATTGACAATTCTAAGGATGAATAAGGTCACATGATCATGAAATTTTGCATTTGTGACATGTCCCTTGATTAGGTGGAAGGTTAGAAAGGTAAGGTGGTGAGGTGAACGAAGTTGATTTAGCGTAACCTGGTGTGAGACAACATTCCTCTTTGGCAAGATACCCAAGATCAAAATAGGAAATTACATGATGAAAAAGTCATCTTTTTATTTTTGTGTTTATTTTTATAGACTGGTCGATGTGGGAAGTCTACGTGGTATGATTAGAGTATCTCCTTGAGGTATTCGTGAAGTTGATTGATGCGGGAAGTTTCAAAATATTTTTATTTTATTTTTGCAAGAATAGTATTATTTTGGTGATAGACTATGTACAATATGGCTAGATTTTTATAGTTTTCCTTTGAGGGAGAAGTCTATTTATAAAAGAAAGATGGAAAGATTAGATGTTCTTTTTAAGGGAGTCATCTTTTTGTTAGAATTTTAACTCAAGTAGTTTGAATTTGAAAATCTCGTATATTACTTTTGAATTGTTTTTTGGACTTTTAGGTCATAGACAAGACTATAGAGAAGTATAGGCTTCTTTTATGAAGAAAAAACCATAACACACAGGGGTTAGCTATGAAAGAAATTTTTTAAGTGAAGAATGACCATGGGATTCCATCTTGAAAAATAATGAAAAGTATCCATGAGAATCATGCCATGAGTAGATTCATGGTATTCATATTGAGGATATGGCTAAAAGGTGACGGGTAATCACATGAGTCTTGTTTACTCGTTGATCCTTAAAATAGGTAAGTGGAAGGTGAATGGTGCTCAACGGACAAGTATTTGATAGACATAAGGTGATCTAGGACTTGATTCAACAATAGAATGGTCGACTATGAAAAGAATTGAGGGGCTCAGGTTTGGGTTTACCTTTGAGTGAAGACAAATGATAAGCACCTGATCCATAGGTATGAGTGATGATATAGGGTCCAAGCCAATTAGGAGAATTTTTTTCTCATTTACATGTCTTCACTTTTGTTACATGTTGATGTTATTTCAAGATGAGGTAATAGACTTGGAAGGTTATTTATTGGACATGTTTATCATAGGAACGTTTGATATGTTTTTGGTAGATTTGGGTATGATCGAGAGCATTGACATGATGTTCCTCTAATAACTCGAGTTGTGCTAAATGGTCCTAACGAAAATCATCATCGTTTAGCATATCTTTAAGTGAGATACGAGTAGATGGAATTTGGACTTTGAGAGGCCGGATAACCTCTATACCATAAACCAAAGAGAAATGCATGGCATAAGTTGAGGTAAAAATACTGATATAATAAGACCATAAGGCAAAAGGAATGTGTGTGTGCCAATCATTTCCGGTATCGTTAACCACTTTTATAAGAATTTTGTTTAAGTTTTTGTGAGTTGATTCCACTTGGACATTTTTTTGAGGATAATAAGGTTAAGAAAAAATGAGTTGAATGCAAAAGGCATCATAGAGTTTCGATAGGTTTTTGTTTTTAAATTGTTTTCCGTTATCAGTGATGAGGTTGTGATGAACACCAAAGCGACAAATGATGTGATGATTGATGAATTCATAGATTTTCTTATATTTTTTAGAAATAAGAGGTATGGCTTCCACTGATTTAGTGTAATATTCAGTAGCGGTAATAATCCATTGATGATGTTGGGAAGAATGAGGATTGATCTCTCCAATAAGATCCAAACCCCATTGCGAGAAAGGCTAAAGGTTTCATGTAACCTGTAAGGCTATTCTAAGAGGTGTATGAAGATTAGCATGTTGTTGACACTTCAAATGTTTGACATAGTCACAAAAATCATGGTTTAGGGTTAGCCAGTAATATCCCTGATGAAGGATGTGCTTAGTGATAGCTAAACCACTGAAGTGATCCCCAAAAATTCTATCGTGAACTTCCTTGATGGTGTAGGGAATTTCAGAACTCATAAAGCATTGCAAGAGGATATTGTTAAAGACACGTTTATAGAGAATACCAAACATGAAGACATAGAAAGAGACACTTTTGAGAAAGGTTCATTTTCCATTGTGAGTAAGATATGAAGGCAGGATGGAAAGCTAAAGGTAGTCAACAAAATTCTTATACTAAAGGTCGCGTGGGTCAGTTTTAATGGTTGCTACAAGGTTGATGTCTCGAAATAGATAAGAGGGTGATTGAAACCTTTGTACTGTGACAAATATTTTAGAGTTAGAGGACAAAGAAGGGATTTGAGAAGTAAGAAAAGCCATGGTATCCATAAATTTATTAGTGGAACATGGGGTTGTTTGATGTTCATAATGGTCAAAGGTAGTCAAAAGTATGTCAACATGATGCTTATAATTTTGAAGTATCTCATTACAACACTGGTATAAAATTTAACTTGGTTCACAACCAGTTGAGATTCGCCAAAGATATTAATCAATTTAACATCTAAGGATATGGTGGTTTGAAGACCTAACACGACTGCTTCATACTCAGCTATATTGTTAGTATAATCAAAATTGATTTTGAAAGATAATGGCATAGAATCACTACCAAGAGGGATGAGGATAAATCTGACACCACCCCCACACTAAAATTTAGAACTATCAAAGAATAAGGTCATCTCATAAACGATATTTTCCAAAGGGATGGTAGCAGTGGATTCATCAGGGAAATCGAAGTTAGAGGATTGATTTCCGAAGAGATGTGCCTCTATGAGTTAGTCTGCAATTGTTTTTCCTTTGACATATTTTTGATAAATGAATTCGAGATCTAGGTCTACAAGAATCATGAGCCAATGTGCAACACATTGATATTGGTAGGGATTAGCGTACATGTAATGTAAGGGATCAATATTGGTGACAAAAAAGGTTTTATGGTTGAGTAGGTAATGACGAAGTTTAGTGGTGACAAAAAATAAGGTTATATAGAGTTTTTCGGGGTGAGTATATCTAGTTTCGTAGTCTAAAAGCATATGAATTATATAAGAAACTACTTACTCCTTGTGCTACTCGTCATGATGAGCGAGCATGGAACCTAGTTTATGATCAATAATAGAAATGTAAAGATAAAATGGTTGTTCATCCTTAGGGGGAATGAGCACAGGTGGTTAGAGGAGGTATTTTTTTAAGGCATAAAATTCTTTGTAGCATTCATCATCCCATTTGAAGGAGACATCCTTTTTGAGGAGATGATGAAATGGATGACAACATTCGGAAAGCTGTGAAATACAATGACAAAAAGATTGTAAGCCTTGCAAATTATGAAGTTAACAAAGGTTAGTATGTGGAGACATTTCGATAATAACCTTGATTTTAGCGGGATCAACTTCAATGCCATGCAAAGAAACAATAAAACCAAGGAGCTTTCCTAAGAGAACAATGAAGACACACTTTTTAGGTTGAGGGTGAACACAGTACTTGATGAGATGGTAAAAGATGACCTTAAGGACTATAAGGTGTTTGGCTTGATGTTTGGATTTGGAAAGAATATCATCAACATAATCTTCCAATATACGATGCATAATGTCATGAAAGATATAAGTCATAGCCCGCTGATATGTAGCACCAAAATTTTAAGGCCAAAAGGCATGACATGATAACAGAAGGTCCCCCAAGGAGTGATGAAGGTTGTTTTGTGTTCATCTTTTGGGGCAAGTAATATTTGGTTATAACTTGAGAAAAAATCCATGAGTGATATCATCTCATGGCCAGTGGTGAGATTAACTAGTTGGTCAATTTCAGGTAAAGGAAAGTCATCTTTGAGGAAAACTAAGTTAAGTTCATGGAAATCCATGAAAAAGCGGAATCCCCCTGTCACTTTTGTAACAGGAACGATGTTAGAGATCCATTGGGGATAATCAATGGGTAGGATGAAGGAAATCAAAAGGAGGCATTAGAGTTCTTGTTTGATAAGAAGGGAAATGCGAGGATTTATTTTACATAACTTCTGCTTCGCGGGTTTGGGCTTGGTAATAGTTAGGATATTGTGGACGACAATGTTTGGGTCAATATCAGGCATATTAGTGTAGGACCAAGAAAAAGTGTTGCTATGATCCCAGAGAAAAGAAGTAAAAGCTTCATGTTTAGTAAAATTTATATATTGGCCTATGTTTAGATTGTGTCAGTCCTCCTGAGTGTGAATGTAAATTTCGACGGTTGATTCATTCAACATGGTTTTCATCTCATAAGGTAATGACTAGTGAATATAAGAATCTACCGCACCAAGGTAGGTGAGAATAGACTCATCATCCTGGCATTGAATGAAATTAATAGAAGGTGTATTGTCATTGATCATGTTAGGGTACAAGAAGGGAAGAGAAGAGGGAGCCTTGCCATCTTGTTGATAAGTTAGAGGTCTCAGGGAAATGGTTTTCATGAAAAAAAATTTAGTAGGAATGGATTCTGGATCCATAGACTTTGTAGGTGAAGGTGGTGAATTTTGTGAATGGGGTGGTGAAGGTTTATCGTTCTCAATGATTTTGACTTGGGCCTTCTTGGGAGATGGTTTGGTAAAGCCAATACCACTATGGTCTTTATGCTTACGAGTGATGCATGGGATGACAATATGGAAACATTGTTCATAGAAACAAAATTCTAAGCCCTTCCAAGCAAAATGATGGAGGAAGGTGTGGGAGAAGTGGAATTTGGTGAGAGATTGAAGGCTGGATAAAATGGATGAGTTTGGGAAGGTGGCTCAAGAAAGTAGGTAGAAACATCAAGTCCCCCATGCGTTAAGTTGGTGTGAAGGTGGGGAGGACCGTAAGGGAAAACCTCACTATGTGGTGATCATAACGGGGATGTTGGTGAAGTTTACCATACCCTTGAGGAGTAAAGAATGTGTTAATGTTATAAAGGTGGTACTCCCCCAAAGTGAGGTGTTGAAAAACATCTTCTAAGGGATCAGTAGTTGGTATGTGGGTAGTAAGAATGGATGAACTATTGGATAGTTGGGAAGAAGAAGCATTGGTTGGTTGAGTAGTACATGGGTTGGTTGATGGGTCAGCTACAAAAGTTGTGGAAGAGGTAGTGGCAGCATTGGTGGATGGGGTCATGGGTGAAGGGGAAGTGATAACGGTGGTAGATTCCTTAACTGGTATAAGGACATCATTGGGTTGATACAACATGTTACAGGTATTGAATTGTGAAGGGTCGACGAGGGTGGTATAGTTGTATCCTTCATGTTCAAATTTTAAACAATGGTGTAAGACTGAAGGAACACAACCCATGATGTGGATCCAAGGTCAGCCAAGCAACATGTTATAATAGAATTCCCCCTCTAAGACATAAAATAATTTAGGAATGGTATGGGTTCCCACACGAATGTGGAGAATGATTGTCCAAATGGTAAAAGTCATGGCATCATTGAATGAAATAAACAAAACTAGGTTATTATGCATGCAATTGGTAGGGATGCATATTTGATTGTACGTATGGGAATAAATGATGCTGATGCTAGAACCACCATCAATAATAATGTGTTGAATGCGTATATTATCAATGTATAAGGAAATGAATAGGGTGGGATCAAGATCATTTGATTGGAGAGGTACAATATCATCATCATAGAAACTAAGAGCGGCTACTTGATGAGTGGTAGTAGGTGCATATAAAGGGGCTGAAGTGGTGATAGAGGCCACATGGTGAGGAGTGATAATGGATTCCATATGAGTAGGGTCATTAGGTAAAACCTTAATAGATTACAGAACCTCAATAAGGGCCTATCGATGAGACTCAGATGTTTGGAAAAAGTTGTACAAAGACATTTTGAGAGGATATCAATGTAATTTTTTAAGCATTGTACGATGGGAAACCCTGCCAGAAATAGGGTATTTGGGTCTGTGGATAGTGATTTTTGGTGCAAGTGCAAATGAGATATTGGGTAACAGAGTGGCGGATGGGATGGTTATTTTCTCCATTCCTTTGTCCTTTTGGGATTGATTGGTAATGTTAACCATATTAATATGTGGTAAAGGAGAAAGTGATTTTTGATAGGTGTAGTGACATGAAAAACAAAAATATGCTAAGGGCATATACTAGTTTTGTGAGAGGAAAGCAGCGCATTGGAATTTTGGCAGAGGTTTCGCTATCTCTCTTATGTGAACCATATTAATATAAAATGTTGGAGGAGGATAAAATAGTTGTGGAAGGGGAGATGAAGGTCTCTGAATAGGTAAAGGATGAGGAGGTGTGGTGATAGATGGAGGTGGAATAGGGTCCTCATCTACAAGATCATCATCGTCAAAGTTTTCTTCAGGAGGACATAGTTAGACAAAAAAAGTCTTAAGATCCTTACATTTTTCAACATCATGCCCTGACACACAATGGTAAGTTGTATTTTCAAACACATATAGTTTAGGTTTGATATGGGTGTAAGGTCTAAGTGGTGGCAATGTGATGATAAAGGTTTCCAAAAGGTTAGCTATGATGTTAGCGTAAGACCCTGCCAATGGATCACAATGTGAAGTAAGTGTGGGAAATTTTGGTGGGAGAGGCACCATGGGAGGAAAAATTGGAGGTAGAGTCAATTTGACCACCTATTTGGTAGGTAATCTTGGGTAACGATGTAGTAGATGAGCTAGCAGTTGAAGGTGGTGTAGGTTTAACTACCTCTTTTGAGGGTAGTGGGTTTTTGGAATTTGGTTGCACCTTCTTAGGTAAAGGTGAAGACAAAGTGCATGATGTAGAAGGAAAGGAATATGGCATAAGGGGAGGGGTTAGCCAAGGTGATAATGGCGGTGCATTGAAGGATGTTAGAAGAGGAAAGGTGAAAGGTATTGGTTGAAGAGAAGGAAATATCATAGATAATGATGAGGATACTGGAAGTGGTGTAGGTAATTTGGGTGTAATAGAGGATATTGATGAAGAGGTGAGTTGTTGTCCTTATAGTTTATCTTAGGTAGGAGGCTTCATGGCCAAGGTTGATGGGTGGGGCCCTAAGATAGATGGAATCAGTGAAGGTGACAGAGGGGTAGTGGGTAAAGCCAGTGTATGCGGTTTAAGAGGTTCCGTCTTCCTCTTAGGTGGGGGAATAGTCTTTGTGCTGGATTTTGAGGATGTGGCTAAATCTAGTTTGATAGGGGGATGGACTAGACTTGATGTCAGCATGAATCCCAATGTGGCAATGGGTTTGGATGCAAAATAAGATATAGATGTAGGTAAGGCTTTAAGCATTGGAAAAAATTTAGTCAATGGAGAAGGAGTAAGCTTTAGGAAATGGAGAATCTTTGTTGATTTTTACTGCTCCAAGTAATGAAACTATTATCCCCCCCAAGAAAAATTGAACAAGCACAACCGTGCACACTAAGAAATTGAAGGGACTATTTGGCCATGGGAGCTCACATTTTGATTTTGAAAATCAAGCTGCAGGTGGGCTTGGCAATGGAAATGCAAGGTCAACACATGAATGGACAAGGGCCAACTTGGCCAAGGGAATGTCAAAGGATATTGGAGCTCGACCAAGAAAGGATTTAGATAAACTCGGATGAGATTAGAAAAAATTCAGGCTGAGTGCAGACAAGTAACTCACTTAGCGAGTTGAGGAAAATAATGGAGGCATAAGCCCAAAGTTTTTAGATTTTGGGCATTGCACATTTTGGAGGGAAGGTGGGGGGAAAATTAAATAGCAAGAGAAAATTCTAAAATATCCTGAAAACCTAAAGTCCGAATGGTTTCGGTGGGTTTTGGGGTCAACTCCCCTTTCGGGGTCAATGACGCCATAGATTGGGGATTTCACAATTCAAACTTTGAAGTCCAAATTTTAGGTTCGAAGGTTCAAGGATCTTCCCCGAACAACAGAAAAAAAAATCACCAATTCCTGAAATCTTGAAACTCTGATGTCTGAAAGGCTCAGTGTTTCAGGGTCAAACTTTAATTCAGGGTCAACGTGGAAGAATTTACAGAATTTCAAAGGTTTGTATTGGGGTTGAAGGAGAAAGAATTCCGAAAGATGCACGGTCTAAAAAATGAATTTTGAATTTTAGAATTTGAGGTTTTGGAGTTTCAGAGCTTTGGAGATCCAAAATTAAATAATCAAAAATTGAAGTCCAAAACCCGAATTTTGAATTTCAAACTTAATGGTTTTGGAGTTTCAGATTTTTCACGCTCTCAAATGGATGAATAGTAACATCAACCTCCGAAGTCAAAATGCCCAAAAGTATAAAAATTCGGATATCAAAGGTTGCAATGCATTTCAGAGTCTGAAGAATCAGAGCCAACCACTCGCTATTAATGCAGTATGATACCCCAAGCTTCAAATCATGTGTACAATCTAAGAAAATAAAACTTGAATTGTTACAAGGTATATTTCTGGATGAGATCATAATTTTATGGTAAGTTCCACAAGAAATTAAAATAAGACCACTAGCATTTAAGGCTAGTGTAAAATTTAAGGATTATGTAAATAATAAAAATTGAAAGTGTGAACCTCACTCTTTCAAAGTTTGAGATTCTCACTTTGAAAGTGCGAGCCTCAAAGTGCGAGGATCTCAATTTTAAAGTTTGAGTCTCACAGATTCAAAGTGCGAGACTTTCTATTTCAAAGTATGAATCTCAAACTTCGAAAATGTTAGGGTTGTGCTTTCAGAATTTGAGACTTGGAATTTTTAGAGTGCATGGCTTGCACTTTGAAAGTGTGATATTCTCAAATTTTTTAGGGTCTAGGGAAATTTGAAAGTGTGATATTATCATATTTTTTAGAGTGCACGGCTTGCACTTTGAAAATTCAAAGAGCCTCACAGTTATAATAGTTAGTGATATCTCACCTTACATCGAGGCTAATGAATTATAATAGTTAGCGACCTCTCACCTTAATACAATGGGCTCACCATATAATAGTTAGAGACTGCTCATGAATTTGAACTTGCTTTTGAATGAAGTTATGGTTAATTTTTTATTTTTATTAACCAATGGGCTCATGCCTTATAATATTTAGCTGTTACTAGCCTTACATAATCCCAACATTGAAAATCTAAAATATCACCAAATTGGAATCCAATAATAGCCAAATTTGAATCCAATAATAGCCAAATTTGAATCCAATTATAGTGATATTGGAATCCAATATTGCTACTAATGGATTCTAATAAAAGTAATAGTGGAATCCAGTATAGAAAAAAATAGAATCCAATATACACAAACATGGAGATGGATTTCTTCTGATACTTGAAATACTAGAATCCAGATTTACTGGAGTATGTCTAGATTAAGGGAAATAAGCGTTGTTTAAATAAAATAATTAATAATATAAATATTTTGTATTTTTTAATTATACAAAAATGTTTATAATAACACTTTATATTATGTTCTAACACTCCCCCTTAATATTAAGTGGGGAAAAATATACAACCATGACCTGTTTCTACAACAGGATTTACAAATCCATAAACCATTAGTGAAGGTTGAGGCTATTATATCACTTTTAAAGGATTTATAACACCTTCATTATGCTAAACTTACCTTTTTGTGTAAAAGGGTTTGGAATCCATAAATCAGAAGTATGATTTAAGATAAGCATGATTTGTGGCACTACATTCCACGGTTTGCCTTGGAAAATTTATTGAAACCAAATCCCTATGATCCTTTTATAACACAAGGAACTCCTTTACAAATATATGCAAAATAATGGACTATACACCATAAAATTAGTAAGTTTACATAGATAATAAAATATCTTTTTACAATGCTTTATACTAGAGAAGAAGTATAAAGGAGAAGGGGTCAATAAGTGACCTGCCATTAGGAGCTAACATTTCCATGTACACTCCCAATCAATGTAAAATATGAAAGGCCAAAGATTGCATGAAACTTGAATAACTTTACATTACACAAAGGATTCATAAAACTATGAGAAAATTTATCTTCAGTCAGGAAGTAATTGATATGTATATCATCGTAGATAACCTTCTCTCAGATAAAGTACATATGAATCTCAATATGATTTTTCCTTTGATGCTAATCTATATTTTTAGAGAGAGAAATGAAACTCTGGCTATAACATCGAAGAGGATTAATTTCTTTATCTTCCATGTAAATCTCCTCAAATAGCCTCTTCAGCTACATAACTTTCTTTGTTGCTTCCATTGCACTTATATATTCTACCTCAGTAGAAGAAATGGAGAGTCTTGGTTTATTTTTACTCCTCCAATTAATGGAACTATTATCCAAATTTTCCACAAGGAAAAATTTAACAAACACAACCTTGCACATTAAGAAATTGAATGGACCATTCGACCATGGGATCTCACATTTTGATTATAAAAATCAGGTTTCAGGTGGGCTCAACAATAGCAATGCAAGTTCGGAAAAGGAATGGAAAAAATTTGGGTAATGGCATTGAAGGATATTTGATCTTGAACAAGAAAGGGTTTATATCAACTTGGCTGACCTAAAGAAATTTGGGGTGAGTGTAGAAAAGTAACTCCCTTAGCGAGTCGAATGAAAGAATGAAGGCCTAAGCCTAAATTTTCCGAACTTCGACCATTCGGCATTTTGGAGACAAGGCGGGGGGAAAATGAAAAAGTAAGAGAAAAGTATTGAAAGCTTGAAAACTTGAAGTTTGAAAGGTTTCGTGGGTGTTTGGGGTCAACTCCCATTTCGGGATCAATGATGTCATGGATTGGGGATTTCAAAGTCTGAACTTTGAAATCTAAATTTTTGATTCGGAGGTTCTAGGGTCTTTGCAAATCAAATGTAAAAGACATCACCAATGCTTGGAAGCCCCGAACTCTGAAGTCTGAAAGACTGGGTGTTTTGGGGTCAAACTTGAATTCAAGGTCAATGCAAAAGAATTTTTAAGACTTTCAGAGGTCTCGGTTTAGAGGCTCATATTGGGGTTGAAGCAGTAAAAATTACGAAAGGCACAAGGTTTGAAATTTGAAGTGTGAATTTTAGACTTGGGGGGTTTCGAAGCTTTAGAGCCCCAAAACACAAAAATCACAACTTGAAGTCCAAAACGTGAAGTCCAAATTTTGGACTTCAAGTTTTTGAAGTTTCAGATTGTTCACGAAGTCAAATGTTTGAAATTTTAGATTTCGAAGGTTGCGATGTATTTTAGAGTGTGAAGAAATAGAGCTAACCACTCACCATTAATGCAGTATTGCACCCATATCTTTTGATGGCGTGTACAATCTAAGAAAACAATACTTGAGTTGTTACAAGTTATATTTCAGGATGAGAACATAATTTTATTGTTAGGTCCATAAGAAATTAAAATAACACCACTAGAATTTAAGGCCAATGTCAAATTTAAGGATTATGCGCATAATAAATATTGAAAGTATGAACTTCACTCTTTCAAATTTTCAGATTTTCACTTTGAAAGTGTGAGCCTCAAAGTGTGAGGCTCTCAATTTCAAAGTGTGAGGCTCACATTTTCAAAGTGTGAGGCTTTCTCTTTATAAGTACAAATATAAAACATTGAAGATGATAGGGTTGCACTTTAAGAATGTGAGACTCAGAATTTTTAGAGTGCGGGGCTTGCACTTTGAAAGTGCTAGATTCTCGAATTTTGCAGGGTTCAGGGCCTACACTTTGAATGTGTGATATTCTGGGATTTTTTAGAGTGTGTGACTCAAACTTTGAAAAGTCCAAGATCCTCACACTTATAATAGTTAGTGACCTCTCACCTTACATCGAGGCTTATAAATTATAATAGTTAGTGACCTCTCACCTTAATACAATGGGCTCACCATATAATAGTTAATAACTTCTCATGAATTTGAACTTTATTTTGATGCCATTTATTGTTAATTTTTTAATTTTATTAATCCAATGGGCTCATGCCTTATAATAGTTAGCAGTTGCTACCCTTACATACTCCCAACATTGAAAATATAAAAAATGGCCAAATTGGAATCCAATAATAGCCAAATTTGAATCAAATTATAGTGATATTGGAATCCAATAATAGCGAATTTGGAATCCAATAACAGTGAAATTGGAACTAGAATAAGTCTAATAATGACAATATTTGAATCCAATATTGCTACTAATCGATTCCAATAATAATAATAGTGGAATCCAATATACACAAACATGGAGGTGGAATTCTTCTGATACTTGAAATATTGGAATCTATATTTACTGGAATATGTCCAGATTTAGTGAAATAAGTGTTGTTTATATAAAATAATTAATAATATAAATATTCTAAACTTTTTAATTATAAACTAATGTTTGTAACAACACTTAATATTATGTTCTAACACTTCCCCTTAATATTAAGCATGATTTGTGAGATTAAATTCCATGGTTTCTCTTGGAAAAATTCTTGAAACCACATCCTTAGGATCCTTTTATAACACAAGGAACTCCTTTAAAAATATATTCAACACACTGGACTATACACCTTAAACTCTGTAATTTTACATAGATGATAAAATATCTTTTTACAATGCTTTATACCAAATAATAAGTATAGAGGAGAAGGGGTCAACAAATAACCAACCATTAGGAGGTGAAATTTCCATGTACACTCCCAATCAACGTAAACTCTGAAAGGCCAAGAATTTCACAAAATTTACATAACTTTATAGCACGCAAAGGATTCATAAACATGTCAGTAGTTTGATCTTCAGTCGAGGAGTATTGGAGATCTATATGACCATAAAGAACTTTATTTTAGATAAAGTACAAATGAATCTTGATATGATTTTTCCTTTAATGTTGAACTATATTTTTAGAGAGAGAAATGAAACTCTGGATATCACATAGACATATTCTCAAACTTCCTCAAACTTCTACTTTAGCCACATAACTTCCTTCGCTACTTCCATTACAGTTATATATTCAACCTTAGTAGAATAAAAGGAGACTCTTGGCTGATTTGGCTGATTTTTACTGCTCCAAGTAATGGAACTATTATCCAATTTTTGCCCTAGGAAAAATTGATCAAGCACAACATTGTACACTAAGAAATTGAAGGGAAAATTCGACCATGGGAGTTCACATTTTGATTCTAAAAATCAGGTTGCAGGTGGGCTCAATAATGGCATTGCAAGTTTGGAAAAGGAATGGACAAGGGCCAAATTAGCCAAGGGAACATCGAAGGATATTTTATCTTGAACAAGAACTGATTTATATCAACTCAGCTAACCTATAAAAAATTTGGGTTGAGTGCAGATATGTAACTCGCTTAGTGAGTCGAGTGAAAGAATGGAGGCCTAACCCCAAATTTTTCAGACTTCGGGCATTTGGCATTTTAGAGAAAAGGTGGAGGGAAAAATGAAAAAACAAGAGAAAACTCTCGAAATCCTAAAAACACTAATTTTGAAAGGTTTCGGGGGTTTTCAGGGTCAAATCCCTTTTTGGGTTCAATGACTCTATGGATCAAGGATTTCAGAATCTGAACTCCGAATTCCAAATTTTAGGTTCGAAGGTTCTGGGGTATTTTCCAAATAAACGCAAAAAACATTAGCAATTCTCGAAAGCCTGAAACGCTGAAGTCTGAAAGGATCGGTATTTTGGGGTCAAACTTGCATTCAGTGTCAACACAGAAGATATTTTGGAGGTCTCAGTTTCAGAGGTTTGTATCAAGGTTGAAACAACAAGAATTATGAAATACATAAGGTCCAAAACCCAAATTCTGAATTTTGAACTTCGGGGTTTCGGTGCTTTGTATTTTCACACACTCAAAAAAATGAACACTAACATCAAAATCTGAAGTCAAATGCCCAAAAGTCCAAAATTTTAGATTTCAAAGGTTACGATGCATTTCAGAGTCTGAAGAAATAGATCTAACCACTCACCATTAATGTAATATGACACCCCAATCTTTAGATGGCATGTACAATCTAAGAAAATAATTCTTGAGTTTTTGCAAGGTATATTATGGGATGAGAACATAATTTTATGGTAAGTTCCACAAGAAATTAAAATAACACCACTAGCATTTAAGGCCAATGTTAAACTTAAGGTTTATGTGCATAATAAAAATTGAAAGTGTGAACCTCACTCTTTCAAAGTTTGAGATTCTCACTTTGAAAGTGCAAGCCTCAAAGTGTGAGGCTCTCAATTTCATAGTGTGAGGCTCGAACTTTCAAAGTGTAAGGATTTCTCTTTCAAAGTATGAATCTCAAACTTTGAAAATGCTAGGGTTGCACTTTTAGAATGTGAGATTCAAAATTTTTAGAGTGCGAGGCTTGCATTTTGAAAGCACAAGATTCTCAAATTTTTCAAAGTCCAGGGCTCACAATTTGAAAGTGTGATATTCTCAGATTTTGTAGATTATGGGGCTAGCACTTTGAAAAGTTCAAGAGCCTTACACTTATAATAGTTAGTGACTACTGAAATTACATCAAGGCTAATGAATTATAATAGTTAGGGACGTCCCACCTTAATATAATGGGCTCACCATATAATAGTTAGCGACTGCTCATGAATTTGAACTTGCTTTTGTAGGAAGTTGGAGTTAATTTTTTATTTTTATTAATCCAATGGGCTTAGGCCTTATAATAGTTAGTGGTTGCTAGCCTTACATACTCCCAACATTAAAAAATCTAAAAAATTGCCAAATTGGCATCCAATAATAGTGAAATTGGAATCCTATTATAGTGATATTAGAATCCAATAATAGCAAAACTAAAATCCAATAATAGTGAAATTGGAACTAGAATATGTCCAATAATGATAATATTGGAATCCAATATTGCTACTAATGGATTCCAATAACTATTAGAATTACTAGTGATAATTAAATCTTTGGAGAAATAATACAAGTTTGCACAGGAATTTAAACCCTCTCTCGTGTTCATTGATTTCTTCTGATCTCTCATTGCAATCTTGGTTATCTATGCATGGTTATTGTATTACATGTTTAATGGTTTTTTTAATGGTTATATGATTCTCATCAGTAGATTGATATGTGGTGTATTTTCATCCTTCTTAATCTGAATGTGGTTTCCATCTCCATGCAAAGCAGGTGTTCAAAATTTCTTTTGGTGCATCACCTCTGTTTGTTTAGGTTTATTTTTTTGTAATATTTTTAACCCTATCTCCTTGGCAAGATAGAGTAGGTTTTAGAGTATATCCTCTACAATTTTGATGTGTACATTAGAATAGAGGAATAGGAACTGACCTTCATCTAGAGGGTTATCCAAATGGAAAACTCCCACACTTTGGGATAACTCCATGTTTGATGAATCACACTGACTGCCTTAACCATTCAATTGTGAGCATTCAAGCATGATGCAATTTATCCATAATAGGAACATACACCAAACTTGAACACATATTCATTTGTATATGTGTTATCTATCACATCACCAATAAGGTCAAAATCACAATATCCATATAAATATACATTGTTATAAGAACTATAATGTAAACCAAAATTAATTGTCCCTTTAATATAACACAATATTATTTTGGATAACTTCCAGTAATCTTGATAAGTCTCCTTCATAAACCTTGAATCAATCCCTACTGCATAAGAAATTTCATGTGTAGTAATAGTTAGATAAATCAAAATACCTACATGTTGTTTATAAAAAGTAGGATTATATTTTTCACATGCATGTTTAGGATCAAGTTTACAAAAAAATTCTCTAGGAATAACGAAAACTTTACAATCAATCATATTAAACCTTTTAAGAAGATTAGTTGCATATTTTGATTGAGATACATTAATAAAATTTGTATCTTGAAATATATCCATGCCTAAGAAATGATGTAATAATCCTAAATCAATCATCTCAAAATATTCCATTAATTTTTCTTTAATTTTCATAATTAAACTATTAGAATTAATAGTGTTAAGTAAACCATCAACATACAATACAATCAGAATGATACTATTTACTTCAATGTTAACAAATAAATAATTATCAGAAGCACAGTTAGAGAAACCAACTTCGTTGAAAAAACTTTTAATTTTTGCATACCAAGCTCTAAGAGCTTGTTTTAAACTATATAAAAAAATTATATTAAAAACATAGATTTATTTCCTAGGTTCTTCAAATCCTTTAGGATGGGTCATATAGATTTATTCTTTTAAGTAACCATTCATAAAGACAGTTTTTACATCCATTTGATGGATTTCCCAGCCATATTGAGTAGGTTAGGAAATCAAAATCCATAATGTTCTCATTTTTTGTAACTGGTGTAAAGGTTTCAATGTAGTCGATACCAGTTTTTTGAGTAAACCCTCAAACTACTAACCTAGCTTTTTATTTATTGACATGGCCATGAACTTTATATTTAATATTGTATAGCCATATAGATCTGACTATACTTCATTTTCTAGGAGGGACTAAATCCCAAGTTTTAATTTTTAATCAAGGCAGTATATTCATCTTTCATTACATTTATCCATCTCTCACTAGAATAATATTATTCGAAAGATTGGGGTTCAGGTTCATACAATGTCATCAAGGCATGATATGTATGTTGATTTCTAGTCATTTTCTAAAGGTTTCTAGGATTAGAGTGATGAATAATAGACTCATCCCATCTAGGTATTTTGGTTATAGAGGAAACATGTAATATCTCTTTTTAAACTATAGGTTCATTACTAGTTTCTTCATCACATACAACATTTTTATTGTTATTTGCACAATTTTCATTTTCATTTTCATTAGAATCATCATGAATAATAGAAACAAAAGATGAAATAAAAGGTTTTTCTAAAACTTTTACATTCCTATTTTCTATAACTTATTTTTTGAAGGATTAAAGATCCTAAGACCCTTACTTTTGACACCATATCCTATGAAGATACAAGAAAAAGAGGTTTGATAAAGATTATTCCATTTTGATTTTAAAATGAAGAGAGAAACAAGGATACAAAATATTCTCAAATGAGACACACTTGGTTTTTTATTTGACCCTTTTTCCAAAGGAGAGGACTTAACTAAGGTTTTACTTGAAAATATAATCAAGATAAGAACAATAGTGTTCATTGCTTCATCCCAGAGGAATTTAGGAACTTGTGCTGAATGTATCATAGTTCTGGCAATTTCTAAAATGGTGTAATTTTTGCTTTCCATAATCCCATTTTGCTGAGCGGAATAGGGAGTAGTTAGTTCTCTTTGAATTCCACACTTGACACAAAATGAGTCAAAAGCCTTACTGATGTATTCTCCCCCCATTATCAGTCAGAAGCCTCTTAATTTTAAACCTAGAAGAATTGTCAACTAAACATTTGAATTCATTAAATTTAGATAAGGCATCTGGTTTATTTTTAAAAAAATAAGACCAAATAATATGAGATAAATCATCAATAAATGTGACAGCATAAAGAGAACCATGAAGGTATGGAACTCCTAGGGGTTCTTAGACGGACAAGTTCCAAAGTGTTAGAATAATTAGCATCATGGTGACAGTGGAAGGAATTATCAAATTGCTTACTACGTAAGAATCCTTCACATGGTTCATGATTTTGGGAAATAGGTGGTAGACCAGTCACTGGGCTTAGTCGAGACATGTCACACATGCTTGTATAATTGACATGACCTAGTATCTCATACCACAATTGCATGTCACTTCTTTGAGATGTTAAATAATAAGTAGAGCGAAAACCATTAAACACATATAGACCATTTCTTTGTATGCCTTCAACTATAGTAACATCATGTTCATTTTTAATAAACCATTTATCTTTTAAGAATTTTATAATATATTTATTTTGAGTCAATTGAGAAAAAGAAATCCAATTCATTTTAAGTTTAGGAGCTAACAAATCATTGTTAATAAAGCCATTTGAAACTTTTTCTATACCTTTTCCCTGAACGTTGAGAATGGAATGATCACCAAAGTAGATATGATCATTACGCTCTATAAGGGTAGATAGAATATTGGATCTAAAAGTCATGTTCCTAGAGGCACAATTGTCCAATATCCACTTATTTTTTTGTAGTGACAAATCCAACAAACAAAGAAATTACATTAGATTTTTTAATTTATTTTCTGATTCTTGGTTTGGTTTTGATTTTGATTAAATTTGTTAGTATTTTGGTGTTTGAAATTTTAATTATTATTTTTAAATTTACATTCTTCTTTTTTATGGCCAAATTTTCCACAGTAATGACATTTACCATCAAACTAACTCATAAATTACCTAGTTTCTTGTCTTTACTAGGAGGTGTAAAAGTTGATTTTTGATTTTTTTTTAATCTAGAAGGTTTAATTTTTTATTTTTGAGTGAGAAGTTTCTAAGTGCAATTATATTTAGAAGAATTTTTTTCATTACTTTTACTTCTTGAATTAGGAGAGCACTAAGTATTTTCAAATCTATAATTTCTTGTTCTGTTTGATATTTTGAATTCAAAATTGAAATGAAATTTCTAAATTTCTCATGAATATTCAACTGAATAATGAAATAAATAAATTTATCTTGAATTAAGTTACAAATACACCCATTTAACTGAGACTTAACAGTTTTAATTTTTTCCAAATAATTAATTACTTTTTCATCTCCCTTCATGGGAGTTTTCATACATGTTCTAAAATTAGTTTAATGACTTTTGATAACTGCATACTTTTGTGCAACAATTTAAATTGAATCTAAGCCTCAGTTAGACTTTCTCGATTCCCAATATGAAGAATCAAATCATCTTGTCTTCTTCTAAAAATTATGGACATCACTTATTACACTTTTTTTGATATGCAACAACATTGTTTGTAGTTTTTTGGCTTCCAGTCAGAGCCTTCTTAGTTCTGTTCACAACTTCCCATAGTTTGTGAGCCAAGAATTCTGCCTTCAATCAAATTTTCCAACTTCTGTAATTTTTTCTGATAATAGGTAAAAGAGGGTTGAGGGGACCCTACCCCGTACAATATGCAACTCTAATTAAGAGAAAATATCTAGGAAAATAACAGTAAAAATAACATATAGTCTATACAAAATAGTACGACAGCCATCATGCGATAAACTAACAACAAATAAGAAACTAAAATCCTATAATAAAAAAAATCTTATGCATTCTTCTTCTCGTAGTTGGCTAGCAGAGTAGCCCATTCCTTCAATAGAGCCTCAATGTTAGTACCCAGATTGATGAGATCTACCTCAGATAGTCCTCTCATTCTTTTCTTAGATTTCTCTTGATCCTCATACTATTTATAAGCATTAGCCAGGTTCCCTAAATTTTGGAGGTGTTGGATAGTACTTTTAATGTTCAAAATTCTCCTCTCAAGAAACTACTAGAACATAACCTTTAGCATATCTGCATCACTTTCTAAATCCATGATTTTTTATTTCACAATTTCAATACTGCTAACACTTAAAACCTGAGCCACATCCTCTAATTCCATCCTCATGGCATGCCAATCATTAAGGATAAATTGAATAGTAATTTTATCAAGGTGGGTATCATTCTTCACATTCTCAAGGTCTTTAATAATCTTAGCCAGAACCGATCCTTGTTCAACACCCTTAGATTTAGCTTGATTTTTTCCTGCTGGCTAATTTCACCCTTCTCAGCCTCTTTCACAGTAAATTCTTTAACTTAATTCTTCTTAAGGTCTTGGAGACCCTAAACCACTTCAACCTCTTCAACATTTGTCTCCTCCCCTACGCTCGAAGAGGGAAGTTTGTTTGATTCCTCTTTCTCTGATTTGGAGTAATCCTCAATAAAGTACTCTTCTAAAGATTTCGATAACACACTCACACCATCAACCTTTTTTTCCATGTCCATAGCCAATCTTATCACAATAGCGATGATAAAACCTTGGTGTAAGGGAAATTTTATTTTCCATTTTTTAAAGTGATCCAGAGTAGCATAGAGAGAACACAACATGTAATATTGAAAGTTGTAGCTATGTCCATGCCTAAGAAAATTTAACATAGGAAGATGGTATGCGAATATAAATTTATGACGAATTTCTAAAGTGAAAAACTGAATAAAATTTAGAGAGACCTCATTGAAAGGGGAAGGAAGAGAATTCCTTAAGAATCCAACAAAATGATTGGTGAGTTTTTCCTTACCTTGTAAAAAGAATTTGACCTCTTCAACAAAACCCTTCTTATATTTGTAAATTTCATGCCCCTCCTTATCCATACCCATGACATATGCCCCTGTGTTGATAGATAAATTGATCTTAAAAAAAAAAACCACACTACCACCGGTCCATTTCTTTGTAGGATCCCAAACAGCCCTAAAATGTTTTTTGAACTAAACATTATGGCCTTTGAAAACATTTAGAAAATGGGCCATCCCATTCTTTCAAATACCTCAAGAGCCTCAGATTTAATGGAGCTAGTATCCCAAGGCTCCATGCGTACCAGGTTTCCCCCCATTTTCTTGGAAATACCTCTGTTCTCTACTGCATAGACCAGGATCCAAAATTAAAATCCTTCCTTGCTGATTTTGGGAACTCAGGCTAATAAAATGTTTACATGAGTGACTCCCTCTCTTATCATGATTAAAAGACACCCTCCAAAATTTACCCAAGATCCCAATAATCTTGCCCATTAAAACACTATAATTCGGAAGTCCCTTCCTAGTCATGTCACAACCCTTGATTAATGATCCCATTCAACATATGAGATTTATCAATAATAAACTAATTAGATCCCATTTTAGCATAAATAAAATTAAATAATTAATGAGGATTAAAAAAACAATCAAGGTTTAGAAAGATCCTTCTATCATTGTTTTAAGCCTCACAATAAAAAAATGATGAATTTGTGTTGAAAAAGAAGGTCCTATCAAACATTTAATAGAAATGTGAGTGAATTTTTGTTATTTTTCCATACAAAAGATGACGATGACAAATTTTTTTGTCATGTCATAAAAAATATACCATTTCAAATATTAACTCTACTTACTTTTTTAAAATAAGTGATTAAAGAATAATTTTGATTAAAAAATGAGAGAAATAAAAAATTTAAAAAAAATATACTTATACAAAAAAATGTTTTTGGAGCATTGCTCCTTTTTATGTTTGTAAATTTCCATCATCTTGATCGATTTGTTCTCATGAAATCAGTGAGTTGAGTTTATATACATACCACCGATGTAACATTTTTCCAATGTTAGTATTCTAGTGGCACATAGTTCTAAGCCACTCAGGTGAGTTATCCATCATACAACTTGAAATTTTAAACAAATAACCAGACTACATTATAATGCAGAGCTAGGTGGCGAGGTAAATTTCATTGAGCTCGTTAGAAAAATATCTAAACATGGCCTAAGCCATGAGACCAATGACTCTCCCACCTCATTTTAAATACATCCATGACCTGTGGCACAAGAAATGTGGGATAGAAGTCCTGAAAAAATTAAAGTAAAAAAGATTTTCTATGGCCACTTGGCTGAGCCTAAAAAGGAGACCTCGAGTTAGTCGATGATGGGGGCACCAGGTGTCCATGTGACACATAGAGATAAGGTAGTAGGAGGGTTATGTAGAGTGTGCTAGGTGGCACAAAGAGATATGGGAGTGATTGGAAGGTGCCACCCCACTCCGTTAGAATAGTTTATTAGTTTTAAAACAATAAAATTTCTAGCCTATAAACTATAATATAATTCATAGGAAAATTTTATGGAGCCACTTAGGTTAGGGTTACATTGGTATAGTATATAGTTTATACTATATAGAATATAGGATATTTTACAATATATAAAAAAATATAGTGTTATATAAACTATAATATTCATATTTTTATTATAGTTTTAAACTATATATATATATATATATATATATATATATATATATATATATATATATATATACATATACATATATATGGTTTATAAAGAAATGAAGCAAACCCTAATTAAAGGGGGCCCAAATGACATGGGTAGGATAAATGTATTAAAATAATTTTACCAAGAGTTACAGATAATTTGTATCCACATGAATAAAGTAACCTGGGGATTCAAAGGGGGACACCATTTTTCACTCATCCAATGAGATAAATTAAAACCCTTTTTTAATGGATCTTGTCTCCTCACTTATTCATTTACTTTTTAATTTAACCTTGAATGGATTTTATCTTGCACATGTGAAACTATATAAAAATTATAAATATTTGAAATATATTTGATCCTTTCCTGATCTTGTAAAAGGTTTTCACGCACCTATAATAATCCATAGTTCCTTTAACCTGTGCACACACCAATATCAAACAACATGTCCTAGAAGAGAGAGGGGGGTTAGATAAATATTTGTAACTAACTAACCAACCATCCAACCATCATGCCTATTGGCTAAATAATTTAATAAACATTACCAAACCACTCTGGTACCATATTAGGACCGAGGGAATAAATAAATATATAAAATATTTATTAATCAAAACATTAATAAATATAATTTTAACAAATAAAATACATGAAATAACATTATGACACAAAATTTGACATGGAAAACCCCAATGGGGTAAAAAACCCTGGGTAAAGAATTTTCCATATTTAATAAAATTTTACACAGTCCAGTAACTCCTTTCTGCACTCCTACTCCTTGTTTTTACCCGGTGTGAATTCAATTCACCCAAGTATGGCCCATGACCATATTTTTATAACCCAAAGGGTTATGAACTTATAAGTGACAGGTATACCCATGGTTTAAATAAATCAATTTAATTACAAACAAATTAACCATAAACTCATAGTTTATATTAAATAATTAAGAATATAAATATTAAGAATTATTTAATTATAAACTAAGTTTTATAAAAACACTTGATATTATGTTCTAATATTATATTGTTAAAGATCATCACGTGAAAAAAATTATTTGTTTGGTTATTGCAGGGTAGATGAAAAGGATTGTAAATTCAAACAAGAATTTTATACTCATGGTGACCGAATCCAAAGAGAAATATCATGAAAAAGATTTTGAAGATTGTGATCTTAACCACCGTAATGAATTGGTTAAAATTTTTTCTAACTATGATGATTTTTTTTACAATCCAAAGGGTGTACCTCTAGAAAGAGTGGTTCAACATGAGATACAATTATTGCAGGATGCACCTCTTCTTAACGTTGGTATGTATAAATTTTCCATGGTTGAAAATGAATAAATTAGGAAATAGGTGATGGGAATTTTGAAAAAATGAATTATCCTTCCAAATTCATCTCCTTGTGGTTCGAAAATCATTTGGATGCCTAAAAAAATGACATGCGGTGAATGTGTGTTGATATGTGTATGTTAACAAAAATCACGGTGAAAAATCATTACCCTCTTCCTCGCATTAATGATTTATTGGATCAATTAAGAAATGTTATTGATTTCACTAAGTTAGACTTAAGAAGTTGTTATCACCATGTTAGAATCAGTGAGATTTATGTTTGGAAAATTGTGTTTAAAATAAAACAAGGTTTATTTGAACATCTTGTTATGCCTTTTGGATTGTGCAATGCATCGGCTACATTCATGCATGTGATCAATGATGTTTTTAGGCCATTCATTGATTAGTTTTTCATGTTCTACTTAGATGATATTATGGTTTTTAGTAATTCATGGGATGATCATGTTATTCATATTAATAAAGTCTTAGATGCTTTGATAAAGGAGAAATTATATCTAAATATGTCTAAATGTGAATTTGGGAAAACATATTTGGTTTATTTGGGTTATGTTTTGGGATATGATAAATTGAAAATTGATCCTGTAAAATTAGAGGTCATTATTAAATGGCCTAAACCCAATAATGTAATAGAAGTTATAAGATTATTTGGTACAATACAATACTGGAGAAAATTTATTGCTAACTTCTCAATTATTGTATCTCCTTTGCATTCTTTGACTAGTATTAAATAAGTGTTTCAGTAGGGACGAAAACATCAGAGATGTTTTGACACACTGAAAGAGAAAATAAGTACCACTCTTGTCTTAGAACTTCCAGATTTATAGTAGTCATTTGAGATTGGTATGGATGCCATTGAATATGTAATAAGCACAGTATAGATGCAAAACAATATGCTCTTTGTTACAATTCTGAGACCTTCATGAGTATGGTAAGAAACTATCTAGCCTATGATAAAGAGTTGTATGCATTTTTTCAAAGTGTAAATAAATGGAAATGTTACTTGCTGGGAAATGAAACATTAATTCATATAGATCATCAGACCCTCTAGTACCTACAAAATAAGACCAAGATACAATAGTCTAGAAACTTTTTTTGGATGGGATTCTTGCAGTAGTTCCACCTCATGATTAGGTATAACAAAGGTATACAAAATAAGGTTACTGATATGCTATCTAGACTTCCATTTTTTTTGCATATGTTATTTTACAACATAGTTATTTTTCTCATGATAGTTATAAAGAGAAATATAACTTAGGATGTTGATTTTAAAGAACTATGTGAAGATTTAGTGAGTGTAAAAGAAGTAGGAGAATTGGATTATCATGTACATGATGTACTCTTGTATCATTTTTGTAAAGATTTCATTCGATAAGATGAAAGATTACATATGATTAAGGAAGCTTATACTTCTCTTATATCTGGACATATTAGTGTTGGTAAAATAGTTACACATTTACAAATGTATTGTTTTTGGCCTTAAATGCAAGAATATGTAACTCGATATATAAAAGGATGTTTTATAAGTACCGTGAGAAATACTAGCAACACGAACTTAGGAGTTTAAACCCCGCTTCCTATCCCTACATGTCCAATGAAAATTATTTCCATGGATTTTGTAGGAGGTTTTCCCATATCATGAAGGAAACAATAATATTTATATTCAGTTATAAATGTTGAATATATGAAAATTTATGAACCACCTTTGATTATTGATCATGATGATAATGTTGTACCTAGTGTTCATGATTTTGCACCTCAGTATTTAGATGAGTTACTGGAAGATATCATTATGAACAGAAATGTCAAAACCTTGCAAAGGGGAGATGTTGAATATATTCATGTGCGTTTGAAAAGAATGCATCTAAACAAGGTGAAATATATGGAAACTAGAAAGGCAAGGGATACGCACCCTTACCTCTTAACTAATTAATAAAAAATTAGAGGTAAAAAAGTTTCTTAGTGGGCAGAAGTGATCCAGAGGATCCTTACTAGGAAATGTTGATATATGATCTTCTTAGAATTATTCACACAATTTCATTACGTAGAGAAAATTGAGAGATTTCTGGCGATATCTTGTTTACTGAAAATTGAGCCAGTATGCAGAAGATATATCCTGCTAATTTTTTTGGCCAACTATAAAAAAATATTGACTTTTCACAGGTGACATGGATGTGTGCACATATTCCAAGTGGACCAATTACATTGTGACAAGTGGCACAAGTGGTGTGAAGATTTTTTTGTTTTGTGATGTTGGTCTTTGACACTCGTTAATAGAAAGGTGGGACCCGCTATTTGCTGGATGAGGGCTCTCAATTGAAATCCATAAACTCTTTCTTAGGAAGGGTACCTTTTGCAACAATTTACATATCACAATTTTTGAGATTCTATATATATATTTTCATTTTTTTTTATCACAAGATGAATGTGGGATAATTTTCTATGTAATTGTAAACATTGTGCTTTGTACTAGCTTGGTGGAAAAATTGACTCATCTCAGCTGACCGAGTTAAAATTCCCACCTCACTATCCTAATAGCCTTATCTTCCAGCTATTTTCCACCCAGCTCTGCCAACTCACCGTATCTTGTCTGACATGTTACTACCCCAATCTCCTTAACCTCCATGCACTACAAAATTTCTCACCAACTAAATGCTAACCTTATCACTAAAAAAATTAGGTTTCCACCCTAACGGGATTCAAACTTCACATTTGAAAAAGTAGCTCTAAGATCTATATGCATTCAGCAACCACCTAAATTTAAACCTTCCCCTACGTAAGCCATGCTCAATGAGGGACTATTCCTGCAAAGGAAAACCAAAGTGACAAAGAAGGGATTAGGGATTTAAATCATTATCCCATGCTTTTAAAAATTATAGGCTTGTCTGTTCCACCAACAAGTTGAAACATGTTATATATGGCATTATGTTTTATTTTAAGAGGTAATTCCAGAAGTCCATGTATACATAGAAGCTATTTGTTGGAGTTAGGAGTATTTTTGGGGGAAAATTCCAAAGGATACTAGGGATTATTTTGCAAGGTAAGAACTATGGCATGTCCTTGGAGATATGGATCACTTTATTCTTCTTTATTAGTGTTTTTTGAATGATTTTAATAGATTGGTCCTGTATATTAGACCCCGAGACATGATTAAATGCCAAACTCTATTATCATGGATGGTTTCATTATCTTATCACTTTGTTTGGGTTTCTCTTTTATTTCCATAGAGCTCATGGATTTTACAAATTACTAAAAATATGGAAAATTCGTAATGTCCACTTTACTCCATAAAATCATTAAATCAAAATCTGGTGATTGAATACAATTTTATTATAATTTTTGGATCACTTTCCATTCACAGGTGGTGAAGAAATGAGAAGCAGTGAGGAAAAAGACTTGGCCGAAATTTTAGTTTTTAACTAGTTTGGAGTGGGGCACATTATTTTGTCCTAAATATCCTAAAGGGAAAGGGATAGATGGGTAGAAAATTGTTCCTTGATCTGAGCGTGAAAAGTTGAAGGGTTTGATTGCTTGATGGAGGAGAGAAGAGAAGCTACCAATTAGCACCTAGTGGTTGAGACTAGGTCACATGAAGGATCATGGAATGAAAAGGGGTGGGGTAAATTTTTTGTCCTAACTCTCCCCAAAGGATAGGGACAAATGGGTTAGAAAAATGTGCCTTGATGTGGAGGTGACAAGAGGAAATCTATGTTTTGATGAGGCGGAGAGGAGAAAGGGCTAAAACAATGCCTCGCGGAGCTAGTTTCAAGTCACGTGAATAACCATGTGCCAAGAAAAGCATGGGTGCATTTTCTTCTCCCAAATTTTCTCAAGGGATAGAGAAAGATGGGTTAGAAAAATGTGCCCTCATCTTGGGTTGATAAGTGGCATTGCTGCATTGGTCAACAAGATGGGCTAGAATGAGGTGAAAAGGTCTTAAAATGCATCATGGAGATTCAATAAGATCATATGATAAAGTAAATGGCGTAACTCAGGCTCGACATAATTGATTGTCCCATTCATCCCCAAGGGATAGGGGCAGAGGGGACATAAAATTCCTCTATGCATAAATAGGTGACATGTGTCTTCAAAAAATACTAACTGCGAAAGCATACCTTGAGAGAAACCTTGAAGATGGTGTTTGCAAAGTGCAAGTAGGACGTTCTCAGAACTTATTGATATTAAATTGACTCAAGAAAGACTTCTCATATGAATGAGATGTGTCTTAAGATCCAATTTTTCCTACAACCCCCTCAAAAATAGTGTCTTGTCTTGGGACAACTAGGTATATGAGCTAAAAATTAGCTATGGAAACAAACGCCTAAGTCTTGTGTAAAATATGAAATATATAACCCTAAAATTCAATATCAAAAATCTAACAGTAAAAAGCTTGATTTTTTTAATTTATTGACTCAACATTGGATATAAACTAACACTCATAGTTTCATTAATTCAATGAACACATGATTTACAATTTTACTTTTTTATACATTATGTTTTCTTACTTAAGAATAATTTCATTTACGTAAACAAGACTAATGTCATTGTTTCCAACAATAGAATATTGCAGATGAGGTCCATTTAATTCCTAAGTTCAAAAATGTGTTAGTTTATATATTTTTGTTCTCATTACTTATTTCAAAATAAAAAATCATTTTTTATCCTCATAAAAAGGCTAGATGCAAGTGTGTGTACGAGTTTAGCATGACCTGATACTTACATTATCCCTCGCTATAGAAGTGATATGTTCTTAACTAAGTTTTTCTACCGTAATAGGTTTATTGACCACCATCCTTCTATGAATTCTAGGTCACATGTACTCCCATTCTATAGAAGGATAAGAGTATAAATAAAAATACCATTCACAAGGTCTCATGCACCTCCTACAAATATAGTTTATAGAAACATTAAGTAGGTTTAAACATAATTGTTTCTTGTCTTAATTAGGTAAGAAGGAGATGTTTGGCTCAGTAAAAGAGTGATACTATTAAGTGAAACATTATTTTTTCTTGCTATGAAAACCAAAAACATGTCCATTATATAATATTCTCTCCCAATATTACAATTGTCATCAAGAATCAATACTAGTCAATGTATAAATCTCTCACTCAATCCTATCACATGAAATATGGTTGATAAGAAGATTACTAGTGAAACCACTGCGAGTCCTAAGGAAATCCTTTCACTGTATTAACTAAGCTTATCCTAAGATCCCTTTCACATAGATAAGTCATTTTATGACACAATTGAGGGGTCAATGCTCATGTATTAACATAGGAGTATATTTTTATTTCATCAACGAATTTGACAACACTATTCTTCATGATAATTCAAGCCAAGATATTAACCCAAGCTACTATAAAGAGAGACTAACTCCCTACATAGAAACATAAAAGTATATTTCCTTGTTTCTTATAGTGACACAATCTCACAATAAATTTATAATATTATATGATTACCTTGTTTGTTTCCTTTTTATTGGGAATTACATAAACAGACTTGGAAATCTTACATTAATTTCCATGTGATTGTGAAAAACCTAAAATATTGCATTACACCTTTGAAATCATCTCATAAGTACTTCATAGTGTATTATGACCATTTATCGCTCATGTTTTACCATTTTCAACCATTTTTTGTAAATTTCACTATTTTATGACCTTTAATGGCATTCTACGATATATTCCTGAATAAAATTTTATTATTATCACAATTTTCCCTAATCATTCCTATTGTGTACATGTGGTCTCTAATAATTAAAAATTCATGCTATGGACCCCATTACACTCCTATACCATGCCTTGTATTAATTAATTAACCATATCATTATTATTCATCCCCTATTCCTATTTATTAATTTTATTAGCTGATTTAAATACCAACTTAATTAAATAAATCTTACACATAATCCATTTCAACCTCACCTCTTATCAACTTTCAGTTCATCAATTAAAATCTCAAGTTAACTAAAGCTAATTATATCAATTAAATATTAACTCAATAAATATATGCAAAAGGAGAAATTAAGATTAAATAAAATCATGCATTTCAGTTAACTAAGCATATCCCCATAAAGGACGACAGTATAAAATTAAATCAAATCAATCCATAAGAGAAAATTTGTGTCACATTTTGGGTAAATAAAACAAAATACAGATAATTAATATTTAATTATAAATATACAAAATCATGTGCTACATTTTTCAACTCAAGAATAACTCATCCATGAAAGATCTAATTAATGGTTCAAATCCTCAAATATATTGGAAAATTAATTAAACAATTCAATCACGCTTCAGTTAACTTTAGACCAAAAAAATTAATCACACAAATCAAGATTTTTGATTCATTTCCCTCATCTATAAATAATCACTCATTCCTCTCCAATTATCATCTTGGTAATATTTGAGATTCACATCATCATTATGTTGGATTATCAGTCAATATCACACACTATTATGTTTTGTAATTGATCACAAATATACAATCAAATCAGTCACTCAATCATTGTTCTTGTAGATGAAATCTACTTCCATTCTAAACATATTTGGAGAATCCACAAACAAATTTTATTAAGATATTCAACGAGCTCGATTCTTCATTCCAATCTTTAGTGATCTCATCCAAGGTTATAAGAAAATAAGAAGGAAAATAATTGGCTTAATTTTATTTGCATTGTTGGTTCTATTTTGTAGTCGTTATTTGTATAGATTTTTGGTATGCCAAGTGGGACAAACCCACATATTTGGAATTTCTTCATCTTTTTTTGTAAAATTAGTCTTGTTTTTGTGTTCTTCTAGCTATTTTAGAATCATTGAAAATTTTTCAAGTCCTTTCATGGATTATATTACGAGAAATTTAAAAAAACCAGTCAAATCATTTTTAAAACTTTTTTGTGCAACTACAAGTTACCTGCACTACCATTACATTACATTCAGTAATGTAACATGTAATTTCTATACCATCTTATTATTTGTGGTATCATGTTATTATCTGCACTAATGTTTAGTTACATGTACTACCATTTTCAAATATCTACACTACCATTTTATCATGTACATTTCCATTCAACTATCCACACTATCATCATAGTTTTTGCACTACCAATTAAGTATCCAAACAACCCTCATAGTGTTTATGCTACCATTCAAGTATCCATGTTATTGTCATAGTGTCTGCACTACCATTAAAGAATAATCGTTACCATCATAGTCTTCACACTACCATTGAAGTATATGTGATAATATCATAATGTCCACACTATTGTTCAACCACCTGAACTACTCTCTAATTAGTTATGCTAACATCTTATTGCATGATCCAACATTATGTTGGATAAACTAGCATCTTAGTATGTGTGCTACCATTATGTGGAAAATTTCATCTTATTTTCTCAAAATTTCTATCATCTTTTTTAGTTGCTTTATTGTTTTGTGTGTTTTAGGATTTTAATTTTTAGTTGAATTAGTTATAACAGTGATAACATCTTAAATATTCGTTATTCTCCACTTTTTGTGATTAAAACCACCTATTCTATTTTTTGATGCTCTTGACCGATCTTGAAAATAAGAAATGATTGTGATTATTTTTTATTTTTATTTCAATATCATGTTTTCCAAAAAACTACTAATCAGTTTTGTGTAGGACCACTTCATTTTGAAATATTATTAAATCAAGAAACAAACTATTAATATCTTTCATGCAGGTTTTCTTTGCCAAAGAAAAAACATTATTTGCTAAATTTTAATATATAAACAAAATATTTGTATTTCAATTTTGGAAATGTGTTATTACCCATCGACTTAGCTGTAGGAAGTACCTAGGCATAGACCTAAAAATAATTGTGAGGATTACCACATAAACCCCAAAGTAGTTTCCACATTAAGAGGAACAAACAACAAAATGGGTAGCGTCCCATCCTGATTGAGTTATATCTCTCGTGAGGAAAACCAAATGTTGTTTATGGTAACAAACCCATTCTTAATTAATTAATGGGTAAATATCATATTCATAAATTTCCTAGTATGTGTACTCATTAAGATGAGCATTGGTGAGTGAATTTCTCAAATCCCTAGTAATCTTAACAAATCGGTGTCAACGTTTTTCCATTACTTCTTAGATTGTTTATTCCAAATTTAGTTTATGTTCCATGTTTCATGTTATCATAATTTAATCCAACTTGAAAATTAGTTATTAAAAATTATTATCTTTCATTACTGTTTAGATTGTTAGTTCGAAATTTTTCTTGAAAATTAATTATAAAAAAGTCTTATCTTTCATTACTATTTAGATTGTTCACTGAAAAAAATCCTAAAATTAGTTATCAATTTTTTTTATATTGTTTATTACTATTTGGATTGTTATTTTAAAAAAAATTGTGTTCCACATATTATACCTATCCAAATTCAATTTAATTTGAAAATCAATTGATAAAAAATCTTATCCCCTCCAAATTAAAAAACAAAATCAAATATGGTCAAATCCAATAAAAGTCTGATTAATCAAAATCAACCTAGTCAAAAGTCCTATGTTCTGTATATTCACTTTATCCAAATTTAAGAAGATCAATTTTATCAAAGTCTTATCTTTTGGAAATTTAGTTTATCCAAATTTAATCATATCAATCCTATCAAAGTCTTATATTTTGGATAATCACTTTATCAAAATTTAAATATCAATCATATCAACTGTCTTATCTTTTGAATATTCACTTTATTGAAAGTTAAGAAAATTTTAATCATTCTTATTAGAATCTAAACAAAATCCTAACCAATCATTAAAAGTCTTATCTTTTTAATATTAACTTTATTCAAAGCTAAGTATATCAATCTATATTATACTTAAAGTCTTATAATTTTTGGATATTAACTTTATCTAAGTGTAAGAAAATCACCCAAATCTGAATTCATATCAAAGCAATATTTTTGAATCAGATACATTAATATCACCTCTTACCTTACATGTTTTCCCTTTGTTGTACAAAATTGTTGAAAATCAAACTAAACACTATGAATATTTGCCAAAAAAATATAAAATTCCTTTTAAAATAGATGTATCTTCTAAAGAAGAAAAAGTTAAATTACCTGATATTTTAGAATAATAACAAGATAAAATTAATTATTTTTATGATTAAAAATTGTTGGGTAAGTTTAACAAGTTAGGGGGCCAAAAATGGGTCATAAGTGGAAGTTAAATAGCAAAAAATAAAGAAATATCAGCTTGTAGGGATTATTAGCAATGCATGAACTCAAAATTAAAAAACTTATATACATATGAATGGTAACATCCGTAATCTAGTTTTGAAACTACTATTTTTTTAAAAAAACGGACACGTTTAGCTCTATTAAACACTCAAAATTCAATGACTTGGTATATTTTTATGAAAAAACCTATAAGATTGTAGTTCGTTTGCTCACGACTTGGATGACTGAAACATGATATATATATTTTCCTTTAGTGAAAATTTAGATGTCGTTGTCTATCTTGGGATAGATTTTATTTTGTATTTTTTTGAGCAATAATTTTTTTTAATGATTTTTTCCATGAAAGTGGTTTGAAAACATAAAGAAAATGGAGCAATTTTTTGTTCTCCCACCATATCTTCATCAAAAAATATCAAACTCAAATATTTTTTTAACCTGTATATAATTTTTCCACAGTTGGGATGGTATAGGTTTTATCACATTCTTACAAGTGAAACAAAAATTCAGTCTTAAACGTAGACATGAACATTCATAGGAAAAAGTGTCTTAAAGACTTAATATTAGTTAAAAATTATAAAATGATAGTTTTCATATTCTATTTGGTTTAAAATCAATATTTCTACAAAGCTAACAGTTTCCCCTATGAGATGGTACCATTTTTGTGACATGTTTTCAAATTTTCAACATGGTTCAAGTCTACGGAAGAGGAAATTTGATGATTTTGGAATTTCACATGCAATAATGACTTCCCAAAGCTCATGTTCAGGAAAAACAGAGATTTTCTGAGCCTAGAGGGTCAGATTTGATGATACAGTAAGCATCGCAATCACAGTTTATAAAATGTGATCACGGTTTATAAAACCTTGATCATGGTTCGAAATTGACCTATCGTGAAAGAACCTTGATTGTGGTTATAATAATCATATTTACATGAATCCCAACATCCAATTCACCATGTGCTTTTATTCTATGACCTAAGCATATGAATTTCTGGGGAAGTTTTCCACCTTATGCACTTTTTTCTTGTCATTGGAAGTTATTTTTTACTATTTTTAAGGTTCCCTGCATTGTTTGGTGTTGTCCTACTTTAATTTAAACATCATGGGAGACAAGAAAAGAATTCAAAAAATGAAATCAATAAGTTTAAAAACACTAGAGGATTTAGAGGCAACAAGATTATAAGGTTATGAGTGAATGCGGACACTTCATGAATCAAGAAGAGGTTCATCTTCAACCCCTACTATTGTAAACAATGAGGACCCAGGTAATGTTTTTACTATCAATGTTGAAAATGAATTAAATACTTGTGATGAAGATGAATTAAATACTCATGATGAAGATGAATTAAATACTTATGTTGTAGTTGATGTTGAAATTGAAGGAGAAAATGAAAATGTGAATAAGGAAATTCATTTTGAACCGTAGACGACCAAAATTTGGCAAAAACACCTCCTAGGATTTTACGAAATATACCTAATCATTTTATTGAAATTGATGAGAACATTTTTAAATCGGTATCTGAAAAACTTTCTAAATAGAAAATTATAAGAAAAGCCACTTAAATTTGGGATAATCATTTTGAAATTTTAAATGATTCCCAAAGATGTCATTTATTTGTTAGTTTTATGAAATTGAATAAAATGAGACCTAAATTAAACACCTTAGGATTGAAAACATCTAATATACGTTGTCAAACCTATGTAATTATTGAAAACCTACATGATACATATCACATTGTTGGTGTCAAGTGATACACAAGGGACAGTAATTTCTTGCATCGTGTACTTATACTAGTGTTGTAAGTGAATCAACAAAAAACCATTGTTTGATTAGGTAAACAAGCCGAATGTTGAAAGTTAATCTAAAAACTCTAATGAAATCAATTGAAAGGTTTAATATCCTTCAATAACCCAATAACAGTGATTTTTGGGCATTTTCTACTAGAGAACTGTGTAAAGACAAAGATATATCTGCTGCTATAAGAGAAGTTGTTCAATTTGGCATTGTAATACTAAAGTTTCATTAATATAAGAGATGTTGTAAAATGGAGAGCCAATTGTACTAATCATGAACCACATCCAAAGCATTTCTTAGATATGACTCAAACACATTTTTTCGTAATTTTTAATAGGAGCATTCAAAAATTAAAATTAGTCAATTTTTTTTTGAAATGTTGAAACCATTCTATGTGAAAATCAACCACGGTAGTACCACTTGTTGTAGGAAACATGTTGAATTTGCAATGCACTATGATAATTTTTGACATATTTGTTCTTATTCTCATTTTGATACTATATTACTAGAATGCGGTGTTCAATTTCCACCAATATCTTCCACGGATTTTATTCCTAAGATATTTTGTGAAAGAGAAGTTGAACAATTTTTCTATAGTCTGGATTGTTAAGATGGGAGTTATGGAATGGGTGGAAGATTACCTGTATTGGAAATTTGTATCCATGAGAAAATTGGAGGTGCAATAGGAAATAATTTAGTTTGGTTTAATAAATATAAATCAGTACCATACTAATTGAAATATGGAAAAGAGTCTAAATGTTATGAGCTAGTTATAGAACATATACCTCTTTTTCAATTTTTGAGAAAATTTAAAGATGAAATTGTTTATGAGTATGCTAGGCATACACATAGAGCTCGATGGTTGGATGACAAATTCAAGATATGAAAGGACACATTTCCTATTGGTATTATTGTTTCAATGGTTGATTTTGTAGAGAATTACATGTTGGAACCACAAATGAAAGTTCAATTGCAATATTAAAATTCAGTATAAGTTACCATTTTGTGCATATAACATTTATACATTCTCATGATAGTACAAAGAATGATAATTTTATTTAAGATAGTACCAATTTTATATGAGTGATGATTGGACTCATTCTACTAAGCTTTTGGAAGGATGTTTCCAGTTATTTTATGAAAACTTGTCTGATAGGGACATCCACTTCAAACAACATTATATATGGTCAGATAATTACATGTCTCAGTTTAAGAATAAAAGAATGTTTTATTGGATGAGAAGGATGCACATCTAGATGGGTGTGAAAATAATTTGGAGTTTCACTAAGGATGGAAATGGAAAAGGAGAGCATAACAGTGCAGGGGAATGTGTGAAAAGAGCTCTTGTAAGAGAAGAATTGAAGTACAAAGATGGTGCTAAATTGAAAGACGTAAAGAGAATAGTGGAATGATGTATTGAAAACATGTCTCATGGTTCTCAAGAAAATTCCACAGTTCGTAGATATTTTTGGTTGATAGAGGAACAAAAATTTGCTAACTATGGAGATTGTATGACACTCATAGGGTCCAGTGATCTACACTAATTTTGTAGCTCAAACACTTCTTCATGGGCCAATTGGACAAGAAATTTGGCATGTTTTTATACATGTTGTATTTAATTTTTCATGGCTGAGCGTGATTCAAAAGAATGAGTGGATGGATGGATTTGTAGGCCTCTAACTCTGTTTCCAAATTATCAACTTCCACAAGCATAACGACTTGTTTCTCCAAATGAAGTTGAAATATCTAAGGAATTTGATGAAATTTCATTTTTGGTGGGATAAGGTAAATGGTTATTTTAAATTTTTATATTGATTTATGTCAATTGAAATAAATATGTAATTTAAATTTGAGTTGAAACCTCTTATTTTTTGTAGGACATGTGTTTGTAGTTATTGTGACAGAAGACGATGAAGAAGGAACAAACTATTTCTAATGTTGTTGCATTGAGGAAAGAAAGAAGTTTCATTCTCCTATTATAGATGGTGAAGATATTGAGTAACCTAAAGGGTTAGTGGTAGTTACTGGAACTTGGCTTCAACGTTATCCATTAAAAAAATCTTTTTTTTGGGTTTTTCATGACTTCGAGACACACAAGAAAATACTATTATATTTTCATATAGTTCTAGCAAAAAATATTCATCTGTATAGATATTGAGGAAGGACGAATAACAAGAATCTTTGGAAGGTTCGAGAGTTAGATCGTGAAGTAATCATGTCCGCTGTTCATAGTAGATCCGATCTTGATGGTTGAGTAGAATGAATTTACATGCTTGTCTGGTATATATTTCTTTGAATTTTTAAAAATTTTCTACTAGATTCACGTTCATATATTTTATTTAATTTGTGTATTTTTGATATATCTAGTACTGTTTTGATTCAACTTAATTTAATTTGACTTTAAAACATTTTTATAGGTTAGTAGTGACATTATTACTAGATCCAATCATGATGATTCATGTGAATGAATTTATATGCTTGTTTGGTATATATTTATCTAAAGTCTTTTAATTTTTATACTAGATTCAAGTTCATATATTTTATAAACTTTGTGTATTTTTTATATATCTAGTATGGTTTTGATTCAACTTAAATTACTTTGACTAACACTTTTATACACGTTAGTGGTGCCATAAAAGCTTCTACCTTCATGTGGTTATAATTATTAGTAGATTCATTCATGATGGTTCATCATAATGAATTTACATGCTCTTCGAGCTTATATTTCTGTGAAGTTTTTAAATTTGTATACTAGATTTAAGGAGAAAAATGTAGACCAAAATTGAGTCACGCTCCCCTTGGTCCCTCGTCAAACAAACACCTTGAACACATTCACCTAACCATGACCCCTTTCATCCCACTCTAATATTAATTAAATTAAATTAATTTATATCTCAAAATATTTATTATTTTAATATCCTAATTGAGATAATGCCCACATATCCACCTCACCTAGACACCTCATCTAGCCACCTCACCCTAAGACATATTATTAGTATATTGCCATAACTAACTAAGACCTACCTAAACCCTAAAAATCAAAGCCTATATTCCCTCTAACCACATTCTTGCACATTAGAAAGGAAAATTCTATTCTAATCCATGGAGCAAACAAATGAGATCCTAGAAAATTAAGGGGATCTGTCTAGTTTAGTAAACCTAGGAAATCCCTCTCTAACTAACGTCGGTCACCCTAAAACGCCACCAATCAACCTGAAATCACTGTCGGTTACCATTTAACCCCAAAAACAACCTTATTTCGAGGTTGGCACATTTCTGAGAGATTGACACATCTTTTGAGAACAAGTGATGAAAATAGTGTTGTAAGCAAGTATAACGAGCATTTGTACATGCATCAGAGCACCCATAGCCAGCATCAGAAGCACCCGTAGATCCATCTACCTTCATGGGAACATCCGGGGAAGCGTCTGCACCACATCAAGTTCCTTTGATTTTATCACCCACCATTTCCAACCAGACATCAAGCTCCTACAAACAGTAAGTGCTTTATTAACAAGCTCTTACCCATTAATCATTTGGTAGATTCTTTTACTTATGTTATTAGTTTTTTCTCCCATTTCCATTCCACCACCATTTACCTCCATACAAACTTGACCATCCCTTCACCCATACCCTTGAAATTCCCATACCTAGATTTTAATCATTCCTGTGCATACTTGAGACCCACACGAACCTTGCCATTGCCCTTCCATTTTTATCTAGCCTCAGATCTATCACCCCACCAATTTTTTACTGAGTTTATTGTACCATGACCATACCAATGCCGGTCACCTATAACCTTTGTTGGTTAACATAAACTGACATCGGTCACTATGTTTTTGACCAGAAACCAAGAACAGAGCTTCAACTCTCTACCCAATACCCAAAACGGCCCAGAACCTAACCTTAACCAATACCTGTATTCTAACAAAGACCTTGACCTTTAGATTCAGTCATAGCTTAGCCTGTTGTGAATGAATTTTCTTATTGTAGACGAATGAGATGCCTAAATAATTTAATCTATAGTAGTATTTCCTTTATTATTGGCATTAAGTTGTTTCAAATAGTGGATTGATAGCCATCTAGGAATTATCACACTTCCCATATCTAGCATACGCTAGGTAGTCCATTGCATATAATATTTAACTTTTATTTGGTGGTCTTGTTTCCATTTCAGGTAGTTCCTCCAAGAAAAAAGGAAGCTCTCACAATCAGTTGTGGATCAAGAAGTCATATGCACACAACAACCTACAACCAACATTTCTACAGGTATTCCTCCTAGAACTATACCCTTATTTGTTTTGTCAACATTTGAAGAAATGATCTAGAATCAGGTGAAACATTTTGGAATGCCTGGTGGGACCCATTCAGGGTTCTTTGAATTCTTTCATTTCTAGGTGAAAATTTGCATGTTTGTTTCCTTTCTAAAAGGTTCTTATTAAAATTTCTCCCCTGGAACCTTCTCTTCTTCTATTGTCTATAATTAATCGTATTTTGATGCTTTAAGAACAAAATTTCTTCCATTTCGTTAGTATCACATTAGTGAAAGAGCATCCCTTCTCCTATTAATATTTTTGTGTCATCGAATTCAAAATTTCTATTTCGGTTTAAAATTAACAGCATTTCATTCTGTTTTACTGCATTAGCTCACATTAAATGAGGGCAACCTGTACGCTGGAAGTCATGCCCAGCTGATGGTTGACAAACAAATTGTAGAAAAGCACATTATTTATCTTTCTCTCTCTTAGTCTTACCAAAAATAACAAAATTAAAAATATACACATTCTTAAACAACATCTCATCCAGAAGAAGCTATAGGTGATCACACGATCATGGTACAGTGAGCACCCTGTTAGTTATCTCTGTCTGGTACTCCATCAGAGGATGGTTCACCCTCGCCATAACATAACCTAAAACCTCTCCTTATAGATCTTCTTCTTTGTAGGAATCCATCTTCATCAAATATTCTATTCTAAAGTTCATGAGTCAGTCCTTAAATAGCATAAGCTAAATAAACATAATAGAAAAAGCACTCTTAGGATCATATTTTTCTTAGTGTTCTAATTGGCTTGCATTTTGAGGTGAGAGGATTCGTTCTTCATTTTCTTATTTCCCCTTACACGCTCCTCATCACAGTTGGTGTATTCTAGCTTCATCTGAGTGTGCTTGGGCCATATTCTCATCATTCTCAAAATTCTAGGTTAAATTCCACAACTAATTTTAACTCATAACCACATTTTCTTCATTGTTTTTTAAATTTCATAGTAACTGGTGTCGGTCTAGCGACCGTCATCAGTTTTACCCAACTTGTGTCAGTTTACTTTTCTTTTGGTTAAACTACTCACAAGAACACTCACTTCACCTTCTTTTTTGTTCAGAGCCTCTATCACTCTCAACATATTCACTTTCCAAATAAATTCCATCAACATCTTGTATACTTGGCAAATTATTGGCCTTTTACCTTGTTTTGACAAACTGACCATTTTCCATAGTGACTGACTGTGGTAAACTGTGACTGAAGTCAATTTACCCTAACCAGCATCAGTTAGCCTATGTAATTCTTCAGCTAACATATTAACCCTAATCCACCTACCACAACCTGTTACTCCTATCTCTACTATATTTTTGGGGAATTTACAGAGAGTATTCCTACCACGTCAGTACTTTTCCACATGGTGTTGATGCGTAGCCAAGAAAACACCCTCATATTCCACGTCAGCTATTAACCACTCCCACCTAGCCCTTTGCCACCATTTATATTATCACACATGGATCCTACCCAACTTACCACTATCGCCACAGGGGACAAGGAGTTTACACAACTCCTTGAAGAGAACCCTGTCACCTTACAGTTTTATCTTTCCCACTCATCCACTTGAGATGCCTCGGTTCAATTGATATACAACATGCCTGTATCTATACCATATACACTCGCTCCTACTTCTGCTCTAGCTTCCGCTAGCTCCAAGCTACTTGCATCTGCCTTACCCCCTGTAGTTTTGTAGCTAGGCCCTATTCCTACTATGACCACTGCATCTGCCACATCTGTTGCAACCGCCACATTCAATATACCTTTTCCAACCACCCAAAAAATAACCTCATCTGCACCTATTGTCTCACATATACCTGTAGCTACACAACCACCCCCGGTGTCAGGGACCCCTACCCCTTTTCAAAAATTTGTTCTTTCTATTCCAAAATCCTTAGCCCCCATTACCACTAGGGTTACCAGGACCCTTCCACCTCCATATACGTACTATCATCAGCCTCCCATTTCATCTATCATTCATTCTAGGTACGTACCCCCTATTTCACTTCCTCCTTCTCAATCTACATATACGGCATCACCATATATAGGAATGCCACCTCCATCATATGTCCAATACTAACCTCATTATGCTACAAGAGGCACCCAACCATCACAACCTACCAAAGACCTAATCAGATTATTGATGGAAAAGATGCAGATGTTAGAGGCATTGGTTTCTGGTTCCTGCAACACTCTCACCTACGATGAGATTTTTATTGAGCCTATACACCCATCCATTCCTATCCGTCCATATCCCATGCATTGATAAATGCCTAAATTCAACCATTTCAATATTAAATAAGTCCCGCAATAGCATTTGCGGTCTTTCAAACATGGGTTTTATCTAATTGTTCATAATGATGCTTTGCTCTTGAGGATCTTTCCCATGTCTCTGACTGGACCTGTGTTAGATTGGTACAATGGTTTACCTAGACACTCTATATTCTCATTTAATCAAGTAGCCCAAGCCTTCTTAGATCACTTCTCCATTAAAGTTGTTAAGAAGGTTACCATGACTGACATCTACTCTACGCATCAGTATGACGATGAATCTATCATAGATTTTGTTTCTCGTTGGCGTAGCCTGACCAACCAACTCACATTCCAACTACCGCAAACCGAATTCATCGATATTTTCATGCGGGCTTGTGCTAGGAATATCTCGCTGACCCTGTAGGTCCAAACCTTCTGAACCTTTGATGAAGCATTCACCATGGCATGAAAGCTAGCGATTTGAGCCATTGAAGAAAAGAAAATCCTACTACGCAATAAAAACTCATAATTTAAGCCAAATGATACCTCTTCTTCTTCGAAACCACAGAAAAATTATTCAAAATCCAAGGGAACCGCTAACACAATGGTACTAAAAGTTTTCCCAACTCATCCATCAAATTAGGCTAACCCCTCATCTAATCTCTCACCCATTAACACCTTTCAATTAAGACGGGAACAACAGAAATACACCCTAATTGGGGAAACTTATTCTTCTATCTTAGAAAACATCATTAAATTTGGGGCCATCACCTTTCCTCTGATAAAACCACACACTGGTTTTGAGCTTGATCACCCAAAACCCATGTGGTAAAAAGAGTATGAATTTTGCAACTATCATTGAGTAAAGGGTCATAGTGACAGCAATTGCATAACTTTCAACAACATTGTCCAAGAAATACTTGAGAAAGGAAAGTTAAGCTTGGATAATCCTAATGCACCTACCAATCAAAACCTACACATATTCAAGAAACCATTTCCTTATCATGCCCCTTCTTCTTATCAAACTGGAGATACCTTAATGCACGATAGTCATATCCGCAAGGTCCATGTTATTTTCAGCGACGCATATGTTACTTCCTAATTACCCCATATTCCTTCCATAAAGGAAGTCCTAGCCCGAAGTCCTCTAACTGCACTTGAATCCACCTCACCTATTCCTCCACCTACAAAGGAACACCCTTTATCCCCCTCCCTCACCTGTGAAGGAGCCTCCTATTAACATCGAGATCATTTCCACTTTGGCTTCTCCACCTAGAGATCCATCATCCGCAGTACATCTCCGACCCATGGAGGAGGCTTTTCTATCTCATCCACCCACAAAGAAGCACATATCATCTCCTCCATGTATCAAAAATCAAGTTAAAATTCCTTTACCTTTAGGTGACCACTCTCCATCAGTTACCCAAGATCCTACAGACTTACTTTCGGCACTCTTACCCATAGAAGCTGAAGAGAGAAAATTCCCCATTTCTAAGACACATTTTATGGGAATTGCCATTAGATCCTCATAAACCTCACATACAAAAGTTCCTTTTTCATGCCTAGATTATGTGGATACAACCTTACTTTGGGGGCATCTTCTGCTTCCTTTCTCTACACAAATGCAGATGTCACTTGCTAACACTTCCACTATCTACCCATAAATATTTCGGCCAATCAAATAAAACACAACCAAAAATATCACAAATTCCACCTTGATACCACTCATGGCTCAACTCACATCCATACCCATAACCCATAATGCATCTACATCCAAACCTACACCTACATCATCTTCTCACCTAAACCTATTACTACCTTAGGGGTCATCCCAACCACCAACCTTACTCATCCACCCATCAAATCAGATTTAGCTACATCCTCGAAAACCAACACCAACCTAAATATGACACCCAACCAGAAGAGGCAATCCCGTAGAACTCATACTCCAACCTTGCTGATCACAACTTCATCACCTTCACCCTATCAGTTCATCTTAGGACCTCACCCTTCTAGTACGGTCAAGAAACCTCCACCTGCTGTTAAACCAAAAACACAACATCCCATTCCTCCCTCGCAAACCTCTAACATACCCAAGTGCCCGACATGACTTATGCCCACACCTGTAGCATCTTTACAACCCATTCCTCTAATACCATCAGTAACTTCTTCACTACCCACTACACTTCAGTCTCTTTCCCTCACACCCCCTACATGACTTGTACCATATACCTTCACAGCACCTCAATTATCCCCATGGGTAATTCACCCTCTTCCCCCATCTACTTTACCCTCTAGATCTCATGCATCCATATCACCTTCACCGAAGAAGGTGCAACCTAAATCCAAAACTCCGCTACCCTCCAATAAGGTAGTCAGAACAACCACACACTCTCCTACCAGTTCATCTACCATACTCCTACCCACGCAAACATGATCAACACCCAAGACCACACCAGCACCTAAAACCATAGCTTGACCAACTCCCCCTCATGTAAAAACCCTTCCTCGAAAGTCATCTGCACCTACACCAAAGCCCACTTTCACTTCCCATTGTGGTCCACTAGCAGGATCCTATGAAAAAATCTTAATCAACCTCCTTGAGACTCCTGTCATCACCTTACCACCACTCAGACCTTATGACCCTCTCAAACCCAAACCAAATGGGTTTGATGACATTAAAATTTGTGCCTACCATCGTGTGCTAGGGCACGATGTAGAGAACTATAAGGATTTAAAAATCATCCTTAACTAGTTGTGTCCTCCTGAAGGAAACTTTGACAATGATGACCTTCTGGACAAGGACCCCATTTCACCAACACCCATTCCCACAGTTCTCCCCTCACTGCCTACTCAACGACCTATACCTTCACCCCCATACCTCCTAAAGCCACTCCCAAGATTTAAAATTAACATGGTTCACATAAGAGAACTCGCCAAATCTCCACCCAAGTTTCGGTGTTCTCAACTCATCTCACAAGGTTCCTTCCCACCACTTGTCTTTTGTCCCTTTTGTCGCTATATTTTTCATGGCTCACCCACTCCACCTATAAGGTAGCCTCACCAATCCCCCCTGAAAATGTCCCTATATGACCTCATCCAAACCATTGGAATCCCATCATCAAGCTCTCATGGAGGTCCTTCAATCTATTGAGGTTTTTACCCAATGACCCTACATCCGTAGCCTCCATTATTACACCCCATCATATAGCCTCTCTCACCAAAACTACCACCTTTATCTACACCTCCACCTACTCACTAGGTAGCCTACCTTAGCTTCTCGAATGAAGAGATCGCACCATACCAAACTGATGATCCAGATCCATCTCTCCTCATCTCTGTCCACGATCGATGATATACATGTACCACATGTTATGATCAATGGGGGTGCACTAACATTAATATCCTTTCCTCCCATGCATTCACTCAAATTCACATACCTAACAATTACATGCATAAACATCCCATCATGTTGCATTCATTCAATGACGTTTAACACCTCTACACTTGACACGGTCATCCTCCATGTTTGCTTGGGCCCCCGTACTATTCTATAGTTTATTTTACATCTTAGAGGGGGAATTTCAATATAAAATGTTGCTTGACAGACCTTGGATTCATGTCATGGGTTGTGTTCCTTCCACTTTGTGTCACTATGTAAATTTTGAGCATGAAGGACACACCTATACCATTCCGGTTGACCCATCACATTTCAAAACTTACAACATGCTTTTTTTACCCAACGACGTGCTTATACCCATTAAAGCATCTACCTCCATAACTACTACCTCTTCACATACACCTCCACCCACCAGTGCAGCGGCTACTTCAATCACACCTACATCCTCCATTCCCACCACTGCCACAACCTCCACGGCTGAACCGTTAGCCTCCCACTCCATTAGCTCCACCTCCGAGATGACCTTCAACACATCATCTATTCCTGCTACCCACATACAACCCATCGGTCCCTTGGAAGGAAATTTTACATGCCTAACTCTGGGGGAGTATCACCTATATAGTGTTAACACATTCCTTACTCCACAAGAGTACGAAAGTCTTCGCCAACTCCATCACTATGATCACCACATAGGAGAGCATCTTCTTTATGTTCCTCCTCACCTTCATACTAGTACCACCTATGGGGGACTTGATACTACCACTTACACACCTGAACCACTATCACACACCCGCCCATTTTCTGTTGACTTCCAATCACTCACCAATCACCATTTCGCCCACACCTTCCTACACTGATGTGCATGGAAGGGTTTTGGTTTTGGATTTTACGAGAAAGGACACCATACCATTATACCGTGTATTACCCGTAAACATAACAACCATAGTGGTTTCAAATTTGCTGAACCACCTACCAAGAAGGCCCGTATTGAGCTCATTGAGGACATCAACCCTTCTCCACCTTCTTCACCACCTTCGCTAATAAAGTCAATAAATCTAGAATCCATTCCTCCTAACATTATTTTTCATAAATACCATCTCCTTGGGGCCTCTAACTTATCAACGTGAGGGTGATGCTCCATCCTCTCTTCCCTTCCTATATCTTGAAATGATCGATGATGATACACCTTCGATTAACGTCGTTCAATGTCAAGATTAAGAATCTATACTCACCTACCTTGGTACAAAAGACTCATATATTCACTGTTCGTTACCATCTAAGACACAAACCATGTTGAATGAATTGACTATCAAGATCAACATTCATACTCAGGATGACCCACACATTCTAAAGATCATACAATCTTTAGATGTTGCTGAACAGGAATCCATCACTTCTTTTCTCAAAAACAATAAGCATGTTTTCACTTTTTCTTACGTAGATAAGCCTGGTATTGACCCCACCATAGTGTTCCACAATATCATGACCATTCCAAATGCCAAACCCGTAAAAAATACCTAAGGAAAATACACCCTTGCATTTCTCTTTTGGTCAAAGAAGAACTTCAGTGCCTCCTTTCATTTTCCTTCATCTTACCCATTGATTATCCTCGTGGGATTTATAACATTGTCCCTATCACTAAGGTGACATGTGGACTCCATATTTGCACGAATTTCAGTGACCTCAATCTAGCTTTCCCAAAAGATGACTTTCCCCTACTTGGTATTGACCAACAGGTTAACCTTACTATTGGTCATGAGATGCTATCACTCATGGATCGTTTCTCTGGTTATAGCCAAATATTTCTTACCCCATAGGATCAGCACAAAACCACATTCATTACCCCTTAGGGGACCTTCTGCTATCGAGTCATGCCTTTTGGTCTTAAAAAGGTTGGTGCCATATATCAGTGGGCTATGAATTATATCTTCCATGACATCATGCATCATATATTGGAATATTATGTGGAAGGACTCCTTACCAAATCCAAACACCGATCTGAGCACCTCACCATCCTAAAAACCATATTTGACCGCCTCATTAAATATTGCATTCACCTTCAGCCCAAGAAGTGTGTCTTCATGGTTCTATCAGGAAAACCCTTGGGATTTATCATGTTCTTACATGGTATAGAGGTTGACCCTACTAAATTCAAGGCCATTCTTGAAATGCCTCCACCCACTAATCTTAGGAAACTTCGTAGCCTACAAGGAAAGTTATAGTCTATTCGCCACTTCATTTCACAATTTTTTGATCGGTGTCAACCATGTCATCATCTTCTCAAGAAGGATTTCTCCTTTAAATGGGATGATTACTGCCACAAAGCTTTTGAGGCCTTAAAACAATACCTTCTCTAACCACCCATACTCATTCCACCTAAAGATGATCAACCCTTCTACCTATACATCTCAACTACTGATCAGTCCTTGGGGGCCATGCTCCCCACCATGATGAACAACACAGGGAGCAGGAGGTTTACTACATAAGTTGTACTCTTTTGGACTATGAAACTCACTACACTCATGCCGAAAAACTTGTCTTAGCTTTAGTTTTCATTGCCACCAAACTCTGCCGTTACCTACTCAACCACAAAACCTATGTTGTGACCAACACTAACCCCTTACATTTCATGTATGCCAAACCATACCAAAATCAATGTGCTGCATGCTGGCTTATGCTTTTGGCCGACCTCGACCTCAAATTTATCCACAAAAATTCCATCAATGGCCAAGCTATCACCGTACAATTGGCCAACACACCTATTTTTGGGGATCAACTCTCTAACTTTGACTTTTTAGATGAGTCAATTGCTACCCTTTCCCTAGACAAACCCACTTACCAAATGAAACTCTTATTATATGGTTCCAAGTGTTAGCATGGGGGTGGGGGTGGTGTTATCCTTATTCCGCTTGATGATGAACCCATGCCTTTATCTTTCAAACTTGATTTTTACTATACAAATAATATTTCTAAATACGAAGTACTCATATTGGGTCTCCAAGTTGCCTATGCCTTAGATGTTAAATCACTCAACATCTTTGGTGATTCTCAATTGGTCATAAAATAGGTCAATGGTATATACCAATGTCGTAATGAGATACTTCAAAAGTATAAACATCATGTAGACATACTTTTGACCACCTTCAACCGTTACGCCCTTCAAACCATCTCACGTTCAACAAACAAATTTGTAGATACCATGAGCTGCTTGGCTTCTCAATTACCTGCTTCACCCACCGATTCTAAAATATTTTTCACTGTATAAAGACTTCAATCACCATCTTATTTACCTCATGAAATTTACTCTATCAGAACCGCTACCCCCGACCCAAGTGACCTCTGGTATAAACAATACTCAGACTACCTTTCCCTCTCCATCTGGCCTCCCGACCTCACTCGTAATGGACAACGTGCCTTTCTTAAAAGGGTCTCTCATTACATCATTATGGGTGGCCTCCTATATAAGTGTGGCTTCAATGGTATTCTCTTACGGTGCCTTACGATTTAAGAAATTACTTATACCATTAAGGAAGTTCATGATGGCATATGTGAACGCCACTTCATTGGCCTTGCTATTGCTAAGTGTATTCTTCGCCTAGGCTATTACTGGCCGACCCTCAACTATGATTGCTGTGACTATGTTAAGCGTTGTGTAAAATGATAACAAAATGCCAACCTTCATCATACACCCATTCATGCCTTATAGGTCACCCGTGACCTTTGGACCTTCCCTCAATGGGGTTTGGATCGTGTTGGAGAAATCAATCCTCATTCTTCCCCATGACATCAATGGATCATCATCACTACCAAATACCAGAAAAAATGGGTTGAAGCCATACCTCTCATCTCCATGAAAGCTAAGAAAATATGTGAGTTCATCAATCATCACATCATCTGTCGCTTTGGTGTCCCACATCACCTCATCACTGATAATGGAAAACAATTCAAAAATAAAACCTTGCAAAAACTTTGCGACTCCTTTGATATTCAGCTAAGTTTCTTGTCACCTTATTACCCACAGACCAATGGCCAAGAAAAATCCACCAATAAAAACTTGAACAAAATTCTCATGAAAGTGGTTAACAATACTAGGAAGACTAACATACACACATTCCTTTCACCTTATGGGCATAGCACACCAGTATTTGCACTTCCACTGGTGCCACACCTTTTTCTCTGGTTTATGGTACAAAGGTTGTTCTAGCTCTCGAAGTCCAGATCCCCTCACTCTACATTTCTCTCCATGACATGCTTAATGATGATGACTTTCTTCAGGACCATTTATCACAACTTGAGTTATTAGACGAATGCCACCTTAATGCTCTTTACCATCTCCAAGTTTACAAAAAATGTATCAAACTTTCCAATGAAAAATGTGTCTATGAACGAACCTTCCAAGTTAGTGACCTTGTTCTATAAGAAAATCAACCTATAACCAAAGTAGAAAAAATTAAATGAGAAAAAATTTCTCCTAATTGTCTTGCACCATACATCGTGACTCATACTTATGGATCAGGTGCTTATCATTTATCTTCACTCGATGGTAAGCCTGAACCTGAGCCCCTTAACGCCTTGCATCTTCAACCATTCTATTGTTGAATTTTAGTCCTACCTCACCTTCTGCATCTTTCCATGCTCATCCCTTGAGTGCTATCCACTTTCTATGCCATCACCAATGATTAAAAAAGAATCATGTGCATACCTATCACTCTTTTATCCTCTCTTAAATATGTGTACCATGACACTACACATAGCATGATTATAATGGATACTTTTCATATGCTTTTAGATGATATCCCATTGTTGTTTCATCTTGATTTCTGAACAAGAATCCGATTCTTCACCTGAGTCTTGTCCATGAATTAAAAACCCTCACATGGGATACAAATCCTTGTGTCAAACTTCCAATAAAAAAATGACTCCCTAAAAAAGGACATATTTCTCTTTAAATCTCTGCTATAAATAGACTGCTCCCTCGAAGGAAAGCTATATAAAAAGCTTGTTTTTAAAAAAACAAACAAGAAGAAGAAAGAGGGAGAGAATCTGAAGCTTTCCGCATCGATTAGCTTCACGAAGACCTCAAGGATTTAATTTCCTCATCCCATATAGACTTCCCACATTGATCATTTTATCTCAAATATCAGTCAAAACAAAGAGCCTTTTAGTCATGGACTTGCCCATTGTGACCTTGGATCTCTTGCCAAAAACGCATACTCCCTAGTACCATATAAATACTAACCACTTTTCACCCTCTCCCCATTCACAATTTCATTTACTACCACCTTAAGGGACCTATTAGACCATGACATTTGGTGATCATGTGACTACTTTTTACCTTTAGAATAATTAATCATGCAATGCTTTTAGGGTCTTGCGTTCATCAACCCATCTAAGGTATGATTAGCACATTATGATCCTTACCAATCAGGTCACATTCTTACCTCCTCTTATATTTTAAACCTTCTTCATTACTTATTGATTACATTATACAGGACTTGATCCTCAACACTTATTTTTGGGTAATTTTCCCCTCCTTCACCATAGTCAACTCAAAATCACCTATACCAATGTGCCCACAATTCATCTATACCTAATAGACATAGAATCAATCATGCCTATAAAATACCCACCCATACTCATACCTCCTTTCATTCATCCCTAGCTTATGCGAGAACTACATCGGCCTGAGGTCCCTTTTCACCGGGACTATGTCGGCAACACTCTAAGGGCCTGGGGGCCATGGAGGTTAGCTCGACCACTCTCTACCCTAACCTATTCATATTTCATTTTCCTAAATCACATTCCCCCCTATTTAGTATCTTTTCACTTCAATAATTGGAAATTAAACCCATCAAACAAAAAAAAATTCCACCTTTATCATCATCAAACATACATTTATTGTGTCTACCATTTCTTTACCATTATCATGCATGTTACTATAAAACATCTTACCAATGACCCATGTCATCATTCATTGAAAAAATTAATGAATTAAAAACTCAACCACTTTAGACGCCACCATGCCTAAAACCTAACTCAACCATGCCTATGACCTAACTCAATCCATGCCTAGACCACAACTTGAGTCAACCATGCCTATAACCTGACTCAACCATGCCTATGACCTGACTCAATCCATGCCTAGACCACAACTTGAGTCAACCATGCCTATAACCTGACTCAACCATGCCTATGACCTGACTCAATCTATGCCTAGACCACAACCTAACTCTACCATGCCTAAAACATGACTCAATCCATCCCTAGACCATAACTTAACTCAATTCACCCATACCTAAAGGACCTAGTCTCAATCATGCCTACACTACTTGATTTCCATCACAAATACACATCAAAATAACAAGATAACCATAACCATGTATACAGATAATGACCATAATCATCATCATCTCTATAAATAAAAATATCTAGACATGTATCTCCATATACATAACTCTCAAATATCTTCAGCACACAAGCCGATATATAAAATCAAAACTCTCATATAAAGCCTCACCATCTTCGCCATGTAGGCCGGTATATGATAAAAAAAATATACAAAAATCTCATATATCCTCACTCTCTTTGGCATGTAGGCTAGTATATATAGAAAATTACTAAAATATATCAAAATAAAGAGACGTGCATCAGGCATCACCCTGTCGGACATCCTTCGTATCAGTCTCTCCTATCTCCTCCTCAGCTCCTGTCCAATGGTCTGACAACATCTCACCACCCGCCATGGGTCGTGGTTGGGTCCCTGCTAGTACATTTCCATGTGCTGGCCTCCATGAACTAGTGGCTTCACCCTGATTCTTTCTCAAAGCTTGATGGTCCCCTATGCTCTCTACGCTACAAATCTAGGATTTGGTCCTCTCACTTGAGCCCTGCTGTGTCGTGTACTCTTCATAAGATAGAAGATATATCCTGGCCACCATCAAATAATTCTGATAATATCTGGCCTCCCCTAAGGTATCCTGTAACCTAGATATGGGTACCTTCTATGTTGGCCCCATTGGCCTCGGCCCCTGTACCTATCCTGTGGGACCCTATCCCGCCCCTTCCTATGAACTGGGACCCTATCCTGGTGCCTGTGGAGGTGCCATCAGCCTCACACCTTGTGCTTGTACATGCACCTGTAATGCTTGAATATGTTCCTGTGCAATGGCCAACTGGCCCTTCAAACATGTAACCTATGCCTGTAGGTCAGCTACCTGCTCCTCATCTCCATCTCCATCTCCATCTTGGGAAATCTAGACCTGTAGACTGGCCACCTGCACAAGAAATGCGGTAACCTCTGCCTTTGAAGTTGCTAATTACCCCTCTACCATCCCCAACTAGGTAATCATTGTTACCACCTTCTCTTGTAGGGCATCTCTTTGTAAAGTGATGGTGGCTAAATCTGGCTGCCTTGGCCTTGGAGGTACTGTTCGTAGACAGGGTTAGAGCTTGATGTCTTGTTAGCTATGGTGGATGATCAAATGAAAGAACTTGATGTGGTGTTGACACTTCCCTAGATGCTCATGTGAAGTTAGATGACTCTTTGGGTGCTTCTGATGATGGCTATGTACACTTTGATGCATGTACAAATTCTCATTCTTCTTGCATGCATCTCTGGTTTTGTCTCTTGTTCTCAAGAGATGTGTCAATCTCTCAGAAATGTGCCAACCTTGAAATAAGGTTATTTTTGGGGTTAAATGGTAACCGTTGGTGGTTCCAGGTTGACCAGCATTGGTTAGGGCAGGATTTTCTAGGTTTACTAAACTGGGAAGATACCCTTGATTTTCTGGGATCTTGTTTATTTTCTCCATAGATTAGAATTGAAGCTTCCTTTCTAACATATGAGAATGTGGTTAGAGGGAATATAGGATTTTATTTTTAGGGTTTAGATAGGTCTTAGTTAGTTATGGCAACATACTAAGAATAGGTCTTAGGGTGAGGTGGCTAGATGAGGTGTCTAGGTGAGGTTGATATGTGAGCATTATCTCAATTATGATATTAAAATAATAAATATTGTGAGATAATGAATTAATTTAATTAAATTAATTAAATTAATATTAGAGTGGGATGAAAGGGGCCATGGTTAGGTGAATGTGTTTAAGGTGTTTGTCTAATGAGGGATCAAGGGGAGTGTGACCCAATTTTGGTGGCCAAAATTTTCCCCTTTTTGTTGCGTAGCTTGTATTGGTAAGCGACACTAAAAAAAAAAGATGTGGTTGCTCCATGTGTGGGCAAAGGTGATCCCCCTTAAACCAAGAATTGATGAGGCAGAAGGCAGAATCGGTGATTGGTTTGATAAAAGGTGAATGTGATGAAGAGGAAGGTGGGTAACGGGGGAAAAAATGAAAAAGGTCTACTAAGGTAATCTAGGTAATGGGTCAGGGTCAAAGGTAGTAACAGTCAAACACACACCCATGTATAAGTTGTAGCATGGTATTAGGTTGAAGATTAGGAAAAATATACATCATCTAAGGTTGATAGATTTATCCAAATAAGGTTGAAGTGATTCCGGTATCCAAGGTATAGGATATGATCAGGAAACACGATGCAGGTCAGGTGCAGGAACATGTAGGTATGTTTCAATACACCGAAGGGTTGGGTCAAGATAAATGGTCATGGAAAGAGGTAAGGTAAGGTCAGTATGTCCCTCATCAGAGGTAACCGTGCCATAAGGTATAGTAAACACACGATATTAAATGTCACTAGCAACATTCTAGGTCCAAGTTTCTAGGTCACGACACGGGTAGGGCCAATGTATGGGTAAAATAACGAGTCCCAGAATGAGGAATTGGTGAGGAGGTAAATGATAAGGTCAAGAGGGTCAAGTGAAGTGGCCAAGTGAGGTGTGGGTAAGATAAAAAAGGATTCAGGTAAAAAGTTTGGGGTAGGGGTAGAAATAAGACTGAGCAGGTAAACCGATGACGATTGAAGGGAACCGATGCTGGTCAAGCTTGACTAACCATGGTAAGATAAGGCACATGACTGATGTAGGTTTAGGTCAAACCATCACTAGTCAAGTTAGGTAGGTTATAAAAAGAAAAAAAAATTGCCATATTTTTTAAATTATTTATCTTTTATCGACTTGGGGAAAACAACAAGAGAGAGCAAAAAAGGTGGAAAGTGATAGATTGAGACTAAGGATTGAGTTGGCAAGCCACGTGGCAGGTGATAGTTGGTTGATAGGTGGATCCATGAGCTGGGTGGGATCGATTTGATTAGATTGATTGGATGGATAGCGAGAGGTCATTTGGTGATGGAAGAGGTAGGAGAGGGATCGGGAGGATCACGAGTGTAGTGGCTGGAAGTGCCACCACGTAGATGATAATGCGATGAGGTAAGATTCAATCCTACACTTTGTTTTGTTTATTAGAATGAATTAGAGGTTGGTTATGTGAAAATGGGTTTTTGGGGGGAAATGATTTTTAAATTATGGGATGGAAATCAATTAAAATAGGAATGGGGAGGGAGGGGATTGGGTTAAGAAGGGGAGGGGAAGGGTGTAGGGGAAATTTGGGTAGGATTGGGTGGGTAGAAGGGAGAAAAGGGGGGATTTGAAGGAAAAATGGGGGTTTTTGCCTCATAGTTTATGATGCGATAGTGACCGGCGTTGGTTGAAGGTTAGCTGATGTCGGTGTTAGTGTTCCGGTATCGGTCACGAAGTAGGTGAATGATGCTAGTTGAAGGGGGACTGGGGTCAATTAGGAGTAACCAGTACTAGTCATAATTGGAGGAAAAAGGGGAAAAAAAGGTGTCTAAGGTTGGGTGGGTGAGGTAGGTAGGGGTAAGAGAAGTGGGTTTGCTTAAAATCATAACATAAGTAAGGGGTAAAAATATGTAAGGGTGGAGCTGTTAGAGAAAAATGTATAGATGTGTGGGAAAATAGGTAAGGTCAGGGAGTGGGTCAAAATGGAAGTAGGGGAGGGTTTTGGGTGGTGCAAATGGGTAAGGTGATATTGGGTTGGGTAGGTTTAGGGTGGGTAAGTCGGTGGGTTAGGGGTTGACTGGGTAAGTAGGTAGGTGAGGGTTTTGTTGGGGTGGAGGGAAAGCCATGGGATAAATGGGTAAGTAACAAAGTATAAGAGGTAGGGGAATGGGTATGGGTGAATGTAGATATGTTCTTGTTTTAATAATGTGAATGTTTTGTTTAATGCAGGTGAGAGATTGGTTGCGGATGTGAGAGAGGGTGCCACCCCTGATCATGATAGTTCGTGGGGCAGCGATAGTCAAGGAGTGAAGACATGTGACAAATAGGGGCCTTATCGAGATCTGACACTATTTACATGTAGTCCAACAGCCATGTTTGATGGTTTCTCTCATCGATAGATGGGATTCAACAACCAACACATTCCACCTCTCGACGAGGGAGATGACAGTCACCCTGGAGGAGGTGTATAAGATCCTACGGTTACTTATATTGGGTACGTAGCTATATTCGATATCCTCAAAGGCATTAGAGGAGTTGATGCTAATGGTATTTTGTGAGGGAATGGTGGAGCTGACATTCCACAACACCAACCTGAGCTATGGAGAGATGTACCTAGCCCATCCAGAGGAGACAAGGCTAGTAGTATTACTAATGGAGGTAGTCTACTATTTTGCACTGCTAGATGCAAAGGGTTGTAGATTCCCATGATCACTGATGGGGGTACTACATGAAATGATTATGGATAGGACCTACTTTGCATGGGCATCAACATTACTAATGTAGCTATATAGGGAGCTATGGGCATATGGGGGGCTTTGGAGGTTCAATTTGTGTTGTACTTTCCTATTACATTGTTGGGCTTATGAGCGCATTGTGTGTGTGCGCCCATTTGTGTAGCCCCGGGATGATACATTTGAGCTCAAGTTTGTTAGAGTGGGCTACAAGCGATGGGTGCTAGCTATTGGAGAGCATAGAGTGGGAAGGGTTACACATGATGTATCCTATTGTAGGCGGTTACTAGAGGTATTGTCCGGTGTGGACATTATTTGGAGACTGTATGTGGGCTATCCCTCATATAGGAAGATGGCTGATGAGTTAGATGGTTTGCAGATAGTTAGATGGATTGAAGGGCATCATGCAGGGGAGCACGAGATGATCCTAGTAGATAGAGTCTGATGGTAGTTTGGATTACTATAGGATAAACCATCACCCTTCCCACAGTACCAAAGAGATGATGTGGAGAGACCACTGCCACTTCCACAACTAATAATACCTACCGAGTAGGAGGAACCAGTTTTAGACTGGTGGATTAATGATACTATAGTGACAGACATGTATAGACAGTGCTGGGCAGCCCACTTATAAGTAGTACCTTCTAGGACGGGGCAGCCAGATTCAGCCACCATCACTGTGTAGAGAGATGCCTTATAGGGGCAGGTGGCAACCCTGGTTACCTAGTTAGGGATGCTACAGAGGTAGTTAGCAGCTTCGAAGGTAGAGGTGGCTGCATTACATTCCCAACTGGCCATTCTATAGGCCTAGATGGCCCAGGGTGGAGATAAAGATGAAGATCAAGAGCTGGTAGCCACCATACAGGTGTAGGTTATAGATTTGTAGGGCCGGTTGGCCACTGCACAGGAAAAAATTTAGGCATTACAGGCATAGGTACATGCATAGGGTGTGAGGCTGATGGCACCTCCATAGGCACTGAGACAGGGTCCCAGTTCAAAGGCAGGGGTGGGACAAGGTCCCAAAGGATAGGTATAGGGGACGAGGCCGATTGGGCTACCTCAAACAATACCCATATCTAGGTTATGGGATGCCTTAGGGGAGGCTAGATATTATCAAGATTAGTTGATGGCAGTCGGAATAGATTTTCTATCCTATGGAGAGTATAGGGCACAACAGGCTTCAAGTGAGAGGACCAAATCTCAGACTCACAACGTCGAGAGCATAGGGGGCCATCAAGCTCTGAGACAGGATCAGGGTAAGGCCACCAGTTCACAGAGTTTAGCATCAGGTGATGTACTACCACGGACCTGGCCACCACCCATGGTGGGTGGTGATATGTTATCAGCCTGCCGGACATGAGTTGAGGAGGAGACAAGAGAGATTGATATGGAGGATGTCTAACAGGATGATGCCTGATGCACATCTCTTTATTTTGATGTATTTTAGTCATTTTTGATATATATCGGCTTGCATGCCAAAGATAGTGAGGATGTACAAGAGTTTTGTATATTTTTGATCATATACCGTTCTCCATGCCAAAGATGGTGAGGCTGTATATGAGATTATAAAGATATTTGATTATATATACTGACCTATGTGCCCAAAATATTTGAGAGTTATGTATATGGAGACACATGTTTGGATATTTTTATTTATAGATATGATAATGATTATGGTCATTATGTATATACATGGTTGTGGTTATCTTGTTATTTTGATGTGTATATGTGATGGAAATCAAGTAGTGTAGGCATGATTGAGACTAGGTCCTTTATATATGGGTGAATTGAGTTAGGTTGTGGTCTCGGCATGGATTGAGTCATGTTTGAGGCATGGTAGAGTTAGGTTTTTGTCTAGGCATGGATTGAGTCAAGTTATAGGCATGGTTGAGTCAGGTTGTGGTCTAGGCATGGATTGAGTAAAGTCATAGGCATCGTTGAGTTAGGTTTTAGGCATGGTGGAGTCTAAAGTGGTTGAGGTTGTAATTCATTAATTTATGTAATGAATGATGACATGGGCCATGGTCAAGATGTTTTATAGTAACATGCATGATAATGGTAAAGAAATGGTAGACATAATTAATGTATGTTTGATGATGATAAAGGTGGAAAGAAATTTGTTTTTTGATGGGTTTAATTTCCAATTATTGATATGAAAAGAAACTAAATAGGGGAGAATGTGATTTAGGAAAATCAAATATGAATAGGTTAGGGTAGAGAGTGGCCGAGCTAACCTCGAAGGACCCCATGCCCTTAGAGTGTTTCCTATATAGTCCCAGTGAAAAGGGACCTCAGGCCGATGTAGTTCTCCGATAAGCTAGGAAAGAATGCAAGGAGGTATGAGTATGGGTGGGTATGTTATAAGAATGATTGAGTTTAGGTCTGTTAGGTATGGGTGAATTGTGGACACATTGGTATAGGTGATTTTGAGTTTATTATGGTGAAGGAGGAGAAAATTACCCAAAAATAAGCATCGAGGATCAAGTCCTATATAAGGTAATCAATACGTAATGAAGAAGGTTTAAAATATAAGAGGAGGAAATAAAGTGACCTGATTGGTAAGGATCCTAATAGGCGGATCATACCTTAGATGGGCTGATGAACGTAAGACCCTAAAAGCATTGCATGCTTGATTATTCTGAAGGTTAAAAAGTAGTCACATGATCACCAAATGTCATGGTCCAATAGTCCCTTGAGGTGGTAAGAAATGAAAGTGCAAATGGTGAGAGGGTGAAAAGTGGTTAGTTTTTATATGGTACTAGGTAGCATGCATTTTTGGCAAGAGATCCAAGGTCACAATGGGCAAGTCCATGACTAAAAGGCTTTTTGTTTTGACTGATATTTGAGATAGATTGATCGATTCAGACACATGTTTAGCCCCTTTTTCCTCCAATTACGACCAGTACCGATTACCCCTAACTGACCCTGGTCCCCCTTCAACTGGTATCGGTCACCTGCTTCATGACCGATATCAGCACACTAACACCGACATTGGCTAACCTTCAATTGACGCCGGTCACTATCACGTCAAAAACCGCGATTCCCGAACCCCCATTTTTCCTTCAAATCCCTTTTTTTCTCCCTTCTACCCACCCCATCCTACCTAAATTACCCCTACATCCTTCCCCACCCCTTATTAACCCAATCCCCTCCCTCGCCATTCCTATTTTAATTGATTTCCATCCCATAATTTAAAAACCATTTCCCCCCAAATACCTATTTTCACCCACCCGACCTCTAATTCATTCTAAGAAACAAAAAAAACCATAGGATTGAATCTTACCTCATCGCACTATCATCTATTTGGTGGCACCTCTCACCGCTACACTCGTGGTCCCCCCGATCCCTCTGCTACCTCTGCCATCACTAAATGACCTCTCACTATCCAACCAATCAATCTAATCAAATTGATCCCACCCAACTCGAGGATCCACCTATCAACCAACTACCACCTAACAGGTGGCTTGCCAACGCAATCCTCAGTATCAATCTATAACTTTCCACCTTTTCCGCTCTCTCTTATCATTTTCCCCAATTCGATAAAAGATAAATGATTTTAAAAATATGACATTTTTTTCTATTTATAACCTACTTGATTTGACCGGTGACGGTTTTACCTAAACCGACATCGGTCCTGTTCCCTAGCTTACCGTGGTCGGTCAAGCTTGACCGACATCAGTCCCCTTCAACCATCATCGTTTTACCTGCTTAGTCTTTTTTCTACCCCCTACCCCCAATTTTTTACCTGAATCCTTTTTTATCTTACCCACACGTCACTTGGCCACTTCACTTGACCCTCTTGACCTTATCATTTACCCCCTCACCTCGTCCTCCTTCTGGGACTCATTATTTTACCCATATCTCGTCCCGATCGGTGCCATGACCTCGATACTTGGACCTGGAATGTTGCTAGTGACCTTTGACCTCATGTGTTCACTATATCTTGCAGCACTATTACCTATGCTGATGGACATACTAATCCTACCTCGCCTCTTTCTGTGACTGTTTATCCTAACCCAACCCTCGGGTGTACTGGAACATACCTATACGTTCCAGCACCTAACTTGCATCATGTTTCCTCACCATATCCTATACCTTGGATACCGGAATCACTTCAACCTTGTTTGGATAAACCTATTGACCTTAGACGATGTGGATTTTTCCTTCTCTTTAACTTGGTATCGTGCTATAGTTTATACGTGTGCATGGATTTGACTGTTACTACCTTTGACCCTGACCCATTACCTAGATTACCCGAGTAGACCTTTTTCATTTTTTCCCCCATTACCCACCTTCCTATTCATCACATTCACCTTTTATCAAACCACTCACTGATTCTGCCTTCTGCCTCACCAGTTCCTAGTTTGAGGGGGATCACCTTCACCCACACATGGGGCAACAACATCTTATTTTTGTCAGTATCGCTTACCAATACAAGTTACGAAACAAAAGGGGAAAAATGTAGACACCAAAATTAGGTCACACTCCCCTTGGTCCTTGTCAAACAAACACCTTGAACACATTCACCAAACCATGGCCCCTTTCATCCCACTCTAATAATTTTATTAAATTAATTCATTATCTCATAATATTTATTATTTTAATATCCTAATTAAGATAATGCCCACATATCCACCTCACCCTAAGACCTATTCTTAGTATGTTTCCATAACTAACTAAGACCTACCTAAACCCTAAAAATCAAATCCCATATTCCCTCTAAACACATTCCTACATGTTAGAAAGGAATATTCTATTCTAATCCATGGAGCAAATGAACCAGATCCCAGAAAATCAAGGGGATCTGCCTAGTTTAGTAAACCTAGGAAATCCTGCCCTAACCAATGCCGGTCACCCTAAACTACCACCGGTCAACTGGGAACCATCTTCACTTACCATTTAAACCCCAAAACAACATTATTTCGAGGTTGGCACATTTCTAAGAGATTGAAACATCTTTTGAGAACAAGTAACAAAACTAGAGCTGTATGCAAGAAGATCAAGCATTTGTACACGCATTAGAGCACCCATAGCCAGAATTAGAAGCACACACATATCCATCTACTTTCATAGGAGCATCCAGGGAAGTGTCGACACCACATCAAGTTCCTTCCATTTTATCACCCACCATTACCAACTAGACATCAAGCTCCTATAAACATTAATTACTTTGTTAACCAACACTTACCCATTTATCATTTACAAGATTCTTTTACTTCTGTTATTAGTTTCTACTCCCATTTCCATTCCACCACCATTTACCTCCATGAAAACTTGACCATATCTTCACCCACACCTTTGAACTACCCATACCTAGATTTTAATCATTCATGTGCATACTTGAGACCCACATGAACCTTGCCATTTCCCTTCCATTTTCATCTAGCCTCAGATCTATCACCCCACCAAGTTTTTACTGAGTCCCCTGTACCATGACCATACTGACACCGGTTACCTGCAACCGTCACTAGTTAACCTAAACTAAAATCAGTCATACAAACCGACATCGGTCTTTGTGTTTTTGACTAGAAACCAAGAACAAAGCTTCCAATCTCTACCCAATACCCAAAATGGCCGAGAACCTGACCCTAACCAATACTTGTATTCTAAAAGAGACCTTGACCTTCAAATTTAGTTATAGCTTATCCTTTTGTGAACAAATTTTCTCATTGTAGATGAATGAGATACCTAAATCATTATAAATACAGTAGTATCTCCTTTATTATTGGTATTAAGTAGTTTTAAATAGTGGATTGATAGTCGTCTAAGAAGTATCACACTTCCTGGATCTAGCATATGCTAGGCATTCCATTGCATTTACTATTTAACTTTTATGGGGTGGTCATGTTTCCATTTCAGATAGTTCCTCCAAGAAAAAAGGAAGCTCTCATGATCAGTTTTGGATCAATAATTCATATGCGCGCAACAACCTAAAACCAACATTTTGACAAGTATTCCTCCTATCCCTTTACCCTTATCTGTTTCATCAAAATTCGAAGAAACAATCTAGAATCAGGTGAAACATTTTTGCATGCCCGGTGGGAATCATTCAGGGTTCTTTGAATTATTTCATTTCTAGTTGAAAATTTGAATGTTTGTTTCCTTTCTAAAAGGTTCTTACATTAAAATTTCTCCACTGGAACCTTCTCTTCTTCTATTGTCTAAAAGTAATCATATTTTGATGCTTGAAAAACAACATTTCTTCCCTTCATTAGTATCGCATTAGTGAAAAAAAATCCCTTCTCCTGTTCATATTTTTATGTCATCGAATTGAAAATTTCAATTTCGGTTTAAAATTATCTACATTTCATTCTACTTTACTGCATTTGCTCACATTAAATGAGGTCAACCTGTACACTGGAAGTCATGCCTAGCTGATGGTTGACAAAAAATCATAGGAAAGTGCTTTCTTTATCTTTCTCTCTCTTAGTCTTACCAAACATCACAAAATTAACAATATACACATTCTTAAACAACATCTCACCCAGAAGAAGTTGTAGGTGATCACATGATCATGGTATAGTGGGCACCCCACTGGTTATCTCTTTCCAATACCCCATTAGAGGATGGCCCGCACCTTCTATAACATAACCTGAAACCTCTCCTTGTAGATGTCCTTCTTCGTAGGAAGCCATCCTCACCAAAAAATTTATTCTAAAGTTCATGAGTCAGTCCTTAAATAGCATAAACTAAAAAAACATAATGAAAAAATCACTCTTAGGATCATATTTTTCTTAGTGTTTCTGCTTGGCTTGCATTTTGAGGTGAGAGGATTTGTTCTTCATTTTCTTATTTCCCCTTCCACACTCTTCATCATAGTTTGTGCATTCCAGATTCATCTGAGTGTGCATGGGCCATATTCTCATCATTCTCAAAATTCTAGGTTTGATTCCACATCTAATTTTAACTCACAACCACATTTTCATCATTTTTGTTTCAATTTCGCAGTAACCAGTGTCATTTTGGTGACCGTCATCGGTTATCCTCTGACCGTCATCAGTTTCACCCAACCAACGTCAGTTTACTTTTATTTTGGTTAACCTAATCACAATGACACCCACTTCACCTTCTTTGTTATTCAGATCCTCTTTCACTCTCAATATATTTAATTTCTAGGTAAATTCCATCAACATCTTACATACTTGACAAATTATTGGCATTTTACCTTGTTTTGACAAATTGACCATTTTCCACAGTTACCGACTGTGGTTATCTGTGATCGACGTTGGTTTACCCTAACCGGAATCGGTTAGCCTATGTAATTATCCAACTAAAATTTTAACCCCAATCCACCTACCACCACCTGTTACTCCTATCTCTACTGTATTTATGGGGGATTTATAGAAAGCATTCCTACCACATCAGTAATTTTCCACATGGTGTTGATGCATAGCCAAGAAAACACCCTCATATTCCATGCCAATTGTTAACCACTCACACTAGTTCTTCACCACCGTCTATTTTATCACCCATGGATCCTACCCAACTTACTACTATCACCACAGGAGATGAGGAGTTTGCACGACTCCTTGACCAGAACCATGTCGCCTTGTAGTTTTATCTTTCCCACTCATCCACTCGAGATGCCTCAGGTCAGTTGATATACAACATGCATGTATCTATACCCCGGACACTTTATCCTACTTCTTCTCTACCCTCCGCTAGCTCCTTACTACCCGCATCTACCTTGCCCCCTATAGTTTTGCAACTAGTCCCTATACCTATTACGACTGTTGTGTCTGCCACATCTGTTACAGCCACCACATCCAATATACCTTTGCCAACCACCCAGAACATAACCTCATATGTGCCTATTATCTCACATATACCCATAGCTACACAACCACCCCCGGTGTCAATGACTTCTACCCCTTTTCAAAATGTTTTTCTTTTTATTCCACAATCCTTATCCCCCATTGCCACTAGGGTCAGCACGACCCTTCCATCTCTATATACATACTATCATCAGCATCTCATTTCATCTATCATTCATTCTGGGTACGTACCCCCTATTTCACTTCCTCCTCAATCTACCAATACCACATCACCATATACAGGAATGCCACCTCCATCATATGTCCAACACCAACCTCATTATGCTACAGGAGGAACCTAGCCATCATAACCTACTAAATACCTAATCAAATTAATGATGGAAAAGATGCAGACCTTAGAGGGATTGGTTTCTGGTTCCCGCAACACTCTCACCTATGATGAGATTTGAAGTGAGCCTATAAACCCATGCATTCCTATCCATCCATATCCCATACATTGGGAAATGCCTAAATTAAACTGTTTCAATAGAAAAGAAGACCTGCAACAACATTTGTGGTCTTTCAAACACTGGTGTTATCTTATCACCCATGATGATGCTTTTCTCCTGAGGACCTTTCCCATGTCTCTGACTAGACCCACGTTAGATTGGTATAGTGGGTTACCTAGACACGCTATATTCTCATTTAATTAGTTAGCCTAAGCCTTCGTGGATCACTTCTCCATTAATGTCATTAAGAAGGTTACCATGAATGACCTCTACTCTACCTTTCAATATGATGATGAATCTATCATAGATTTTTTTGGTCATTGGCATAGCCTAATCAATCAACTCACATTCCAACTACCACAGACCAAACTCATTGAGCTCTTCACGTGGGCTTATATTAGGCATAACTTACCGACCATGCAGGTCCAGACCTTCTGAACCTTCAATGAAGGATTCACCACGACACGAAAGCTACAGATTCAGGCCATCGAAGAAAATAAAATCCAACTACGCAATAAAAACTCAACATTTAAGCCAAATGATACCTCTTCTTCTTCGAAACCATAGAACAATTATTCAAAATTCCAAGGGAACCGCTAACGCAGTTGTACTAAAATCCGGCCTAGATCATCCATCAAATCAGGGTAACCCCTCATCTAATCTCACACCCGTTAAGACCTTTCAATTCAAACGGGAACAATGGAAATACACCCCACTTGGAGAACTTTATTCTTATGTCTTAGAAAATATCATTAAAGCTGGGGCCATCACCCTTCCTCCCATAAAACCACACACTAGTTTTGATCCTACTTGCCCCACACTCGCATGGTACAAAGAGCACGACTTTTACAACTATCATCGAGTAAATGGTCATAGTGACAGCAATTACATCACTTTCAAAAAAAATCCAAGAAATGCTCGAGAAAGGCGAGTTAACCTTAGATAATCCTAATGCACCTACCAATCAAAATCTACACATCTTCCAGAAACCATTTCCTAATCACGCCCCTTCTTCTGACCAAACTAGAGAGACCTCAACACATGATAGCCATACCCGCGAGGTCCATGCTATTTTCAAAGATGCACCTATTGCTTCCTAATTACCCCATATTCCTTCCATAGAGGAAGTCCTAGCCCGAAGTTCTCTACCTGTACTTGAATCCAACTCACCTACTCCTCCACCTACAGAGGAACACCCTTCATTCCCTCCCTCACCTATGAAGGAGCCTCTTGTTAACATCAAGATCATTTAACCTTTATCTTCTCCACCTAGAGATCTATCACCCGCAGTATATATCTGACATGCAGAAGAGGCTTTTCTATCTCCTCCACCCACAGAGGAGCACCCATCATCTCCTCCACCCACATAGGAACACCCATCATCTCCTCCACCCACATAGGAGCACCCATCATCTCCTCTACCCACAGTAGAGCACCCATCACCTCCTCCACCTATCAAACATTCAGTAAAAATGCCTTTACCTTTAGATGACCACTTTCCATTAGTTACCCAAGATCCTACGGACTTACTTTCAGCTCTCTTACCCATAGAAGCTAAAGCGAGAAAATTCCCCATTTCTAAGACACATTTTACTAGAATTTCCATTTGATCCTCATCAAACTCACCTACAATAGTTCCTTTTTCATGCCTAGTGGATCACCTAGATTATGTGGATACAACCTTACTTTTGGGGCATCTTCTACTTCATGTCTCTACACAAATGCAGATGTCACTTTCTAACACTTCCACTATCTACCCATAAATATTTCAGCCAATCAAACCAAGCACAACCAAAACTATCACAAACTCCACCATGATACTACTCATGGCTCAACTCACACCCCTACCCATAACCCATAATAAATCTACATCTAAACCTACACCTACATCATCTTCCTCTCCTAAACCTATTACTACCTTAGGGGTCATCGCAACCGCCAACCTTACTCATCCACCCATCAAATTACATTTAACTACATCCTCCAAAACCAACAACAAGCTTAATCCGGAACCCAACAAGAAGATCCAATCCCGTAGAACTCATACTCCAACGTCGCCGATCACACCTTCATAACCTTCACCCTTTCCATCTTTCTTAGGACCTCACCCTTCCAGCATGATCAAGAAACCTCCACCTGCTGGTAAACAAAAAACACAACAACCCATTCCTCCCTCATAAACCTCTAGCATACCCAAGTTCCCGACACAACTTACGCCCACACCTCCAGCATCTTTACCACCCATTCCTCTAATACCATCAATAAATTCTTCACTACCCACTACACTTTAGTCACTTTCCCTCACACCCCATACATGACCTGCACCATCTACCTTCACAACACCTTAGTTATCCCCGTGGGTAACTCGCCCTCTTCCCCCATCTATTTTACCCTCTAGATCACATGCGCCCATATCACCTTTACCCAAGAAGGTACAACCTAAAGAAAAAAAATCCGTTACCCTCTAATAAGGTAGTAAAAAAAACCACACACTCTCCTTCCAGTTCATCTACCATACCCCTACCCAAGTGAACATGATCAGCACCCAAGACCACACCAGCACCTAAAACCATAGCTCAACCCACTCTCCCTCATGCAAAGACCCTTCCTCAACAGTTAGCCACACCTACACCCAAAGCCACTTTCACTTCCCATTGTGATCCACTAGCATGATCCTATGCCAAAATCTTAACCAACCTCCTTGAGACTTCTTTCATTACATTACCACCACTCACATCTTATGACCCTCTCAAACCCAAACTAAATTGGTTTGATGACACCAAAATTTGTGCCTACCATCATGTGTTAAGGCATGATGTAGAGAACTGCAAGGCTTTGAAAAATGTCTTTATCTAGTAGTGTCCTCCCAAAGGAATCTTTGATGATGATGACCTTATCGATGAGGACCCCATTTCACCAGCACCCATTCCCATAATTCTCCCCTCAATACCTACTCAACAACCTCTACCTTCACCCCCACAACTCCTAGAGGCACTCCCAAGATTCAAAATTAACATGGTTCACATCACAGAACTCACTAAATCTCCACCCAAATGCCGGTGTTCTCAACTCATCTCACAAGGTTCCTTCCCACCACTTGGATTTTTCCCCTCTTGTTGATAGACTTTTCATGGCTCACCCACTCCACCTACCTCTCTGCCTCAAATCAACATGAACCACATTGCTACCCATGCTCAGAAGGAAAAAAGAAAGGAAAAGGCAACTGACCCACCAACCTATCCTATACCCAACATACCAATTGCACCTACACCTAAAATCACTATCTGCGGCCCCACATATCCTATTTCTAATGGGGTTACACACTGTGCAATGCTCAAATAAATACAACAATCCCCCCTCAAAATGTCCTTATGTGATGTCATCCACCTCAGAATCCCATCGTCAAGCTCTTATGGAGGTCCTTCAATCTATTGAGGTTTTACCCAATGATCATACACTAGTAGCCTCCATTATTATGCCCCGTCATGTAGCCTCTCTCACAAAATTAACCTTTATCTACACCTCCACCTACTTACCAGGTAGCCTCCCTTATCTTCTCAGATGAAGAGATCGCACCACACCAAACTGATGACCCAGATTCAGCTCTCTTCATCTCTGTCAAAATTGATGATATACGTGTACAATGTGTTATGATTAATGGGGGTACTAACATTAATATCATTTCCTCCCATGCATTCACTCAAATGTGCATACCTAACAATTGCATGCATAAACATCCCATCATGTTGCATTCATTCAATGATGCTATCACCTCTACACTTGGCACGGTCATCCTCCATATTTACGTGGGCCCCCATACTGTTCCCAAGTTATTTTATGTCTTGGAGGGGGAATTTCAATATAACCATTTGCTTGGCAGACCCTAGATTCATTTCATGGGTTATGTTCCTTCCACTTTGCATCATTTTGTAAAGTTTGAGCATGAAGGACACACCTATACCATTCCATCTGACCCATCACCTTTCAAAAATTGCAACATGATTTATCGACCCAATGATGTGCTTATACCCATTAAAGCATCTACCTCCATGACTTCTGCCTCTTCACCTACACCTCCACCCACTTGTGCAGCCGCTACTTCAATCACACCTACATCCTCCATTCACACCACTACCACAACCTCCACGGCTGAACCATCAGCCTCCCACTCCATTAGCTCCACCTCAGAGCCGACCTCTGACACGTTGTCTATTGTAGCTACCCACATACCAACCACCGATCCCTTGGAAGGAATTTTTCAACGCCTCACTCTAGGGGAGTATCACCTATATAGTGTAGACACATTCCTCACTGCACAAGAGAATGGAAGTCTTCACCAACACCCTCGCTATGATTACTACATAGGAGAGTGCCTCCTTTATGGTCCTCCTCGCCTTTGTACCAGTCTCTCCTATGGGGGACTTGATACTACCACTTACACACTAGAACCACTGTCACAAACCTGCCCATTTTATTTTGACCTCCAATCACTCACCAATCACCATTTCATCCACACCTTCCTCCACCGATGTGCGTGGAATGGTTTTGGTTTTGGATTTTATGAGCAAGGCCGCCATACCGTTATTCCATGTACTACCTGTAAACATAATGACCGTAGTGGTATTGGATTTTCTGAACCACCTACCAAGAAGGCCCACATTGAACTCATTGAGGACATCAACCCTTATCCACCTTCTTCACCCGCTCCACCTTATTCACCACGTTTGCTGAAAAAATCAATAGATCCAAAATCTGTTCCTCCTATTTTTTTTTTTCATAAACACCATCTCCTTGGGGCAATGCGAGGGCAAGGCTCCTTCCTCTCTTCCCTTCTTGTATCCTGAAATTATTGATGATGATACACCTTCGATTAACATCGTTCACTGTCAAGATGATGAATCTATACTCACCTTCCTTGGTGCAGAAGACTCATATATTCATCGGTCATTACCATCTGAGACACAAACCATGTTGAATGAATCGACTATCGAGATCAACATTCATACTCAGGATGACCAACACATTTTAAAGATCATACAATCTTTAGATGCTACGGAATAGGAAGCCATCACATCTTTTCTCAAAAATAATAACCACATTTTCCCTTACTCTTACACAGATATGCCTGGTATTGACCCCACCACAGTGGTCCACAATATCGTTACCATTCCCGATGCCAACCTTGTCAAACAAAAGTTGAGGAAAATGCACCCTCACATTGCTCTTCTGGTCAAAGAATAACTTCAGCGCCTCCTTTCAGTTTCCTTCATCTTACCCATTGATTATCCTCATTAGATTTATAACATTTTCCCTATCACTAAGGTGACAAGGGGACTCTACATTTACACGGATTTCTATTACCTCAATTTAGCTTTCCCAAAAGATGACTTTCCCCTGTATGGTATTGACAAACTAGTTGATCTTACTACTGGTCACGAGATGCTATCACTCATGGATGGTTTCTCTAGTTATAACCAAATCTTGCTTGCCCTAGAGGATCAACACAAAACCACATTCATTACCCCTTAGGGGACCTTCTACTATCGAGTCATGCCTTTTGGCCTTAAAAATGCTGGTGCCACATATCAGTGGGCTATGACTTATATCTTCCATGACATCATGCATCGTATGTTTGAATATTACTTGGACTACTTCCTTTCCAAATCCAAACACTGATCTGAGCACCTCACCGTCCTAAAAACCATCTTTGACTGCCCAATTAAATATTACGTTCACCTTCAGCCCAAGAAGTGTGTCTTCACAGTTCTCTCAGGAAAACTCCTGGGGTTTATCATTTCCTTTCGTGGTATATAGGTTGACCCTACTAAAGTCAAGGCCATTCTTGAAATTCCTCCACCCACTAATCTTAGAAAACTCCATAGCCTATAAGGCAAGTTGCAGTCTATTTGCCGCTTCATTTTACAATTGTCTGATCAGTGTCACTTATTTCATCATATTCTTAAGAAGGATGTCCCCTTTAAATGGGATGATGACTACCACAAATATTTTTAGGCCTTAAAACAATACCTTCTCCAACCACTTGTACTCATTCCGCCTGAATATCATCAACCCTTCTACCTATACATCTCAACTACTGATCACTCCTTAGGGGCCATGCTCGCCCACCGTAATGAACAACATAGGGAGCATGCATTTTACTACATAATCCGTACTCTTCTGGACTACAAAACCTAATACACTCATGCTGATAAACTTTTATTAGCCTTAGTTTTCTTTGCAACCAAACTCCGCCATTACCTACTCAACCACAAAACCTATGTTGTGACCAACACCGACCCCTTACACTTCATGTATGCCAAACCGTACCAAAATCAACATGCCACACAATGGCTTATGCTTTTGTCTGACCTCGACCTCAAATTTTTCCACCAAAAGTCCAGCAAGGGCCAAGCTATCACCGACCAATTGGTAGATGCACATATTTCCCGGGATCAACTCTCTAACTTTGACTTTCCAGATGAGTCAATTACTACCCTTTCCCTGGACGAACCCGCTTACTAAATGACAATCTTCTTTGATAGTTCCAAGTGTCAGCATGGGGGTGGGGCTAGTGTTATCCTCATTCCACTTGATGGTGAACCCATGCCTTTGTCTCTCAAACTCGATTTTGATTGTACAAACAATATTGCTGAATAGAAGCACTCGTATAGGGTCTCTAAGTTTCCTATACCTTAGATGTCAAATCACTCAACATATTTGGTGATTCTCCATTGGTCATAAACTAGGTCAATGGTATATACCAATGTCATAATGAGATAATTAAAAATTATAAACATCATGTAGACATACTTTTGACCACCTTCGACCATTACACCCTTCAAACTGTCCCGCATTCAACCAATAAATTTGTAAATACTATGGCCTTCTTGGCTTTTCAAATACCCACTTCACCCACTGATTATTAAATCATTCCATAACCCCGACCCCTCCCCTACTTCCATTTTGACCCACTCCCCAACCTTACCTATTTTCCCACACATCTATATATTTTTCTCTAACAGATCCACCCTTACCTTTTTTTACCCCTTACTTATTTTATGATTTTCACCAAACCTACTTCTCTTACCCCTATGTACCTCACCCACCCAACCTTAGACACATTTTTGGCCCCCTTTCCCTCTAATTATGACCGGTACTAGTTACCCCTAACTAACCCCAGTCCCCCTTCAACTGACATTGGTCACCTACTTCGTGACTAATACCGGTGCACTAACACCGATGTCAGCTACCCTTCAACTGATGCCAATCATTGTCACATCAAAAATCGTGATGCCCAAACCCCCATTTTTCCTTCAAATCCCCTTTTTACTCCCTTCTACCCACCCCATCCTACCCAAATTCCCCCTACACACTTCCCTACCCCTTCTTAACCCAATCCCCCTTTTACTTATTGTGACCGGTACCAATTTTTTTTTAAACAAGATTTTTATATAGTTGTCCTTCGAGGGAGCAGTCTATTTATAGAAGAGATTTAGAAAGAAAGATGTCCTTTTTGAGGGATTCATATTTTTAGTGGAAGTTTGACTCAAGGATTTGGATCCCTTGTGAGGGATTTTAATTCATGGACAAGACTAAGTTGAAGAATCAAATTCTTGTTCAGAAAGCAAGGTGAAACGACCATGGGATCTCATCTAAAATCAGACAAAAAATATCCATGAGAATCATGCTATGTGTAGTGTCATGGTACACATATTCAAGAGAGGATAAGAGAGTGATAGGTACGTACATGATTCTTGTTTAATTGTTGGTGATGGTGTAGGAAGTGGATAGTGCTCAAGGGATGAGCATGGAAAGAGAAAGAAGGTGAGGTAGGACTAAAATTCAACAATATAATGGTCGAAGATGCAAGGCATTAAGGGGACCAGGTTTGGGTTTACCATCGAGTGAAGATAAACGATAAGCACCTGATCCATAAGTATGATTCACGATGTATGGTCCAAGCCAACTAGGATAAAATTTACCCCGTTAACATTTTTCTGCTTTGGTTACATGATGATTTTCTTTCAAGACAAGGTCACTAACTTGGAAGGTTCGTTCATGGACATTTTTATCATATGCACGTTTGATACGTTTTTGGTAAACTTGGATTACACATATATTTTATGAAATTTGTGTATCTTTTATACATTTTGTATGGTTTTGATTCAACTTAAATTACTTTGACTAACACTTTTATGCAGGTTAGTGGTGGCATAAAATATTCTACCTTCATGTGGTTAGCACTGTTAGTAGAGAATTTTAGATTCTCGAAGCTAAGAGAATATTTCATTGCTTTCCAAGCAAAGAGAAGCAACTAAAGATGGTTTATATACCTGCGAAAGGGGTTTTTGGCTCTGGATTGGGTGGTACCACTCCAAAATGGGCCTACCTAGAACCCACAATAGCACCTGAAGCCATATACCCCCTAAAATAGACATGTTGGTTGTGGCAGTTTGCTCCCATGACATCTCGGGGAATGAATTCTCACTACTCGACTTCGTTCATTACCTAGGATTTCCTAGAAAAGGAAGTTTGGAAATAATTATGCCACGAAGGCTTAAGGAATGCAACAATATTAAATTATTGGGTGTGATTAGAGGCCTCCTTCACACAATTTTTCGCTTAGATGGTTCTTGGTTTGTATGACCGAGCACCAATTTGTGACTGTTAAAATTTTGCATTAGAAATGTGAATTGGGATCAATAGGGAAGGTATTTTTGGCTCCAGATGGAATGGTTTGACTCCAAAAATGGCCTACGTAGATCTCTCCATAGCACCCAAAGGTTTATACCCCCACAACTAAATGCATTGGCAGTGATAATTTTTTACATCTCCTTTTGGTTCTCTGGGTGTTCTATTTTTTACAAAAGTTCAAAATAGTGTAGTTTGAGTCAATGTAGGGCTCATGCCAAACAATTGATTGCGCGAACATGTCTGGGTGGCCTGGTAAATGCTTTTGGAGAGTTATTTTTAGTGCCAGATGGAGCCATTGCTTCTAGGATACTTCGTTTGGACGTTGTCCCTTAAGACCCCGGAGACCAAAAAATGTTATAAATTCGACAGGTGATATCTTAGTCTCCATGACACCTAGAGACATCTCGTTTGATTGTACACCTCCGAGTTAGGTCCCTCTACAAATTATTATATCATTTTTCTCCATATCCTTTTGGCTCTCTCAGTGTTCTATTGTTTAAAAAAGTGTAAAATAGTGTAGTTTGAGTCAGTGTAAGGATTCCAAACACAATATTTTGTGAATGTTGGCTCTTAGCGCCAAACCAACTATGCCAACACATCTAGATGTCCTAGTAAATTCTTGTGGAGTATTTATTTTGTGTCGGATGGATCTATTGCTTCTAGGCTACTTCGTCTGGACGTAGTCCTTTAAGAGTCTGGAGACCCAAAAATGCTATAACTACGACATGTGATATCTCTATCTCCGTGGAACCTAGAGACCTCTCATTTGATCCTACTCCTCTGAATTAGGATCCTCTACAAAATTATATCTCAGTTTTTTCCATCTCCTTTCATTTCTCTCAATGTTATATTGTTTTCAAAAGCGTAAAATAGTGTAGTTTAAATCAATGTAAGGCTATCAAACATAATATTTTATGAACAATGGCTCTTGTCACTGAACCGAATTCACCAAAACATCCTGGTGTCATGATAAATGCTTTTGTAGGATTCATTTTGGTCTTATTTGGAGTCATTGCTTCTAGACTACTTCGTTCGGACGTAGTCCCTTAAGAGTGAAGCGACCAAAAAATGCTATAACTTTGACCGGTTATATCTCGATCTCTGTGGTACGTAGAGACCTCTCGTTTGATCCTAGACCTCAGTGTTGGGAACCTTTATAGAATTATATCTTTATTTTATCCATCTCCTTTTAGTTATCTTGGTGTTCTAATGTTCGTAAAAGTGTAAAATAGTGTAGTTTGAGTTAGTGTAAGGCTGTCAAATGCAATATTTAATGATGGCTCTTGGAACCAAACCAACTATGCCAACACATCTAGGTGTCCTAATAAAAAATATTGGGGGATTCATTTTGGTGCTAGATGGAGCCATTTCATTCATGCTTCGTTTGGATGTAGTTCCTTAAAATCCTGGAGACCAATAATCACTATAACTTTTACGAGTGATATCTCAGTCTCCATGGCACTTAGAGACCTATCATTTGATCCTGCACCTCTATGTTAGGACCCTCTATAGAATCCTTTCTTTTTTTAATCCATATCCTTTTGGTTATATCAGTGTTATATTGTTTGCATAAGGAAAAAATAGTGTACATTGAGTAAGTGTAAGGTTGTCAAATGTAATATTTTGTGAACGATGGATCTTGGTTCCGAACTGATTACTCTAACATGTCCACATGGCTTGGTAAAAAATTGAGGAGGCTTCATTTCAGTCTAATAATTTTTTTTTTATTTTGGGATACTTCATCCAGAAGTAGTCCCTTAAGAGCCTAGAGACCAAAAAATTCTATAACTTTGATGGGTGATATCTCTGTCTCCATGGAACATAAAGACCTCTAGTTTGATCCTACACCTCCATGTCTAGACCCTATACTAAATCCTATCTCAGTTTTCTCCATTTCCTTTTGCTTCTCTTGATGTTATATTGTTTGCAAAAGCACAAAATAGTGTAGTTTGAGTTTGTGTAAGGTTCTCAAACACAATATTTTGCAAATGGTGGCCCTTACCACCAAACCAGTTATGCCAACATGTCTGGGTGGCTTGGTAAATGCTTTTGGAGGATTTTTTTTGTGTCGGAAGGTTTCGTTGCTTTTGGGATACTTTTTCTAGACGTAGTCCCTTAAGGGCCTAGAGACCAAAAAGATCATTTTGTCCTTGAAACTATTAAGAAAAAAAATTGAGTCCTTCCTACATCATTAAGTATTATTATAAGGTTATTTTTAATAATATGAATGCATGAACCAACCAATGGACTGACTCTCAATATCTCTTTCTCTTTCTCTTGCTTGCTCTCTCTCTTTATTTTTCTGTCACTCTTGCATTCTCTCATACTCAGGGGCTATGGGTATGTACGCACATATTCAAGATTTCCAAAAGGATCCAAAGGGTCAAGAGAGATAAAAATGAATTCATTTGGTTGGCTTACTATTTGGGTTCTTTCTTGTTTCTCTTTAAGGTTCTTTTGTTCTTTAGTCAATTTGTAACCTCCTTAAAATGAAACAAACAACCAAGTAATTTCACTATATTGCAAACCAATAAGTACATGGAGATGGATTTCCATGTGGATGGAGAAATAGCAAGTCTTGAGAAATTTGAGAAGACTCTATGCTTTGTGCTAAATTGTTGACAACAAGAAGTACATAACACCATTTGATGAGGGTCGTCAATCCTCACCATTAAAAATGTCAATCCGGGTTGGTGTCCGAAGGTTGTATGCATTAAGAGAAGAAGATATTGGAAAGAAACTCATTTAAAAACAAACCAAATTTGCATAAAATAAATCACACTTGCGGAAATTAAAAGGCACACTTGCAGAAATAAAGTTTGCATCAGAGAAACACACTTGCATGAATTGAAATGCACACTTGCAGAAATAAAGGCACACTTGCATAAATTGAAATTGCTAAATTGAAAATAAAGGAAAGAGGAAAGGACACCTGCAAGTTCATAAAATAAATTACATAACATAAAAAAAACATAAATTTACAACAAAAGGAAAACTGCACAAATAAAGAAATTACATAACATAAAAAAACAGAAATTTAAAACAAAAGGAAAACTGCAGAAATAAAGAAATAAACATTAACACATTGATCCATCTTCCTTGGAATGAGTGGCCAGCTCATTCCTTAGAAGAGGATTTAATTCATACTTTTAATTCAGAACTTGCAGAAAAACTTTACTTCCAAAGATTGGAAAGAAAGAACAGATCTTGATTACTTGGGGAAAAAAAATTACATGTCTAAGTGTGGAAGGTTGCATTTATAATTTATGTATCCAACCACCTCCTTATTTTAGGAAATAAAATCTGATCTTATCTTTATTCCAATCCTAACAACTAAGATCTCCATCTCCACAAAATATGGAGAGAGATATGTTATTGAAGTCAAATCTTATCTCACTTATTTTAGGAAGATTTGCGTCGAAATCTTCTCCTTGATTTTCGGTAACAAGAATCATAATGATTGTATTCCTCTACATTATTGGAAGGAGGAATTCCCTAAAAATATTATTTTGACCAAATACCTTTCTCAGATTTTCTATTTGACTTTGTTGTTTTTGATTGTGGAACTTTTGATGCTTGTCAAATATGCTTTTTCCTTGGACCGTACTTCACTAAAAATTAGATTTCTATTGATTGGTAAAACCTGTAGAAAATATGAATGATTTTTTCTTTAAACACATTGGTATGAACAAAAAGCTCTCTCATATTTTTCATTTGAATTTTTTGTTTCTGTTTATGGAACTTTTAGTGCTGTCTGATACACGTTTCCTCGAACTGCAGCTCACTAAAAGTTAGATCTCTCTTCATTGGTAAAACTTGTAAAAAATATGAATGAGGTTTTTGTTAAAAAAATTTATATGAACAAAAACCTCTCTCATATTTTTCATTTGACATTTTCTATTTCTTTTTATGGAACTTTTAGTGCTCGTCTGATACACATTTCCTCGAACTACAGCTCATTAAAAGTCAGATCTCTCTTGATTGGTAAAACCTGTAAAAAATATGAATGATGTTTTTGTTTAACACATTTCTATGAACAAAAACCTCTCTTATATTTCCCATTAGAATCTCTAAGTTTTCACAATCGCTCAAAAATTGTCATTCCATTGAAGCAAGTTCCATAACTAAAGTTGTCATTCCTTTTATGCAAGTTCTGGAACTAAATATGATTTGTCCATGAATTAAAAGTTCTAGAACTAACTGCCATTCAATTTATACAATTTCTGGAACTAAATCTGTGAGTTTTGGAACTAAACCTGTAAATTCTGGAACTAAACCTGCAAGTTCCGAAACTAACTCTGTGAGTTCCGGAACTAACTCTATGAGTTCCGCAGCTAACGCAAAAACAACTATAACTTTTGCATGCATCCTCAGATTGAGATGATTCTTTTTTTTAACTTCCATAATTTTTTGAGAGGAATCTGAATACGAAATCAAATTTGATTTTAAATGTACTATTCATGATAAATTTCATTTTCCCCAATACTAGCATTATCTTTCCTTTATGGCCTGCATACACAAGACTTTGCATATTTTCCTAAATAATCAATACGATTAGTCAAAAAAAATAAAACAAAATATTTATAAAGAATGAACAAGATATATATCCTATATTCTATCTTAAGCAAACTATAAGTTTCTAGATTACATTTAAATCCACTTTCAAAGGTAACTTGGAAGGACAAAATAATTGTAATTTATGGCCAATTTATGGCCTCATCACCATTCATTACTAAAGAAATGAAGATTGGAAATCAATAATAAATCTTCCCTTTCAAGTTGGTGTTGTAATGAATATCCAAATAGGGTGTCATATAGATAGGTTTTAATTTTTTTTACTTGTTCATTTTGGATTTTATTCCTATCATTGAAGGTGACACATAGTTGTGGTGTTAGAAATTTGAACAAGTATTTGATAAAATGTGAATATCTCCCTATTTTGATAAGATTATGTGAGTAGTTATTTGTATGGCCTAAATATAATGATCTATAATTTGAATTAAATAAGGTCACATCAAGGATATTGCAAAAAGGTAAACACACTTCTTTGTTATGTGAATGGTTGAATTTAGAATATCCTATCTTCATTCACCACATGTAAAGATAAACAAATACACTGATTACAAGAAGCATAAATAGCTATGTGACATCACAAAGCAAATATGACTATGATTACCAGTATCAAGAATGTCCATTGTTATGTAATCTTCCAAAGCACAAGATTTATTATTCACCACACCAATAGTGAACTTCATATATGACAAGCCTTTAAGGAGATTGCATAAGGTCATAACAAAGGCATGATTGTGCATAAAACATATAAATAGAAACAAAGACACGATTACATGAAGCATATGAAGAGAAACTAAGACATGATTACATGAATCAAATATATGAAATTACAAAGACATTTCATATGTGTGAAAAATCAAAATAAAGATGATTATGATGTCATATAAAGAATTTGTCCATTGTTATGCAATCTTCCAAAGCACAAGATGATTAAATTATGTCATATCACTTGAATGGACACATTGTTATGTGAAAAATTCATATCTTCATCCACCACAAAGAGAAAAAAAGATGATTATGAAGCATATATATGTGTGTGGTCTGGAAAGAGTGCAACAAAGATGTTTGATCATGTCATTACATAATCACAGTACATGTCAGTACATCATTGTAGTACATGTCATTTAATGAAATCATGTTTTCACACATCATCATACTTCATCAAGTCACACGTATATATAAAAATGTCACACTTCATCAAATATGATCATATGTCAAATATCATCAAGGAAAAATATCAACACATGCGATTGCACAAACATCATAAAAATTATATCATAGTGGTCTGGGAATAAAATCCAGATATATATAATATATCTAGTACACACAGAATACATACATATGCATTTGATCTAGTGCCGCATCTCTCAAAATATGAGAATAATGTATCAAACTAAGCATGTCATATATATAGGAATACATGAATGCATAAGACTATATACAAGTCTCCATCAAATGTCCAACATGAGATCATATATATCAAGCCATATATAGGCATACAAAAAATGTATGTATCACGTGTCTGGATGACATATATATCTATACATCCTATGAAGAATCATGAAACATCCTCCATTTCTTGGCCCTTCTAGTAGAAGCATGTCCACGGTCTATGGATGTTGTGGAGGGAGATGGCACTATGGATTTCATCCATATGGTCCTAGGTGTAAAGCTTTACTGTAACTTAGCCTGTGCTGTCATAAACATCAAGTGTTTAACACCCTAATTTTTAAGAAGTGGATATATTGAAAATGCAATCATAATTTAGAAACTTAGAAAATTTAATACATGTGAAATCTTACCGTAATCTCATGATCCCTGTCAATTAGTTGTTGACACTCGGTAGGTTCAAGGGTAGAATCACGAGGGGGAGTGTCTATGGGTCATGGTTGCATACAAATAAATAGTTCAAATTAAATGTTTCATGTATAATTTGATATTGTATATTTGGTAAGAAAAATTTTATCCAAAATTTAACAAATTTGAAAATTTTTACCTGTGTTAGTGGATCTGCAGATACTATCGCAACAAAAACAGTACTCTCCATAATTTGTATAAAGGGAGGAGTCTATTGAATAGTCATAAGTTATACAAACAACATGTAGATCAACATTAATTGAAAAATGTCCAAGAGAATTGTGTAAGGAACTAAGGCCCATACATATATATTAAATTCTAGAACACATATAGATATTTATGTTAACAATATTTAAACAATATTGAACATAAACTATTAAAATATGTGAAACTAACCTCCATAAAACTAACATGAGGTGTTCTAGTAGCCTCAGTTCCCACAACAGATGATGTCCCTCCTGGCTCCTTGATTAGTTCATGTTGTTTTATTTATCAAAAAATATTAGTTTTAACATATTTATGACGTAATCAAGTATACATATTAAAATATCAAATGAAATACACTTTTCTAGATATATTATTTATGTGAAATGTTCCTTTGAAAGACCAGGGACATTTGGAACACTTTTAAAAACATCTTCCATCATTAAATATGTAAAAAAGAGATCATGTGACCCAACAAAGGATGTCTCACCTGTAGTTCATACGGCACCACATGACCCACAATGGTGTGGTGTGCTAGAATTGGTACCTCCACCAATATTACTAGATGTAATCTAGCTACTATGTTAGGCTATAGTGTCAATGAGAGGCCTCAATGCATGTAGTGTGTTGATCTCCACAACCTCCTTCACTGTAGGAGGGATAATTGAATGTTGGGAATTTTTGGTGTGGGACATCCTATGTTGACCAAATCTAATATGTGCATTTGGTCTAGTCATTGTAGAACCACCTCCTCAACTGTAAAACCCAAAAAAGTCAAAATAAATGGGGACCTCATTAAGCACAAACTCACAATACAATTTCTTTGAAAAATAAAGAGGAATATCATTGTTGTTGCATTATGGATAATAAAAAACAATCCACCATTGGTCCCAAAACAAATTCTTAATCCATTCGTTGTGACACCAATGGATAGGGCACCGTTTCCAATTAGTCGCAAGGGGGGCATTGGTTTTAGGGTCTGTAAATAGTGCACAAATGTGGTCTTTTCCAATTTTTTGTCTTTCACGGCTACATGTGATAATTTTTCTACATACCAATGCTTATAATCATCTCTAAAAGTATTCCATCTATCTATTTTTTTGTTGCAGAGTCAACTTCGCCAATCAATGTTTGAAGTGTGTTGGATAAAGTCATGCAGCTTAGATTTGTGGAATGATTTTTTCTGATACAATGTCAATAAGGTTATGAATGGAAATTTTATTTTCTGGAATTTTTGTAATTGTATCACCTTGGGTTCGTAGTGGTTCTGTGGGGATGGTAGAAGCCACAAGAGGTGTAGGAACATTCAGAGGAGGGTTTTGATGAGGGTTTTTAGGAAGTGGAGGAATGTTTGGATGAATTGAAGGATTTGTAGCTTGTCAAGAAAATAACAAAACAAATAATAAAATACATAAAAAAAGATTGAAAAACCCATGAAAACCACAAAAAAAACCTAAAATGCAATAAAATTGATAAAAATGAGGGCTTACCTCTCATTCTTGGCGATTTCATGTAAATTATCATGATTCAAAAGAAACAATTACAATTTGGAAGGGTAATGCAAAGGGAAACTGTGAAAAATGGACAAAAATCCATGGTTTGGAGGAAATGGTGGGGGAAAATGAGGGTCGTAGTTATTTATTTTTTTAAAAGAGGACATCGATCATGGATTTTGGTTCAAGAAATTCGCGGACATAACAAAACAGACCGTGATCGCAAGTCATTAAATTCGAGATTCGATGTCCACTTTTTGGTCCCCTAACCTGTTGTACTTACCTTGTTATAAGCATAATGGAATGATAAGGGGGGTGAATTAGTCCTAAAAATAACTTTCTACATTTACCATTAAATGCAGCATCAATTAACATTTATCCATTCATATACATTAAAAAATATATTATTATGTGTGTAAAAAACAATCAAATAACCATAACACATGAGAGAGAGCACGTAGACATAAGATTTGAGTGGAAAACCCTTATGGGGAAGAAAACTCAGTGAACACAAAATTTATATTGTTATGTTTCAAATATAGTGAGGTACCCTCCCCAAAAGGAACACTATCCCCTAGTCATGTAGAGAACCTACCCTAAAAAGAGCACCAACCCATATTTTAGTGAAGCACCAACTCCACAACTGATGGAGATCACAATTTCAACTCACACACAAAACTTGAAACCCCTATTCCTTTAAATATCTTATTCTTAATTTTCCTGGACTTGTATTAGACATAAACCCTTGCACAAATGTTTTCTATCAGTACTAAACCTGTCACACACATTATCATATCTAAAATCATGCCTTCATAACTATAACCATTATATAATAAAACATAACATCCAAATACACAAAAATAATATTACGTAGGGACACTTATTGTGTGAATTTGCTGCTCGCATCTATCCACGTTAAAGTTAGATCGCTTCTTCTTATGCAAGGTATGCAGATATAAATGAAGCCATTATTCAAGATTTGGTGAATGATTCAAGAATCAAAATATTTCATTACTCATTGGATTTTCTTTGGTTTGCATTTGCATTCATTAGTTCGATAATATACTACTATAACCATGTAGTTCTGTAGCTATTTGGATTCAACTGCTACCACAAGCCTGTATTTTATTTCACATCTACCTTGTTACACATATACATATAATCAATGGTTTCCACATTTTTTAGTCAATAGTATGGCATTTAAATTCTATTTAGTTATATAATTATAGCTAAAGTGTGTCTTTTGAAATCCCATATATAATTATAATACCTTATATGGGCTATTGTATGTAGTATAACACTATAAAATGTATCTTATATTTTAAAGAGTTAACATTATTGTTAATTGTCATTAGTATTATATCTAAAGAAATCATTACATACTTTCATTTTCAAAATCCTTCAATTTTGTATGTATGTCAAAAGTCATATTTTTGTAATACAGTCGCCATCCTTGTTGTCAAGTGTGATTAAAAAAGTCAAAAATAAAATTCAAACGTCATTTGTTGTCAAGATTCAGTCATTGTAACACTCCAAAAAAAAATTACTTTACAAACGCATTGTTGGTGTTACTTAGCATTCGATAACTATGGTTTTTTACATTGCTGGAGGGAAGAAAATAATAAGCTCAATGTGGAAGAAAATATGCTTCATGTTCACATCCTAGTGAGTTAAAAACACATTTATTGGAGGATGGAGGCAGGAGGACAATCATCATCCTTGAGTTCGTCACTTCCTCAAAGGCCAAAAAATGCTTTAGTAGTACCTTTTTATGTGTGTGATGAATAAGAACAAATGAACATTCATGTTCCTATGTGTAATATATTTTTTGTGTTTCCCCTATGATGATGATGTTGATGTGGAGATTCGTACCATTGATATTATTGCAGGAAGTGTTCTTGATTAGATTGACTTGATGGTTGATGTGAATGGTTGAACGGTTCTAATTCATCTATTCACCTGAATAGGTTGATCGGTCCCTATTCATAGATGATGTAGTTCCCATAATCAATGTGTAGGATCAAGACTATGTGTAAGCTAGGAAGTGCATTTCTGCTTGGTTGATGATGGTGTTTTTCCTCATGCTCGCACTATGGGGGGAACGTTAGGAATATTATTATTTCTCACATGATTTATTGTAAGGTTTATATTTAGATTGTTTTTTGTGAGATATAATCTCAAGTATTATATATTGGTTAGGGTTATCATTATTTGTTTTATTGACTCACTTAGATAGGAGTTTATGGAGATATTTTTGGAGTTTGTTCTCCTTGAATATAGGAGACACTCCTCCTATATATTTGTATATTTTTGCACTGAATAATAGAGTGAAAATATTACTTGTGTGTATTCTCCATGATTTGCATTCAATCAATTTTTTTTACATTTGAATCCTACAATACTAAACATCTTCTACAAAATCCAATGTTCACTTTTTAAAATCCAATAAAAACTGGGCTGATGCAAACAATTTCCGCTAAGTCACTTTTAGTTAGGGTTTCAAAACAACTTACCTTATTAATGATCGTTCATAGAAATGTGAGGATAAAATAACCTTTTTTTTTAAAAAAAAAATTCATAATTTACATAAGAATCTATGCCAGATATCTCAAGTCCACATGAAAAGCACATGGCTCACAATGAGCACCAAAAGGTTCACTTTTGCTTCAAAAACACACTATAGAAAACTCAGTTTTTCCAAAGCCAGTTTAACATGTAAATCCTTCTTTAGAAGGTAATGAAACCTTTCATGAAGCATCATGAAAACATACTCTACCTATCCATAATAACCACATATCTGAAATAGGTCTAAAATGCTCCATCCAATCTTATTTACCCATGCAATCTTGTTTGTTCTCACCTACTTGTTTCCCAAGGATCTCATACATGCATCATACCTCTGAGTTATGACCTAAAACTCACCATACACATCAGGTAAATTGTGACCATACTATTACCATACTTCAACTATACTGATCAACTTCAAATATCATACCTCCATATCATTCTACATGCTCAAGGGCTAGGAATATACCTGGAATGACCTGAATCAACACATAAAAGCCATGAAATGACCTTACTGACCTCATGTAGAATCATGTAAACCTCTAACACACCTCATGGACCATGAAATACCTTATGAATATGTTCAAAAAACTCAAGAAGAATCATAGTATAACTCAGCTCACTAGACCATGTACCAGGACCTCATAGAACATAACCAAACATGGTCACTACCAATCAACCTTCATACTTGACATTTGATTGACATCACATAGATACTCACATGAACTCATGACACCATTTTCCATCAATGGACTTGACATCAATGAAAACACAAACACACAATGGCAAAAATATTCCCCCTTTGTCATTGATTGCAACCAGCTTCAGAAACATTGATGGAAACTAATAAGAAAACACACGTAAATGACCTATTTTCCATTTTTATAATGCTTCTATCTCCCTTTGACATATTTAATAAGGATACTATGATAATAATACATGGAAAATGAAAAACAATAATGAAAACAATACACAAAATAAAAACTTACATGACTTGACTCCCCTTGGGACCGAAATCTCTTTTCCTTGTCTTCTACAATAGTATATGAAGAACATGGACCTGATATCATCACCCAAAAATCTCCCCCTAAGCTATTACACCATTTTTTCTACATCTTAATCATTACATCTCTCTCTAGGTCTATTGAATGTTCAAGAATCAAGTTTTTCCTCTAATATTGTAATGTTGACATCTAGGACGTACATCCCTGAACCTCATCTTTAGTGCAAAAATGACTAAATTATCGATGCTCTTGAAGTGCAAAATCAACATTTCATGACTCCTTATAACTCCTCCTGGATCTATACCATCCTTTTCAAGTAGATAACACAAAAAATTTATAACATACCTATATTTTTCTGACTTTTGTATGCTTAAGATGCTTACAAAAGTTCCTGAAACTCATCCTCAAGGTATTCTACCTTTTCTCTTGCTATTTGACCTTATTTAAATACTTGACTTAATTTTCTACTTATGAAGCCTACATTCATGACCAATGCTACCTTTTTAAGCATTCCTAAACACCTTCTTAGCATGTGAAACCCCTAATAGAGAAGAACATTAATCTCCCTCTATCTCTTAGCACTGATACAGACCTGTAGGAACTACTTTTGCACTATCATTGTCTTGATTTAGACCAAGATGTCTTACACTCTTACTTAACTTGAAAAATCTTGTTATTACACATCTCATAGATGCATTTTACCTTCCTTGACATGATATATTATCTTCTTTAGATATGAATAGACTCGTCGAATGTCAAGATGAACATAAATCTGTTTGAGACTCCCTTGTAGGCTTAAATTAACCACATACAGTACATTTTTTGGAATCAATATTCATTATAAAAGCTTAAGTTCATCACCCTCATAGACACCCCTCATGCACGGTCAATGAGAAATTCAAGCTCCTCTTCAATCATACTCAACCTTAATAGAGCATAAAAAAATTTGTAATGATATAAGAATGTTAAAAGGGCATACCTCTATAAAAATTATCTATCAAATGTGGAAGATGATAACCTGATATAAATCTTGAATTCTTATTCACTTATTAGAAGGAAAGATATCTCAGATCTCTAGATACAGTCACAAGACATTCCTTTTGGAGTATATCAGTAAGTGATGAGTATAATCTATCTCAAACATAGAGCTACCAGGGATTAACCATGAACCATCTTAAAGCAATGCTTAAAGATAATTACACACTCTTGAGCATATTGTACCTTTTTATCTTATTGTTATGTCTTCATTTCATATCTCATAATAAACCATCACTTTCTATCTTTCTTCATAGGTATTTAATCACAATCTTGATATTTCTTTGATCATTTTCCAAAATACTCCATGAGGTATGAGTACTTAAATGACAACATGAGCATGGTAAAAAATTCAATCTACTGATCCTAGACCTCTAGCCACCTTGAACAAATCCATATGTAAGACTGTAGAAAAATGTTTCACACCTTTGAGTCCATCATTAAACCATGAAAATATACTTAAGAACATTGATATAGACCTCCTTGATCTTTTTACATAACTATAGATTATCAAAAGTTAGCTTGATTCTCCCATGTTTTTTTTACAACATCCTCTTGATCACATAGGGGCATACAAACTCTCAAGACTAGAATTTAACATGAAATACTTGTTTTAATCAACTTCTAGGTTATCAACACATCATAGTCATGATTTAAGAGGTATTCAAAATATTTTCCCTATTTTGGATCTCCATACTTGATTTTTTATTAACATGAAACCATGAATACTGATACATTATTTATAGACACCTTATAGAGGCATAAAACACCTTAAAATATATCATAGTCATGCTACTTTGAAATAAACTTTACAATCTATATCATGACCAATGAAAGATTAAATCTCCTGAGTCAGTTCACATTAAAGGATCAACAAACTTCACTCACTTGTAGACATTGAATGACTCCCTTTGACTCACAAGGTTTTCAAAGAATTTTACCTTTCATTTGGAGAAACTCTAGACTTTTACCTTAAAAAAGCCTTAACATGATGAGAAATAAACTCCAAGACACACTTTCATAATCCTCCACATACCTCATAAGCACAATCATAGTTATTTAAATTTCAATACACTTACAATCATCCTACACACCTAAAATGATTATACACAGGATGGATCAACAATTCTCTTAACGTTTCTTTAGTTCTAAGTATCACACTATCTTGATTACATATATACTCAACCTTGCTAAGATATTACATTTTTCAAAGGAAAGTCTTAATAAAAATGATAAACTACCAAGATGGAGTACCATAGGCCCTCAAACAACTCCTTCACAGAGTGTACCACTCATAATAGAGAATTAGGCATACCTTTTCATGATTTTGACTCGATTCAACATCTTATAAAACAACTTGATACTGATGATTCTTTAGCAATATCTTATCATTCAAAGATAGACACAACACACTATAATACTTATGAAACATACAAAAATTACAAGAAGGTCTTGGAAGGCCTCTTAACTCAAATATAATGGGGATGCACTAGAAAATACACTCACATACCTTATCAACAACACCAGACTTACTAAATGGACCATTTGATATAGAGCATCTAGCTTTTGAGGCTTAGAACTATTTTTTTATACATACCATAGAATTTCAAGGGACCATTAACTCATTCAAATCCTTATTTCACTTGATATAAAATATTCATACAATTTTACACCTTTGTAGAGACAAACATAGATCATGGAACACAAAATATTATCCTTAGTAAACATATGATGCATGGAAATAGACCTTACTAACTAAATACCCAGGATATCTCATTTAAAACATACAAATTTTTCATTATTAGAAATCGAATCAAACCATAACACTATGATGTTAGACCCATACCTACCATGTCATCTAAGAAGATCTCATGATGATGAAACACACAATATTCAATCTTAAGAATTCACACAACCTTTAAGACATTTCAATTAGGAGTGAAATAATTTGAAGAGCTCACCATGACCTCATAATCAAACAAAGACACATATTAGAATCATGACTCAAACCATTACCTTGAAATGGACTAGGACTGGGTTGAATAAGATCATAAAATAATAGAAAAATTTACATACCTTCTCATGCTTCAACTCATAAAGAATGAGTCTATGAATCCTAATGGAGGAATCTGTGACATCTGCACTCACCTAGAAAGGTAAAACATCCATGCCCTCTGTTGGTATCCAAATTGATTCTCCCGCAAAGGCCGAGTAGCATTGCAAAACTAACAGGATGCTAAGAGACAGAAAAACCATGATATGAGTCATTTTTTAGACACAGATGGGATTTTGTTGACTCTTTGTCATTCGAGCATTAGATAAGTGGATAGCACCTCACTGAAGGTTTGATCTACCCTCACTACTTTAGGTTTTGCCTTCAACCAGGGTGAGAGGACCCATTTTGTAACCCGTGTTAGAGAAGGACATCAAGAGATCCTTATTTGCACAATTTTCATGAGAACCTTGAGGAAATATGATCAATACAGCACAATCTAACTCTCATGAGTTGTCACAATAGAGAGTGGAGATGTTTCCTAGATAAAGGTTCAGGTTACTAAAGGCAATAATTGAATCTTGATTGTCCTTGTATAATTTGGGACTGGAGTTTTTTCATTTGTGGATACACAGTACAAATAGGGGAAGTTCGTGCAGGATTTGTCATTTGAGAAATTTATTGGTGGGAAGTTAAGAAAGATAGAGTGGATTATACCAGATCTTTGAAAGCCTTTACAAATATTAGGAAACTCATAGACAAAATTCTTCAGAATAGCCAAGATATTCCTTCAACCAGAAGGTGTGCATCAATGGAGTCCCAGAGATGCACAGTTTCACACACTCATTGAGAATTCAACACAAAGGCTCATGCTAAAGACTCAATAAAATGATAGAAATCCATGGTTCATCATGCCTAAGATACACTCATAGGCTTATAAATAATATTTATCAACATAGTGAGAGAAAAGTGATTATAAATTGTTTATTTCTTTACCAGATGAAGGATCTTCTCATAATGAAATTGCAAATGCCACAATACTAACACATAGACAAGATCTTGTGTGACTCATAGAGATTTTAACATAATATTGCAATAGGAACAAGAAAAACTATTCAAAAACATTCTGAAAGAAAAGAAGACATAATAATGCACATTCTTAACACAGATTCATTTAAGTTTCATCAGATTCATCAGTAGGGGAAAGTTTCCTCAACAATCTTAGAGACTCTCAATGGCTGTACACTTGTAACCACCTCAACATGATTGAATCCAAAGACACAGGAAAATGAATTGGTCTCTCAGACGGTCTCTCGAGAAAATGGTTTCTCTCAAACTTTCTCATAAAAGTTAACCTTTGACCTTTTGTAAGAGTATTCTCATTGCATTTATACAATTTCACTCGCTCACTCATCTAAAATCCCCCCCAAAGAGGAATATTCAAGGAATCCTTTTTTTTTACAATTTTGTTCCAGAAAGTGATGTTTAACAAATTTACACCTAGAAGCTACCAAGTGGATAAATCATGAACTGATCACGTTTCTCAGACACTCAACCATGACTTGGATGTCATGCCATAACTTTTTAACAGTCGTTGTAATCATTATTTTATTCTGTAGTGAAACAAAACCCCTTTTTAATAATTCGCAAGTGGCTTCATATGGCTAGATCTGACAAGCAAACCTTTTCACCCTCGATAATACACCTTGAGAAATGAGTGCACTCGCATGGATACTTACATTCGTGCATCTCAAAAACTAATTTCCTTGCATGGATTATACCACATACCTACGCTGTGAGTTTGAGTCGACCAAGTGCAAAGAGGAGCCAACAGAAACTTTCTTATGTTTCCTTGGTGTAACTGCAAAGGTGAAGTAAGAGGGAGGTTCCCAAATGAGTGCGGGCCCTCCACATGTTCAGAACCCTAGAAAGTTACACCAGTTGCTGAAAAGTTAGAGTATGGGAAGGTAAAACGGAAGCTTCCATGTGTCTATTTGGTGAAACTTCAAACATTAAGTCTAGAGGTGGGACCTTAAAAAATTGTAGGCTCTCCATGTGCTTTGGGCCCAAGAAAGTTGCCTCAGCCTGTGAAAAAGTCTCAGTAAAAAGAGGAGCCAACGAAATCCTCCATGTGTCTCTTCGGTGCAATTTTGATATGGTGTCCAAAAGTGGAGGCCCCAAACAAGCATGGGCTCTCCATGTGTCTCATCTCGGAAAATTTGTTGAAAGAGTTTAAGGACCAACGGAAGGTGCCACATGCCTAGGGTCCAAGAAAGTTTACTCCGCCATTGAAAACTATAAGTATGGGAAAAGCCAACAGAATATTCCACATGTCTCTTTGGCACTTTTTTGGTATGAAGCTCAAAAGAACGACCCCCAAACAAGCACGGGCCTTCCACGTGTCTAGGGTCCAACAAAATTGAACCATACACTTGAAAAAGTCTAAGTATGGGAAGATCTAGCAAAAACCTCCATGTGTCTCCTTGGCACTCTTTCAAAAGTAAAATTTAGGGACAAGTCCCCAAACAGGAAGGGGCTCTCCATGTGTCCTAGGCCTAAGAATGTTGCATTGGGTGCTTGAAAATTCTAAGTATGGGAAGATCTAGTGGAAGCCTCCACATGTCTCTCTCACACAAATCCAAAGGTCAAACTGAGAGGTGAATCCTCGAATGATAATAGGCCCTCCACATAGAAAATATTTGAGTTGAAGTGGGACTAAGAATCTCAAAATACCTCGGTGACCTGCCTCTCTACTTCTAACTTTTGATGTGGGCCCCCGCGGAGTTGCAGATCATTTCATAACTTTGCTAATTTTCACCAAAAGGAAAAAATCTGTTAAATGCTCCTACCACCTACTTCCCCACTTTGAATTTTCAATGCTGACTTAAACATGTGACATTAATTTTTCCCCCGCAGAGTTGTGGATCATTTTATAAGTTTTCTCCTTCTCACAAAAAGGGAAAAATCTTCAAAATGCTTCGGCGACCTGCCTCTCTTCCTTTAACCTTTCAAACTACCAAGTGTCATTCTTTAGGGTCAAAGTAAGAAATTTTCCCTGATGCTTCATATTGTTGAATAGCCAATTATATACTATCAAGGTCGCGGGACCAATTTGGCATTTTTTACAAATGTAACAAAAGTGACAAGTTTCACAAAAAAAACACGCTGGGCCACGTCCAATCATAAAGGACCATATATCCACGGATATTAGAACAAGATTTACAAAGGAGTCACAATTGTGGAAGACGCCCAACAACAAATTTTTTTCCCATGCAGAGAATACTATAAATAAAACCCAGACTCAATGTGATCCACGACCCAAGAAAAGGAATAAAATGGAAACCAAATGAAGGAGAAATATTTCACACATCCATATAGGGAGACAAAGAACACTTCAAACCATGCGGACTGAGAAATTTTGAACAAACAGGGTGAGATTAAATTGAGCACCAACATCGGCTCAGAATCAGGAATGGGCACTCCCTGCAAGTGCCGCAAGAACAACATAACAGACCATGTTCCAAAAAACCATTGGTCAACAGAGTCAAGAACAAGCTTGCAAAGCAGAAAAATAATTTCTAACCTCCCAAGAATGAACTGAGAAACCAACAAAAACCAGTCACCAAGGACCATGGCAAATCAAATCAATCAAGATAAAGGATAAAAACCCAGGAAATCATAATAGAGGAACATGAAGAGATCCTTCTTTTAGTTTCACACAATATTAAGAATTCAACATGAAGGCTCGAACGAAAGACTCAATTAAACATGAACAACCCCTGGTCCATCATGCATAAGATACACTCATAGGCTTATAAATAATATTTATCAACATAGTGGAAGTAAAATGATTTTAAATTGTTTATTTCATTACTAGATGAAAGATATTCTCATAATGAAATTGTAAATGCCAAAATACTAACAAATGGATGAGATCTTGTGTGATTTGGAGATATTTTAATATAAGATTACAACAGGAACAAGAAAAACTATTTGAAAGACAATATGAAATAAAAGAAGACACAATTTTGCACAAGATTAGCATATATTAATTGGACATTTATTAGATTCATCAGGAGGGGAAAGTTTCTTGACTAATCTCAGAGCTTTTCAATAGCTGTACACTTGCAACCATCTTGACATGATTGAAATCTAAAACATAAGAAATTAACAGGTTTCTCAGATGGTCTCTCAGGAAGATGGGATTTCTCAAATTTTCTCATAAAAATTAAACCCCTGACCATTTGCAAGATTATTCTCATTGCATTTATACAATTCACTCGCTCACTCATCCCAAACTTTACCCCCAAAAAGAAGAATATTCGAGGAATCCATTGCTTGTTACAAATTTTTCTCAGATAGTGATGTTTAACAAATTTACACCCAAAGCTGTCAGGTGGAAAAATCATGAATTGATAACATTTCTTAAACCCTCAACCATGACTGGGATGCCTTACCATAACTTTTTGACAATCCTTCTAATCATTCTTTTATTTAGGTGTGCATGAAACCCCCTTTTTGATCATTTTCAGGTGGTTCCATGTGGCTAGATCTGACAAGAATTCCTTTTCACCCTCGTGAATACAACTTGAGAAATGAGTGCCCTCGCATGGATACCTACATTTGTACCACTCAAAAATGAGTGTTCCCGCATGGATTATATCATATATTTGTGTTGTAAGTCCAAGTCGGCCAAGTATAAAGAGGAGAAAGTGAAAACCTCCACATGTTTCTTTGGTGCAACTGCAAAGGTAAAGTCTGGATGTAAGTTCTCAAATGAGCGCAAGCTCTCCACATGCCCTCGGCCATTGAAAAAGTCCCAATATAAAAGGAGCCAACAGAATCCTCCACGTGTCTCACTAGCGCACTTTTTATATGGTGCCCAAAAGTGGAGACCCCAAAAAAGTGCAAGCTCACCACGTGTCTCGTCCCAAAAAAAATGTTGAAATAATTTAGGGACCAACGGAAGGTACCACGTGCCTAGGGTCTGAGAAATTTTCCTTGATCATTGAAAATTTCAAGCAAGGGCAGAGTGAGTGGAAACTTCCACATGTCTCCCTGACACTCTTTCAAAAATTAAATTTAGGAGAAGGTCTCCAAACGGGTGTGGGACCTCCACTTGTCCTAGGTTTAATAAAGTTGCTTGAGAATTCTAAGTATAGAGAGGAGCCCTAGTCATGGAAGACACCCATTCTCATGTTGGTATCCAAATTGATTCTCCCTTGGAAGTCAAGAAACATCACACATTTAACAAGATACTTAGAGATAAACAAATCATAAGTCATTTTGTAGCTGGGAAAGGGATTCAGTTGACTCTTTGTCACATGAGCGTTGGAGAAATGGATAACACCTTCATTAAGGATTTGATCTATCCTCACTACTTTAGCTCGTGCCTTTTAACAAGGGTGAGAGGACCCATTTTATAACCTCTGTTGGTGAAGTACATGAAGAGATCCTTCTTTGCACAATTTTTAGGGGAACCTTGAGAAAATATTATCAATACACCACAATTTAACTCTTAAGAGTTGTCACTTATAAAGAATGGAAATATTTTCTAAACAAGGTTCAGGTTACTAAAGACACTTAAAACGTTCTTGCTTCTATATATTTCAGTAGTAGAATTTATTCATTTGTGGATACACAACAAAAATAGGGGTACTTCAAGTAGGATTCATGGTTATTTGAAATTTTTGGTAGGGAATTAAGTAAGTTGAAGTTGAATTCACCAGATCTTGGAGAACCTTTACAACAATTGGAAAAATAATAGACATAATGCTTCAGAATAGCTAAAATATTTCTTCAAACAGAAGGTGTGCGTCAATGGAGGGCCAGAACTTCACGGTTTCACACAATCTTTAAGAATTAAACATAATCGAGCTAAATACTCAATGAAACATTAACAACCCCTGGTCTATCATGCCTAAGATACCGTCATAGGCTTACAAACAATTTTTATCAACATAATGGAAGTAAAATGATTTTAAATTGTTTATTTCATTACCAGATGAAAGCTCTTCTCAGAATGAAATTGTAAATGGAAAAATACCAACACATGGACGAGACCTTATGTGATTCAGAGAGATTTTAACATAAGATTGTAATAGGAACAAGAAAAACTATTTGAAAGACATTCTAAAATAAAAGCACACATTTTCCCAAGATCAACATAGATTAATTCAAGATTTATTAGATTCATCAGCAGGGGAAATTTTCTTGAACAATCTCAGAGCTTGTCAATGGTTGTACACTTGCAACCATCTTGACGTGATTGAAATCTAAAACACAAGAAATTAATAGGTTTCTCAGATGGTCTCTCAAGAAGATGGGCTTTCCAAAATTTTCTCATAAAAATTAAACCCCGGACCCTTTGCAAAGGTATTCTTATTACATTTATACATTTCACTTCCTCACTCATCCCAAATTTTCCCCCTGAAAAGAAAAATATTCGAGGAATCCTTTTCTTGTTACAAATTTGTCTCGGAGAGTGATGCTTAACAAATTTACACCCAAAGCTACCAAGTGGATAAATCCAGAATTGATCATGTTTCTCAAATCCTCAACCATGACTGGGATGCCATGCCATAAATTTTTGACATTCCTTCTAATCATTATTTTATTTTTTTGTGCAAGAAATCCCCCTTTTGATCAATTACAAGTGGCTCCACATGGCTGGATCTGAAAATCAATCCTTTTCACCCTCATGATTACACCTTGATAAATGAGTTCCATCACATTGATGTCTACATTTGTGTGCTACAAGTCTAAGTCAGCCAAGTGCAAAGAGGAGTCAGCAGAAACCTCCAGGTGTTTCCTTGGCACAAATGCAAAGTTGAAGTCTAGATGTAGGTTCCCAAATGAGTTCGGGTCTTCCACGTGTTGAGGACCCTAAGAATTACATCATTTGTTGAAAAGTAAGAGTATTGGAAGGCCCAGTGGAAGCTTCCATGTGTTTTTTTGACATAAATTCAAATATTAAGTTTAGAGGCAGGTTCCCAAATGAGTGCAGGATCGCGATGTGCCTTGGGACCAAGAAAGTTCCCTTGGCCACTGAACAAGTCTTAGTATAAAAACAGATCCAACGGAAGCCTCCATGTGTCTCCTTGGCACAACTCTAAAGGTAGGACTGAGAGGCAGATCCTTAAGTAAGTGTAGGCCCTCCACGTGTCCAGAACTCGATAGAAATGCATCTACTGCTGAAAAATTCTAAGTATGGAAAGACTGAGTGAAGTAGTCCACGTGTCCCTTTAGCGTTATTTTTGTATGAGGTTCAAAATAAAGACTCCCAAAAAAGTGCAGGCCTTCCACATGTCCTGGGTCCTACAAAGTTACACCGATTGCATGAAAAAATGTATAAGTATGGGAAGGACGAGAAGAAAACTCCATGTGTCTCTTTGGTGCAACTCTAAAGGTCAAACCGAGAGGAAAATTTTCAAATGAGCGTAGGCCCTCCATATGGAGAATATTTGAGTTGAAATAGGCCCGATAGTCTCAAAATGCCCCAAAAACCCGCCTCTTTGTTTTTAACTCTTGATATGGGCCCCGAAAGAGTTGCGTATCATTTCATAACTTCACTCCTTCGTATGAAAAAGGAAAAAATCTACAAAATGCTCCAGTGACCCACCTCCCCGCTTATAACTTGAAAAAATTCCACGTGTCCTTCTTCGGGGTCAAAGTAAGACTTTTTCCCTGCCGCTTTACATTTGTTGAATAACAAATAAAAAACTATTGGGGCTGCGGGGCCAATTTGGCATTTTTAAACATGCGACAAAAGTGACAAGTTTTACTGAAAAGACCTACTAGGCCACATCCAATAAGAAAGGATCATGTTTCCATGGATTTTGGGACAAAAATTGACAAGGAAAACATGAGTGTGGAAAAATAGAAGGAAGGGGAAACCCCAAATTCACACCCAAATTACAAATTCTTTCTCATGGAAAGAGAAACGGAAAACAATATCTAGATTCAATGTGACCTTCGACAAAAGGAAAGGACTGATCATGACCACCAAATGAAGGAAAAATATTTCATGCATAAATATAGGGAGATAGAGAATACTTCAAACCATGGGGACTGAAATTTTTTGAACAAACAAGGCGAGATTAAAATGAGCACCAACATTAGAATATTCGTAATTACCTTTCTTCTTCAACTTCATTTACCTCAACTGTTTGTAGGTTGCTCTTTGCCATAAGCATTGCTAGGCCCAAACCTCTAACCAATTTTGTAGTTTGGATATCCATGTCATATTCTTGCAACTTGTTTACCCATCGGAATATTTTTCTTGAGATTTCCATCTCTGATAGGATATCCTTAAACAAGGTATGGGGAACATAAGTAATGACTTTAGAACTCAAAATATAGGGCCTGAAGATTTTTGTGGCTCTGACCAAAGAAAAAGCCTGTTTTTCCATGATAGTATACTTTAGTTTTTACCCTTGTAGTGCTTTGTTAAAGAAATAAATTGACCTTTCAGCTCCTTCATCATCCTTTTGCAACAAGACAGATGTAATGGTATTCTCTAAAGAAAATAAAAACATTTACAAAACCTTTTTATAATCAAGAGTTGCTAAAACAGGGGCATTCTTCAAAGATTCCTTAATCCAAGTAAATGCTTGAATAGGTGCTTCTTCCCATTTGATACTCTGATCCTTCTTCAACATATTAGTGATTGGGATAGTCAATTCAAAAAAGTTGGAAATAAACCTCCTAACAAAATTTATCTGCCCCAAAAAGGATAGAATTCCCTTTTTGGTTCTTGGGATGAGAACTTTGCTAATGGCTTCCACTCTCTTAGGATCAATCATGACTCCTTCTTTTGACACTATATGTCCAAACAAATTTTCCTTTTGAACTCCAAAATGGCATTTCTTGGGATTTAGTGATATACCATATTCCCTGCAACTTATCAACATCTTTTCTAAATGTTGCAGGTGATCACTTCTCTTCCTGGAGAAAACTGTTACATCATCTTGATACACAAAAATGAAGTCATTTTTTATATCCTAAGAATGCTACATTAATTTCTCTTTGAAAAGTAGCTCCAACATTCATCAAGCCAAATGACATCCTTACAAACACGTAAGTACCCCATGGGGTATTGAAAGTAATTTTGATTCTTTCTAATTACTTCACAACTACCTGGTTATACCCAGAAAAATCATCCAAAGTAGATAATAATTTTGAACCTGTAACTAACTACAACATTTTATCCATATTTTGAAAGGGATAGTTATCCTTGATTGATGCCTTATTTAAGTTTCTAAAATCCACACACAAGCTTATGTCCCCATTCTTATTTCTAACAGGGACCATGTTTGCTACCCATGAGGAGTACCTTGTAGGCTGTATAATTCCTTCATCCCTTAACGTTTTCAATTCTTCTTGCATTTTTGAGGAAATGAGGGGATTAATTGGTCTTTGTCTTTTCCTGAACGGCTTGGAATTATCTTCCAGGGGTATTTCATGTTGAAAAAGGTCTTCCTTGTATGCTTTTAGTTCTGAATATGACCAAGCCAAGCAGTCCTAATACTTTTTTAGCAATTGGACATATGACTACTTTTCTTCTCTATTCAAGTTGTTTCCTAGCCATATTCTCCAAGGTTTACCCTTTGTGCCCAGGTCATATTCTTCAACATCTCTCGAGGATGAGATGTGTCTGTTGACAATCCAGTCAGCATTATCAAAATTTTATTCTAGTGCAACCAACCCTTTGGGAATAGTATTAGTCTTCAACTGAATGATGTCCTTACCAAATAAATTCTCCTTTCCTTCAGCTACACAAACCATTGGTTCCCAGTCTATAATTTGATTATCAAATTCTCCTTTATTTTGCAAAAACCTTTCGACCTGAGCATCATATTTAAATACCTGCCAGTGATTTATATTGTTAGGGACAGATGGCTTGGTCAATATTTCAACATCATATTCACAATAGGGAGACATTGTATAATTTTCAAACTTTAATCCCAATACTGCCAATTTGTCTGCTATAGTATTATAGCTCCTATCATGATGTATTATATTGAAAGAGTCAAAAATTTCAATGAAGTCCCAAACTAAATGCTTATACTATTCCATTCTTTGATTCTTTGTAGCATATAAATTTCTGACTTGTTTGACTATCAACTTTGAATCTCGTTTAACAATAATGTCTCTAATACCTTATTTCCATGCAATCCTTAGACCAACGAGTAGTGGTTCATACTCAACAATATTGTTTATGGACTCAAAATTGAGTTTAAAAGAAAAATCAAACTCCTCTTGGTTTGGAGATATCAAGACAATACCAACACCACTACCATATCTAGAACATGCTCCATCAAACATTAAAGTACAAGGAGAACCAACCTTCTCAGGATACTTGCACTCATCAGTTTTATGCTCCTTAGAATCAACAAGTCCCACAAAGTTATCAACATCAACATCTATGTACAATACTTAATAAGAAGCATTGTTAGGGTCCTCAATGAGATGCCACATTTTCTTCTCACCATATAAATTCACAAGGCTACCCTAAATTGGTATGGTGGCATAAGACATGTCCATTTTCACACTTCTACCCACACTAGCTACCAATTTTTTGGATAACAACATTCTCCACTTAGTAGGACAATCCACAATTACTACATTTAAAGTTAAGTACTTTCCTGGATAATCTTCCAATTGCACTACTAAGCCTTTGACACATATAACTACTGGCACCTCTCTTGAATCCATGGTAGTAAATTTCCCATAAGATGTTGTTACTTTGATATTCAAATCATTCATGACCTCAAGAGGAATTACATTACATGAAGCTCCTGAGTCAAACATGCAGTTATGCAACAACCTATCTTTAATAATCAAAGTAGTGAAAAATGGATCCACATTCAGTTGAGACTCAACCAAAGAAGTTCCAAAATAAACCTTAGGTGTTTACCCAAGTTCCTTCAATGCTTGTGGTTTTTATAATTCTGAAATGGTAGGAGGAACCTCTACATTGTTCACATTTTTACCCTGGGTAACCTTTTCTTCTATGAATCCGAAATATTTGAATGATCTTTTCCTATGCTCAGGGATTCTAAGTAACTCAACAATAGGAAAAATGACCTTGATCTGACTCAATATTTGGGCTATGTCACAAGGAATATATTTGGGTAGGGTAGTGTTAGAAGGGATATTCACAGCTTCATCTGATAATGTGGGAGTCTTCACAGTCTAAGCATGGGGAGGAACACAAGCTTTATTTGGGGAAACAAGGCCTTTTGCAGATGCATCTTTTTTAGGAGTTTCCTTAGGGATATTGGTAAGCACTAGAATTTTTGGTTTGGCCTGAGGTTGCTGCTCCTTTCATCAACTTTTCTTCTTCTATTATATTCTTTTTCTTGGGAAACTATTTCATTTATTAACTATATGTCCTCTTCTAAAGGAATTCCTTCATCATACTTTTTAATCATTAATGACCTAAAGTACTCAAAATCCTTATTAGGCATCTCAAAATATTGAACCATATCAATTAAGAAGTATGAGTGGGAGGAAGAGGTAATACCCAGCGAATGCAATCCTAGAAATCACCAGCAATTCTGGTACTTATTAGTTCAGTTGAGGTTGCTCCCTGCTGTGAACTTGGAGAACAATCAATCATGCATGCATCATCATCTATCTTATCATCATTAAATTTCTCAAATTATTTGTCTTCATCACATGGGGAATGGGGAAAGAAACATCTATCACACCACTCCATATCATGGACCTCTTCAACAATAGTTGCAACTCTGGCAGCTAAAGGATCAGGCACCAATTTGTTTTCCTGGGGTTGGAGCTGTCTATTTCTGGATCCCACTAGGCCCTTTACCACTATCATATGATCTATGATCACCTCTAGGATGATTTGATAAATATTTCTTGATCCTTATGGCTTGTGCTAACCTTGGGAACCTTTTACAATCCCCTTCTCTACTCTTGCCATTTTATAGGATATTTCCTTAATAGCTCCGGCCAATGTTTTTACAACCTCTTCTAAGATCTACAGACTTACTTGACTAAGGATTTTCTAGATTGATCAACTTGATACCTTCCCTCTTAGGAGGCTTACCAACTGCTTTGATATTTTTTTCAATTTGTAAAACCATGGTGAAGGATTGCCTCAAAGTTCCTGGGTTTTTATCCCTTAAATAATAGGAAACCTTTTTGTCAAAAGAATCAAAATATTTTATTAAGAAAGAAAAGTCACTTGGCCTCAAGATTACAGGTAGCTATTCAAGGTCTTATTGAACCTAGTATTGAAGTCATGAACAAATTAATTAACATTCTTCTTAATATCCTCAAATTCAAACAAAAGAAACCCAGGATCTGTCTTATCCCCATATTGCAATCTAAAAGCATTTTTCATTTTTGTCCATGAATCTATTGAGTTATTTGGAAAATACTTATACCAGTCACTAGGATCCTCCTCAAGAGTATGAATAAACAATTTTATATACACATCCTCAAATTAAATCTCAAAGTCTTCCATCATACTGGCAAAAAGTTTTAAATGTTGATCGCCAGCCATAGCATTATTCCCTTGAAATTTAGGCAATCTATTTCTAACATATTGTTGCACTATATTTAGATATCCATCCATACCTTTAAAATCTATAGGACCAAAATTATTCACAACAAAAGGAGGTTTGGGTGGAGGCTGGGCTATACTGTTTTGATGAGGTGATCTTACAGGACATGAAAAATGATGAGGGATAATGGGTCTTTGGAACAAAAGAGTATAATTTTCAAAATGAATGTCCTTTAAAGACTTGGTTTCATGGAAAACCCTATCAACTTTAGAAAATATAGGGACACACTGAGAAACACACTTATCAAACACAAATGAAGGCACCTCTCCAGTTTGAGAATTTAGATCTATATGAAAATTACCTGATTTAGAATAAATTTAAGAAGAATGGTAATCCTCACCCAGAGGTTGATCACTTTTCACAATGGATAACTCTTTTCTTGATTCCTGATCTCCAACTATTTTCCAGACTCTTTTTCCTTCTAAATTTATCTTTCCCATTTCTGGAAACAACTTTTTGGTAGGGTATTTAGTGAATAAAGATCTTCCTTCCATATTTGCAAAGATTAGTGAAAGATTTCACTTAATACAGGTTAAGACATTGGTATTTATCAAAATTTAAATCAACACAGAGTCGCAACTAAGGATTTTAACCTTAGTTGTGAAAATGCACTATAAATAACTTGTCAAATATCTGTCAACACTTAATTCCTTCAAATCTTAGCAGATCTGACCTTTTTTTACTAGTATTTATCACTGATGATATAAATCTAGTGCAATAACCAATAGAAACTAAAAATATTACACACAGAACTTGTAACTTCACACAATTATTACAAATCTAAACACAGGATGACGTTTAAACAATGTATTTACGCTTAGATCATGTCATAAACACTACCAGGGCCAAATATAAGAATGCCTTTGAAGATCCCCGACTTTATCAATCCTTTCCCTTAAATAATAATGGCATAAGACGTGTCCATTTGCAAACTTCCACTCACACTAGCTACTCATTTTCTAGATAACAACATTCCCCACTTAGTAGAACAATCCACAATTACTACATTCAAAGTTAAGTACTTTCCTAGATAAGCTACCAATTGCACTACTAATCCTTTGAAACATCCAACTATTGGCACCTCTCTTGAATCCATGACAATACATTTCCCATAATTTGTTGTTACTTTGATATTCAACTCATTCTTGACCTCAAGGGGCATTACATTACATGAAGCTTCTGAGTCAAACATGCAGTTATGCAACAACCTATCTTTAATAATCAGAGTAGTGATAAATGGATCCACATTCAGTTGAGACTCAACCAAAGAAGTTCCCAAATAAACCTCAGGTGTTTCCCCAAGTTCCTCCAATGCTTGTGGTTTTTCTAATTCTGTAATGGAAGGAGGAATCACTACATTGTTCACATTTTTACCTTGGGTAACATTTTGCTCTTTAAATCCCAAATATTTGAATGCTCTTTTCCTATGCTCAGGGATTCTAAGTAATTCAACAATAGGAACAATGACCTTTATCTAAATCAAGATTTGGACTATGTCACAAGGAATATATTTTGGTAGGGCAGTATTAAAAGGGAAATTCACACCTTTATCTGATAATATGGGATTCTTCACAGTTTGAGCATGTGGAGGAAAACAAGTTTTATTTGGGGAAATAAGGCCTTAGCCAGATGCATCTTTTTTAGGAGTTTCCTTAGGGATATTAGCAAGTAATGGAATTTTCGGTTTGGCCTGAGGCCTTGCTCCTTTGAAAACTTTTCTTCTTGTATTATATTATTTTTCTTGGGAAACTACTGCATTCATTATAAACTATCTGACCTCTTCTGAAGGAATTCCTCCATCATACTTTTTAATCACTAATGCCCTTAAGTACTCAAAATCATTAGTAGGCAACTCAAAATCTTGTACCATATAAATTTCAAAAGTATGAGTGGGAGGAAGAAGTAATACCCGGTGAATGAAATCCTAGAAATCAGAAGTAGTTCTGGCACTTATTAGTTCAGTTGAGGTTTCTTCCTACTGTGAACTTGTAGAGTAATCCATCATGCATGCATCATCATCATATTCCTCAACTTCTTTTTCTTGAACACATGGGGAATGGGGTCCCCCCAAAAAATTTATCACAGCACTCAATATCATGGACCTCTTCCACAGTAGCAACTCTAATGGCTAAAGGATCAGACACCAATCTATTTTCCTAGGGTTGGGGATATCTATTTCCTGATCCCACTGGCATTTTATCCTTGTCATCTGATCTATGATCACCTCTGGGATGATTTGAAAATATTTCTTGACCTTGTGGCTTGTGCTAACCTTGGGTACCTATTATAATCCCCTTCTCTTTCTTGACAAGTTTATAGGATATTTCCTTAACAAATTCAGCCAATGTTTATAGAACCTCTTCTAGATCCACAAACATACTTGACTGAGGCTTCTCTGGATTGATAGCTTAATACCTTCCCTCTTAGGAGGCTTACCAACTAATTTGATATTTTTTTCAATCTACAAAGCCATGGTGAAGGCTTGCCTCAAATTTCTTGGGTTTTTATCCCTTAAATAATAGGCAGCGTTTTTGTTTTTATCACTTTTCATAATGGACAACTCTTTTCTTGATTCCTAATCTCCAACTATTTTTCAGGCTCTTTTTCCTTCTAAATTTTTCTTTCCTAGTTCTAGAAACAACTTTTTGGTAGGGTATTTAGTGAAGAAATATATTCTTCCTTCCATATTTGCAAAGATTAGTGACAAATTTCACTTAATATAGGTTAAGGCACTAGTATTTATCAAAATTTAAATCAACATGGAGTTGCCACTAAGGATTTTCACCTTAGTTATGAAAATGCACTATAAATGACTTGTCAAATATCTATCAGCACCTAATTCCTAAAAATATTAGCAGATCTAACCTTCTTTTACCAGTATTTATTACTGATGATATAAATTTAGTGCAGTAACCAATAAAAAATGGAAATATTACAAACAAAAATTGTAACTTGACACAATTCTTACAAAATTTGAACACATGATGACATTTAAACAACATATTTGAACTTAGATCATGTAAGAAACATTACCAGGGCCAAATATAGCAATGGATTTGAAGCTCCCTAAAAATGGTTCCATTCTTGTGTTTGTATCCAAATTGATTCTCCCTTGTAAGCCAAGCAACATCACACATTTAACAATATACCTAGAGACATACAAGTCATAAGTCATTTTATAGGTGAGGAAGGGACTCACCTAGATTTTTGTCACTCGGGCATTGGAGAAATGGATAGCACCTTCATTAAGGATTTGATCTATCCCCACTACTTTAGGTCATTCCTTTTAAATAGGGTGAGAGGACCTGTTTTGTAACCTCTGTTGGTGAAGGACATGAAGAGATCCTTCTTTGCACAATTTTTAGGGGAAGCTTGGGAAAATATGATCAATACACCACAATTTAACTCTCATGAGTTGTCACTTCTAAAGAATTGAGATATTTTTTGAACAAGGTTCAGGTTACTAAAGACACTTAAAACATGCTTGCTTCTATATATTTTGGGAGTAGAATTTGTTAATTTGTGGATACAAAGCACAAACAGGGGTACTTCAGGTAGGATTCATGTTTATTTGAATTTTTTGGTAGGAAATTAAGCAAGATGAAGTTGATTTCACCAGATCTTTGAGAACCTTCACAAAATTGGAAAAATAACAGACATAATGCTTCATAATAGCCAAAATATTCCTTCAACCAGAAGGTGTGTGTCAATGGAGTCCTATAACTGCACAGTTTCACACAATCTTTATGAATTTAGCATGAAGGCTTGAGATAAAGACTTAATTAAACATTAACAACCCCTGGTCCATCATGCCTAAGATACACTCATAGGCTTATAAACAATCTTTATCAATATAGTGGAAGTAAAATGATTTTAAATTATTTATTTCATTACCATATGAAAGCTCTTCTCATAATGAAATTGCAAATGCCAAAATAGTAACACATGGACGAGATCTTGTGTGATTTAGAGTGATTTTAATATAAGATTAAAACAGGAACAAGAAAATCTATTTGAAAGACATTATAAAATAAAAGTAGAGACAATTTTTCCAAGATCAACACAAATTAATTCAAGATTTATCAAATACATTAGCAAGGGAAAGTTTCTTGAACAATCTCAGATCTTGTCAATGGCTGTACACTTGCAACCATCTTGACGTGATTGAAATCTAAAACCCAAGAAATTAACATCTTTCTCAGATGGTCTCTTAGGAAGATGGGCTTTCTAAAATTTTCTTGTAAAAATTAAACCCCCAACCATTTGCAAGATTATTCTCATTGCATATATACTTTTCACTTGCTCACTCATCCAAAATTTTCCCCCAAAAAATAAAAATATTTGAGGAATCCTTTGCTTGTTAAAAATTTGTCTCGGGAAGTGATGTTTAAAAAATTTAGAACCAAAGCTACCAAGTGGAAAAATCAAGAACTGATCACATTTCTCAAACCCTCAACCATGACTGGGATACCATGCCATAAATTTTTGACATTCCTTCTAATCATTGTTTTATTTTGTTGTGCAGTAAATCCCCTTTTTGGTAATTTTCAAGTGGCTCCATGTGGTTGGATCTGAAAAGCAATCCTTTTCACCCTCATGATTACACCTTGAGAAATGAGTGCCCTCGCATGGATGTCTACATCCATGCACTAGAAGTTTGAGTCATCCAAGTTCAAAGAGGAGTTAGGAGAAACCTCCACATGTTTTCTTGACACAACTGTAAAGGTTAAGTATATAGGCAGGTTCCTAAACTAGCGCAGGCCTTCCACGTGTTCAGGACTCTAGAGAATTTCATCAGTTATTGAAAAGTTAGAGTATGGGAATGCCTAGTGGAAGCTTCCACATGTTTTTTCAGCGTAACTTCAAAGATGAAGTTTAGAGGCGGGTTCCCAAATGAGTGCAGGTTCTCCACATGTCATGTCCCCAAGAAAGTTACCTCGGCCATTGAACAAGTCTTAGTATAAAACATAAGCTAACGAAAGCCTCCACGTGTCTCTTTGGCGCAACTCCAAAGGTAGGACCCAGAGGTGGATACTTAAGTAAGAGGAGGACCTCCATGTGTCCAGAACCTGATAGAAATGCATCTACTGCTACAAAATTCTAAGTATGGATAGAGTGAGCGGAGACCTCCACGTGTCCCTTCGACATTCTTTTGGTATGAGGCTTAAAAGAAAGACTCTCAAACATGTGGAGACCTTCCACTTGTCCTGGGTCCAAAAACGTTGCACCAACCACATGAAAAAATGTCTAAGTATGGGCAAGGCCAGTGGAAACCTCTACGTGTCTCCTTGGCGCAACTCCAAAGGTCAAACTGAGAGGAAAATTTTTAAATGAGTGCAAGCTCTCCACATGGATAATAATTGAGTTGAAGCGGGACTGATAGTCTCAAAATGCCCCAATGACCTACCTCTTTGCATTTTACTCTTGATGTGGGCCCCGACAGAGTTGCCGGTCATTTCATAACTTTGCTCCTCCATACAAAAATGAAAAAAAACTGCAAAGCACTCTGGCAACCCTCCTCCCCACTTGTAACTTGAAAACCTACCACATGTCCTTCTTCAGGGTCAAAGTCAGACTTTTTCCCTTCCACTTCATATTTTTTGAAGAACCAATAGAAACTATCGAGGTCGTGGGGCCAATTTGGCATTTTTACAAATGTGACAAAAGTGACAAGTTTTACCAAAAATACCGGTTGAGCCACATCCAATAAGAAAGGATCATGTTACCATGGATGTTGGGACAAAAATTGAAACGAAAAACATGACTGTGGAAAAATAGAAGGGGAAACCCCGAATTCATGCCCAAATTACAAATTATTTCTCATGGAAAGAGAAATGGAAAAAAATATTCAGACTTAGTGTGACCTTTGACCAAAGGAAATGACTGATCATGACCACTAAATGAAGGAAAAATATTTCACGCATCAATACAGGGAGACAGAATAATTCAAACCATGAGGACTGAGAAAGTTTTAATAAACAAGGCTAGAATAAATTGAGCACCAACATCGGCTCTGACTCAAGGATGGTCACTACCTGCGAGTGCCACAAGAACAACAGACCAGATCATATGCCAAAAATCCATTGGGCAAAGGAGTCAAAAAAAATATTGTAGAGCAGAAAGATAACAACCAAATCCCCTAAGACGAACTGAGAAACTAATAAAAACTGGTCACCAGGGACTAGGAATGCCTTTGAAGCTTCCTGGCAGTGACACTAATTCGGTGTTGGTATCCAAATTTATTCTACCATGAGGGCCGAGCAGCATCACGAAACTAACAAGATGCTTAGAGACAGATGAACCCTGATATGATTCGTTTTATAGTCGGGGATGTGATTCGGCTGACTCTTTGTCACATGGGTGTTGGAGAAGTGGATATCACCTCACTGAGCGTTTGATCTATCATCACTACTTTAGATTATGCCTTTAACCTGAGTGAGAGGACCTGTTCAGTAACCTATGTTGTTAAAGGAAATTAAGAGATCCTTCTTTGCACAATTTTCATGAGAACATTGAGGAAATATGATCAATACAACACAATCTAAATCTCATGAGTTGTCACACTAGATAGTGGAGATGTTTCTTGGACAAAGATTTGGATTACTAAAGACAAAAATTGAATCTTGATTGACCCTGCATACTTTGGCACTAGAATTTGTTCATTTTTGGATACACAGTACAAATAGGGGTAGTTTATGTAGGATTCATCATTTGAGAAATTTATTGGTGGGAAGTTAAGCAAGATAGAGCGAATTACACCAGATATTTGAGATCCTTTACAAATATTGGGAAATTAATAGATAGAATTCTACATAACAACCAAGATATTCCTTCAACCAGAAGGTGTGCATCAATGGAGGCCCAGAGATGCACGGTTTCACACACTCTTTAAGAATTCAACACAAAGGCTCATGCTAAAGACTCAATTAAATGCTTCTAATCCCTAGTTTATCATGCTTAAGATACACTCATAGGCTTAGAAACAATCTTTATCAACATAGTGAGAGAAAAGTGATATTAAAATGTTTATTTCATTACCAGATGAAGGCTCTTCTCATAATGAAATTGCAAATTCCACAATACTAACACATAGAAAAGATCTTGTGTGACTCAAAGAGATTTTAACATAATATTGCAATAGGAACAAGAAAAACTATTTGAAAACATTTTAAAAGAAAAGAAGACACAATAATGCACATGATCAACACAGATTCATTCAAGGTTCATCAGATTCATTAGCAGGGTAAATTTTCGTCAACAATCTCAGATCCTGTCAATGGTTGTACACATGGAACCACCTTGACGTGATTGAATTTAAAGACATAGGAAAATGAAATGGTCTCTCAGACGTTCTCTCGGGAAAATGGTTTCTCTCAAAATTTCTTAGAAAAGTTAACCTCTGACATTTTGCAAGAGTATTCTCTTTACATTTATACAATTTCACTTGCTCACTGATCCCAAATTTTTTCCCGCAATAGAAGAATATTCGAGGAATCCTTTGTTTGTTACAAGTTTTCTCTAGAAAGTGATGTTTAACAAATTTACACCAAAAAGCTTCCAGGTGGATAAATCATGAACTCATCATGTTTCTCAGACCCTTAACCATGACTGGGATTCCATGCCATAAATTTTTGACAATCCTTCTAATCATTCATTTATCCTTTTGTGCAAGAAATCCCCTTTTTAATAATTTTCAGGTGGCTCCATATGGGTGGAGCTGACAAGAAATCCTTTTCTCCATTGAGAATACACCTTGAGAAATGATTGCCCTCACATGAATACCTACATTCGTGCCTCTCAGAAATTAGTTTCCTCACATGGATTATACCACATACCTGTGCTACGAGTCTGAGTCAGCCAAGTGCATAGAGGATCCAACAGAAACTTCAATGTGTTTCCTTGGTGCAACTGCAAAGGTGAAGTTAGAGGTAGACTCCCAAATGAGCGCAGGGCCTCCACATGTTCAAAACCCTAGAGAGTTGCATCAGTTTTTGAAAATTCAAAGTATGGGAAGGTCCAGCGGAAACTTCCACTTGTTTGTTTGGCGCAACTTCAAAGATGAATTCTAGAGGCAGGACCTCAAATGAGCATAGGCTCTCCATGTCCCCTTGGCCCAAGAAAAATTCCTTTGAAAAATTCTTAGTAAAAATAGGAGCCAGTGGAAGCCTCCATGTGTCTCTTTGGCACACTTTTGATATGGTGCCCAAAAGTAGATACCCCAAACAAGCATAGGCTCTCCACATGTCTCAGCCTGATAAAGTTGTTGAAAGAGTTTAAGGACCAACAGAAGGTTCCATGTGCCTAGGGTCTAAGAAAATTTCCTCAGTCATTGAAAATTATAAGTATGGGCACGGCCAATGGAATCTTCCACATGTCTCTTCGGTTCTTTTTTGGTATGAAGCTCAAAAGAAGCACTCCCAAATAGGTGCGGGCCTTCCACGTGTCTAGGGTCTAAGAAAGTTGCACAAGACACTTGAAAAAGTCTAAGTATGGGAAGATCCATCACAAACCTCCATGTGTCTCCTTCATGCTCTTTCAAAATTAAAATTTAAGGGCAAGTCCTCAAATAGACGCAGAACCTCCACATGTCCTTTTCCTAAGAAATTTGCATTGAGTGCTTGAAAATTTTAAGTATGGGAAGATCTAGTAGAAGCTTCCATGTGTCTCCTTGGAGGAAATCCAAAGCTCAAACTGAGAATTGAATTTTGAACCCTCCACGTGGACAAGACTTGAGTTGAAGTGGGCCTGATATTCTCAAAATCCCCCAGCGAACTACCTATTCACTTTTAACTCTTAATGTAGGCCTCGACAGAGTTGCGGATCATTTCATAACTTCACTCCTTCGTACAAAAAAGGAAAAATTCTGCAAACTACTCCAGTGACCCGCCTCCCCGCTTGTAACTTGAAAAACTACGACATGTCCTTCTTCGCAGTCAAAGTAAGAATTTTTCTCTGCCAATTCATATTTGTTGAATAACCACTAAGAAACTATCAGGGCCACGGGGCTAATTTGTAATTTTTACAAATGTGACAAAAGTTACAAGTTTTACCAAAAAGACCCATTGGGCCGCATCCAATAAAAAAGGATCATGTTTCCATGGATTTTGGGACAAAAATTGACAGGGAAAACATGGCTGTGAAAAAATAGAAGGAAGGGAAAACCTTGAATTCACACCCAACTTACAAATTCTTTCTCATGGATAGAGAAACAAAAAACAATATCTGGACTCAATGTGACCTTCAACAAAATTAAAGGACTGATCATGACCACCAAATGAAGGAAAAAGCTTTCACGCATCAATACAGGGAGACAAAGAATACTTTAAATCATGCAGATTGAGAAAGTTTGAATAAACAAGGTGAGATTAAATTGAGCACCAACACCCTCATGGGACATGATACAAAGGTCTTACATAAAATTTCTCAACTCCTCCAAGTTCTCTTTTCTATCATCTACATGATAGTATTCTTGGGAAGACAATAAATCCTAAGGCTCAACAACTACAAAAAGGTCTTTATGAGCAATAGATTCATCTTTTGTCTTCTTGAGTTCTTCCTTCACTTTTTCAACATGACCATATTTCCTTTTTATGTGCTTGCTTTTGCTCTACAATATCTTGCAATATGACCAATCTTATTACATTTTAAACAAGCTAAATAACTCTTTCCTCTAAAAATCCAATCACTTTGTCTATATCCCTTTTATTGACAATATATAGCTATTCAACCTTGTTTGTGACATTTGTAACACATAATATCAGTATTCCACCTCTTAGGTTCATATATAATTAAATTACAACCACATGTCCTAATCTCTTTGGCCATACTCACAACATGAATTACATTCACCCTTGAAACTTTCAACATCTCTAGAAGACCTTTTTTTGCAATCTCTAGCTCTATGACCAAAATCATAACAAATATAGAAATAACCATTAAATAAATAACTATACTTCATAGCATTATATTGTCTAATAGAGTTAGACCTTCTCAAATACGCCTATTTAGAACCTGAACTAGCTTCACCTTCATTCTTCACATGTTCTCCTTTGAACCCTTAGCCTGTTTTATCACTGGCCACTCTTTGGCTCTTGAACAACTTCTCTAGAGTTTAAAAAACATTCTCTAACTTTCCACACATCTTCAACTTATTTTAAACATATTCTAGATCATATTCCAAGGTCTTAACCTCTCTTCATTCCTATAACAAGCTTCCTCTTTATCCCTTACGGATTTAGTCACACCATCTACTTGTGATTCTAAAGCCTTGATAGTTTGATCATGCTCTATTTCCATGCACTTGATATGATATTGAAAGATATGAATGATTTAATGAGAAACCTCATTCCTGATTCTTAAATTTGTTTCAACATCTGAAGATCTACACATGCTTGTAATTTAGAGGATCTCCTTTAAGTTTCTAAAATTGCTTCTCAAGAACCTCCTCTGTTACCAATTGTTAGAAGAAAAATGGAATGATATGGGAGGGGGTGAATTAATCCTACAAATAAATTATTTCATTTACCATTAATTACAATTTCCATTAACTTCCATCCATTCATATACATTAAATATTATCTTATTAGGTATGCATAGTACATTCAAATAATTATATAACACACGAGAGAGCACATAGACACAAGATTTAAGTGGGAAATCCTCATGGGGAATAAAAACCATCAAAACATAAAATTTATATTTATATTTTTAAAATTTAGTAAGGTGCCAACCTAATAAGAAGAACTAACCCCTAGTTTATCATAACACCAACCCTAAAAGGATAACCAACCCCTAATTTAGTGAAACACCCATTCCAAAAGGAGGATACTTCCCCCAAATATGAATAAGCACCAACTTACCCATCTGAATATGATGATATTAGGATTTTTTTCTTCCACAACTGATGGAGATCACAATTTCAACTCATACACACACCTTCAAACTCTCATTCCTTTAACTCACTTCTTCTTCTTCTTCTTCTTCTTCTTAGAATGGTCTTGCCTATAAAGAGTTGACCACATGCTCTATATCAATATTCAACCTATCACATAATTTATCAAATTTAAAATCTTTCCTTCATATTTGTTATTCACTTCAACATGGGTCACACTTTTCCCTCCAAGAGTACTTTTTCAAAAATGAACTCAAACTTCACTTATATACCTTTCTCATCTCATTAACATAAGGGATGTTGGTACTACGTCATAATATGGGAAACAAATTAAAATATCCCATTTAAATAATTAAAACATTCACATTTGACCCATGTAGGTCAGTCTTCACAAAAACCATTTGTCATGCTCAAAACAAGCTCAAAACCCCATCACCTGGATGAGCTAAAATAACAAATTCCAAAACAATGATTATTCAAGCTCTAAAATTTAGCACACGTGTAATATTCATCATTGATGGTATTTTTTATCTTGTACCAATAAAATTTATCATAATCAACTCAAGAAGGATCAGATCCTTCTCAAAACAATTATTTCCAACACTTTATCTTCACCCTTGGGAATAAAGACCACACCAAAACATCTCAACTATAAAATTTAACCACTCTATGGAATCATTAGGACCTTTAGATCACATCCATGCATGATATAGATCATGAAAAAACTGTATGTCAAAATCATACCTACTTTCCTCTTCTCCAAATCAAATTTCCCAGACAATAGGTTTATAAAATAACCTATTTTCTACCCTTGCTGAAAATTACAAGACCTCCAAAGGCCTTAAATAGAAACAAAATTCATCCTACTTCACTCTTGAACTGATATAAAACCTCATCCAATCCATTTCATTCACCAACTATCTCAATCTTATAGCCTTAGGCAACCTATATTAAAAATAAGGTAACCTTTTTCCTCACAAACATACCTGAAAGACCCATGTATGTGTTATGACGAAGAAAAAAAACATATACCAATGTAAATATCTCTAAATTATCTTACTAGAAAATATTATATTTCCTTCTAACTCCAAGTGAAAGCCTTCAACAAAGTTCGTCTCTACAAAATTCTTGTTAAGCCTTCTTAGACTCAAGAAAAAAACATGAGCTCAACTTTCTCCATAGCCTTGAAAATTACTTCCACACTTAACCAAAGAATTGATCACCATTATACATGATGTATAAGAACTCATAAACCTTAAAAAATCATGGACAACTTAGAATCATCACCTTACCTTCTGAAGCTACTATACACCCTGCTACATCAAATAACTTCCAAATTTGAATCTTAAAGAATAGGTCATAACTTCTTCATCAATGATAAATAACCTATGTTTGATATACCATTTGAAATCTATCTGAAAAAAGATCACAAAAAAACTTGAATGGAGTCCTAACTCATCTTATATCTCCTTCCATTCCACTTTGTTTATAAGATTCTCTAAACTGCCCCAAAAGTCAGTCTTCATAAATAGGGCACACTTTTAAATTCTTCACCTCAACCATGATATGTAAATATCATGGACATATATCAAAACTCTAGGTATAAAAACTATGTCAATTTATTTCTTACCTTCTTTGGAGAAATTCGTCACAAATTGAAGATCATAAATAAGAATTTTCAGGTGGGGCCAACATATAGTCACATTCTCTATTATAAATTTTTGGAAATATGTACAAGTCCTATACAACATTCAATCTTCAATTTTTCAAAGTGAATAAAAACTGGGTTGATACAAGCAATTTCCTCCAAGTCACTTTTAGCTAAGGTTTAAAAGCAACTTAACTTCTTAACGATCATTCATAAAAATGTGATGATCAAACTACCTGATTTTTTTTTTAAACATTCATAATTTACATAATAATATATTCCAAATATCTTAGTCCCCATGAAAAGCACACAATTCACAAATAGCATAAAAAATCCACTTTAACTTTAAAAAAACACTCTAGGTTACCCAATTTTGCCAAAACTGACGTAACATGCAAATACTTCTTTAGAATGGCCTGAAAGTTGTCATGGAGCATGAAGATAACATAATATACCAATAAATTCTCATAACATATCCCAAATAGGTGTAAAAACCTCCACCCAATCTCATTTACCCATGTAATATTGTAAGTTTTCACCTACTTGCTTCTCAAGGATCTCATACATGCCTTTGAGTTATGACATGAAACTCACCATGAACCTCAAGAAAAATGTCACCATTATTTTACCATTATTTTACAATACTTATCATCTCCAAATTTCATACCTCCATATCATTCTGCATGCTCTCGGGTTAGGAAGAGGCATGTAATGACTTGACTCAACACATAAAACCAATGAACTAACGTTGATGACCTCATACAAATTCATGTACACCTCTAAAAAACTTAATGGATCATAAAAACATTATGAATACCTTCAACCAACTCAATATGACTCATACTATGAATCTCACTAGACCCTACCTTAGAACATCACCAAACTTGGTCACTACCAATTAACCTTCACACTTGACGTCTGATTAACATCATATGGAAAATCACATGACCTCAATACACCCTTTTCCATCAAATCAAATTAACATAAATGAAAACAAAAACACACAATGGATAGAAAAAACATCAGTTTCTTCTTTTCCTCCTAGAAATGGGAGATAAACTACCTTCAATTTTTGGTGATGATAATTTGAAACATCTTATAAATAAACCTGAATCTAGCAAAAAAATTAAATATATAACACTTCCATGAATACATCAAATGAATCCCCATTCTTCAAACTTCAAGACATGAAAAAATAAATTTCTAATATGGCTTCTAAAGTTGCTAAAGGAAATGAAGAAATTGTTTAACCAAATCATGAAACATAAAAATGGTGGATATACCTATCACAAACTACCCATTCACTATATAATGGAAAATCATGAAAGAAACAATAATGGGGATGGAAAAGTAAATGAAACAATTCAATTTTAAAGGACTTTTCCCCAATCCATTTAACAAAGGAATATTGCATATACCATTTTCTAAATCATTTAGAACCCCTAAATTTGTTAAGTACAAAGGTAATCATGATCCAAGAGAACATATTAAATAATTATTCATGGGATAAGATGTAGCATATATCAAATTTTATCTCTTGCGTATTTTCCCAAATAGTATAAGAGGAAAAACATTATATTTTTCTTACATCTCCAAAAAGGCTCAACACAACCTTTGCATATTTATTGGAGAATTTTTTAAAATACTTATCCTTCAATTTAGTTTTTGAAATCACTATGATGGACCTTTGTAACACTAAGTAAAGGAATAAATAAATATTCACATCATTTCTTCAACGACGAAGAGGAATCACAAGTTGGTTTCCTTATTTTATACCCAAAAAATAATAAGTGAGCATTTTAGTTCCTTACCTTAATCCAAAACTATCATTCAAAATGCAAGTCCATTTCTTAACAAAATTTAAATAAGTTATTGAAAAATGAGAAAAAATGGAAAGGGATCTCATTTTCAAGGCTCTAATCAAAACTCTTTTGAAACAACAATCAAATAAATTCAATCAACAACCTCATGATAAATATAAATTCTTCAATTGAAAATGAAATGTAGTAAATGATGGGGTCACTAATACTTGTTGTGTTAAAAATGTGCAAAATCAACCATTGCATAAAGCAAGACAAAAACCCAACCAATTTTAATTTCTAACAAAGAAACTACTCCCCATGAATTCAGATGAAGAAAATTCAAACATCTTGGGGAAAGTCTTTCTGGTGTCCTTTTCTAATTAGCAAATTGTAATATGATAAACTATGCAATCACAAACCCTTTGAAAAAGGGAAACCAAAATGCATTGGGTATAAAAAATAAGAATATTATGAATACCACCACATCAATGGTCACTCTATTGATCATTGGAAAATACTCCATCATTACATTTATAATTTAATCAATAAAAAATATATTGAACTAGGAAATAAAAAAAATGCCAACAAAATCAATGAGATACTAAATTTCATAACGATATATTTATGAAACATGATACAAATGATAAATCTCATATATGGGAAAATCCTCTAACAATGTTGATTTTAGTTCCATTATTTCCTTCAATGGTCAAACAACTCCATTCATAGCCAAAAATCAATACATCTACTTATACAATGATAATGAGACAAAAAAAGGTTTAGGTAACTACGGCTAATGTACCCTCTACATAAATTGTACCACAAACACCTAATCTTCAACGTACCATTGATTCAAAAATATCCAATGTTAAGTCTTTTTCCCATTCATATGATATTGTCCAATAATTGGAGAATACCTGCACACAATTATATCTAATGAATTTTTTCAAGTCATCAATCACCCTTCAAGACATCCTTACTCATGTAATTTAGGAGGCATGTGTTATTAAGGATATCAATAGTCAACAATTTCAATCCTTAATTTCCAATCTCTCACCAAGTAGTCCGATTCCTTCATTTGTTCCTCACCACCTTTTGAATCCAAACATAAAAAATAATAATCTTTTGTTTATTGAATCATTAATAAATCTCCCTTATGAATATAAAGAGTTTACTCTAATCACTCATAAAAATCCATTTTAATATTGCAAACTCTTAGAGGTGAAATATAAACACACAAATTATTGTCATTTAGAAGATAGATCTACATCTCTTATAAAATTCCTTTCATAGTTGAAAACTACATAGATCGAGAGATCCTTTCAAATATTACACCTTGTAAATAAAATTCTCTACCCAAATTTAAAATCATTATAAAATATATTGGTGAATATGAATTCCAAGATATCTTTCATATTAGTAAATTAACTTTATCACTGTGAATATATGGTAGAACAAATACCCCCCACATTAAAGAATCTCTCATTTATAATATTGGTAAAACTAGTTGGAAATGGTTCATATATTTGGAGGATGATCACATTCAAGGTTCTACTGGATCTTGGTTATATAAATATCAACTAGGTGCATGTTATAATTAACTTGACTACGATAAAGAACATTAAATGATGATAAAAATGTAGTGGAAAGGAAAAGGACTTGGAAAAAATAAACAATGTCATCTTGATCTGGTTGAGAACACATAAAATATCTATCGCCATGGCCTAGGAATTAAAATATTTGAGAAAAATACACTAATATTGTATGTACCAACTAATGGTGAGTTAAAAAACTCAAACATTGAGAGATGTTCCATACAACGCCTCTTTGATTACTTATATAGTACTTGTCAACAATTTTTTCACTTGTGTAAAAATGGGAAACTTGAAACTTCATTACGATGGATGGCATTGGTGAAGTGAAACTAACTAGGGGAATGCATTACAATAATATTGTGTTTTCAGTTGCAACAATTAATGATTACAAGTAATTTGCAGTTATGTGTGCTATTACAAAATGTAACAAATCACATAGTCTGTAATTACATGTTTTTCTTTAGCAAGAGAACATAAAGCCCCTAAGGATAGATATATCAGCTTGATGAAGGCCAAAATTACAGATTAAGTGGAATGTTAATTTTTCGGAACAATAAACAAAGTTGCAGATTACATGTAGTTGAAATATAATTACTAAAGTTATGCAGGTATTTTAAAGTTATTTCCTTCATTATTAAATAGATCCAATTATTTTATTGAATTGTTTAGTTCATTATACAATCCATACATAAAAAATGAAATGTAAAATGAAGTACACAACTCAGTTTGAGAATTTGATATTTTAATCATAAAGGATTTAAATATTTCCTACACAAGTATGTGGGATATAACTAAAAACTAATTCATAAATACTGAAGTAGAAGGTACATGTGCCTGAAAGGAAAAGTAAAGGAGTATGAAAAAACCCATCATTGGCTTGAGTTTCTTTTGTCTCCATGTTGCTCCACATCCAGCTCTAATATTTACTCCATATTCATCCTTGCTATTCACATTGGCATTGTATCTGAGAAATGGGAAAAAGAAAGACTTCCAATCATGAGCTCAAGGTTTTAGATCAATATTGCTGTACTATCTGATTTCATGCCAATGGATCTCCTAAATTTAGGAGGTATGAGTTACATGCATAAGATACATTAAAGACATATATAGAATTGACAAGAGCAGTAATCTATATCATTGTATATGATTCTCATAATCATTTTAGAAAAGAAAAGAAAAAATAAGAAAACCATGCAACGTGAGAGAGGCCAAAAATCCTAAATATTTTCTAACTATTTCTTTAAGTGTGTAGGTACAGGTAGCAAACTAGAGAGTAGAAATTTTTGAAAAATAATTACTGTGTAGAAATGAAATACTTGCTGAAATAATCTACATGATACAAATTTATGAGCTATCCCAGAAAAAAGAATATTCACATAGAATATGTATAAGAAGAAAGGCATCAAGACACTAAAATCATAAAGTGGAGAAAATCAAGATACAAGTAACAGTTCTTAATGAGCAAAAGTCTTCATCAAATGACAAAAAATGAGCAAGGGTATCCTCTAGTTTCATTAACAAACCTCTACCAGAACCCATGAAGAGGATAGTTACAGGAGATAGCACAAGCAATAAAACTTTAAAGAAGCCACTATAAAGGACAAAATCACATTTCCATCTCATAATCAAGCTAAAATATCAACATATAGTTACAAGGAAACTTTTAAAATACTTTGCATTTGCATATCCTGATTTCATAATTGAGAAAGTATAGTAACACAAGAATTGAAAAAATTCAAATTGGAATTCATTAAGTGCATCTATAAACTTCAACAAGGATTCAAATTTTAGATTGGCATGCTATGAAGGAACAAATATAAATTGCCACATCATCATCATGCACAAAAAAATGCAAAGGTGTATCAATATATGCTTTCCTATAAGGAGCCATTAAGCCAAGCTAAGTACATGTACTGATTAAGTTGCAGGTTTCATTTTTCAAGCAGTAGTTACATTTGAAGAACATAATACATTCAAGTACATCAAGATTATTGATAATCTGAAACATGAACGAATCAAATGTGAGTCAAGTTATCTCAACACTAGTTTGAATAGAAGTAGAAAATCTCACAATACAATAACTTCCAGATATAGTGAAGAAAGGAAGATTTCCAGTCAATTACAGTAGTTACAAAAATCAAAAAGGAAAACAAGATTCACTAGCAATAAGTGCAAGGTTTGGAAACATGACTTTTATCAAAAGAATGCATAGTCAATTACAACATGTATGCAGGATTTCAAATAGAAATAGATTGTTCAAGCTAGTCAATCTTTGAAATTACAACAACGGTATTAAAGATCAAAATCAATATAGTATAGGTCCATATCTGCTTCAAGTATTGTATCAAAATATAAAATTTACAGTACAAGTATTGTTGCAGATCAATTTCTAGACGTCGAATATTTCTACAAGAAAGGTGAGGAAGAAATGCATCAACAAGGTAGCATTACAGAACTGAGAAGGAACTATGCATCAAGTGCACAAGTAATAAGATGTCATTGATTCTTTTCCAAATTTATCAACTTAACAAAGTGGAACAATGTTTCAAAATACAGAAAGGTGGTTAAGAGATTAATAGTTTCAAATCTATCAAAGGATTAATCATTTAATGCTCATTATGCATCAAGTAGAGTTATAAAAAGGATGTTTTAAGTTACCAACAATGGCTACAAGCTTTGATCTGAAAGAACAAGATCAATGTATAAAAGGTGAAAGACCCAAAAATATCTAGTTATAGAGTTTCGAGTATCAGTTAAAGAGATCAAAAGAAAGAACATAGCCAAATCTATACATTGATGTAAGAATAGTAGAATCAGAAAAAACAAATAATATGCACCCATATTGTTATTATGTGCAAGCATTATGCAATTTTCAATCTCAAAATAAATCTTTGTTTCAGAATAGCAAAATCTGATGCACATTCTGAACTCTAATTTCCAAGAAATACACAACAGTCAAGCTTTCAAATAAGAAATAATAATCAAGTCTTTATTGATGGTAAGTACTCATTTTAGCTACTTTTTTCTATAATAATTATTTAGTATTTCACATTGCATACATGGAAACCAAAGAAAAAGATACAATCTTCTGTGATACAGAAATGATGGCCATTTGCAAGGAAATTCATAGTCTTATTATGGGCTGAAGATCTCAAAAAATTTAAAGAAAAATATAGAGTATACATTTTTAGTGAAATAGCTGACACACCGAGATATACAAATACCCAAAAATTGAGAGCAATGAACTAATATATCCTCTGAGCAAGGAAATAAGAAAATACCTAGTTCAAAAATGCTTTCAGGGACAATATGAGAGAAGTAACTCACCTTAATACCCAGATGAATTTTTATAGATAAATCTCTTCTAGTTCATCTCAAAGGCTTTTTGAATATAAAACAAATAACTCTACACGCCAAACACCAAGGAAAACATTCAAAAAGTAGAGAAACAAAAATTTCACATTTTCTACAATGGAGGCCATACCATAGATTGACTTGGGTATAGTTTTGCATGAAGGAAAAACTCATTTTCAGGGAAACCCACATAGGGAAATTTATAGATCTGAACAAAAACAAGAATACACTGTTAAGAAGAATTACCAATGCAAAATTTCAAGCCATATTGAAAAATTAGCCATGGGAAATACCTGATTTACCAACCCCATCATCCAAAGCTTAGAACATGGTTTTCAATTATCAAAAATCTTTAGAATGAAAGAAAAGAAACTCACCCATAATCAGAAAATCAAAGTTTGAAACCCTCTAAAGCCCAATTTGAAGCATTCAAGGGGATATGCCATCAGTCAACCACCTAGACTCAAATCGAGCGAAAAATGAAGACTAATGGTGGCCAATTTAGAATGATTTAGAAGAGAGATTGGATAGAATCGTGATACTTTGAGTATTACTTCCACGAAGAGATTCAAATAAACAATCTTTAACTTCAAATAATAATGCAGAGGCTCATGATGGTAAAGGATCCAAACTCAGGAAAACAACAGAAGCTTGTAGAGATAAAAAAAAAAATACCTGTAACCACCTCCATCAAAATGTGATTAGAGCTTGAGAAATAAAAATGGAAGAGAAATTTTTTCACATTCAGAGCTTTAGAGGACTGACTTAAAGAGGAAAATCCCAACTCGAGCATGCAACTATGGTGGCCTAATAAAAAAATTTCAGGGCTTCGCCCTCCAAATCAAAGATGCATGCAAAATGGTAAAAATCAGATCACAAATAAACTTTCTCAAGCAACCCACGGTTGTCAAAACTTAATCAAATTTAATCTCAATAGATCAGATCATTGAAGTACTAAAATTGACGATTCTAGATGCTAACCCAGGCTAACTACCTTGTCATATAGAGTTAACAAATAAACGGTTCCAAACCATAAAGTACCATGATCAAACGGCCACAAAGTAGCTGTAGAATCAACCAAGCCCTTAATTAATGCAAATGTAGATACTCAAAGATCGATGGTATAGATCCGACAAGTACCTCAAATCAACGGTTGATAGAAATACAAGAGTTTCAAGATAAATTCTACAAAAGTTGCCCACAACTCGACTGAGGTTCAAAATTTCCAATGTGTCAAGCCTTTAAAAACCCTAGCTAACTCAAGGCTAACATCTTCTTCACTAACAAAAGGAATGGTTGATTCTTTGTGCAAGGGGGACTGATCCCATATTAATCAGACAAACAAATCATTGTCATTGACCAATTAAGGCCAAAACCTTAGTGTTTTGAAAAATCAAATGTTGACACCATGATGATCTCAAAAGGGGCCAATGAAATAATACATTCCCAGGTCACGATGTAATCAAATGCATTACCAATGATTAAATTCAAGAAAAAATCCATATTCTATGTGGTAATTAACAAAACGTGAACCTTATATCATTTTCCATGAGCCTCCCTTTAAATACAATCAAACAATGTGCAATCAAATAGATATGTATGCCGATCAAGTTGAATAATGAAGGCAAAGTGTGTGCATCAAAAGTGGTCCCCAGAGTGGGAAGATTAGAAAGAAAACAATGGTATTATGTGCACAATATTCAAGTTTACATGTAATCACAAAAAGAGAGGAAATGTTGACATCACAATGGCCCCAAAGGTTGTCCAAGTCAGACATTATGATCACAAGTGAATACATGGGTGAATATTTTGCAAAGTATTGCAAATAAAGGAATTATTTTTGCTCACACAGAGATTTTTATTTTTTCATGTGCATCCAAGGGAAGGATTAAAGTGCTAATTTTATCATTACAAGTGGATCAAATTGTAAGTGTCACATCAAGAACTAGAAGACAGAGATTTCATGCACATTGGAGGAGACTTACACAACAAGCAATGGCTATTATTAGCCAAATTATTCATCCAACTTTGGTAAAAATAGAACAGTCAACTGTAGTTTGACAGGGTTGTATTTTTGTAATCAAGGCTATTAATGCCTTATTGTATTAGCATGTCTATTTTTATTCCTTTATTTATTCATGATAAAGGGGTAAAAATAGGATGCATGGGCGAGTACAAATTTTAGCCTATTTTTAGGATGGGATGGGTGAATAATTTTGCTATATATTGTGTGCATTGGCAAAGCACAAAAGGAGGAATTTTTGGACACATGGAGTGTTGAAGCATATTTTTTCAGATTTTCCCTTTGAATGAGAATTGATTTCTGCCTTTCTAATTATTTGCAGTGTTGTGTATACCTTATTATTTCTTGTGAATGTCAAATTTCCTGATTAATCATCTTACCTTGCTGCAAATTTAGTAATTTCTACATAATATTAGTGTGCATGTTTATCTTAACAATATTGTTGTGAATCATTCCCTCAATACATCAAGTGTTTTGCCTTAATATTCTGCTAAAAACTATTGGTTTGTGCATCCAGAATCCATTCTCAAATTATTTGTGCATGTAATCAGTCAAATCCCTTAATAAGTTTGATGTATCACCTTAGTTTTCAATTCATTTACTATCATTTTTTTACCCCCAAAACCCCTAAACATTAGTTTAGGATGCATCAAAAAGTAATGGTCCTTGATACCAAAGACTCACCTCAACAATAGGTATAACTGACAGCACCTGAGGTGTTTCCATTGTATCTACGAAAGAGAGAGATCCAGAGTAAGCTTAGAACCACTCTGCAGTCATCTCTCTACAGGGTGCACTTTTGAGAGATAACAATTTTTGGCATGCCTGGTGGGACCAAAAAATCAGATATGTAGGTAAATTACAACAATTTACAACAGATTTTATAGCAAAGAGAAGTCAATTTTCAAGTAATAGGTTGCATACAATTTATTTTAAAGATCAAAATATTTATTTGGCGGCTCCGTTAAGGTTAATTTCATACCAGTTTTGTAGCATGTTCCATGCCTAAAGTGACTACAAGATCATCAGTAAGAGGAATTCTTTTTGAGTTTATTTATTTACCTTTGAATTCTGCATAGAAGAAGAAGAGTTGGCAACACCTTACCTTATAATAGGCCTTGTTTTAACAACCCTCGTCGTAATATTCCTTCACCATGTATCAATCATCTTTGTCCAAATTACTAGTTATTCCAATGGCTATTCAACCACCTAGGAATTTTGTAACCTCTAACTAATTACAAGCCTATTAGTAATCCCATTGTTTATCATGACATTTCCAATGCTGCCATGAAAAATATTACCTACATTCAATGGTGAAAATCAGATTACTCCCACAGAGAACATCAATCATGTTGTATCCCTCTATGTTCTTCATAACATAACTCACATGAAGATGTAGCTTTAAGACCTCTAGTTGCATCTCTTTAAAGGGAAATCCTTGCAATGGTATAGAAGCTTAGAAATTACAAGCATAAAGAACTTGGGATGAGTTAGGAGAGAAATTACTTAAGCAATTTCAAAACCATTTTGATCATTTATCCCTCATTGAGATAGTTGTCCTACAATTAAAAGAGACCCTCATGAATTTATGGCTAGTTTTAATATACTGTTTTTCTAGAACTTGGGAAATAATTTTCGAGCAAGTGTCAAGCCTCAAGTTGATCATGCTTTTAGTTATTATCTTAGAGCCCTAAATAATGATATTTCAACAATGATTCAGTCTATGGGAGGAGATACTCTCCCGACACTTTATGATAATGCTATAAATGATAAAAAATTGTTATTCAAGCTGGTAAAGTGAGCACCAAGACCTTCAATGCCTCTTATAGTACATATTTGTCACCTATTCTGCAGCCTATTACCATTATATAGATCCTACTATTTTAGCTCCATCATGTAGATGGTTTATATAAAGCTTTGTCAGACTATGGGTAATACAATGCTAACGTTAATTAAAAAATAATGAGCTTGCATTACCTAGCAGGCCTTATCAAGCTCCTTATTAGTAAAACTAGTAGAATAGGTAACCTTATCAGCAAAATCAGAATTATAGACACCAATATTAGCAAAGGTAATTTGACCCAAAATCTCCTAGTTCAGCTAATGCTTTAGTCCCAGTTAATACGGATTCAGAAGAATGGTGCAAAACTTGTAATCAACCTCATATAACTGTAAATTGTCCAAATGCATTCCTGAATATAATCCTTGTTGAACAACCTCAACTTGAAAAATTATTCATACCTCAAATGGAGGGTGGGTAGATAATATGCTCATAATCGCGAAACCACCAAAACAAAGTTATGCTCAGTCTTCGTGAGAGGAAGAATTTATTGTAGTCACTAGATAAATCCCAGGAAAAGGCTCAGGAGAGAGTCAAAAATATCAAAACATAGGCCTGTTTTACCTACATAGTCGAGTGATAAAACAACAACTACAGACTCATAAATTAGCAAATAACATTGTTTTTTGTAAAAAACAATAGGTGTTTTAGCTGGTAAATAAAAAATTTAAATTACAAGCTTACCCAAGAAGATTGTTTATATCTTAGATATCAAGAGCAACTGAAGCAGAGTTAGTTTTTGCCAAAGCCAATCCTAAAACAGTAGAATCTAGTTCCAAAACTGTTACTTCTTTTAACATTGTTGATGTAATGAAAAAGCATAATGTTAATATCTTAATGTGGGATGCTCTAAGTATTCCAGGACAACAGGATCTTCTTTCTCATGAACTCACTAAGCTACAGATTTATTCAAAACTGACAGAAAAGGAAGTCTAAAAAGTAGACATTGTCCTTGGAATAGTAGAACATGACCACATTAAAGAAGTTAAATGGATGGTTTAAAGGGTCTTTCTCATGATATCAAGAATCCACCACCATTTTATTTATCTCTGATTATTGGAGATCATTTAGTTCATAACTACATGGTTGACAATGGTGCAAGTAGCACAGTTATGCAAAAAGAAATTATAGAAAAATTGGGCTTACAAGATGAGCCTACAAATAAAAACGTGCTACAGCTAGATGGGACAACAACCAATATAGCTGGTATTAATAGAAACATGGAAGTATCTTTACATTCTTTTCCCAATGTTATAATTCTACAAGATGTGACAGTTGTAGATTTACCTCCCTATTTTGTCTTATGTTTATCATGATATTTTACAACAAAAATAGGAGGTTATCTTTCTTCATATTGCTCATTTTTGTTCTTTACTACATGATATGGAACTAAGGTTACCGTAAATTCAGAGCCTATTATGGCTAGATTTCATATTGAGCCTCATGCTTCAAACAATGCTATAGCAAATTACTCAGCTTTAGATCAATCTAATTTTGATGTTACAACACATGTTTCTGCACTAGATGGTGTTTCTAATCTGTTCATGGATGAAAAGACTCAATAAGAACATCCTTATGACCCCTTCAAGGAAGTAGAAGAAGTTTTTTCTATTTTTATGTCTTGCATGAAAAAAATGCATCAATTCCCTTGCTGTCCAGGATAAAAGAAGTAGTAGAAGGGCTATGGAAGCTTCACTTTGATGGAGCCAAAAATAAGAAGGGACAAGGTGCAGGTTTAATGCTTACTTCCCCCGCAAATGAAAGGTACTTTTCAACTTTAAGTTTGTAGTTTTCTTGTACTTGTAATGTAGTTGAATACGAAGCATTAATTCATGGCTTGCAATGGGCTAGAAAGAGAGGTATCAACACTTTACAAGTTTTTGGAGATTTAGAATTAGTTATTAATCAAGTGAAAAAATTTAATGTTTGTAAGAATTCATTGCTAAACTCTTACAAATATAGAGTTTCAGACTTAATGGATGATTTTGATGTTATTAACATTCAATCTCTCCCAAGAGCTGAAAATATGCATGCAGACAAACTTGCAGCAGTTGGTGCCAGTTTTGATGTACTAGAATAGATTGAAAATAGAAAAGTACAACCACATATTAAATTAATTATCAGACCTTCAGTGCCTGAGAATAATGAGAATTGACAGGTTTTCGAAGATGATAAACAAATTTGAAGATTTTTGCCACAAGAAACTGAATTTTCTGAAGTAAATTAGCAAAAACTGTAACACTTCTATGGTGACCAGATTGCTTAGTTGAAGAAAAATAAGTTTCCTCAAGGAATGGTCACTCTGGCAGAAAATTTCAGTTTTGATGATCAATTAAGAAAGGACAAAGGAAAGATTTCAACTCATGTAGATAACTACAAAGAAATCTTGGTGGATAAGGAAAATAAGTTATTTAATGGAAATGTATGTTCCTCATCTGAAAAGTACTCATTCATTGATCTATGTAAAGAATTAAAAGATGTTTTTTCATGGAAATATCAAGATCTAAGATGATTTGTTCTAATTTCAGCTCAGCATACAATAGAGTTATAGTCAAATTCCAATCTAGTTAGGAAGAAACAAAGGCATGTAAATCCAAAAATTAAGCCATTAATGAGAAAAGAATCATCCAAGTTAATCGAATAAGGCATTATTTTTCAAGTTAAGAATTCAAGTTGGGTAGTCAATCTTGTTCCTGTTTGGAAAAATAATGGAGAAATTAGGATATGTGTGGATTTTAGAGACCTTAATAAAGCTTCATTAAAACACCATTATCCTCTGCCAAATATGGATCATATTTTGAGAACAGTTTCTAGTTCAAAGAGATTGTCTCTTTAAGATGGCTAGATCAGATCCTTATGTGTGAAGAAGATAGATACAAAACAACCTCTACCACTAAATGGGGCACTTATGCTTATATAATAATTCCTTTCAGTCTTTCAAATGTTGGTGTAATGTTTCAACGTGCAACGGACATGGATTTTCACAGTTTATTAAATAAATGCATATTGGTTTACTTAGATGATGTCACCATTTTAAAAAAGAATTATGATGAACATCTAATGCATTTAAGGCAAAATTTTCAGCTTTGTAGATAGTTCAAAATATCCTTGAATCCCAAAAATTCTATTTTTTAGAACATTAACGTAAATTTCTAGGTCATATTGTCTCTAAACAAGGTTTAGCTATTGATCTTTTCAGAATCAAGGGTATTTTATAGTTATCCTTACCTCATCATAAGAAAGCACTACAGAGTTTCCTCGAAAATATCAACTTCATTAGAAGATTTGTTATAGACTTCGCATCACCTGTTAAGCCTCTAACAATTATGTTAAAGAAAGATAAAACTTTCACTTGGACCAATGAAGGGATAAAAGGATTCGAAGAAATCAAAATAAACGTTTTGCAAGCTCCTACACTTGCAAATCAAAATTTAAATAAAGATTTTATGATGTATTCACTTGCTAGAGCTGAGACCATTTTGGCTATTTTAACTTAGGTTAATGATGAAAACACCGAGTAACCAATCACTTTCTTTGGATAAATTTTGCATGACTATGAGACAAGGTACACCTTTCTTGAAAAATAGGTACTTTCCAGTAGTTAGAGGATTGAAAATTTTCAAGTACATGCTTTCCAATAACAAGATACATGTTTTAGTTTCTCATCCAAGTGTGAAAGTTTTCTTGTTGAACAAAGAGCTGAATGAGAAGAGTGCAGGATGGATTATGGAATATGATGTTGATATTTGTGTCGTGAAAATAGTTCAAGGAAAAGGTTTGTGTGAGCATCTAATTTCTGATATGGAAAAAAAGTAGGAAACAAAATCATAGATGATCCACAACATCATGTTGAAGTTACGTATCAGTAGTCAAATACCTTCGTGCAACACAAAAAATCAGCAACCCGAACTAAGTAAAGAAGTTCAGGAATTAAGGTGGAAACTAATTTAGTTATCTATCTACAACATGTCACTTATTCGAAAGGTATGGAAAAAAAAATGAAGGTATTTCAGGTTACAAGTTGTACCTTATGTTTTCATTGATGGCATGTTATTTAAGAGAGATATAAATGGAATTTTGCTGCAATGTATTGATTATGATAGAATTCAGAAATTATTATCCAAATTCCATGAAGGACCTGCAGGAGGTCATTTTTCCGCATGTACTACAGCCTTAAAAATTATGAAAGTTGGTTACTATTGGCCCAGTATATTCAATGACTTCTTTGAATAGATTAGAAAGTGTAAGAAGTGTGTTTTCTTTGTGGGAAAAAAACATTTAGCTTTGTTGCCCCTTGCAACCAATTTCATTGGATCAATCATTCATGTAGTGGGGTCTTGATTTTATTGGCATGATAAAACCACCTTCATCACAAGGAAACAAGTGGATTTTTGACTACCTTAGATTACTTTACATGCTGGACTGAAGCAATAGATTTGAAAGAGGCTAATGAGACTTTGATACTATCCTTTTATGAAGGTATAATTTATAGATTTGGCATTCCATAGTGACTTTCATTTTGGATAATGCCTTAGCGTTTCTTGGTGCAAAGGTAACATATTGGGCTATCAAGAACGGAATTTATTTAAGTACATCATCTAATTATTACCCATAAGGTAATGGATTAGCCAAAAGTACTAACAATAATATTTTGAGGATCATCAGAAGAACACTCAAAGACAATCAAATATATTAGCATCTCATGTTGAATTCAACACTATGGGCTGATAGGGTGACTCCTAAAATATCATTTGGTAATTCACCACACAATCTTATTTGTGGAAGAGAGGCATGAATTCCCATCTCAGTTGGGTTATCTACACTAGATTTTTGCATCAGATGGAATTACTTGAGAATGAACCACTGTAAGTTTGTTATGAAGAGTTAATGGAATTGCAGGAGCTAAGAAATCAAGCTCATCTAAACATGGAAAATAATCAAAAAAATATGAAGAAAAAATTTGATAAGAAGGCTAAGTTTAGAGTCTTCAATGAAGGAGATGTTGTGTTAAAATGGAGATGTTGATCGTGCAAAGCCAGGAAACCACACAAATTTTGATGTGATCTGGAGTGGTCCTTATATGATTTCAACTTGCAAAGAACACAATGAATTTCAGCTTTCAAGGATGAATGGACAAGAAAATCCCCATTCCTATGAATGGTATGTTTTTTAAACAATGTTATTGAAAATCGTACAGTGTTTGGTTAGAGTAGGATTTCCCTTTGAATAAGTGCTTCATGTAGATTGAATTTTTTTTCAATTCAATAAGTGCATTCATGCATGTGATCTGGTTTACCATATCCTTTCCAAGTTTTAGTTTGTTTTGGACCTTCAAAAAGGAAAATTTTGGTTATATTCTTTAACTCCATGCCTAATGAAAAGAACAAGGCATTAGTCTACAAGCTAGAAGATAACTTTCCCCGTAAGATCGCCAGAAATTTTGACAATTTTCTACACTTTTGCAAAAATGGGAAACTTGAAACTTCATTATGATGGATGGAATTGGTGAAGTGAACCTAACTAGGGGAATACATTACCATATTATTATCTTTTGAGTTACAACAATTAACGATTACACGTAATTTGCAGCTATGTGTGCTGTTACAAAATGTAAAAAATCACATAGTCTGGTATTACATGTTTGTCTTCAACAAGAGGACATAAAATCCCCTAAGGAGAGATGTATCATCTTGATGAAGGCCATAATTATAGAGTAAGTGGAATGTTATTCTTTTTAACAACAAAAAGAGTTACAAATTACAGTAGTTGACATTTCATTACTAAAGTTGCAGGTATTTTAAGGTTCTTTCCTTCATGTTTAAATACATACAATTATGTTATTAAGTTGTTTAGTTTGTTATACAATCCATACATAAAACTAAAATGGAGAAAGAAGTACACAACTCAGTTCCAAAATTTGATATTTTTTTCATAAAGGATTTAAATGTTTCCTACACAAGTCATGGGATGTAACTCAAAAGTAATTCATAACTAATGAAGTAGAAGGTACACGTGCATGAAAAGAAAATTAAAGGAGTATGAAAAATCCAATCATTGCCTTGATTTTATTTCATCTTTGTTGCTCCACTTCCAGCTCTAGCTTTGCTCCATCTTCATCCTTGCTATCAACATTGGCATTGTACCTAAGAAACTTAAAAAGAAATATTGTCAGTCATAAGCTCAAGGTTTAGATCCATATTCATGTACTATCTAATTTCATGCAAATGGATATTTAATATCATCAGGTATGAGTTACAGACATAAGATGCATCAGAGACAGATACAAAATTGACAAGAGCAATATTCTACATTAGTGTATATGATTCCCAGAATCATTTTAGAGAATAAAAGATAAAATAAAAAAACTATGGAACATGAGAAAGGACAAAAAGCCTTATGTTTTATAGCTAGTTTATCTAAATGTGCAGGTATAAGTAAGAAGAATGAAATAAACACTAACTATTTTGTTTGCATATTAAAAGTATTACATTTTGCAATTTGAACCTGAAAATTACATTTATTTCATGTTTGGACTAAAGGACAAATATATAAAGATATAGCTGAACTAATCCATAAAAGAGATGCAAGTTTAGTAGTGCATATTCTAACAAATGGAATGCATACAAAAGTATAGATAGTGATGTTGATCAAACTTCAGAGCTTTAGTAGAATACCAAAATTGAATCATACTTTAAAGATAACTTTGGAAAAATAATGATTGTAAATTGCATAACTCAAGGACACAGATTCAAGATATTGTCAAAATATGATACATAACCAAAATACAATTGCTTAATTTCAGTGGTTACAATGCTTCCATTTAAGAGAATTCATTTAGATCTATCATAATGATGAAAGTAAAAATTCTAGAAGGGCACATTCTTTTTAACAAAACCATCAAGTAATAGTAGAAGGTAAGAATGAATGCAAAGAAAATAAGACAACTACATGAGCTCGTGCAATGGTAATACACGATCAAAGGGATACAATTTTTAATCATTTTACAGATCAATAAAGGATGAAATTCATCAACTAAGTGGTAGAAATCGAGAAGGAAATACAAAGATTCCAGAATTACCTAGACTTAGTTTCAAACAATGGAAGATGTCACCTACAGTCAACTGAAGAAGCAATTTGATTTTTTGAAGTCAATTTTTCATCCATTGAAAGATGTGATAATAAAATAATAATTTCTCATAACAATGCAAAGGAAGCATTCACTTGAAAAAAAAAATATATCCACAAAAAACATGTAATAGATTTTAAAATAGTGAGATCTACAGATCTTGGAGGTTACAACAACATATTCAAGCTTAGAAATAAAATAGTACAGGTCCAAATCTCTTCAAGTGTGTAACATAACAGTTGAAATGGGATAATAAAACCTTTCACAGTCAACTTCTAGATATCGAATAAGATCTACAACCAATCAGCAAGAAATATCTCAAAATTACAAACTAAGAAGGAACATACAGCTCAAACCAGATCTTTGAGCACTCAAAAATGGCGACAAAAAATACAATAAAATATGAAAGGAGGTTATGAGATTAACATTTTTAAATCCATCAAAGAACAATTTTAAGCTCATTATGCTCAAGTAAAATAAAAAGGGTTTCAAGGTACAACAATCAATCTTTGATCAAAAATCACAAGATCAACGTTATTGGTGAAAGAAGTAAAGAATATCTAGTTATAGAGTTTTGAGTATTAGTTTAGGAGATCAAAAGAAATCACATATCCAAAGCTATAAATTTATGTAAGAACACTATAATCATAAACAAAAAATAATATGCACACATATTGTTATTTTGTGCAAGCATTATGCAATATTTAGTCTCAAAGTAAATCTTTGTTTCAGAATAGATAAATTTGATGCACATTCTAAACTCCAATTTCTAAGCAGTACACAACAATCAAACTTTGATAAGAAACACAATCAAGCTTCATTAATGGTAAGTATGTATTTTAGCTAGTCGTTTTTCTATAATAGTGATTCAATATTGCACATTGCATACATAGAAACCAAAGAAAAAGAGACAGAATATTGTGTGATATAAAAACGAACACCATTTGCAAGAAAATGCACAGTCTTATTATGGGCTGAAGATTTCAGAATAGTCAAAGAAAAATACAGAGTCTACATTTGTAGTGAAATAGCTAACACACATAGATCTACAAAATCTTGAAAAGTGAGAGTAATGAACTAGTATATCCTCTGAGCAAGGCAACAAGAAAATACCCAGTTGATGAATGCTTTCAGGGAAAATATGAGAGCATTAACTCACCTTAATACCTAGATGAATTTTTATACATCAAGCTCTTATAGAAGATCTCATAGTGTTTTTGAATAAAAAACAACGAAATCTACACACCAAATGCCAAGAAAAACATTTGAAAAGAAGAGAAAATTAGATTTCACATTTTCTACAATGGTGGCCATACCATAGATAGACTTGGGTAAAGTTTAGCATGAACGGAAAAATCATTTTCAGGGAAACCCACATAAGGAAATTTGTAGATCTGAAGCAAGACATAATATATTATAATGAAATTTTAAGTGATATTGAAAACTCAGCCATGGTCCCAGCTTGATTTACCAACCCCAACATTGAAAGCTTCAACATATTCAAATATACAGAAATAGAAGAAACAAAGAAGAAAACCACCCAGAATCAGCAAATGCAGTTTCAAAACCTCAAATATTTGAAGCATACAAGGGGATATGCCATCATTCAACCACCCAAACTCAACTTGAGCTCAAAATGAAGGCTAATGGCGGCCAATATAACCATATTTCGAAGAAATATTGCAGAGGCTCATGATACTTTAAGTATTACTTCCACGAAGAGATTCAAATAAATAATCTTCAACCTCAATGAATAATGCAGAGGATCATGATGGTAAAGGAGTCAAACTGGGAAAAACAACAAAATATCACAGATCTCAAAATTAATAATACCCACAACCACCTCCATTAAAATGTGTTTAGAGCTCGAGCAATAGAAACAAAAGAGAAAATTTTCACATTCAGAGCTTCAGAAAACCGACTTATAGAGGAAAATATGAGCTTGAGCATGCAACAATGGTGACCTAAGAAAAATTTGCCAAGGCTTTGCTCTCCAAAATAGAGATGCATGCAAAATGGTAAAAATCAAATAATAAATAAACTTGCTCAACAAACCCATGGTTTCCCAAAATTAATCAAAGTTAATATCAATGGCTTAGATCGCTGCAGTACCAAACTCAATGATGTCAGATGATAACCCAGGCTAAGTACCTTGTCAGCTAGAATTAACAAATCAACGGTTCCAAACCATCAAGTACCATGATAAAACAACCATGAAATAGTTGTAGGATCGACCAAGCCCATAATTAATGAAAATTAAGATTCCCAAAGATCGATGGTGTAGATCTGAAAAGTACCTCAAATCAATGGTTGATAGCAATACAATATTTTCAAGATAAATTCTACCATATTTTCCCACAACTCAATCAAGGTTCAAAATTGCCAACGTGTTGAGCCTTTAAAAACTGTAGCTAACTCAAGGTTAGCATCTTCTTCAAAAAAAAGGAAGAGTTGAGTCTTTTTGCAAGGGGGACCAACCCCATATTAAGTAGACAATCAAATCATTTCCATTGAGCAATTAAGGAAAAAAATTTAGTGTTTTGAAAAATAAAAATGCTGACACCATGATGATCTCAAAAGGGGCCGATGAAATAATACATGCCCAAGTCACAATGTAATCAAATGCTTTACCAATGATTAAATTCAAGACAAAAACCATATTCTATGTGCCAATTAACAAAAGGTGAACCTTATATAATTTTCCATTAGCCTCTCTTTAAATACAATCAAACATTATGCAATGAAATAGCTATGTTTTTCTGACCAAGTGGAAGAATGAAGACAAAGTGTGCACAACACAGATAGTCCCCATAGTTAGAAGATTAGGAAGAAAATAATGGCATTATGTGCACAATATTAAATTTTACATGAAATCACAAGAAGATAGAGGAAATTTTGACATCAGAACCAAAGGTGGTCACCATTATGATGGAATACATGGGTGAATATTTTGCAAAATATTGCAAATAAAGAAATTATTTTTCTCACAAAGAGATTTATTTTTTGCATGTGCATCCAAGGGAGCAGGATTAAAGTGCTAATTTTATCATTACAAGTGGATCAAATTATAAGTGTCACATCAAGCACTACAAGATAGAGATTACATGCACATTGAAGGGGACTTACACAACAAGAAAGGGCTATTATTAGCCAAATTATTCATCGAACTTTGGTAAAAATAAAATAGTCAACTGCAGTTTGATTAGGTTGTTTTGTTGTAATCAAGGCTATTATTGCCTTATTGTATTAGCATGTCTATTTTTATTCCTTTATTCATTCATGATAAAGGGGTAAAAATAGGATGTATGGGTGAGTACAAATTTTAGCCTATTTTTAGGATGGGATGGGTGAATAATTTTGCTATATATTGTGTGCATTGGGAAAGCACAAAAGGAGGAATATTTGGACATAGGAGTGCTAAAGAATATTTTATTAGTTTTTCCCTTTGACTGAGAACTGATTTTTGAGTTTATAATTATTTTTAGTGTTGTGTATACCTTATTATTTCTTGTGGATGACAAATTCCCTAATTAATCATCTTACCTTTCTTCAAATTTAGTAATTTTTACATAATATTAGTGTGCATGTTTATCTTAACAATATTTTTGTGAATCATTCCCTCAATACATCAAGTGTTTTGCCTTAATATTCTATTGAAAAATATTGGTTTGTGCATCTAGAATCCATCCTCAAATTATTTGTGTATGTACTAAGTCAAAGCCCTCGATAAATTTGATGTATCACCTCATTTTTCAATTCATTTACACTCATCTTTTTACCCTCAAAACCCCTAAAAATTAGTTTCGGATAGATAAAAAAGGAACCGGCCTTGATACTGGAGAGTCACCTAAATAATAGGTATAACCACATAATTGAGGTGTTTCCATTATATCTATAAAAGAGAGATATCCAGAGAAAGGATAGAACCCATACAGTCATCTCTCTACAGGGTGCACTTTTGAGAGATAACAGTACCATTTTATCTGAAAACATTTCCGTCCATATCATTTAATTCGACATTTTATAACTCATGTACTTTTTCTTAGAAATTAGGACTAATAAAGTCCCATATCTATAGACCTCTTCCATAATGATTAGTCCATTACATATCAAAAATACAAATAATACAAACAATATCTAGCATATAAAACCCTCATCAAAGTGCTATTAGAAAATAAAAATGAAGGAGTATGAACTTTTTATTAATGGGTAGTCTCTACACTGGGGAGGCCCCTTATAAAAATATTTTTTATTGTTTCATCCATTGGCATATATCTTCAAAATCTGCACATATATGATGTAGATTAAGCTTGTTCATGTGGTGTTTTTTGTATCTCATGCATGTCCTAGATCCTTCCATTCCATATGATTTTACGTACAATCTTATCTAAAATATTACTTATTTTAAATACTCCTTTCAAAGAGGCTCCCTCTTTAACAAGAACAAAATGAACTTCTTTACCAAAATGTTCTGTCCACCAATCTTAGTATAAGATGATGAGTCCTTACATCCTACTAGTCATGTAGGGTTGAGATTTGGGGATTATATGTATTTGCAAAACAAGAACAATACATAAACAAGTAAAATCAATCAAAAATACAAAACAATCATAATCATTAAACCTTTCATCATTCACAGTGTTTAGTGTTGATACCACCCTTCTTACTGGTATAATGAGACTGGGAAAATAAAAAAGGAAAGATTACTCATCAACGTCTTATCTTCGGTGTTAAACCCTTACCTCTTACTAGTTGTATATGGAAAAATTTAGGTGGTCATTTAAAAAAATAAAGCAATAGAAATCCTTCAAAAAATTGAATTAAAAATATTTTAATCATATAATATCTAAATTATCAATTTATTTTCTCCTGTAAAGAGAGACAATCATTCCTTACACCTAATCTTACCAATAGTATGCCACCACTAGGTCTGAATCTAGTCAAAACCTATAAACTGAAATCATATTGGAATCAGTCACATAATCTTAATTGGATATGAGTCACATTTTCCCAAATGGACCATTGTTAACCTCATATCTTTACATTCATCATCTTCATTTAGACATCACTATCTGATTTATCTTATGTCATTTTTGACTCTTGGTCTTGAGCCCTCACATCTTACTAGTTCTTTGGAGTCAAGGCCATAGTCATACATACTATCAAGATATCATATACATTCTTGTAATAAAATGAAATGTTTACAATTTTTTGAACATGAATTCATATTGTGCACCCTTTATCAAGTAACACAAAATAAATAAAAAATCATATAACTTGAAATCCCAAAAACATTCAAAACAATCAAAAACCAAAAAATCAAAACAGTCAAAATCCAAAACTTCAAAAAATGTAAAATTCCCAAAACATTCAAAAACCGATAAAATCATAGTATCTGAAATCCAAAAAAATTAAAAATAATTCAAAATCACAGCAACTATCAAATACAACTCAACAATATCAAACTTTTAATTCCTATCCTAATAATCATTCCAAACTATCCTATGACTATGAAAATTTTATCTTACCCAAAGAATGTATTCTTTCTTAGGGGAAATATAAATCAAAATCTTGGTTGTATCATGTCTTTGGGAAATATCGGATCTCATTTTATTCTAGGCATGTATCATTTATTAGGGGAAATGACCCATTTTAATCTTAAAGTAATCTTCAATAGGATAAACAAAGAGTGTCACTTGACACCAATCTTCACTCTTCTCCAGTTCCGTTGCATGTAATATTTCTTGGGGGCATTCAAATATTCTTAATCTTCAATTTGGAACACATTAGGGGCATGGTTTGTTTTTTTTTATTATTGGCAAATAGTTTTTTGAAAGGGACTATACCCTTGTTTACAAAAGAAGGCCTAAAAGCCATAATAAGCAAGAGAACCAGAGAGAAATGGATCAGAATCCAAATGTTACAATGAAGTACAAAGTAGCTAAAAAACAACTATCCAGATGTTAGGGGCATGGTTTGTTGTCATTATTTAAAGTTATGTTATATTGATTCTATTCTTGACCAATTACAAGTATTTTTTTAAATTTTGGCTTATTCATACCCATGATGCATACTATTACTATGTATATTGGGTTTGCTTTACCTTTAGTATTTTTTTATTTGATCAATTATAAGTTTTTCATTAACATATTTGTTTATTCATAGCCATGGTGCATATTATTAAAGCATATATTAGGTTTTCTTTACATTTAGTCTTTTATTCTTTTATTTTTATTTTTATTAACATCTTGTTTTATTCATAGCCATGGTGTATGAATCTAGTTTGTATATTAGGTTTGTTTTACTAATTATTATTTTTGTGTGTTTGTGTGTTTTTACACAAGTCATGGGTTGATCATTACATTTTTCAATAATCATTGTTAAAACTCTACTATGTAATAGGAAAGTAGGTTGATCCTAAATACCAAATATTAATTAAAGCTCATGCTATGAGAAAAATTAATCATATCATCATCACTATCATATCATAACATGTCATCTGACCAACATAAAAAATGGAAATCAATAAGCATCCATCATAGATAATTAAAAATGAGTGATAGAAAAATAATCATCTATACATCAATAAAATTTCCAAGTACAATGTCTATAAAAACACATCATATATATATCGAATTACAGCCAAACAACATCCATATGAAAATAATATCCATTCATCAAAAAGAAAAAAAATAGCAATATACACATATATCATCTATACAATCATCCATGAATCTTTCCTAATCCTGGAATGTATGGTATATCTCCTCCTCACCTCGGTGGTGTCATCTTGACTAATCTACTTGATGTAGATGGACCATGTGATCTCATTGATCTCATGTATCTCAAATATGTGCTTTGAATATATATTGGAGCTCTTTGGCCATCACGAATGGTTTCTTGTAACTATTGTAGCATGTTTTATAGTAGCCCACATCATGTCTATCTTCTATTAACTCTTGTAGCATGTATCCCATCCTAATAGCATTAGCTACACATTGTTCTAAATATCTTTGTACTATAACCTACAATAATTGTATCGTAATATAATCTCTCTCAGGTGTCCTTTACTGTAGCTTTGTATACCATCTATGAGCTATAAGCGATGTGATATCTCTTTATGAATATGATGGACATGTATCTTTAGGAATGAGGGACCTCGAGGTGTAAATAATGAAATATGACACCAAACATCCTTCTCTCCATCATCTCCATCATTGTCTTCATCCCCAACTTCATATCTATCTCTGCATACTAGACTTAGTGGTATAGGTCGTGAACCTTGTACATGTAAACACTGTGCTGGTACTTGATCTTGCACATGTATATGCTTTATATGTCCATGTTATTGTATATATTTTCCTCTACCATGTTCTATTCTCTTATCCCACCATCATAGAATAATCCTAGTTGCTATAACTACTCATGCAAAGGTGAAACACAACACGTCATATTGACTGCATACCATGTTGCATACTCCATTGTAACTCCAAGATCCTCAATTTCTATCTAAGAATCCCATTATTTTGGTAAAAATACAAAATAAGTATCCCTCATAATACCAACATTTATACCTAGCCCAAAATACACCATCTCTCACACTACTCACACATACCACTAGTCTCCACTTGGAATATCCTACATCATACTCAACTATCATCTAACCCTTTTTGGTCTATATCTCACCAAAATGTGTGACTGAATCCCAACGATATAATGTTCAATCTCTACAACACCAATATATGCATCATCAATAATCAATTGTAGTTGTATATAATCTATGGAATGTCTATTAAAATCAGTCTCTTGGGTGAAACTTTTTTCCAACACCCATTATCTCCCATATAAACTATGAGGGATCATTGGGTAGTTTATCTTTGAGAACACCCAACGACCAACCCAAATTTATGTGGTCCCATTCCTAAATCTATAATAGAGTAGTTGGAACAACTTTCCACTGAATCCTATAAAAAACCATGTGCATGTCTCTGTAAAGGTGTGCTAAAATGCACGGTCCCCATGCAAATAATGTGGTTTTATGCATCAACGTTTCTACCAAACTAGTTGAACCCAACAGAAACCACCTCCTAGTATTATCAGGAAGTAAGTAGCCATTGATAAGATCCATTAGATAAATTAGTATCCATGACATCTCAACATCTCTCATGCACTATCGAAGGTGAACTACCATACCCTATGTGTGAATATCATCATGATGAAAGAGTAACTATAAATATTCTTGTATCTGAATTTCAGTCCTCTCTAACTGAATCAATCGTCACTGCATTGTAACATGAATAATGCGGTACACATCCTTCAAAATAACTGACATCTATCTATTAGGTAGTCTCAATGTATGTGACTCACTATGTCATCGCTCTACTAGTAAAGTCATCACAAAGTGGTTGAGTTTGATATCTACCATATGTGTAATGTAAGTTAAACCTGTCACCTCCAGCATCACACACAATCCTCTCCACTCCATGCTTTTCACTTGTCTCTCGAATGCATGTAGTCTTCCTTCAATGCTCTCGCATATTCAAGTAATATAGTATCTATTGCAGCCATCAATCTACACAATTAGACCTGTAAAATATCACTTTTCTTCTAATTTCATCTTTTAATTTTCATATTTTCCCTCTAAATTAAATTAGTACACCAATACAGACTTGAGTGAACCTAACACAATAGTATTTCACTCATTGTGTTGCTATCACTCATACGCTAGCACATGAATTAGTATGCTAGCATTCTCAATATACTAAAACATCCAAGTTCACTCTAACACGCATATCGTAACGATACCACATGCAAGTTAATGCGAGCACACATTGTGGGTTACCTTAGTGCATCTACTTGCATGTGATCCTAGAGTTAATTTTCATTTTTCTTGTACATTTAAAAATCAATAAATGCATTTTAAAAAATATTTTTTGGTGCACTTACAACATCGGCGTTTCCAAGATCCCGACCAAAATATCAAACATGATCCTCACAATTAACACATGAAGGATGTTGTGCCATGTCACCTAGAATGCATAGCTTAAAAATGTCTTACCGGTATAAAAGGACCTAATAGTATAAATGGAAAATGAATTTTTCAACCCTCCCAGCCTTATATTTAACCCTTTCTTCTAAACCCTAATTTCTTGATTTTCTCTCCTAACTAACATTTTATGACCTTTCTTCCTATACCCATTTGTGGATCTTTCTCTCTTCTATCAAGAAATTATCAACCACTTTATTGTGTCACCCATCGACCTAAGGGGACACTCCCTTTTCATAATTAAGACCCACTGTAGAATCCAAATGATTCACTAGGGAGAATCATGCAGTTTTGCAGACTTCTTTATCATTTTTTCTCTGATTTACATGTGTCTACTATCTTTTAAGTGTTAGTACTTCATTATAACATTATAAAGATTGGAAAATATAGAAACCCTAAAATATCACATTAGAACTTTGAAAGCATCTCATGAGTAGTTTATAGTGTATTACGACCACTTTCAGCCAATCTCGACTAATTTTTGTATATTGTGCTATTTTATGACCTTTAATGGCATTTCTTTGACATTTTACCAATTTTACTTTTATTACTCTCGCAATTTCACCTAATTATTCATATTGCTCACACATGGTGTCAAATAAATAAATATTCATGTTATAGACCCTATTACACTCATATCCCATGCATATGATTAATTAATTAATCATATCATTATTATTATTCATTCCATATTTCTATTAGTTAATTTCATTAGCTAATTTAAATATCAACTTAATTAAAAAATCTTACACATTATCCATTTGCAGATCACCTCTTATCAACTTTCACTTCACTAATTAACATCTCAAATTAATTAAAGCGAATAAAATTAATAAAAGATTATATAATTAAATATATGCAAGAAGAAAAATTTATATTAAATTAGATAATAAATTTGAGTTAATTAAACTATCCGCATAAAGCATGGAATTAAAAATTAAAGAAAGTCATTCCAAAATCAAAAACTCGCGTCACTTATTTGGGTGAATAAATAAAAGACATACAATTAATATTTAGTTCTAAATATACAAAATCATTTTAAATATTTTCTAAAACATAAATAACTCATCCATTCAAGCTCAAATCAATGGTTCAACTCCTCAAATATATTAGAAAATCAATTAAACAATTCAATCATACTTCTTATAACTTTAAACAAAATAAGCTAATGACAAAAATAGAGAATTTGGGATTCTCTTCCATCTTCTACAAATAATCACTCATTGCACTATGTAGACGAAAAGTACTGCTAGTATTTAATGCAAGTCAAGAACTAGATCAAACAATTTCCTAATCTAACACAACTATTCACCTACCTCAGATTGAGCATGATAAGAAAGGAAAGAGAGCATCATACCAGTACTTACCCACTAGCTCCAATGCTCTTCCCTTGTTACTTTAGATGTACTCAAGATGGTCATTTCAATGCTTTATATTTTTTGAGAGAAATTGGGTAGTACCTCCTCTTGATAAGTGATGATTGTTTCTTGATAAATTTATTTGAAGATTGAGATATTTGATTTGTATTTTCTCAGCATATACTTTCCATTTTGTAAGATGTTTTCCATGGAGGGTGGCACAACTATTTATAATTAGATGAGGGAAAAATGAAGGGATGAGATATTTCCATGTAAATGGTAGATCAATTGTGGAGAATTGGTGAGAATGGGGAAAGATCTAGAATTAGAAAACTCTAAATATTAGAAGAAGCCTCCATTGAATTTTTAAATATGGAAAAGGGAAAATTGGAGAGGCTTCTAGAAATATAGGCCTCTATATTTAGAGGATTTTTTAGCTTGGGGTTAGGTGAGAATAAATGTGATTAGAGAAGTGATTAGATTGATAAGTTAGATGTAGAGTAAGTATAGGGTAGGTGGTAGGTGAGTAGGAATTTTTTAATTTCTAAAAAATAAATAATAGGGATTAGTTAATGAGATAATGAAAATATTAATGATGTATTAATATGACTAAGGATGCGATGGGATTATTGAGTGAATAATAAGAATTATTAAAGTATGCTAATTAGGGATGGTAATAATTAATATTATGATTACTTCTTATATATTTAGTGTTTAATAAGCATGTTATTTGTTGAATGAGTATGTCGATATTTTACATGTCTACATTTTCTCCTCTTTGAATGGTTATTACGTAGTAGTGGCCGTTAAAATAAAAAGAGATGATGAGATAGATGATGAGGGTGATGCTCCCTCAAGGGGTATGTCCAAGAGGAAATGAGTTGGGTGACTTCTTGAAAAGAGGAAATGGGTCAAATTAGTAGATGAGTGAAGAGTAGTCGATAAGAAATTTTATGGATGTAGAGTATCATAAGTAGAGAGCAATAAGATTAGAGGATTCAAAGGATTAGAAGATGTGACAAATTTGATTAGAGGAGTAAAGGTTGGAGGAAGAGATGGAAGGATTAGAAGATACTAGAGTATAGAGGAGAGGATTAGAGGAGATAATTAGAGGATTAACAAAGTAGGAGATGAGATGATTTGGATTAGAGAATTCCCCAATTAAGGGGTTGAAGTTCAAAGGATTTAGATTTGAGGATGCCCCAGGAAATAGTGCATGCAAGGGAGAATATTAAGGATTTTTAAATTGGATGATGCCCCAGTAAAGGGGTTATGATTGTGTATGTTAGATGAGGATATTGATTTATTAATAAAGGATTAATTGGATAGAAGGACGAGGAGGTTAGATAATTAGTTATATATAGGACTAGAATATGATAGTAGAAGGGGGTGTGTTGTCATAATCTACCCACTGTAATCATCATTAGAAAAGAGATTTATGTGTAATAGAGAAAGGTGCACTAGGATAGAAAGAACATGGTGACAAAATTGATAGATGCCCTGTATCCTCATATCATTAGATGGATTAATAAATAGAGGGTCCTCAAATCATTGGACCGTGCCAAAGAAAAGGAATAAAAGGGGCCTCATACCAACGACCAAAATATAAATGCAGAAAAGCGTGCAAACATATGCAAGTAAAAACACACACATTGGCTTTTTGTAATGTAAATGTGGAGGATGTATTCATTAAAAATTTATAAGGTTGTGATTCCTTAGATTTGTTATAATGGTTTTGATTTTTTAATTATTTTTCAATTTTTTGGATTTGTAAGAATATTTTATATTTCTTGGATTTTTAAGAACTTTTTCCTTTTTTATTTTGAATTATTTTGTGATTTTTTTGGATTTTTAATATTTTTTTGATTTTTTTATTTTTAAGAATTTTTTGAGTTTTCAGATTTTTCATACTTTTATTAATTTTTAATGATATTTTGATTTTTTAAAAGATTTTAAACAATTTTTTTGGAATATTTTGGATTTTGAACAATTTTTTGATAGTTTATATTTTTAAGGATTTTTTTTTATTTTTTTGGTAGATGAGGGTATTTTATGATGGTAGGAATTAATGGGGCTAAAAATGGACATACGAGATAGCAGAACGGACTCATGTAAGTCTTAGGGCATCGCGGCGGGTATAAAAGGTATTTGGTGACCACAAGAAAAGTCATTTTCACCCCACATAGTAGAGAACCGGAGCCCCTGAGAGAACATGATGGCATACGGGAGGACTTTTTATCATGGAGCAGACTTAGTGAGGATGTACCAGCGACTGACAACCATTGGACCTAGGGTAGGTACCTTCTGATTAGTTATTGTTTGTAATTTTGCACATTTTTTTAGAATTGTTTAGAATTTTAGGGTATATTTTAGGTGCTAGGGGGTTAAATTGGTGCATATGTGCCAATCAGGGTGCCTATGTGTCGCTGGTAGGAGAGGGATGAGTTTTAGCGCCTATGTGGTGATGTAGGTTGTAGTTTGGTACCAATGTTATAGATTAGTGAATATGATTCACATTGGCGTGTATGTGCTAAGTTTAGTGCCTATTTTGTAAATAGTAGCGTATTTGTTAGGGGTTGGTTGGGAGAAAACAAAATGACATGTATGTTCTTGGGAGGGTACTAGGAGTAGTCATTATTTTCTATATTGGCACATATGATCTACATTGGCATGTATTTTATAGATTAACACATATGTATGTAATAACACTTTAATAATAGAATGGCTCTTATATGAAAAAAATTGTACTTATGTTATAGTGTTGGATTGGGAGGATTTATTGAGGGGTGAGGAATTGAGGATTGGGATTGATAGGATGAGTAATGAGTGGTGGGGGATAATATAGGTTGTTTGATGTATGCAAGTTGACTTGGATGCCATATAGGTTAGACATCGACCTTCAAACACCTTGAGGCATTTACTAGGGGGTGTGGATGTGGAGGAGGAGGAAAAAGCTTCATTTTTGCATGTATTTAGGATACTACATGTGGTGAGAATTCCTTTTATTTGGGAAGATTATTGTTTATTGACGGCATTGGAAGAGCAGTGAAACTTGAAGAAAAGTACTTTTTGGATACCGATTGAAGAGAGGAAAGTGACATTAAAGGATGTATACCATATCTATCTGATTCTTGTTGAGAGAGAGAAGATTGTATGGAATAGGTCAAGACCTGGAGCGAGATTGGGACTTCTGACAGATGTAGAGGATCGACCTTGCGATGGGTTGTAGATAGATCTAGGGATTTATTTTAGAGAGGGGTACATCGAACATGTGTCGATGTTACTCTATTCTTTAATCATCTGCATTTTATTTCTAGATAGATTAAGTCAGTATTTAAACATTTCATTAGCAGATGTTGTACATGCCATGTGGTAGGATGAGATAATGTTTGCATGGGCTCTGATAGTACTGGCATGGTTATACCTTAATTTACACACAACACCTTATTGAGGAGGTACTATTATGGGAGTAGAGATTTTACCACAAATATGGAGTTATGACTATATAGGAATGGGTAGACCAATTGGGATCATATAACAGTAGTGGGTTGGGGAGTCTTTTGGGTACGTGTGGTATATTATTAGGGGTGATAGGAAGAATTTGGGAGAGATGGACTGGTATATGTGGAAAAATGATGAGCTCCAGCCATGTGACATCACATGGTGGCCATACCAAAATTATGAGGCATGGGAAGGGGATCAAATGCATCTGAGGAGTCTCCAGACACCATATTATTTGATAGGGAGCAAGTCATATATGGTAGATTAGTATCATCCAGATTGCGTGTTGTGGTAGTTCAGTTTTATGGAGGACATTCATTTGAATGGGATGTAATATATTCACACACACTGCACGAGAGGTGGGTGACTAGGTGGTCCTGATTCAGGTAGATTTGGTTAGGCCCAACTTAGATAATGTACACGATATACCATGGGAGCCTTTACCAATTATTGAGGATCCAGGGATAGTGGAGGGATATACTGAGTGGTGAGCGGGGACTAGAACAACTAGATTAACATGACCGCTAGGTGGGATGTGGTTTATACATGGTCAGTGATAGGTTTATAGGGTGATTTCATAGGGGCAGGTAATAGTGGTTTATAGATCATAGGGATAGGTAGAGGGGGAGGCACAGAGAGCATAACCTATTATTGTATTAGGGAGTACCTCAACACAATAGTCAATGGTATATTCAATTGTTCAGGATGTATGAGTTCAGAGCCTAGTTATGAATGAGGTGGATGTGATGGAGGTGGATGGTTTTTCAGGGCCATTATAGGAAGCTATAACACAACAAGATGATATAGAAGGACCTTCTGGTACAAGGGGTTCAAGATCAAGATGTGTAGGTAGGTCATAGGATAAGGTGTCGACCTATAGGCTCCGATAGACAGATTGAAGATAGAGCCTTATGCATGATCTATATAGATATTAGGGCTATGAGAAAGAGGTGTGTCTTTCCTAAGAGAGATACAATATTTGAGGTTAGTAGTGAGTATAATGACAGTGGTGATGGAATTGAGGGAGTTAAATATTTCTTAGTTACAGGGGGGGTTGACATGGATAGATTAGGAAGTGGAGGGGTTGAGACAACAGTTAAATCAGACATTACAGCACTGGGATAGGAATCACCATCAACGTGATGCATATAAAGATATATATTGTCCACTCGATGGAGTAGGAGAGGGGAGTGAGACAGAGGTTGCTGAATCTCGAGGATCAGGATTGATGACAACCCTTAATACTTCATAGAGAGCATTCTAGATGGGAACCCTAGCCAAAGTGTCATTATGACTATATTAGGCCGTAGTGGATAAGATGAGATACTTTGAGGGCCTTGTGGCTCATGATCTACCAAATTCATGGTGGTATTTAGAGTATTTAGCTAAGTAGAGATCAGGAAAACCGATGGCCTCAGGGAGTACCACTAGTGTGTTACAACCTCCATAGATGGAATAGGTGATGATACTAGAAGCGTAGCATAATTATGATCATTATTTGTGTATATGTCGCTAATAGTGGCTATTAGTTTTTATATTTATATATATATATATATATATATATGTTATTGGATATTTGATTATGGACATCATGGTCACAATTTTGATGTATATGTATGGATTATTCACAATGTATCATTCATTTTTTTGATAAGGTACATGATGAGTAATGAGGAGTTATGGGGATATTGATGACATGAGTTGGTATAATTTATGATGATGATTATTATTATGATGGTGATTTTTATTGATTAGATGATGTTAGTTTATTTTTTGTGGATGATATATGCTTATGGTATATAGTGATGATTTCATGAATGAGATGATAGTTGTTTATTTTATATTTATTGTGATGATGATTTATGATGATGGTTTTGTGTTTACCATGGTTATTTATTATAGAAAAATGTTATGTATAGATGATATGGTTGATGATGTTATGGTCAATGTGATATTGTTACAACTATTACGTCTTTATGATGATGGCATTGCTTATGAGAGAATGTTATTCTATTTTTGATAATATATGGTGATGAGGTCGTAGATGGGATGATTATTATTTAAATTATTTTTATTTATTAGGATGATGTATCATGTGTAGGATGGTATTTATCATGATAATTTGATATATGTGGATGTAGATGATGTGATGGTATTGTTGATGCTAACTTATTTTTATCGATGTATATAGTTGGTGATATTCTCGAAGATGTAATTGGTGATGTATGTTTATGATGTATAGTATTTATTATTGATAAGTTTATGCATTTAGATAATATTATTTTTGATTACGTGATATGGATAGGATGGTATGAAGGTTTTCATATTTGAGTTATGGGTTTTATGGTAAAATTTAATCTTTGGATAGATGGATATCATGATTTATTATGAGATGTATTATGGAGTATAATAGTTTGATGGTAGTTGATTTGTGTACATGGATAATGTGATGTTTTTATCTACATATGGGAAATGAGATGGATATTGAAAATGTTGGTAAAAATAGAATTTAAATTTGTACAAATATTTACAACACAACTGTTGCATGAAACGAGGTAGAATAACAGAGAGAAAGGGAAGTGAGGTAAAGGGGTGATAGTAGGTAGATGGGAGGCTGGAGAGAAATTAAGGCCTCAGGATACTACAAGGGTTGAATTTATTAGTATTAGACTAAGATATTATAGAATTTTGTAGTTCCCTATAATATGACCATGTACAATGTGGCCTTAGCTAGGATCAAAATAATGTTCCTAGGCATGACAGATACTTTATTTCATGGTGAGGATCGAAATAATTCTAGATTTAGAAGTGTGGGATGTGAATAGGGATGAGAAGGTAAGTAGGAATGGATCTGGTTTCTCTCCCTATGTGCTGATTGCATTTTGGAGAGAACTAGTGGACTTGAGATCTCGTTTACCATAACACTAGAAATAAGTTTTCACTATGGAATTGAAGTGGTTTTCACCATTGGACAAATTATTATTTTTATTTATTTTTATTTATATTTTTAAATTTTTATTGTTGGGAACTTAGGTGTAAAATTATACATGGGCTCTTCTAACTCATAGCCATCTTGGGTAGCCAAATTATAAGCACCGGAGCCAAAATTGGTGATGAAAACATATGGTTCGATTAGTTTTTGGTTCAAATATTCCTTTCTTTTCTCGGTCAACATTAGTGTTATGATTATTTTATTTGAGGACTAGGTCACCAACTTAAAATTCACAATTTTTGATGTGCTCTCTATAATGTTTGCAGAGGCTATTTTGGTAAGATTTAAGATTATCCAAGGCTTGAAGGCATTTGTAATCTAGCAGATTGAGCTCTTGTAATAAATTTATATGATATTCCTCATCGTCAATGAGGTGTTGAAGAGAAATGTAGAGGGAAGGGAGATTGATCTCAACATGTCATATTTCTTGAGTGTCGAAAACAAGGGAGTATGGAGTGGAGCCAATGGGGGTGCGGATGGATGTATGATAGTCCCAAAAGGTAGGATAAACTTGTGTATACCAATCTCATTTTTCTTAAATTACAATTTTTCCAAAGATTCACTTTATCATTTTGTTAAACACTTCAGATTGACCATTGGCTTGTGGGTAATACAGGGTGGAGAATTTGAGTTTGATGTAGAAGTTGTCACAAAGTTCACGGACTTCTCAATTTTTAAAGGACTTGCAATTTTCCTTAATGAGGGTGGATGGTATACCTTAAATACAAATGATATAGTTAAGAATAAATTTGAGAGTTTTTTTCTAGTAACATAGCTAAGTCAGATTGCTTTGACCCATTTGGTAAAGTATTCCATGGAAATAATAATCAACTTGTGACCATTGGAATAGGTGGGATTCAAATTACCCATGAGATCATGACCCCATGTGTAAAATTACCATAGGATAGTGATGGGTTGCAAAGCTTGGTATGGTGCATGGATGAGTCTGGCATGTTTCTTGTAGGGGATGCATTTGCAGAAATATGAACATGCATATTTTTCCATGTTAGGCTAGTAGTAGCCAGTTTGGTGAAGTTTCTTAACAAGTACCACACTACTGGTGTGAGAACTATAAATGCCATCATGAAATTCCATTATCGCTAACTTGGCCTCTTGGGAATTAAGGCATCGCAACACAGTCCTATCAAAGCATCTACGATAAAGGGTATCTCTAAGAATGGTGAATCAAGAGGCATGTTAGATGAAGGCTTTGCGATGGCTATGAGGAAAGTTAGGTGAAAGGGTTTGGGATCAGAGATAAGTGTAGATTTCATGGTACCATGGGGAGTTAGGAACAATAATCTCACTTGCCATCTCTGATTCAGGGACATCACAGGTTGACACAATGATTTGTTCAACCAGGAGCTATGAATTGGAGGCATTAGAAGTCTTGTCTAGTAGAGAGTTAATGGTGGCCATTGTATTTGCTGATTTTTTACTTGCATGGGGGACATGCTCGAACTAAATGCACTAGAAGTAGGATTTTATTTATTCAACCATGCACTTATAAGCAACCATCTTATCGTCTTTGGTAGAATATTATTCATTGACCTGTTTGATGATTAACTGTGATTCACCAAAGAAGTTGAGATTTTTGATGTTCCATAGGATGGCCATTTTTAATATTGTGATGAGTGCCTCATATTTAGCTACATTTTTGGTATAAGGAAAAGTGATCTAAAAATATTTAGGAATTATATCTCCTTGGGGAGTGATAAATAGAATACCCAATCCTAGGCCATAATGTGTAAAAGAGCCATCAAAGTATAATGTCCACGTGTCTGATTCTTCAATGGTGAATATGGATTCATCTAGGAACCATTTGTTTAATGGGGTGGAATCTAAAACTTGGGATTCTGATAATTAATACTCCATTACTTTTCCCTTGATATCCTTCTGATGAACATATTTGATGTCGAATTCTCTCAAGATCATGATCAATTAATCCATTTGCCTTATTAAAGATGATTTAGAGAGTAAGTAATTGACTAGATAACCCTTGGCTATGAGCTTGACTGTATTGTTGAGTATGTAATGAAGTGAATTTTTAGAGACAAATACTATGAAAAAACATGCCTTTTCTAAAGGAGTATAATTAAGCTAATAAGATATTAGTGTTCGGCGTAGATAATAAATGGCTTGTTCTTTTCTAGTGACATCATGTTAGACCAGGAGAGCTCCCAACATGTGTTGAGTACCTAAAATGTATAGGACAAGAGGAATTCTGAGATTAGGAGGTACTAACACTTGAGGATGTCGTAGATATTCCTTGAGCTTGTCAAAAGAGGCCTGGCATTCTTCATTCAAATGGAATTATTTCCTTTTTTGGAGAAAACAGTGAAATGGATGGCACTTATCAGTCCGTTGTGTAATAAATATTCTGATGGCTTGTATTTAATCCTATAGGATTCGTATTTGTTTTAGGTTTTTAGGTGGGGGAATTTCAACTGCAACTTTAACTTTGTCTCTGTCAATTTATAATCCACGGTGTGAGACAGTAAAGATGAGAAAATTGCTATATGTTATGCAAAAAACACATTTCTTGGGATTGAGGTGAACCTTTTATTTCGAGATTCTTTCAAAGATTTGGTGAATAACCATAAGATGCTATTCACAAGTTTTGGACTTTCCCAGGATTTCATTGACATAACCGTCAACAATATCATGCATCATGTCATGAAAAATGAAGGTCATAGAACGTTAGTAAGTTGCTCTAGAATGTTTCAGTCTGAAGTGCATGACTTGATAGCAAAATGTGCCTTATGGCATGGTAAAAGTCATTTTATGTTGGTCTTCTTCTATTATTTTAATATGATTTTAGCTAGAGATACCATCCATGAGAGACAACATCTCGTGCCCAGTTATGGAATCAATAATCTTGTTAATGTTTTGTAGTGGGAAATCATCTATAGAGAAAGCATTGTTGATATCATGGAAGTATGTAAATCCAGTCAAAATAGTTGATGGGTCAGATGAAACTAAACTCAAACAACTTCTGCAATTCTCCTTTGACAAGAAACACAACTTTGGGATGCATCTTGCATAGTTTTTGTTTAAATGGCTTTGCATCTTTACACACGACAATATTATGAACTACTACGGATGGTTCAAGACCTACCATATCCACTTATTACCATGAAAATACAACTAATAATTCCTTTAGGAGTGTTATAAAGGTGGCTTGTTATTCTACTGATAAGAATTTCCCCATGTTTAGGATCTTGGGGTATTCATTTTTGTCAATGTTGATGTCAATGGTTTCCTCAATTAATAATGTTGAGCCATCCTGGAGCATTTTAGGAGCCAGAAGAAGTCTATCTAGTTAGATCTTGATTGGGATTTGAGGAATCTTGGAAGAAACATGAAAGAGGATTTGGGATGAGGGATATTGGATTCGGATTGAAGGAAGTGTTGATGCAAAATAACAACACCCCTGAAGTCTACAAATCGATGGGTTAAGAATCACAGTGTGATTGCATAACATGGAGCATCTCTCAAAGTTTTCTGAATTCATGAAATCAAGGGAGCTCTCTAGATGAATGTCATTCCTATTCCTTTGTTCAAGTACACACCTTCATATTGCAGATGATCTACTCTAAAACCTACTCTAACTTACCAAGGATAAAGGGTTGAGAAAGATGCAAGAAAATAAACCTAAACTAACAAAGGTGACGCACCAAAGGAATGATGAACACCTACTTTTAAAATAAACACAAACCAAAAAAAATTCATACAACCACCATACACAGGTGACCAAGATTGTAATGAGAGATTAGAGAGGTGTAATGAACACATAGATGGTTGGAAATCATCCACAAACATATATTATTTCTCCAGAGTTGATATTGTATACTACAATGGCCAAGATGTAAGATTTGTATTACAATCTAAATGTGATGCTTAAAACTCCACAAATTTTCCTGTAGGGTAGAGAAGAAGGGAGGGAATAAAGCAAGAGTGTGTAGCCTTTAAAAATTACCTCTCTTGTACAATATATAAGAATAATTAAAGAAAGAGGTAGAAGAAATCTAGAATCTTTTTCTACCCCCTTAAAGGGAAATGAATTCCCCTGCAACAATGATGGGTCTCACTATAATACCCATGCCCCCATTTTTGTTCCTTGCTAGGAAAGAAAGGAGGTCCATTCTTCATCACGATGGTATGTGGGAGTCTTGATAGCCTAAAAAAATGGAGGACTAAATCATTAATGGTGGTAGGTGAGTAGCAGGCACCGAGAGATTTCCAAAATGTTCTCTCCCGCTCAAATCCAAGCTTCCAACTGAAATATATGGCCATCTGGAGGTCAGGGTCAGGCATTTCACATGGGCTTGCAATATTTGAATGAGTCTTCACATATAGGGTCCGCATGGCAGCCCCACACATTTTAAGATTTAGCCCCCTCTTTTCACTTTTGTAGTTGTGCCAAATAGACATGTGGAGTCGTCCGCAGGCCTACTCTATTTACTTTACATCTTGGCCAAGTTCCTTCTACTTATTACAGACCCTATGCCTGACCCAAGACACATGGAGAGCTAGCACACGTTTGGGGACCCCGCTTCTTTCACACCTTTGAAGTTGTGCTGAAGAGACACGTGGGGCTTTCCCCTAGCCCTGTCTTGTACTTAGCCAATTTGGGTCTTGAGTGGAGGTGGTCTACCTCATTCCTTTGGGTTAGTAAGGGGGGCCACCACATATAATGAAAAAAAACTGTTCATGGGTGGGATCCTTATAGTTATCTCCCAAAATTGTGATGGTGGGACACTTGGCATCATTCGCAGGCCTCCCCTTCATTTCCTTGTGTTTGAGTTAGTCCTTTCTGTTTGGCGGAGCAATATATCTGACCTTAGACACATCAAGGGATCACACTTGTTTGGGTCCTTCCTTTTGGGTCTTACCATTTAAGTTACGCCGAGCTGATGTGTGGTTCCTTTCGCCAGCCTTGGACTTCCAAATGACCTACTCTACCCCATTTTTTACTCTAACCATGTGGCATCGTCCATGTTCATCTAGGGACCTTGTTTGGACTTGACATTCAGAGGTGCACCATTGGGACATGTGGAGGCTTCTGTAGGTTCTATCCCTATTAATAATTTTCAATAGCCGGTGTAACCTTTTTGGACGCTGGGCACATGGAGGGATCACGCATGTTTGAGACCTGCCTCTTGATTTTACCCTTAGAGATGCACCGGTGAGGCACATGGCCCCCTTTCATCGACCTTTTTCTTTGCTTCAGATTGGATCATTTTGGGATCGATTTTGGGATTGAATGCGTGACCACACCACTAAGCCATCCCATTTGTTTCCTCTATGTTTTTTCACATTCAACCAATTTTTCCTGGGGTGTAAAATTGGGATAACAGTTTGGCAATTCATGGGATCACATGCCTACTAGGTGAACGGATCAACTTCCTTGTTTTATCCATTAGGAATAGAGTAATTGATGGTAGCCTAATACTGATCCTATTCTTGAAACTTGAATATGACTTTTGCACTTGGTTACCCAGAACCTGCCTTGTTGTCAGTACTCTCAATTTTTCATAAGAAAATCTTGAAGATGAGATTTTTGAGAGTAGAAAATTGTCTTGACCTGGGGGTTTCACCTATTCCTGAAATGGATCACTACAAAATTCACCTGGAGGTGCATCAAAATGTACAATGACACAACCTCAGAGTAATAAAACCTATGCTAGAGCACTTAGGGAAATCAAACTTATGCTAATAATAATAACAATGTGCATAAGCACTTAGATGAATTGGAAATCCTAGACTAATATGTACAAGGGTGAGAATTATCCTTCTAGTAGTAATGTTTGAGATAGATCCCATTGACTGGAATTTGTAATTCTTCACCATCCAACTTAGCCATCTGAAAGGAATTACTCTGTTTGCATTCGGTGATCATGTATGGACCACTCCATATGGCATCGAACTTGGAATGTTTATTTGGATTTTTACGGTCTGTATCCCACTTCAGTACCAAGCCTCCAACTTGGAATATCCTGGCTTTAGTTTCCTTGTCAAAGCTCTTCTTGGTCAACACTTGATCCTTCTCCATGGTATGTACTGCATGTTCTCTTGATTCTTCTAACTCCATCAACTCTACATACCTAATATCCATAGGCTCAAACAAAACAATTTTTATTTGTTTCATGAGTTCTAGTGCTGGAAACTCAAGTGAAATAGGTGGAAATGCTTCCTTCATGTATACAAGCTTAAATGGAGAGATTCCCGTAGACCTCTTGGGTGTGACCCTATTTTTCGAAAGAGATGATTTGAGTTTTGTGTGCCGAGTTCTTTGATTCTCATCAAGAGTCCTTCTAATGATTCTCAGTAAGTTATTTTTTGTGGACTCTGATTGGCCATTACCTTGAGGGTAATAGTTTGAAGAGGTGCTGAGATATACACCATTCTTTACAGCCCATTTGGTGATCTTTGCGCCAAGATTCCTATGTATTTTCTGATATGATAGTAGTAGGGGAACCAAACCTTATGAATATCCCTTCATAGAAAGCCAAGATGCTGGATTCATTTTCCTCCTTAAGTACCACTGCTTCAGTCCGCTTGGTGAAATAGTCAGTCGCTGTGAGTATCCACTTGTGGCCTTGACTTGAATTTTTGTTTATTACTCCAATGAAGTCTAATCCTCATTGCATGAATGGATGATCTACTTAAATTTGATGAAGGGGTAGGGTTGCTAACCTCACTTTCCCTATGATGAATCTACACTTCTTAGATTTCTTGATCCATAAGTAGTAATCACTAAACACCGTAGGCCAATAATAATCAGCCCTCATAATTTTGAGTTTTGTTACCAATGGAGAAAAGTGGCCTCATGCTTCCCCATCATGGAACTCATGTAATATATTCTCAACTTGGACTATCTCAATGCACCTTAATACGACACCATTGATGTTTCCATTAAAAAGAACACCGTCAACGAGAACATATGGAATGGCTTGTAATCTAAAGTACCTTGTCTTTGATTTTCTCATTTCTGGAGGGCATGAACGAGTTTTGAGGTAATGCACAAAGTCTTGAGTCCAACATGGAATGGGAGCATCGTTAGTTGGCTGTTCTAGCTCATTTTGTAGTAGTAGGACAACCTCTTCTTTAATCGTTGACTCGGCTCATTGTTTGGAATTGAGATGCTCACACAGACTTTTTCCATGGACCATATTGGTCACATTGATTTCAATATCATATTCCATTACCCGAGTGATTCAACCTACTCTCTTCTCATTCAAATCTTGGATCAGAAGAAATTCCTTGACACCAACATGAGACACTAGTAGTTGAATCTTGTTGTTCGAGACTAAGTGTCTGAGCTTCTTCAAACTCCTAATGACAACAAGAATGTGTTTCTCAATAAAAGAGTACCTTACTTCATAATCTTCAAGGATTTAGCTGAAGAATGATATGGGATGTTCTAAACCTTCTCTATTAGGCTGAACCAAGATAGCTAAGATTGTGTCTGACCCTCCAAAGGCATACAACATGAAATCCTTTGAAAATTCTGGGTTAATAAGAGTTGGGGGATGTGATATTACACGCTTGATAGCCTCAAAACTCTCTTTACCTTCTGCTATCCATTTGAATGCAAGAATATTCTTCAACATTGTCATTAAAGGCTTCACAAGAGTGGAAAAATAAGGCACAAATCTGCAGACAACATTTATTCTCCCCAAGAATCTTTACAAATATTTCTTGTGATGTGGCAATGGAAGTGTTCTAATGCCTTCAACACTTTCAGGGTCAATTGTTAACCCTTCTCTTGAGACAATGCAGCCCAAGAACTTTCCCTCGAGTGCCAAAAATACACATTTATTTCGATTCAATAACACTCCAAACCTTCTACACATTTGAAATACTTTCTTGAGGTGAAAGAGGTGGTCTGTTGCATTCATGGAGAAGACAATGATATCATCTAGATATACCAGCAAAATCTTATTAATTAAGCCTTTGAATGCCATATCCATAGCTCGCTGAAACATTGCTCTAACATTTTACAGTCCAAATGACATCTTATTCTAAGTGTATATGCCCCATTTCGTGGTGAAGGTTGTCTTGAATTTATCTTCTTCTTTCACCATTATCTGATTATAGCCTGAGTATCCATCTAGCAATGAAAACCTTTCAGAGCCAGCTCTAACCTACAATATTTGTTCCATTGATGGAAGTGGATAATGATCCTTGAGTGATGCTCTATGTAGATCATGGAAGTCCACACACAATTTGATATCTCCATTTCTTCTCCTCACGGACACCAAGTTTACAACCCAACTTGAATGTTTGATAGGGAAGATGATGCTAGCTTCAATTTTCTTGTTCAACTCTTTCCTCATGAGAGGTTCAATGTGACGATTTACCACCCTTTTCTTTTGTCTGATAGTTTTAAATCCTAGATCCAAATCAATAGTGTGTTGTGAAAACTTTGGGTTGAAACCTCTTAAATCCTTGTAAGTCAAAGAAAAGGAATTTGGGAATTCTTGACAAGTTGAATGAATTTATATTTTTCTTGTGGGGTACTTACTTTGCAAATTTGTAATGTCTTGCCTCCATCTATTGAAATGGGCTCTGAATCTTCACCCTTTACCTGAATGTTTTCCTTCTCCTTCCAGAATTGATATTTGGGTCAAATATTGAATCCAAATTTACAAGACCTTTTGGTAATTTTCTGGTTCTCAGCTACACCACTTTGTCACCTTATTGTCATACTAACTTGTTTTGGTTTTTGACAGAGAACTCAACTTCTTCTTATAGAAAATTGACAATTTGTTGATCATTCTCAAAGAATTTCCAACTTGTGTTGTTGTTTGGAATGGTTTGTCTTACAACCACTTTAATATGGAACTGAGATTTCTCACTCTTGATACTTTCTACAAAATCAAATTTTGTCCCGATTGATACCAATCTATATCCTACTTCATTCGTCTTCCTTCAGATGGAATTGATTCTAAAAGATTCAAAATATTTAATGAGATCTCATACTCGATTCTTGTAGTTTTTTAAAAGATCATTCTTGGAAGAATTTTGTCCTCTGACTTGGTTCACAATTAACTCGCTATCTCTAAAGACTTGCAAATTATTAATACTTTTCTTTCTTTCCCAATGAAATCCATGAACTAAGGCTTCATACTCAGTTGTGTTGTTAGAGCAAGCAAACTGAAATTGGAAATCTGAATAATATTGTGTACCTTTAGGTGAAAAAATTATAGTTCCTCCACTGGATCCTTGTTTGCTTCTTGAACCATGAAATAATAACTGCCATACCTCATTATCATCTTTGTGGCATGACTTGGTAATGCTAGGGAGAGGATTAATCTCTTCATACAAACTATACAATCCTAGCTCAGATTATTCCATTTCTTTGTAAGGGTCAAAATCATGCCGCTTGTTTTCCCATTCATCAAGAGTCAAGTTTGGGATGTATCCAACCTTAGTATCTGCTTCATAAGTGCTTAGGAGATCTTCCTGATCAAAGGCTGAAAAATTTACGTTGATTGGACTTGGTGTATGAGGTTCTATGTGAAAGTTTGTAATAAGCTCAAACATGATTGTATCCTTAGCTCTATACCTTGTTCTAAATAACATATGTGACCAATCAGCAGATAAATAACCTCCAATTTTAGTAGTGAAGTCTCTTGACAAACACAATGCAGAAAGAGGTAGCAATTATATGACTGATACATCTTGCAAGAAGGTCACAATGGGACATGCATGCAATGTCAGGCTCAAATATTTGATTACTCCAACTATTGTTAGCATTGTCCAATCCAATTTCATTACACCTTTAGAGATGACATCATATTGAAGACCTAGGTGATCAGCTATTTGTTTTGGTAGGACTAAACTACTTGCTCTAGAATCAATCATGCAATTATGCATTAACTTGTCTCTAATGATCAATGAGACATAGAATGCCGAGGGGGGGGGTGGGGGGGGGCTTCAGAATTTTACCTTGGTAATTTTCTTGATTTTCTCCTTCCCAAGATGCATTTGTAGGAACCTTTTGTTATTGATTGGGTGGCTGGTTTGACGCTGACCAATTTTCCATAGTAGCTTGCAATAGGTCTCTCTATCCTAGGATAGCCAATGAATCCCACATCAAGATGTTTTCATTTGTTTTCTTCATCTATTCAATGATGTTGAATGGAGATAAACTATCTCTCCACTTCCCCTTGCCTTACACATTCATCTCTTGTACATAAGTCATTGCAACTGGCACTTGGGCTAGTCTGGAAGGTGGTTTGGGTTGACCTTGCACATTAGGAGATGTGCTTTGATTACCCATACCTTGTGGAGTAATAGAGGGTTGTGGACCATTTCAATTGGATGAATTCCCTTATCCAATATTCCTATTCTTGGACCATGTAATTTTTGCTACACTATGAGGAGGTGTTTGATTCATACCACATAAATCTTCAGCCTGCCAATTGAAAAGTGTGGTCTCATTTGGAGGTGCCTCTTACTGAGTTGACTCTTGCTGCTAATTTCCTTCTTGGCCTATCTCTTGTTCCACACTAGTTGTTTTCACCGTAAGATATTGACTCAAAGCACCATTGAAACACATTGACTAGTTATGGGGATGATTACATGGGAAACACCAATCATATTTTTGAGCCATGTTATTTTGCACTGGTACCAAGGCTATAGATGTGGATGCCACATTAGGATTGTAAGGTTGGAATTTCCTATTAGCAGAAGGTTTTTCTTGATTAATATTTCTATTTTGGATGGGTGGCCTATTTGGATGATATGGAGGTATGTTGGGTTAATTCTAAGGCTGATCTGATCTGAAATTTTGAGCTTGTTTCCTCTTAAGTGTCACCAACTCGTTACCCAAGTTTTTTAGTTGCTCCATGCCTTCTTAGAGCTCATTTGAGGAGCTAGAAGATGAGGTGGAAGCTTCAGTTGAACTCCGATTCCCTGGAGCAGGAATGGGAGCTAATTTGGGTGTTTGAATAGTGCTTAGAGCTCCTAGTTCTAGATATAGAGGCATAGGTGGCCTAGGTGCAAGTTTACTAGCTTGGATCAAGCAATTTTTTGTATCTAATAATAATGCTATAGGATGTGGGTAAAGTTCTTTCTCTCATGAAATGAATCATTATGGAAATATCATAATTTAAAGCTTTAAGGAATTATAGGGAAGCACCTTCTTCTATTGGTTTGATGGCCACAAGAATCCTATCCCACGTATGCTAGAATCTGAAGTTGAAATCAATCAACTATTTATTAGGATCCCTCTTGATTTTTTTCAGTTGTTCCAATAAGGAAAAATTATCTCCCTTTTCTCCAAACTGATTGTGAAGGGCTGTGCAAAAATGGTCCCAATTTTTTATAGACCCTATTATTAGACTTCTAAAACATTGCAAATCTTTACCTTTGAAGGAGAATGTCAACAACTTGAATGCAATGTCCATTTGAGAAAAATCATGAATTACACAAACATTTGAAATAAATATCTTGGATGTGATCATTTGGAGTCATCTTGTTCTCTCTAGTAAAATATGGAATTCTCTTCAGTGTTGTAGCTGGAATTAGATTTTGTGCATTGAGAGCTAGTGGGCTGCTGCCAGGGAAGTTGACATAGGGGTTGGGTTGTGCCATCTTGATTGGTCGGAGGACTCTAGTCAATTGAACGGAAGGCCTACCAGGTGGAGGTGTCAACAAGATTTTATCTGGTGGAAATGGAGACCTTTGAGCCCTTCTTCCCCTTCTTGCTCTATCTGGGGATAAATGTAGATAGATAAATAAACCCTCCTCTCTAGTTCTTAACCTTGTTTATATTCTTATCATGAACTTGAATAGCTTGGATTGCTGGAACCAATAGATTTTTCCTCTCTCGGAGTCGCTATATGTGTAGTTTCAGAGCTTTTTAAAATAAGGGAACTCACAACAAGTGCACATAAATCTTTCTGCAATAGAAATGAAGACTTTTGGTCCCACTAGGTGTGCTAAAACTGTTAACACAAAATCCTAGCACCCATGAAGTCTAAAAATTGATGAGTTGAGACTCTCAGTGTGATTGCATAACAAGGAGCTTCTCTCAAAGTTGTGGGAATTTGTGAATCAAGAGAGATCTCCGGATTAAGGCTAGTTCCTATTCCATTGTTCAAGTGTACACATTCATTATACAGAGGATCTACCCTAAAACATACTCTAATTTTCCAAGGAGACAGGGTTGATAAAGATGCAAGAAAATAAACCTAAACTAACAAAGGTGATGCACCAAAGGAATGTTGAACACCTACTTTGCAAATAAACACAAACAAAAAATAAATACAACCACCATATACATGTGACAAAGATTGTAATGAGAGATCAGAAAGGTACAATGAACATAGAGAGGGTTGTAAATCATCCACAGACACACATTATTTCTCCAGAGTTAATACAGTACACTACAATGGCCAAGAGGCAAGATTTTTATTACAATCAAAATGGGAGGCTTGAAACTTCACAAATTTTCTTGCAGGGTAGAGAAGAAGGGGGGCACAAAGAAAGAGTGTATAGCCTTTAGAAATTACCCCTCCTATACAATATATAGGAATAATTAGAGAAAGAGGTAGAAGGAATCTAGACTCTTGTTCAACCACCCTAAATGGGCAATGAATTTCCCTGCAACAATGATGGGTCTCGCTGCAATACCCATGCCCCCATCATTGTTCCTTACTGGGCAAGAAAGGAGGACCATTCTTCATCATGGTGGTAGGTGGGAGACTTGATAACCTTGAAAATGGTAGACCAAATCATTAATGGTGGCAGGTGAATAGAAGGTGCCGAGAGCTTTCCAAAACTTCCTCTCCCTCTCAAATTCAACCTTCCAACAAAAATATATAGCCCTCTAGAGGTTAGTGTTATGCATTTAACATGGGCTCACAATATTTGAATGAGTCTTCCCATAAAGGGTCCATGTGGTAGCCCCATAGGTTCGAAGATTCAGCCCCCTCCTTTCATTTTTGTAGTTCTTCCAAAGAGACACGTGGCATCATCCATGGGCCTACTCTATTTCCTTTACACTCTGGCCAAGTCCCTTTTGCTTGTCAAAGACCATATTCTTGACCTGATACACATGGAGTGCTGGAACACGTTTGGGGACCCCACTTCTGCCATACCTTCCAAGTTGTGACGAAGAGACATGTGGGGCTTTCCACTGGCCCTATCTTGTACTTAGCCAATTTGTGTCTTGAGTGGATGTTGTCTACCTTATTCCTTTCAGTTAGTAAGGGGGGCCACAACATATAATGCCAAAAACCACTTCACGAGTGGGACCCTTATAGTTAGCTCTCAAAATTGTGATGGTGGGACTCTTGGCATCATCTGTGGGCCGCCCCTTTATTTCCTCGTGTTTGGCTTAGTCCTTTCTATTTGGAGAAGTAATATGTTTGACCATAGACACATGGAGGGCTTGCAATTTTTTGGGTCCTTCCTATTTGGTCTTACATTTGAAGTTTTTTCGAGTTGATGCATGGCTCCTTTCACCGGCCTTAGACTTCTCAGCAATTGGCTCTACCCCCTTTTTGACTCTGACCATGTGGCATCTTCTACGCTGGTCCAGGGACCCTATTTCGAATTGACCTTTGGAGGTGCTCCATTGGGACGCGTGGAGGCTTCTGCAGGATCTATCCTTGTTAGGAATTTTCAACAGCCAATGCAACCTTTTCGAACCTGTTCCATGTGGAGGGATTTTTCATGTTCAGGACCTGCCTCTTGATATTTCCCTTGGATTTGCACCAATGAGGCACATAGCCCCCTTTCACTATCTTTTTGCTCTGCTTCGGGATGGATCATTCTAGGCTCGATTTTGGGATTGAATGCGAGCCCACACACTAAGCCAAACCCTTTGTTTCCTCTGTGTTTTGTCACATTCAACCAATTTTTCCTAGGGGAAAATTGGGATAACATGAAGATAGTAGACTCCTATTCAACAAAGTAAGCTTCAACATTTAAGCATACTTAAAAAACCTTCTTATGATCATGAGCAATTGTATTATTTTGAGTTCCCATGAACTCAAGAATGGCTTCATTATTTTGAAATGAATCAAGAGAGACGTGCTCCAATTTTTGGTCCCATCAAATGAGTTATGGGTAAGTGAGAAAAACAATGATGGTGAAAAATTTGTGTGATGAAAGAGGTTAGTTGCAGCGAGGTCATCATATTGGCTATATACTTAACTTGTTTCGATGATGTTTATGTCCTCTTCATCTATTTCAGTTGTCTCAATATGGTCATCGTATATACTCTCACTAGGATGCTGATACCCAAGTCCGAGACCATCAACGTTAGGGATTCCTTCCTTGTGGTGACCTAGTCCTCATCTAAAATAGCCCATGTGATTCATCATCTATTTAGTGATCAAATTTTTTTTCTTAGATCAACAAGATGATATAGAGTCATCTATGAGCCATGTGGTGTCAAATGGATCAAGGTACTCGTTAGTAAAGTACCTAAAATGGATAAACGTGGACGAGCCCAATGAATATTGTTTCCTTTTGTTTTGACACATGGCAGAATTACCATGTTGTTTAGGTGATAGCGGATGTTTTTCAATGATAAAAATTTGATATTCCCTGCACCCTATGGATTTCAACTTGATGAGAGGAGTAGGTAAAAGAGAAGAGTATGCATATGGAGTGGGTAAGAGAGGGGAAAATGATGATGAAGTGTTGTGCACGGTTGATGGAAGACTATTGAGTTAGATATATAAATTTGTGGATGATGATGGAGACAAATATTGTGATGGTATGGTTTTAGTGATAGAACAATATGGTTCCTGATAACCTTCTGCTTTGAGTTCTTTACAATATTGAAAGGGTTAAGGGTTAACCTGGATGGTGACCTCTCTTTTGTTATGCTAGAATTTGAGGCATTGATGTAACGTAGATGGTATGGAATGCATTTCATGAATCCATGGTCATCCAAGGAATAAATTATGTGAGAATTGAATGTCTGCAATGTGTACTAGGGTGAGGAGCATGACAATCCCAACATTGATAGACAAATATAAAGTACCTACTAATTTTCCCTTAGTATTATCATATGCTTTGATGGTAATGATTTACTATTTTAGATCAAATTAATTTTACCCTAATTTTTGGATGAGGGATAAGATAGAAAGATTAACTTCAGATCCGTTGCCCACCTGCACCCTTTTGATGGGACTATGTCCGATATGCATCTCAATGTAGAGGGTAATATTGTGTGTTAGGTCATGTAGTGGCAAGTCTTACAGGGTGAAGGTGAGTGGAAGTATTGGATGGGGATAAAGATGGGTGATGAGGGCTTGGAATTTTGTGGGATCAATATCATTCAAGAAATGTATTTCTTGAAGGGCATGATAGAGGATTTATTTATGTGCAGAGGGTGTTTTGAGAAGATCCATTATGGATATATGTGTGGGGGACTTCTCATGTTATTCAATGATATTGTACTAGGATTGGGATGGTGAATTTGAAGAGGATGGAGTAGTTCCTTGAGGCACTACATGGCTCATTCAAGTGGTAACTATAGACTGAGGGTTTGGTGAAGGGCCTTTGAATTTGATAGTAGCTACTTGGTGTGTAGAATGATACATGTGACCAATAAGGGATTCATACTGAAATGGTACATAGTGGTAGTTGATGTGGTTATAACATTGGTTTCATGATTTGGGTTTCTTTCCAGACTTTTTTTGACACTGCTATGAAGCATGGGTTTGACCATTATTAGGAAGTGGATTCTTATAGATCCCTAATTTTTGATTTTTAGAGGAGGAAGATGAATTGTCATAGATTTCAATTTCACCTTGGTCAATTAAATCTTGGATGTAATTATTGAGTTTCATACACCTATTGGTAGCATGACCCTTGATTTTATGAAATTTACAGTACTCAGTTTCCTTGAACCACGAGGGTTTGGGCTGAGACTCATCAATTGTCTAAGTTTGGAGAAAACAACAATATTATCAACAAGTAATTTGTAAAGGATTACTTCAATAGATTCACCAGGATGGGTGTATGTTATTCTTTTTGAGTCTTGGGTGAACCAAGGTTAAACTTTAGGGAAAGATATAACAGTGGTTCTGTGAACATGTTCGATATGTTTGGCTTTCATCACTCCACCAATGACAACATTTTTGTTGTTATTGATGTACTTAGGATTCTCAGATGTGGAAGGTTGACTGAATTTTTTGTAGTTATCACATGAATACAACTTTATGAGGCCTTTGGAGACAAGGTATTTTTCAATTTTCATTCCCTTTTCTATGATGTCATTGAATGTATTAGTGCAATGGGTTTTGAGATGGAAGGATAGCTCTTAATGGAGACTGGCAAAGAAAATTTTTACTAACTCTTTTTCAAGGATGGGACATATAATTCAACTGACAAGGGGTCATCACCATTGTAGGAAAGAGGATAATATTTCACCATTGTATTTTTTAGTGTTGCATAGCTTAATCATTGTGACATCGTGCTCCACAATATAGGAGAAGTGTTTGACGAAATTTGTAGATAATTTGGTGAATGTAGTGATAGAACCTTTAGGTAGGTGAAGGAACCATTAAAGTTTGGAACCACATATACTTCTTGAGAAGAGTCTTAATAAGTTTGATTTTTCATAGGCTACTTCTTAACATATCATATAAAACTCAACATGTTCACGGGGATCACCCTTTCCCTTATATTTCATGAATTCAAGAAGTTCAAAATATGGCGGAAAAGGGATTCGTAGAATCTTGTAGTCGAATGGATAGGCACATAGTTAGTAAAATTTATATTTTCATCCTTTCTTGATGAGTTGCAACCCTTGAAGTGTTTCCTTTATATAATTTATTTCTTTCTCCAATGTGGGTTCTTAAGGACTGGTGGGTTGTGGATTGAAGTTTATTTTCTTGGAATTTTTTGATCCATGGTCATTTGATGGTTGTGGGCCAAGTTGTGAGGTTAAATGACCTATCAGGTTACTCATTTGTTGTATTTTTGATAACACAAATTGTTTGGATACATGTGGATTATTGGTGTTCTCTTTTCTATCCCGTCTGTAGGAAACAATATGGTTATTTTGATTATAACGGTGTGAGGATGGTGGTTGTTGTCCTCTATAATCATTTTCATCATGGAGGAGACTTTGGAGTTGGTCGTGAGTATAATCAGGGGGAATTTTCACTCCCATATGATATAATTAGAGTAAGATAACATGTTTTTTTCAATTGAAAAAGTGATTAAGAATTTATATACATCTTCTTCCTATGAAATGTGTGCTTGAATCATCATTACTATTGGTACGTGATATGACAGGTTTTAGAGTTTTATAGGGCTAGGTTAGTGTTGAGATACCAATTAAGAAATTCTATATGATTATGAGGGAAGTTTTATGATGATGAGAAAGGTGATGGGGTAATGTTGTATGAAATGACTTACGTGGATTAAGATGGGGGATATATAATTTTTCTTTTGAAATGGGAAGGGATGTTTATGAGTGTACTTTTTTATATTTTAAACTTTATTGATGGGATGGAAATGTTTATTATTTATTTGATTCTTATTAATAGGGTGATGCAAATAGGGTGAATAAGGATAGGTGAATGAAGGCTAATGGTGTGTGGTGAAAATATTGGTTATTATGAACTTTATTAATTACTTGGAAAATTTTGTTACTGATTTGGATTTGGATATTTTTAGGATGAGGTGTAAGATGTGAATGATGGTAGGTATGTGATGGATAAATTTTAGTCATAAGTATATGGTGGATGATGTGTGGTAAAATCAAAGTGAAAAATTGTAGTTAATATGGATGGATGATAGTTGTATTGTTTTAATTATAAGGATTGGTGTGAGGGTTATGCAATATTTTCAAAAAAAAACTCAAATAAGTACAATCATGCAAGCACAATCCTAGCTAGGAAATTTGGATTGCAACCAAACTATAGCTGACTTAGAGAACCACACACTGACATTGGTGCTACAATTGGCTCTTCAAATTTTTGCCAATGTGGGGTCGACTAGAAAGTAATCTTGAGAAGTTTGGCCTCCCTGCACTATTGTTCGGTATGTGACCAAATGGGTTACGCAATCTAGGATGAAGAGATCACTAGGGGAGTCCTCGATATACCTTGAGGTATTAGGGACTAATTCCTTGTTGCAAGGATGCTATCTGAGGCCTTGGTATTAGGACGTGGAAGGCTCCCACTTCACACTTCCCTTACAACAAGTAAGGACTTAGCCAATAATGACAACTATCCTTTTATTTATATACCACATCGAAACATGAGGTGTGTGTACATGAATGGAGGTGAATCACATGGTCACAAAATCCCTAGGACCATAGTAGGTGGATGGATATCACTTCCACATTACGTTGACCCCTAAAGATAAGAAAAGGATGGAAGACAAGCCACTTTTGATCCTCAATATCATCTTAGGATGTGAGAGGAGAGCATACATGGTGTCATCTTTGGTATAAAACAAGTAGCATCATGGAACACAAAAGATGATAATTACAAGATAATAATAGAAAGTAATAATAAAATATATATACAATGGGGCCTTCTAAAAGAGGTCTTGGAAAACAAAGGATTTGTAGTTTTTTATTTATACTACAATATTCATGGACCGTTCAAGTTGCAAAAAAGGATGGTTAGTTGTTTTTTCAAGATCATGCAACCAAAAACGTTAGGAAAAAACAAAATGAGTACTAAATTGACAGATTTGTCCATTATCCATAAGATATTTCAGCAAAAATAAAATGTTAAACCTTATAAGATTCCATAAAAACACCAAAAAATGTGACTAAACTGGTTAGTACAGTACAAAACTGTACTATGAAAAAATCATTGTTTTATAGCCAAAAGCGTTATTAAAGGTCAAAAATGCCAAAGTATAACAAAAATGCTATTAAAGAACACAAGCGCTAAACTGTAAGAAAAAGTGGTAAAAAAGTAACAAAAGCGCTAGAATATAAAAAATGCACTAATACATTATCAAAGATGCCGAAACATAAACATATAATATCAGGAAAATGTAATTTTTAAAATTTGAACATAAGCGTTGATTTATAGAAAAAAAAATTAATTAACAGAAAAACATGCCAAAGTTTATTCAAAAGCACCAAACTTGCATAGAAAAAACTCATAGATAATAAGGGCTAAAATATTGGCATATGCACTAAATTATAGACAAAAGAACTAAAGTGTGAACAAATGTATTGATCTTGCACAGAACGATGTCAGAAGACAAAAGCGCTAAAGTTTAGACATAAGAATAACGAATTTTTAAAGAGCGTAAAAGTAGATCCCTATGACAAAATAAGTTATTCATTCATCTAAAAACGTTGTTTCAGGTTAAAGGCATTTTTTATCTACATAAGAATGGAATGACAGGCAAAAAATGCTAAAATGGAGCACTATCACAAACATTTGAATTTTTAAGGTATAAATTAGAATGTTTTTTTTCTAGATTTGAATAGCTTATTCGAAATATAGAATGTCATTAGAAACCAAAAATATTTTTGGGGGTAAGCCCTATGGCCAAAATCTAGATGAAAAGTAGTGTTTGTATTCAATGCAAGTCAAGAACTAAATAAAATAATTTCCTAATATAATACAACTACTCACCTACCTTAGATTGAACGTGATAAAAAGGGAAAGAGAGCGGTATACCTATACTTACCCATTATATTCATTTTTCTTCCCTTTTTACTTTGGATGTGCTAAAGATGGTTGTTGCAATTTCCTTAAATTTTGCGGGATGAATTGGATAGCACCTCCCCTTGTTATAAGATAATTTTAGCTTGATAGAATGCTTTTAAGATTGAGAGGTTTGATTATTATTTTGGCAGCATATAGTTGTAATTTTATAAGATTGTTTCCGTGGAGGGTGGTGCCACTTTTAATAGTCATAAGAGTGGAAAATGAATGGTTGATATGTTTCCATGTAAATGGTAGATCAATCATGGAGAATTGGTGAGAATGGGGAAAGATATAGAATTAGAAAATTCTAGATATTAGAAGAAACCTCTGTTGAATTAAATATTCAATAGAGGGAGGGAAATATCTAAATTTTTTAATATGGAAGAATATTTAGCTTGGGGTTAGGTTATATTAAATGTGATTATTGGAGTGATTAGATGGAGAAAGTATATGCATGTGTATATTAGGTTGTAGGTGAGTAGAAATTTTATATTTCGTATAAAATAGATAATAGGGATTAGTTAATGAGATAATGAAAATATTATTGATTTATTAATATGACTAAGGATGAGATGGGATTATTGGGTGAATTCTAAGAATTATTGACGTATAATAATTAGTGATAATAGTAATTAATCTTATGATTAAGTATTATATAATTAGAGTTTAATAAGCATGTTATTTTTTGAATGAGTATGTCGACATTTTAAATGTCTACACTCTATAGTTATTGTTAGTGCTCAAAATAGTTTCGCCCTATTTGTGCCTTTGAAAACTTACTGATTTATGGCCTCTGTCATTTTCTCCTTCCCCGTGTTGTGCCTGGTCAATCTCTGTGGCCCTTTTTAGTCTATTCCTGGGTTGTAAATCACTTAAGGGTCTATATTTTGAGTCTCCCATGCTTTGTTCCATTAAAAAATCAGTTTCCCCCATATTTTTTGTTCTCCATGGTCAGGATTCGTCCTCCCTGGATTTTCTGCCCTAAGTACCTGAATAAAATGAATGAATGTATCCCTGAAGAAGGTATTTGAGCCTTGTAACATTCCTAAACTTTCTATCCTCGAAGAAAATTTCATTCCCTGGCTCAAATAATCATTTTTCTATTTTTTACGGTTTCACGGGCATTTCTCCTAGTCAAATTTGCATCTTTGTATCTATAGGGGACATGGTACCTTTTGGCTGGATGTGGCTTAGCTGGGTACTTAGAAATAATTGATAAAAATCCTCAACTCAAAATGTGTCCACGTGGAGGCACGATGCTCATTTGAAGATCTTATTTTTGGTTTTGCGTTGGAGTAGCTTTCGGAGGACACATGGAAGCTTCCTCTGCTTGGCCTAGACTTAGAAATTTTTTTATGTAGTTAGAGCAGTTTGGCAGAATAGGACACATAGCAAGCTGGTGCTCATTCAGGGTCTCTGCTTTAGGCACCATCTTGAATTTGGGCCATGGAGACACGTGGAGGAACCACACATGTTTGGAGACCCACCCTTGAGTTTCATTCCAAAGAATCATAGGGCTAGCACATGGAGGCCTCCACTCACTTTGCATTTTACTTAGACTTTTCAATGGCCAAAAGGATACTGCCTCAGAGCATTACATGTGGTGCCTTCTGCTGAGCTTCAAGCATTCAGGAAAACCTTGCTAGAATAGGACACATGGAGAGCCCATGCTCATTCAAGGTATCAAATTGTTGGGACCACTTGAAGATGTGCCATGGAGACACATGTCATTTTGAAAAGTCAAAAAGGTGGGGAGGTGGGCCATTGGAGGTAACTTGGATTTTTTACCACTTAAGGATTAAAATTTTAAAATGGCCCGCAATCCCGAGGAAGGAAAAAGGTCAATGATTTGCACCAGTCAACAGCAGAGGTGTGGGCTCTTGGGGGAAATTTGGAAAATTTTCCTTTGAGATAAAAGATTCAAAAGTAAAAAAGGAAGTGTGATCCCACTCCGATCACATTTGGACACATGTCAGGCTTATTTCCCGAGGGTGGAGCTGCGGGGAAAACTTGGAAAAATTTCCCTTTTCCAAAAATTTAGTAAAATGGTAGAATTTGGCCATGGTTCCACTTCAATCACATTTGCACACGTGTTGGGCTTGTTTCCCAAGGGTGGAGGTGTAGAGAAAAATGGATTTTTTTTTCATTTTTCCAAAAAGTTGTAAAAATTCAAGGGAAGCCCCCAGGTCTGTTCTAAAGTTATAATCTACCATGTGGACAACTCAAATTCAAAGTAAAGATCAACGGTAGCTGTGAGTCTAAATATGATTTTCTCCCCATTTCTCTAAAACATGTCTGGAAGTGAGAGACTCCATGATTTCTTGGTCTTTTCTACATGCCAAGAAGAGAAGGAAGTTAATGTTGATGTCTGAAGTTTGGTGGGAAGATCTGGAGGAAATATTTCACCATTAAAATCATTTGAATTTCATGCCCGATCTGATTTTTTATTTTTCTTCTCCCAAGCATGCAAGGGGCTAGATTTGATAGATTAGGGGTGAAAGTGGTTGGAAAATATAAGGAAGAGTGATATACCAGAGCAAGGAGTTGAATGTGGGAGGTATTCAATGAAATATGAAATCTTCCCCCTCATGGTGACTGCATTAAATGTTTTTATATTTTGGGAGGAAGGGGCTCTATTGTAAAGGTTACAAATGGCACAAACTACTCATGTAAAAGGGTTGGGAATTTGGAAGTTGGAGGTCAGAGTGCTAGAGGTCGAAGAAATTTCCCAAGAGGAAAATTTGACTAAGCCTATCTTTTGAGAGTCCATCTGAGAAACTGGGTAAGTGCACGAAGTTGGTGGACAATTCCGTGGACATAAAAACCCGAAATAAAGGTACCGCAATCGCGGTTTTAAAACCGCGATCGCGGTCATAAAACCGCGATCGCGGTTCTTGAATTCTAGGTTCGGTAATTACCTAATACTGCGATCGCGGTTTTTAACCGCGAGCGCAGTTATAAACCGCGATCGCGGAACTCTAAGACAAAATCACATGGTAATTCAGACATTAGGATGTGTGTAAATATGTTTTATAAACCGCGAGCGCGCTTTACAAACCGCGAGCGCGGTATTGTTAAAAAACTGCGATCGCGGATCTATCTGCCGAACCTAAGCCTTGGAAAATCTTTGTTTTTCCCCAACCAAAGCTATAGAAGGTCATTATTTCAAAAAACCTCAAATCTGCTCTTCCAAAGACTTGAACCATGGAGGAAGGGGCTCTATTGTAAAGGTTACATTTAAATGGCATCAAAATATGATAAAACTTATACCATCAAGCGTGTAAAAGGGTTGCGCTCCATTTTCTAAATATTTTCAGACCACTTTGGAAGTTGGAGGTCAGAGTGCTAGAGGTCGAAGAAACTTGTTCCCAAGAGGAAAATTTGACTAAGCTAATAATCCCTACTGAGATTTCACTGTCTTTTGAGAGTCCATCTGAGAAACTAGGTTATCTCTTTCTACATTAAGCTTTATTATGTCAAGGTGGTTGCAAGTGTACATCCATTAACAAGCTATGAGACAGTTCTAGAAACATTCCCCTGCTAATAAAATTAATCAAATTCTATTTTTTATGTGTTGTCCTGAGAAAAATGTGTTTGTTTGATTTTTGGATGTATGCAAGTAGCTCTTCTTGTTTCTGTTGCAATCTTGTATTAAAATTTGATTTAATCATACAAGCCTCAATCCTTGTGACAGTTTTGTGGCATCTGCAATTTAATTTCTCAGAAGAGCTTTCATTTGGGATTGGAATAAATGATTTAAAATCACTTTTCTTTCATTTGTTGACAGAGATTATTTGTAAGCCTTTGGGTGTACCTTAGACATTATTTGGATTAGATCTTGATGCTTTGTTGGGTTTTCTAGCTCGAGACTTCATGATAGAATCTCAGAGATTGTGTGAAAGAGTGTTAATATGGGCCTCCATTGAAGCACATATTCTAGTTGAAGAAATAATTTGGCTATTCTGTGGCATTATGTTGGTCTGAATTTCCATTTTGTAAGGTTCCTCAAGGATCTGGTGAATCTAGTTTCACCCTGCTCAACCTCCCACCAAAAATTCATTTAACAACAACCAATCCTACCCATACTACCCTTGTTTGTCATGTGTGTATGCCAATGCTCAATCCTCATCACCTAAACGTGCAAAAGCAAGCAGGGTCTCAAATGTCTTTAGTAATCTATACCTTGGTGTGAAAGTATCTCCATGATCTGGAAGTGACAACTCGTGAGAGTCAGATCTAGTGTGTTGATCATATTTTCCCCAAGATCTTCTCTCTAAAACTCTTACAAAAAGAAAGGTACCTGTATCTCCTTTCATATAAAAAAGGTTACAAAATAGGTTCTGTTACCTTGGTTAAAAGGCACAACCTAAAATAGTTAGGATCAGATCACATCCTCTTCAGTGTGTTACCCACTCTTTTCAAATCCTGAGTGATAACAAGTCAGATAAGTTACTTCCCCAATTACAAAATGACATACGTGATTGTCTGTCTACCTCTGAGTGTCTTGTTTAACCCATGATGTTGCCTGATCTTTGAAGTTGGTTAAATTTGGACACTAAAATCAGTGGCATTGCTGACAAGGACTGTTTGGAACTCCTGGGAAATAATTTACGTTGTTGAGACTAATTTTTTGTTTCACTTCCAATCCATATATATTTATCCCTTCAACAACACCAACATCAGTGGCATCGTTTCTAGGGACATTGTGATTGCAGTTCGTTTTAAAATCCTGGTAAAACACTTCTCATATGATCCAAGTATGATGTGCAATTACTTTAGTTTTCACATCTAGTGCACTACCTTTTATTTGATAAATCTTGGTAAAGAAAGGTCAGAATCTTTCCATTTCCAGTTTCTTGCATTGATAGACATTTGACAGATCATATTTAGTGCATTTTCATAACTAAGGTGGAAATCCTTAGTGGAGAATCCCTGTTGATCTGATTCTTAACAAGTACCAGTGTCTTAAAACTCTCTCAAAGTCAGATTTGTTACTAATATTTGCAACGCTAGAAGGAAGAATGTATTTCTTTGCTAGGGATCCTGCTAGGACATTGTTTCTAGAGATAGGAAAAGAAAAATAAGAATGAAGAAAATATTGGAGAGTTGTTGGAGATCAGAAAACAAGGAGAGAAATCTCCATTGATGAAAGTGAACGACCTATCATTGAAGACTACCATTCAAGTGAATTTGAATCATGTAGCCTCTTTGTGGAATTGAACTCTCCAGCTGGAGAGGTGCCTTCATTTTATTTTGAAATGTTTGCTTCACACTTTGTACCTATCTTTTCTGAGGTTGATAGAGATTTCCAAGAGATAAGGACTTTGGGAGATTTCCATTTTTAAAATTATACTCCTGTGTTCCAATGACCTTCAACCCCTCATCAATTTGTTACCCCTCCAGGGTCACCTCCTCAAAGAAACATGGCCTAGCCTCCACCCAGACCCAATTTTTTTGTAAAAACCTTTGGACCTATAGATTTTGTGGGGATGGCCAGATATCCAAATGCAGTGCCTCAAGATGTAAGGAACAAAATTCCAAAGTTCTAAGGAAACAATGCTACAACTTGTAATCAACATCTAAAGCTTTTTATCAATATGATGGAATATTTTGAGATTGAACATGAAGATGTATACATCAAGTTGTTTATCCATACCTTGGAATAGGATGCTAGGGAATGGTATAAGACATTGCTAGATAACTCTGTTGACTCCTGGACTGAAATGAGTAATGCATTTAGATTGCAGTATGGTGATAGGATTGACCCTTGGTTTCTTTTGACAGAATTTGAAAACATCAAGAAGAACCCCAATGAGTCAGTACATGATTTAAACACAATATTTAATAAGACCTTGAGGATATTATCTATCAGGATAAGGCCTTGTGATGAGTCATGTTTGATCAAATATACTGTTGCATTTGATAAAAAGGCTGCATATTACTTAAGACACAAGAACCCCACAAATCTGAGGTAGGCCTTCACCATGGCTTTACAAATAGAGAACAATTTCAAGGCAATTGGAAAGCCTCCAAAAAGGGAAGGTGTAAATTTTGTTAACGTAGAGAAACCTCAAACAAGTAAGGCTACTGATTTAGAAGAAGTTTTGAAGACTTTGGCAGGGGTTGTTAAAGAAATATCCTACAAGCTAGCCCGAGCAGAGAAAGGAATTGGGCATAGCTCACAAGATCGGCACAAGAAACAAGGCCAAGAATAATTTACAAATCATCAGATATCTGATGATAGAGGCAAGGGACCTATTGGATTTGGAAATAGATAGTCCCATGCTAGGGATAACAGAACAGTACCTGATCCTTTGACTGCTAGAGTTGTTGTTGTGAAAGAGACATATTTCATTGATTGGTGTGACAAATGTTTCATTCCTCATGATCCTTATGAATAAGATCAACAAGAAGAATAAGGATATGATAATGATAATGATGATGATGTTTGTATGATTGGTTGTTCCACCAACTCACAACAAGGGGTAAACTCAACTGAAGTAATAAGTGCTAGAAATGCTACCACCTTTTGGTACTGCATTCATAGGGTACATATTCTTCCTCTCTCTCATAATTTAGAATTAGATAATGTACAAGATTTTAAATTTCCCAATAATGACTTTGAATATTTAAGGGCTTTAATTATCAAAAAGTATGATGGAGGAATCCCATCTAAGGAGGATAGATAATTGTTGATGAAAGTTGTTGTTGCTCAAGAGAGGGAATATAACACAAGAAGTAAGGCCGTCAAATAGACAGGGCCTCAAGCTAAGCCAAAATCTCCCTTAATTTCTAATATTCCTAAGGAGTCTCCTAGGAAAGATGCATCTTCTAGAAGCCCTGCAGTTCCAAACAAAATTCATACCCCTCCTCATGCACAAGTTGTAAAAAATCATGTACCACCTAATGAGTGTGTTGGTTTTCCTTCCAATACTACCTTACCAGAGATTGTCCCATATGATATTTCTAAAGTGTTTAGTATAATAAAAGTATATTTCCCAATTGTTGAGTTTCTTAGGATTCCTAAGCACAAGAAGAGAGCATTTGAATACTTGGGGTTGAAAGAAGAGAAGACTACCCTAGGCAGAAATGTAAATATTGTGGAAAATCCTCCAATCATTGAAAAACTGGAAGCACCACCAGCATCAAAAGAGCTAGATGAACCAACTGAGGTCTATTTGGGGACATCCTTGGTGGAATCTCAAATGAATGTGGATCCATTCTTCACCACTTTGATCATAAATGATAGACTGTTGCACAACTACATGTTTCACTTAGGGGCATCATACAATGTCATGCCTTTGGAAGTCATGAATGAGATAAACATAAAAGTGATAGGAGCATATGGAAAGTGCACTGCCATGGAATCCAGAGAAGTACCAGTAGTGGGATGCGTGAAGGGTTTAGTGGTGCAACTTACAGCTTACCCAGGTAAAAACTTAAAACTAGATGTTGTCATTGTTGACTGTCCAACCAAGTGGGGTATGCTACTATCAAGAAAATGAGCTGTAAGTGTTGTTGGGAGTGTCCAAATGGATATGTCTTATGCTACCATTCTAGTTGAGGGAAGCCTTGCTAGGTTGTATGGGGAAAATAAAATGTGACATCTTATTGAGGATCCCAACAATGCTTCCTATGAGATATTGTACACAAGTGTTGATGTAGACAACTTTGTGGTATTTGTTGATGGAAAGGAGCACAAGATTGGAGAGTGCAAATGCCTTGAACAAATGGGCTCTCCCTAGAATTTACTGTTTGATGGAGCTTGCTCCATGTTTGGGAATGGTGTTGGTATTGTTCTACTTTCTCTAGGTCAGGAAAGATTTTTTTTCTCCTTCAAACTCAACTTTGAATGCACCAACAACATTGCTGAGTATGAGGAACTGTTGTTGGGATTAATAATTTCTTGGAAATATGGTTTCAAGGACATCATTGTCAAATGAGACTAAGAATTAATTGTGAAATAACTCAGAAAGTTGTATGCCACAAAGAATCAACGAATGAAACAATATAAGCATGTAATTTGGGATTTCATTGAGATGTTTGATTCATTCAACATTTTGCATCATGATAGGAAGTTCAATGACTTGGAAAACAAGCTTGCATTGTTGGGGTCTCGGTTTGACAATTGTACAATGTCCCCATATTGTGAATATGAGGTTGGGGTATTGACTAGACCTTCTTTCCCTGACAACATTAAGCACTGGTAGGTTTTTGATGATGATGATTAGATTAGAAGATTCTTGCAAAATAACATATAATTTTGTAATCAAAGTATTTATTGGGAGCCAATGGTTTATACAATAGAAGGAAAAGAAACCTTGTTTGGTAAGGATATAATCCAGCTAAAGACCAATACCACTCCTAGAGGTCTGGTCACTCTTGAGTCCAAATTGATAATGCCATCACATTATTAACAGATGCATGCTAGCGTCAAGGGATATTGAGGAGAATGATCTTGGCAAAAAGGAGAAGCCAAGGAAATTTTTGTTAGGAAGTAATCTTAGTAAGGAGGAGAAGTAGTCATACATCCATCTGTTGAAAAATACCAAGATTGTATGGCTTAGACCTATTCTGAACTAAAAGCATACAAAGAGGATTTGTTTCAGCATGAGATTCCCTTGGAGCCCAATACAAGACCGTTTAGGCAGAAGTAGAGGCCAATCAATCCACTTCTATATCTTAAAATGCAAGAGGAACTAAAGAAGCTACGAGATGGAGGGATTATCCAGCCCACAAGGTATTCCTCTTGGGTTGCAAACCTAGTGCCAGTGAGAAATAAAAATGGTAACATCAGGCTGTGTGTCGATTTCAGCAACCTAAATAGAGCATCAATGAAGGCTAATTATCCTTTACCAAATATGGAGAACATGCTGCAGTTAGTGACTGGTTCTGAGTTTCTTTCCACCTTGGATGGTTTTTCTGGTTACAATCAAGCTGTGGTGAAGGAATAAAAAAGGATCAAGACAACATTCACTACTCCTTGGGGGACCTATGTTTATGTCAGGATGCACTTTGGTCTGATGAATGTTGGAGCCACCTTTAAAAGAGCAATGGATGTTGCTTTTGCTAGTTACATTAGTGAGTTTATTGTAGTCTATCAAGATGATGTAACTGTATTTTCTAGAAAGAGAAGTGATCAACTGCTACACTTGGATAAGATGTTGATAATATGTAGAGAATATGACATCTCACTTAATCCAAAGAAATGCCATTTTGGAGTGAAGAAGGAAAAGTTGCTTGGTCATATAGTGTCACAAGAAGGAGTGATGATTGATCTAGAAAGAGTAGAGGCCATTAACAAGGTCCTAATCCTAAAGACTAAGAAAGGAATTCAGTCCTTCTTTGGGAAAATAAAATTCATTAGAAGATTCATATCAAACTTTGCTGATTTGACCATCCCAATCACTTCCATGCTAAAGAAAGACTAGGTCCTCAAATGGGAGGAGGCTGTCATCCAATCTTTCAATGGGATTAAAGAGGCACTCAAGCATGCACCTGTGTTGGAATCTCCAGATTATAAGAATCCCTTCCAACTATTCTCTTTTTCTTCAGAGAACACTATTTCTTTTGTCTTGCTACAGAGGGATGATGAAGGGGATGAAAGGCCCATTGCCTTTTTTAGTAAGGCCTTTCAGGGGTCTGAGCTGAGGTACACTATCATGGAAAAGTAGACATTTTCCTTGGTGAAAGAAACAATGGTTTTCAGGCCTTATATTCTAAGTTCAAAGGTTGTTGCTTATGTTCCCTATACCATGGTAAAAGAAATCTTGTCAAAGATGGAAGTCTCAAGCAAAAGATGTAATTGAGTGACCAAATTGCAAGAATATGATATGGACATCCAAAACATAAATTTGGTAAGAGGTTTGGGCTTGGCTAAGCTTTTGGCTAAGAGAAACTTGCAGACTATTGAGGTAAATGAGATTGAAGAAGAAAGGGCAGTGGTTTTTAAAAAATTAATGAATTCTGAGTGGTACAAGGATGTGATGTTTTATCTCAGACACTTAAACTTCCCTAAGCATTCAAGTAAGAACAAAAAAAGATCCCTTAAGTTGGCTTCCCAAAAATATGTCATCCCTTATTATGGGTTAGCTTGGAAGAACCCAGAGGGAGTCCTCTTAAGGTGCATTACTTAAGAAGAAGCCCCCAACATAATTGCTGATCTCCATGGAGGAGTTTGTGGGGGGCATTTTGCTGTAAAAGTCATACCACACAAAATCTTGAGCACTGGTTATTGGTGGCCAAATATTTTCAAGGATTCAACCTTGTTGGTTAGAAGATGTGAAAGCTACCAATGCTTCTCTAGAAGAATGAAAGCTTCAGGCTCCCTTCCTTTGCATCATGTATCAATTTAAGCTCCATTCAAGAAATGGGGAATGGATTTCATTGGTGAGATTTCAGACCCTTCAAGTGATGGCCACAAATGGATTCTTGTAGCAACTAATTATTTTACTAAATGGGTGGAGGAAATCCCCACCAAGAAGGCAACACACCAAGTTGTCATGGACTTTGTGTTAAACAACATCATCTGTAGGTTTGGGATACCAGTCAAGATTGTATCTAATAATTCCATGAGATTCACAGCTAAACCATTGGTGACAATGTGCAAAGAATACGGAATAACTTGACATATGCCTCCAACAACAATCCCTAAGGAAATGGATAAGCTAAGTCCAGTAATAAAAATCTGCTGAAGATTATTAGAAGAAAATTGGAGTATAACAAGAGAAAGTGGGGTGAATAGCTGAAGTTTGTTGTCTGGGTAGATAGGATCACTGTCAAGAGAGCCATTGGAAAGTGTCCATTTGAGTTGGTATATGAGACTCAGGCCCTATTGCCTCTTCATATGCAACTATCTTCATATCATTTTATGCAACAGTTAGAAGATAAGGAGGTAGGCCTTTATGATGCCCACATTAATCAGATTATTGAGCTTGATGAAGAGAGGAGGGCATCCCACCAGAGGTATATAAAGTTCAGAGAGAAACTGAAGAAGTTATTTGAAAATAAGGTCACTCCTAGAGCCTTCAATGTTGAATATCTTGTGTTACTATGGGATAACAGACATGAGGATAAGGGAAAGCATGGAAAATTTGACTCATTATGGATGGGCCCTTACTCTATTGATATCAGAATTAGGGAGCATACCTTCTTCCTCAAGGACCTAGATGGTGAACTGCTAAAGTTTCCTATCAATGGAAGGTATTTGAAGAATTTCTTGGATTGATTTCTTTGAATCAAGGCAAAATCTTCTATACAGTGTATAGTTTGTTCATTTGTTTCCTGTCCTTTTGTGTTTTTTCTCGTTCTGGTCCTCAGTGACATGTTTTTGTTGGTTTCTCTATTTCTTTTTGAAGATGGCTCTGTTTCTCTACTCTGTAAGATGACTTCGTGGCCCAATGGATATTTTTTTGCATCTCTTCTACTTTTTTTCTTGTGGCACTCGCAGGGAGTACGCATCCCCAAGTCAGAGCCTATGTTGGTGCTCAAAATAGTCTCGCCCCAATTGTGCCTTTGAAAATTTATTTATTTAGGACCTCTGTCATTTTCTCCTTCCCCGTGTTATGCTTGGTTAGTCTTTGTTGTTGTTTCTAGTCAGCTCCTGGGTCGAAGATCATGTATGGGTCCATGTTTGTCTCCTAGTTTCTTTGTTCCTATGGAAAGGTCTATGTTTTGAGTCTCCCATGCTCTATTCCTTCAAAAACTTATGTTTTCCCATTCTCTCTATTTCCCACAGTCAGGATTTGTTGTAATTATTGTTCCTGCCCTAAATACTTCAAGAAAATGAATGGATGCATCCCTGAAGAATGTATTTGAGCCTTGTAACATTTCAAAACTTTCTGTCCTTGAAGAAATTTGCATTCCTGGGCTTAAATGGTTGTTTTCCTATATTTTACAGTTTGACAGGAATTTCTCCCAGTCAAATTTACATCCTTGTATCTACAGGGGACATGATACCTTTTGGTTGGACACGGCTCAGCTAGGTACTTAGAAAAATTCAAGGAAATCCTTCACTCAAAATATGTCCACGTGGAAGCACGACTCTCATTTGAAGATCTACTTTTTGGTATTGCCTTGGAGTAACACCGAGAGGACACGTGGAGGCTTTCGTTGCTTGGCCCAAACTTAGACAAATATTTATGTAGTTGGAAGAAGTTTGGCAAAAAAGGACACGTGGCGAGTTCATGCTCATTCAGGGTCTCCGATTTGGGCACCATCTTGAAGTTGTGCGATGGAGACACATGGAGGAACCACACATGTTTGGGAACCGGCTCATGAGTTTCATTTTAAAGAAGCATCAGGCTGGCACGTGGAGGCCTCCACTTGCTTTGCATTTTACTTATACTTTTCAACGACCAAAAAGAGACTGCCTCAAAGCATGACACGTGGTGCCTTCTACTGAGCTTCAAGCATTCATTCAGACTTTTCCAGAATAGGAACGTGGTGAGCCTGCACTGGTTCAAAGTATCAAATTTTTGGGACCGCCTCAAAGTGTGCCATGGTGACATGTGGCCAGGGTTCATTTTAAGAGACCTCCTAGAAATCGGAGGTGGAAAATACCTGGCGAATATCCCCAGAACTTGAACCATGCCAAAAAGTAAAAAATATGTCATAAAAATGGTACCATTGCTGTAGGGGAGACTATTAGCTTTGTAGAAATACTAATTTTAAATGTGAATAGAAGAGGATAAATATCATTTTATAATTTTTTACTAATAGTAGGTCTTTAAGACACTTTTCCCTATGAATGTTTATGTCTACGAGGGTTTAAGACTGTAAAATTTGTTTCACTTATCAGAATGTGATAAAGCTTATACCATCCCAACCGTGGTGAAATTATATACATGTTCAAAAAAAAAAATTATTTGATTTCAATATTTTTTGATGAAGTTATGGCATGGCAAACGGAAAGTGACTCTGTCAACAGGCTTTATGTTTTCATACCACTTTCACGCGAAAAAATCATAAAAAATAAAATATTACTCAAAAAAATACAAAATAAAATCCATCCCAAGATAGATAGTGGCATATAACTTCTCACCAAAGGAAAAAATATATATATCAATTTTTGGTCATCCAAATTGTGGGCAAACGGACTATAATCTTATCGGCGTTTTAAAAAAAAAAAACCAAATCATTGAATTTTGAGTGTTTAATATAGCTAATCTTGTCCATTTTTTACAAAAATTAGTATTTTAGAAACTAGATTACCGGATGCTACGATTCATATTAGGGTATAATTTTGTCTAATTTTGAGTGTATGTATTGCTAATAATCCCTACAAGTTGATATTATGTTGTTATTTGCAATATGATCACTCCACGGATGACCCTATATTTGTCCATCAACTTCCTGCACTTACCCCTCTTTCAAGGAATCAAATCTCTTTCGACCACCTAAAATTTTCCATGGTGACATGTGGCAGTTTGAATAGTCAAAAAGGTAGGGAGGTAGGCCATCGGAGGCAAACTGGATTTTTTTCCTCTCGGTTAAGGATATTATGAATTTCATAGGGATTAAGGCCTTCAAGCCTTATGAATTTTTAATAGTCAATTTCTTTCCTCCTTTTTCTAATAACGGATGTACCGTGCATATTTGGAGTAATATAAAAAAAAAAATTGGTTCCTTCTGAGAAAAACCCTTGCAACAGTAAAAAAAAGTTATTTTTCTTACCCTTTATGGTCCAATCAAGATATGTCCATACGTCTAATGCTCGTTTCATTGTAAGGTTTTGGTGTTGATGTGTATGTTTTGGAAAAATGTGCATTATGTGTAGCTTAGCCTGTGGTGCTTGACCACCATCCGCATAATTTGAGTGTGGTTCCCCATTTTATCAGAGTTGGAAATCTATGTCAGTATTCGTTTCCCGAGGGCTTAGGTGCGGATCACCGCTCTGGAGTGTAGGTTCCATTTTTCCATAAAAGTCTCTAAAAAGTCCCCTTGGAAGCATTAGATTAGGGTCTGTTCATAAATTTTTACTTTGCCACGTAGGATTGGCCCAAATTGGCAAGGTAGAATTAGGAATGAGGAGTTGTGAGCCTAAATTTCCAGAGAGCTCCCCCCATTTCGCTGAAAGGTCCCACACTCTAGGATAGCTCTGATGTTATGCATGATTACACTGGTCTTTTCTACCAATGCACAACTGGTTCATTTGAGAAAGAAGTTGTAATGTTGCACTAACAATAGTTTCCCATGAGAAAATATATATTGGAGGACATTCTATCAAACAGTTCATGTGGTCCGTACTTCATTGTGCCACATATCGCATACTTGTCCATTTGTGTCTTCTTTTGATAGTTCCAAGGAGCCAGATTTGAAACCACCACATGGGTAAGCACAGTGGTTGGATAGCAAGCTGAGGGTCGAGTGAAATCTACCAGAGAAAGAAGTTGAATGCAGGAGGAATTTGATGAAATGTGCCCCCTCATGCTAAAATGAGATAATATTTTACAGATATGATATCCCTGTTTGAATCACGAAAGAGTCATGGTAAATAAAGAGAGACAAGTATAGATACGATTTGGAAGGTACTTTCTCCCAAGAGATAGGGGCTCTGTTCTAAAGGGAATAAATGGCAACAACTCTTTTGTCACTTTACGTTTATTAGGTTGGAATTTTCAAAGGTCAGAGTTTTACATGGCCTTGAAAAACATTCCCTAGTAGGCCACACACTCCTGACTAAGCCTATGTATTGATATTTTCATCTGACAAAGTAGGGAAGCTCTTTTTGTATTAAACTTCAAGGTCTCCAGGTGGTTACATGTGTACAATTCACTGAACCAAGAGTCTCCAAGATCCTTGTAGAAACTGTTCACCCAACCATAATAGTCAAAACTATAAATCAAATTTGACCCTTTCTGTTTTGTCTCTGAGCAAAATGTGTTGGTATTTGATTTCATATGATGTATGCAAGATAATTTTTCTTGTTTCTGATTGCAAACTTGTATTAAAATCTGATAGCAATCACACAGGCCTCAATCCTTGTGGAATAGTTTAGTGGTATCTACAATTCCATTTCTTAGAAGAGATTTCATTTGGGATTGAAATAAACGATTTAAAATCACTTTTATTTCATTTTTTGATAGAGATTGTCTGTAAGCCTTTAGGTGTACCTTACATGTGATTTGGATTAGATCTTAATGCTTTGCTAGGTTTTCTAGCTTACATTCCTTCCTGATAGAATGTCAGATATTGTGTGAAAGATTGCTAATCTGGGCCTCCATTGAAGCACATATTATAGTTAAAGACATAATTTCAGCTGATTCTGTGGCATTCATGTTGGTCCCATTGACTTTCCATTTTGTAAGGTTCCTCAAGGATCTGGTGAATCTAGTTTCACCATGACAGTACACCTCCCACCAAAAATTTATTTAACAACAACCAATCCTACCCATACTACCCATGTTTTTTATTTGTGTATGCCAATGCTCAATCCTCATCACCTAAATCTGCATAAAGTGAAGCAGGGTATTCAAATGATCTTTAGTAACCTTTTCCTAAACTTGTGAAAGTATCTTCATGATCCTGGAAGTGAAAACTCGTGAGAGTCAGATCTACAAGGCATTGTTGATCATATTTTCCCCAAGGTCTTCTCTATAAAATTTATGCAAAATTAAAGGTACGATGTATCTCACTTTCATATAACAGAGGTTACAAAATAGGTTCTCTTACCTTGGTTAAAAGGCATAACCTAAAATAGTTAGGATCAGATCACATCCTTTTTAATGTGCTACCCACTCCCTTCAAGGCCCGAGTTCCCACAAGTCGGATAGATTACTTCCCTGGCTGTAAAACGACATACATTATTGTCTATCTACCTCTGAGTGTCATGTTCAACCCATGATGTTGCTCAGTCTTTGAAGGAGGTTAAATTTGGGTACCAAAAATTATCATCTTTGGAATATTTTGGGATTTTCATCATCATAATATATTGGATTATAATTTAATTTCACATGATGTTACACTATCCAATTGATCAAAAATCAAAAATAAAAGTTGTTGCTCAATCACTTTTCTCATAACTAAAATCTCTTTCCATTAGAAACATCTTTAGAGCATCTGAAAACAAATTTGATCAAGATATTCAACAATCTTGATTCTTCATTTCAATATTTAGATATCTCATCTATGGTTGCAAGGATATACAAAGGAAGTGAACTGGTTTTCTTTTATTTATATTGTTTCATCTATTATGCAATATTTATTTATATATAGTGATAAAAATAAGAACCTATTAATTCATTTCACATCATAATACTAGAGGGTTTACATTGATGCAAAATGGAGGACCATTTATAATTCAATGGAAGGATTCAACACTTTTTTCATTAGTCACAAAAAAAATTTATCAGTAGTTTTACCATTATACATTTTTATTAATTTTCCTATAAAAAATCATTAAAATCCATCCTTTCATTGATCCTTAGTTCTCTTTAAATTATCATTATACTACTTAATTATCATTCTTGTCATACTTAAATGCAAAAAAACATCTAATTTTTAGTTTTATAAAATACACGCGAGAAGAGGGGGGTTTTCATGATTATCAGTATAATTGATTGGATCTAATATAGGAGCATCAATAAACTTATAAATATAAGGTTTTGGATTATAATGGAATTTTTTTGTTATGAGTAGATTAAGAGATAATTTATAATGTTTTCTATTTAGATACCAACTTTTTTTTTATCTTTTATGGATGTAATAAGGTCAATTTGGAATTTTCCTCCAAAATTGCCCATTTCAATATTCAAATTCCTAGTTTGTTCTTATAAGGTATAGAGTACTAGGTGTGCTGTCTCATGATGATGTGAAGGCTTTAAATATTCATATGACATGTAAAAGAAGGACTCTCACTTAATTAAATGAAGTTAACAATATTCCAGTAAACTTGGCCATAGGTGGAGTACAAGTTAATTGTCACTTCCTTCTTGAGGTATGAGACAAGATCCCTCATTCGAATGATATATGAGAAATTTAGTTTTAACAAGGATATAGGTCATTTAGTAGGGTATAAGTAGGAGGATAATATCCTTTTAGGATCTGGAATACATATGTATATAATGATGATAATTATTTATGGTATTTCCTAAGGATAAACATTGTGAATATGATGCTCTGTACACATTTCATGAATAAAAATATTAAATCATGGTGTTGGAATGTATTTTGATGATTCTAGTTTTTTGACCAATGTGATGGGGTATTGTTTATAGGAATGAATGCATTGAAAATAATATAAAAAATGGAAAATCATGATGTCAAAATTTACAAGATAAATATTCGATTAATTTTTAATCATTAATTCCAAGGATTATAAGTTAATGTAAATGTGTAGAGATATAATTTAATAAATTAAATTAAATAATATAAAGTATATTCATAGAGTAAAAAATACAAAACAAAAGTAATAACACATAACACAATGATTTATAGTGGGGAAACACCAGAGGTAAAAAACCCCACTATCAAAACAAAGCACTTTCCTTTATTAATAATTTTACATACATATTTTACCTAACACCTCCACTTCCTCCTCGGGTCCCACAATTATTCACTTCATAACTATATTTAAAGAACATAATTTTTTTCTCAGTCATCAACCACAATACAAGATATCATGTAAACAAGGGAAATCATACAAATCTTCCCACACAAAAATTCTTAGGACAAGTGATTTACATATTAAGACAAATATCTTATTATGGAGCCTTTTATAAAACAAAGAACTCCCATAACTAATGGTTTGTTGGGATTTACAAGTAAAGTAACATGGTGTGATAATTTACTTAAAACTCACATACAATGATATTTTACAAAATGGAGGAAGTATAAGAAGTTTACAATAAGATGTTAAGAGGTGGCATCGGCATGCACAATTCCCTTCAATGGAAAATTTGAAAGGCCTAAAAAGGAACAAAAATTGTAAAGCTTCACAAAACACAATGGATTTGTGAAAATATCTACAAATTGATCTTTAGTTGAACATAACTTGAGATCAATATCTCCATTTAGCACTTTGTCTCGAATGAAGTACATATGGATATCTATATACTTCAATATTTGATTCTAAAGTGGATTATCCACAAGAGCAATGTAACTCTGGATGTGATATATAATGTTAGTGTTTCCTTTGATTCCCATATGGATTTTATCCAGCAGTCTTTTCAACCACATGGATTCGTTGGATTATTTCATAGAACTTATATACTCTATTTTAGTAGAAGATATAGAAATGTTGGTTGCTTCTTGCTACTCCAAGTGATGGCACCTGCCCCAAAATCAAAAACATATCAAGAAGTAGAATTTGTATCTAACATAACACCAACATGGTTATAATCATAACATGCATTATCATAATAATCATAATATAAATCATTATTTTTTTCAATTTAAACCATATATGAATCCTAAATTAATAGGTTAACACAAATGTTGTATAAAAAGTAAAAAGTGATAGTAGCTTCAAAATCTAACCATGTCATATTACTAATATGTTGAACAATTTTAACATTTTAATCTTGTAAAAACTATATATTGTATGCAATTAGTATTGGACATCTCTAATACAGACACAAATGTGTCACCAAGAGTCATTTTATGTGAATATAATACTATTTTTAGTAATCACATACTAATTTACAATTCAGAAATGTTTTGTTAACATATATATCTTTTTTATCTGCATCAATCCTTTTAATTTTGTGATTAGACTGATTTTCAACAAAGGCTTTAAACTTTAGGAATTTGGACAAGACATCAAAAATTTTCTTAATAAAGTATGATACGGCCATCCTAGTGAAATAATAAATAAAGCATACAACATCCAAGGATCCACTCAGAGAGGGAACCTCAAGTGGACCTCTTACATCACTGTGATTCAACTCTAAAAGAAGAGATGAATTTAGATCATGATGTTTGTGAGATGGATCAACATTTTGCTTACCATGCAAGAAATATTCACATGTTTCATGATTAGATTTCATCTTGGGGAGACCTATTACAAATTTTAGGTGAGAAATTTTATATACACTCCTAAAATTCACATGTCATAGTATTTCAAGCCAAAGTTGAATATAATTTCTAGAAGAAGAAGAAAAATACAATCTAGAAACAAAACCACCAAAAATATATAAACCATTTTTCTACAAACTAGATGAAATAACATTACTAAGTTCATTTTTCACATATCTTTTATTTTGAAATATTACAAATTTATAATTTTATTTTGTTAATTTAGAGCGAGATAAATGGTTCTTTTTCAACTGAGGAACATGTAAGACATTCTTAATTATTGAATTTTTCAATTGAGAGCAAGATCGAATGATAGAATTGTCCTATAGATATATATTTTCCTCACATTTTACAACAATTGTAAGGATATCACAAATATAATTCATGTTCCTATATGAACCACTATCTAGGATCCATTTGTTTTCATTTGAAGCTAAGAGTGTAGTATATAAGGGGATAGATTTCTCAGTGTTATTTGCATGGTTTTGATTCTGGTTTTGATCCTTATTTTTAGTATTTTTAACAAATTGGTTTGTTTTCACAAGACAATTAGACTCCTTGTGACCAAATTTTCCACATTTTTTACATGTTCCATTTAATTTCACTTTGGAATTTTGAGTATTCTTGAAATAATTAGAGTGAGGGTTATATTTAAATTTTGATCTGAGGTTTGGTTTCTGATTAGGATTGTTATTATTTCTATTGTGAGAGGGTTTGCGATTTTGAGAGAACAATTCTCGAGAGGCATTCTCTTTTGAATCAAAATTTTCTAAAAAATGCTCTTCTTGAATTAGATGTGATGATAGGGTATCCAGATTAGGTAAATAATTTTCATTTTTATATTTATAGTTTAGGATGGAGATGTAGTTTCACCAATTTTCATGGATATTTACCTAAATGATAAATTAAGATATTTTATCCTAATACAATTTACAATTACATCCATATAACTATGCTTTTTTTTTAAAAAAAAATTCCAGATAATTAACTCTTTTTTCACCCCCCCTTTATGCAAATCGTATATAGTTCCATAATGAGCATAATTATATTCAAGAGACAACTACCCTTGTGCATGGTTTCTAGTTGTTTCCAAGCATCACCAGGATAGTCCATATGTTCTATATGTAGTAAAAAACTCATCTTTTATGAAATAGAATTTATAGGGCTTCTTGGGATATTTGGGTAAAGGATATAGGTTTTTAGGGATTGTTTTCCTTCTAGTGGGTTGTTTTTTAACACCAGTGACTAGATCATATAATTTTATAATCATAAAACATGATTGTAGCCTAAATCTCTAGACACTATAGTTTGTCACCTTTAATAATTGCAATTTATCTATCAAAAATTAGCAGTTTCATCCATTTTTCAATGATAAACGCACACACACACAACTTGAAAATAAATTTAAATAAAAAAATTTCTACTGAACAAAAAAATTTAGTAGGATTTTCAAAAAAAAAATTAAACTAAATTAAATTAAAAATTAAAATTTTGATTTTAAATATACACTTAGATAAATATGAAATCTAAATGTATCTTCTCTCCATTTTCCATAAAAATATCAAAAAATTAAATAAAATTGTTTATAATTATTTGCTAAAAAACTAAATTTAACAAAATTTTCAAGAAAAAATTAAATTATTTTAATTTCAAAATAAAACTTCGTTTTCTTGAAATACACCAAGTTAAAGACAAAATATTAATGTATTTTTCCATTCTTATATTAAAAAGCTTTATAAGAAATAATTACTAGTGATTTTATTATTTGTTAATACCTTAGCAAAAAATAAAAATTAAATACTTTAACTTAAAAAATCAAATGCACTTGTAAGGGGAGGGAGTCAAACCCCTAACCTCCAATTTCTTCACAAGGACTTTCCAAACCCTTCACCTAGCCACAAGAGCTGAATTCCCAAATTTTCTAATTCGTGCACTTCTTTGTAATTTTTAATAGTTTCCTCTAACCTATAAATTTATGATCAATTGTTTTTAACAATTCCTGTAAAATTTCTGGAAGATTCTTCACACACAAAAACCTTCAATAGGATCTGATACCATGTAAGAATTTATAGGATAAATATTTGATTAATTTATAATTATTAATTCCAAGGATTATAGGTTTATGTAAATATGCAGAGATACAAATTAATAAATTAAATTCAATAATATAAAGTAGATTTATAGAGTAAAGCACAAATAACAAAAGTAATAACACACAACACAATGATTTATAGTGGGTAAAAACCAAATTTAAAAATCCCCACTCTCAAAATAAAACACTTTCCTTTATTAATAATTTTACATATAGATTTTTCCTAGCACCTCCACTTCTTCATCGGGTTCCACAATTATTCACTTGACAACTATATTCAAAGAATATAATTATTTTATCTATCTCAACCTTTGGGAGAGATCACCCTATTAAATATGGTGGGTGATTCGGTTTCACACGGGTGCACCGTTTCACTCTAAATAAATTAAATCAGAAGATTTAATTTAACACATCCATATTAAGTGGAAATGGAATCCAACAATATATAGTTTATAATTAAAGTTCAAGCAAATGGTGTAAAGTGGTGGCCCTCCTAAATTGTGTTCCCACTTAATATTAACACCCTAACACATGAATGGTAGAAACTTATGGCTAGAAACATGGTATATTGTTTCTTGTATGATGAATGATTAGCTATGAATATTATTATTTCATGGTAGATGTATAAATGAATGATTTGGAAGCATGTGTAAATGCATGTTAGGAGTATATATACAAATTTTCATTGTTAAAATTTTTAAGTAACTAGTAACTTATAAAACTGAGTCCTTATAAAATTATAAATTCTCTTTTGAAAATTTTCAAGTAAATTTGACATGGAATACACCATGGAGTTCTTAGAGTAGGTGGCCAATGTTTTTTGTAGAACACATTTAAACCTTGACAAAGCTTTAGAACCCAAGAAAGCAATAATAAAGCAAATTCATAGTTCTTTTGTCTGTATAACAATGAACTAGGGTTAGTATAAGAGGGAAATATATAGCTATGTTTTTCGTTTTAGGAAAATTTTAAACCTTGGAAGGTAGTTAGATTAAGGATTAAGGAAGGTATTCTACAATTTTCAAGTTGAATGATTGAGGTTTTGGGGATATATAAATTATCAGTTTGAATGTTATAGTATTTTTGAAATATGAAGGAACTTTTGATGAGAAAATAGATATTGGATTCTAAATTCTTAAGGGAGAACTTGTATAAAGGTGTAGTATAGTAATTTATGATTCTTAGAGAGTCATGTGAAGACAAAAATGAGGTTATAAAAATTTAAAAACAATTTTTTAGTTGAAAATTATGCAATGTACAAAAATAAACTATTCTTGGGGGTTTGAAGTATTAGTCACTTCATGAAGGATTATAATTATAGAAGAAGTTATCATGTGTTATTGAGCATCGGTGAGAGTTGAATAAGCAATATAAAATAGAGAAGAATGATCCATGAGGGAAAAAATACCATTGTCCTATGACATTCACAACTTATTGTGTTATTTTCCAACCTATGTGGGAATTCTTATCTCTACCTCATGTGAGAACTTAATTCCATAAAGAGTGACCTATATATAGAATTTATTGTGATAAAGTTTTTATTTTTGTGGTTTGTATAAGTAATACATGATATAGGGATTCATATAGATTAGATACCTATGGATAGAGATGCTCTAGTTCATACCATTATTTGATCAAGTTCAAGGAGAAAACATTTTAGGAGCCGAAATTTAACGAGGAAAGACTTATGAAGAGGATGTATGAGGAAGAAACAATTTTTTGATAATGTGGCATTATATATTTGATGGTTCTCAAGGCTTTGAGGATTCATAATTGAAATCTAATTAGTTAATAAAACAAGTTTTCTCTTTAACAATAATACATATATGTTGGTGACCAATCTTATGAGTTATGGTTTAGTTTATGTTGATGAAATGACTGGGGTGTTAGGAGAATAACTAGGAAGTGGTATACAAGTTTAAAAGGGTATCTAGAGGTCAATAAGAGGATATTGGGCATTATTAAAAGAAATTATATCTTAAATCACTCCTAAATAGCCCATAATTATAGTATTCTCTTGACCAAATGAGAGTTACCATGATAGGGATTACAATAATATAAGACTCTAGAGGAGTTATAATAAGGGTTATTACATTAATGCAATGTTGAGGAAGGGGAGTAAGATAAAGGAAGTATAGAAATCCCAGGAAAGCTAAGACATTTTACACACAAGGAATGATTCAGGTGTATGTTTAGAGCTTAACATAAAAAAAATGGATTATAATGTGGGGTTGGGTTAATGTACACGGTATAAGAAATACATGAACTTATAAGAGTATTAGACAAGTAAATTAGATGTTATAATCTAAATTAAGAATCCATTTACTAGTTAGCTTTCATTTATCAAACTCAAGAAGCAAAAAACAATAGGGAGGAAAAAGTTAGAATATGTAGGGCATTGTATTAACTAGTTTTTAAGAAAGAGTATCAATGAGGAAGTTTTCATTCAAGGGGTTAAGTAATGGATATTCCTTATGGTAAATAATTTGAGTAAGGGAACATATGGTATATTTGAAAACATGAACCAAAGGTGAAGACGTAGTCTATGTCTTTAGAAATTGAAGAAAAAAATTGTGAATACTTTGTTTGTTTTAGTGTAATTTGAATATAAATATGGATTTTGAAGTGGTTTTAAGATTTATCTTAATAAATTGGTATTAGAGGAGGTTTTATCTAGGAGATGAAGTTTTTCATGCTAAATAAGACTTCTTTTTTCAAGTGTGTATTGAAATTTGATAGGATAACTCCTTAGAGAGGATAACAAAGAAGGAAAGTTGAAAGATAAAATTAAAAGAAGAAGCAAAGGAAGAGTGGAAATAATCTCTCTGAAGAATTAAAAAAAATAAAGAGAATAAGGAAGAGTGTCAAGTGACAAGGTAACAAAAAGAGAGAGAGAGAGCCTAGATGAGAAATAAGGAAGGTGCAAAATATTTTTTAGAAAGATTATAAACAGAGGAAGAAGTTGATATGGTAGAGAGACTAGTCAAGTTACTAATCCACAAGAAGAAATATTAAGAGGATAAGGAAAGAAATAGAAAAGAGGATAATATTAAGGAACCATCAAGGAAAAAAGAGTCGTGGTTTTAATAATAGTTCCTAGAAATAAAGGACATGGAGAAACTAGCTAAGATGATGGAAGGAGTGAAATAAGAAGAAAACCAATGAGCAACAATAGTGACAATGAATAGAAATAAGTTGAATATAATCTTTCTTGTAGAAAGTTGAAAAAGAATGCAAATAAAATATTTTATAAGAGAAGAGAAGAGAAGACTAAAGTGAATGAAGAAGTGGAAAAATTAGCAATGGGAGGAGGTTATCAAATATGTTATACTTGTAGAACATAGGAACATTTTTTAAGGGGAGATTATAGAGACATATTTTATCTTTCCTTAAAAGGAATGTGGGGTTGAATGCCAAGAAGTCTTTATGATTCATATTTTGAAGATGAAAATCAATCACGTGGTGACATGAAGGATGACGAAGAATGTGAAATTGCAAGGCATCATGTTATTCTTGATAAGTTTGTTTCTTGTGCATGTAAAGAAGAAGAATTCTTAAGAGAGGAAAAATAATAATATTATATGTTTCTGTAAGAAGATATCAAACATCCATAGGTTCAGATAAAACCACTATAACAATATTTTTATGGTAAAAGAATCAAGTACAATGAAGAACCAACAAAAATAATATTTTAGAGATATGCAAATGAAGGAGGAAAATATGTAAAATCATTATTTGAAACAATTTCCAAAGTAGAGAAGTAATAAAGTGTTATGCCCATAATTTTGAAAAATAAATATGACCATGAAAATATCACATTAAAGTTTTTTGACTTACATTAATGGATACAGACACCACATGGGATCACTTAGGATAAATCAAAATCACATAAGACATTTACACAAACATGAAACCACATATATAACATGAAATAACATGATGCAAATCAAGCCGCATTTTTTCCAAATGATAGAGTACACGGAAATTTCATTATTTCTCCATTATAATTATTTCCATAACTCAATTTTTAGTTATATGTATTTTAACCATGTGAAAATACCTTGATGTTCAATCTTATTCCAATGGTTTGTCCCTTGAATAAGTTTACTTAACATTTATATTTTCCTTCATTACATAAGAAAAATTAATATGAATTTTGTGAAGTAATGTTAATATTTAAAGGAGATAAAAGTCCAAATTATCTTTTCATATAATATTCCATCTATTAGGGAATGTCCTTTTCCTTTTTTGAGGTTGTTATCATTCAATTATTGGTTTGAGTCTTTGATAATATTTAAATTTTGTAAGTTTTGTTTTCCATATGAATTCATGTTCTCATGAAAGATTAATATCACTAAAAGAAATTTAACCCCTTTTTTTAACAACATAAAACAACGTTTAATTAGGTTATAAGGAGACCTCTCAGTATCATTTTTCTCCTAAACTGACATCTCACTTACTCTAGTTATAACTATACTTACATTATTACCTCGGTCCCTTGTTATTCTTATTTTAAAATAATATCAAGTTACACAATAATTTATTAACATTTAGGGTCTCAAGACTCCAAGGGGAGTGATTTTACCCCAAACATTTAAGTTTAGTATCATTATGCACACAAACATTAAGAACATATTACCCGTGAGGACTCCAACTCACCTGAAACTTCTGAAGGCCTTCTATCACATAGAAACAAATATTGGTTAATTTATTATAAAGGTTTCAAACATCGATAAACTTAAGAGGGTACTTTAGTTAATTTTTCATTTTCTCTCCATGCTCTACACCATACTAAAATCAAAATTTGAGTACTTGAACACCCTTATCTCACAAAATCTTCTTGTAACTCAAGACAACTTTGATAATTCTTTACAAGATAACACTTTTGTGTTAGAAGGATTTATGGGGTTCAAACTTAATATTATCATGTGTAGGTGACTAAAAACATAGGTTCCACTTGAGTCATTTACATTCAACTTAAAATGGTTTCACTTAATTTGGTTCATATACCTTATTACAATTAATTTTGTAACTCATTTGTTAATACATACATTTTTACACTAGTGAGATTACAGTTATTGTCCTAGGGAATCATTTTCTTATAACATAATTACATGGTTTCACATCATACATTCATAACACAATAAGAACTAGTAGAAGATCAAGAGGGAAGAGTCTTTCATTTAAAAGATTATGGTTTATGATTCTATTTTTTATTTATTCTTTAATAATTGATTTCAATCACATTAAATTTTACACATCATGAATTCCTTCTCACAACATAATATGGTTTAAACATGTTATAAGAAAGATCTAAATTTCAGTTTTCTCCTAGAACGTCATCTCATGGTTACATTTCAAAAAAATAATCATAAATTACAATTTTCTCATTTCCCACAATTAATTATTAATATTTTATTATGGTAAACCAAATTGATAACTGAAATTAGTTATGGAATTTATCTATTAACCAAATAATTAAAATGAATTTCTAGATTATTTTCGATATTTTCCACCTAAAACCATTTTGTTCTACTCATGTGCTAACCGGAAAGTGTTGCATTAGATTAAATTGGGTTTCCCAAGAAGTACTATCAAAAGGGAATACATTCACCTTGCTACAAACATGATTACCAATCCTAGGAGGAAAGCCACATATTCTAGATAATGTTTAGCCATTACATTCCCTAATGAAGAGGTTCATGACAATGTTGCTAAGCGTACATGCTATGATGATAACATGTATTTGGGATCTTAATTCCCTTAATCTAGAAGATTTCATTAAATATAAGGAACTAGGATCATCCTAAATTTTTGGTCTTGTACGTTATGCAAGTGATCGTACAAGAGAGGTAAATAAATAGAAGAATTGTAATATGATTTTTACCATTTATTCAATTTCCTTTATTACATTTTTTATTAAATAGTACAATACACAAGAAATTAAATCATGAATTTAACACTGAAAAAAACTATTAATATCAATTTATTTTAATTAGTATAACATTCATCGTTTACATTACATGATCCTGAATCAATATAATATCCATTTCCAAAACACCCCAAAACAATAAAATCTCATACTCATTACAAAAGGAAATAATCAACATCTCTCTCTCAATGTGTGTGTGTGTGTGTGTGTGTGTGTGTGTGTGTGTGTGTGTGTGTGATGTAACCTCTACAATTACATAGATTTGAATAACATGTTAGTATTAAATCACTAGTGAAAGTCACTTTCTCTGTGTCTTGATACTTTTGACCACCACATGGTTAAATTTTTTTTTGGCATGACATCTACCTAAATTTAGCATAGTTCATGTTTTTTTTTACATTCACATAATCATAAAACTTTACACAAAACAAGAGAGAGTTAGAGATACAATTATTTCACTTCACTTCATTTCTCAAGTAGAGGAGGAGAGAGAAAAAGAGAGAGAGAGGAGAGAGGAGAGAGATAAGATAGTTTAAAAAAAAAAATCATAAAAAACAAAACAATAGAGTTCAATACAATCATTTATAATTGTCTACTAGTTTCTCATTAGTTAAATTGTCTTGGTGAGGGTCCTACGACCTTCTTTCACATTTTCCTACTAGTTTACAAAAAATGTCAATTGTAGCTCGAGGGCTATAAAGCTGCATTCAAAAATAGCTTTTAATGAGTGAATTCACAATGAAGAATTTTCTAAATGCTCTAATATAAACCTAGAATTCAAAGGAGTTGACGAAACTTAGAACTAGCGAATGGTTTACAAATGGCGATCAATTTTTCGAAGCCACCAGTCATAATTAGACTAGTATGCCCTAGTCATACAAAACCAGAGGACTACAAAACCACCTTGTAAGACCTAATAATGTGGTTATTTTCTCTAAAATAAGGTTTGTACGAAATTTTCATATAGAAATACTAGAGGCTTATGAAGCTAGATAAAACTTTCTTCACTCAGTGTCCAAAAGGAAAGCAAAAACAAAAGCAAACTTTTAATTTTTAACAACTACTTGATGTTGCAAATCGGGTCAATGGGACTGCTAATGTGCTATTCTAAATGATCACATAATAAAATGCAATGAAAAGGTATATAAAAAAACTTGACTTGTCATTTCCGAGGTTCGGAAGGATAGTTTGCGAGTCTCTAAAAACTCATGTTTTTTCCTAATTTTTCATAGTAAAGAGAAGATTTTTTAGATTAAGACTCATATAAATCCTAAAAATATGAGGAGGTACAAACTCCTAGTTTTTATACTTGGTTTTATGATAAATAAGGTTGTGGTTACAAGCACGGTTTATCGTAAAAAAATATCAAGCTATGTAGGATAGATCCCTTTTTTGTGTCATTTGAAACTACCATTTTTTTATTTAATGTATTAACTTATCCATAGTTTTATTAAATGTTTTATTTTCAAAAAAAAATAAAACTACCAAAATAAGGATTATGCAAGATCAAGATGAGAAACAATTCCTAAAAATAAATGAGATGGCAAAACATGTGTTAGTTATTCTAGGGTTGACATAGAAATAGGTGCATTTTGAAAATACCGACTCGAAAAATCAACTATAATTTCCCATGAAATCTTTCATATTAGAACTTGCATCTATGGGGTGCTTAACCAATTAACCATGAATTGTAAAATCCCAAGTCATTAAGTTCATAGACAATTGGCGAGTCACATTCCTTGGAAACTTATTGTACAACCCATAATGCATGCACTGTTGAGTGCTAACACCATATTCTAAGCCCAGTCTATATTAACTACTATTTATAAGAGTTCTTAAGTGAGTAGAGTACCTTATTAATCCCACATTTTGAAACCATTAAATCTTTCTTATATGTGTTATTTCGTCATTACCACATATTTTTCTAGACTTATCAAAGGGACCTAGGTTTCATAACCACCCCCATCAATCATAGCCCAAAATTTAGGTTCAATAGGCTTGTATTGGGGCACCTCGAGGTGCCTTGGTCCCACCTTGGGTGCCCCAGTCGATGTTTCAAACTTTTTCCTCTTCTTTTTGGGGCCTTTCTAGCTATTTTTCATCCTCTAAGTCCAATTATATGGATCAGTACGCACATGTTGGCGTTAGATTATGAAATTACATTTGAGAACCCTATAAATATAAAGTTATAAGACCATAATGTAGGATCCTAACATCACATACAAAACTATTCCCTTTCCTATCTAGCATGTGCACTCTATTGCAAATCACTTGCATCCACATAGTGTCATGTGTCAAGGCTAGGAGATCTACATGGAACACACACAGCATAGGGGGAGGTTTTTTCTATTCATATTTCTATGCACACATGATATTACCCATCTTTCCTATAGTTGTTACCGTGCTCACTACTTTACTACAACATGTGTAACTAGAATGAGAGCACCTACGGTTTTATGATTATTTCATGGACACACACACACTATAAACTACATGCTGGGTCTGAAATGTAGTGCAACATGTTGGTATCCAAATTGATTATCCTTTGCAAGCTGAGCATCATCAACAGATTTAACAAGAAGCCTAGAGAAAGATAAATCATTATGTATGTCATTTTTTATCTAGGAAGGTGATTCAGATGGCTCTTTATCACTCAAATGTTGGAGAAATGGATATCATCGTTCATAATGATTTGAGCTATCCTCACTACCTTAGGTTGTGCCTTTCAACCAAGGTGAGAGGACCCATTTTGTAACCTCTATTGGTGAAGGAGAATGAAGATATCCTTCTTTGCAAAAATTTGAAAGGAAACCTTGAGAAAATATGATCAATGCACCACAATTTAACTCTCACGAGTTGTCACTTCCAAAGAATGGTGATATTTTCTAAACAAGGTTAAGGTTACTAAAGACATTATGGAATCCTGATTGCTTCTGCATATTTTTGGTAGTAGAATTTATTCATTTGTCGACATACAGGGAAAATAGGGGTAGTTCAGGTAGGATTTCATAATTGTTTTTGAATAAATTTTGGTGGGAGATTAAGTCAAGATAAACTTGATTTTTCCAGATCATTTGAGAACCTACACAACAATTGGAAAACTAAATGATTAGAATGCCTTCAAAATAGATAAAATATTCCTTCAACCAGAAGGTGTGCATCAATGGAGGCCCAAATTTACACGGTTTCACACAATCTCCAGGAACTTAACACAAATGCTTGAGCTAAAGACTCAATTAAACATTAAATGACCCCTAGTTCCTCATTCCTAAGATACACTTAAAGTCTTACAGATGATCTTGTATCAACAAAAATGACAGTAAAGTGCTTTTAAATTGTTTATCTCATTACAGGATAAAGGATATTCTCATAATGAAATTGCAAATGCCACTAAACTATCATAGGGATGATATCTTGTGTGAATTCAGAGGGATTTTAACAAAAGATTATAATGGGAACAAGAAAAAACCATTTGAAAACATTATGAAATAAAAGTAGACACAATTTTTTCCTGAGATCAACATAGATTAATTCGAAATTTATTAGATTTATCAGCAGAGGGAAAGTTTCTTGAATAGATCTCAGATGCTTGTTAATGGTTGTACACTAGCAACCATCTTGACATGATCAAATCTAAAACACAAGAGATTAACAGGTTTCTTAGATGGTCTCTCAGGAAGATGGGATTTCTCAAATTTTCTCGTAAGAAGTAAACCCTTAACCATTTGCATGACTAACTCAAGCCCTTTATAGCACTCAATTTACATCCAATCCTTTCCCCCCAAGAAAATAATATTCAAGGAACCTTTTTTTGTTACATGTTCGATCATGATTTCTAGAAAGTGACGTTTAACAGGTTTATGCAACAGAATGTTTCTAGTTGTTCAAAAAGGTGAATCATTGCAAGTATCTCCATCATTGTTTTAACTGAGGTACCTAGTAATTTCCTCTAGCAACATATTTTTCATCCTTTGCGCTAGCAACCTCCATCATTTCATCCTTTTCCCATTCTTTCCTCTATAACTTTTCTTTGCATCAAGCTTCCCTGGTAATTCATGTTTTTGCAAGTGCCTGAGAAATTCCAACTTCAAAATATAAACCTTTACATTCCTTGGACTAAAAAATTAAGCTCTAAATCCATTCAATTGCACTTTATAGACAAAAAAAAAGGAATTTCATCAGAAAATGATGAGAAACAATGTGTATTCACGTCTCCAAGAGTCTTGGAGAAAAAATGGTGGCAAAATTAGATGTAATGAACAACAACCATTGATTTTTCCCTTTTTTAAATTTATATTAGAGTCATCCACGTGGAAAAATTTGATTCGAAGTGGGCCTGGGGTTTCCTTTTGTATTTGATGACTTTTGGAGAAAATGTACAATTTTCACATTTTTCCCCACCCCTCTACTTTTGAAAATTGAGCTTGACACCTAGCATAATATGGACCTTTTATGGAGTCACGGTTCATTTATGAAATTTTACCCTTTTTTTAAAAAAGGAAAAAATTCCAATTTTCCTTCGACCCGCCTTCCCGATTTTATCTTTTGATGTGGGCCCTAGTGGAGTTGCAGGTCAATTTATAACTTTCACCTTTTTTTACAAAAGGGAAAAAAACTTCAAAACACCCCAATGACCCGCCTTCTGCTCCTAAATTTTGAAATATGCCATGTGTCCTTCTTTAGCGTCAAAGTAAGACTTTTTCCCTATGGGGTTGTGGATCAATTTATAACTTTTCTCCTTTTTACAAAAGGGAAAAAAACTTCAAAGTGCTTCGTCGACCCGCTTTCCTACTTGTAACATGAAATACTACCACGTGTCCTTCATCAGGGTCAAAGTATGACTTTTTCCCTACTGCTTCATATTTTTTGAATAGTCAATCAAATACTATTAGGGCCGCGGGGCCAAATTGATCCTTTTACAAACATAGCAAAAAGTTACAAGTTATAAAATAGACCCAACATGCCTCATCCAATCAAAAAAGACCACGTAGCTAAAGATGATGAGATATATTTTGATGGGGAAAACACCCTTGTTGAATAGTAAGATGCAGGGGAACTTCAACATTTGTGCCTAGAATTGAATCTTTGTTTAAGGACAAAGAATTTGGAAATGATGCAAGGCCCAAATGTGATCCACAACCATGGAGAAGTATCTTCAACAACATACAAATGAAGAAAACCTTCCACACATCCATTCGCGGTAATAGAAAATATGACAAAGCCTGTAGATTGAAGAATTTTTAGAGCAAACAGGGCGAGATCAAATTTAGCACCAACATTGGCTCCGACTCGGGGATGGGCACTCCAAGCGAGTGCCACAAGAAAAAATAGCAGACCAAGTGCCAAAAATAAACCATTGGGCAATAGAGTCACGTGCTAACCCTCTAGGAACAAACTGAGAAACCAATAAAAATGACCTCCAAGGACCAAGACAAACCAAAAGTTAAAAACATGAAAGTGGAAAGAAACCAAAAGACTATACATTGTACAATGGTGCATACCTCGATTATGAGAAATCAATAAAGGAAATGTTTCAAATACCTTCCATTAACATGCAATTCAAGTAATTCCCCATCTAGGTATTTTAATAAGAATGTATGCTCACAATTTAGAATGTCAATTGAATAAGGGCCCATCCACAATTTATCAAACATTCCATGTTTTCCCTTATCCCCATGCCTGCTATTCCATAATAAAACAAGATCTCCCACACTGAAAGCTCTTGGATTCACCTTCTTATTAAACAACTTCTTCAATTTCTCTCTGAATTTTACATGCCTCTTATGGGATACCCTTCTTTCTTCATCTAACTAAACAATCTGATTGGTATGAGCATCATAGGGACTAAACTCTTGATTTTCCAATTTTTGAAGAAATTGAAATGAAGACAATTGCATATGCAGGGGCAGCAGAGCTTGATTTCCATACATCAACTCAAATGGAATTTTTCTAGTAGCTCTCTTAATAGTGATTCGATCAGCCCAAACAAAAAAATTCAACTGCTCACTCTACTTCATTTTGTTTAACTACAAAGTTCTTCGAATTATCTTAAAAAAAAAATTATTATTGGACTCTACTTTTCCATTTCCTTGGGGATTATAATTGGAATCATATGTCAAATTAATCCCATATTCATGGCACACTGCCACCAAAGGTTTAGCCCAGAAGCTCATGGCATTATTAATAACTATCTTAGCAGGCACTTTAAACCTGTAAATGATATGATTTAAAATGGAATCCATGACAATTTGGTGAGTTGCTTTCTTGGTGGGGATTTCCTCCACCCACTTGATGAAGTAATCAATGGCTACTAAAATCCACTTATGGCCAGCATTTGAAGGATCTAAAGTCTCACCAATGAATTCCATTCCCCATTTCCTAAATGAGGCTTCAATATGATACAGGATGCAAAGGAAAGGAGCCTTAAGCATTCATTCTTCTAGAAAAGTGTTGGAAACTTTCACATTTTCTTACCAATAGAGTTGTATCCTTCAAAAGAGTTGGCCGCCAATAACCAGCCCTTAAGATCTTATGAGCTATGACTCTTCCAACAAAATTTCCCCCCACAAACTCCTCCATGGAGATCAACAATTATCTTAGCAACTTCATCTTAAGTAATGCAGCTTAAGAGAACGTCCTCAGGGTTCTTCCAAGCTAACCCAAAATCAGTAAAGACATATTTTTGTGAAGCTAACTTAAGTGTTCTTTTCTGATTCTTGCTCAAATGTTCAGGGCATTGTAGATGTTTGAGATAAAAAATGATGTCATTGTACCATTTAGAATGTATCCATTTTTCAAGGACATTCAACCTTTCTTCTTCAACTTCACTTACCGCAATTGTTTGCATATTACTCTCTGGCATAATTTTTTCTAGGCCCAAACTTCTGACCAATTTTTTTGTTTGGATATCCATATCATACTCTTTAAAGTTGTTTACCCATCAGTATATCTTTCTTGAAACCTCCATTTCTGATAGGATATCTTTCACCATGGCTTGGGGAACATAAGCAATGACTTTGGAACTCAGAATATATGGCCTAAAGACCTTTGTTGCTTTTACCAACACAAATGCTTACTTCTCCATGATAATATACTTTAGCTTAGCTCCTTTTAATGCCTTACTGAAAAAGGAAATTGGTCTTTCAGCTCCCTCATCATCCTTATGTAACAAAAAAAATGCAATAGTACTTTCTGAAGCAAAAGAAAACATTTGGAAAGCCTTGTTATAATAAGGAGTTGCTAAAACAGGGGCATTCTTTAATGCTTCTTTGATCCCAACAAAATCTTGAATATTTGCTTCTTCCCAATTGATACTTTGATATTTCTTCATAATACTATTGATTTGGATAGTTGGTTCAACAAATTTGGAGATAAATCTCCTAATAAAATTAATCTTCCCCAAAAAGGATTGAATTCGTTTCTTGGTTCTTGGAATAGGGACTTTGTTGATGGCTTCTAACCTTTTATGATCAATCATGACCACTTCATTTGACACAATGTGTCCAAGAAACTTTGCTTTCTGAACTCCAAAATGGCACTTCTTGGGATTTAGTGAAATGCCATACTCCTTACATATTTACAACATTTTTTCTAAGTGGTGCAGGCGGTCACTCCTTTTTCTAGAGAAAATAGTCACACCATCCTGATATACAACAATGAAATCATTAATAAAGCCATAGAAAGATACATCCATTGCTATTTGGAAATCGTCTCCAACATTCATTAGACCAAAAATAATTATGACATATACATATGTTCCTCAACGAGTGGTGAAGGTAGTCTTGATTCATTCTGAATCCTTCACAACTACCTGGTTATATCCAGAAAAGCCATCTAAGGTGGATAAAAATTCCAAACAAATAACAAATTATAACATATTCTCCATATTTGGCAGATGGTAGTTATCCTTCATTGATGCTATATTAAAGTTTCTAAAGTCCACACACAACCTTATATCTCCATTATTTTTTCTAACAGGTACCAAGTTTGCAACCCATGATGAGTACCTTGTGGGTTGTATGATTCCTCCATCCCTCTATTTTTTAAATTCTTCTTTCATCTTCAAGGAAAGGAGTGAATTGATAGGCCTCAGTTTTTTCCTAAGTGGCTTGGCAAAAGATTTTAAGGGAATTTCTTGTTGGGAAAGATCCTCTTTGTATGTTTTCAGTTCATAATAAGACCGTGCTAAGAAGCCGTGGTATTTCTTCAACAATTGGACATACGACTACTTTTCTTCATTTCTCATATTACTATCTAGCTAGATATTACGTGGTTTATCCTTTGTGCCCAGGTAATGCTCTTCAACATCACTCGAGGCTGACGTGTGTCTATTGACAATATAATCAACATTATCAAAGTTTTATTCAAGTGTTACCGAACCTCTAGGAATAGTATTAGTCTTCAACTAAATGATGTATTTGCCAAATAAAGTCTCCTTTCCATTAGCCCCACAAACATTGGCTCCCAATCTATATGTTGATCAGAAATTTCTCCTTGGTTCTACAAAAACCTTTTCACCTGGGCATCGTCTTCAAATAGTTGTGAGTGTTTAACATTGTCAGGAACAAATGGCCTAGTTAATATCTCAATATTATACTCACAATAAGGGGATACAGTACAATTTTCAAATCTGGACTCCAATATGGCCAATTTATTTGCTAGAGTATTGTACTTCCTATTATGATGTATTATGTTGAAGGAGTCAAAGATTTTAATGAAATCCTAGACTGCATGCTTACACCGTTTCTTTCTCTAATTTTTTTTTGCATACTATTTTCTAAAATGCTTAACAATTAGCTCTGCATCTTCATTAAATATGATTTCTCTAATACCATATTTCAAAGAAATTCTTAAACCCAATAATAGTACTTCATATCTTTCAATATTGTTAGTGCACTCAAAGTTGAGTTTGAAAGAAAAAATAAACTCTTCCCGGCCTGGAGATATCAGAACAATACCAGCACCATTTCCAAATTTAGAGTACGCCCCATCAAACCAAAAAATCCAAGGAGAACCTACTTATTTAAGAGACTTGCATTGATCAATTTTGTGCTCTTTACCATCAGTAAATCCAAAAAAGTTTTCAGCATCAATTTCATTGTATAACACTTCATGAGAAGCATTATTGGGATCCTCAATGAGATGTAACATCTTCTTTTAACCATATAAATTTACAAGGCTGCCCTCAATAGGTATAGTGGAAAAATAAATATACATTTGCACACTCTCACCCACACTAGAAGCCCATTTTCTTGATAACATCATTCCGCATTTGGCAGGGCAATCAACAATAAAAACATCTAGTTTTAAGTTCTTTTCTGGCTAGGCTACAAGTTGTACTATCAAACCCTTGACACATCCAACCACTGGCACCTCTCTTTAATCCATAGTAGTACACTTCCCATAAGTTTTTGTCACTTTGATATCTAATTCATTCATGAAATCAAGAGGCATAACATTGCATAAGGCTCTAGAATCAAACATACAATTATGTAACAACTTTTCCCTGATAATCAAAGTAGTGAAAAATGGATCTACATTTAACTGGGACTCAACCAAGGATGTTCCCAAGTATAATTTAGGTGGATCACCTTGTTCTTCCAGTACTTGGGGTTTTACCAAATCTACAATGGCAGAAGGAGTCTCAACATTGTTTACATTTCTACCTTGGGTAATCTTTTCTTCTTTCAATCCCAAATACTCAAAGGCCCTTTGCTCAAGAATCCTAAGAAGCTCAACAATTGGAAAATAAATATTGATTTGACACAAGACTTTGGAAATGTTATAAGGAACGTATTTGGGAAAGGTAGCATTTGGAGGAAGACTGACAAACTCATCTGACAGTAAAGTATTTTTTACGGTCTGAGCATGGGCAGGAATACCAGTTCTATTTGGGGAAAGAAGGCCTTTTCCAGATGTATCTTTCTTAGGATTTTCCTTTGGGATATTGGTGAGAACTGGAGTTTTTGGTTTGGCCTGAGGCCCTGCACCTTTAACAACTTTACTCCTAGTGTTATATTCTTTTTCTTGGGAAACCACAACATTCATTAATAACTACCTATCCTCCTCATAAGGGATTCCTCCATCATACTTTTTAATCATTATTGACCTTAAGTATTCAAAATCATTGTTAGGTAATTCAAAAGCTTGTACCATATCAATTTTAGAAGTTTGAGTGGGAGGAAAAGGTAATACCCAGTGAATGTAATCCCATAAATTAGCAACATTTCTGGCACTTATTAGTTTAGTCAAATTTACTCCTTGTCATGAGTTTTTAGAGCACCCCATCATACACACATCATAATAAGTTTCATCATCACCTTCCTAAACTTATGTGTCTTCATCACATGGGACATGTGGTAAGAAAAATCTATCAAACCACTCCATATCATGGACCTCTTCCATAGTAACAACTCTGGAAGCTAAAGGATCAAGCACCAATCTATTTTTGTGGGGTTAGGGTTGTCTATTTCCTGATCCCATGGGAAATTTAACCCTGTCATATGATCTATGATCACCTATGGGATGATTTGCAAATATTTCTTGGGCTTGTGGCTTGTGTTGACCTTGGGAACCTTGTCCAATCCCTTTCTCTTCGCTGGCCAGCTTATAGGATATATCCTTAACAACTCCGACCAAAATTTTTACAACCTCTTCTAGATCCATAGACTTACTTGACTGAGGATTCTATGGATTGATCAGCTTCATACCTTCCCTCTTAGGAGGCTTACCAACTACCTTGATGCTATTTTCAATTTATAAAGCCATGTTGAAGGCCTGCCTCAAAGTTCCTGGGTTCTTGTACCTCAAATAGTAGGCATCCTTTTTGTCAAAAGAATCAAAATAATTTATCAAACAAGAAACATCACTTGGCCTTAGGATTACAGGTAGCCTATTAAGGGTCTTATTGAATCTTGAATTCAAGTCATGAATAGATTCATTAGGATTCTTTTTAATATTTTCAAATTCTGATAAAAGAAACCTTGGGTCTATTTTATCTCCATAATGTAATCTAATAGCATTCTTCATTTCTATCCATGAATCAATGGAGTTGTTTGGAAAATATTTATACCAGTCCCATTCATCCTCCTCTAGAGTCTGAATAAAATATTTTATGTAAACATCCTCAAATTCGACCTAAAAGTCTTCGATCATACTGAAAAAAAGATTTAAGTGTTTATCAATAGTAATAGCATTATTTCCTTGAAATTTAGGTAGTCTATTTATAACATCTTAGGTCACAACATTTGGATATCCATCCATACATCTGAAAATCTATAGGACCAAAAGTGTTGACAAAAAATGGAGTTTTGGGTGGGCGATGGGCCATATTGTTTTGGGGAGGTGATCTTACATGAGAAATAAAATGATGAGGAGTGAGGGGTCTGTGGGGCATAGGAATGCAATTCTTAGAATGAATATTCTCTAACATATCCATTTCTTGGAAGATCCTATCAGCTTTGGAAAACATAGGGATAGAATGATATGTAAAATTTTCAAATACAAATGAAGGAACCTATCTAATTGGAGATTTCAGATCTACAAAAAGACTACCCGATAAAGAAGAAGTTGAGGAAGTATGGTAATGTTCAATGATATGATGATAAGTTTCAACAATTGATAACTCTTTTCTTGATTTCTGATCTCCAATAACTTTCTAAATTCTTCTTCCTTCAGAATTTGTCTTTCCCAATTCTGGAAACCACCTTCTAACAGGGTCCTTAATGAAGAAATATATTATTCCTTCCATATTTGCAAATATTAGTGATAAATTTCAACTGGCAGAGGTTAATACACTTGCATTTATCAAAAAATAATTCAAAACGGAGTCTCTGCTAAGGATTTTTACCTTAGTTGTGCAAATGCACTAAAATTTATATGTCAAATCTCTTTCAACACTAAATTCATGCAAATATTCACATATCTGACATTCCTTTACTCATATTTTACATTGATGATGTAAATTTAGTGTAAAAATAAACAAAAACTAGAAATATTGATCGCAAAACTTGAAACTTTACAAATCTTATAGATCTCATCAAAGAATGCCTATGAAGATCCCCGGTAACGACACCAAAAAGTGTCATTGATAGGACAAATGGATATGAACTGGAAATAAATACAAAAATCATCCCCAGCAATGGTGCCAAAAAGTGTTGGTATCCAAATTGATTCTCCTTTGCAAGCAGACCAACATCACATATTTAACAAGAATCCTAGAGACAAATAAATAATCATGTATTTCATTTTATAACTAGGGAGGTGATTCATGTAGCTATTTATCACTCAGATGTTAGAGAAATGGATAGAACCTTCCAAAGGATTTGATCTATCCTCACTACTTTAGGTTGTGCCTTTCAACCAGGGTGAGAGAACCCATTTTGTAACCTCTGCTGGTTAAGGAGAATGAAGATATCCTTCTTTGCACAAATTTGAAAGGAAACCTTGAGAAAATATGATCAATGCACCACAATTTAACTCTCACGAGTAGCCACTTCTAAAGAATGGTGATATTTTCTAACCAAGGTTAAGGTTACTAAAGACATTACGGAATCTTGATTGCTTCTGCATATTTCAGAAGTAGAATTTATTCATTTGTGGACATGCAGGGAAAACAAGGGAATTTCAGGAAGGATTCATTGTTTTTTGAATACTTTTTTGGTGGGAGATTAAGAAGGATAAACTTGATTTTTCAAGATCATTGAAAACCTTCACAACAATTTCAAAACCAAATGATATAATTCCTCAAAATAGCTAAAATATTCCTTCAACAAGAAGGTCTGCATTAATGGAGGCCTAGATTTGCAAGGTTTTACACAATCTCCAAGAATTTACCATGAAGGATTGAGCTAAAGACTAAATTAAACATTAAATACCCCTAGTTACTCATGCCTAAGATACACTCAAATACTTACAGACAATATTTATCAAAAAAATGACAGTAAAGTGATTTTAAATTTTTTTATCTCATTACAAGATGAAGGCTCTTCTCATAATGAAATTCCAAATGTCACTAAACTATCACAGGGACAAGATCCTATGTGATTCAGAGGGATTTTACAACAAGATTGCAATAGGAAAAAGAAAAAATATTTGTAGATATTCTAAAATAAAGCAGACACAAATTTGCCCAAGATTAACACAAATTAATTCGAAGTTAATTAGATTCATCAGCAGGGGAACATTTCTTGAAGAATATCAGAGCTTGTCAATGGTTGTACACATGCAACCAACTGGACATGATCAAATCTAAAACATAAGATATTAATAGGTTTCTGAGATGGTCTCTCAGGAATATGGGATTTCTCAAATTTTCCGTAAGAAATCAACCCCCGACCATTTTCATGCCTAAAGCATGCTTTTTATAACACTCAATTTACATCCAAGCTTTCCCCCAAAGAAAATAATATTTGAGGAACCTTAATTTGTTACATGTTTGATCATGATTTCTAGAAAATGACATTTAACAGGTTTGTAACAAAAAGTTTCCAGTTGTTCAAAAATGTGAATCATTGCAAATATCTCCATCATTGTTTTGACTGGGGTACCTAGTCATTTCCTATAGCAACACGTTTTTCATCCTTTGCACTTGCAACCTCCATCATTTCATGCTTTTCCCATCCTTTCCTCTTCAAATTTGCTTTACATCCAACTTCTTTGGTAATTTTCATTTTTGCAAGTGCCCGAGCAATTCCAACATCAAAATATAAACCTTTACATTCCTTGGACTCACAAATTAAGCTCTAAATTCATTTAATTGTACTTTGCAAAAAACAATGACAAGGAATTTTATCAAAAAATGATGAGAAACAATGTGTATTTGCATCTCTAGAAGTCTTGGAGAAAAAATGACAGCAAAATCAGATGCAATCCACAACTGTTGATTCTTCCGTTTCTCAACTTTAGATTAGAGTTGTCCACGTGAAAAAATATGATTCAGAGCAAGCCTAGGGTTTCCTTTTGTATTTTATGAATTTTGGAGAAAATTTTCAATTTTCACATTTTTCCCCACCCCTCCACCTTTGAAAATCAGGCTTAACACGTAGCTTAATCTGGGCCTTTGATTGCGTCGCGACTCATTTATGTAATTTTACCCTTTTTAACAAAAAGGAAAAATTTCCAATTTTCCTCCATCGACCCACCTTATGTATTTCATCTTTTGATGTGGTCCCCAGCGGAGTTATGGGTCAATTTATAAATTTTCTCCTTTTTTACAAAAGGGCAAAAAATTCAAAACACCCCGGCGACCCGCCTTCCGCTGCTAACTTTTGAAATATGCCATGTGTCCTTCTTCAAGGTCAAAGTAATAATTTTTTCCTATGGTTTTGTGGATCAATTTATAACATTGCTCCTTTTTACAAAAGGGAAACAAAATTCAAAGTGCTCCACCCACCTGCTTCCCCACTTGAAACATGAAAAACTACCACGTGTCCTTCATCGCGGTCAAAGTAGGACTTTTTCCCTACCACTTCATATTTTTTGAATAGCCAATAAGAGACTATCAGGGCCACATGACCAGCTTGATCCTTTTGCAAATATAGAAAAAAGTTACAAGTTATAAAATAGACCTGATGTGCCTCATCCAATCAAAAGAGACCATGTAGCTGAAGATGCTGAGCTATAATTTGATGGGGCAAACACACCCATCAAACAGTAAGATGTAGGGGGACTTCACCATTTGCACACATAATTTATTATTTATTTAAGGACAAAGAATTTTGAAATTATACAAGGCCTAAATGTGATCCATGACCATGGAGAAGGATCTTCAACAACATACAAATGAAGAAAACCTTTCACAAATCCATTCAGGGAAATAGAAAATACGAAAGAGCCCATAGATTGAAGAATTTTTAGAGAAAATGGGGCGAGATCAAATTGAGAACAAACATCGACTCTGAATCAAGGACGATAACTCCTAGCGAGTGCCATAACAACAAATAGTAGACCAAGTGCCAAATATAAACCATTGGGCAATGGAGTCACAAGATGACCATCCAGGAACAAACTTTGAAACCATAAAAAATGACCGCCAAGGAATAGGACGAACCAAAAGAGAAAAACACGAAAGTAGAAAGAAACAAAAATACTATACACTATATAATGTTGCATACCTCGATTCTGAGAAATCAATCAATGAAATGTTTCAAATGTCTTTCATTAACAGGAAATTCAAGAAATTCCCCATCTAGGTATTTTAAGAAGAATGTATGCTCACAATTTCTAATGTCAATTGAATAAGGGCCCATCCACAATGCATCAAACTTTCCATATTTTCCCTTATCCCCATGCCTGTTATCCCATAATAACACAAAATCTCCCACATTGAAAGCTTCTCAACCCTTCACTAGTTTTCGTGAAGACGAGCCAAAGCTGAACACAACTTTATTTTTTCCCTTCTGACCACTTTGGTCATCATGTCTATAGGATTATTACTGGTATGAATCTTCTCCAACGTCAACTTCTCTTCCTCCAAATTTTTCCTAATGAAATGGTACCTTAATTGTATATGCTTCATCCTAGAGTGGAAAGCAGAGTTCTTAGCTAGGTGTATAGAAATTTGACTATCACTATGCATCTTTCCTTCCTCTTGCTTATGCCCCAACTCCTCAAGAAATTGTTGTAACCAAATCATTTCTTTATTTGCCTCTGTGGTAGCAATATACTCAGCCTCCATGGTTGACAAAGCCACCATCTTCTGTAGTCATGAAATCCAACTTACTGCTATCCCACCTACAGTGTAAACATAACCTGTCATGCTCCTCCTGCTGTCTTCATCTCCAGTCATATCTGAATCTACATAACCACACAAAGTGGCGTCTGATCCACTGTAGCACAAAATTGTCTCCATGGTCCCTCTCAAATACTGAAAGATCCACTTTATTGCCTGTCAGTGATCTCTACCTGGATCACTCATAAATCTACTCACCGCTCCCACTACATGGGCAATATTAGGCATGGTGCACACCATGGCATACATCGAACTACCAACCACTGATGTGTAAGGTACCGTGGACATATGGTTTCTCTCTTGCTCTGTCTTGGGACACTGTTCCTTTGATAACTTAAAATGCCCTACCAAAGGAGTCCCAAACAGTTTAGAATCCTGCATATTAAACCTCTTAAAGACGTTCTTAATGTACTCTTCTTGAGATAAAGTAAGATTTTGTTCCTTCCTATCCTGAGATATCCTCATACCAAGGATTTTTTTGGCTTCCCCCAAATCCTTCATAGAAAAGGATTATCTTATATTTGGATCATTTTAAATAAATAAAAAGTATACAACATACAATAATTAAACACTGAATATAATATTATGAAAATAAATTCATCTGGGATGTTTTATTCATACGAGAGATTACATTATATAGGAGAATGACATCTTTAGAATACAGAGTCAAACCCTATCACATTCCCACTTATCTCTCCAACATGATTCTCTCCACCTTTATTTCAACTATCCCTTTATTCCCTCATGATGATTTGTCTATTACAACTCATCATTCACTCACATAATGTAATATCTAAATATTACATTTTACAAATAGTAACTCATACACACTATTAATAATGTTACAAACAATATATTCATAACATTCACTCCCCTAATGTGAACAAGGTAGAGAAAAACATTCACTCGTCTTCTATAGGTTTCCATCCTCTGCATGCTCATGATCTTGGTACGTTGAACCTCTGTTCACCAAATAAGAACCCCTATTCGACAAAAACGGACGTATGTCCTAGGTACAAGCCCCTGCTCATGAACCTCTGTTCATCCTCTTCAATAAAAACATGATGCTACTTTTTCTTGTGCTTTTATCTTTCTACTACAACATATTTACATTAGGAGTTTATAAAAGTAAGTACAACTTTGAACATGAATGTGACATCTATTCTTATTACAAACACACAACTGAAAAAATGCCACAAAATCATTGTGCAGCCCCGTCGCTTGTGGCTAGTGAGAGGACATTGATCAACCTCCTTCCTCCATTGCCTCCAGCCTCCATTTGCTGCTACTTATTTAGAATAGAAAATTGTCAGAATTATAACCATCATCCAAAGGTTCTTCTTTATCACTATCTTCTTCTTCATCAGCAACCATGGCACTTTCTTCTATTTTTCCATCAAGTAAATCTCATGCTCTTTTCTTGCAATTTATAGATAGATGTCCATCTTGTTTACAATAGTAACAAGTGATATGTTTCTTTATATCTCTAAAATTTTATCTTTGTTTAAAAGAAGATTTAAATATCCCTTTATCATATGAATTTTTTGTATCATACATTGCAGTTTCTTCTGGTGTAACAGGCTTATTTTCTTCATCTATCAATGAAGAAATTAGATCTTCTAGGCTGGGATATATATTGCTCAAAGTAAAAACAATTTTTGAATAGCGAGATGGCATACTATTCAACAAAACAACTTTTGCATCATCATCCTCTACTTTAATTTTTATCCCTGACAATTGATTCAAAATAGACCGAAACTTACTTATATGTTGTACCATGTTTTCTCCTTCATCCATCTTGAGTCCAAACAAATTATGCTTCAAGGTCACTGTTGTGATTCCGGTTTGGGATCCAAACAACTTGTTCAATGTTCTCCAAATGAAATTTGAACTTTTTGAAAGGTCTATATGATGCAAATATGCATCAGACAACCCAAATCCAATGATTGATTTTTTTTTACGATCTCTACTCTCCCATTTGGCTACTTCATCAGCATTGGTTGGTTTCTTGAATGTTGCGTCTGCAATGTCTCACAAATCTTTGTTAGTGATTGTTAAGTGAGTTCATACTTGCCAAGTGTGAAAATCCTTTCAATCAAATATTTCAACATAACCTCCATTATGACTCTCTACAATTTGACACAAATAGGTGTCGGTTTCAACTGAAAATAAACCCTTTTTACAAACAATTTAAAATTTTAACAAATTTTGACACTATTACAACTCTTTTTTAATGCTATTTTTGACCACTAAAATACCATCAAATGAAAAAGGAATTAAAACAGGACTCTTTCAATAATATCTTAGACATTTGCAAAACCTTAACAATGACATTGACCTTAAACAACTTACAAATGGACCGAAGGTATTTTCAAAGACTATATTATCACAAAATATGAGAGACACACAAACTAAAAAAATCTTGAATACGAAAACTACAGAACTTTGAATTAATGCACCCTCACGAGCTTCAAGAAAATTGAATACCGATGGAGCTTGGAGGTCGATTTGGATAGAATGAAATCTTTGCATCAGTTTACCATAGAATTCCAAGTTGTGCTCAAGATGATCATACGTATTTGTTGATGATGTGGACAATGACTGAGAACATGGTAGTTGTATATGTGATGAAGTACCGGGTGGAATATTTTATAAATTTGTTTCCTTGCATGCAAGCACACAGACTGCCAAATTTTAACAGTAGAATCTTCCTCAGACCAATTCCCTTGATAAGATTCTTAGATATGTGCTTTTACGTTTCTTCAAAGTGGCTAAAAATAAGTGCTTTATGTATAAGAATAGTTATTTCATTGACTTTCATGAATACTTCTACAGATTTCTGTTATGAAGCAGACCAGATTTCCACTATTGGGTAGATCAAAATGTTGGTAGAAAACTTTGAAAATATTCTTGCACAAAATGTTAAAAATGCACAAGTCTGTGTGCTCTAAAAAAAGAGTTAGAAGACACTATAAAATTGTTATAGCACACACAATCTCACACAAAAAAAAAAACAAAGAGTCTTATCTGGAGATGCTCGACGTTGAACACAACACTGAGAGAAATATCAAGTGCTTAGACTCTCATCATGAACACGGTCAAGAATGAACTGCTCTGATACCAAATGTTATATTTGGATCATTTTAAATGAATAACAAGTATGCAACATACAATAATTAAACACCAAATATAATATTATGAAAATAAATTCATCCGGGATGTTTTATTCATATGAGAGATTACATTATATAGGAGAATGAAATCCTTAGAATATGGATTCAAACCATATCACATTCCCACTTATCTCTCCAACATGATTCTCTCCACCTTTATTTCCATTATCCCTTTATTCCCTCACGATGAGTTGTCTATTACAACTCATCATTCACTCACATAATGTAATATCTAAATATTAAATTTTACAAATAGTAACTCATACACACTATTAATAATGTTAGAAACAATATATTCGTAACAAATTCACTTAACTACTTCTTGAGTACATTTATTTCCTGCATGTTTTTACCTAAAACCAATATGTCATCTACATACAGACAAACGATAATATAACTGCCATCCTTAAATTTCTTTGTATACATGCAATGGTCAGAATGACATCCAATATAACCTTGCTCCATCATGAAGCTATCAAATTTCTTATACCATTGACGTGGAGATTTTTTCAAGCCATACAAGCTCTTCTTCAATTTGCACACCATCTCCTCTTTACCTTTGACCTCATAGCCCTTTGCTTGCTGCATATATAGTTCCTCCTCTAAATCACCATGGAGAAATGTAGTCTTTACATCAAGCTACTCTAAGTGCAAGTCTTCTGCTACAACTATTCATAAAACAGTTCTAATAGAAGTCATTTTTACTACAGGAGAAAAAATCTCATCAAAATCTATACCTTTTTTTTGTGCAAACCCCTTGACCACTAACTGGGCCTTGTATATTTTCTTTCCTCCTTCTTCCTCTTTGAATTTGAACAGCCACTTGTTCTATAATGCTCTTTTCCTTCAGGTAGCTTCACAAAATTCCATGTCTGGTTCTCCATGAAATCATGATGCTCCTTATCCATGGCTTGCTCCCACTTCTTCCTGGCATCTACCTGCATTGCTTCATCAAATATCTCTGGCTCTCCACTATCATTGAGTAATAAATAATAAAGAGAAGGAGAAAAATGTTCAGGTTCTCTTCTTACCCTAGAAGACCTCCTCAATATAGGATTTTTGGGTTCCTGTTAAGGAGGTGTCTAAACTGATTCATGTGTCACTTTCCCATCTGGAAGATCCCCTACTATTGCATATTCTTTCTTGGATTCTTCCCTATTTTCCTGTAACTACAAATTATACATGACTTTATCATTAAAGACCACATCCCTAGATCGAATGATTTTATTGTCCTTAATACTCCAACATTTATATCCAACATCGTCACCACCATAACCAATGAAAGTACATTTTTCTGATTTAGCCTCTAGTTTGGTCCTATCATCCTTGTCTATATGGACAAACACCTCACATCCAAAGACTCTATGAAATGAATAAACAAATTTCTTACCATACTAATCCTCCTCTGTTATGCCTCCATCCAAGGCACTTGAAGGTCCTCTATTGATCAAGTACACAGTTGTGTTCACCGCTTCTGCCCAAAAAGAAAGAGGTAGTCCTGCATGTAACCTCTTGCTCTTAGCATGTTCCGTTATTGTTATGTTCATCCTTTCAGACAAACCATTATGTTGCGGAGTTCCTGGAACCGTATTTTTTCTGCAAATTCCATTCTTAGAACAATAATCATCAAATTCATTGCTACAATACTCCCCTTCAATATCTCACCTGAGACATTTTAGCTTAAGATCTATTTCATTCTCTACTAAGGCTTTCCATTTAACAAAAGTGTCAAATACATCAGATTTGTTTCTAATACAATAAACCCAAACTTTCCTTATTGCATCATCAATAAAAGTAACATAAAAACTTAAACCCCCAAGACATGATACCTGAGCCATCCCCCACACATCAAAATGCACCAACTCTAACTTATTCTATTTCTTTATAGGTCTAACCTTTAGGAACCTTACTCACTTCTGTTTCCCATATATGTAGTCCTCACAGAACTCCAAACCTATTTCTATATATCCAGGAAAATCCTTCTTTATGATCTACATGCCCTTATGGCTCATATGACCGAGCCTATAGTGCCACAATGATGTATCCACTTCTGAAGCCACAAGATTACAATCATTAGTGCTATAAGTGGTTAAATACAAGGTTCCAACCTTCTTACCTCTTACCACCACAAGAGCACCCTTAGTAACCTTCCAAGAGTCCGCTGTAAATATCACAGTACAACCATCACTTTCCAACTTCCCTGCCAATATCAAATTTCATCTTAATGTAGGCACATGTTTGACATCCTTCAATAGCCAAGTATTCCCATTCTACATCTTAACCTGAACATAACCTTTTCCAACTATTTTGTAAGGCTCATCATCACCTAGAAAAACATGCCCAAAATCTCCTTGAACATAATAAACAAAATAATGTGTATGTGGAGTAGCATGGAAAGAAGCCCTCAAATATAAAACCTAAGATTTAGTAATATTGTGCAAAGAAAGAATCAAAGCATCCTGGCATACATTACTCGTTGCCACATTTTCCTCCTTGTTTTCTTCATGTTGTTTCTTCTTGTCCTCAAGCTCCCAACTATCCTTCTTTACATGCCTAGACTTTCCACAATGCCAACATATTATCTTGCTTTTGGATTTTGACCTTTCCCGATCCTTTGATTTTCCACAGCTTCCTCTATTCTTCTATCTCCCTCTAGTTTCCACTGTCAAATCATTCCCTGAAGTAGAAGATTCCCCAGATATTTTTCTTCACATTTCCTCGCTTAAAATCACCCCTACAACATCCTCAAACTTCAACTTTGAGTTAGCTGGAACCGAGTTGCTTACCGCCATTACCAAGCTATTCCAACTCTTAGGTAAAGAGCATAGAACTAATAAAACCCTAACTTCTTCATCAAATTATATTGTAACCGAAACTAGCATATTTACAACCATATTAAAATCATTTAAATTATCTGATACTGAACCATTCTTAGACATCTTCATAATAAACAAATTTTTCATCAAAAATATTTTATTTGAGGTAGAGGATTTTTCATACAACTTCCCTAATGCATCCATCAGTTCTTTTGTAGTCTTTTCCTTTGAAACATTAAATAATACCGAAGATGTAAGACACAACTGAATTGTCCCAAGTGCCTTCCTATCAAAAAAATCTCATTTCGCATCCGTCATGCTCGAGGGTTTTTTCACCTTCTCTGACAGACGAATATAAAGATCCTTTTGATAAAGGTAATATTCCATTTGCATCTTCCAAAGACTTAAATTATGCCCATTGTTTTTATCAACCCTAAATCTGCCATCATCTACCATAGCTCCCACTTAAGATCAAAACTTTCCCTATGATTCAACACTTCAAAAAACCAAACCTTGCTCTGATACCAATTGTTAGGAAATAAGGGATAAAATATATGGAATAATCCCTCACAGAATTGCAATAGTAGAAACTAATATGCAGAAAAATGTTACATATCTTAAATAAAAGTGCAGAATAAAATAACACAACACAAAGAGACAGTATTTAACATGGTTCACCCAGTTTGGGCTACGTTCACAAAGAATCACTTGCTCATATTTTATTACAAGACACTGATCTCTCAATAAAATACCCATATCTGTTTGGAGCTATGCTTAACAAACTCTATAGAATTCACACCTGAATTCAAAACACATTTGTAATGTTATATTTTATCTACCATATGCATAAAACCATATAAATAGACAACTGCTTAAGCAATTTTACAAAACCATGGGTATCAAAACCATGGGCCAAAACCATCCCATAAACCTATGGGTCAAAATCCTGTCCATATTAGAAAAACACGTTTCTCAGTATATTGGGCACATTTTAAGGCCAAAAAAAAATTATCGGGGGCTGCGCCCCTGGACCCTTGCTCGAGGCCCAACCAGGCCCCGAACCCAGGCAAGACAACATGGAAAGTGTACAGTACTATTAATATAAAGTCTTCAACACTTTCACACATGAAAATAGGCTCCATAACCTAACACTTTCTTCATTTAACTCAACAATCTGCTTGATATGAGCATAATAGGGACTAACCTCTTGATTTTCTAGTTGTCAAAGAAATTAAAATGAAGACAATTACAAATGCAGGGGTAGAAGAGCTTGATTTCCATACACCAACTCAAATGGAATTTTTCCAGTAGCTCGTTTAACATTGATTCGATCAGCCCAAGGAACAAACTTCAACTAATCACACCCACTTCCTTTTGTTCAACTCCAAAGTTCTTCTAATTAGAATCATATGTCAAATTGATCCCATATTAATTGCACATGCCCACCAAAGGTTTAGCCTAGAAGCTCATGGCATTATAAGCAACTATATTAGCAAGAAATCCAAACCTACAAATGATATGATTTAGAATGAAATCCATGACAATTTGGTGATTTACTTTCTTGGTGGAGATTGGCTCCACTCACTTGGTGTAGTAATCAATGGCTACTAAAATCCACTTACGGCCAGCATTTGAAGGATCTAAAATCTCACCAATGAATTCCATTCCCCATTTCCTAAATGGGGCTTCAATTGATACAGGATGCAAATGAAAGGATCCTAAAATGTTCATTCTTCTAGAAAAGCATTGGCAACTTTCACATTTTCTTACCAACAGAGTTGTATCCTTGAAAAGAGTTTGCCACCAATAACCAGCCCTTAAGATCTTATGAGCTGTGACTCTTCCAAAAGAATTCCCCCCCAAAAAATCCTCCATAGAATTTAGAAATTATCTTAGGGGCTTCATCTTCAGTAATGAATCTTAAGAGAACTCCCTTAGGGTTCTTCCAAACTAACCCAAAACCAATAATATCATATTTTTGGTAAGCTAACTTTAGTGCTCTTTTCTGATTCTTGCTCAAATGTTCAGGGAACTGTAGATGTTTGAGATAAAAAATGATGTCCTTGGACCATTCTGAATTTCTCAAATTTTCAAGGACATTTAGCCTTTCTCCATTAACTTCACTTAGCATAATTGTTTGCAAATTGCTCTCTACCATAGGTTTTTCTAGGCCCAAACCTCGGACTAATTTTTTTGTTTGGATATCCATATCATACTCTTGCAATTTGTTTACCCATCAGCATATCTTTCTTGAAACCTCAATTTCTGATAGGATATCTTTCACCATGGCGTGGGGAACATAAGAAATTACTTTGGAACTCAGAATATATGGCCTGAAGACCTTTGCTTCTTTTACCAAAGCTAATGCCTACTTCTCCATGATAGTATACTTTAGCTCAGCTCCTTGTGATGCCTTACTGAAAAAGGAAATTGGTCTTTCAGCTCCCTCATCATCCTTCTACAACAACACAGATGCAATAGTACTTTCTGAAGAAAAAGAAAACATTTTGAAATCCTTCTTATAATTTGGAGCTGCTAAAACATTGGAATTCTTTAATGCTTCTTTGATCTCGAAAAAATATTGAATAGTTACTTATTCCCATTTGATACTTTGATCTTTCTTCAGAATGCTATTTATTGGGATAGTTAGTTCAGCAAAGTTGGAGATAAATATCCTAATAAAATTAATATTCCAAAAAAAAGATTGAATTCCCTTGTTGGTTCTTGGAATAGGGAATTTGTTGATGGCTTCTACCCTTTCAGGATCAATCATGACCCCTTCCTTTGACACAATGTGTCCAAGCAGCTTTGCTTTTTGAAATCCAAAATGGCATTTCTTGGGATTTAGTGAAATGCCATACTCCCTGCATATTAAAAACATTTTTCTAAAGTGTTGTAGATCGTCACTCCTTTTTCTAGAGAAAAAAATCACGTCATCTAGATATACAACAATGAAATCATTAATATAGCCAGAGAAAGCTACATCCATTGCTCTTTGGAAAGTGTCTTCAACATTCATTAGACTAAAAGGTATTATGATATATACATATGTTCCCCAAGGAGTGGTGAAGGTAGTCTTGATTCGCTCTGAATCCTTCACAACTACTTGGTTATATTAAAAAAAACAATCCAAGGTGGATAAAAATTCTGAACCACTAACCAATTATAACATATTGTCCATATTTGGAAAATGGTAGTTATCCTTCATTGATGCTCTATTAAAGTTTCTAAAGTCCACTGACAGCCTTATATCTTCATTCTTTTTTCTGACAGATACCAAGTTTACAACCCATGATGAGTACCTTGTGGGCTGTATGATTCCTCCATCCCTAAATTTTTTAAATTCTTCTTACATCTTAAGGGAAAGGAGTGGATTGATCGGCCTCAGTTTCTTACTAAGAGGCTTGGTAGAAGCTTCCAATGGAATTTCTTGCTAGAAAAGATCCTCTTTGTATATTTTTAGTTAAGAATAAGACCATGCTAATCAGTCATGGTATTTCTTCAACAATTAGACATACGGCTACATTTCTTCATTGTTTGGATTTCTACCTAGCCATATCTTACATGGTTTATCCTTCGTGCCCAGGTCGTGCTCTTTAACATCCCTTGAGGCTGACATGTGTCTGTGTACAATACAATCAGCATTATCAAAGTTTTATTCAAGTGCTACCAAACCTATAGGAATAGTATTAGTCATCAACTGAATGATGTATTTGCCAAATAAATTCTCCTTTCCATCATCCACACAAACCATTATCTCCCAATCTATACGTTGATCAAAAAATTATCCTTGGTTACGCAAAAACCTTTTCACCTAAACATCATCTTTGAACACTTGCCAATGTTTAAAATTGTTAGGAAAAAAATGGCCTAGTTAATATCTCAATATTATACTCAAAATAGGGGGATACAGTACAATTTTCATATCTGGATCCCAATATAGCTAATTTGTTTGCTAGAGTATTGTGCTTCCTATCATGATGTATTATGTTGAAGGAGTCAAACATTTCAATGAAATCCCAGACTTCCTGCTTATACTACTTCATTCTATGACTTTTTGTTGCATATTATTTTCTAACCTACTTAACTATTAGCTCTGAATCTCCTTTAACAATGATGTCTCTAATACCATATTTCCAAGAAATTCTTAAACGCAATAATATTACTTCATATTTTGTAATATTTTTAGTGCACTCAAAGTTGAGTTTAAAAGAAAAAACAAACTCTTCCTGGCCTGTAGATATCAGAACAATACCAGGACCATTTTAAAATTTAGAGCAAGCCCCATCAAACAAAAAAGTCCAAGGAGAACCTACTTGTTTAAGAGACTTGCATTGATCAATTTTGTGCTCTTTACCATCAGCAAATGCAAAAAAGTTTTCAGCATCAATGTCAATGTATAACACTTCATAAGAAGCATTATTGGGATCCAGAATAAGATGTAACATCTTCTTTTAACCATATAAATTTACAAGGCTGCCCTCAATAGGTATAGTGGAAAAATAAATATCCATTTGCACACTCTCACCCACACAAGCAGCCCATTTTCTTGATAACAACATTCCCCATTTGGCAGGGCAATCAACAATAACAACATCTAGTTTTAAGTTCTTTCCTGGCTAGGCTAAAAGTTGTACTATCAAACCCTTGACACATCAAACCAATAGCACCTCTCTTGAATCCATGGTAGTCCACTTCCCATAAGTTTTTGTCACTTTGATATCTAATTCATTCATGACCTCAACAGGCATAATATTGCATGATGCTCCAGAAAGAAACATACAATTATGTAACAACCTATTCCTAATAATCAGAGAACTAAAAAATGAATCTACATTCAACTGAGACTCAACCAAGGATGTTCCCAAATATACTTCAGGATGCTCACCTAGTTCTTCCGATACTTGGGGTTTTTCCAAATCTGTAATTGTAGGAGGAGTCTCAACATTGATTACATTTTTTCCTTGGGTAATCTTTTCTTCTTTCAATCCCAAATACTCAAAGGCTCTTTTCTTGTGCTCAGGAATCCTAAGAAACTCAACAATTGGAATAGAAATCTTGATCTGACTCAAGACTTGGGAAATGTCATAAGGAACGTATTTGCACAAGGTAGCATTTGGAGGAAGTCTAAAAAAATCATCTGAAAACAAAGGATTTTTGACGGTTTGAGCATGGGTAGGGAGATTGGTTTTGGTTGGGGAAACAAGGCCTTTGCCAGATGTATATTTTTTAGGAGTTTCCTTTGGGATATTGGTGAGAAATGGAGTTTTTTTTGGCCTGAGGCCCTACACCTTTGAAAAATTTACTCCTAGTGTTATATTCTTTTTCTTGGGAAACCACAACATTCATTAACAACTACCTATCCTCCTAAGAAGGGAATCCTCCATCATAATTTTTAATCATTAATGCCCTTAAGTGTTAAAAATCATTATTAGGAATTTAACAAGCTTGTACCATATCAATTTTAGAAGTATGAGTGGGAGGAATAGGTAATAGCCGATGAATGCAATCCCAAAAATCAGCATCAGTTCTTATACTTATTAGTTCAGTCAAAGTTTCTCCTTATCGTGAGCTTGTAGAGCACCCCATGATGCACACATCATCATCAGTGTCATAATAATATTCTTGAACTTATTTTTCCTCATCACATGGGGCATGTGGCAAGAAACATTGATCACACCATTCCATATCATGGGCATGTTCCATAGTAGCAACTTTGGCAGCTAAAGGATCAAGTACCAATCTATTTTCCCATGGTTGAGGCTATCTATTTCTTGATCCCATAGGCCCTTTACCCCTATCATCTGATATATGATCACATCTGGGATGATTTGTAAATATTTCTTGACCTTTTGGCTTGTACTAACCTTGGGAACCTTGTCTAATCCCTTTCTCTGCTCTATCCAGTTTATAGGATATTTCCTTAATAGCTCTGGCCAAAGTTTTTACAACCTCTTCTAGATCCACATAATTACTTGACTGAGGCTTCTATGGATTGATCAAATTGATACCTTCCATATTAGGAGGCTTACCAAATTCCTTCATGTTATTTTCAATCTGCAAAGCCATGGTGAAGGCCTGCCTAAAATTTCTTGGGTTCTTGTCCATCAAATATTAGGCAACGTTTTTGTCAAAATCATCAAAATACTTTATCAAACCTTATAGCCTATTGAGGATCTTATTCAACCTTGTATTGAATTCATTAACAAATTCATTAGGATTCTTTTTAATATTTTCAAAGACTAATTTTTAGAAACCTTTAGCCTGTTTTATCTCCATACTACAATCTAAAATAATTCTTCATTTTTGCCCATGAATAAATGGAGTTACAAATAAAATATTTATACAAGTCTCATCCATCCTCCTCTAGAGTATGAATAAACAATTTTATATACACATACTCAAATTCGATCTCAAAGTCTTCCATCATATTGACTAAAATATTTAAGTGCTGATAACTAGTAATAACATTATTTCCTTGAAATTTAGGAAGTCTATTTCTAACATCTTATGGTACAACATTCGGATATCCAGCCATACCTCCGAAATCTATAGGACCAAAAGTGTTCACAACAAATGGAGGTCTGGGTGGGGGCTGGCCATGTTTTGTTGGGGAGGTGATATTATAGGAGAAAAAAAATGATGAGGAGTGAGAGGTATATGGGGCACATGAATGCAATTATTAGAATGAATAATCTCTAAAAACTCTATTTCCTGGAAGATCTTATCAGCTTTAGAAAACACAGGGACAAAATGAGAGGAAAACTTTTCAAATACAAATGAAGGACCCTGTCCAGTTGGAGAATTCAGATCTACAAAAAGACTATCTGATTCAAAAGAACTTGAGGAAGTATGACAATTTTCAATGATAGGCTGATCAGTTTCCACAATTGATAACTCTTTTCTTCATTTCTGATCTCCAAGAACTTTCCAAATTATTCTTCCTTCATAATTTATCTTTCCCAATTCTAGAAACAACCTTCTAGCAGAGTTATTAATGAAGAAAGATATTCTTCCTTCCAACTTTGCAAATATTAGTGATAAATTTCCATTGACAGAGGTTAAGACACTGACATTTATCAAAAATTAATTCAACACGGAGTCGCCACTAAATTTTCTCACCTTAGTTGTGAAAATGCACTAAAATTGATCTATGAAATGTTTCTCAACACTATATTCATGCAAAGATTCATAGATCTAACCTTCCTTTACCCGTATTTAACATTGATAATGTAAACTTAGTGCAAAAACAAACAGAAACTAGAAATATTGCATGCAGAACTTGTAACTTTACAAATCTTATAGATTTGAACAAAGGATGGTGTTTAAAAAGTGTATTTGCACTTAGAGCATCTAAGAAACATTACATGGGCCAAATATAAGAATTCTTGTGCAGATCCCGAGCAACAATGCCAAAACTGTTGTTGACGGGCCAAATGGATATGAACTGGCAACAAAAAAACAAATCATAACGGTGCCAAAAAGTGTTGGTATCCAAATCGATTCTACTTTGCAAGCTAAGAAACATCACAGATTTAACATGAATCCTAGAGATAGATAAATCATCATGTATGTCATTTCTTAGCTGGGGAGGCAATTCAAATGGATATTTGTCACTCAGATGTTGGAGAAACAGATAACACCTTCAAAAGGATTTGATCTATCCTCATTACTTTAGGTTGTTCCTTTCAACTAGGGTGAGAGGACCCATTTTGTAACCTCTTTTGGTGAAGGAGAATGAAAATATCCTTCTTTACACAAATTTGAAAGTAAACGTTGAGAACATATGATGAATGCACCATAGTTTAACTCTCATGAGTTGTCACTTCTAAAGAATGGTGATATTTTCTAAGCAAGGTTAAGGTTACTAAGGATATTATACAATCTTGATTGCTTCTGCATATTTTGGCAGTATAATTTATTCATTTCTTGACATACAGGGCGAATAGGGGAAGTTTAGGTAGGATTCATTTTTTTTTGCATAATATTTTGTGGGATATTAAGTAGGATAAACTTGATTTTTCCAGTTCTTTGAGAACCTTCACTACACTTGGAAAACTAAATGACAGATTGCCTCAAAATAGCTAAAATATTCCTTCAACAGAAAGGTGTGCATCAATAGAGGCCCAAATTTTCATGATTTCACACAATCTCCAAGAATTTAACACAAAGGCTAGAGCTAAAGACTCAATTAAACATTAAATACCCCTAGTTACTCACACCTAGGATACACTCAAAGGCTTACAAAAAATATTTATCAAAAAAATGACAGTAAAGTGATTTTAAATTGTTTATCTCATTACAAGATGGAGGCTATTCTCGTAATGAAATTGCAAATTCCAATAAAATGTCACAGGAACAAGATCTTGTGTGAGTCGAAGGGATTTTAACACAAAATTTCAATTGGAACAAGAAAAACTATTTATAGGCATTCTGATATAAAGCAAACACAAATTTGGCCAAGATTAACATAGATTAATTAGGAAATGATTAGATTCATCAGCAGGGGAAGGTTTCTTGAAAATTATCAGAGCTTTTCAATTGTTGTAAACTTGCAACCAACTTGACATGATAAAATCCAAAACATAAGAGATTAACAAGTTTCTAAGATGGTCTCTCAGGAAGATGGGATTTCTCAAAATTTCTCATAAGAAATCAACCCCCGACCTTTTGCATGACTAAAGCATGATTTTTATAAATCTCAGTTTACATCCAAGCTTTCCCCCAAAGAAAAGAATGTTCTAGGAACCTTTGTTTCTTACATGTTTAATCATGATTTCAAGAAAAGGATGTTTCATAGGTTTGTAAGAAAAAGTTGCTAGTTGTTAGAAAAGTTGAATCATTGCAAATATCTCCATCATTGTTTTAACTGGGGTACCCAGTCATTTCCTCTAGCAACATGTTTTTCATCCTTTGTGCTTGCAACCTCCATCATTTCATCCTTTTCCCATCCTTTCCTCTCCAAATTTGCTTTGCATCCAGATTTCCTGGCAATTTGCATTTTTGCAAGTGCCCGAGCAATTCCAACTTCAAAATATAAACCTTTACATTCCTCGGACTCACAAATTAAGCTCTAAATCCATTCAATTGCACTTTACAGATAAAAATGACAAGGAATTTCATCAGAAAATGATGAGAAACAATGCGTATTCACATATCTAGGAGTCTTGGAGAAAAAATGGTGGCAAAATTAGATGTAATGCACAATAACTATTGATTCTTCCCTTTCTCAAATTTAGATTAGAGTCGTCCACGTGGAAATATTTGATTCGAAGTGGGCTTGGGATTTCCTTTTGTATTTTATAAATTTTGGAGAAAATAGGAAATTTTCACATTTTTTCCCGCCCCTCTGCCTTTGAAAATTAGGCTTGACACATAGCTTAATCCGGGCCTTTGATGGAGTCACGGCTCATTTCTGCAATTTTACCATTTTTAACAAAAAGGCAAAATTTCCAATTTTCCTCCATCGACCCACCTTCTGTATTTTATATTTTGATGTTGTTCCCAACAAAGTTGCGGGTCAATTTATAATTTTTCTCCTTTTTTACAAAAGGGAAAAAAAATTCAAAACACCCCGGTGACCCGCCTTCCGCTACTAACTTTTGAAATATGCCACATGTCCTTCTTTAGGGTCAAAGTAAAACTTTTTCCCTGTGGGGTTATGGATCAATTTATAACATTGCTCCTTTTTACAAAAGGGCAGGAAACTTCAAAGTTCTCCACCGACCTGCTTCCCCGCTTGAAACATGAAAAAATACCATGTGTCCTTCATTGCGGTCAAAGTAATACTTTTTCCCTACCGCTTCATATCTCCTAAATAGCCAATAAGAGAATATTGGGGCTGCGGGGCCAACTTGATCCTTTTGTAAACATAGAAAAAATTTACAAGTTATAAAATAGATCTGACGTGCCTCATCCAATCAAAAGAGACCATGTAGCTGAAGATGTTGAGATACAATTTGATGGGGAAAAAAAACACCTGTCAAATAGTAAGATGCAAGGGAACTTCACCATTTGTGCCAAAAATTGAATATATCTTTAAGGAAAAAGAATTTGGAAATGATACAAGGCCCAAATGTCATCCACGATAATGGAGAAGGATATTCAACAACATACAAATGAAGAAAACATTTCACGCATCCTTTCGGGGAAATAGAAAATACGACAGAGCCCGTAGATTGAATATTTTTAAGAGCAAACGGGGAGAGATCAAACTGAGCACCAACATTGGCTCTGACTCGGGAATGGGCACTCCTAGCGACTGTCACAAGAACAAATAGTAGACCAATTTCCAAAAATAAACCATTGGGCAATGGATTCACGAGCCAACCCTCTAGGAAAAAACTGAGAAACAAATCAAAATGGCCGCCAAGGACCAGGAAGAACCAAAAGAGAAAAACATGAAACCAAAAAGAAACCAAAATACTAAATACTATACAATGGTGCATACCTCGATTTTGAGAAATCAATGAAGGAAATGTTTTAAATGCCTGTCATTAACAAAAAATTCAAGTAATTTCCCATCTAGGTCTTTTAAGAAGAAGGTATGATCACAATTTCTAATGTGAATTGAATAAGGGCCCATCCACAATGCATCAAAATTTACATGTTTTCCCTTATACTTGTTCCTACTATCCCATAATAGCACAAGATATCTAACACTGAAAGATCTTGGACTCACCTTCTTATTAAACAACTTCTTCAATTTTTCTCTAAATTTTACATGCCTCTGATGGCATACCCTTGTTTATTTATCTAAATCAACAATTTGATTGATGTGAGTGTCATTGGGACTAATGTCTTGATTTTCCATTTTTTGAAGAAATTGAAATTAAGACAATTCCGTATGCAGGGGCAACAGAGGTTGAGTTTCATAAACCAACTGAAATGGACTTTTTCCAGTAGCTCGTTTAACAATGATTCGATCAACCCAAACAAAAAACTTCAAGTGCTCACCCCACTTCCTTTTGTTCAACTCCAAATTTATTCTAATTATCTTCAAAAGAATTTTATTACTCGACTTTGCTTGTCCCTTTCCTTGGGGATTATAATTTGAATCATATGTCAAATTGTTCCCATATTCATGGCACATGGCCACCAAAGGTTTAGCCTAGAATCTCATGGCATTATAAGCAATTATCTTTGTAGGCACTCCAAACCTGCAAATGATATGATTCAAAATGAAATCCATGTCAATTTGGTGAGTTACTTTCTTGGTGGGGATTTCCTCCACCCACTTGGTGAAGTAATCAGTGGCTACTAAAATCCACTTACGGCCAGCACTTGAAGGATCTGAAATCTCACCAATGGATTTCATTCCCCATTTCCTAAATGGGGCTTCGATTGATACATGATGCAAAGGAAAGAAGCCTGAAATGTTCATTCTTGTAGAAAAGCGTTGGCAACTTTCACATTTTCTTACTAGCAAAGTTGTATCCTTGAAAAGAGTCAGCCACCAATAACCAGCCCTTAAGATCTTATGAGTTGTGACTCTTCCAGCAAAATTCCCCCCCACAAAATTCTCCATAGAAATCATAAATTATCTTAGGGACTTCATCTTTAGTAATGCATCTTAAGATAACTCCCTCAGAGTACTTCCACACAAACCCAAAATTAGTAATGACATATTTTTGGGAAACTAACTTAAGTGGTCTTTTCTAATTCTTGCTCAAATGTTCAGGGCACTGTAGATGTTTGAGATAAAAAATGATGTCCTTGTACCATTATGAATTTTTTAGTTTTTCAAGGACATTTAGCCTTTCTTCTTCAACTTCATTTACATCAATTGTCTACAGATTTCTCTCTACCATAAGTTTTTTCAGGCCCAGACCTCTGACTAATTTTTGTTGTTTGTATATCCATATCATACTCGTGCAATTTGTTTACCCATCGACATCTCTTTCTTGAAACCTCCATTTCATAAAGGATATCTTTCACCATGGTGTGGGGAACATAAGAAATGACTTTGGAACTCAGAATATATGGCCTGAAGACCTTTGTTTCTTTTACCAAACCAAATGCATGCTTCTCCATGATAGTATACTTTAGCTCAGCTCCTTGTAATGCCTTACTAAAAAAGGAAATTGGTTTTTCAGCTCCCTCATTATCCTTTTGTAACAACATAGATGCAATAGTACTTTCTGAAGAAAAAGAAAACATTTGGAAATCCTTCTTATAATCTAGATCTTCTAAAACAAGGGCATTCTTTAATGCTTCTTTGATCTGAACAAAATCTTGAATAACTTTTTCTTCCCATTTGATACTTTGATCTTTCTTCGGAATGCTAGTGATTGGGATAGTTAGTTCAGCAAAGTTGGAGATAAATCTCCTAATAAAATTAATCTGCCCAAAAAAGGATTCAATTCCCTTCTTGGTTCTTGGAATAGGGAATTTTCTGATGGCTTCTACCCAAAATGGAACCTCTTGGGATTTAGTTAAATACCATACTCCCTGCATCTTAACAACATTTTTTCCAAGTGATGCAGGTGGTCACTCCTTTTTTTGGAGAAAACAGTCACATTCGCTTGATATACCACAATGAAGTCATTAATATACCTAGAGAAAGGTACATCTATTTCTCTTTGGAAAGTGGCTCCAACATTCATTAGACCTAAAGACATAATGACATATACATATGTTCCCCAAGGAGTGGTGAAGGAAGTCTTGATCTGATCTGATTCCTTCACAACTACCTGGTTATATCCATAAAAACCATCCAAGGTGGATAAAAATTCCAAATCAATAACCAATTATAACATATTGTCCATATTTGGTAGAGGGTAGTTATCCTTCATTGATGCTCAATTCAAGTTTTTATAGTCCACACACAACCTTATATCTCCATTCTTTTTTCTAACAGGTACCAAGTTTGCAACCCATGATGAGTACCTTGTAGGTTGTATGATTCATCAATCCCTCAATTTTTTCAATTCTTCTTGCATCTTCAAGGAAAGGAGTGGATTGATCAGCCTAAATGGATTGGTAGAATATTCTAAGGGAATTTCGTCTAGAAAATATCTTCTCTATATTCTTTCAGTTTAGAATAAGACCATGCCAAGCAGTTCTTGTATTTCTTCAACAATTGGACATACGACTACTTTTCTTCATTGCTCAGATTGCTACCTAGCTAGATATTACGTGGTTTATCCTTTGTGCCTAGGTTGTGCTCTTCAACATCCCTCAAGGCTGACATGTGTCTATTGACAATATAATCAACATTATCAAAGTTTTATTCAAGTGCTACCAAACCTCTGGGAATAGTATTAGTCTTTAACTAAATGATGTCTTCGCCAAATAAAGTCTCCTTTCCGTTAGCCACACAAACCATTGGCTCCCAATCTATATGTTTATTGGAAAATTCTCCTTGGTTCTACAAAAACCTTTACACTTGGGCATCGTCTTCAAACACTTGCCAGTTTTTAACATTGTTAGGAATAGATGGCCTAGTTAATATCTCAATATTATTTTCACAATAGGGGGATACAATACAATTTTCAAATCTGGACCCCAATACGGCCAATTGGTCTACTAGAGTATTGTAATTCATATCGTGATGTATTATGTTGAATGATTCAAACATTTCAATGAAATCCCAGACTGCATGATTATACTGCTCATTCTCTGATAGTTTTTTGCATACAGTTTTCTAACCTGGTTAATAATTAGCTTCAAATATCCTTTAACAATGATGTCTCTAATACCATATTTCCAAGAAATTCTTAAATCCAATAATAGTACTTCCCATTTTGTAATATTTTTAGTGCACTCAAAGTTGAGTTTAAAATAAAAAACAAACTTTTCCTAGCCTAGAGATATCAGAACAATATGAGCACCATTTCAAAATTTAGAGCAAGTCCCATCAAAAAAAAAATTCCAAGGAGAAGCTACTTGTTTAAGAGACTTGCATTGAACAATTTTATGCTCTTTACCATCAAAAAATCTAACAAAGTTTTCAGCATCAATGTCAGTGTATAAGACTTCATAGGAAACATTATTAGTATCCTCAATGAAATGTAACATCTTCTTTTCACCATATAAATTTACAAGGATGCCCTCAATAGGTTTAGTGGTGAAAGGCATATCCATTTGCACACTCCCACCCACACTAGCAGCCCATTTTCTTGATAAAAGCATTCTACATTTGGTAGGGAAATACACAATAACAACATCTAGTTTTAAGTTCTTACCTAGGTAGGCTGTAAGTTGCACTATCAAACACTTGACACATCTAACCACTGGCACCTCTTTGGAATCCATAGTAGTGCACTTCCCATAAGTTGTTATAAGTTTGATATCTAATTCATTCATGACCTCAAAAGGCATAACATTGCATGATGCTCTAGAATCAAGCATACAATTGTGTAACAACTTGTCCCTGATAATAAGAGTAGTGAAAAATGGATCTACAATCAACTGGGACTCAACCAAGGATCTTACCAAATATACTTCAGGTGGCTCACCTAGTTCTTCCAGTACTACGGGATTTTCCAACTATGTAATGGTAGGAGGAGTCTCAACGTTGTTTACATTTCTACCTTAGGTAATATTTTATTCTTTCAATCCCAAATACTCAAAGGACCTTTTATTGTGCTTAGGAATCCTAAGCAGCTCAACAATTGGAACATAAATCATGATCTGACTCAAGACTTGGGAAATTTCATTAGGATCGTAATTAGGCAAGGAAGCATTTGGAGGAAGAGTGAAAAAATCAACTGACAAGAAAGGATTTTTCACAATCTGAGTATGGGCAGGGATACCAATTCCATTGTGAGAAACAAGGCCTTTGACAAATGTATCTTTCATAGGATTTTCCTTTGGGATATTTTTGAGAATTAGAGTTTTTGGTTTGGCCTGAAGCCCTGCTTCTTTAACAACTTTACTCCTAGTGTTATATTATTTTACTTGGGAAACCACATCATTCATTAACAACTACCTATCCTCCTCTTAATGGATTCATCCATCATACTTTTTAATAATTAAGTATTCAAAATTTTGTACCATATCAATTTTAGAAGTATGAGTGGGAGGTAGAGGTACTACCTAGTGAATGCAATCCCATAAATCAGCATCTCTAGTACTTATTACTTCAGTCAAATTTGCTCCTTGCCATGAGCTTGTAGAGCACCACATCATACACACATCATCACAATGTAACAATCTACTTCCTCAACTTATTTTTCTTCATCACATGGGGAATGTGGCAAGAAAAATCTATCACACCACTCCATATCATGGACCTCTTCCACAATAGTAGCTCTAGAATCTAAAGGATTAGGAACCAATCTATTTTCCTGTGGTTGGGGCTGTCTATTTCTTGATCCCATGGGCCCATTACCCCTATCATCTGACATATGATCACCTCTAGGATGATTTGCAAATATTTCTTAACCTTGTGTCTTGTGCTGACCTTAGGAACCTTCTCCAATCCCTTTCTTTTCTCTGGCTAGTTTATAGAATATTTCCTTAATAGCTCTGGCCAATTTTGTTACATCCTCTTCTAGATCCACAGACTTACTTGACTGAGGATTCTCTTTATTGATCAGGTTGATACCTACCCTCTTTGGAGGCTTACCAACTACCTTGATGTTATTTTCAATATGCAAAGCCATGGTGAAGGCCTGCCTCAAAGTTCCTGGGTTCTTGTCCCTTAAATAATAGGAATTTTTTTTGTAAAAAGCGTCAGAATACTTTATCAAACAAGAGACATCACTTGGCGTCAGGATTACAGGTAGCCTATTGCAGGTCTTATTGAACCTTGTATTGAAGTCAGGAACAGATTCATTAGGATTATTTTTAATATTTTCAAATTCTTATAAATGAAACCTTGGGTCTATTTTATCTCAATACTTCAATCTAAAAGCATTCTTCATTTCTCTCCATGAATAAATGGAGTTTTCTTGCAAATATTTATACCAGTCCCATGCATCCTCCTCTAGAGTATGAATAAACAATTTTATGTACACATTCTCAAATTTTATCTTAAATTCTTACATCATATTTTCAAAAATCTTTAAGTACTGATCACCAATAATAGCATTATTTTCTTGAAATTAAGGTAGTGTATTTCTAACATCTTGTGGCAAAACATTCATATATCGAGCCATACCTTTGAAATCTATATGACCAAAAGTGTTCACATCAAATGGAGGAATGGGTGGGGGCTAGGATATATTGTTTTAGGGAGGTGATCTTACAGGAGAAACATAATTTTGAGGAGTGAGGGGTCTATGGGGAACAAGAATGTAGTTATCAGAATGAATATTCTCTAAAACTTCAATTTCTTGGAAGATCTTATCAGCTTTGAAAAACAAAAGGAAAAAATGAGATGCAAACTTTTCAAATACAAATGAAGGACCCTATCCAATTGGAGAATTTAGATCTACCAAAGGACAACCTGATTTAGAAGAAATTGAAGAAGTATGGCAATCTTTAATGACAAGCTAGTAAGTTTCCACAATTGATAACCCTTTTCTTGATTTCTGATCTTCAATAACTTTCCAGAATTTTATTCCTTCATAAATTATCTTTCCTAATTCTGGAAACAACCTTCTACCAGGATTCTTAATGAAGAAATATCTTCTTCCTTCCAGCTTTGCAAATATGAGTGATAAATTTCCATTAATAGAGGTTAAGACACTAACATTTATAAAAAATTAATTCAACACGTAGTCGCCACTAAGGATTTTCACCTTAGTTGTGAAAATGCACTAAAATTTATCTTTGAAATGTTTGTCAACTCTAAATTCATGCAAATCTTCATAGATCTAACCTTCCTTTACCCGTATTTAACTTTGATGATGTAGACTTAGTGCAAAAATAAACAAAAACTTGAAATATTACACGTAGAACTTGTAACTTTGCAAATCTTATAGATCTCAACAAAGGATGATGTTTTAAAAAGGTATTTACACTTAGGGCATGTAAGAAACATTACCAAGGCCAAATATAAGAATGTCTATGAATATCCCTAGCAACAACACCAAAAAGTGTTGTTGACGGGCCAAATGAATATGAACTGCAACAAATCAACAAATCATCCCCGACAACGATGCCAAAAAGTGTTGGTATCAAAATTAATTCTCCTTTACAAGATGAGAAGCATCAGAGATTTAACAAGAAGCCTAGAGATAGATAAATAATCATGTATGTCATTTTGTAGCCGGGGAGGTGATTTAGCTGGTTGTTTTTCACTTAGATGTTGGATAAATGGATAACACCTTCAAAAAGGATTTGATCTATCCTCACTAGTTTAGGTTGTGACTTTCAACTAGGGTGAGTGGACCCATTTTGTAACCTTTGTTGGGGAAGGATAATGAATATATCCTTCTTTGCACAAATTTGAAAGGAAACCTTGAGAAAATATAATCAATACACCACAATTTAACTCTCATGAGTTGTCACTTCTAAAGAATGGTGATATTTTCTAAACAAGGTTAAGGTTACTACACAAATTATGGAATCTTGATTGCTTCTACGTATTTTGGCAGTAGAATTTACTCATTTGTCAACATACAGGGCAAATAGGGGAAGTTCATGTAGGATTCATTATTTTTTGAATATTTTTTTGTGGGAGATTAAACAGGATAAACTTGATTTTTCCAGAGCTTTGAGAACCTTCACAACAATTGGAAACCTAAATAAAAGAATGCCTCAGAATAGATAAATTATTCCTTCAATGAAAAGGTGTGCATCAATAGAGGCCCAGATTTGCACGGTTTCACACAATATCCGAGAATTAAACACAAAGTCTCAAGTTAAAGACTCAATTAAGAATTAAAGACCCTCAGTTACTCATGCCTAAGATATAATCAAAGGCTTACAGAGAATATTTATCAAAAAAATGACAGTAAAGTGATTTTAAATTGTTTATCTCATTATAGGATGAAGGCTCTTCTCATAATGAAATTCTAAATGCCACTAAACTATCAGAGGGATGAGATCATGTGTGATTTAGAGGGATTTTAACATAAGATTGCAATAGGAACAAGAAAAACTATTTGCAGACATTATGAAATAAAACACACACAACTTTTCCCAATATTAACACAGATTAATTTGAAATTGATTATATTCATCAGCAGGGGAAGGTTTCTTGAACAATCTTAGAGCTTGTCAATGCTTGTATACTTGCGACCAACCTGACATGATAAAATCTAAAACATAAGAGATTAACAGGTTTCTCAGATGGTCTCTCAGGAAGATGGGCTTTCTCAAATTTTCTTGTAAGAAATCAACCCCCGACCTTTTGTATGACTAAAGTATGCTTTTTATAACACTCAATTTACATCCAAGCTTTCCTCCCAAGAAAACAATATTCGAGGAACCTTGTTTTGTTACATGTTTGATCATGATTTCCAGAAAATGACGTTTAAGAGGTTTGCAACAAAAATTTGTGGGTTGTTCAAAAAGGTGAATCATTGCAAATAAATTCATCATTGTTTTAACTGGGGTACCTAGTCATTTCCTCTGGCAGCACGTTTTTCATCCTTTGTGCCTGTAACCTCCATCATTTCATCATTTTCCCATTTTTTCCTCTGCAACTTTGATCTACATGTAGCTTCCCTGGTAATTTTCATTTTTGCAAGTGTTTGAGAAATTCCAACTTCAAAATATCAACATTTCCATTCCTTGGACTCAAAAATTAATTTATAAATCCATTCAATTACACTTTTTAGACAAAAACGACAAGGAATTTCATCATAAAATTTTGAGAAACAATGCGTATTAGTATCTCCAAGAGTCTTGGAGAAAAAATGGTGGCAAAATCAAATGTAATGCATAATAACCATTGATTCTACCATTTCTTAGATTTAGATTAGATTCATCCATATGGAAAAATATGAATCGAAGTGGGTCTGGGGTTACCTTTTGTATTTTATGAATTTTAGAGAAAATGTCCAATTTTGACATTTTTCCCTGCCCATCTATCTTTCAAAATCAGGCTTGGCACGTGGCTTAATCTGGGCCTTCGATGGAGTCACAGCTCATTTCTACAACTTTACCCTTTTTAACAAAAATACAAAATTTCCAATTTTCCTCTACCAACCTGCCTTCCTGATTATATCTTTTTATGTGGGCCACAACAGAGTTAAGGGTCAATTTATAACTTCAAAATGCCCCAAAAAACCACCTTCCACTTCTAACTTTTGAAATATGCCACGTGTCCTTCTTCAGGGTCAAATTAAGACTTTTTCCCTGCGGGGTTGTAGATCAATTTATAACTTTTCTCCTTTTTACAAAAGGGAAAAAAACTTCAAAGGGATCCGTTGACCCACTTCCCTGCTTGTAGCATGAAAAAATGTCACGTGCCCTTCATCGAGAGAAAACTAATACTTTTTCCCTACCGCTTCATATTTGCTGAAAATCCAATCAAAGACTATCAGGGCCATAGGGCCAAATTGATCCTTTTGCAAACATAGCAAAAAGTTACAAGTTATAAAATAGACCTAACGTGCCTCATCCAATTAAAAGAGACCATGTAGCTGAAGATACTGAGATATAATTTGACAAGGAAAACATGCCCTTCAAAGAGTAAGATGTAGGGGAACTTCAACATTTGTGCCCAGAATTGAATCTTTCTTTAAGGATAAAGAATTTAGAAATGATACCTGGCCCAAATGTGATCTAAGACCATGGAGAAGGATATTTAATAGCATACAAATGAAGAAAAACTTTCACACATCCATTTGGGGAAATAGAAAATATGACAGAGCCCGCAAATTGAAGAATTTTTAGAGCAAACGGGGCAAGATTAAATTAAGCACCAAAAGTACGAATATGGAGGAATTATTGACAAGGTTTTGCAATCTGGATTTAACTCTGTGAATCATATTTTTTGAAGAAGTTTTCAATTCCATTTAACAAATCAATTTTTATAATATACCGTGTTGGAAAACACAAGCACTTATAGGGGAGAGGTCAATCAATACGTCTAAAATTTTTGAGAACCTTTAAAAAATTATCAATATATTCAATCTTAATAAATATTTACCATGTTTACACCATGACATTCACATATATGAAAATGAGAAACTTGTAAACATAAACACAAGGTTTACTGTGGGAAACCGTTTAAGGGAGAAAAAAATGAAATCAATGCACTAGTGTGTAAAAATTGTCCTATAAGATTATAGAGATTTAATCAGTTGATCATCCACTTAACTTAGAGATATAACTCAAAAATTTATCCAAGATACAATTTGAACTTCTAAAATATTTTACTTACATGGAAGATATAATTCCCAATAATTCATTCTGTTGGTATCCATATTGATTCTCCTTCAAACCCTGAGTGACATCATAGGTTCAACAGGAAGATTAGAGACAGATATATCATAGTGAGTCATTTTGTAGTTGGGGATGGGATCTAACTGGCTCTCTGTCACTCAGATGTGGAGAAATGGATAGCACCCTGAAAAGGATTTGATCTATCCTCACTAATTTATGGATGTGCCTTTTAACCATGGTGAGAGAACCCTTTTGTAGCCTACTGTTTATGGAGAAAATGGGGAATTCCTTCCTTGTGAAGTGCTTAAGAAGACCTTGAAGAAAATTTGATCAATACAACAAAAACCTAACTCTCACGAGTTTTCACTCTAGATAATGGAGATATTTTCTAAGCAAGGTTCAGGCCACTAAAGACAATGAAAACATCAGTGTTTCTACATGTTTTAGTAATAGAAATCATGCATCTGTATACACACAGGACAAAAAGGTGTAGTATGGCTAGGATTAATTGTTTTTGAATGATTTTGGGTGGGAGGTGAAGCAAGATAAAGTTTATTATACCAAATCTTTGAGAACTTTTTTTAAAAAGGAGAGCTTGAACAACATAATGCTTTAGAGTAGCTAGCATGTTCCTTTAACCAAAATATGTGCTTCAATGGAGGCCCAGATCAGCAATTTTTACACAAACTTCAAGGATCCAAAATGAAGGATCAAATTGGGAAACTTAACTGAACATTATCAATCTCTGTTTTGTCACACCTAAGATACCCTTAAAGGCTAATAAACAATATTATAGTCATGCTAGGAGTCATAGTGATTTTAAATTTTTTTATTTCACTATAAAATGAAAGCTCTTCTAATAAATGAAATTGAAAATACCACCAAACTATCAAAAAGATAATATCTTGTGTGATTCACACATATTTCAATGTAAGAATGCAATGGGAACAAGAAAAAGTACTTGCAGACATTCAGAAATGAAGAAAACACAAATTTTGCCCAAAAATAACACATGTTAACTCAAGTTTGATTAAATTTATCAGCAGGGGAAAGTTTCTCAAACAATCTCAAAGCTTGTCAGTGGCTGTACACTTGCAACCACCTTGACATGATCAAATTTAACACAAAAGAGATAACCAAGTTTCTTCAGAGAGTTTCTCAGAAAGACATGTTCTATCAAGATTTTTCTTAGAAAATTAGTTATGACCCCTAACATTCCAACCTTATAACTTCCAACCTCTTTCAAGGAAAAAATCATGCCATTTATAACATTTTACAACAGAGTTTTCCCCCCAAAAAACCCAAACATTGAGTGCACCAATGTTTGCCATGATCCCAATTATGATTCCCATAATCAAATATATAAAAATTTGTCAGGTGCTCAGGGGGTAGATCTCTTTGAACATCTCTTGCATTCATATCTTCCTCTGGTAGATCACTCTTCCTTTTACTCACTAACCACTTCCACCCCTAATCTGTTCAATATGGTTCCTTGCGTGCCCGGGAAGGAAAAATGGAAGATCATATCAAGCCCAAAGATTAGATCTCATATTAATGGTAAAATACATCTCTGTATTTTCCTCACCAAACCAAGATATCAATAGGTCTTTCACGTGCCAAGGAAACAAAAATCAGGTCGAATATCAGATTGCATATTTAATGGTGAGATATGTTTACAGACCTTCCCCACAAAACTGAGCTACCAAATTAATGTTCCTCTTCATTTAACATGCAAGAGACTCAAAGAAATGATGAAAAACCATAAGAATAGGCATCCCCATGAGCTCTGGAGTGAAAATGGTAGAAAAATCAGATACAAATGCACAACTGCCATTGATTTCTATTTTGAATTTGGATTGTCCATGTGGGAGATCCAATTTTTAAATGGGCATGCGGATTCCCTTTTTCCTTTTAAATCTTGTGGAAAAATGTAAAATTTTCACATTTTACCCTACACCTCCTCCCTTAAGAAATGAGCCTGACACGTGTCCTAAGGTGAGTCCCAAAGGAACGACAACCAAATACTGATATTTCACCTCCTTTTTGGAAAATGGAAAAATTTCCAAGTTTCCGCCACAGCTCTGCCCTTCCACCTTCAAAAAATGGGTCTGATAGGTGTCCTAATGTGGGTTCAAGTGGAAACACGCTCTCTTTTATACTTTAGCTCCTTTTGTCACAAAAGAATTTTTTTCCAAATTTCCCCCGAAAGCCCGAACCTCCACAGTTGACTGGAATGAAATTTTGAAAATCCTTTGTGGGGATTTTGGGTGATTTTGATGGTTTAATCCTTTCGATGATAAGAGGAAAATAATCCATGTTGCCTCTGATGGTCTGCCTCACCGCCCCTTTGACTTTTCAAAGCCAACCTTGACTCTTCTCCTATCGGGCTTGCGGGCCATTTTGATATTTTAATCCTTTTGATGACAAGAGGCAAAGAATCCAAGTTACCTTATGGTCTGCCTCCCTGCCCCTTTGAATTTTAAAATCCAACCTCGACCCTTCTCTTATCAGGCTTGTGGGCCATTTTGATAATTTAATCTTTTAGGAGGCAAAAATCCAAGTTGCCCCTGATGGTCCGCTTCCCCACCTTTTGAATTTTCAAACTACCATGTGTCATAATGGCACATCTTGAGATCGTCCCCAAAACCTGAGAGCTTGAAGAAGCGTGGGGTCACCATGTGTCCTGGCCTAGATAAAATTTATTTGAAGGATTAAATCTCAGCTGAAGGTGCCATGTGTCGGGGTCCGAGGCAATCTCTTTTAGCTGTTGAAAAGTCCAAGAAAAATGCAAAGTCAGTGGAGGCCTCCAATTGTCCTCCTAGAGATTCTTTAATTTAAAACTCAAGGGCCAGTCCTCAAACATGTGTGGTCCCTCCACGTGTTTCAGGCCTCTCAAAATATTTTGAAAAAATACTAAGTATGGGAAGACCCGGCAGAAGCCTCTATGTGTCTTCATGGTGCAATTTAAAAATGGTGCCCAAAGTGGAGACCCTGAATGAACATGGCCTCACCACATGTCCCTATCCCACCAAATAGTATTGGCTACATAAAAAAATTATCTAATTCTGGGCAAAGTAGTGAAAACCTCCACGTGTCCTCTCGGCATAACTCCAAGGCCAACCAAAAAGCAAATCTTCAAATGAGCGTCGTTCTTCCACGTAGATAGGTTTTCATGTTGAGGTGATTCATTTAATATTGAAGTACCCCACCAAGATGCATCCAACTAGAAGAGGCCACATTTCCTATTGATGCAAGGATGTAAATTTGACCGAGAGAAACGCCCGTGAAACCATAAAAATGCAGAAAAACAACCATTTGAGTCTGGAGATGAAGTTTTCTCCAAGGACAGATAATTTATAAATGTTACAAGTCTCAAATACATTCCTCCAAGCTACATCCATTCATTTTTCCTCAATTATATAGGGAAAAAATTACAAGGACAACAAATCATGACTGTGGAAAGAGGAAAGAACAGGAGATCCTGAGTTTTAGATGAATAGAGAACGGGAAACCCAAAAAAATAGAGAAACAAGGAAACAATCATGGATCGATACGTGATCCTCGACCCAGGAATAGATTAATTATGGAAAAAAAAGGAAAAAAGAGAATTCTCAGGCACAACACAGGGATATAAAATATGGCAGAGGCCGTAAATGGATAGATTTTCAATGGAAAAATGGGGTGAGACTATTTTGCGCACCAACACATTCAAGTTCCCACTAGCCTTCGACAAGCTACAACTTACAAGGAAGCTTAAATTCCCTATTTTCTAAGTAAAAACCAAGACTTATAACAAGGGTTTTATCACTCTCATATGGTTGTTTAAAACAATAAATTTTGACGTCTAAATTAGCTCTTATCTCTTCACTCTTCACCTCTCATGATCACATAGATCGACCTCTTTTTTGATCTTCTTCATCTTTTGTACAAAACTTTCATAGAAGGATACTTTTATGCACACATTTTTGTCATATTCTCTCCTCAGATAAATCATACAAACCTATCTTCTCTCAAGAATTCATACTACTGTAAAATTGCAGTCATGAGGTCTTCATCCATGCACCTTAATTTTTATTGTATTTAATGTCTTCACACAACTTCAACAGCAAGGTCATCAACCAAAACTTCAAATAAAATCAAATGAATTAAATTAAAAGAGAATTAAGTTATCTCACACTTTAAATTCCAAGGAATCTTCACTTCCTTTTCCCTTCAACTCGTATAAGGAGGATGAGGACATCAATAAACTTATCTTCATGCAATTATTGCTTTTGAAATGGTGTCAGTTATAGATGAAAATGTTAGTTGAGATATCAAAACATTCCTAACACCTACAAGGGACAAAAATAAAATCATGAACTCAATCAGTATGTAAACCATCTAAAAATATTGTTCTTACAAGCTAATATCTGACATTGTTTTGTGTAACTTCAATTTATTTTGTCTTATACCTCTCAACATACATTTCTTTTTCTTCTAGCATATTCTTAATTATTCCAATTTTCATGAACATGAATGTACATTAAAAAAGGGTCCATATTTCTCTATAAATCCTTCATATGTTTGTAAACTCGTCATTTTACTTTAAGACTTCATTAAATATCATATGCTACACTTGGTGTGCTTAACCATGGCATCTTCAGAAACTAGTCAAGATATTTCTTCACTAAAACAAATTTATGCAATGTCAAAGCTTCTTGATGCTTTGATAATATTGTTAGGGACATCTAATTTACCTTCACTAACTTGGAGTAGCTCAAACCCCTTCATGCTCTCCATGCAAGAATGATTTGGACAAGGTCTTGATAGAGTTACAAACCCAGAAAATTAGTCCTCAAAAAATGAGGTATAACTTCATTTAAACAATGATCATGCCTCATACCATACTTTTTTGGAAATATATTGACATTTTACATATTTTAATATTACCACCAAGATTCATTTCATGGTTTAAGGATTCAATATGCATACATTTCTAAGATAGATATGACTTCTTTTAAGTATACACAAACCAACATTGGATTTTATGGATTTTACCACTTCAAAATACATTTTCATGACAAATTAATTCTTAGGAAATGTCATCATGGTCTTATAAATCAACCTAAAGTTCTCACATTCAATAATTGTGTGGGGAATATTGCATTTACACTGTCATTTCTCATACCTACTTCACACGCCTAAAAGGGAATATTTGACCATTTAACCTTGAACACTATACCACCTCACCAAATAGACTCATGAGATTTAACAACTCATATTGGAACTCTATAAACCTTTGATGATCATATTTAACTTTAATGACATGCAATTCTATCAAGACCTCTTTAAACTCACATGTTTAGTTTTGCATGTTTTCTCCTTTAGAAGTAGACCACCTAGATTGACCTTGTTCATCAAAATGTTGCACATTATTTACATATTTATTTTCCTAATCACTTTGGGGACATACCAATCTTATTCCAAAATAAAACTTTCAAACATGAAGCTTTATATAGAAGACTATACAAGCAAATGCTTACAAACAAATATTTGTTTGAGCACCTTATCAGTTGACCTGAAGAGTGAAACCACCACTAAAATAAATTACCTAGAGTCCTCTACATGTTCATAACATCACTTTATCTCACAAATTTCATTTCATGAAAAAATACTTGATTTTTTCTCCATCACTCTTAAATGAGGGTTTTTGGAGGGTTTATAGTAGGTTAACGTGTTAAGCTTCATTTCATAGAGTTTAGATGTTCATTATTCCTCCTTATTTTTGTAAAATAAACTAGTTTCCATGCCCCAAATTTATGAAAAAATTGGGTCACCATGCATAAAATTAACATTCTAATGAGCACTTTAAAACTGTCCGTCGAACTAGAAATGATTCTTTTGCAAACTTGATAGAGCCAAAAATATCATAACTTGAAAAATATTCTTATTTTTTTCATGATTTTTGTACTACAACACTCTATCAACCTCTAGTATCTTCTCATATGCTCAATTTATCTTAAATATCTCTGTACCCTCTTGGTTGTTAGGTTTTTTTGCATGTTTATCTACTTGTTCTCAACAATATACATACAAATGACCTTAATCATGCTTTTAATAGCTGAATATTAACCTATGGTATACTAAAAATTGTTTATAAAATGCCAAGCTAGTCTCCTCATGCTTGAAATCATTTCCCTTAGCTTCATTCCACCATTCCAGGTCATCTTGCTAATTAGGCCTAGGGATTAGACCTACTGAACTGAGCTGGTATTACTAATTGAAATTGTACATCTTTGTATTAACCATTAAGACCTTATTTTCTCATCATATACTTTATCAACCATGTAGAATATCATCTTGAAATGCTCACATATCACCACCATATCTATAACAGTAACTAGTTCCTCAAGAATCTAAGCCTACATTAGGTGTTCTCATGCAATGCCTTGTCCTACCTTACCACACTCACTCCAAGATTCCTCTTGCTCTTATTCATCATAATTTTTCATTAATTTTATTTTTACATGAATTAAAACATGACATTCACATGATAACATCCCGTAACCATGTCTAAGCGGAAATTTGGATATTATGGGATTTAAATAATGACCGATTCAATGCACAAGAAGGGGAGAATGGCATGTCTGAATACCCTAAAGGAAACATGTTCAAAGGATTCATATTTCACATAAAACTTAATTTCTCCACACTGATCTACACTCACCACCATAGCACCAATCAACACAATCTACCCCTCCAACATGTCAATCCTCCATAAACATGTTGGGATGATACTGACAGAAAATGATATGAAATTTGATTATCTCTTATCAACTACATTTGCTTTGAAGTTTCCAAATAATTTTCAAAAAATGTTTTCCTACTTGAATTTTAGGTATTTATACCTACAACAACTGACACGTCCCCTATCCTTTGTTCTTTTGATTGATGTCCATTCACCATTTTCAAAGCTTCCATCCTAGCACGACAATGAGACACACATGCTGGAAGGAGGGGAAATAATAAATAACATTTAATGAGTTGTGCCATGCTTAGCAGGGCTTAGGTAGGGTGTTTTCAACCATAACTCCCTTTGTCTACTCCACTAATTCTATATGACTCCTTACAACCATCGACCTCTTCAAAAACAAATTATATATATATATATATATATATATATATAGATATATACATATTTATATAGTTAGGAACAACATTTCATACCCTTATAATAGTATCATCATCGGTGTGACACAATTCTTAGGTTAGAAAATGAACTCATGATCAAGGAGGAAAAATCAATGACTTATATCACCAGTGAATGATAGTTGTTGCTAAAGAAAGGTTAGGAAGAAGGAAAGTTTCATGACAATTTCTTAATAGTATCTGTGAAAATTGGTAGTTCAATTTTACATTATTACTTAGTTTATTCTTTCCCTTTAAAATGAATTTATTAATCCTAAGGAGTTCATAATATTTAATTATTTAGGATTTCTATTGACTTATAGTTCATTAGTTGATAATAGAACATGAAAATTAGATGTCACACAAGGTTCAAACACATCACCAATGACCCAATTGACACCATATTATCACATTTCACTGTTGTATCACATCACAAGATTGTAATCCCAACCATGAAAAGAAACCTAAGGTCCACACAACATAATACTCAATGCACACATGACTTGTTATAAGTAATATTTCCAACACAAGCTTAATATAATAACAAGGATCCCTAACAGTACACATACTACTAGTGTAGGTTATTATTTATCCTTTTATTTATTTATCAGGATAATTATTACACTTGTGTTAGCACTACACTTGTTGGGTTAGATTGCTTAGTTTTACTCGTTGTGTTGAGTTAACTTCTCAGTTATGTGGAGTTAGCTTACTAGTCTACTGGAGTTAACTTAACTACCAGTATCAGCTAGTGGGAGTTCTTCACCACATATTTAGGTAGTAATTGTACTTCCCTCCTCCTATATGTACATCTCTCTTATTGATTAATTCAAGTAATTATATTTTAATGTATTGAGAATTATGGATTATGAAGGATTTCCATATATGGTATTTTAGCTCTTCTATTTTGAAAATATAATAGAAAAATCTTATTATCATTCCTTTTATGGTATCATAGCGATAGATGATGTAGACATCCATCTGTAATTTTTTATTTGTAAGAAAGGGTTTATTATTTTCATGTGTTCAAAATTTGTTAGAAATTTTCTACAACATGCATCTTTATGCAAAATGGAGTGCACCATTACATTTGGAAGGTGCCAAAACCCTAGAATCGAATGTAAACTTGACAATTTTTTGAGACACTCAAATTTGGAGGTACATTTGTACCCTCTTCGTGCATTCTTTTATGCATTGGATATAAGCGTGTACCTTCTGGATGCATTATTTTACCCTCTAGATATTACTATTTTAGATGCATTCTTTTATCCACTATACACAGATATATACCCTCTCGATGCATTCTTTTATCCATTGTATATAACCGTGTACCTTATGGATGCATTCTTGTACCCTCTAGATATTTTTGTTTTGGATGCAGTCTTTAATCCATTAGATATAAGGTTGTACCTTCAGGATGCATTCTTTTACCCTTTGAATATTTTTGTTTTGGATGTAGTATTTTATCTACTGGATGCAAATCTGCACCCTCTCAGTGCATTCTTTTATCCATTAGATATAAGTGTGTACCTTCTGGGTGCATTCTTTTACCCTTTGGATATTTCTCTTTTGTATGTAGTCTTTTATCCACTGGATGCATATCTGTACCCTTTGAGGGCATTCTTTTATCCATTGGATATGGATGTGTACCCTTCACATGCAATGATTTATCGTATAGACATTTAGGTTTTGGGCGCAAGATTTTATCCTTTTGTCGCAAGTCTGTATCATTTGGATGCACTCATTTACCCTTTGGACATTTAGGTGTTATGTGTCCCTTTAAAAAAAACATCACCATTAAAATATTATTTTCATAGCAAAACCTTCTGGTGATCATAACTTTTGATACATAGCTCAGATTAAGGGGATTTTGTTTTTGAAATTGTGTATTCTTTTTGAGATCTACACATTGGTGAAATTTTTATACACATATTTCAAATATAAAATGTCCTTTTACTCATTGTAATATTTACATGTACTCAATTATAAAGTGAAAAATTTCAGAGGGTGTTGTAATCACTTCTGGATGTAATTTTGGTTGAGCCCGATGTCCTAAACTTTTGGGTGTTGCATTATAGTAGCTATGGGTTTATAAATTTATATCTCTCTTATTTGTTGAGATATATTGGATATGTATTTTTGACACTTTTTTTGGCATGTGGACAATCTCTCTTGTGCGGGACTTATTGTGGTGAAGCCCAGTGTTAGTTTGTTAGTATTCGAGTAGTTAATTTTGGCAACTTATATAGATCTCTGGTGTAAATCTACTCATTAAACATTATGGGAGGGTGTGGCGATGATAGTGATTCTTTGGGTTTTGTGTCCTTAAATTGTTACTTTAGATTTTATTGAATCGTGGCACTCCTATTTATTTAGATCTTGTTTCCTTGAATTGTTCCCTTGGATATTGTTCGTGGATCGTGACACACCTATTTATAGAAGGTGATCTTGCTTGTTTAGATTTTGTGTCCTTCCCTTATTACCTTGGCTTTTTTCTGATCATGGCACTCCTATTTATTAGGATCTCATGTCCTTTCCTTGTTTCCTTGGTTGTTCCTGGATCATGGCACACCTATTTATAGCAGTTGATCAAATAATATTTGGTGTTGTTTTTGCACTTTCGACATCACTCCATTGACAGTCTCCCTGCATGGAGCTATTCCGGTGAAGCCTAGTGTCAGTTGTTTTTGAGTTCTATGATTGATTAATGGACTTAGACCATGGTGTGGACCAAAAATCTTCAGCATTGTATGATTTTTTGGAGCTGATCTTCTTAGGATATCTTGTAGTGGGATTCATCTCTCTCTAATTTGTTATTACTAATTTTTGGTACCTTACAGTATATGAATTTCTCAGTTATTGTATGTGGGTACCTCATCAGGCGTTGTTGTCGAGATCCACCTTATGTTTTCCCACCTAAGCTATATTTACAGGAGTTTTTTAGTGTAGGTTATTATTTATTTTTATTTCTTTATTAGGATAATTCTTACACTTGTGTTAGCCCTACACTTGTTGGGTTAGCTTGCTTAGGTGTACTAGTTGTGTTGAGTTAGCTTCTCAATTATATTGAGCTAGCTTACTAGTCTTTTGGAGTTAACTTAACTACAAGTATCAATTAGTGGGAGTTCTTCACCACTGATTTAGGTAGCAATTGCACTTCCCTCCTCATATATGTACATCTTTCTTATTGAGTAATTAAAGTCATTTTATTGTAATGTATTGAGCATTATGAATTATGATGTATTTCTATATATGGTATTTTAGCTCTGCTATTTTTATAAATCTAATTTGGTGTGCTATTATCATATGAGATCATGGCTTGGAACAATATTCTGCTCATTCCTTTCACATACATAGGTTTCATGTAACTCAAAACACAATTTTCACTACACAGTGTCAAAATGTGATCAACATCATAAACAATAAGAAGCATCAAGCTTTAATAACATAAAACATAACTAGACTCACATGAAAACTCATGAATCATAAATGCCAACTCCATAAAATTCCCAATCTCCATAAGGTTAACAAAGCAACTCCATCTACCTCCCAAACAACAAAATGAAGCCAATTTTTCCTTAATATAATCTCCATAATGTTGTTTTTGTTGTTATATATTTTACGAGTAGAGTCTCTATATCCAAGTTCAAGAAAATCAATGTGTACCCCTTTGGTATCCATATATACATCAAAATCACTATGTGGCCTTATCCAGCTACCAAAGGGGTACACATCGAGTTACTGGAACTTGGATAGAGAGCCTCAAATCATAAAATATATAACAACTAAAACAACATAATAGGAACATCGGATCTTATCCAACATCAAGTGTAAATGTTTGCATCCTCATAAGGCCATCAGACCCTATCTAACTTCAAACACGAATAGGAAAATAACATAATAACTAATCAAAAAATATAACTTCCATAATCTTTGTTTGAATCATCCCTCCAAACTCCCATAAGGATCAACATGGTCAGTATCACATGGGATTGTTCAATGGAAAACCCATATAGGATATATAATTTTATCCTTAGGTGGTGCTCATTCCACAATATATTGATCATGCTCAAAGTATATCTAATGGATATAAGTGGATTTTCATTCTACATAAGACTCTACTTCCAAATTTAGTATTCAACTCAAAGTCATGGGTACTTGTATGTATATCTTCTCTCTCTGCATAGAACCAGATCACTAACACAATGGTGATTTAGAAAAATTAACCATATCATCTCATTCCTGGTATATTTATGACATATAACACAATTATTTACACAAAATATAACACGACACTTTTTCACATCATTCATCGAAAGTGAAAGTACAATACTATATGGGGGATAAGAGCACCATATGCCCCCAATAGATGACATGAATTCATCACATAATTCATGAAAACATATATATGATGAACATAGGGACTAACATCACAACATACAACAATTACATTACAATATGGTTGGTTATACAACATGATACATCACAATACGGTGAGAACATCATGATATGATACAATTCACTATAATGTAATTTTGTAATACAACACATTAGCACACATACATATCAAATAATAATAATAAAATTCAACACTTTATCGTACACAATAATCATCAAAGAGAGAGTGATTACTCTCATCACGAATCATATCAACATCATTACAAAACCACTCTTAAAGGTATGCATAACAAGTGAATTCATAATATCACAAGTATAATGTTAGTCACATCCCAACATTCTATAACATTAATCTTCCCATATCCACCACCACTGTGCATAATGATCATAACGCCAACTATCTTAGATGTTAAAGATCATGAACCTATGCTCTGCTACCAAATGTCACGTGCACAATTTTGACACACAAATATGACAATGAAAATATCGGAATATGTTTTTTCACTTACACTACTTGATACACAACACCACATGGGATCACTAAGGATAAATCAAAATCACATAAAACATTTACACAAACATGAACCCACATATATAACATGAAAAAACATCATGCGCATTAAGCCACATTTTTCCCAAATGACAAAGTATAATATAATGATTCAACTACATTATAAACTCATGTATAGGAGCTTTCCACGACACGACACTTTCATGGTTTACATATCTATTATAGTCCTATTTCATTATTGACCTTAATTATTTGAAAATCAATGAATATGTAAACCTTCATTCTTCTTTACTAGATTGCATTTTCCTGATTTCGTTTAGCATTTTACTAGTAATGGTTCCATTTAATTTCCAACTTTTAACAAGTACATTGAATTTGGTTTTTTCTCTATTATAATTATTTCCATAACTCAATTTCTAGTTATATGTATTTTAACCATGTGCAAATACCCTTACGCTCGATCTTATTTCAAGGGTTTGGCCCTAGAATAAGTTTACTTCAAATTTAACTTTGCCTTCATGACATAAGCAAAAATCATATGAAGTCGGGGAAGTAATCTTAATATTTAAAGGTATAAAGGTCTAAGTTCCATTTTCATATAATCTTCCATCTATTAGTGCATGTCTATTTCCTTATTTGAGGTTTTTATCATTCAATGCTTGGTTTGAGTCTTTGATAGTATTTACATGCCATAATTTTTGTTTTCCATATGAATTCACATTCTCGTGGAAAGATTAATCTCACTATGAGTAATTTACCCCCTTTTCTAAGAACGTAAAACAAAGTCTAACTAGGGTATGAGGAGAACTCTTAATATTCATTTTATCATATACTGACATCTCAATTACTCTAGTTTTGATTATAATTACGTTATTACCTTAGTCTCTTGTTATTGTGTTTAAAAATAATATAAAGTTACAATCTACTTTCTTAACATTTTGGGTCTCGAGACTCCAAGGGGAGTGATTTTGTGCCAAAAATTTCATTCTAGTATTAGTGTCCACACAAACATTAAACACACACACACATATATACGTATATATATGTATCTATATACGTGTATGTATATGTATATATATATATATATATATATATATATATATATAGAAGTATGGTTGATGTAGCCTCTACAATTACATTGTTCCGAATAACAAGTTTCTATAAAATCACTAGTAAAATTCACTTTCATTGTGTCTCAGTACCTGTAACCAACGCATGGTCAACAAAATGCTAGTATGAAATCTACACGAATCTAGCATAATTCAAGTTTTCATTTTCCATTCACATAATCATAAAACTTCACACACAACAAGAGACAGTTATAGATATATTTATTTCATTTCACAACATCTCTTAACTAGAGGAGAGAGAAAATAATATTTCTCGACAATCAAATTTCTCAAAAAAAACCACACAATAGAGTTTCATACAATCATTTATAATTTTCTACAAGTTTCTCATTAGAAAATTAGCTTGATGAGGGTCCTATGGCCTTCTTTCACATTTTCCTCCTAGTTTGTGAAAACATTCAATTTTAGCTCCAGGGATACAAAGCCACATTAAAAAATTAGCTTCATATGAGTGAAATAACAATGGGGACTTTCCTACACACTCTCCTATATAATGATAATTCGCAAGGGTTGACGGAAATTACGACTAGTGATCGGTTTACAAATGGCGACTAGTTTTCTTGAGCCACCGGTCATAATTGGACTAGTTTGACCTGGTTAGATAGTGACCGAAAGCCTACTAAACCACTTTGGAAGACCTAATAATAAGGTGATTTGATCTAAACTAAGGTTTGTAGGAAATTTTCATGTAGAAATACTAGAGGTTTATGAAGGCAGGTAGCCATTTCTTCACTCAGGGTCCATATCAAAAGTTAAAACGAAAGCCGACAATTAACTTTTGACAACTACCTGGCACTGCAACTAGGCTCAAAAGGACTCCTAATTAGCTTTGTGAAATGATCACATGATCAATTTAGGGCATTGTGAAATTTTTTATGGAATCTAATGATGACAAGGTACACGAAAAAAAACTTGACTTCCCATTTCCGGGGTTCGGAAGGACATTTCGTGAGTCTCCATTTCCGGGGTTCGGAAGGACATTTCGTGAGTCTCATAAAATCACATTTTCTTTCTAAATTTTCATAGTAAATAAAATATTTTAGTTCAAGACTCATTTAAATGCTGCCAATACCAGAAAATATGAACTCTGAGTTTTGATACTTAGTTTTGTGATAAATAAGGTTGTGGTTACAAGCTTAGTTCATGGTCAAAAATAGTCAAGTTGTGTAGGACAGAGCCTTTTATTTGGGTTTTTTGAAACTACCATTTATTTATTTGATCCTTAAACTTATCCTTAGTTTTATTAAAGATTCGATTTCACGAAAAAATATATCTACCAATAAAAGGATTATACAATTTCAAGATGAGAAATAATGCCTAAAAATAAATGAGATGACGAAATGTTGTGCTAGTTATTTCAAGGATGTCGTAGAAAGAGGGGTGCATTTGCCAAATTCCAATCAACCAAAAATTCCCATGCACTCTTCCATATTCCAAGTCACATCTCTCGGTTGCTTAAGCATTCAAACATGAATTCCAAATTCCCGATTAATTGAGTTCGTAAAACTGGCGAGCCACATTAATTCGCCTTATTTTCCAGCTCCCGTGAATTCATGTCGAGTGCTAACTCCTTATTCTAAGATCATTTTTCCAACTACCACACGGAGTTCTTAATATTCCAATCGTATATTAATTTCCAAACCATCAAATGATGCCAAGATGTGCGACTTGAATCACACGGTATAAACATCAAAGGGAGTTACGTCCCAATGGGCTAATCAACATACAAATCTAGCACCAATTGTGCAAAGTTTAAGGTAGTCCATTGACCACATGCCACACTCAAAAACTCCCTAAGTGTCAACCAATTTATATTCCCCCAACTTATATTCGATGGATCTTACAACATGTCACGAGCTTAAAATTCCATCGGCCGACATGGAGGAATGATGGCCAAGGTTGTGGAATTTGGATTTAACTTTGTTAGTCGTATTTGCTGGAGTAGTGCTCAAGGCCATTTAACAGACCTCATTTTGATCATATCCCGTAACCATAGTTACTTTGAAAGTTGGATGTGTTGGGCTACAAACAACCAGCGATTTAATGCGTAAGAAGGGAAACATGGCATATCTAGATACCCGAAAGGAAACGTGTCCAAAGGATTCAACTTTCATATCAAAAATACTTGCTCTGCACTCCTCCATGCGTACCACCGTAAGACCAACCCACCCAATCTACCTACTCCTCCAACACGTCAAGCCTCTAGGAACGGTTTGGTAGGATGCTGGCAGATAAAAGATGTGAAATCTGTGTTACCTCCTCTCAATTGCATTTTCATTAAAGTTTCCTAACCCTTTTCAAAAAATACATTTACCTACAACAATTGACACGTCCCCTATCCTTTTTTCCTTTAATGGATGTCCATTTGCCATTTTCAAAGCTCTCATCTTGGCACGACAATGAGAAATGAATTCTTGCAGGACTGGAAAGAATAACAACATTTATTGAGATACGCCATGCTTGGCACGGTCTGGGCAAGATGCCTGCCACCATAACTCCGTCCATATACTCCAGCAACTTCACACCACTCCTTCCAACCACCCACCACTTCACTGTTGGATATCACAAGCACTGAGAGGGGCGGTGAATCATGGCTGATCAATTTTACTATATTTTTAAACGTTTTCAATTTTACTATATTTTTAAACGTTTTTGATAAGTATTAGAATTTAAAACATGAACACATTAAAGACAAGAAAGAAGACAAATATTCAGGACACCTAAATTATAGTGGGAAACCCTTAGAGGAAAAAAACCCACTTGAAATCAAGGTCTTTTATTAAGAACATCCATTCTTAACATACAATGATTTCCAATTTGGTTGAGCACCCACTTAATCTTAGAAACACCTACTTCAGAGTCCTTCTAGAACCCACAAGAAGGTCGCAAAGCACCCACTAGGCTAGTTTGGCAAGCTGCAACTGTCAAGGAGCATCTACTCTTGTCACCCAAGCACCCACTTAGGAAAATACAATAAAAATTTTATAGTTTGATCATATAGTTACTTGTTTTATCGACATATCATGACCACTTCTATAGTTTACAGTTCACTCATGAATTTATCATACACTCTAATATCTCATTTTTGTTTCTTTATCACAACCAGTTACTTAAACAAGTTCACCTAATTTAGTATCATTTGTCTACAGCTCCAACACCCTTCATTTCTTTGTCTAAGTCAATTTCCCATACCTATGCTCCTATTCCTGTCAACTATCTTTTTCCATTATCCTTGATTACTCCAACATCTTTTTTTATTCAATTCATATAAAGTAAGTTTCTTTTCATCTATATCTTACTCTAGAAGAGAAAGAGTCATCCTAATTTAATGCCTTTTTGACTTCATATGTTATCTGAATTTTCATCTCACTTCATCCTTTTAACTTCCACATTTTCATTTACTTGTCAAGGATAAACTTTTCTAAAGTAGCCAAATTCTAACCAAACATGATTTACTGCAAATAATATGAATTCGAAAGAAAATAGATCTCCTTCTTCATTATTGAATAATGAATTACAATGTTTCCTAAATAGGAAAACAACTCCCAACTCAAGTTGCCAAATAAACTCTAACTAACTCTGACTAAATCTACTCTAGGTGGCGAAAATTACTAGTTTTAGCAATTTACTAGAACCTGCTATTCTTAGTAAGTTCGCATGCTTATTCATACGGGCACAAAATTTTCCATGCATCTTCTACATCCCTAAATTAGAGGAATTGTCAACTTTCTAACTCATAATGTAATTATTAGACTAAAATTAACTAATGCCCAAAAATAGGAAAAAACCAAAATATAACTTAAATCCTAATTTTTGGCCTCAAGATGGCGGATTTAGGGCCTGAAAACATGTCAAAAACTTTCTCCAATTGATAGGGCTAGTTTCCGCTACATTCGTCTCATTGAAACATGTGGTTTAAAAAAAAAAAAACAGACTCAAACGGACACCCGGAACTCAAGTTATGACCTTGTGAAGTTTCTGCTAATTTTGGCGCATCATTCTCCCATGCTTGAAAAAAACGCAGCTCCTGCAAGTTGTCTTCTTCAAAATCCTTCCCTTTATCTTAATCCAACTTCTTAATCTCCCACTCTGTGACCCAAGTATTGTCCTCTTGCTCCAGTCCTTTCCAATGGACCAAATATTTGTTATATTTCCCATGTCGCGTATGCATTATTTTCTTATCTAGAATCTGATCCACTTATTCTTTTGTCTTTACTAGAACCTACTGCTTCCAATCTACTACTTCATCAACAACATCTCCTTCTACACCATCCCTATGAAAAGAATACAAATCTGAAAGATTAAACACTGAAGAAATATCAAAATTCCCAGAGAATTCTACCTCATAAGCATTATCATTTTTTTTTCACGATTTTGCAGGGACCAATCTTCTTATACTTAAGCTTGTTATAGGTACCTTTCCTTCCGCAGATATACCATTACTAACTCACCAACTGTAAATACCTTTATCCTTCTGTGCACATCTACTATTTCCTTATACTTATCATTACTATTTTACAGCTTCTTCCGCACTTCTTCCTGTAATTGTTGTATATGTTCGGAAAATGCTTCTGCATCATCACTGACTCTGCCATCAACTGATAGATATACCAAATCTAACACCCCATTTGGATTACTCACATACACAATTGAAAATCGAGACTTTCTTGTGGATCTATTTATGAAACTATTATATGCAAACTCAGCTTGTGGTAATGCTAAGTCCCATTGTTGTGGCTTTTCCCCAACGATGCACCTTAACAGGTTTCCCAAACTCCGATTTACCACTTTTGTTTTCCCATCAGTCTGAGGATGATAGGTACTGTTGAACTATAATTGAATTCCAAATTTCTTCCATAAAGTCCGTCATAAGTGACTTAAGAACCTTGTGTCCCTATCTTAAGTAATGGTTTTTGGAACACCATGCAAACGAACAACTTCTCTAAAAAAAAAATCTGCTACACCTGTCGCATCAATTGTTTTCTTGCAGGAAATAAACTGAACCATCTTAGAAAATCCATCAACAACCACAAAAATTGATTCATTACCTCATTGTGTTTTTGGTAATCCCAAAACAAAATCTATACTGAGATCTATCCACGACCCTTTAGGAAAAGGCAACAACATATACAACCCTGTATTTTGTGCATGGCCTTTCGAGACTTGACAAATTTGACACCTCTCCACATATCTTACCACATCTCTTTTCAGCTTTGGCCAATAGTATTTCTCTACTACTAAGGCTATCATCTTATCTTTACCAAAATTTCTAGCCGATCCTCCACTATGCAATTCTTTTACTATGTTCTCTCTTATAGACCCAACTGGAATACATAGTTGGCTTCCCTTGAATAGATAGCCATCCTGTAAAATGTATTCATCCAAAACCTCTCCTGCATTGTCTGACAATGGACAAGTTAACCTTTTAGCAATATCCTTGAAATCAATATCAGAAGAATACAAACCCTTTATTGCTTCAAAACCCGCCACCTAATTTTCCATAGTGTTAAACAAAGTCACAAGCCTACTCAATGCATCTGCAACTTGATTATGTTCTCCTTATTTATGTTTTAGAGAAAAAGTATAACCTTGCAAAAAAGATACCCACTTTGCATGCCTACTATTCAACTTCTTTTGTGTATTCACATACTTCAGGGCTATGTGGTCTGTAAATAACACAAACTCCTTAGGCACTAAGTAATGCCTCCAATGCCTTAATGCTTGTACAATTGCATAAAATTCCACATCATAAGTAGAGTAGTTCTTTCTTACCTCATTCAATTTATCACCAAAGAAAGCTACTGGCTTTCCACCTTGACTTAGAACAACACCAATACCCACATGCAAGGTGTCACAATCAACCTCAAACACTTTATCAAAATCTGGTAGTGCCAAAATAGGTGCCTCTGTCACCTTCTTCTTCAAGAACTGAAAATTATCCTTAGCTGCCTTTCTCCACAAAAACTCTCTTCCTTTTGTGCAATCTATTATAGGTGCTACAATACTACTGAAATTTTAATAATTTTTTTGTAAAATGTTGCTAGACCATGAAATCTTCTTACCTCTGTTATACTCGGTGGAGTAGGCCATTCAATAATTTCCTTTATCTTTTATGAGTCCATCTGCACCCCATCTGCTGAAATAATAAAGCCCAAGAATACCAAAAATCTCTTGCATAAATGTGCACTTCTTCATATTTGCATATAGTTTCTCTTTCCTTAACACTTTGAATATCACCCTTAGATGCTTCACATGTTCTTCATTAGTTTTACCAAAGATCAAGATATCATCAAAATAATCCACAAAAAACTTACCATTATACTCCCGCAGCACAGTGTTCACTAGTCTCATAAAAGTACTAGGTGCATTGGAAAACCCGAATGGCATCACCAACCACTGATATAATCCATTTCCTGTCTTAAATGTTTTTTTCCACTCATCTCCTTCTCTTATCCGAATCTAATGGTAACCACTTCGAAGATAAATCTTGGTGAAATACCTAGATACAACAAGCACATCCATCATATCATCAAGGCAAGGTATTGAAAACCTATACTTGATTGCAATTTTATTGATTGTTCTGTTATCAGTGCACATTCTCCATGTTCCATCCTTCTTTGGTGTTAATAAAGATGGGGTTGCACACGGACTCATGCTCTCCATCACAACACCCTTTCTCACGAGCTCTACCACTTGCCTATTCAACTCAACATGCAATTTCGGGTTCATCCTATAAGCCACTTGATTTGGGAGTGAAGACCCTAGAATCAACTCAATACGGTGTTGAATATCACTTTTGGCTAGTAATCCATTTGGTAGCTCATCAAGGATAATATCATAAAATTCTTTTATTAATTTTGTTGTTTCTACTAGTATTTGTGCACTTACAGGTTCATCCTTTTTGGCGACTAGTGCATAACAAAAACCGGTTTCCTTTGCCTCCTTCACAAATTCCTTTGCAGAAATCATGTTTTCAGCCTTCCCCTCTTCCTTGAGAGGTAGTAAAACTATTTTTGTGCCATCCTTACAGAAAGTATAAGTATTCTTCCCCCTGTCATGAATGACTTTCCTATCAAATTGCCATGGTATTACTAGCAGCATATAACATGCATCCATAGGAATAACATGACACCAAATCTCATCCTTGTAACTTTTCCCAATAGAAAAACTTATTAAACATCTCTTATCAACAGTAACTTCATTACCCTTTTTAAACCATGCAATACGGTAAGGGTTAGTATTCTTCTCACAATGCAGACCCAATTTCTCAACCATCTCATTTGAAACCATGTTCTCACAACTACCACCATCAATAATAACATTACATACCTTTCCTTTGGAATTGCATCTTGTTCTGAAAATATTTGTACGCAACCATGCACCCCCCTTGATATCCTTTCTTTGAGTAATCATCTTCCTCTTGATCATCAAGATTTCTCCAAAATCTAGTGGAATTTCTAGGTCATGTTCATCTTCTACTTGTTCAGCTTCAACAAGATTTACTCTTGGTGCATCTCCTTGTATCTTGTCATGTGAATAAGAATGTGGGCATTCAAAAGCCCTATGCCCCTCTTCACCACATCTGTAATAATGTAGCCAAATTGAGAACAAACTAGATATGCTACAAATATTATGAACTCCAAAAGAAAATAGATCTCCTTCTTTGTTATCAAATAATGAATTACAATGTTTCCTAAATAGGAAAACAACTCCCAACTCGAGTTGCCAAGTAAACTCTAGCTAACTCTGACTAAATCTACTCTAGGTGGCGGAAATTACTATTTTTAGCAGTTTACTAGAACCTGCGATTCTTAGTAAGTTCACATGCTTATTCCTACGGGCACAGAAATTTCCATGCATCTTCTACATCCCTAAATTTTAGGAATTTTCTAACTCATAATGCAATTAATAGACTAAAATTAACTAATGCTCAAAAATAGGAAAAAACCAAACTATGACTTAAATCCTAATTTTCGGCCTCAAGATGGCAGATTTAGGGCCCATAAACATGTTGAAAACTTGCCCCAACTAGTAGGGCTGGTTTCTGCTGCGTTTGTCTCATCAAAACATGTGGTTTCAAAAAAAAACGGACTCAAACGGACACCCGGAACTCAAGTTATGACCTTGTCGAGTTCCTGCTAATTCTGGCGCATCATGTAACAAACAAATGGTCTTCGTAGAGCCTCCCATCCTCTATCGCCAGTGTATCCTGTACCCCTAGAAAATCCTCTGCCTCTTTGTTGATTTTGGAAATCTTGTCTCGTATCTTCTTGCTTGTTCAATCCATGAGATGATTCTCCCCTACCTTGGTTGAAAGTAGCTTGTCCCCGGAAGGAAGAGGATGCCCCCCTATTCATTCCAGGTGATCTCCTAAAACTTTGACGATTTTTTTTTTCCTTGGCCTTTAAGGCTAATTGATAGGCATCCTCCATGCTCTTAATCCTATGCATACCTATCTCATCTTGAATAGAAAATTTTAATCCATTTACATATCTTGTAGCCATTTCTCCCTCAGTTTCTTCATGCTCTACATGAATGGACAGCTTGTAGAACTCATTTGTGTATTCTTGCACTATTTGTAATTTTTTTTTGAGATTTTGTAACCTTCTATAAAGGGTTTGTGCATAATCCATAGGGACAAATTTATCCTTCAGCTTCTTCTCCATCTTACTCCACGTCCTAATTTTTTCTTTCCCTTTTCTTGACCTCTCTTTCTGTAAGTGATCCCACCATAACATAGCATGACCTTTTAATTTTGTGCATGCAAATTTTATCTTCTTTTCTTCTGCCATAACTTTCCAATCAAAAAATTACCCCATGCTAGTCAACCAGTCTATCAGCTCCTCTAGTTTTAGACTACCACCATACTCTGAAACATCAACTCTTATCCCATCATTCTTCCCTTATAATGTGCGAAGTATCCTTTCTTCAAAAGCTAATGGTGGCGCTTGCGTTTCCTCCTCTTCACAAACTTCTTCTTCATATATGTCATCTCCACCTTGATTTCCTCTTTGGGTTATCATTGCAGCAAGCCCAGTAACTTGCCTCTGCAGATCTTGCATATTTATATTCATCTGGGAAATACTGCCTCCTCTTCCTCTTCCTGCCATTTTTTTTATAAAAGACTTGAACCCACTCTGATACCAGATAATGTAGCCAAATTCTAACCAAACATTATTTACTACAAATAGTATGAACTCCAAAGAAAATAGATCTCCTTCTTCTTTATTGAATAATCAATTACAATGTTTCCTAAATAGGAAAACAACTCCCAACTCGAGTTGCCGAGTAAACTCTGACTAACTCTAACTAAATCTACTGTAGGTGGCAAAAATTACTATTTTTAGTAGTTTACTAGAACTTTCTATTCTTAGTAAGTTCACATGTTTATTCATACGGGCATAGAAATTGCCACGCATCTTCTACATGCCTAAATTAGAGGAATTGCCAACTTTCTAACTCATAATGCAATTGTTAGACTAAAATTAACTAATGTCCAAAAATAGGAAAAAACCAAACTATAACTTAAATCCTAATTTTCGGCCTTAAGATGGCGGATTTAGGGCCCGAAAATGTGTCAAAAACTTGCCCCAACTGATAGGGTTGGTTGTCAGTGCGTTCGTCTCATTGAAACATGTGGTTTCAAAAAAACGGACTCAAACAGACACCTGGAGCTCAAGTTATGACCTTTTCAAGTTCTTTCTAATTTTGGAGCATCATTTTCTCTACATTGAACAATCTATGCTTCAATACTGAATGTTTTACATAAATATCATATCTTCTCTTCAAAACATACTTTGCCTTCTCATATTCATTACAGTCACTGAATACTGCTTACATTTTTTTCTTTATTGAATCACATTATTTTCTGTCCACCTGACATTTTTATTTCTACCCCTTAAGCATCATGTCTTTGACATATGAGCACAGATCGAATCATATGAGACTCTTCAAATTATTTTCATATGTAGTTCAAACTCAAGATGGTGTCTTTTCATCATATAACAAAAAATAAGGAACCCTTGAACTTCTTGTAACAACCTACATTTAATTACCTGACTGAGATAGAGTTGTGCCTTGTTACTATTGCATTTACATGAGCTTATAATATTATAAAAAAACGCGCTTGAGTGTTCTCAGAGCCATTTCATATCAAGCATGGAGATTTTGAAATGTTCATACATAAGAAAATGCAATGGAGAAGGTTGTCAGATCTACACAATGTTTGTATAGAGATTCACATGTTATCTGTCATGTGGAATTTTATTCTTCAAGATATAACAAGACCATACCTATGTTTGAATAGTTCTCCCAAACAATTTCGAGTTTTTATATGAAAGAATGGATCATTTATAGTGGAGAAAATACATCAAGAGCTTCGAATTTTGCATTTTCACAGATGGAAGCCATTTTTGGAGAAAATTTTAGTTCATTTCTTCTTGATTTCAACATGAAAATGCATGATTCTTTTTAAAAATATCTTGTACCCCTCAAACAAACATTTATACAAGGTTTTAGCAAGTATGGTTGGGTCAAACACGTGATTCAATTGATTTTCTCCTTTGAATCCTAGAAGTAGGGTTTTGTGACTAAGATAACTTGAGAACCCCTTAACAATAATTTTCTTGTGCAATTTTATATCCTTTTGAAAACCAAGAGATCCTTAAGGGTGAAAAGGACTTGTAGAATCTTTCCAAACACCAAATTTTTTAAGGGCAGTCTCTACAACTTTGTTCTAAATTGTTTTGATAGAAATCAATTTTAGCATATAGCCATGTTATGATTTCATTTCCATCTAATTTCATAGACCCTAATGCAATGAAAAAGTACAATAATTGAAAAACCCAAAGTTTTACAATAAACATTATCACCACTTGAAGCTGAGAGGCATCTGAATGCTATTTCAATAGTTTACATGCCACACAAAAATATAGTCTTGAGAAAGAAATTCTTAATTTTCAATTCCTATTGATTTAGCCTCTTGTCGGGAATAGGATCAACCATGCTTAAAATTTTCTTTGATGAACACAAACCATCCTCCATGCTCCTTGGAATTTTTTTCACGAATATCTCATTTAGTTTATAGAAGTACAAATAACACTTCAACTTTCAGCATATACATATAACCAGAATTATTATTTTATGTCACTAGATCTTCTCAGTCACCTATGCAATGCTCTTGAAGGAGAATATGTAGTCATGTCCTTGCTTCATATCATTCACTGACATAAGCTTAAGAAGAAGGTTTTTAATGGAGAATACAAAGTATATATTGGATGCTACCTTTTTGACAGCTTGAAAAACTATCATAGGGTAATGTGGAGAATGAATATATTTGTTCCATGGCTCATCACTTCTACTAAATATATGACCTTTTGCACTGTATTGAGACTGTGACATTCAATTATCTATTGAATAATATTTCCCTTGCAAGGATTTGAAATGATCTAGATTGACTTGAAGGCCTTGATTACACTAGGAATCTTGGAGACACCATTAAAGCACCATGAAAAGCATTAAATAATCTCATAAAATATTTTTGAGGACAATTTTTTTTTTTTTTCCATTGCTAACTCAGGAAAGGGTTTGTGAAGGAGAAAAAACATGGCCAGAATAATGCTCATATATTCTTTGATACTAATCCATTTTACTTGAAATGTTTTGCAACACTTCATTCTTGGAGTTCTATTCAAAAGGTCTTCTATGATTTTTCCAAAGGAGTATTCATTTTTTTTCTTGAATGCTAAGAAGAAACAGTCCTCAAAATGTATTTTTCAAGAAAGGGGTTTTAGAAAAACTTAAATAACTCAAAATCCCCATTTCAGAATGTAACAAAATTTCACATGGAGAACTACAAGAAATCCCTAAAAAAAATCCATGTTTTTATCATCCATAAGTTTTCCTATGAATATTTGACCAATCTCATTTACATTAGTGAACACAACTAGTTCTCAAAGCTACCTTCTATGCACTTTTGAATTTTGACTTCAGGAGATAAATTAAGCCTTGTTTTAGCTCACACATGTTATAGACACTCTCCATAAGATATACACATGCTCACATTACCTTTCTTTAACCTGTACTAACTTCACACACCTATCAGAAGACACTACCAATCAACCTTCATTTCCCTGACTTCTTCACTTCACCAATCAACCCTTTTTTCCATCAATTCCACTTGATATCAATGTCAAACCCTTGATAATGAACATTCACAACTTTTTTTAATGATTATTTTATTTTAAGAGTTAGGAACTACATAAAGGATGTAAGAAACACATGAATATACTGAAGAGTCTTTATGTGTTTCATCTAATATTATGTGGGATTCTATATGCACGCTTTTTCTAGTTATAGAGGTGAAAGTTATTAAAAAATAAAATCTTAAGATACATGGAATGAAGAGAATACTACATGGAATCCTAATATTTGATGATAAAACTATCAAGAAAAATATGAAAGAAAGAGATAAAGAAAATAGAAAACATGTTGATGATGAAGAGGAGAAGCGTGCAGATACAAGAAGAAAGATCTTAAAAGTGAAACCTAATTAGAAGAAAAGAAAGAAGTACATATATTTTATTCAGAGCTCAAATTTCTCCCACTTAGGAAGTCTGATGCAAGAACATAAATGAACATGTAAAAATCAATTTTTATATTCTAATTGAAATTTTGGGTTGTCAGTAACTTAGTAGGTAAGTTATAATGTTTTTATTTGGATCCTAACTTACTTAGGTCCTTCTATGCACATAATAAGACCAATTTGGAGCTTCCCTAAAAAAATACCCATTTCAATACTCAAATTCCTTGTTTTTTGTTCAAAGGTCTAGATGATGAGCTCCAGAAATGGCTCATTATATAGAAAATATGGTATTCCTACTTCCTTGCATAAATACAAGACAAGTGGATCTATGTGTAATTTTTGAACTTATCATTTATTTAGAATAAAATTGTGTGTATATATCATGGTTATTTCTTTAGGTTTCATTATTATATTTTTGTTAACTATTTCTAATGATTATTGGGAAAAATATGTCAAATTTTGTATATTTAGTCCATACTTTTCTATAATTGTATAATACTTGGTATTTTGAGCAGTAAGAACTAAATAAAACCAACCTTGGATGATATTAAAATTCGCTCATATCAACTCAAGATATTGTTATTTCAGCACTACACGAGCCCCGAAGGTTACCTCACTAGCTCTAGAGGTTCCTTTACTATCTCTAGAGTTTAACATTAGAGATTTGGAGTTGAAAAATATAGCTCTAGAGATGGATATTAAAGATCTGGAGATGAATACTAGAGCTACAAATATGAACATAACTCCAAGGGTGGTTTGAGAAGGATTGCTATTTATTTTTTGAAATCATTATAAAAAAAGATATATCCATAAATTTTTAGTATTTTTAAAATAAGGAATAATTAAAATTCATTTTTATTCTAAAAAAAATGAGAAATTCAGGTTAGTATTTAGATTTAGATATAAGTTATCTCCATAATTTGTGGATATTAATGGTATTTATTGATAGATTGAAATCTTAGTTGATAAGATTTGATTGAGATGTATGCCTTTAATAATATTTTGGTTGGAAACATGAAATTATACATGAAACCACGCACACCATTGAATGTAACATCTAATATTATTAATGATTCATTTTAAGGTTATGTTGCATCCAATTTTTAAATAAGTGTCTATTATAATTCTCTTCTTAGGACTAAGATGGACACTCATTCCAAGGAAGAAGGATATACATGGTTATGTTTTTTTTTTTTGGTAATTATATTTTTGTTGTATTTTTATTTGTACTGTGTAATTATTCCTTTAGTGTAATATTATTTGTGAACCTGCAGGTGTTTTATGTGCTTATTATTTCTTTTTAATTAAAAGTTTTTCTTTCTTGTAGGTGCACCTTTAAATTTCTACAAGTGTGTTTCAATTCCTTAAAGTGTTTTTCCAATTGTTATAAGTGATCCTTTCAATTCTTGCAAGTTTGATTCAATTACAACAAGTGTGTTTCTGATTCCTAGATGTGTAGATTTGGTATACGGGACCATTTTCGAGGGATATCTCTAATATATTTCAAACTACCATGGACACCAACCCTGGTTTGATATTATTTAATGATGAGGATTGAAAAAAATCATCACTAAAGTCTAACGTGTGGAGTCTCATGATAATGTAAAGGTCTTAAATGGTCACATGTAAAAGAAGGCTTCTCACTTAACCAAATGAAGTTAACTATCTACTTGTAAACATGACCATGGGTGTAGTGGAAGTTAGTTGTAACTTATTTCTTAAAGTGTGGAAAAATATATTTTATTTCAAACGATATAGGAGAAAGTCAATCTCAAGAATGATATATGCCAGTTCACAGGGTATAAGTAGGAGGAGAAGAGCCTTGGAGGATCAACAATGTAGATGTATACAATGAAGATAATTATTTAGAAGAATTTCTAAGGACAAGCATTGTGAATTTGATGATGTGTAAATATTTCATGAATAAGAAGAATGAATCATGGTGTTGTAATGTATTGTGATGATTGTAGCTTTGTAAACAATGTCATGGAGTATTGTTCATACAGATCAATGCATTTAAAATCCTAGAACATGGGTAAAACTCAAATGGTAGACACTTATAGGTAAGAACATTGTAAGTTATTTCTTATATGATTAAATATTAGCTATGGTTGGTATGATTTAAAGGTATATGTATACATGAAATATTTATAAGGGTTTGTAAATGCATGTTAAAAGGATTCTATCAAAATTTTCACTGGTAAAGGTTTAGAACACCTAATAACTTAGAAAACTGTAGTGCCCACTTCCCTTCGACACCTTTTTAATTATTTTTCTTGATATTGTCGACTGCATTATGGATATATTATAAATTCTTGATTTATCATGTTAGTAGATATCAGAGATATTGAACTGTTGTTAATTTGATCCGTATATGATGCATATGTACCATTAGAGACTTTTGATGTTGATATTGATATACTGTTAACATGGTTATTTATCTATATTTCTAACATGTGATATAAATAGTCTTATTGAGTAGACATTTGATAATTGGATTAATGTTGTGATCGTTTGACATGGATAAAATGTGCTAGAAATTGTAACTGATATCATATTTACATAGATGATGTTAATTCATACATAGTTGATCTTAAATTTATATCGTACATTTTGGCATGGATGTTTTAATGTGGCCATGAGGCTGAACGAGGAATTCTCTATTTTGCAGGTATATTATATTCACAACAACACCGAGGGATTTGATACCAACCACATCGAAATTTGAGAAGAATTCAAGGCAATATGTAATTGTGTGTGTGGAATTATTTGGTTATGGGAAAATTGTCACCAAGGGGTAATGTGTTGTTTTTGTGTTATTTTCATTATTTTAAAATGTTAGTAGGTGTTTTCTTTTAGTAATGATATCTACTTGTTTTATTATTTATATTTTCGGATATGTGTTTACCCCTTTATTACTTATGGGTTGAAGTGTCTTAGTTAACGTGATTTAAATTTATCCTAAACTAATTAAAGATGCAACTAAAAAGGAATTCATTTATTAGACTTAATTTACTCTTGGATTTGGTGTTGAGTGTTGTGTGTTTGAGTCTTGAGTGTAGCACAATCTACCCTTCATGCAAAACTCGAATTTGGCCTTAGAGGCAAAATTCGGAAGCTTGTGGGACAAGTCAAACTCATCCCACACCTCTTAAATGCCTATGCCAACCCTACCTATGGGTTGAGGGGTCAAAATTTAAGGATTATTAGGTGTTTTGGGAAGATAAAAAGGTGAAATGTTAATTGCACCTTCTTTCAAATATTTAATTTTGTCCTCTAGGGGAGTGGGCTTTGATGGAGTGTGTAAGTTTCTTGTCATTCCTTCAACCACTTATTCATTGTGCACTGGAATATGAGGTTGACCAAGTGATGTGGAGTGGAGAGGAAATGAGGTGGCATCCTACTTGGAGCCACATCATCCCCCTCTCTCCTTTCTCTATTTATTGAATTCATTTTTCTTGTTTGGGGGTTACTTGATAATTTTAGTGTCTTGAAATTTTGGAGAGTGAGAAGATATTGGGGAGAGCTTGTGGATTGTTGGAACTTTGTGGATGCTTGCTTGGTTATGGGATGAGCTTGGAATTTCATACTTGGAACAAGCTCTACCAGGGAGAGGAAGGAGCTTCACCTTAGTTTAAATTATGTTCTTTTCATTCTTTGTTCATCTGGTTGTGTTGTGTGTTGTTTTCCCTTTTGAATGCTTGTTGGGTGTGCGTAGTTTGCCTAAATTTTGGAGTAGGAGCAGACTATGGGGAGTTTTCATGTAGGGAGGCATAATATTTTACCCTTTTGTGGAGGGATTTTGGGTTGGGTGTTCCACCTTGTTTGATGAATGCTTGCATTTCCTTTTTGTTATTTTTATAAAGGAGGCATAAGAGATGTAGGGAGGCATAAGATTTTATGGAGGTATAAGGGGTACTTGAGGGAGGCATAACAATTGATAGGGGATTTTTGATATGCTTTTGAGGATTTTAGGTGGGCACCCATTCCCATTGGGAGGCGTAAGTGGCCTCCCCAAAGGTATTACTCTTTTGGATTTCTTGATAAGCCTTGTTATATTGTTGCTTTATTGTTTCTTATTGCTTGAGTTGTTGTGTTTTTAATGTGAATGGAATGAGTGTAAAACTATATGTTAAGAATTTTGGATGCTTGTAGTTGCCATGAGTTGAAATATTCTCCCATTGTAATGTGGTTGGGGCTCGGGGGCCAATGGAGAGGATGTATTCTCCTCTCCATTGGATATCTTGGTTGGGTGGAGAGCGTTGCCTCTCCCCCTATTGTTTTGTGAATCAAGAAAATTCTTGGAGGAGCTACCTTGTTGATGTTGAAGCTTGGAGTCTTTTTGTTGACCATGTGAAACTTCTGTAGTATTATTACCCACTTAGAGTGGAAGAAATTGTAATAATGTATTTCATTCTTATATTTACATTTTGTATGACTTTCCACATCAAGTGGAGAACATTGTTTTGATCTTGTGAAGAAACATATTGCATTTTATTGTGGCTATGGAAGTGTATTATACATTGAAAGGAAAGAAGAAAGATTTGCATGAATTAGTTTTGAAATGGAAAATAAAGCTTAGTTTGATTATAGTATTGTTTTATTGTAAATATGTAATAAGGAAAAAGAAATGGCCAAAATGGATATATAGTGCAAAAGTTAATTAGAAGTTACAATGTGAAAATGAGAGTTTGGATTCAAATAGTTGTGATGTTGTAAATAAGAGAGAAGAAAATGTAGAAATCGCTAGAAGTTGAGCTTGCTTGTATAACAAAATTGAATGGAAAAATAAAGTTATTTTAGCCATTTGGAATATATGTACAATGTAGACAAATGAAAGAGAGAACACACTAGGTTATAATGTATTTGGAAATCTTTATTTTATAACAAGAAAATGACAAAGAAATGAAATATATTTAAAGTCCTTTTTGCTTTTGTAATGGAAATAAGAATTTAGTTAAATAAATGGAAATTATTCTTGTAAATAGATTGATTTTTACTAGAGTTGAAAACACTTTAAAATGAGTAGATTTAACTAAGAAATGAATAAAAGAGAAATAAAACTTAAATCTTGAACTTTAAATGAACAAAAACAAACTTGGAATGCAATTTTTCATCTTTTGGTAACATTAGGTTCTTATGAAAATCTCAGCACTATTGTTCTATTTTTTAGAAATAGGACTGCCACCCTATGCAGAGCACCGGTCCCATAACTACCTCTCAAGCTAAGGCAGTGGTGTCAAAATTTCCATTCAGTAGGGTAGCGGTCACAGACCGCTAATCTGCTCTACATGGCGGTCATGTCACTTATGGTAGAATTCCACGGATCCGTGCCTATGCATGAAAATTAATCCGGTTGCTCAAATTTCTAGGTTGTAAAATTTAAACTATAATTACCAGTAAGAAAAACAATGAGAAATACAATGCATTGGAACAAAAAAACATGTAGAATGGTGGATCTTAAACTAGTCTTTTTCATTTATAACAATGGGGCAGGGTCTGCCCCAAATCTAAAACCCAATACACAAATGACTTAGAATAAAATCTAGATTGGTAGAGGAAATCCCTCCCAATCCTTGAATGAAATAGATTCATAAATAAAACTAAATTTAAACTAAGCCTAAACTAAATCTTCATGTAGAATCCTCCATGGTTTCTTCCTCTTGTGCTTTCATGGCTTCCTCCACTCCAACCTGTACATTTAACAAAAAGGAAATAGACCAAATGAGAAGAATAGAATGAGAAAAGGTTTTAATAGGATTTCATAAGGATTTTAGGGCTAAGTTTGGTACCCTAGGATCTAATGGTTAAGGTGGATTTGATCCAAGGTTAGAGGATTGACCCTACCTTTTTAAGGAGAAATATATTTTAAATGCTTTAATTGAAATCCTTAAGGATGTGTGTAGATGGGTGAGTGGGTCTATTTAATTTCCTAGGAGTGTTATGTCCTTATCAATACTTAGTATGTTGTAGGAATTTAATTGAAGGACCTTTAAACTATTAGGATAATGAACCTAGAGTAGTTAAGGATGTGGTCAGCTATATTAAAGCTGAGCAATACTTAAAGAGAATAAAATATTTAAATAAATTAATTAATCCCTGTTACCTTCCTTTTGAATAATTGATTAATGGACCTTGGAGATAAATATGAACATAAGTTAACCTTTAACTAAACCTAGTTCTTCAATTGTGAAGCTAAGTTAAGTAGTGTAAGTCGAATTAATGAACCGTAAAGGTTAAGTACCCTTGTAACCCTCTTTATAACTTAAACAAAAAAAAATCTGTCACATTTTAAGGTTAAGTTTTAGGTTTAAGTGTGTTCTTAGAACGTCTTTTTTTGCAGTCGTTACACTTGGTATCAGAGTCATGGGTTCAAAACTTGGACCCTTGGGCACACCTAGAAAACATGAAACATGACTATGTAACCTAGTGCAAAATTGAATGCTTTTAATCTAGAAAACCACAACATCTGTTAATTGTATAGTTTAGAAAAAATAGAAAACTGAAACAAGACCTAGAACAATGAACTGACTCTCACCTTGATCTGTGCAGGAGGCATTGATCAAACAAGGGGTCTTTTAACATAGACCTAGATATACCACCGCCAAAGCAGGCTATAGCGGCCATTTTACCTCAGATTTTACAAATGCTTCAGGACGTCAATGCTTCTATACACGGGGAGCCCTTGGGAGGACAATTTTCTAGACATGGCATGGATCCATCAATAGAGGCCCATGTATCCCCTTGACATAGCGAGGAATATATGGCAGATAAATTTCGTGTGGAGTCACCTAGGGCAGAGTCGCCATAGAGAGTACATGGGGACATGATCTCAGGTCATAGGGATAGGTCTCAGAGCCCTAAATAGAGGGAGGAGCATTTAGAGAGACCTAGCGGCAGTCAGACATCAGTTGCAGACCATATCATGGAGATCTTGAAGCTACGACCATCTCACTATTTAGGTGATACAGGTAGTTTTTAGGAAGAGGCCTTGTTGGTGGGCTTGAGTGGATGCTTCAAGCTCTTTCCTTTTGCTAGCAACATGAAAGATCGTGTTTCAATCCATATTTTGAGAGATGGAGCAGGAGTCTAGTGGAGGACCGAGCAGTAGAAGCTCCATGTTGACTCAGAAATAGTTACCTGGGAACTATTTGAGGAGTGTTTTAAGAGCAAGTATTTTCCTAGGAGGTTTATACAGTAGCAGATAGACAAGTTTCACGACCTCTGTTAGGCATCGATGACTATAGCTGAGTATGAGAGTTGATATCTATACCTACTACAGTACATCAACTATATGTAGGATGAGAAGGTATGGATTCACAGGTTCATCCAGGGCCTAAAATTGGATTTGGGTGCCACGGTGCGCATTCACTACCCACAGACATTAGCAGAGGTCGTGGAGAAGGCCTATATTATAGAAGAGACATGGGGGAAGACACAACAAGATAGAGATAGAGTTTGGATCCACATCTAGCAGATGCAGGATGATAGATTGAGAGTTTTAGTTCCTCCTCCACGTGGTGGACAAAGTTAAGGAAAGGCTTCATTCAAGCCACCACAGTAGCCACCTCAGTAACATCAGACCCACCCACCTTACAGACCTCCTCAGAGGTTTGATTCATAGAGAAAATGGAGTATGGGGCCTCCTCCTAGGGGTCCCATCAGGAAATAGGGTACACTATGAGCTCATCCAGTAGGAGCTCGTCAGCAGAAACATCAGTAGTCCGTAGTCGGATCATCAGGATCGACAACTCAGACCTCTAAAGTACTAGCTGGAGTTGTATCCCACTAAAGAGGGCCAGGTAGCTGTTATGGTTGTGGTGTTATTGGACACCATTGAAGAGAGTGCCCATAGAACCCTAACAAAAAGGGTAAGACACGGATCTCATAGCCTACTATTGGAGATATGGCACGAAGTCATTAGATCTATGCAGTGGTCGAGAACTGCTAGGATAAGCATAAGAGTACCGTGATTGAGATGACATGTATTATTGGTGGTATTTCCACCTCTATATTATTTGATTCCAGTTCTTCTGATTATTTTATTGCACCATCCTTAGTAGAGAATTACAGGCTGGTGGTAGTTAGGCAGGGTCGTAGTTAGGACCTTGAGATGGCTTCTGGAGTAAATTTTTTTGAATACTCCTTAGTAAAGGAGTGTGTAGTGGATTTAGGACCCTTCACCACTACCTCGGATCTTATAATCCTTCCATTAGGATCTTATGGTGTTATTTTGAGCATGGAATGTTTGTCTACTCACAGAGCTAGAGTGGATTGTTACAATAAGACTATTGCCCGTACAAATTACCTAGAAGTAGAGTCAGTGATATCAGGAGTTAGAAGACCCATTTCCATTCGCACCATCTCTACTATGTATCTTAAGTGGTGTGCGCGATGGGGTTTTCAATTGTATGCTATTACGGTTAGTGACAGATTAGAGGATGAGTCTAGTGGACCATCCCTTGATTACCATCCCATCTTGAGAGATTTTGCTAATGTGTTTCCACGGGAGATACTAGGGTTACCTCCCCCATGTGAGATAGATTTCCATATAGATCTGGTTCTAGGCGCAGAGCCTATCTCATGTGCACCTTATCGAATGACTACTCCTGAGCTATGTGAGCTCAAGTGGCAACTTGAGGGCCTTCTAGAGAAGGGCCTAATCTGTCCTAGTGTATCCCCTTGCATTGCACCAGTGATATTCGTGAAGAAGAAGGATGGATCTCTATGGTTGTGTATTGATTACTTTCAACTGAATAAAGTATCGATCAAGAATCGTTACCCCCTTCCACGTATTGACGATTTATTTGATCAAACTAAAGGGGCTACATTTTTCTCCTAGAAAGATCTTGAGTCAAGGTATCATCAACTCATGATTATGTAGCCAGATATTCATAAGACCACCTTTCATAGGTGATATAGCCACTACGAGTTCACAGTGGTACCTTTCAGTTTAACGAATGCCCCCGTAATTTTTATGAGCTTGATGAATGGGGTATTCAGGGCTTTTATAGATCCCTTCGTGCTGATCTTCCTTGATGAAATTCTGATTTACTCACATATGCGTAAGGAGCATGAGGATCACCTTCGCCAAGTTCTTCAGTGTCTTCGTGAGCAATATGTTTACGGGAACTTGGAGAAGTGTACATTCTTTCAGATAGAGGTACAATATTTGGGCCACATCATTTCTAGGGAAGGTATCACATTTGATCCTTCTAAGACTCGAGCCATCATGGATTGGCTAGCACCCACTAGTGTGACTGAGGTGCATAATTTCATGGGTTTAGTAGGATATTATAGGAGATTTGTTCAGGTATTTTCTCAGATTATGCACCCATAACTTCCCTTCAGTGGAAAGGGAAGAAGTTTATTTGGTCAGATAGATGTGAGCAGGCCTTTAGTACATTGAAGGAAGGCCTAATGAAAACACCTATTTTTTCAGTACCAGATCCTTAGGGTGAGTTCTACATTTATACGGATGCTTCTTTAGCATGAATTAGAGGTGTATTGATGCATGAGGGTAGAGTAGTTACTTTTGAGTCTTGCAAACTCAAGGATTATGAGCTCAATTATCTGACTCATGATCTCAAGCTTATAGTAGTTGAGCACACCTTAGTGCAGTGGAGACATTTTCTTCTTTGCTAGATATTTACACTCATGACTTATCACTCGAGTCTTTGCCACCTCTTCACATAGCCCAATATCAACACTCGTTACTAGCATTGGATGGAGTTGCTTTGTGAGTAAGACATTGATGTGAATCCAGCTACAAGAGGTTGAATTACCTCCAAAAATGCACATAAATAGCTTTGCAAATAAAACCAGGAGTTTTGAAATAGCTTACTTCTCATTCTAGAATTGACACTGATCTATTACATCATTACAATCCTCCTTTTATTTCAAGACTACTCTAAAACCCTAAAATTCCAACAAACCCTAAAATGCCAAAAAAACTCAGATTGACCCCAAAATTTGCATGCCAAATATGCATTCATAAATTAGGGCTCACGTGAAATTTGGACTTATTCTAACAAGCACAAGAAAAGTTATTAAAGTTCTAAGACCTAGTCAAAAGTGGAAAAAACATTTGGAGCCAATTTTAGGCCACTAGATGAAGGAATCCAAGCCTGAAAACGTGCCAAAATGGGCAAAAAATCACAGGAAATGTTGACCCTAGCATAGTACTAATGTATATATATCACCCTATAAACTTTCAGGACGATCCAACGATCAGATCAAAAGTTATGGTATCTGCAAGTTATGCTCCCGCATCATTCTCCCCTAGTTGAAAAGAATTCAGCGCCTGTGAATTCTATTGACGGAACTCATCTAATTTTGCATTGTCAATTTTCCTCAACTCCCACTCAAGAATATAAGTATTTTATTCTTGCTGCAAACCTTCCCACTGTACCAAATATTTGTTGTAGCTCCCATGTCTAGTAGTGATTGTCTTTTGGTCCAAGACACGCATTACCCTCTCCTTTTTCTTCTTCGGCATCTGTTGCTTCAAGTTTATTTCTTCCTCCTCTGCAACATTTTCATCATGACCTGGAAACTTATATAAGTCAAAAACATTAAAAACTGGTGAGATATCAAATTTTTCAGGTAGCTCCACCTTGTAGGCATTATCACTCATTTTCTTCAGAATCCTACATGGCCCAATCTTCTTATACTTGAGTTTATTATATGTCTCCTTTGGAAACCTATCTTTTCTAAGATGAACCATCACCATATCTCCTTCTTCGAATACACTTACTCTCCTACTAGCATCTGTAGCTATTTTATATTTTGCATTACTCACTTTCATCTTTTCCCTCACTTCATCTTGCAGATGTAGAATGTGTTTTGCAAATGATTTTGCATCATCACTAGTTTCATATTCTTCTGGTAGAATAATTAGATCTAGGACCCCCTTGGGATTCCTACCATATACATTCTGGAAAGGATACCTCCCTATTGACCTGTTTACCAAGCTATTATATGCAAACTCAGCTTGAGGTAAAGCTAAGTCCCATTGTTTTGGCTTTTCTCCAACTATACAACATAGGAGATTTCCCAAGCTTCTGTTCACTACTTCCATCTACCCATCAGTCTGGGAGTGATATGATCTACTAAACCGTACTTGTGTCCCCAATTTATTCCACAGAGTCCTCCAAAAGTGATTCAAAAACTTCGTGTCCCGATATGAAGTGATCGTTCTTGGAATTCCATGCAATCTAACCACTTATGAAAAAAATAAATCTGCATTTCTGGAAGCATCATTAGTTTTTTTACAAGAAATTAAATGTGCCATCTTAGAGAATCTATCAACCACAACAAAGATAGAATCATTCCCTCACTATGTGCTAGGAAGCCCTAACACAAAATCCATACTCAGATCAACCCATGGCCCTGTAGGGATAGGTAATGGCATATAGAACCTATTATTCTGTGCATGACCCATAGCCATTTGGCACACTCTACATCTTGTTACAACCCTACTTATGTCCCTCTTTACCTTTGGCCAATAATACTTTTCTACAACAAGAGAAATTGTCTTACTTATACCAAAGTGTCTAGCCAACTTCCCACTATGCAATTCTCTTATAATATTTTCTCTCATTGAACCAGCAGGGATGCACAATTGTTTCCCCCTAAACAAATAACCATCCTGTATCATGTTAGGAAATAAGAGATAAAATATGCAGAATAATCCCTTACAAAATCGCAACAGTAGAAACTAATATGTAGAAAATATTACAGATCTCAAATAAAAGTGTAGAATAAATAACACAACACAGAGAGACAATATTTAACGTGGTTCACCCAATTTGGGCTACGTCCACCAAGAATCACTTGCTCAGATTTTATTACAAGCCTCCACTCTCTCAATACAATACCCAGATCCGTTTGGAGCTATGCTCAACAAACTCTATAGAATTCACACCCAAATTCAAAACACATCCGCAATACATTTACTTGTCCATCTATCATATGCATAAGACCATATAAATAGACAACTGCTTAAGCAGTTTGATACAAAACCGTGGGTATCAAAACAATGGGAAAAAGACCGAAAAAACCATGGGCCCAAAAAAAGCCCATAATGGTTACCCATTACCCATGGGTTAATAAACCACCCATGAAAATTTTCTTCGGGGGCTTCGCCCCCAAACCCCCCCGACCCGCTCACCTGAGAGCGGGACCGCCGTAAAAATACCCGAGTGTAACACATAGAAGGTGTACCACATTCTAACATGCAAATAAGCTCCACAAACATAACATATCAAATAATCAAAATAATCACTACCTACTGTAGGCTCAAGTTTTCTAACAACATCACCAAAATCTAGATCACCTTCATACAATTCCTTAACTACCTCAAACCCTAGTAATTTATTTTCCATTTTTCTCAAAAGGGCTACACACCTACTCAAGGCATCAACAACTTGATTTTGCTTACCAGACTTATGCTTTAAAACAAAAGTATATTCTTGCAAAAATGAAACCCATTTTTCATGCCTACTATTTAGTTTCTTTTGTGTGTTTACATACCTCAAGGCATCATGGTCAGTGAAGAGTAAAAATTCCTTTGCTACCAAGTAATGTCTCTAGTTCCTTAATGCCTGGAAAATAGCATAAAATTCCACATCATAAGTAGAATATTTCCTCATGACTTCATTTAGCTTTTCATTGAAGAATGCCACAGGTCGTCCTTCTTGACTCAACATAGCTCCAATCCCAACATGTGAGGCATCATAGTCAACCTCGAAGACGTTGCTAAAATCTCGAAATACCAAAATAGGTGCTTCTGACACTTTCTTCTTCAACAATTCAAAACTATCTGTTGCTTCTTTGGTCCATACAAACTCCCTCCCTTTTGTACACTCTGTTATGAGTGCAACAATGCTACTGAAATTCCTGATGAACTTCCTATAAAAAGTTACCAATCCATGAAAACTACGAACCTCTGTCACATTCCTTGGAATAGGCCATTCCAAAATTGCCTTTACTTTTTCCTCATCCATCCTCTGATATGAAAAATACCAAAAAAACAAGACTCTTCTAAAGGAATCTACACTTCTTTAAGTTTGCATATAGACTCTCTTTATGTAACAAGTCTAGCACCAATTTCAGATGTAACAAGTGTTTTTCCACTATCTTACTAAATATCAAAATATCATCAAAATAGACAACAACAAACTTACCATTGTATTCTCAGAGTACTTTAGTTCATCAACCTAATGAATGTACTGGGTGCATTAGATAGCCCAAATGGCATCACCATCCACTTGTATAATCCATGTTTTGTTTTGAAAGCAATTTTCCATTCGTCCCCTTCACGGATTCAGATCTGGTACTAACCGCTCCGTAGGTCAATCTTGCTAAAATATTGGGCTCCCACTAGCACATCCATCATATCATCCAATCACAGAATTGGGAACCGATACTTAATTGTGATCTTGTTTATGGATCTACTATCTACACACATTCTTTAGTCTCCATCTTTTTTGGGAGTCAATAACATTGGAGTTACACATGGACTCATGCTTTCTCTCACTAACCCTTTCTGTATTAGATCTATCACTTATCTGTTCAACTCTTCACTCTGTGTCAGACTCATCCGATAGGCTACCTAGTTTGGAAGGGCCGACCCTAGGATCAAATCAATATGGTGTTGAATATCTCACTTTGGAGGTAACCCATCTGGTATGACATCTTTGTATTCTTTTAGTATATTTTCTACCGCAACAGGTATATTAAAGTCTTCTTTCTCCATCTTCTTTGACATTAGTGCATAACAACATCCAGCTTCTTCCATTTCTATAACAAACTCTTTTGTAGCCAATAAGCCCTCACTCTTCTCTTCTTCCTTAAAGGGTAACAAGACCACCTTTACACCATCCTTCCAAAAGGTATATGTATTTTTCCCTCCATCATGTGTAACCTTTCCATTGTATTGCCAAGGCCTACCCAATAATATATGACATACATCCATTGGGATAACATCACACCACACCTCATCCTTGTAGGTATTCCCAATTGAAAAATTTATAAGGCATCTTTTATCTATGGTTACTTCATTTTCTTTTTTGAACCATATATACGATAGGGATATGGGTGCTTCTCACATTTCAGATTTAGTTTATCAACCATTAAAGTTGAAACCATATTTTCAAAACTACCATCATCAATAATAATTTTACATACCTTTCCTCTAGAGGTGCATCTTGTTTGAAACATATTTGTTCGAAGCCACAAATCAGCTCTAACAACATCATGTTCTTTCTCCTTCCTTGGGAAAATTATCGTCCTCCTTATCATGAGGGTTTTACCCAAGTCTGCAGCAACCTCCATTTCTTCTTCCTCTTCAGCCTTAACTAGATTTACTCGTGATTTTTCTCCTTTCCATATATCTTGTTTAGGATAGTACGGACACTCAAAAGCTCTGTGCCCCTCTTCACTACATCTGTAACATGTATATTGCCTTTGGGGGCTATTCCATCCCCATCCTCCATTATAACCTCTTCCCCTCTTAAACCCCCTACCTCTTTGATAGTTACCATGGCTTTGACTAGAACCTTCATGCTCTTCTGTATTAGAGGATTCACCTTTTGTAGATTCAAATCTACCTCTTCCCCTCATTGGAGATGATGATGGACCTCTCTTCACACCTCTTCTAAAATTATTCCTCTTGTTCTTTTCCTCTACCTTTAATGCAAGTTGATAAGCATCATCTAGGCTATGGATTCGGAGCCTACTCAACTCATCTTATATGGTGTAACTCAACCCATTTATGTACCGTGTAGCCTTTTTTTCTTTAGAATCTCCCTATTCCACCCTAATTGATAACTTATAAAATTCATTCGTATACTCCTCAATGTTGAGATCCTTCTGTATTAGGTTTTGGAACCTTTGAAAGAGTGTATGAGAATAATCTGCAGGAAGAAACTTTTCTTTCAGCTTCTTTACCATTTTATTCTAGTTTCAGATCTTTCCCTTTCCATTCCTTTGTCTTTCATTTTGTAGGGCATGTCCGACCAACTTAGTGCATGCAAACTTAACCTTCTTCTCCTCTGAAAGGGTTTTCCACTCAAAGAATTTTTCCATGCAATTTAACAAGTCAATCAACTCCTCTGGTCATAACCCTCCACCATAATCAGGAACATTAATCTTGATGCCATCATTCTTTCCCTCTAAATCCTTGATCAATCTCTCCTCAAATGGTCTCTCATTCAAGGTTTCTTCCTCTCTCTCATTTTCTTCTTCATCTCCTCCTTCATTCATTAATGGAGGCTTGTCTTCAATATCACTATCTGGGTTTACATCCTCATTGGCATGTCTCTTTCTAAGGGAGGTAACTTATCCCGTGAGCTCAGCATCTTGTCTATGTAGCTCTTGCATATGCCTATTCATCTGGGCATAACCTCCCCTCCTACATCTAGGCATGGCTATATAAAATAGAGGTAAAAACTACACAAAAAAATGTAATATGTTACCTTAATTATTTCTGAACAATCAAAATCCTACTCTGATACCAATTGATGTGAATCCCGCTGCAAGAGGTTGAAATACCTCCAAAAACACACATAAACAGCTTTGCAAATAAAACCAGCAATTTCAAAATAGCCTACTTCTCATTATGGAATTCACACTGATCTATTACATCATTACAATCCTCCTTTTATTTCAAGACTACTCTAAAACACTAAAATGCCAAAAAACTCAGACTGACCCCAAAATTTGCGTTCCAAATATGCATTCATAAATTAGTTCTCACGCGAAATTTGGACTTATTCTTATAAGCACAACAAAAGTTATTAAAGTTCTAAGACCTAGTCAAAAGTGGAAAAAACATTTGGAGCCAATTTTAGGCCACTAGATGAATGAATCCAAGCATGAATACGTGCCAAAATGGGCATAACCTTACAAGTAACATTTACCTTAGCATAGTACTAATGTATATCTACCACCCTGTAAAATTTTAGGACGATCCAACGGTCGGATAAAAAGTTATGGTCTCTGCAAGTTATGCTCCCGCATCAAACATGGAGATAGAGCATGTGAAGGCGAAGGAGAACATGGTTGTAGACAATTTGAGAAGATGGAGACATGTGGCTATGGCCAATTTAGTGGGCACAAATTTGTGGAGCAGGATTATGTGGCAGCTTCCTCAGGACAGTTTCTACCTTGCAGCCAGAGTAGATATTGAGTCTCATAGACCCATTGAAGGGAAATTTGATGGATTTTCATTAGAGACATATGACCTTCTCAGACAAAGAGGTATATATGTTCCTAGAGATGGAGGCTTGAGACAGGACATATTGATAGAGGCTCATCATGCACCTTATTCAGCCCACCCCAGGTTAAAGAAGATGCACGCCACCTTGAGACGACTCTACCATTGGAGACGACTTCGGAGAGATGTGGCTTTGTTTGTGTTAGATTGGTTAGAGTTCTAGAGGGTTAAGGATGAGAATCAACATCCAGCTAGCCTTCTCTTTCCTCGCACCATACCAGAGTAGAAGTGGGACACCATTTCCATGGACTTCATCATTAGGTTACCGATGTCAAGATATCACCACAACACCATCATGGTCGCGGTGGATAAATTAATGAAAGTAGCTCATTTTTCTCCAGTGAAGACCACCTATAAAGATAGTGTACTGGCACGAGTATATCTTGATGATATTTTCAGATTACATAGGATTCCGTGGAAGATTATTTATGACTGCGATCCTTTGTACACTTCCTATTCCTTGACCACCATGTAGCATGCTCTCGGGACCTAGATCAATTTCATTACAACATATCACCATGAGACAGATGGATATACTGAGCAGGTGAATCAGATCCTAGAAAACATGCTTAGGATGTACATTATGGATCACCAATCAAGATGGGAGGAGTATTTGTACTTGGTGGAGTTTCCTACAATAATAGTTTCTAGAGTTCGATAGGCATGGCTCCTTTTCAGGAACTATATGGTAGAGAGTGCAAGACACCTATTAGTTGGGAAAGGTTAGAGGATAGGGTTTCTCTTGGGCCAGCTTTATTGCTTGATATGGAGCAGCAGGTTACCTTGATCAGATAGAGATTACAGGAGGCACATGACAGGCAGAAGAAGTATGCGGACTTGGATAGGATAGGTAGGAGTTTTGGTGTAGGCACGAAGGTGTTTCTTCATGTCAAACTGCATAAGATCCCTATCCATTACGGAAAAGGTTCCAAGGTTTGTCCTAGGTTTGTGGGTTCCTTTGGGATCTTGGACTGCATCGGTCCCTTTGCCTATCATTTTACGTTGCCACCTATCTTGTCTCATGTCCATGATGTGTTTCACATTTATGTGCTTAGGAGATATATTTCTAATCCTTCTCACATGCTAGATTGGACCACATTGCAGGTGCATGATCAGGGGCAAGTGATGGTGGAGCCTGTCCGCATTCTAAAGTGTAGGACCTTGGGCCTTTGCGGAAAATAGATCGACCAGGTTTGGGTGTAGTGGGACAAATATGATGAGATTGCAGCTACCTGGGAGGATACTACATTGTTATGAGTGTAGTTCCCACACCTTTTCTATTGACTTCTAGGAGGAAGTCTTGTCTAAGGGGAGGGGAATGTAGTTCCTACTTCCCTTCGACACATTTTTGATTATTTTTCTCGATACTGTCAACTACATTATGGATATATTATAGCTTCTTGATTTATCATGTTAGTAGATATCAGAGATCCTGAACTATTTTTGATTTGATCCATACATGATGCATATGGACCATTAGATACTTTTGATGTTGATATTGATATACTGTCGACATGGTTATTTATCTATATTTCTTACATGTGATATAGTTAGTCTTATTGAGTAGACCTTTGATAATTGGATTAATGTCGTGATCATTTGACATGGATGAAATGTGGAATAGAAATGTGCTAGAAATTGTAAGTGAAATCATATTTGCATAGATGATGTTAATTCATACATAGTTGATCTTAAATTTATATCGTACATTTTGGCATGGATGTTTTAATGCAGCCACGAGGCCAAAGGAGGTATTCTCTTTTTTGCAGGTATATTATATTCACAAAAACATCAGGGGATTAGAGACCAACCACGTTAGAATTTGAGAATAATTTAACGAGGGTCACCATGGCAACATGTAATTATGTGTGTGTTAGAATTATTTGTTTAGGGGAAAATTGTGAACAAGGCGTCATTCATTGTTTTGTGTTATTTTCTTTCTTTTAAAATTTTAGTAGGTGTTTTATTTTAGTATGACATCTACTTGTTGTATTATTTACATTTTTGGATATGTGTTTACCCCTTTATTACTCATAGGATGAAGTGTCTTAAATAACCTAATTTAAATTTTTCCTAAAATAATTAAAGATGTGACCAAAAAGGAGTTCATTTGTTAGACTTAATTTACTTTTGGATTTGGTGTTGAGTGTTCTGTGTTTGAGTCTTGAGTGTAGCACACTCTACCCTTCATGGAAAAATCGAATTTTTCCTTAGAGGCCAGATTTAAAAGCTTTTAGGACAATTCAAACTTGTCCCACACATCTAAAATGTGTACACCAACCCTACCTATGGGTTGGGGGGGTCAAATTTAGGCCTTATTAGGTGTTTTTGGAAGATAAAAAGGTGAAATGTTAATTACACCTTCTTTCAAATATTTAATTTTGTCCTTAAGGGTAGTGGGTTTAGATGGAGTGTGTAAGTTTCTTGTCATTCCTTCAACCACATATTCATTGTGCATTGGAATATGAGGTTGGCCAAGTGATGTGGAGTGGAGAGAAAATGAGGTGGCATCCTACTTGGAGCCACATCATCTCCCTCTCTCCTTTCTCTATTTATTGAATTCTTTTTTCTTGTTTGGGGGTTACTTGATCATTTAAAGGTCTTGAAATTTTGGAGAGTGAGAGGATTTTGGGGAAATCTTGTGGATTGTTGGAACTTTTTGGATGCTTGCTTTGTTTTGTGAGGAGCTTAGAACTTCATACTTGGAATAAGCTCTACAATGGAGAGGTAGGAGCTTTACCTTAATTTAAATTATGTTCTGTTTATTTTTTGTTCATATGGTTGTGTTGTGTCTTGTTTTCCCTTTCGAACGCTAGTTGGGTGTGGGTAGTTTTCCTAAGTTTTGGAGTAGGAAGAGACTATGGGGATTTTTCATGTAGGGAGGCATAAGAGTTTATGGAGGTATAAGGGGTACTTGAGGGAGGCATAACTGTTGATAGGGGCTTTGTGATATACTTTTGAGGCTTTTAGGTGGGTACCCATTCCCATTGGGAGGCGTAAGTGGCCTCCCCAAAGGTAGTACTCTTTTGGATTTCTTGATAAGCCTTGTTATATTGTTGCTTTGTTGTTTCTTCATGCTTGAGTTATTGTTGTGTTTTGAATGTGAATGGAATGGTTTTAAAACTATATATTAAGTATTGTGGAAGCTTGTAGTTGCCATGAGTTGAAATATTCTCCCATTATAATGTAATTGGGGCTCGAGGGCCAATGGAGAGGATGGCTTCTTCTTTCCATTGGATATCTTGGTTGGGTGGAGGGAATTTCCTGTCCCCCTATTTTGTTGTGAATCATGAAATTTATAGGAGGAGATACCTTGTTGGTGTTGAAGCTTGGAGTCTTGTTGGTGACCATGTGAAACTTCCGTAGTATTTTTACCTACTTAGAGTGGAAGAAATTGTAATAATGTATTTCATTCTTGTATTTACATTTTGTATGACTTTCCACATCAAGTGGAGAACATTGTTTTGATCTTGTTAAGAAACATATTGCATTTCATTGTGGCTATGGAAGTGTATTATACATTGAAAGGAAAGAAGAAAGATTTGTGTGAATTAGTTTTGAAATGGAAAAGAAAGCTTAGTTTCATTGTAGTATTTTTTTATTGTAAATATGTAATAAGGAAAAAGAAATGGCCAAAATGGATATATAGTGCAAATTTAATGGGAAGTTACAATGTGAAAATGAGATTTTACATTCAAATAGTGGTGAGGTTGTAAATAAGAGAGAATAAAATGTAGAAATTTCTAGAAGTTTACCTTGCTTGTATAACAAACTTGAATGGAAAAATAAATTTATTTTAGCCATCTAGAATATATGTACATTGTAGAAAAATGAAAGAGAGAACAAACTAAATTATAATGTATTTAGAAATCTTGATTTTATAGCAAGGAAATGACAAAGAAATGAAATAGATTTAAATTCCTTTTTGCTCTTGTAATGGAAACAAGAATTTAGTTAAATAAATGGAAATTATTCTTGTAAGTAGATGGATTTTTACTAGAGTTGAAAACACTTTCAAATGAGTAGATTTAACTAAGAAATGAATAAAAGAGTAATAAAACTTAAATTTGGAACTTTAAATGAACAAAAAGAAACTTGGAATGCAATTTTATAACTTTTGGTAACATTAGGTTCTTTTGAAAATCTCGGCAATATGGTTCTATTTTTCAAAAACATGACCGTTGCCCTCTATAGAATGGCGGTCCCGTAATTGCCACTCAGGCTAAGGCAGCAGTCTAAAACCCACCGCTCAGTAGGGTGTTGGTGCATGGTTTTTCACCTAGGCAGGACTGTGGTCCCGGGACCACCAGTCTGCTCTTGGCGGAAGTCCTGTCACTTATGACAAAATTCTGCGGATCCATGCCTTTGCGTGAAAATTAATCTGGTTGCTCAAATTTATAGGTTGTAAAATTTAATCTATAATTACTAGCAAGAATAACAACGATAAATACCATGGATTAGAAAAATAAAACATGTAAAATGGTGGATCTAAAACTAGTCTTTTTCATTTATAACAATGGGGCAGGGTTTTCCTCAAATCTAAAACCCAATACAAAAATAACATAGAATAAAATATAGATTGGTAGAAGAAATCCCTCGAAATCCTTGAATGAAATAGATTCATAAATAAAACTAAATCTAAACTAATCCTAGACTAAATATTCATGTAGAATCCTCCATGGTTTCTTCTTCTTGTGCTTTCATGGCTTCCTCATCTCCAACTTGCAAATTTAACAAAAAGGAAATAGATAAAATGAGAAGAATAGAATGAGAAAAGGTTTTAATAGGATTTCATAAGGATTTTAGGGCTAAATTTGGTACCTTATGATCTAATGGCCAAGATGGATTTGATCCAAGGGTGTAGGATTGACCCTACCTTTTTAAGGAGAAATATATTTTAAATGCTTTAATTGAAGTCCTTAAGGGTATGTGTAGATGGGTGAGTGGGGCCATTTAATTGCCTAGGGGTGTTATGTCCTTATGAATCCTTAGTATGTTGTAGGAATTTAATTAAAGGACCTTTAAACTATTAGGATAATGAAGCTATAGTAATTAAGCATGTGGTCAACCATATTAAAGTTGAGAAATACTTAAGGAGAAGAAAATATTTAATTAAATTAATTAATCCTTATTACCTTCCTTTTGGATAATTGATTAATAGACCTTGGAGATAAATATGAAGCTAAGTTAACCTTTAACTAAACTTGGTTCTTCAACCATGAAGCTGATTTAAGTAGTGTAAGTTGAATTAATGAACTTTAAAGGTTAAGTACCCTTGTAACCCTCTTTATAACTCAAACAAAACAAAAAAAATCTATCACATTTTCAGGTTAAGTGTTAGGTTGAAGTATGTTCTCAGAACATCTATTTTTGCAGGTGTTACAAAAACTCGGTCCTTACAAGACTTTAAATGGTATTTTGAAGAGTTTCAAGTAAAGTTGACAAGGAAAACACCTAGGATTTCTTATAAGAGGTGGGAAACGTTCTATATAATATATTTATGCCTTGAAAAATATTTAGAATCCAAGAAAGAAAAAATAAACCAAATTGACATCTCTCGCTTCTGTGTAACCCTGAACTAGGGTTAGTACAAGAGGAAATGATATATAACTCTATTATTCAACATGGGAAAAATATACAATTTTGACGATAGTTCCTATAGGGATGAAGGAATGTCTTCTATAGGTTTCAAGTTGAATTATTTAGGTTTTACGGACACATACATTCTCAGTCTTCCTATTACAGTCTTTTCAATGTATGAAGGAACTTTTAATGAGAAAATTAATATTTAAGTCTAAAATAATAAATGGAAAACATTTATAGATCTATAGAAAAATGATTTATGAATGTTAGAGAGTGATGTGAGGACAAAACGTAATGTATAAGAATTCAAAATAAATTGTTAGGTTCCAGTGATGGAATGTACATCAAGAAACTAGTTTTGGGGATTTAAATTATTAGTGACTTGGTGAAGGATTGTAATAAAATAAAACATTATGAGGTGTTGTGGATAATTAATGAGAGTTTAAAAATTAATATAAAATAGAGAAGGATGATCCTTGATGAAGGAAATACAATTTTACCTTAACAATCATAGCTATCTCTATTATTTCCCAACCTGTGTGTGAAATCTAAGTTCTAACCCATCTGAGTAATTAATTCCATGAATAGTGACTGGTGTAAGGAATTTATTTTGATTAAGTGTTAATGTTTAGGGTTTTTATAAGTAATATATAATCCATGAATTCATCAACATCAATTACCTTAGGACAAAGATGCTCTAATTCATACAATTCTTTGAGAAAGTTTGACGAAAAAACATTCTAAGATTCCAAATTGTTTTAAGAAATACATATAAAGTTGATGTATCATGAAGGAATAATGGTTGGATAATGTGGCATGATTCATTGGATGGTTCTTGATGCTTGAGGAGTCATAAGAAAAGTTTTATCAGTCAAGAAAACAAGTTTTCTTTGTAACAATAATAGATATCACTTGGTGACTATCTTGTGAGTTAATGTTTAGTTTGTTTTGAAGAAATACATGAGGTGTTAGGAGAAGAACAAGGAGGAAGTATACAAGTTTTACAAGTAATTTGGATTTCAATAAGAGGAATGCATACGTTTTTAAGGGGCATAGTATCTTACCAGTGCTAAAGACACCATAATTATAATATTATCTTGAACAAATGAGAGGTACAATCACATGGATTAAAATATTATAAAACTTTTGAGGCGGTATAATTAAGGTCAATAAATCAGTGCAGTGTTGAGGAAGGGTATTAAGACCAAGAGAGATTGGAAATCCTAGCAAAGATAAGAAAATTTACACACAATGAGTAATTAAGGTGTATCTTTAGGGAAAAGTATAACAAATTATATTATATCGTGTGGTTAGGTGAATGTGCAGGGTCTAAGAAATAAAATAAATTTTTGAGAGTACTAAAGGAGTAATTAAGGAATTCTCTTCCAAATTAAGAATCTATTTACTAGTCAGTTGTCCTTCAGAAAACTCATGAAGTAATAAACGACATGGAGGATAGAGTTAGAATTTCTAGGGAAAAGTATTGACCTGTTGTTAGGAAATAGTATCAGTGAGTAAGTTTTCATTCAAAGGGTTATATGATTCTCCATCCTTGTGGTAAGGAATTGGAGTAGGGGAGCATATTATATGGCTTGAAATAGCAACCAATGGGGGAAAATAGGTCATTGTTCTTATAAATCAAAGAAGAAACTTGTGAATATTTTTTTTTCCTTAGGGTAATTTGAATGTATCTATTGAGTGTGAAGTTGTTTTTAAAGTTCCCTGTAGGATATTTTAACAAGGTATACCAATTTTCATGTGACCGACTTAGTTCTATATATTTTGGTTAAATAATTTCTCTTAGATCCTAATTTACTAGGAAGATTAGTTTACACATACTCTTACACACAACCCTCCCTACGTGTGATACATACATGCTCCCTTAAGATCGTGCACAACTAATATACATATTAACATTTGTCATTGTGCTCAATAATTAAATACTTGGGTTAATTTATTTTACCGTAAAAACATTCAACATCTCACTATGCATTACATACATTCATTAATGTTAAAATTTATTACATGACTTAACGATGGTTATAATAAAGTTTAGTCTTAGGATTATAAATTCCTTTTCTACCTTACAATAACATATTTACACATGCGTAATAGTAGACCAAAATATATTTTAGCTTTACAAAATTATGACATCATCTTTCTTTCCATTATTTAAAAGACCATGATATCCTCTTACGAGCATGTTGGCACTTTTTTCCTTTCCATGGTTATCTATAGATAATTTATAAAGCATATTTCTGATCATACATGAATATCAATCAAATATTTTACAAATACCATACCATTATCATTTACATACAACATGAAAAGTAATTCTCACGTGAATTTATACAACAATGATATTTCCATTAATCTCTACCTAGACAAATATTTAAATTTCAATAACAACTACATACTTTTTAAAATATACATGCCACTACAAAACAACACAATAACACTACTAAATCCTTTTTTCCATGGTAGCTAAAAACAAAATCATGGTGAGCCCATGAAGATAGCATTGAAGTTTCATAAATTCTAACACATTCTATGTATTAATATTTTCCATTTAAAATGAAATCAAATCTATTTACATGCATATGAGAGGGTAAATAATACATTCTCAGTTTATTTGCATTTTCAACTTTAGAGAGAAAGACAAAGAGAATCACGATATTTTCCAAAATAAAATTTCTTATTGCAATTAACTAATAGAGTTTCTATACATACATGCGAAGGTCTCCTAAACTCTTTAAATATTTATTAATCTTTAACGCATTCCCATGACAATTTTCTAATTATTGTGTAATTTTATAAATGACCAAATTAGCCTAAGTGGCTATGAAATGGAGTTTGAAAAAAAACATCCAAGACTTGAACACACATTCCTTTAATTCCCATCCACTCACCAGTATGTATAGAAACCCTCAAAATCAACAAAACTCATTTTTGGAAATCAAGGTTTAATTCTATGGCTACTTTTTTGGAGCTGGTTACCGTAAGTTCACCCATTCACTTTTGTTGTCGAACAACAAGTGGCTTGAAAACTAGCTCCGAAGGAATTTTTCTCAAAACTAAAAGTTGGTCAAAATTTTCACGATGAAACTCTAGATATGTGTGGTGGTATATATTTGTTTCCAAACATGGATCCATAAACCACAAGTAAAAACTAAAACAAATCTCTAACTTTTGGCAGCTGTCCCATTTTACAAAATAGTCAATAGGGCTCAGAGACACATGTCATTAAAATATTAAATAATCATCCAAGGTTAGTTTAAGAATTTGTGTGACATTTCATGTTACTTGGTAACAAAATCAAATGTTGGCATCTCCTCTCAGAGAGTTGGGTAAATGTTTTGCATGTCATTGTAAAGTGCCTTTCATTAACTTTATATAAGGGCATGCAAGTGGAGTGTTTAAACAAAATATCACGTTCAACTTCAAATAGGTGGCTACATTTCCAAAGTTTAATAAGCTAATATTTTAATTTGTATCAAAAGCATTACATGAATAGGACAACCAATCTGAAATGGTTACTCTGACTCTGCACAAATAAATTAACTTTGAATGTTTTCAACAACAAAAGTCATTTCAATTAACTAAAAAAATTTCTTCATTTGATGTTAACTTTTGATACCATTATGAAGGGAAAACTATTAGTATTAAAATCATGCTAGTTGTAAGTGAGAAAACCATACTTGAAGCAATCGAAGCACTGTACGAGGGGTGCTCTAGATGACCCACATTCACAATACCTAAGACCATATTTCACTGAGGCATTTTTTCAAGTAGTTAAAATGTCTTGGTTATACTCCCACACTTAGCATACATATCTATGAGGGAAACTGAAATCCCTATATTAGACAAAATTACTTTTCTTATTATACTTAGATGAATATGAATACCCTATTTGTGAAAATGCTAGAATGAAGAGATCATTAAGTCGGGAAAAAACTTATTTTTGGGACGTATTTTCTCTACATCGAGCACTTATTTTGTCCAAGATAATGTCTAATAAACCCATTATTTGGAGATCTTTATACTAACTCACTTAAGCTTCAACATAAACTAAATTAATTAAAAAATACATTACCCCTTCCACGTAGGTTAAGAGGACATTCATAAGGTTGGGAAAATTGGATTTACACCTGCCAATCATATTAGCTTGATGGTTTAAGGATTTATTCTCCTTTTTGTAGGATGAGAGTGGGTTTGCATGTTCTCTTAAGGGATTTCTTGGAAATTTAGGTTTGTAATAGTTGAAATGACATTTCTTTCATCCTTAATGCAATATAGTCCACACATCTTGTGTATGGTCCAACATTTTCCATGCATAAGTGCCAACACTTGGATGAAATTCAATACCCAAAAAAATATCTTATTTTGGTAGGCAAAAGTAACTGAAAAAGAAAGGGGGTGGAGGATCTATTTTGGAACAACTGGAAAAATCTCTGGAAGGGGAAAATTTCTGAAATTTTGTTCTTTAAGGCATCTAAATACCCATTCAATCCCTTGATTTTGGTGTAGACTGAAAAGACTCATATTTGGGGGGATATATTGCATGGGGAAAATAAAATTTGTGGCTCCTCCTTTAACAACTTCCACCCACCTTCCCATATATTAGGAGCAATGCCAATGAACTCGTATACCTAGCATAGTTTTCCAAATGATATTTGTTCCCAAAATAAGAGCTTGTTTATTTAAAAAAACTTATACCTAACATAGTTTTCTACATTGGAATCTATAGAAAATGCATTTCTTTCAGGTATTTTGGCTTAAATAATCCATGGTCCTAGAGTGATATGCCCAGGTTGCATCAATTAACATAATGATAGTCTTTCCCACAACAAACTAAGATTTCCTTTCTACACATGCTAGTGGGGTAGAGTGTAGTCCACTCCCCAAGATAATCATGCCCCCCATAAGGTCAAATGATCCCACATTTTTTAAAAATAATTATTATTTAAATTATTTTAAATTACTTATTATTATTATTATTTAAAATCCATTATTATTTCATAATGCAGTTTAAAATCCCATCTACTATATAAACCTAGGACATGCGAGATGATAACTGAAATCTCTAATCAACATGATGAGATAACTACGACAGGATTGATTGCTCTTTTGTGGAAAAATATTAACTTTTTGGCGTAAACATGAAATTTTCCTGATGGTATATGATCTCAAGTGAAATAACTTACAAAAATAATACCACACCAAAACACCAAAGTTAGTTCACACTAAGACTCAATAGGGATTAAATTGGTTAATTCATGTAGAATTCCAATAACATAACCCTTAATAAAAGGTGATGTTTTTCGAACATATGTTCATAGACTAGGTAGGACGAACTATGCGACTATAATATGAAAATTACAAGTGTATTATGGATAAATTGGACCTATTTATATTAATTAATCTGTAATACACCTAGCATGAATATTAAGCAGATATTAAGTCCCAATTGGTCATGTTTGTGTTAATCAATCTCTAACTATACACCTAGTACAAAAATTATACATTCGTTAGGGATCAACTAACACAAATAGAGGTAATCAGGATTTTTTTTCATGTTTTATAAAAATAAATATTAATTAGGGTTAAATTGGGGCAAAGGAGACCAATAAAATCCTATTTATACACATATTGTTATAAACACATGTGTATTGGATATCAGCTCACCCCATTCACAAAAATTAATTGATAAGACATCTAGTACAAAAATTATGCTTTTATTAGGGCTTCATTCATCATTCTTTCCAAATTTATCCCTAATAAAACTAGTATGAAAATTAGATTTGTATTAACATTCATTGGTACTATTGGAACTAATCAATCCTTATTTATATACATAATATGAAAATTAGGCATGCATTAGGTATTTATCGATGTGATTATAGTTGATTGACCCTGTTGGTACCAAAATTCATTCTCCCTAAAAGTTTGAGCAACATAAAAAGTTTTGGCGGGGAAGCTTAAAGACAGATAGATCATGCCGAGTCATTTTATATCCAGAGATGGGATCTAACTAGCCCTCTGTCACTCATATGTGGAGAAATGGATAAAACCCTCAAGAGGATTTGATCTATCCTCACTATTTTAGGTTGTTCCTATAAACCAAGGTAAGAGAATCCTGTTGTATTCTGTTGTTTATGGAGGAGATGGATATGTCCTTCTTAATGAAGTTGTTAAGGAGACCTTGAAGAAAACATGATCAATGAAACAAAATCTAACTCTCACGAGTTATCACTCTAGATAGTGGAGAAATTCTCTAGGCAAGGTTCAAACTACTAAATAAATTTGGAATCCGGATTGTTTCTGTGTGTTTTAGTAATAAAAGCTATGCATTTGTATACAAACATGAGAAACATGGTTAGTATGGGTAGGATTAGTTGTTTGTAAATAAGTTTTGGTGGAAGTGAGGTAGAATAAACTTGATTTTCCAAATCTCCGAGAACTCTTAAAAAATGGAAAGTCTAGATAATATAATGCATTAGAATAGCTAAAATGTTCGTTTAACCAGAATACGTACTTCAATGGAGGCCCAGATTAGCACTTTTTCACACAATCTATGAGATTTTAACACAAAGGCTCGAGTTAGAAGACCCAATAAAAATTAAAATTTAATATCAATCACACTTGAGGTACACCCAGAGGCTTACAAACAATATCTGTTAACAAATGAAAGAAAAGTCATTTTAAATAATTTATTTCACTCCCAAATGAAATCTCTTCTTAGAAATGAGATTGCAAATGCCACTAAACTGTTACAAGGATTGAGACATGTGTGATTAAGATAAATTTTGATAAAAGATTGCAATAACAACAAGAAAAACTATTTACAGACATTCATAAATGAAAAAAACACATTTTCTCAAGATCGACATAGAATAAATCGAGTTTGATTAAATTTATCAACAGGGAAAATTTTATAAAACAATCTCAGAGATTATCAATGGCTGTAGACTTACAAACACCTTGACATGATCAAAATTTATACAAAAGAGATATACAGGCTTCTCAAACGACTTCTCAAAAGACAGACTTTATCAAATTTTCCTCTTGGGAATTTTATTCGAACTCTAACACTCCAACCATTTACACGAAAAAATTTGTGCCTTTTATAACATTTACAAGAGAGCCCCTTTTCCCCCCAAAAATATTGACATTGAGTGCTACCAATGCTCTCCATGATTATGATTACGATTTCTAGAATTACATGTTCAAAAAGTCGCCAAGTTCTCAAGGGGAAAATCTCTTTGAATATCTCCCGCATTTAACTCCTTCTTATGGTAGACCACTTTCTCCTCTACTCACCAACACTTCCACCCCTAATCTATCAAATATGTCTCTTTGCATGCCTGGGAAGGAAAAATGAAAGATCAGATCGAGCCCAAAGCTCAGATCTCATCTTAATGCAAAAATACATCCCCATATCTTCCTCACCAAACTTAGATATCAAATTAACTCCCCTTCCTTGTTTGAAATGCAAGAAATATTGAAAAAGCATGAAGATTCACACGTCCAGGAGCTTTGGAGTGAAAATGGTGGAAGAATCAGATACAGATGCACAACTTCTGTTGATTCCTATTGTGAATTTGGACCATCCACGTGGGAGATATAATTTTAGAGCGGGCTTGCAGGTTCCTTTTTTCCTTTTACAACTTTTGAAAAAATGTAAAATTTTCACATTTTTCTCCGCACCTCTGCCCTTGAGAAATGAGCCTGACACGTGTCCTAAGGTGGGTCCCAAAGGAACCGCTTCCAAATTCTACCATTTCACCTCTTTTTATTAAAAGGGAAAATTTTCCTAATTTCCCCGCAGCTCTGCCCCTCTGCTGTTGACGTGAGAAAGTTTTGACTTTTCTCGATCAGGCCCATGAGCCATTTTGATATTTTAATCCTTCTGATGACAAGAGGCAAAAAATCCAATTTACCTCTGATGGTATGCTTCCCCGACCCTTTCAATTTTCAAACTGCCATGTGTCAGAATGGTGCATCTTGAGATGATCCCCAAAGGTTGAGACCTTGAAAGAGCGTGGGCTTGCCTTGTGCTGTTATGGCGCAACTTCATAAAACTTAAGGTTTCAAAATGATTTGGGAGGGTGAACTTCAATTTTAGAATTTTATTCCATTTTTACAAAAGGGAAAAACATTTAATTTACCTCTGAAGGCCCACATCTCCGCTATTATCTTTGCCATGTGTCCTTCTGCGGAGTCAAAGTAAGACTTTTTCCCTTCCACTTAAAATTTATTTTAATCACAGCTTGGCGGGGCCACGGGGTGGGTTGAAACCTTTTTCTGAAGTAGCCAAAAGGAACAAGTTCAAAAACAAACCTGCCATGCCCCATATAATTAGAAGAAGCCACGTAAGCACTAAAAGAACCAATAAGAAATGAGTAGAGCCACAGGACAAAATTTGCCTTTTTGCCAAAAAAGTAAAACGTGATAAGTTAAAGCATTTTCCTCCCATCCCTAGACCAATAAAATAATCCACATGACCACTGAACACTGAGGAATAACTTTGATGGGAAAAATGAACTCGTCAGACATTCAAAATACAAAAAATCACCATTCACGCCCATAACCCAACTTTTCGCTAAGGATGAAAAAAAAAATTAAAACAAAAACAAGTGAATTGTGGTTCTGAGAATCCCTTTGACCATGGATTTTGGATTTTCAAAGGCATAAAAATATAGATTAACCATTCTCGAGCTTCCATAGTCAGGGAAAAATAGGAAACATTGCAAAGCCCATGGATTTTGAAGAAATTAGGGCAAAAACGCCACAAACTCGGAGACTTATCAAGGAGGGACATGTAAATGAATTATGCAAACAATTTGAGGCATTTCAAGTGGAGGTAGAAACTTTTAGAACATGCACACCAGAGGAAAATAATGGCAAATGGGGCGAAAAAAATTTGAGCACCAACATCGGCTCTGACTCGGGGATGGGCACTCCCTGTGAGTGCCACAAGAAATAAGGTAGACTAGGTGCCAAAATATCCATTAGGAAAATAATTTAGCTTGCAGAGTAGAGAAACAAAACCATCTTCTAAGAACGAACAAAGAAACTAGTAGAAAATATGTCACCAGGGACCAGAATGAGAAAAAACACAAAAGAAAGGAAACAAACCAACAAACTATACACCGTACAAATGATGCCCACCTTGATTCAAAGAAAAAAATCAAGGAAAATCTTCAAGTTCCTATCATCCTAGATATGACCATGTGAAAAGGTTCTGATATGTTTTCATCAATTGGAAACATACCTCTTTTTCTTCTTTGTTCAGTTTGTAAAACATCCATATTCTCTGAAGCTCCTCCATTTTTTTTAGGTCAAATTCTTTAACATTTTTCAAGGCTGAATCATAGACCAAATTCCCATAGAAAACAACATACTTAGGAGCTCTGTTTTCAACATTTTCATACTTCTTGAAATCCACAAAAATCACAAAGTTGTTAAGATCAACATCTTCTTGTAAAAATTCATAAGATGCATTGCTTGGGTCTTCAATCAAGTACAACATCTTCTTCTCTCCATATAATTTCATGAAGTTTCCTTTAATGGTGACATTGGCATAAGACATGTCCATTTGCACACTACCACCAACACTTGCTGCCCAATTTCTTGACAACAACATCCCCCACTTGTCAGGGTACTCAACAATCACTACATCGATTTTTAAGTTCCTTCTAGGATAAGATGCAAGTTACACATCCAAATCTTTGACACATCCCACCACAGGCACCTCTCTATAGTCCATGACAATACAATTCCCATATAGTCATGTTACTTTGATACCCAGCTCATTCATAACTTCAAGAGGCATGACATTACATCAGGCTCCAGAATCAAACATATGGTTATGTAACAACTTGTCTTTAATAACCAGGGTGGTGAAGAATGGATCCACATTCATTTGGGATTTTACCAAATAAGTTCCTAAATAAACCTCTAGTGGTTCCCCTATCCCTTCCAAGACTTGTGGCTTTTCCAACTCTATAATAGTAAGGGGAATCTCAACCTTGTTTACATCTCTTCCTTGTATGATATCTTCCTCTTTAAACCCTAAACATTCAAAATCCCTCTTCTTGTGCTCAGGGATCCTAATCAGCTCAACAATTGGGACATTAATTTTTATTTGACTCAAAAATTGGGCAATGTCATATGGAACAAATTTGGGTAAAGAAGCACTAGGAGAAAGATTGGAAAATTCATCAGATGGAATGGGATTCTATTCAGTTTGGGCATGGGAAGGAACACAAGTTTTTCTTGGGGAAACAAGCTCTCTGCCAGATGCATTTTTCTTTGGGGTTTCTTTGGTAAGCGATGGAAATTTTGACTATTTTGACTTGGCTTGTGGCCCCTTAGCAGCTTTACTTTTGGTATTGTGCTCCTTTTCTTGGGTAACTACAACATTCATTAATAACTTCTTATATTCTTCTGAAGGAACTCCTCCATCATACTTTTCAATCATTAATGCCCTCAAGTATTCAAAATCATTAGTGGGAAATTCAAAATCTTGTACAGTGTCTACTTCTAAAGTATGAGAGGGAGGAAGAGGAGGTACCTAGTGGATGAAATCCCAAAAAACATTAGTAGTTCTGCACTTATTACCTCAGTTGAAGTTGTTTCCCTTGGAGAACTTGTAGTAGTCTCCATCATGCAGGGATCATCATCAATTTAATCATTTGTTGCGTCCTCAACTTCTAGTTGGTCTTCCTTACAGAGAGCATTGGGCATGAAACATTTGTCACACCAATCAATGACATTTGTCTCCTCCACAAAATAAACTCTGGTAGCTAAAGGATAAGGCACCATTCTATTTTCCCTACCTTAGGGATTTCTATTTCAAAATCCAACCAGTCCCTTACCTCTATCATCAGATCTTTGGTGATTTGTGAACCTGTCTTGGCCTTGCTGCTTGTGTTGGCCTTGTGAGCTCTACCCAATCCCATTTTCATCTTGGGCTAGTTTGTAGGAAATTTCTTTGACAACCTACCAAATTCTTCAAAACTTCTTCCAAATCAACATCCTTGATTTTTTGAGGTTTTTCTGGGTTAATTAGTTTTACACCTTCCCTTTTCGGGGGATTTCCAATTGCCTTGATGTTGTTCTCTATTTTCATAGCCATTGTGAAGGCCTACCTCAAATTAGCAGGGTTTTTGTCCCTCGAGTAGTAAGCATCCTTTTTATCAAATGCATCTGAATATTTGATCAAAAATGATTCATCACATGGCCTTATCCTAATAGGCAATCTCCTTAAGGTATTGTTAAACCTTTTGTTGAAATGATGTACTGACTCATTAGGATTATTTTTTGATGTTTTTTAAAATTCTGTCAAAAGAAACCTAGGCTCAATTCTCTCACCATACTGCAATTGAAATGCATTTCTCATCTCAATCCAAAAATAAATAGAGTTATCTGGAAAATCTTTATGCCAGTCCTTTACATCCTCTTTTAGAGTATGGATAAACAACTTGATATATACATCTTCATGTTCAATCTCAAAGTCTTCCATCATATTGATAAAAAGCTTCATATGTTGATCACCAGTTACAGCGTTGTTTCCTTGGAACTTTGGTATTCTATTTCTTACATTTTGAGGAACTACATTTGGATAACTAGACATCCCTACAAAAATTATAGGTCCAAAGGAATTTACAAAAAATGGAGGTCTGGGTGGGGGTAGGGCCATTTTGTTTTGAAGAGGTGACCCTAGAGGGGTGACATATTGATAAGGGGCAGAGGGTCTCTGAAACACAAGAGTATAATTTTCAAAGTGGATATCCCCTAAAGGCCTTGTTTCTTGGAAACCTATAAAATTCTGAAAAGACAGGGGCAAAATGAGAAGAAAACTTCTCAAAATCAAATGAATGCCCCTCTCCAATTAAAGAATTCAATTCCACAAAGAGGCTACCTGATTCATAAGCACTTGAATAGCAGTCTTCAATGATAGGCCGATCAATTTCATCAGTGGAGATCCCTCTTCATGTCTGCTGATCCCCAACAACTCTCTAGGATTTTCTTCCTTTTGATTTTTCTTTTCCTAGCCCTATAAATAATGTCCTAATAGGGTCCCTAGCCAAGAAATATCTTCTTCCTTCTAGCTTTGCAAAGGTTAGTAACAAATCTCACATGACAGAGGTTAAAACACTAGTATTCATTAAGAATCAGATCAATAGGGAGTCGCCACTAAGGATTTCCTCCTTATTTTTGAAGATGCACTAAACATGTTTTGTCAAATGTTTTCAACACTAGAAACTAGAATTGAAAGACTCTAGCTTTTCTTTACTGAGATTTTTCAATGAAATATAGTGCACTCAATGTAGGAACTGAAAGAATTACACACAACACTTGGAGTATATAACAAGTGTTTTAGTAGGGTCTGAACATGAACTACAACCACTATATACCTAGAAATGACACCAGTAAGGTGTTTTTGATGGGATAAATAGATATGAACTAGCAGTGAATCAGCAAATGGTATCAACAACTCAAATAAGTCCCCGACAATGGTGCCAATAAGGTGTTGTTGACGGGCTAAATAGATATGAACTGGAAGTGAATAATCAAATAGTTTCATCAACTCAAATAAGTCTCCTGGGCAAAATGGTGCCAGTAAGGTGTTGTTGATGGGATAAATAGATATGAACTGGAAATGAATCAACAAGATAGTGTCAACAACTCAAATAACTTCGCGGACAATAGCATCTAGTAAGGTGTTGGCACCTAAATCGATTCTAACTTCAAAGTCTGAGCAGCATCACATGTTTAGCTAGGAAGCTTAGAGACAAATAGATCACAGTGATGTTGTTGTTTTGTAGCTGGGGATGGGATCTAACTGGCCCTCTAATCACTCAAATGTGGAGAAATGGATAGCACCCTCAAGAGGATTTGATCTATCTTCACGATTTTAGGTTGTGCCTTTCAACCGAGGTAAGAGAACGCCTTTTATAGCCTATTTTTTATGGAGGAGATGGAGATATCCTTCCTAATGAAGTTTTTAAGGAGACCATGAAGAATATATGATCAATGCAACAAAATATAACTCTCACAAGTTGTCACTCTAGATAGTGGAGATATTTTCTATGACAAGGTTCAGGCTACTAAAGACATTTGGAATCTTGATTGTTTTTGCATGTTTTTGGGAGTAAAATTCATGCATTTGTATACACGCATGAAAAAAAGGGGTAATATGGGTAGGAATGAGTTGTTTTTAAATAAATTTTGGTGGGAGGTGTGGCAGAATAAACTTTATTTTCCAAATCTTTGAGAAATCTTACAAAAATGGAAAGTCGAGATAACAGAATGCTTCAAGAATAGCTAAAATGTTCCTTTAACCAGAATATGTACTCCAATGGAGGCCCAGATTAGCACTTTTTCACACAATCTATGAGATTCTAACATGAAGGCTTGAGTTATAATAACCAATAAAACATTAAAATCTAAGATCGATCATGCTTGAGGTACACCCAGAGGCTTACAAACAATCTCTATCAACAAATGAAAGAAAAATGATTTTAAATCGTTTATTTCATTCCGAGATGAAATCTCTTCTAAGAAATGAGATTGCAAATGCCACTAAACTATCAAAAGAATTGAGACCTGTGTGATTAAGACAGATTTTGATACAAGATTGCAATAGGAACAAGAATAACTATTTATAGACATTCAGAAATGAAACTAACACATTTTGTTCAAGATCAACACAGAACAACTCAAGTTTGATTAAATTTATTAGAAGGGGAAAATTTCTAGAACAATCTCATAGCTTGTAAATGGTTGTACACTTGCAACGGACCTTGACATGATCAAACTTAATACAAAAGGGATATACAGGCTTCTTAGAAGGCTTCTTAATAGACAGGCTTTGTCAAATTTTCCTCTCAAGGGAATTTTCTTCAACCTCTAACACTCCAACCATTTGCATGAAAAATTTGTGCCATTTATAAGATTAACAAAAAAGCCCCTTTGCCCCCAAAAAATCCCGACATTGAGTGCTACCAATGCTCTCCATGATCACGATCGCGATTTCAAGAATCAGATATGTAAAAATTCACCAGGTGCTCAAGGGCCAAATCTAGTCAAATATCTCCCGCATTCAACTTCTCCTCCTGGTAGATCACTCTTTATTTAACTCGCTAACCAGTTCCGCCCCTAATCATTCAAATCTGAGCTCCTTGTATGGTTGAGAGAAGAAAAACAAAAAAAATCATATTGAGCCCAAGAGTCAGACCATTTTAATGGTGAAAGATCGTCTCCAAATTTTCCCCACCAAACTCAAATATCAACATTAACTCCCCTTCCCTATTTGGTGTGCAAGAAATATTGAGAAATCCTTAAGATTCAAACTTCCAGGAGCTCTGGAGTGAAAATGGTTACAAGAATCAGATACAGATGCACAACTTCCATTGATTCTTTACTTTGAATTTGGGCCGTCCACGTGGAAGATTCTAATTTAAAACGTGGGTTCAAATGTTTCGTTTGAACTTTTACAAAAAATTGAAGAAATGGAAAAATTCCACATTTTGTTCTCATGCAGTTCCGCCCTTGAAAAATTGAGCCTAACATGTGTCCTAATGTGGGTCCCAGTGGAACCACGCTAATGAAATTTTTCACTTTTAACTCTATTTCTCCCAAAAGGAAAATTTTCCAAATTTCCCTCGAGAGTCTGCGCCTCTGCCATTGACTAGAGAAAGCATTGACCTTTCCTCTATCGGGCTTGTGGGCCATTTTGATGATTTTAGTCATTTGAACATCAATGGGAAAAAAACCAAGTTGCCCCCAATGGCCTACCTCCCACCTCTTAACATTTTCAAAGTCAACCTTGACCTCCTTCTTGTTGCGCTTGCGAGCCATGTTGAGATTTTAATCCTTTCGATGACAAGAGGACAAAAAATCTAATTTTCCTCCGATGGTATCGCTTCCCCGCCCCTTTGACTTTTCAAATTGCCATGTGTCACAATGGCGCATATTGAGATGATCCTCAAAGGTTGATTACCTTGAATGAGCGTGCAGGCTCACCACGTGTCGTTATGGCACAACTTCAAAAACCTTAAGGTTTCAAAATGATTTGGCATGGGTGCTCTTCAATTTTATATTTTTATTCCATTTCCCGAAAGGGAAAAACATTCAACTTACCTTTGAAGGCCCACATCTCCACCATTTGCTTTGTCACATGTCCTCCTACCGGATCAAAGTAAGACTTTTTCCCTGCCACTTAAATTTTTATTTAATCAGAGTTTGGTGGGGCCGTGGGGTGAGTCCAAACCTTTTATTGAAGTATCCAAAATTAGCAAGTTCAAAAAAAACTTGCAGCGTCCCATCCAATTTAGAAGAAGCCACGTAAGCACCAAAAGAACCAATCAGAAATGAGTGAAGCCACAAGACCAAATTTTCCTTTTTGCCAAAAAAACAAAAAGTGATAAGTTAAAGCATGTTCCCGCCATCCCCTGACCAACCAAAAGAATACACGTGACTATTAAACACTGAGGAATAACATTGACAGGAAAAAGACACCCGTCAGACTGTAAAAATACAGAAAATCACCATTCATGACCAGAACCCGATTTTTTGCTAAGGATGATTTTTTTTAAAAAATAAAAAATAAGTGAATCACGGTTCTGAGCATCCCTTCGACCATGGATTTTGGATTTTCAAAGGCATAAAAATATAGATTAACCATTCTCGAGCTTCGAGCGTAAAATTAGGAAAAACGGTAAAGCCCACAGAATTTGAAGAAATTACGGCAAAAACAGGGCAAGCTCGGAGACTTTTCAAGGAGGGCCATGAAAATGGATTCTAAAAACAATTCAAGGAATTTCAAGTGGACATAGAAACTTTCAGAACACCCACATCGATAGATAAAATGTTTTAGAACACGCAGATCAGAGGAAAATAATGGAAAATGGGGTGAAACAAATCTGAGCACCAACAAAACCTTGTTATGTATAATGTCATAATTTAAAATGTAATATGGCTTAGTTTTCATACCAGGGTAGAATCAAACCATAATTATACTATTAGTGATATATTATTCCTCTTTATGGCCATAATACATTTGTGCAAATTGGTCTCATTTCTACGAATTGATTCTTACTTATACATCTATTCTCCAAATTCAATATGAATAATAGATCAATTAGTAAAATTTGGGAAAATAAAGCCCTATTATGCAAAATGAAACAATAAGACTTGTATTATGTTGATATTTGCACAAATTTTGTAAATTGAACCCTAACTACAAACCTAGTGTAAATAATAGACTTGCATTGGGGATGGATTGTCCCACTTGTAACAATTAGTCCTTGATACATATAAAGTGATATTTAGAAATTAATTAGGGATTAACTTGTAGCACCTACATCAATAGAACCCAATACATCTAGCATAATAACTAGATGTGTATTTGGTATTAAATAAAACCATTTACATTAATTAATCCCTAGTTATACACATAATGTGAAAATTAGCCATGTATTAGGGATTGATTAGTACACAAAGTGAAATAATTTAACCTACATTAAATTTCAAGTGGTTCAAACAAGGCTAATAGATTCCAAATTATATTTAAATTTTAATGATTAGATGTGTATTGAATCTTGATTTTCCAAGTTTAGCAAATAAATCTTAATACATATAATTAAACTCTTAAAAATTCATTGACACAAATATGGCCAATAAAACCTTTAATACAAAATAGAATACAATTATATATCTATTATAGATCACTCAAAATTTTAAGTTTTATGATTTTGTCCCATAAGTGGGACACACAGTTTTCCATATCCATGTTTGAAAATCATCAAATATTCCTGCAGTATTCATCTTTATGAGTGGCCACATATTTGCATTGTTTTACTAGCGATGTTATTAAATAACAATTTAGAATTGCTCTAAATTTCTATATCCTTAAATTTATAATAACTTGTATAATCATAATGAATGAGACTATTTAGTGAATTTAATATAATACCAATAATGATGTAAATCCAGCTGCAAGAGGTTGAAATACCTCCAAAACACACACAAAAATATTTACAAATAAAAACCGGGGTTTTAAAATTGGCCATAATATAGAATTTACAATAGTTAGAAATGTATTATGGCTTTATTGGTCTCATTTGTGCTAATTTTTTCTTACTTATACATCTATTCTCCAAATTAAATATGAATTATAGATCAATTAGTAAAATTTGGGAAAATAAAGCCCTAATATGCAAAATGAAACAATAATACATTTATTATGCTGATATTTTAAAAACAATTCTAAAATGAACCCTAACTACAAACCTAGTGTAAAAACTAAACTTCCATTGGGGATGGACTATCCCACTTGTAACAATCAATCCTTGATACATATAAAGCAATATTTAGACATTAATTAGGGATTAAATTGGAACACTTACATCAATAGAACCCAATACATCTAGCATAATAACTAGATGTGTATTTGGTGTTAAATAAAACCATTTACATTAATTGATCCCTAATTATACACAAAATGTTAAAATTAGCCATGTATTAGGGATTGATTAGTCTACAAAGTGAAATAATTTAACCTACATTAAATTTCAAGTGGTTCAAACAAGGCCAATAGACTCCAAATTATACTTAAATTTTAATTTTTAGATCTGTATTGAATCTTGATTTTCCAAGTTTAGCAAATAAATCCTAATACATATAATTAAACTCTTAAAAATTCATTAACACATATATGGCCAATAGAACCTAATACAAAATAGAATACAAATATATATCTATTACAAATCAGTCAAACTTTTAAGTTTTATGAGTTTGTCCCATAAGTGGGACACACAATTTTCCATACCCATGTATAAAAATCATAAAATATTCCTGGAGTATTCACCTTTATGAGTGGCCACGTATTTATATTGTTTTACTAGCGGTGTTATTAAATAACAATTGAGAATTACTCCAATTTTCTATATTGCTAAATTTATAATAACTTGTACAATCATAATTAATGAGACTATTTAGTGAAATTAATATAATACCAATAATGATGTAAATCTAGCTGCAAAAGGTCAAAATACCTCCAAAACACACGTAAAAATATTTACAAATAAAAACCAGGGTTTTAAAATTGGACATAATAGAAAATTTACAACAGTTAGAAATGTATTATGGCTTGATTGGTCACATTTGTGCTAATTGTTTCTTACCTATACATCTATTATCCAAATGAAACATGAATTATAGATTAATTAGTAAAATTTGGGAAAATAGAGCCCTAATATGCAAAATGACACAGTAATATGTTTATTATGCTGATATTTTCACAAATTTTGTAAATTCAACCCTATCTACAAATCTAGTGTAAATAATAGACTTGTATTGGGGATGGAATGTCCCACTTCTAACAATAACTCCTTGATACATATAAAGCAATATGTAGACATTAATTAGGGATTAACTTGTAACGCTTACATAATAGAGCCCAATACATCTAGCATAATAACTAATGTGTATTTGGTATTAAATAAAACCATTTACACTAATTGATCCCTAATTATAGACATAACGTGAACATTAGCCACGTAGTAGGGATCAATTAGTACACAAAGCGAAATGATTTAACCTACATTATATTTCAAGTGGTTCAAACAAGGCCAATAGATTCCAAATTATACTTAAATTTTAATGATTATATGTGTATTGAATCTTGATTTGCCAAGTTTAGCAAATAAATCCAAATACATATAATCAAACTCTTAAAAATTCATTGACACAAATAGGGCCAATGGAACCTAATACAAAATAGAATACAATTATATATGTATTACAGGTCACTCAAAAATTTTAGTTTTATGAGTTTGTCCCATAAGTGGGACACACAATTTTCCATACCCATGTATAAAAATCATAAACTATTCCTGGAGTATTCACCTTTATGAGTGGCCACGTATTTATATTGTTTTTACTAGCGGTGTTATTAAATAACAATTGAGAATTACTCCAATTTTCTATATTGCTAAATTTATAATAACTTGTACAATCATAATTAATGAGACTATTAGTGAAATTAATATAATACAATATGATGTAAATCTAGCTGACAAAGGTCAAAATACCTCCAAAACACACGTAAAAATATTTACAATAAAACCCAGGGTTTTAAAATTGGACATAATAGAAAATTTACAACAGTTAAGAATGTATTATGGCTTGATGGTCACATTTGTGCTAATTGTTTCTTACCATACATCTATTATCCAAATGAAAACATGAATTATCGATTAATTAGTAAAATTGGGAAAATAGAGCCCTAATATGCAAAATGACACAGTAATATGTTATTATGCTGATATTTTCACAAATTTTGTAAATTCAACCCTATCTACAAATCTAGTGTAAATAATAGACTTGTATTGGGGATGGAATGTCCCACTTCTAACAATAACTCCTTGATACATATAAAGCAATATGTAGACATTAATTAGGGATTAACTTGTAACGCTTACATAAATAGAGCCCAATACATCTAGCATAATAACTAATGTGTATTTGGTATTAAATAAAACCATTTACACTAATTGATCCCTAATTATAGACATAACGTGAACATTAGCCACGTAGTAGGGATCAATTAGTACACAAAGCGAAATGATTTAACCTACATTATATTTCAAGTGGTTCAAACAAGGCCAATAGATTCCAAATTATACTTAAATTTTAATGATTATATGTGTATTGAATCTTGATTTGCCAAGTTTAGCAAATAAATCCAAATACATATAATCAAACTCTTAAAAATTCATTGACACAAATAGGGCCAATGGAACCTAATACAAAATAGAATACAATTATATATGTATTACAGGTCACTCAAAAATTTTAGTTTTATGAGTTTGGCCCATAAGTGGGACACACCATTTTCCATATCCATTTTTGAAAAACATCAAATATTCCTGCAGTATTCACCTTTTGGAGTGGCCACATATTTGTATTGTCTTACTAGAGGTTATATTAAATAACAATTGAGAATTACTCCAATTATCTACATTGTTAAATTTATAATAACTTGTACAATCATAATTAATGAGACTATTTAGTGAAATTCAGATAATACCAATAATGATGTAAATCCAACTACAAGAGGTAGAAATCCCTACATAACACACATAAACAGATATACAAATAAAAACCAGGAGTTTCAAATTGGCCATAATACACAATTCACAATAGTTAGAAATGTATTATGGCTTGATTAGTCTCATTTGTGCTAATTTTTTCTTACTTATACATCTATTCTCCAAATGAAACATGAATTATAGATCAATTAGTATTATTTTGGAAAATATATCCCTAATATGAAAAATGAAACAATAATATGTTTATTATGCTGATATTTTCAAAAAAAATAAATTTAACCCTATCTACAAACCTAGTGTAAATAATAGACTTCCATTGGGGATGAACTGTTCCACTTGTAACAATCATCCCTTGATACATATAAAGCGATATTTAGACATTAATTAGGGATTAACTTGTAACACTTACATCAATAGAACCCAATACATCTAGCATAATACATAGATGTGTATTGGTATTAAATAAAACCATTTACATTAATTAATCCCTAATTATACACATAATGTGAAAAGTATACATGTATTAGGGATCGATTAGTACACAAAGTGAAATAATTTAACTTACATTAAATTTCAAGTGGTTCAAACAAGGTCAATAGATTCCAAATTATACTTAAATTTTAATGATTAGATGTGTATTGAATCTTCATTTGCCAAGTTTAGTAAATTAATCCAAATAGATATAATTAAACTCTTAAAAATTCATTGGAAAAAATAGGGCTAATAGAACCTAATACAAAATAGATTACAATTATATATGTATTATAGATCACTCAAAAAATTTAGTTTTATGAGTTTTTCTCGTAAGTGGGATAGGCCATTTTCCATATCCATGTTTGCAAATCATCAAATATTCCTACAGTATTCACCATTTTGAGTGGCCACGTATTTGCATTGTTTTACTAACCGTGTTATTAAATAACAATTGAGAATTAATCCAATTTTCTATATTGTTAAATTTATAATAACTTTTACAATCATAATTAATGAGACTATTTAGTGAAATTAATATAATGCCACTAATGATGTAAATCCAACTGCAAGAGGTTGAAATACCTCGAAAACATGCATAAACATATTTATAAATGAAAAACAGGAGTTTCAAATTAGCTTTCATCTCATTTTGGAATCCATATTAATCCTTTACATCAGTACAATCCACCTTTTATTTCACGTCTACTCTAAAAACCCTAGAATGGAAAAAAACCCTAAATTGCCAAAAAAACCCTAAAATGCCAAAAACTACCTACTAAAAAAACAAATCGGCTAGGCCCCATACTTTGTGTGCCAAATATTCCTTCATAAATTAAGGCTCATATGAAATTTTGAATTATTCTAACAAGTACAACAAAATTTATTAAAGTTCTAAGTCCTAGTCAAAAGCAAAAAAACATTCGGAGCCAATTTTAGGCCACTAGATGAAGGAATCTAGGGCCAAAAAATGTGCCAAAATGGCCACAAGTTTGTAACCAAAATTTACCCCAGCCTAATACTGTTATGGGGAATCCCCTAATTTCTCGTAAGTGAATGGTTGAGGAAATCAATGTGATTCGTCAAACATGGAGTTATCCCAAAGTGTGAGATTTTGCAATTAGGATAACCTTCCAGATGAAGGTTGATTCCTATTCCTCTATTCTCATGCACACATCTAAATTGTAGGGGCTATACTCCAAAATATACCCTAACATGCCAAGGAGGCAAGGTTAAGAAGATTACAAGAAATTAAACCTAAACTAACAAAGGTCATGCACCAAAAGGAATGTTGGACACCTTTGCATGGATATGGAAACCAAAATCAGATTAAGGAGGATAAAAATACACCATAGATCAATCCAATGGTGAGAATCCACTAACCATTAAACAAAAACTATTAAACATATAATACAATAACCATACATAGATAAAAAACATTACAATGAGGGATCATAAGGAAACAATGGACATAAGAGAGGGTTGAAATTCATCCACATAGTTGTATTATTACTCCAAATATTTGATAGATTGCATTAAAATTTTCAAGAGGCACAAACTTACATTAGATCTTGAATGGGAGGTTTGAATTCCACAAATTTACTTACAAACAAGAGAAGAAGGTAAAGTGCAAAGAAAAATTATCTAGCAATAGAACAGTGCCCCAACTTACAATATATAGGAAGAATGAGTGAAGGGAGTGAGGGAAGAAACTCAAAATATTTCTTCAAACATCCTAAAATGCATTGAATTCAACTACAAAAATAATGGGTGCCAGTTCAAAACCCATACCTCCATGTACTATTCTTTATTGGGCAAGAATGTAAGCCCATATGTCATCATTTGGGTAGGTGAGAAATCTACAAGCATGATCTAAAATGGTGAACTATATTTCTTCATTTTCAAATACTTAGTTATATAGAAGAAACTGAGAACTTTCCAAAAAGTCTTTTCTTGTGTAAATCCGAGCTCCCATCCAAAAGTTATGGACATATGAAGATGGGGTGTAATTTTGGAATAAATGTTGGTGGTTGATTGTCTCTTTTCAAACTCGAAAATTGCCTTGCAACCTTCGAAGTCTGAAATTTCAAAATTTTAGGAATTTTAAAATCATAGGTTTATGTTACTGTTCATTCAGTTGGGTGCGTGAAACCTCTGAAACTCTAAATCCCTGAAGTCTAAAATTTGGACTTCAAGTTTCAGACCTTGCACCGTTTGGACCCATGACACTATTCAGCTCGCCGACCTACCGAAACCTCTAAACCTCCGAAACTTAGAAACCTAAAATCCAAACTTCGGCCTTTGAGAACCTTCTCCTTTTGGTATTCCCTTTATCTCAAGCCCAAAACAAACCCCTGAAACTGGGAATTCTGAATGTCTAAAATGTATGCCGCGTTGACTCTAAATTCTAATTTGACCCTGAAACACCGAACCTTTTCAGACTTCAGGTTTTCGGGATTTCAGGCATTGGCTCATGCTTTTACGTTTTTCTGGTGAAGACCCCCAAACCTCAGAACTTCCAAACCTCAAAGGTCCAAAATTCATACTTTGGAGTTCGGACTCCAAAATCCTCAATCCATAACACCATTGACCCTAAAACATCTTGAGCCTTTCAGAATTTGGGGTTTCACGATTTCAGGCCTCTTTTCTTGTTTTTCCCTTTTTAGCTGCAAAAAATCCAAAATCTAAAACCTCCAAAGTCTGAAGACTTCAGACTTTGGAGTTCCTATTTTTTAATTTAGTTCCACCACGAGCTTCCTTCAAGTTCCCTTCTTACAAGCTTAGAGATGAAACAACCTTCCATTTATTTTGACTGACATCAATTTCTATCTAAGATCACTCTCACTCACCATGTATTTTGCTGGCTGAGTTCCCTTTTTATACTGACCAAGCTGAGCCTTCATTCTACCACCAAATCTGTGCTTTGCACTCTGCCGATGCCAAGCATCCACTGAGTGAACTCCTACATTCTTTGTTCTGGCCACTAAAATTGTTTTTGTTAGCTCATCATCCTCCTTGTGTGGTTATCCCAACCCATTTGGGCTTGAACTTGAGCCAATGTGTCCTCTCGAGCTCGACGAGCTCCTCCCCCCAACTCGCCTGAGTTGGTTTGTGACTTACTACGGCTGATACATAGCTCAGCTTGCCGAGCTATTCGGAAATCTCATTTTGGTCATGTAACCACTTTTAGGACCTTGTTAGGAAATGTTTTTTCCATGTGGGCAAAAATTGTCAACAATTACTAATGTATATCTACTACCCTGTAAAATATCAAGACAATCCAAAGATCAGATCAAAAGTTATGGTCTCCACAAGTTATGCTCCTGCATCAATTAATGAATATGTTAAAGGAATCCCATATTCCTCATAATACAATTATATTTGTGTACTAATCAAAAAATTAATTTAGATTTTATCTAACACTTTCACTTTATTTGAACCAATAGTTTTGAAAATAAGAGAGGGATTAATCTATCTTTCTAAAAAATGAAGAAATTTAATTTACTCTACTTATTAAACGCTGACGACAATAATGAATTGTTTGGAAAGAATGGAGATCTCTACTCTCAAAAGTTCACAAAATCCACACCCTAACCATGACAGTGGCACTTCTGTGCTAAATGTTTGAGATCCTAAGCAAGGTGACATCACTTCTGGGCTGAGCGACTATGTTAATCGTGGAAGGAATCCAAGTTTTAAGCATCAAACAGGGATGGCGAACGTTGGCTCTAATTTTTTTACTGGTTCCTCTGTCATAATTTGTGTCTCTTCATCTTTGGTATCGGCGGCTTCTCCCTCTAATGTCTAGGTCATCCCTGTTGTTTTGCTCGGTTCAGACGATTCTATACATGTTGGATGTTTTTTGGTGGCTGTGAATGTGTAGGCAATTAGGGCTAAATCTTTTTTCCATAGCTTCTTGAATGTTGTTAAATCCTCATTTGGTATTCCTTCTCATTCTACGGGTGTGACTTATAGTGTTGAGACTCTCAATCATGATTTTGGAGGGGTTCTCTTTGGGAAAAACCAATCCAAGGTAGATTTGGCAGGAGCTTTCTGGAGGCTGCAAAATCATTTGTTCATCCTCCTAAGCCCATGGCGTATGAAAAATCCTCTCGATATTTTAATTTTGGAGTGGAGGTTCTGAAATCATAATCATATTTCTAGGAAAATAAGATCATTTTTAGATTTAAAAATTTCTTTCATAGACTTCTAGCACTCCACGAATGGATTTCAACTCACTAGAGACCTATTCTAGAAGATAAATTGGTTATTTACCCTAAAAATAAAGTTTTTTTAATTATTTTTTTAAATAAAATGTTAGATAAAGATCCTATCTTTGGAAAAGTTCAAGATTTTCAATCTTATTTTCTACTCATGAAGTTGTGGTTTCCTTTGTTTAACCTTGTAACTATTACCTCCCACGCCAACCCTATTTGGGTTCAGATGACATATTTGCCTCTTCAATTCTAGACTGAAAATTATTTTCTTTCGATCGGGAATACCTTGGGAAAATGCTTAGCTATTGATCCAAAGACAACCTTATATGATTACACACGATATGGTCGCATCTTGGTTGATATGAAAACTTTTGTTAATTTCCTGGATACTATTTTTTTAGTAAGACATTAGATAGCGATTTGATCTTTGGAAAAGTTTGAGATTTTCAATTTTGTTTTCTACTCATGAAGTTGTGGTTTAATTTGTTTAAACATGTAACTGTTACCTCCCACACCAAAAATGTTTCGACCTGGATGCCATATTTGCCTCTTCAATTCTAGACTGAAAATTATTTTCTTTCCATTGGGAATACCTTGGGAAAATGCTTAGCTATTGATCCAAAGACAACCTTATATGATTACGTACGATATGCTCACATCTTGGTTGATAGGAACACATTTTGTTGATTTCCTGGATACTATTGAGCTCAAAGTGGAAGACATAACTTTAACTCAAAATAAAGACTATGCAGGGTTTCCCTTTAGATGTAGGACATTTTTTTCTCTTGTCCACTTAGCTTTGGATTTTCAGGAAGAGAAGGAAAAGGCTAAGAGTAGATCTTCTTGGTAGAAGAATTCAAACCTTGGTCACTTCATGGTTTATTGTCACTTGGACAATGATTCAAATGTTGATTCTGAGGACGAGATTGTTTCTTCTAAGGATGAGGAGGTCCCTTCATCTACCCATGTAGAAAAGGTTTCTTCTCTAAATATTTAATTGACTATGGAATCTTTCTCTCTTCCTCTTGATTCAATAGAGTTTCATACTCATGTGGGAAAAGAGAATCTTGAAATTATCATTCCAGTTAACGATTTTGAAAATGTGAATCCAAACTCTAGAGAGGGCTAGAATAATGTGAGAAAAAAGAAGAAAAGGAAAAATGTTTCCCCTAAGATGCGTTTAATATCCCATGGGAAAGTGTCTCAGGGATGGTATTTTGTTGTCCTTTTTTTTGTGGTTAGTTTATTTATATTTTTGTTGTCCCTCTTTTCTGCTTAAAAAGAAAACCGCATTGGATCATAATTGATATATCTTTGTCTCCATTTTAACATGTTGTATCGGAGAAGGGACCCCTTAACTCTCTTTTACCCTTAGTAAAAAAAATAACTCAAATTTGACATTTTTGAAGTTGTTAAACTCTTAGTCGACTTATTTTCATTTAAAAATTCATGATTCTCTAAATTATTTATTTATATGCTTCCATTATTTTAAAAAATTGACACATTGGAGGTTTAAATAAGGGGATCAAAATTGTTCATCCACCTTCATCATTTGTTTAAATAAAATACTCTGATTATTGGTACTAGTCTCCATTGATTAATATATATAAGGAATTGGTGGTATAGGGAAAATTCATTCAATATCCTTTGCTTCAACGTTTCATTAATTTGATGTAATTGTTTAGGGGCTAGAAGGTCTACAAGATTGGTTCTACCTAAAAGATGAATTTTACTATAATAGAATTTTTACCAACTGATCTAAAAATATATTTTGTACACTTGATTAGATAGAAATATCTGAATCTATTATTTAATTATGATTACAAATCATCATCGACGAAAATAATCTCAATGATCTAGAAAAAATAATGAAATAAAATAAAATAATTTAGCATATGCACAAAACTAAACCTTATGGTATTTGACAATCAATCCTTAAGATTGATCTCATCCCGTGACTTTCTATGCCCTAAATAAACTATTTCCTACACATGTCTTTTTGAATTCAAACTACTAGCCACTTGGTCACTTTTTAATCCATGATTGACTAGTCAACAAATCATTCTCAAATTATAAGACACATATTTAGACACATTCCCACTATCTCCAATGGATATATTACATCGTGAACTAATACCAAATAAGTTTCAATAATCGAGAAGAAATTAACCCAAGAAAATTTATCTAAAGTGGATGAATTAGACCTAAAAACCCTAATGGTCACATTTTGAAATGTAGAATTTATCTTATTATATCATGTTTCATTTGAATGGAAACTATTGTAGTGATCATAATCTATATAAGAACATTCACCTAAACCATTTTAATCATCTCACTTATTGAATTTTTCGAATACATTAGAGATCAGAACAAAGAACCAAATTTCTACATCATACTCTCTCAATGGATTTATCCAACACTAAGTATTAATATGTCATAGAAGGGTCCCATATGTAAAATTAAATAGATTTATATTACATGCAAAATATTATTGTTGAGTGATGGAGGTTCTAATTATGATCTTCATTTTAAAAAAAACAATATGAATCTTGTACACATATGGTAGGAGGGGAATTACGAGGGTTATATGCATATTTGATGCATGAACATCACTGTAGATAGACAATTTTAATTTTTTTTATGTAACTAGGTTTGCGTGGGGTCCATTTGGACTCATTTTTACTTTGATAAGAGGTTTCCCTCCAAAACCTAAAATTTGAATTTTCAAATGTTTAGATAATAGTTCATAATCCTAGGTATTTAAAAACTATGATAAATGGTGTTAATGGGTCTTGAGCCATGTTTTCCACCCTATCATGACCTACTCAACCTTACCTAGGTGGTAACTCACTTGGGGTTAGGTAATCATTGGTAAGTTAGAAGGTTCAGAGTCCTAACTACATCCTTTTTTGTATTATTCCTTGAGATATTCAAATGAAGACATGAGTGAGAAGAGAATAAGTTGGTTCTTGGGAGGAATAAACTTTTTAATAGAACCTCAAGGCTCGGGAAGCATGTATCCCAGTGTTCTTATTAATAAAAATGGCTCCACATTATGTAGAAACTATGTATAAAGATCCTTATGAAGTGTGACTTTGTATTTATTAAATGAAGAGTGTTCCTTACTTGTATATTGAAATATGAAATTGATTCTTTAGGAGAGATGTTCTGTGTTGGTTTCAAAGATAGAAGGAGGTTTGAAGATACAATCATGATCAAGGTAATCGTATGTAGGAGTCTAAGATTGAGAAAATGAGGTAAGGTTATGTATATGTTTGAATGAATGTCAAGGATTAAGGTATTAATAAATGAATGTTTTTTGAAGGAAAAAAAAAATAGTACTTGCATACATTGACAAAGGTTGATTAAGAGGTGAATCTAAATTTTTGAAGATTTTAAGAGTTAAGAAACTGTGCATTAATCTTGTTAGTCACCTAAGAGAGGATTGAAATATATTGATAAATTCTTAAACTGATTAAAAATGTGAAATATAGTTTAAGTATACTCCAAGGTCTGCAACAAATGTTGGTAAATTATGAAATGTTTTTAATCTATTATAAGGGTAAATGTTCAGGAGTATAATCCTTATAAATGGGCTACCATGTTTTAAGGTTTTGAGAGAAAATTCCTTGTGTAAAATCTAAAGGGGTTCATTAAGAAAGTTATTCTAAATGTGTGAAAAGAGTTTAAAGTGATAACCAAAGGATTAAGTGTACTTAAGATCGAGGGAAGTAATATCTATTTCTTAAACTTATATTTTTTTGTGTGAATGTCATGAAACCCAGATTCAAAGTTTTAGGTAATGACAAGCTAGGAAACCACATTGAAAATACACTTACTAGGAATAATTCATGGAGTAATCTAAGGAGGGAGGAAATTGGAGGAATGAAGGTACAGTTTCTCTCATGAAACTCAGAGAGTAAGATTTTAATGGATAAAGGTCAATAAAAACCTTTTTACAATCAGAGTAGAGTTTCTATGATATTTAAATAGATAAAAGATTGAAAAATACATGAACAAACCATATTTGTAAAATTTATTGATAGAATAACTTATTTAGAGAGTATGTGTTGATGCGTAATCATAACACCTTTGAATGTTTGCAAATCAATAGATTTAGGAAGTCGTCGTCTTTTGTCAATCATAGAGTTATCCCAAAGTGTGGAAATTTACAATTGGGATAACCTTCCAGATGAAGTTTGGCTCCTATTCCTCTATTTTGATGCACACATCCAAATTTTAGAGGATCTACTCTAAATTTACAAGGAGACATGGTTAATAAGTTTATAAGAAGTTATACCTAAACTAAAATAGGTGATGCATCAAAAGGAATGTTAAACACCTGCTTTGAATGGAGATGGAAACCACAATCAAATTATGAAGGATGGAAACACACCATATATCAATCCACTGATAAGAATTCACTATCCATTATACACAAACCATTAAAAATGTAATACAATAACCATGAAAAATTAACCAAGATTGCAATTACAGATCAGAAGAAAGTGATGAACATGAGAGAGGGTTAAAATTCATCCACATAATTGTATTATTTCTCCAAATATTTGATATAGTGCATTACAATGGCCAAGAAGCACAAACTTGCATCATAACTTGAATGGGAGGTTTGAACTCCAAAATTTCACTTACAAGAAAAAAAAAGAAGGGAGGATGCAAAGAAAACTTGTTCCACATTAGAACACTGAACCTCCTTACAATATACAAGAATAATGAGAGAAATGGGCAGAAGAATTTGAAATCTTTCTTCAACCACCTGAAAGTGCATTAAACTCTCCTACAAAAATGATGGGTGCCACTTCAAAACCCATGCCTCCATTTAATTTTCCTGGTTAGAGAAGAAAGAAAGCCCATACCTCATCATTGTGGTAGGTGAGGAACATGGAACATTTCTTTAAAATGGAGGACTGTATTTCTTCATTTTGAATAACTTAGTCATTTAAAAACCTGGAGCATCCCTCTAAAATGGCAGATTATATTTCTTTAATTTCAAATCCCATACCTCATCATTTTCGTAGTTGTGTAGAAGACACTAAAAGATTTCCAAAAATTCATTTCTTGTTCAAATCCAAGCTCCTTGTTAAAAGATACGGCCATCTAAAGATGAGGGTGTCATTCTACAAAAATTGCAAGTTGTTGACCTTCCTTTTTGGACTCCGAAATGCATCTCAACCTCCAAAATAAAAAATTTCAGACTTTCAAGCATTTTAAATTCAGAGGTTGATGTTACTGTTCATCCGTTTGAGCGAATGAAAATTTGGAAACTCTGAAACCCCAAATTCCACAATTCGGACTTCAGGTTTCAGACTTTAAGTTGTTATTTTTTGTGTTTTGGGGCTCCAAAGTTCCAAAACTCTGAAACCCCAAAGTCCAAAATTTGGACTTTGGGTTTTGTACCTTGCGCCTTTTGGAATTCTTGATGCTTCAACACCATAATAAACCTTTGAAACTTGGACCTCTGAAAATCCAAAATTTCTAATAGTGTTGAACTCAAAGAAAAGTTTGACCCCGAAGATCGAACCATTTCCAACTTCAACATTTTAGGTTTTAGACTTTGACTTGTGTTTTTCTGTTTTGTTTGGCGAAGACCCTAAACCTCCAAACCCCTGAACCTCTGAAGTCCAATATTTTAGAATTTCAGAGTTCAGACAGTGAAATCGGTGATCCATTGTGTCGTTGACCTCAAAAGGGGAGTTGACCCAAAAAAGCCCCGAGCCTTTTAGGATTTCAGGGTTTTGTGCATTTTCTTTATTTTTTACCTTCCTGGCTGCCAAAACTCCGAACTATAAAACGTCCAAAATATGAAAACTTCGAACTTCGGGGCCCCCACTTTTTCTCATCTCAACTCCGAGACTCCTTCAACTTCTTTCCTCTGACATCATCGCCATTTCCAAGCTCACCTACAACCTATTTGGCCAATCTCTAAATGCAAGCTCCCGTACTGAATCAACCACGTTTCTCAGTGTGCAAGTTCATATTTGTTCAATTTTCATGAGGAGAGAAATTGGAAAGAAATATGTTAACATATTTTATAACTTGAGAAATTACATGAGTCATAGAATAAGTCATTAAGAAAACTTGTAAGTTGTAGGTCACTAATTTGTGTATGACATCAAGGAGTCTACTAGAAGATCTTTCAAGGAGCAAGTAAATTTTGTGTAAGAATGTCTTAAAAGGAAGTTACAAATCATGATGGAAAGTTTTTGGTATGCTAAATATATTAAGCACTATTTAAAAGTATAAAAGAAGTCACATTTTAATAAAGTGAAAGATTATCTTGTCACAAGCTAGAAAGGAGCTAGAACAAAAAGTGAGCATTAGACAAAGAAGTTCTTAACGGGGAGTATATGAGTGAATGAGATAAAATTTGATATTATTTATGATATTAATTAAAGGGGTAATAATACCTCTTAGATGAAGGAAACCCAAGAAAGTAAATTAGTGGGTTGTAAACAATCAAAGTGTCTAGAACAAGTAGAGAGCCTGAGATGCTAAAGGTGAGAAATAACAAGGAAGGTGATAGAAGCGAGTTGAAATGATAAAAAGAAAATGTAAAAGTCTTAAAAATGTAAATTAAGAAGTTAGAGTGATTGAAACAGTTAGAAATCTACAAACACTAGGTTTTATCTTGAAACCCTAGCCTAAGCCTTATTGCATTAGTCTATAATGAGATAAGCGGAGTTGGGAATGATAGAAAGATAAATATGTCTCGAAATATCTCACAAAGGACAAATGGGATAATGGGTATCCAAATCATATTTTACTTTTGCATGAAAATTTGGTGTTTATTTTGAAGACAAAGGATTGCATGAAATTAGGGCTAGAATGTGACCTAGTGTAAAAATGTTAAAGGTGAAATAAAAGAAAATTGGTAAAGAGCTTATTTATGAAACTATGTAGGCTCTTTATGGGTCAAATGGGTGTTGAAAAATATTTCCAATGAGCACTAGTTATTTTTCATTTGGGTTTTACATTATAAAATGCAGTTTTGGAGGGTTATTAGCAAGGTTGAGGCCTAGAATGAGTTTGCGTAAATATCAAGTGCTGAAACTTTTTCAATCATATGAACATTATTTTTTGGTGAAATATAATATGTGTAAGGAATTATTGGACTTTGAATAGGTTTTATATAGATTTTTGTGATAATTGCAAGTTTTGGCTTATTGGGGGAAGTGTGAAAATATGGTATTTTTTGTGTGATGATTAGTACCAAAGAAAGAATATGCTATTGAAATTGAAATAATAAGAAGATAGTAAACAAAGTGTATGAAACATAACCTTGTGAACGCTTGAAAATAGAAGTTAGAGAAAGGTAAAGATGTCACCAAGGTGAAACAAATCTTGATTGGAAAAGAGAACATGGAAGGAGAGGAAATAGAGATGATGAAGGAACTGGTGAAGTTAATGAGCCACAATAAGAAAGAGAGAGAGAGAGAGAGAGAGAGAGAGAGAGAGAGAGGAGAGAGAGAGAGAGAGAGAGAGAGAGAGGAAAAATAGAGAATGAAGAAAAAACTAAAAAAGAAAGAGTTATAAAGGAAACAAGAGTTTTGGGTTAAACAAGAGCTCAAAGAGATTAGGAAATATGTGAAGAAGTTAGGGAAACCAATGGAAACTAAAAGCATCAGAAGAGAGAACAATGTGGTTGGTTTTGTGATGAAAAGAGGTGTTAAGTGGCTTATAGAGCTACTTGTGAAGAGGAAATAAAGAGTTCCATTGAGATAGGTGATAAGAAAGGAAGAAAGAAATCTAAGGAAAATGAAGAGAATAAGAGAACAAGAGCAAGAAGTGGTCAATAAAGGTGTACATGATGAAACTAATTTTTTTTATGAAGAAGAGGTGATTACAAGATTTTTAACTTTCCTTAAGGAAGAACAAGAAAGTGATGTATTGGAGTAGCAGAGTGAAGATGAAGAAAGGATCTTTGGTGGATCTACTCATGAGGATCAAAATTCTCCTTACTTTTATTCTAACATTTCTTTTAAATGTGTGAATACATGTATGCAAAGTGAAGAATACAAGGCAAGAAACAATGCCTTGAATGAAGAACTAGAGAAAAAAATGAAGAAAAACAAGATGAAAAATTTTATGAACAAGATCGAGTTTAGTTTGGATCAATAAAAGGTTAAAATACAACTATTAGTGTTATGAGAGGATCATGGAAATATCTTATAAGCATGTGGATCTGGTTAAGTGGAGAAGACGAGGTTGAAAACCAGACAAATACTAGAGAAACCTTTGCAAGCAAAAAAGGCAATGAAGATGAAAGTGTGATGAATATAGAAGAAGAAGAAACAAAGAAATATTGTGATGCGCTACAACAAAATACAAGGATAACTATGGAACATGATCAACAAATGGATGAAGATAGCAAGTTGGTGACAAAAGAAGACAACAACAAAACTATCTTTTCACTATATTTGCAATCGAAGGTGGAGATTAGCTATGTATGTGTAGGTATAGAGCAATATATGATTGTGAAAGATGAAGAGAAGAAATAAATCGATGTGGAAAATAAGGTGAACCATGAAGAAGAAGAAGACAAAGATGAAGAAAGATAAATAATGAGGAAAGAAATCAAGCATAAGACAAAAGAGAGAAGAAACATGAAGATGATTTAATAAACAACAGAAGAGGAAGAAATTCAAAGAAGGAAAAGAAGTGGAAAAAGAGGAAGAAAGAAACACAAAATTGAGTTCAAATCTCTCTTCTTGGGGAGTATGATGTAGGATCATCATTATAGATAGACAATTTCGGTATGATTTAGTTAATTAGGTGTTTTTGGGGTCCATTTGGTTGTCTCAATGATGTTATTAGTCTATTTGGAATCATTTTTCTTGTAATAAAAGGTCTTCATCCAAAAATTCAAATTTGAATTTTCAAATGTTTAGTTAATAGTTCATAAGACTAGATGCTATAAAATTATGATATATGGTGTTAATGGGTCTTGATACATGTTCTTCACCATATCATGAACTACTCAACCTTACCTAGGTTGCAAATCACTTCGGGTTAGGTAATTGTGGGTAAGTTAGAAGGTCGGGAGCCCTAACTACCTCGTTTGGTGTATTTTTCTTTGAGATATTATAATGAAGGCATGAGTGAGAAGAGACAAAGTGGGTTCTTGGGAGGAAGGAACTCTGTAATGGAACCTCAAGGATCATGAAGCATGTATCTTACTATTCTTATTAATAAAATTTTCTTTATATTTTATAAAAAATGTGTATAAAGGTTCTTTATGAACTATGAGTATTTATTTAAGAAATGAACAATGTTCCTTACATGTATATTAATATGTGAAATTGACTCTATAGGAGAGATGGTCCATGAAGATTTCAAAGAAAGAAGGAAGGTTGAAGATACAAGCATAATAAAGGTAATCATATGTAGGATTTTGAGATTGAGGAAATGAGGTAAGGTTATATAGATATTTGAACGAATGTCAAGGATTAAGGTATTAATGAATTAAATTTTCTTTAATGACAAAACATTGAATACAAGTTGCATGCATTGACAGAGGCTAATTAAGAAATGAATATAAATGTTTGAAGATTTGAAGAGTTAAGAAATTGTGCGTTAATATTATTAGTCACCTGGGAGAGGATAGAAATCTATTGATAAATTATTAAACTGAGTCAAGATGTGAACTATAGTTTAAGGATACTCCAAGGTCTACAATAAATGTTAGGAAATTATGTCATGTTTGAAAGCTATTATAAGGGTAATTGTGCAAGGATATAATCCTTAGTGTCATGCTACCTTTTTTCATGTTTTTGAGATAACATTCCTTATGTAACATTTACAGGAGTTTGTTAAGAAAAAAATACGAGATGTGTGAGAAGAGTTGAAAGTGATAAAAAGAGGATAAAAATGACTCAAGATGGAGGGAAATGATTTCTATCTCTTAAAATTCTGAGTTTCTAGTGTGACTATCATTAAACCTAGATTTGAAGATTTAGGTGTTGGCAAGCTAGGAAACCACCTTGAAAATCCCCATACTAGTAATAATTCACAAAGTTATCTAAGGAGGGATAAAGTTGGAGGAGTGAATCTACAATGTTTTGTATGAAACTCAGAGAGTTAGAGTTTAGTGGATAAAGGTCAATGGAAACCTCTATACAGTCCTAACATTGTTTCTATGACATTCAAGTAAATAGAATATTGACATATGCTTGAAGGAACCAGATTTGTTAAAGTATCTGATACAATAACTTGGTTAGAGAGCTTTTAAAATCATTTCATAAACCGATAAATTCCATGAGTTCTAGAAGAATTCATTAAGAAAATTTGTAGATGATTGGTCTATGTATGACATCAAGGAGCTTACAAGTAGATATTTTAAGGAGATTTTTTTTGTGTAGCAGCATCTTACAAGGTAGCTACAAATCATGATGGTGAATTGTTGGTATACTAAATATCTTAAGAACTATATAAAATTCTAAAAGCAGTCACATTTAATTAAAGTGAAGAATTGTCTTGTGAAAATCTAGAAAGGAGCTAGAACATCATGTGAGAAGTGGAAAAAGAATGTGTTAATGGGGAGTATACGATTGAATGAAATATAATGTGATATTATTTATGATAGTGATGAAATGGGTAATAAGACCTCACCAATGGAGGTAAGCCAAGAAATCAAAATAGTCGCTAGTAAATAGTCAAAGTGTCTAGAACAAGTAGAGAGAATAAGAAGCTATAGGTGAGAAATAGAAAGTGTTATAGAATGGAGTTGAAACATTTTCAATAACTCGTAAAATTATAAAAGAGGTGAAGGAAAAATTTATAGTGATTGAAACCGTTGGAAATCTACAAAATTTAGGTTTTAGCTTGAAACCTTAGCCTAATCCTTATTGCATTAACCTATAAAGAGATAAGTGGAGTCGAGAATGATAGAAATAGAACTAGGTATTTAAATTTTGCATAGAGAAAAAATGGGATAATTGGTATCCAAATAATAATTTTACTTTTGCATGAAAGTTTGAGTTTTATTTTGAACACAGAGGTTTACATAAAACTAGGGTTAGAAAGTGACCTAGTGTAAATATGGTAAAGGGATAGTAAAATAAAATTGGTAAAGAGTGTATTGATGAAACTTAGTAGGATTTTTAACAGGATAAATGGGTGTTGCATAATATTACCTCTAGGAACTAGTTCTTTTTCATTTGGGTTTTACACTAGAAAATGTAGTTTTTGAGGGCTAGTAGTGAGGTTGAGGCCTCAAATGAGTTTGGGTAAAAATGAAGTGATGATTTTTTTTTCAAGAATATTCACATTGGTGTTCATTGAAATATAATAGGTTTAAGGAATTGTTGGAATTTGAACCAGTTGTATATAGCTTTTATTTATAATTGCAAGTTTTGGCTTATTGGGGGAAAGGTGAAAAATAGTATGGATTTGACATGAGGGGTTCATTAGAAAGTAAATATCCCACCACGTTCATTCATATTGAGGAAATTAAAATCAATAAAATAAATTTCAATATAGTGGTAGACATTAGGGGGTGGAACGGTTTAATTAATTAATATTTTGAATTAGATATTAGGGGTAGGTTAGAGAAGTGGACTAGAGAAAAAGTATGGTTAATTTTTATATAAAACAAAAACATTTGAACCCTATTTTTTAAAGCTAAATAAATTAAAATTTTAAAAGTTTCATGGTCATAAATTTATATTGTAATCATTTTCTGAATAAGAAAATTTGAATTAGGAGACTCTTAATAAAGAAAATTATAAGATGGTAGAAAAATAGCATTGAGTATGTTTTTCAACATAAATGACATTATTTCACTATATTAATCATTTGAAGAAATATTAGTAAATTGTTAAATACTAACATTAAGGTAATTAGTAGTAGGTCTTATATGGCCTCAAAATATCTTTCTAGAGAAAAGATAAATTAAAAAAATAATAAACGAGAGGGAAACATGATATATTTTTTGTTTGATATATTAGGGTATAAATAAAAACAGGTAAATTAAATTCTAAATGAAAAAATGGGTAATTAATGCACATTGAAAAAAGAGGGGGTATTTTCATTCTAATAATATAACAGGAGGGTGTATTATCAATTTAATTATATAGGCCAAAACTAACATTAAGGGTATTCTTTAATATCATTTGAATGAATGTGCTATGGCATAGTTTACTAAGTGAACCCCATGTGGGTGTTGAATTATGTTTTCAAGCATTTGTTCTAAATGTGTGAATGTTTGATGATTTTTATCAGCCTCTGCATCAATATTCAAACTAGTGTAATGTAATAATATTGAGGTAAAATAAACCGAAATGAAAATAACCTATTTGTAGGTTCCCAATCCAAGAAGAAGATGAATTCTTAATGAGTTAGACATTAACATTTATACAATATTGATCAAATATTATAAAAGTATAGAAAAAAAATAATACATTTCCAAAATGTACTTTTATCCATATTCATTATTGTAAGAATCCATCCAAAGTAGAAAAATTTACCTAAAAGACATTATAAATTGTAGGATAATTCATTCTTATTTATAAAATTCATTCCTATGTATTTACAATCGCTTGACAACAATGTACACATCCTCTCTACAATATTCCAAATTAAAGTCATTCAATTTGAGCATAATAGTAGTGCAATACTATCTAACTCTATATTTCTAATTTATTTTACATATATTTCTTATCGTATTGTAAGATATCATGTTTTTCTAAATATAAGTTATGATCTCCATGTTTTTTGATGATATAATCTTAGTTCACTATCTCACACTATTATTACATTCAACTAAACACCTAATCCTAATAATAATTTAGCATTACATTTTAATGAACTTGAATATTCTTCTCTAGTTCATTGTTTATTTTCTTTATCTTGTTTCCTCTTTTGTTCTTCTTTTTATCTTCTCTCATCATCCTTTTTTTACCCCTTTCTTCAGCATCTTCCTATTTTTGTTTGGCCTTTTCTTTTTCCACCTTCTCTTTCCTTTTTCCTTATTCTAGTTCCTTTATTTTTTGGTCCTCCTTTTCTTTCATTCGTTATACTTCTATCTTTTACCTTTTTTTATCTTCATATTCTCTCTTTTGTTCCTCTTTCCTCTTCTTTTCTTATGTTTTTTATCCTTTTTTATTCTTCTTCCCTTCTTTTACTTTTCATTTCTTCCAGGTCCTTTTTCCTTATCTCTTCCTTCTGGTTTTTCTTGACCTCTTTAATATTTCTCTTCTTTTCTTTTTTTTGATTATTTATTTATTTCTCCTTAGTTTATTTTATATTCCATTGTTCTTTTCTTTGTTCCTCTTTTGTTCCTTCTGGCTTTTTCCTAGGTTTTTATTGCACCATAGGTGTTTTGGCTTCTTCTTCTTTTCTTTCCTTTTTTTGGTCATGAGTACAATTAATTATTCTACTTCTTTAATGTAGTTTTTATCCTTGGTTGTCCTGTTTTTCTTTTGTTTTAACTCTTTTCTTTATTGTTGAAGATATATGAGTTGCTTTTCTTCGTCCCTTTCTACTTTTTCTTGGATATCTTTTACTAATTCAAGGGAAGGAGGTCAATGATATTCATTATCACTAAAGAAAATATTTCCATGTAGTGAATTGTAGCCTCTACTATAGCCATCTGTTTTGCACCTGTACTTACTCCATATTCTTGTGCTACCTGAGCAATGTTGTCTAGAGTTAAGCATTTCTTATAGTACCCATATGCAAGTCTGGATAATTACATTTCTTCCAAAGGTTCTGCTTCTTCTGAAAAACTAGGGCATTGACTGCTCTTGTGGTAATGTCGTTGATAGTGGGGTAGAGGGATTTTCTTCTTCTTCATATTCATTTTTTTTGTTTGTTGTGAGTCTTCTTCTTCTTCTTCAATAGCCTTAACTTTGTTTATTTTTTTATTTGATGACACGGCCTTTTGGAATTTGTTAGCAGGGCCCAATGAGATAGGACCTATGTTTATCCTTCGTCTGTATGTTATTGGTCCTATTTTACTAGTTTCTTCCTTTCCATAGTGTGTTAGGTATTTGTTCCAATATTATGCCTACGTTTCTTTAATTATATTATCGAAATTTGGTGGTGCCATTTTTCTATGGTCTACATGAAGATTATGGATAGCTTCTATAGAAATAGAAACTAATTCATCTGAAGGTTCATATGGTAGTGGAATTATATGTGATTTTCATGGAATTAGGGGTCTGATGAAGGTATAATCTATATTAGTAATGAAAATGATGTCCTTCTCATATCTTTCCACACTTTGATCAGATACCCTATCTTTGTTTGTGACCAGCTGCCTACTTGTATTTGTCTAACCTATTAAGGATGTAATTTGGGTAACCACAACAACCGTCTTCATATACTACAATTTTATTTTTGAAATAGGTGTATTTGGTCTCCATTCAAAACGTTTTGAATGGGTCTGAATGGTTTTTGTGAAGTACAAATAAAAACATAATAACAAAGATTCATAACAAAAATTATCTAGGGCAATTTGAGAACTAAGCCTCTGAGCTCAATCTTTACGATTTGTAATATAGATTTTTAAACAAATCACCTTGGTAATGTACCTGAGGGTATGATTTGGTATGTCCATAATTCATACTCCTCTCTTACTCTTTATTACCCCCATTGCATAAGCTAAGTCTTTCATCGTGGTCTTCTTCCTTGTTATAGATGAACATCCTACTACCCATAATCCCATAACCCTGGAAATGAATTCAGTATTAATTGGATATGGTTGATCCATATATAGCATTTGGTTCTGTAGTTGGCTAAGAATTACCCTAATTTCATTATCAACCCTTTCAAAGTAAGGGATACGACTCCATGCATCTATCTTTAGTTAGATGATGACTTTTGTAGTATGCTTGTACTCAAATAATGTGGTAATAGGGTTCCATTAACGTAGTAAATGTCTATCCACTTCGATCTGTATGTGGTCATACTCTGTGATTTAGGAGTGAATGTATTTTTCTAGGTCGCATGTATAGGAAACCTTAAATGGAATGTGTGAAAAGGCTCACACTAGATCATGCTTATTGGATTTTAGGGAATACTTCTAGAGATTTGGATTTGGGAGCTCATCTTGAGTGAAAACAATAGGAGTATCCATCTTTGATAATTTTCCTTGGCATTCCCTAGCTCACTTATTTTCTATATTTTTTGTGGGGGAGTTCTTTGTTTTTACTTCCTCTTTAATTTTTATAACTCAATCCCTTATTGGTCAATGTCTTTTATATCACTCTAATGTTTAGCTACCACATTTATTATCTTTTTGGTAAGAATATATGTCGAAATTTTGTTATGTTAGGTAGCTTTATGATTTATTCTTGATTTTATGTTGTTTGTTTCTTTGTTTTGTGTGTTTTCCTTTGCTTCTGTGGTTCTATGTGATGATGGATTTTTTATTTGTTACAGAGTGCTTTCTTCCTCCATGACTTTTCCTTTATTCTGTGTGATTTCATCCTTCTTGAGTTCTTTCCTTTATTCTACAGTTATTCTTCCTTTGTGGTTTAGTTTTGTTTATTCCGAGGTTATTTCCCCTCCATGGATTTCTTTGTGTTTATTCTACGGGTATTCCTCCTCGATGGATTTTTTTTTTATTCTGCAAGTATTCATCCTCCGCGGCTTTGTTTTTCTTTATCCTTTAAGTATTTATCCTCAATGGATATCTTATTCTTTATTCCATGAGTAATCCTCATCCACAAATTTCATTTTATTTATTCCATAGGTATTCGTCCTCCACAGATTTATTTTTGTTTTTTCCATGGATATTCCTCATCCATGGCTTCTGCTTTTTATTCTCTTTATGGTTTTTCTAATTTTTTTTGTTTTAGTTGAGTCAAGATGTCTCTACGGGTTTTCATCCTACTCCTCATCTTATCCATTAAAGTGTTGGTTTTTAGATAAAGAGAATTTTATATTATTTTTTTTCAATTATGGTATTTTTTTATCCTGGTGCCTTTGACATAGCTTAGTATTTTTTTCAGTTACAGTGTTTGAAGTTTTGTTGTCCCTGATAGTAATATATCTTTGATGATGTAGTTTCATATCCATCAGACTTTAAGCTTTCCAGGAAGTTTCTATTTACTATCATATAATAGTACCTAGTCTCCGATGTCTAAATATTTCCATTTTATATCACATTCATGCCATGCTTTCAGTATTATTTTTTCCTAAGTTTGATTTTATGTTGTTAAAAAACTTTTTTCACATAATTTTTCTAGTTCAATAAGTCTTTCATGTATCGAAGACTCATTCTTCATTCTGAAGGTTATTGTCACCATTAATCTTAGGAAGAAAAATTATATGGGTATCGTGATTTCAAGTCCATAAAATAATTGAAATGGAGAGTAGTTGCCTAACCTTTTATAGCTAGTTTGGTATGCCCATAGTGTTGCTGGTATCTTTAGGACCCAATCAGTTTTTTGTAGTGAACATATTTTTGTAAGTACCTTCTCAAAGACCTTGCTAAAATTTTATATTGTCTTATAAGCTTGTGGATGATATGACATATCATGGTTATGGTTTATCAAAATTTGGCCTAACAGTTCCCTAATAGTGATATTCATAAAAAAATTTCCTTGATCACTTGTAATACTTAACGGACATCCAAACCAAGTAATTATGTGTTCATAGATAAATCTTATTGTTGTCTTGGCAGTGAAATATTTTGTTGGAATGGCTTCTGCCAATATTTTTAGACACTATGTTCATGTAATGATGAATCTTTCCTAAGAATTATTTGCGGTGGGTTTTATAGGTCTAATGAAGTCTATAGCCCACTTCTCAAATGGGAGCACTGCTAGGAATAGTTTTAAAGGCATCTCATCTCTGGAATTTCTTTTCCTACCCACTCACATATGTCAAAAGACTTTACATGCTTTTTTGCATCCTTAAATAGTGTAGGCCACCATAATCCTACCATTATTGATTTCTTGGCTCTTTGTTCTCCTCCATTACATCCTTCGGCAATACACTCATGGGATTCTGCTATAGGAGTTTTTTTATTTCATGTTCTAGGGAAACCCTTCTAAGGAAATCATCTTGTCCTTTCTTATATAAATTTCCTTGGATTAAACTAAAGGGAAAATCCTAAATTAGTAAGTTCTTTTTTTGTTTTGTATATTCACTAGGGAATACTCTTAGTGTAGTCAGTAACTGAGATATGTCATCAAATTATTTTGGGATGGCCTCGATTCTAAATCGATGTGAACCAACAAATTCATCATCAAAAGGTCCTTTATTTTCCCCTATTTCTATTCTTGATAGATAATATGGTCCATTATTTAATTTAACCGGTTTGAATGCAATAGTAAATTTTAATTCTTAAAACAACATCAACCACTGACTTATTCTCCCTTGGTGTACTGGTTACTTTAGTAAATATTTTAGTGGCTCATTGTGTGTGTAGAATAAAAATGATGTAGCTAGAAGATAATGTTTGTAATTTTGTAGGGTGTAGACTATTCTTAATGCCTCTCTTTTTATGGTAGAATAATTCCTTTCAGATTTAGCCAATTTTTGACTTGAGAAGGCTATTAGTTGATCCATTTTCTCTCTTGGTTGTGTTAAGACTGCACCAATCGAAATTCCTTATGTTTCAACATGGACATGGTAAGGAACTTTCTAGTCTACAAATATTATGAATGAGGCATGTAATATTTTATCTTTGAAAAAATTTAAAGCATCCACACATGGTTTGGTCCATTGTATTTGTTTATCCATTCTTTTCTTTAACAATTCTTCCAATGTTGCGTTCATCTCAACGTATTTCCTTATGAATTTCTTGTGATAACCTGTGTACCCGCGATGTTTCCTCAGCTATTTTTTTTGTCTTGGGAGGAGGTTAACTAAATATAATTGATGTTTTGTCTGGATCAATTAATAAACCTTTTTTCAAATCACATGTCCCAAAGTTTTACCAAATGGGATAAAAAAAATGTGTTTCTTCACATTGAGGGATATCTGCAATGCTCTACATCTCTAAACATAAGTCTCAATACTTGGATATTGTTTTTCAATAGTCCATATATGGTCCAATCATCTAGGTATACCTCCAACAAATCGTGGATAAATTATTTCAATGCCGGATCATTATTATACTAAATATTGTTGGTGCATTCTTTAATCCAAATGACATGCCCGTGTACATAAAATATCCCCATTCTGTAGAAATTGTGATTTTAATTTGATCTTCTGGGGCAATCTAGACTTGATGGTAACAAGATAACCCATCAATGAAGTAATAAATCTATCGTCCTACTACATTTTCTTAAACCTCTTATTGTGAAGGGGAGTAGGAAATGGGTCATGGACACAAGCTTTATTGAGCTCTTTATGGTCCAAAAATACTCATATTTTCCCTTTTTTCTTGTTATAAATTACCGTAAGACTTACCCAATATGAATCTTTGACATGTTTAATGATTCCTACATTCAAAAAATTTTATATCTATGCTTTTACTTTAACCTTGAGGTTAGGATTTAATCTGTAATGCCTTTTCTTTAATGGTTTGATCCCATCATTTATTTGAATTTTCACGGTTCCAATTTCTTATTTTATGCCTCACAACTCATTAAAATATTTGGGGAATATATCCTAGAATTCCTGAAGAAGTTATACTACTTTGGCCACTTCATCCTTTGACCAATAGTCTCCTATCTTAGGAAACATCTCATTCTCATTTATGTCAATATCTTTGTTCCTTATCTTCTAAGGATGATACTAGAAATTTTCCTCTTCTATTTTTGTTTCTACTAATTCTCTTTCTCCTTCTATTGTCTTGTATTTCAAGTTTTTAGGTTTTCATTTTATTTCTTATTTCTCGAATGCAAAATAGTAAACCATTTATGTAGTTTTTCTTAGGTTTTATTTTTATTGAGGTTCGTTGGGTTATGCTATCTTTTGTGAGAATTGTTTTGTGGCTTCTTCCAGAGTTAATAATAAGAAGGTCCTTATATTTTTTAGTGCTCAAAGGATATTAAGATGAGCATCCTAGAAATTGAGTGTATGGAAAATAATATTTTACAATCTCGTCCCAACTCATTGGCTCCCATCCTAATTCCTGATTAATGTACTAAGATCGAGATATGGTTACTAAATTCCATATAAATAATTGAGTCCATACCATATAGGGGAGTTATTCACAACATATTTTCCAATGTCTCTCGTAGATTTGAATATGTTCTTTGTGGATCACTTTCAACTGGTGTATTTGGGTATGGCCGCATAGTAACCTTTTCTCTCCCATGTATCTTGTTTTAAGTTATTGTGCTTAAGGAATTACTAATGAGAAAATATTAGTTTTGTGTGTTTTCCACCATACTTGTAACATTAATTGTCAAGGGTTTCATCTAAGGCTTTCCATTCTTGCATTTCTCATTATTTGAATATTCACCTCCATTTGATCTAGATAACCTTCTAAGTCTCTCCAAACCTTGAGTATTTTGGAAAACTTTTTGGTGGGATGCTCCGCGGTTTAATATATATATACTCATTTGATTGGTTTTTCACTATGGTTCTTCATTGGCAGAGTAATATGTCATTCTTCTTCTTCATTTGAATTTATCTTGTGCTGGGCCAAGAAAAAATCATTTTGTTGATATTTGTGGAAATGAGGTTATCATCTAAGGTGATTACACGAGGTGAAACTCTTCTTGCATAATGTAGTTTCCTTATTCTAGATTCTGAGAAGCCATGTATCCATTATTCAACAACATTGATAGAGATTTCATTTGGAGATTCAGTTTTGACTGATATTTTTCCTTCAAATTTTGGTTAAAGTTCTTTATCGATATTGGAAAATATATTAAAAGCATATACCCCATTGATATCATATAAATATTCCTCTTCGGTATCATGTCAAACTTCTTCATACCATGTAGAACTCATGCCTAAATGTAGTGGTAAGTGAACATAAATTATGTTCATTTGTAATGTTAATTCTTCCTCTTTTGAGTTTAACATTCCATTGCAATTGAAAACCCATTCTAAGGCTAGAATGGCATTGTATGTGGGTTTTAAAGAAATGTTCTCTAAAACTTCAAAGTTGACCATATTTTCAATTCCCAGGAAGTTAACTTCTATGTTCTTTAGTGCTCAAAGGCTATTTTGATGATCCATCTGCTAATCTAATGTAATATCTGGTAGATTCAAAAGGATGATTTCCTAGTTTATCTTAGGTAGTCTTGGACATCAGATTCACATCCATGCTGAGATCAAGAAGTAATTTTGTAAAATTACTGTGAAAAATGTCATCATCCAAGTATATGGCGGATTTACACCATGTTCATCGTGTGCAAAATAAATTTCTTCTTTTATTGTGATGTCCAACATCAATTTTTTGAATATAAAATTTATTGTCTTCTTTAGTCAAATATTTTATTAATTGCTTCAACTTATCTACAAGGCTGCATTTGATTCTTAATCTTGCATTCTCTTTAAGAGAAATAATTTCATCTTCCATGAAATAGTTCTTTTCTATTTCTTCCTAATATTTTTCCTTCCTAACTACTTCCTTACTTTTTCCCACTTATTTTTCATGAAGATCTGGTCTGATCTCCTTAAAGTCCCATTCTTTGCTACTAGAGGAATATTCCAGAGCAAGTAGCCTGATTATCTTATTTCTTATAGGAGAAGGTTGTTTCCTTGATGCAATTCTAGTTGTTACTTAAACTAGATATATTTTGGTTCTTTAGGGTCCTTACTTGACTTAGAATATTTTCTTTTTACATAATTTTCTTTAGCTTCTTCCTTCTTTTTCTCTCTTTCCATTCTTCTCCTTGAACTAGATGCTTTCTCTTTGTCTTCTCCTATTTCTTTATTATCCCATGGTATCTTGGTAATTTTTTGGACATTCTTCTGAGTGTCTCTTCCTAATGCTTCTATTTTTGTATTTCCATTTTTATAAAATTGAGCAGCTTTGGGACAGCTAAAAGAGTCATGTCCTCGTTCAATAAATAAACAAAACGGGTCAGGATCTATACAATTTCTAGCTAAATTTCCACCTTTTCCACACTTGTAACAATTCATGGGTATTCTACCTTGCTATCCCCCTCCTAAATTATTGTTGTTATCTATTCCTTAGTACTTTTGATACCCTTAATATCATCTTATTCCTCCTTGATAGTTAATGTACCCCCTCTAAATCCTCCTTTATAACCTCCCTTATATCCTTCGCATTAGCATCCTCCATTGTATCATTGATAGTTAGGATTATAGTTATTCCCTTGGTAACCACCTCTGAAGTGAGGTTGTCCTCCTTGCTGATTTGGATATTGTGGACCAATAATTCATGGATGTGAAGGTGGTGGGTTTAGTGTAGGTGTTTATTTTTTTTTAAGGAGGGGGGTTAGGTATTCTTTTTTTTCTAGCTATCATAAGCTTGCAAGTATTATACTCCTTTAAATCTTAAAGTGGATCTACAGAAGGAAAGGTATGGTGATAATGATTACAGGATCTAGAATTTGTGTAATACATCATTTGGTTGGTAGGTGGAGCTACTCTTAGTAGAGGGAAATTATCTTAAGTGTGCTGATCCCATAACCTGTGAATTCCACACCAAGTTCTTTCTACCATGGGTATGGTAAAAGAGGAAGATTTTTGTGATGAGTGTTGTTTGACAGCCACAACTCTCTTGTCATTTTCTAAGGAATTTTTTTAACTGTGTGCTTCTACACAACACACTATGCACTAGATTTTGGGTCTAATGTTACTTCTTGTTGGTGAATTGTTTCTAAGATCCTCTTTTCTCTGAATTTCTTATTCAATTTTTACCTTAGCTAACTCTAATTATACTCATTCTAATTGTATTTTTGAAAAAGTCTCTCCATCTCGTTGTCAAGGTTAAGCCTCTAACTTAATGGCCATATCTATTGCCTCTGAAAGGGTTTTGAAAGATTTTCAATCCAAATATTCTCTGATGTAAGGTAGAAGTCCTGAGGTAAACAATTCAATGTGTTTCTTGTTTGTGAGTGGTTCCTCTAACTTTCTAATTACATTTTAAAATATGTGGCAAAATTATTTGAGCCTCTCATCTTCTTTCTGAACCAGTTCTCTAATTTTTATAACTCCCTTTGAAGGTGCCTCTAGAAAATCAAAGTATGTCTTACATTCCTTCTTAACCACATCCAAATATGTCAATCCTTATGCATTCATGTTCATGTACCGCCATAGGGTGTCGTCTCTCATACTACCTATTAATTCATAAAGCTTTGATGTGTTTTATGTAATATTGTAACTCTTCCAATATGAATCCTAGATGAACAAGTGTTCCTATGGATCTTTGGTGTCTTTTCCAAATATAGGTAACTTAATTTTCTAGAACCTCTTTTTAATTGGTTGTGGATGTATTTTTGGTTTTCTAATTGGATGTTGCTTTGAGGGTTTTAATTTCTTAGAGTGATTGTGAATTTTTTTCAAGTTACTATTTATTCCTTTGTCTCTGGATAATTATATCTCAAAGTATAAATCTCTTAATAGTGTTTTGAACTCTCTTGCAATTTCTTTACTCTTCTTACTTTCTTATTTAATTGATGATATATTTTCATCGAAGTTACTCTTTTTTCTATCTTTTGAATAAGGGTGTTGAGTGGAACATGGAATGAAAACCAATCTAGTGGGTCATCTCCTTTTGGCTCATGTGGTGGTTGGGGGACGTATCTCTTCTTAATGTATTTTTGTAATTATCTTCCTCAACAAAAAACTTCCTACCTTTATCATTTCTTAATATATAGGTTTCTTCTAATACTTCATTACTTATTCTTTTGTTATTTTGTCTTCCTTCCTCTTTGTCTTGTTGCTATGAACTTCTCTCTCCTTCATTTTTTCTATGATGTTTATATTTTGTCCAAACTCTTGAATTAAATCCTTCATCCCGATTACTTCCTCATCCTCTTCACCTTTTTTTATTAATAATGGTACCTTTCTTTCCACCTCTTACCAAGTTTATGTTCCTATTAATAATTTAAAATTTGGTCCTAGTCCACCTACTAACTACTATAAATCTCTCATTAGGATAGATTTCTTTGATATAAATTGTTGAATTGGATTGTCTATAGAATATCTTACTAGTGAGTTTTGTGGGGTAACCAAACCAAGTTGGTCTCCAGTTACTATGGGAATTATAACAAAAATTTGTATGTCTACCTCCATTTTTGGGGTAGCAAATTGTTGGCCTCAAGTAAAAGTGGGGCTTTATTTTTCTATTTTGGGGGTTTGATTAGGTTTGAACTTCTCTCTCCTTCATTCTTTTATATGATGTTTATCTTTTCTCCAAACTCTTGAATTAAATCCTTCATCCCGATTACTTCCTCATCCTCTTCGCCTTTATTTTTATTAATAATGGTACCTTTCTTTTCGCCTCTTCCCAAGTTTATGTTCCTATTAATATTTTAAAATTTGGTCCTAATCCACCTACTAACTACTATAAATATCTCATTAGGATATCCTTCTTTGATATCAATTGTTGAATTGGATTGTCTATAGAATATCTTACTAGTGCGTTTTGTGGGGTAACCAAACCAAGTTGGTCTCCAGTTACTATGGGAATTATAACAAAAATATGTATGTCTACCTCCATTTCTGGGGTAGCCAATTGTTGGCCTTAACTAAAAGTGGGGCTTTCTTTTTTCTATTTTGCAGCTTTGATTAGGTTTCTCTTTTATGTCATTTAGTTTATTTTCCCTTTCCTCTCTTTCTAACCTCTATTTTTATATGTTTTTCTCTAATTCCCTCTTCTCTACAGCTATCTCGGATCTCTCTTCCATCCTCTTTATTTTTATTTTATTTGTTAAAATACTAACTCACCTTAATTCTCTTAACCTTATCTTTGTCAGCTTTGTAATTTTTCTGAATTTTCTTTTCTTCATGTCATCTTATTTATGATATTCCAACCATCACCCCATTAAATTTGATCAGTTATGTCTTTTTCATTTCCCCCCTTCACGTATGCCATCCCTTGGTGCATGTCCCCAAAAGGAACTTTTCTGCAATTCTAATTTTATTTTTTTTCTACTAGCAAAAATTTAATTAAAAATGGAATTTGTTTGATAAATCTTCCTCTTACTCAACTTAAAATTTCACCTCTCTTATAATCAAAGCATGTCCAACCTTGTATGGCCCAAGTAATTGTTATCCATATTTTCACCTCAGGAAAAATAAGAAAACATGACCTCGCACACAGAAAATGGGAGGATCGAGTCAACCATTGCATTTTGGCCTCAATCTGAGCTAGTTGAAGTGGGCCAAAAAAACTACAAAATAACTCAGGAGTTTGAGCTAGCTTGGGGAATGAAGGAGCCCTGAAGTCCAAAATTTAGACTTCGGAGCTAGGCAAAGGTGAATTCAGGGACTTGATGGAAAAAAGTTTGAAAAGCGGAGAAGAAAGCATAAAACCTAAAATCTGAATTTCAAAGTTCATCATTTTGGAGATTCAGAGGTTTTATGAACCCAGGAAGGTGAACAATCCCAAAACCTCAAAACTTGAACTCCTAAAACCCTAAAACACTAAAACTAGAACCCCTAAAACCCTAAAACCCCGAAAACCCAAATGCACAAAGATCTGAAATCCAAAGTCTGAATTTCAGCATTCAGGGTTGCTTCATTTTGGAACTCTCGATACACCTTTCTAGATGAATTGTGAAGATGATATCTGAATTCAAAATACCCAAAGTTATGAATCTTGAATGTCTGAAATTTTTGATTTTGGAGGGTGTGATGTAGGGTGAAATCTCCGAAAAGGAAAATAAACCACTCGTATTTATTGTAATATGACACCCTCATCTTTAGATTGCCATAACTTTTGACTGAGAGCTCAGATTTGTACAAAATAAAGATGTGGAAGTACATTCCACCATTTTAGAGGAATGGTTCTAAATTTCTTGAAAGAGTTTGCAAGAATCGTATCAAAAACTGTGAACCACAATAAATTTACACTCTAAAGGAAACGTAATAGCTTCCATGTAATCACAAGGAGGAATTGATCAATCAATGGAAGAGATTGCATAACAAAACAAAGCTTACACATAGAGAAAAGACAATGAAGTGTCTTGGCATGCTCATAAATGTCAAATTAAGGGATACATATAGGGTGCTAAGTAACCCTAGTGCATGACACACAAGAAAACCCTAAACCTAACCCATGTGAAATGACCCTCCATATGTGTGTGGAGGACATATAGGATCCCACACACCAACACCCCCCCTTCATTGAAGTTGGGGTAATGGCTATGATGAGTAAAAAAAAAAACAAAGATACTCATAAACAACTAAGAAAGATGTGTAAATGGGGCCTAGAAACTAAAGGGTTTATAAGGTGCCCATATAGAAACAAAATATTCCTAGAAGAAGAATAAGAGGACTATATAGCCTGAAGATGATGAGCAGTTGCATAATACCTCACCCCAAAAAGACACCGCAAGTGAAGAAACTTCACCTCAATGAAGGGCTTAGTGAATATATTTTTAATCCGATCAATTGTCTGATTGTACTTAATGTCGATGATACTATCATGAATAAGCTCTCGTATGAAGTGCATATGGATCTCAATGTGCTTCGAGTGTTGATGTTGAACTGGATTTCTACAAATTGAGATAGTGCTCAGGTTATCACAATAGATAATGGTAGGCCACCGAAAGTGGATGCCAAACTCTGTCAGAATACCCTATAGCCAAATAACCTATGTGACATCATTAACTACTCCTCTATATTCTACCTTTGTAGAAGATATCGTAATTGCATTATGATTCTTACTATACCAACTAATAGGACCCGAACCAAGAGAGGAACTATAGCCAAAGGTAGATTTACGATGATCTAAGTCACCAGCTCAGTCAGAATATCTAAACCAAATCTAGTCAATATCTGCCCATACAAAATAGTGAATTCCATCAGTATAGGTTCCACGAACATAATGAAGGATCCACTTAACTAATTTCTAATGCAAATTAGGTGGCTCCATCATGAATCTAGACATGATCCCAACAACATAAGATAAATCCAGTCAAGTGTGAGTCAAGTAAATCAATCTCCCCACTAACTGTCAATAAAGCATACCATCAAAAAAGGAGTAGAGAAATCAGAAACCAATTTAACCCCAGAAATAAAAGGAGTAGGAGAATACTTGCAATCAAAAATTTGAAAATGAGAAAGCAATTAAAGAACATACTTAGGTTATGAAATCAAAATTTATGAGTCAGATTGTGAAAACTAGATCCCAAGAAAGTAACGAAGTAGACCTAATTCAATCATGGAAAACTTGTTGGCCAAAACGATCTTCACAGAATCAATGATAGAGGAAGAGCTTCCTGTTATCAACAAGTCATCAACATAGAGAACAAGAATGAGTATGGAGTCATCTTTTCATAGAATATAAACATTTGGATTAGAGTGACACCTATTAAACCCTGATGCAAGTAAAAAGGAGTCCATCTTGGTAAACCAAGCTCAAGGAGCTTCTTTAAGGCCATAAAAAGACTTCTTTAACTTAAAAATGTGGGAGGGATCATGGACATAACCCAGAGGTTGTTCCATGTAGATCTCTTCCTCTAGGTCACCATGAAGAAAGGAACTCTTAACGTGCATTTGATGGAATTTCCATGTGTTTGTTGTGGCAATAGCTAGGGTCGAATAGATGTCATCTTTACAACTAGAGCAAAGGTTTCAGTATAATCAACCCCAGCTATCTGGGAGAAACCCTTAGCTAATAATCATGCTTTAAACTTTTTGACATCTCCATCTACTCCAAACTTTGTTCAAAACACCCACTTACACTAAACAATTTTTCTTCCTTTTAGAAGACGGGTGAGATCCCAAGTATTTTTCTTTATGAGAGAGGTATACTCCTCATCCATGGAAAAATCCCACTTAGGAATAGCATAAGCCTTGCAGAAATATTGTAGATCAGAGGAAGAGGTGAAGAAATAGTGGGTTCTAATGAAATTTGAGCGAGTATGTCTCATATCCGAAGCATCTTCAACTAAATCCCAAGCAGTTTGCAGATTTTTTCTAGCCTAAAGAGGACAAGGAGGATCAACCTCTGATTCAAAAGATTTATCACTCGAGTGAGAAGGACATAGTCCTCATCATCACTACTATCAGATTTGGAAGACTCAAGGGTCTGATGGTTGGGAGGGTTAGGAAGAGGAGCATGTTCAACAACAACATCATCTGATGAGTTAGAATCCAAATCAGAAAGATGAAGAACCTTAATAGGTAAAGAAGTGGAAGATGAAGAAGAATCATCAAACTTAACACTTCTCTCAATATAAATATCATGAGAAATAGGATTCAAAAATAGATATCCCTTTACACCATCAAGATACCCTAAAAATATATAAGTTTTAGAATTTGGTTCCAATGCCTTGCGTTTCTTTTTGGGAATCTGAGCCATAGCCTTAGATTCAAAGACCCGAAAGTGCTCAATATTAGTCTTGTGACCAAACTAGGATTTAAAGGGTGTCATCCCTCATACTTCCTTGTGTGGAACATGGTTCTGAATGTAATTAGCACAATTCACTGCTTCAATGCAATATAACGGAGGAAGAGACTTCGAATGAATCATACAAGTGGCCATCTCCTTAAGAGTATGGTTCTTTCTTTCTTCTACTCCATTCTATGAAGGGTTGTAAGAAAGTCTATGCTGGAAGGAGATCCCTTTAGAAGTACAAAAATACATGAACCTATTGTTTACATATTCACCTTCATTTTTGTTTGAAGAACATTAATAGACCATTCTTCCTGTTTCTCGGCAAGAACTTTAAAGTCTTGAAAATGTTGAAAGACTTTAGACATAAGCTTAAGAAAATATACCCAAGTATGTCATGAATAGTCATCAATGAAGTTCAACACACAAAGAGATCTAGTAAACGAAGGAGATGAAAATGGACCAGAAATATCGTTGTGAACAAGATCCAAAAGACGAGTAGCTCTCCAGGATTTTCCTTTGTCAAAGTTCTTTTTAGGACGCTTTCCAATGGTACAACCATCACAAAGACGCTTAGAAAACTTGATGCGGGGTAACCTGTTGACCATTTCATTTTGGCTCAATTGTTCAAGGTAGCTTTAATTTAGATGTTTAAAATGCTCATGTCATAACTTACTAACCTCATTTGCATGAGTGATAAAGGAACTGGGCATAGAATCAGAAGTATAGTGGGAAAAGGTATACAACCATGAACAGTGATCCACCTTTCCCTTAGCCACTGTAGTGTTATTGTTAAGCTCACGAATAATCACCGAGTCAGGATCAAATTCCACTCACATTCCTTCACCAAGTTGAGTAATTTGGTAAATTAATAGGAGATTAGTAGAGAGATCAGGAACACTCAAAATTTTTTTGAATGTTCCCCCATCCATCTCTACCGATCCACTACTGGAAACCGACACTATCGCGTCATTAACCATCATGATTTGGGACTTTCAACACCAATCTAGCACTATGATAATTATTCACCGAGAACTCCTCGTTCTATGATTATTTACAAATTTATAGATTTTAGTTTGGTGGATGGAGCCTGGAAACACAATAACAAACATAACACAAGAATACCATAGACTATGATAAGAAGGAATGATGATAAATTTGAAATATAAGTGTAAATTATAATATCAACATGAACTTGTTACAATCTCACCCATGAGGTACTTAAAGTGTTACTGACTTCACTTGCCTTCCAACAATAACTATGGGAGAAACTTCATAATTACACCTCTTAATGGCTTCTTTAACACACCTTCAAAATGATGACTTCCTTTACACACTTACTCATACAATATTTCTCACTACTTCCTTCTATGCTAAATAAGGGGGGTGGCCCCTCTATTTATAGAACTGCCAGGCTTATCCATCTTATCTCTAAGATAGGATAAGATATCTACTCTGACGAATCATATCCCATACCTTAACTCTTATCTGTACATGTAAGCTTATCTTTTAAGACAAGATAAACCTTATCATTTCACATGGGTTCGACATTTTTAGAATTTTTGCAAATAAAATAGAAAAAATATTTACGACCTCTCTCCTTGTCTTTATTACCAATATAATATTTCTAATTCCTAATCATGTAGACCCTACTTCTCTACTTACCCTAGCTTTGACATTTTAACATTACCAGACCACTTACGACAAATATTTACTTTTTACCACAACATTCCTATTGTAATTTTGATTATCACCATACTATACATTATTGGTGGTGTCGTACCAGCAGTGTCGTTATCTTCTATTAGACGCAACTACTAATTATACTTAACAACATCCTATTCCTAATACATACATTAATGAAATAGAAATTATGGATGAAAATTTTAGTGTTGACATCTTCCCCCTTCCTAGCTTCTACTCCGTCCTCGAAGTAGAATATTCCAGTGCTTGGAAAATATTTAACTTGTTGTGGTTGACCCATTTTGTAATGGGAGTGCCATCCAATTCTTCCAGTCGGTATGTACCATTTTCATGCACAACTACTATTTTGTAGGGGCCCATCCATTTTGGAAGAAATTTTCTTTGTCTTCTTTTTTGTATCTGGAATCATATACTAGAACCAAGTCATTCACATGAAATGGAGACCAACAGATATTTTGATCAAAGTATTCTTTCTGCTTCATTTTCTTCTTATAGCTTGTATCCTTCACTATTTCCCTCATTTCCTCTAGCAAGTGAAGATGTACCAACCTTTCTTTTGCTAAATCACTTTCATCCATCCTTTCATTTTTCATAACTCTCATAGTGGTAATATCAAACTCAATAGGAAGAACTAGATTAATGCCATAAACCAACTGAAATGGGGGGTATCCTATTGCTGACTTTGATGTTGCCCTATATGCCCACAATGATGCATGAATCCTTTTATCCCACTTATGTACCTATAAGGCTGCATCTTTTGCTAGAATTTGACATAACACAAAATTTGTTCATTCCACCTGTCCATTTGTGCTTGGCTTGTATGTTGTTGCCTTCCTGTGCTTAATAAAAAAGTTGTTGACTAGTGCTTCTACCACCTCATTAATGAAGTGGATTCCTTGATCTGTTACAATTTCTAATGGGAAACCAAATCTGGTGACAATGTGTTCATATATGAACCTTTCCACTTTATCTATGGAAGTTGTTTTCAATGGCCTAGCTTCAACCCACTTGGTTAAATAATCTGTGGCAACTACAATATACTTATTTTGGCATGGGGTAGTTGGAAGTGTACCTATAATGTCTATTCCCCACTTTTCAAAGGGACCAAGTAGAATAATAGGGCATAATGGAGGTGATGAAGTCTTACTATTACCATGTGTTTGACAAATATCAAATGTCTTACAATAATTATAACAATCTCTAAAAAGAGTGGGCCAATGATAACCTGCATCCAAAATCCTTCTTGCTGTAATTTGTCTGAAGAAGTGTCCTCCACATGTACCATTTTAGAATTCTTCTATCAGCTCCTTCCCTTGATCACTTCCAACTGCCCTCTTATACTGTCCATTAGGTCCTATTCGAAATGATACTCCATGTAGAATAGAATATGGATGACTGACTTGAGTAATCTTCCTCTTACTCTTTGCATTGGCACCATCAGGAAACTTGAATTCATTCGGATAATTCCAAATATCTATGTATTCACTAGGGATTGTGTCAAGGGATAACAATGTTGCATCTGGGAAATAATCATCATCACAAGATGAACCTAAACCATCATAGGCTTGAGAGAGTGCATCTTCATTGACATGCTTCTTTCCTGGCCTATCTATAATATCGAATTCAAATTTTTGTAGCAAAATTATCCATCTTGCTATCCTCCTTGATGGGTTAGGCTTATTTACAATAAGTTTTAGATCCTGATGATCTGTTACAACTACAAATTTCTTCCCTAGCAAGTAAATTCTAAACTTATTTACAACAAAAATGATAGCTAGAGCCTCTTTTTCAGTTACAGTATAATTTACCTTAGCACTACTCATTTGTCTGCTCCCAAAGTAAACTAGATGATCATTCCCATTTTCATCCTTTTGGCACAGAGTACTTCCTAGTGTTGCATCTGAGGCATCAGTATACACAATGAATGGCTTTCTCTAATCTAGATTCTTTAAAATACGTGAAGACACCAGGGCTTCCTTCAGTTGTTCAAAAGCTTCATGTGCCTTATTTCCTAGTTCATAAGTAACATCCTTCTTCAAGAATTGGGTTAGTGGCTATGTAATCTTTGAGAAATTCTTGAACAACCTTCTATAGTAACCCACATGGCCTAAAATGATCTCAACTTACTTCTATTCATAGGAAATGGTAACTCTTTGATTTTTGAAACTTTATCAGGATCAATACCAATACCATCTCTGGATACAACATGCCCTAACAAAATGCCTTTAGAACATCCAAAGACACACTTTGTAGGGTTTAGTGAGGCTTGTGCTTCATCTAACCTTTGAAATGTTGTCTCCATCTAGTGCAGGTGGTCCATCTTGCTCCCATAGATGAAAAAACCATCCAGAAATACTCTGATGAAGTTCCCAATGTAGGGTTCAAACACCCTATTCATCAAATGTTGGAACATTGCCGGAGCATTACACAATCCAAAAGGCATAACTCTATAAGAAAATGTTCCCCAATGAATGGTGAACGTGGTCTTCAACCGATCTTTCTCCATTATACAAACTTGGTTACATCTGCTATATCCATCAGTAAAACTATAACACTCATGGCCAGCTACTTCTTCCAAGATCTGATCTGAGAATGGAAGAGGGTAATGATCCTTCTTTGTTTCCTTATTGAGCTTCCTATAATCAACAAAAATGCATAGCTTCCCATTATTTTTTATTGAGATCACAATGGGAGAAACCCATTCTGAATTCTCCACAGAAAATATAAATCCTACGTCAAGCAACTTATCTATTTCTTCTTTTACAGTCTTGGAAAAATTAGGATTCATTCTATATGGCATTTTCTTTATGGGATTAGCACCATCTAATAGCTCAATATAATGTTCTACCCAACTTACTTGACAGAGTTCCTTGTAATCAAAAGTGAATAGTTGTATGTACCTTCGAAAGAGCTAGAGGTAGGATTCCTTCTCACTCTCCATCACAACATTACCAATATTTATTTGCTGGAGACGATCATCAATTTATTATTCAGATAATTTTATGGGTTCATGAGTCGGTGTGATTAGAAGGATATCCATGACCAAAACATCAACCTCACTTTCTTCATCTTCTATGTCCACTTCATTGGTACTAGAGTAATCAGAGGATGTCCAATCATCAGTTTCATCACTTGAATCCACATGTTTTGTCTTATGATGCCGAGGGATCACGTTTATCTTCACCCTCTCTCTACCACGTCCAAGTGTCATAAATCCTTCATTCCAGGAGTTTCTTGCATGAACTATCCTTAGCCATGGTCTTATCAACAACATTGGGTATGCAACAGTACCATTTTTCATCGCCTGAAAGTCTACCACACACACAACACCTTCTGGTTTAGTTTTTCCCTTATTTAATGATCTTAACATAAGTGTTGAGGGGCAATAAATTTTTAAACCCAACATATTCATTACAGACTTAGTCATTATATTAAGTACAACACCTCCATCAACTAAGACATCATGAATTGAAATACCATTACACAATACCTCAGCTTGTGGAGCATAGGGATCCACCTCTGCCTCCAAAACAGGGACCTCAACCTCCTTCCTTCGTCGAGCATAGAGTCCACTTCGCACCTCATGCCTCTTCTCAAAAGACATAGCAAGGATTTGACCATATGTAATATTTGTAGGCATTTTGGACAGTTCTTACAAGATGGAGTATGGCCCTTGTCCCTTTGAAATCAGAAAATCCTGCACACCCAACTTTCTTCTCCTATGTTACTTACTAGTTTCTCCTTTCATCTTCTTAGGATCATTTCCATCTTGGTTATATTTTTCTTTCTTTCTTTTGTTACAAACACATCTACTTCATTATTTATGATCTTATCCACTACATCAAAAGAATTCACAGGTACTTTTCCTTTATCATTATCTCTTGTACCATATGTAGAAGCTCTATCTGGACAATTATACTTATAATGACCCTTTTTATGACAACTATAACATACAACTTCAGAAATATTTCTTTTTGGACCTCTATCTCCTCCTTGAGAACTAAATTCTTTTCCTTGAATAAGATTAATAGTTAATAGGCCCATCTTCCTAAGAAGATCTTGATACTCAGTAGATGTACTAGGAGAAATATTTGTGCTCACCGAGAGTGGTTGTGGATTATGGACCAAAGGTGTTGGTGTAGGGTCTACTTTAGCAAAAATTTCTTTGGGCTCCTCTTCCATGCTTTCTTCTTCCCTTCTTGCAATCTCTTTTACTTGTTCAATGGTATCTGGGTGGTCATACTTCACTCATTGTCTGATCTTTGGCTTCATCCCAAGAATGAAGTGCTTATAGAGGAGATTATCCATGTAATTCATCAACCCATCCGCTAATCCTTCCTTCCGGATCTGGGCATCGAGCTTCCTCCTTATCTCTAGAACATGAGCATGATAATTTCTTATCTTCTCCTTCTCTCCTTAGGATAGCTTTGTGATATCGATCATGATATTTGCATATTTCTCTTGTTCACAAAATTCTTCAAGAAAACTTTCAGTTAATAAATCCCATGAATTTTTCACATTATCACCTAGTGTTTCAAACCACCTAAGGGCTGAACCATTCAAAAAGGTAGAAATAAATTCAGTCCATTGTTCCCTTCTTATAAGGCCATTACAAATACAAGATTGTTTAAACTCCTGAATGAAAGATGAAGCATCTTCATTAGATTGGGCTGAAAAAATAGGAATCTTCCCCATTTTTAAAAGTAAGCACAGTGATAAACCAACTCACAAGTACATCACTAAGACTTATGTGCAAAAATAATTGGACTCACTAAAATAGAAAGTGACTTTACACATTTCTATAGTAAAATAGGAATGACCACGGTAAAACTTGACTTATTGCAGTAAAAACTAACTTTACTATGGTAAACACTATTCATGGTAAAAAGTAAAGTTACTGTGGTAAATACTATTCACGGTAAAAAGTGAATTTACCATGGTAACTACTATGCACAGTAAAAACAAGGTTACCCTCCAAATGATTTCTGACTAAGTGGTAATATTTCTCCAGAAAATCCACCACCGAGGAATGGTCCCAGCAACGAAACTAAAATGTCAACACCAATCCGACACTATAATAATTCTTCACCAAGAACTCCTCGTGCTATGATTATTTACTAATGCATACCTTTTAGTTTGGTGGATGGAATCTGGAAACACAACAACAAACATAACACAAGAATACCATAAACTATGATAAGAAGGAATGATGATAAATCTGAAATATAAGTGTAAATTATAATATCAACATGAACTTGTTACAATCTCACCTATGAGGTACTTCAAGTGTTATTGACTTCACTTGCCTTCCAACAATAACTATGGGAGAAACTTCACAATTACACCTCTTAATGGCTTCTTTAACACACCTTCAAAATGATGGCTTCCTTTACACACTTACTCATACAATATTTCTCACTACTTCCTTCTATGCTAAATGAAAGGGGTGGCCTCTCTATTTATAGAACTTCCAAGCTTATCCATCTTATCTCTAAGATAGGATAAGAAATATAATATAACGAATCATATCCCATACCTTAACTCTTATCTGTACATGTAAGCTTATCTTTTAAGATAAGATAAACCTTATCATTTCACATGGGTTCCACATTTTTAGACTTTTTAGAAATAAAATACACAAAATATTTATGACCTCACTCCTTGTCCTTATTACCAATATAATATTTATAATTCCTAATCATGTAGACCCTACTTTTCTACTTACCCTAACTTTGACATTTTAACATTACCAGACAACTTACGACAAATATTTACTTTTTACTAGAACATTCCTATTGTACTTTTGACTATTACTATACTATACATTATTGGCGGTGTCGTTATCTTCTATCGGATGCTACTACTTATTATACTTAACAACATCCTATCCTAATACATACATTAATGAAATAGAAATTACGGAGGAAAATTTTAGTGTCGACAAGACATACCACAAAGCTTGATGTTGGAGAACTCAAAATATGAAGAAGCCATGTGGTGTGAGGTACAGGAATCTATAATCCAGGTCAATGAAGGAGAAATTTTGGCTGCAAGGGACTTTCCTTTCTTCTTATCAGATTTAGAACCTTTTGTAATAGAAGACTCTAGCCTTCAGAGCATTTTGTTTGATAGACTCAAGAACACTTATTTGATTTTTCTCAAGTAAATGAGTAAGGTGAATTTTTTTTTTCTCATACACGTATGCTCTTTATGACCAAGCTTCTTGCAATAGGAACACAAATACTTGCCTTTCAATTCTCTAGGCTTAGAAGTCGAAGTGTTCGTGTTAATTTTACTTTTGATCTTTGTTTCCTTTTTAGGTTGATCCTTTTTTTCTTTCTTCTTTTCAGTCTTCTTTTCCTTACTAGTACTTACTACAAGGTCACGTGACTTGGAATTGAGAGACCCCATTTGAATGAGTTTTTCCTGTTCTCGAATGACATTATTTGATTTTTCTACAAAAAACCCCATGCAACCAAGAAAAAAAGGATATAACAAAATCTTCCAGTTTAATAATTAAAAAAAAAACTAGAAAACTTGAGGAGATCTACACATGCATGAAGAACATGGAAAAAACAAAAACTTTCCATGAGAAATTTGTTAATAACGATAGCAATTAATTTTTAAAATATAATGATCAAAAAACTTGAACAAGGAGTAAAAATAACGATACCGAGAGTAATCGCAACTTAGATGAAAAATGCATGTTTACCCAATCTTAGCTCTGATACCATGAAAGAGTTGGAAAAAATCATATCAAAAACTGTTCACCATGATAAAGGTACACTTTGAAGGAAATGTAATAGCTCCAACGTAATCACAATGAGGAATCGATTAATCAATGGAAGAGCTTGCATAACAGAACAAATCTTGCACATAGAGAAAAGATAATAGAGTGTCTTGGCATGCTCATAAATGTCAAATGAAGGAATACATATAGGATGAAAAATGCATGTTTACCCAATCTTAGCTCTGATACCATGAAAGAGTTGGAAAAAATCATATCAAAAACTGTTCACCATGATAAAGGTACACTTTGAAGGAAATGTAATAGCTCCAACGTAATCACAATGAGGAATCGATTAATCAATGGAAGAGCTTGCATAACAGAACAAATCTTGCACATAGAGAAAAGATAATAGAGTGTCTTGGCATGCTCATAAATGTCAAATGAAGGAATACATATAGGGTGTTGAGTAACCCTTGTGCATGACACACAAACAAACCCTAAACCTAACCCATGTGAGATGACCCTCCATATGTGTGTGGAGGACATATAGGATCCCACACACTAACATTTATAACCTACCCAAAATGATGAAGTATGACCCTTTTCTCTTCCCCAAGAAGTAAGGTACAATTGAGTATGGGCTTAGAAGACTTACCCATCACTCTTGTAAGGACAATGATGGATTTTGCAAGAGATTGGGGTACATTTTCAGATTTTCTTCCCTCTATAAAATATAGGGGGTTTACATGTGCAAAGGGTTCATCATTTTCTCTCCCATACAACCCCTATTCGGTTGGGGCTTTAAACTTTTCTCGAAACTCTGTAATGGCTTCATGCCTTCCTTTACATGCAATGCATTGTATAAATCTTAAGGAGCAATAAAATTATGTTTTATGTTGATTATTATGACCTCTACATGATTTTATTTTTTCATCTTACCTCTCATTCCAAATAGATGTTTGTGTTTATCCTTGTTTGTTAAAAAATTGGGTGTGTGGTGATCATTTTGGGAATGATGTATTGGGTTTTATCTAGTTTGAGGTGTAAGATCACCCTTTCTAGATTAATTTATTCATCATTATTGCAGGTTGGGAAAGTGATCAACGCTCCTTTCTTGGTGTATCACTGCTCTTACTGTAGGTTTTCATGTCATGTATCCTTTTATCCTTTTCCTCTTAGCAGCATTAGATTAGGATTAGTCAGTATTTTTTCTTACATTAGGAGTATTTACTGACACTTAGGTTAGGAGAAGGAACTGGCCTTCACTGAAGAGATATCCCATTTCACATGTCCCACACTCAGTAGTTTAATGTTATGAAATCACAAAGAATGCCCCATCTCAAAATCAAACCATTCAAGGTTGTTGTGATTTTGGAATAACATTAATTATGTAACAATATAATGTGGTTTGAATCAATAATAAATTTCTCTGGTCCAGGGTTTATAAATTTTTTTGAGAATGTTCAATTTTTCCTAAGTCCACTTAATTAATTGTCTCAAATTTAGATGTGACCACTCTATTATATTAGCATGTGCCAATATGCAAGGCCAAAGTAAATGTGGGAATTGTGAGAAAAAATCCTCTCCGTATTATCCAAATACTTCTTCCTCAGTTTGTTTGTATGATGTTTTGAGTCTTTTTGCTTTATTATAGACACCAAAAATCTGCACACCATATTCCCACAAAAACAATTGAATAATATTCCCATCCACATACTGTTTTATGACTCAATTCCTCCATTCACATGGCCAATATTATATTCACATCATTAGACATCCTTAAACATAAGTCATTAACCCCATACCCCTTTTATTAATTAATTTAACTAAAATTTCTTAAATTCATACCACCCATCTTAGAATTAATTAATTAATTAGATAATCAAATTGATTTATCTCACCTGCACACCTCACTATGAGTAATCCCACTAACTCACTAGTTGTAGCTAATTTAAATAGGTAACCTTCTATAAATATAACCCTAACCACCCCTAACATTTCACTATAAACTAATTCATGCTCCTCACTAGCTAGGAGTAGTTTAAATTTAATATCCTGCCAAATTATCCCTACCACTTATATCTACCTCTAACCATCACCATTGACCTCTCGAAGTTATCCACCACATCTAAGTTAGAAATATGAGTTTTATCACTTCATATCTCACCCTAACTTCAACTTCCCAAAAACATTGGTGATTACCTCGAACGTTGGCGATTTATAAATACCAAGTATTTAGCCTCTCTTTGGGACCATTCAAGACCATCTAGATGAACTAAAGCACTATCAAGTTTTTCTCAAGAATTCAAGCAATGTTATTAGGCTCTTATCAATGTCATTTTGCAACTAATACATCCCTCAAGCATTTTTGTAGCTTCTTGAGGGATCTTTCATCATCCAAACACAACAACAACTAGCTTTTTGTCACCACTTATCACTTAAAGGTCGGTATCCATTGTTTCCATTTTGTTCTAATTTTTAAATAAACTTGTTAGATCATCATCTATTTCTATTTTACGTTTAATAGATTGTAATTTCATTTTAGACAATCATATCATTTATTTTTAATTATATGTTATTATTTCACAAAATCTCCTGCGATTAGCCTAATAACCTGCAATTCCTATTCTTTCCTTCAAATCAGTATTAAGATTTCATTAGAATTTGTTAATTTCTCTAGGATTTTTATGTTACTAATATTTGTGCTAAGTATGGATCTTGAAGATGGCCATTTCATGAACTAATCATCCCATTACCATTACCAATTCCCTTTCGATTGTCTAAAATTCATTGCAGTAGGAGAAATATAAATTAATACATGACTTGGAGCTATGTGTCATCCATTTAGGCCCCTTTGATTATCTAGAAAGCATCTTTGTATCTACCAAAAAAATATGAGAAGCCACTAAGGAATTTTGGGAAGCATACTACAAGGTGCAGCGAATCCTAAACAATCTTGTATGGTTGGAATAAAAATATGAAGTGGGCCTAGACATACCCAAAGACATAAACACCACATCTAAATATGACATTGAGATAAACATTAGCCTTCTAGATACTGATTTTGATCTTGCACGTCTATACGATACATAAGAGGAGATATCTGACTTCTTCATGGAAGACTACATGTCAAAACCTAATTCATATTTCACTGAAGATGATGATTTAGAAATATCAATAGGATCTAACATCTTTTCTAAAAGCTTAAATATTGACCTATATTCTAACTTTAAATTCAAGGCTTGTTACTTTTCATTATCATTATCAGCTGATGTATGTAATAATCCAAATAAGTTAAAAAAAATTGATCACATACTGTACTCCATTTCATATATAAAATCTTAAGTGTTTTAAAATCAGGTTGATGTCCACATAAGGAAGTATGCTGGTGTTTGGGAACTTTCCTTTTCCACACAACCTACTTACCAATTTTACTAATTCCATTTTTTGCAATGTCTTTGAATTTCAAGTGTAATTATAGGGAAAAGATCTTAATTCATTCATCACGGAGCACAAAACAACCAAACACCTATCACACCCCATGGGTACTTTAGAAACCCCGCCATACTCAAGGTTGAGTCAATTTTTCCTCATTGTCATATAAAATCAATCATGAAAGAAAAATTGTGCTCAAAATTCTGACATGGCCAGTGGAATGTTTATCCCTTGTTTTTCCATTTCATTTCAGTCAATATAATACTAACTGTTTTCACAGTGTAATAATCTCCTGCGATCAGGCTAATCGCCCGCGTTTGGGCCAATCACCTAAATTTTATTTGGATGTTTTTCTCATCATCTCATAATTTTTCTTTTTTTTCTTCTAATATGTTTGCAATTTCGTGATTCTAAAAGCTTTAGTTGCTACATTTGCTTCATTCTCACTTTGGAAAAATTGCTAGTTTATATATATATATATATATATATGAGTGCTATCATGGTAAGTCCTAAAACCTTTATTTTTCTTTTGGTTTCATATTTTTGTGTGATTTTTTTCTTTGAAACTAAACATTTCGTTTTGGATCTTAAAATGAACCATTTCATACTTTTTGATCATCTAGCTTTAATTAGGATGGAAAATTCATTGCATTCACTTATCCTCCCTCACACATAACTAAATCACTTATAAATCAAAAACACATTCAAACAACACCCACCCAAGTGAAATTAATTGGGATTTAATCATCCAACAAGGAAGCCATCTCAATTTATGACTGAGTATAATCTCATGTGTGTCTTTACATTTTGACTCAGCACCCGATTGCCTTTTCACAATGGGACTATGAAGTGAGGGCTAAGGCCCCAATACACATGCCCATACAAGTAGCAACACAAAGTTAGGCCTTGAGTACCTTTAGGTATATCAATAATTCCACCCTTAAACATACTTGAAACCATCAATATCTTATCATATCTTAGGACCCTCATTAATAGTCTTACAAATTTCACTTTTTCATAATTAATCAAGATAAATACAAAACAACATTTTTCTTACTTTTTTTTCATTGTTTGTAAAACAACCCAACTAGTTAATTTTCATTTTTATGTGTTTCTGTGTTTGTTTATCATGGTACTTACTAGACGTTAAGCTCATAACCAAACTCTTGAAAACATGTCTACTCCACTGCCTACATTTCAACAATAGGTGTCATTTTACACTACATCATTTTCTTCAACATTTTTCACACCAACACAACAATGAATCCCATATTATCAAACAGTTACATCCAATCCCTTTTTTAACACCCAAAAGACTTGGAGTGAATGAAGGGTCAACTATAAAACAAAAATATGAAAATAAATATTTCATTCCCCACATCAAAACCATGGTCAAATATTACATACATCTGGACAACAATAAAAAAATCACCTATTTTCTTCTAGACCTCAACTAGAAGCATTTGAACCTCCTTTCTACAATAGGGGCGACCCTATCTTTGAAGAAATTATAGACTCAAACCCTATTACGCTCAATGCCTATCTAGCATCTAAAAAAATTTAGATGCAACCATTTACACCCGAACACACATAGAATCCTTCATCTTCTATTTCACAACTCACTTATCAAAATCAAGACCTCGTCATCTAGCATTTGTACCCATACACTTCAAATCAACCTAAAACACCAAACAATAGTCAACTTGAGATGCCTCCCATCCCTATTAACCCCTTTGAAACATCGAATAAAAAATATTCCACCAGTCAACCCAAAGCATCTGAGGTCTCTTCAGTCCCCATTTATGACCTCCACATGATTTCACAATAAAAAGCATATGCTCAATAGTCTACATCCTCACCGATTCCTTCTACAAGTTCCACACCTTCCTTATGTAGTACCACTACTTCCTCATCTACCCCTCTGGCCTCCTCGTAGGTACAAACATTTCCTTTGAGTTCCGTGGCCTTTTCTACTGTTGTATCCTCCTAATATGTTACTAGTGTCATTCAAAACATCATCATGTCCATCCCTGTAGTTACACCACCGATCAGTACCATTTTCATTGCTAAGACTCACCTTATTTCACAATACATACCACAACCTTCACAACCACTGATGTCCATGCCACAATCTACACCCCTACAAAACATCCCACAATACAATATCCCACAACAAAGTATTCTACAATAGACACCCTCCTCTGTCACCTCTAGTTTTTCCTTTCAGCAATCGCTTACATATTCATAACCACTCACTCATACATCAATGCCATTCCAGTAATAGTACATACAAACCTCACAACCTATAGCCTCCCAAAAATGTTTTCCATCTCATCAAAGCATCGCAAAACATAACATACCTTATCATCAAAGTAAAGCTCTATGAAATATTTCCTAACGAAAGAATATACCTCAGTAAAACATACCTCAATACAACATACATAATTATTACGTACCTCAACAAAACATTTCACAATACCACATCTCAAAACATTAATAGAACATTCCTTAATGGAATATTCCCTAGCAAAACATTCCCTACCAGGAAGAAATTCCTCAATAGTATCAGACTTACTTACTACCTAGCAAGTCTTTATTTCAACCTTGATCATCCTCACAACAACAAACACAACTTAATCCTCTCCAATGCCTTTTAAACTACTTATCGAGTCTCAGAGATGCTTTTTTCTCATCTAAAAATGTGCTCTTTTATGATAAAATTTGCAATGAGCCAATTCACCCATTAGTACCATATAAACCATATCTGCCTCAATGGGAACTTTCTAAGTTTATCCATTTTTACATCAAGGAAAATCCCCAACAACATATATGTGCCTTTTGTCATGCTTTTTATCTAATAGCTCACGACCAAGACCTAATGCTGAGAACCTTTCCCGTGTCCCTCGCTGGTCCCGCATGAGATTGGTAAAACAAAATTCCACAACATTCCCTATTCACTTTTACATGGCTTTCCTAACTTTTCTTAAACCACTTTTCCATAAATATATCCCAAAAAATCACTATCAAGGAAGTATAGACCATGATACAATTCGAAGATGAATATATAACTAATTTTGTCACCTGTTGCAGGGGTGTCACCAAACAAATATCCTTTATATTACTAGAAATATAATTAATCGAGGTCTTCTTCCATGTATGTGATAAACACATCTCATCAACATTACAAATATAATCATTTCAAATATTTTATGACGCTTTCACTATGACCCATAAATTGGGATTGTGAGCTCTAGAAGATGGACGGGTTAAGCTTCATCCTAAAAAACCAAAACATGAATTACCATATAAGTCACCATCAAATAATGAGAAGCCTAAGAAATCCAGCAATGTTATCATAGTTAAATCTGCTCCTAAAGAGAAACCCACTAACAAACATGCCCATCAAAAACGCAACTACACACCTATAGGAGAGACTTATAGCACAATATTTGACAAATTTATCACCTCTAACATGATATCTCTCCCACCTATCAACCCATTAACATGTCAGTATCTAAACCTATTTGGTATTGAGATAATGAATATTCTAAATACAAGAGGGTCAATGGACATGCCATGAAAATATGTCACACATTCTGCAATGTACTTCATTTGATCAAAAAGGGTGAACTCCATGTAGAAAACTCAAATACACCCCCAAATGAAACTCTTGACATATCTAAGAAACCTTTTCCAAATCACCCTTCATTTTTTGATAAACCAAAAATGATAGATGTCCACACCATTAATGTAATAACCAAAATAGAGCTTATCCTTCTTACATCATCGTCACTTACAGAATCAAAACCTGTGGAACCAACGTCAACAACCAATGAGCCTAAAAATGCAACTTCTAAACCTCCACCTGCTGAGAACATCAATAAAACCATTCCTACATCCTCATCACTTACTGAATCAAAACTTGTGAAATGAACACCAGAATCCAATGAGCCCAAAGCTACTACACCTCTATCTACATAAAACATTACTAAAACTATTCCTACACCCTCATTATATGCCATTACAAAATACATACCTAAATCCTTTACATTCTCTAAGATTACACCTAAAATTGCATCTAAAAAACAACCCAAAAAACTTGATACCCCAGGGAAATCGGACCCTTCTACTACTTTCTCATAAACTACACCTACCTCATCAAAAAATAGAAAAACACCTCATCAACAGGGTATTGTTCATATTTTTAAAATCTCTCAATATATTATTCCCAATTAGATCCCTTTAGGAAGACCTCAATCCCTTATACTTATTAATCACCCCATTTTTACAAGATCAAAATACCACAACCAACCCCAAACACTAAGTCCATATCCTCTACCTTTTACACAGTCCAATTATCCACACTAATGACCACTCATACACGACCCTTATCCTGTACCTATCACACAGGATGACTATTTGCACCAACAACCACCCATATATGTTCTTTATTGACAACTTAGCACTACATTAAGGAATCCTCAAAGACCAACAAATAAGTGATCGATGACTAAATAACCTATCATACCTCCTCTTGAGATAAGTAGAGATGTGACATTGTCCCCATCTACGTCTACACCTAAGGGGAGTTATGCCACCATCCTATATTACCTCTTTTAGTAGTCACTTATTACATTAACACCTCCCAAGCCATCTAATCATCAAAGATGGAAACCTACTTAGTATGAATTCAATATCTTTTTTGATTACCATAGAACACGTGGCCATTCTATAGAAAGTGGTAGGGCATTTCACTTGAAATTACAAGAACTTGGTAATATTATATTCCTTACTTCTCAATCAAACACAACACTAACATTTACATCATTGTCATAAAAACCTAAATAATATATCCCTAAGGCATTTGATCATTGATTTGGTGTTGTACACATCACCACTCGTTCATAAAATTTTGACAGAGAATCATTTGAAACTAAGAAAAGTAAAAAATTCATTGCTATACCCCCACCTTCTGAATTATTAACTTCATCTCATAAACCTAAAGTAACCATTTCCTTAGCTCCTAAGGAATCTAAGAAAATTCCATCATCAAAGCCAAGATCTCTATACAAGGAGCAACACCCCCTTTCACTATAATACAAAAGGTTGTTATCTAACAATTACACCAATCTCTTATGAGAAATAAACTCAACGAGCTAGTTCAGACATCACCTTTTCACAAATAGGATATGATAGAAGCCATTCAATTCATAACCATACAATCCAATGATCCAACTCCTTTAAAAAAAAATGGGTGTTCTTAAAAAATCCACCACTATATCATTTGAATGATATTAAATTTACCCTCTCATATCAGTAGACCATGACCTAAAACTCTTCATCACCACCCATATCAACAACTTCTCCCTCAAAAGAGTCATGATTGATATTGGTGCTTTCATTAATATCATATCATCCCTCATTAATTACCAACTCAAAGTACCCAATATTATCATCACTCAATCTCTGGTTCTATTTCAATCCTTCAACAACATAATCACACCCACATTAGGCACCGTCATACTTCCATTTAAGGTCAGCGTCAAAATCCTGCCCAAAATATTCTACATTATAGAAGGAGAGTATCAATATAACATTTTATTAGGATGCCCTTGGATATAAACCATGTGATGTGTTCCATTCACACTCCATCGGTATGCAAATATGAACATGAAGGATAAAATTTCACTTTCCATGCTGATCCGAATCCGTTTGTTGGTTGTTACATGATGTACCACCCAAACGATGTCCTTCTACCCAAATTCACATCTAATCCATCTAATGAATCATCCACTAGAAAATTCATCCCTTCTTCCAAATTACCAGATGATTCCTCTATTGGTAAGGCTATAAAGCACCTTATGATCTGGGATTATCATCTCCTTGTTCTTAACTCAATCCCTTCACCTAAAATATATGGTCACCCTGACAAGCAACCCATGTATGACCCAAAAAGTACGAGATATTATTTTTTATGGTCTAGATTATATCAAAACAAACCTTGTCTATGGGGGACTTGAGAATCCTACATCCAATTCCATTAATGCACACCACAGTATATCATTCATGCTAAACATCGATTCTCTTGATAATCAAAACTTTTCCCACATGTATCTTCATTATTGTGCATGAATATGTTTTGGCCATAGGCCATATGAACATGGTACCCATGGTCAAACCATTTTATGTTCCCTTAAACCCTATGAGAAAAGTGTTTTAGGTTATAAAAGGTTCACCTCTGAAATGTGTGAAGCCACAACATCTAAACTTGCTACATCCCTAACTATTCCCAAATTAGAACTGTCATCACCAACAAACTCTGAAGATCCAGTCGACACAAATGACAATGTTCCCATCCCATATATATATATTTTTAAAATAAATTCTATATCCTTAGGGCCACTTACTTACCAATCCAATCACTCTACTAAATCATTACCCCTTGTTTGGCCAGAAATGGTTGATAAAGATTCACCTACCATGGATATTCTCTAGTGTCAGGATGACCAGGACATCCTTTACCATTTGGGAGTTGAAGACTGTTTCCTTCATAGGTCCCCACCTTTTGATAAAAAAAACTCTCCTTAACAAATCCAACCTTGATGTTAACTTAGGAACCCTCATGATCCCCATGTAGTTAAGGTTGGTCAATCTCTAGATCCATACAATTAAATTATTTCACCTTGTTCTTAAGAAAATATCACTAAGCCTTTTGCTTGGTCATATAGCGATATACTCGGAATAAATCCTAACATTTTCATACACGACATAGTCATGTGTCCTGATGCAAATCCAGTAAAACAAAAATTTCACAAAATACATCCACGTATCGCTCTCCTTATTAAGGAAGTGTTTCAATGCCTATTATCTGCCAACTTCATCATACCCATTGACTATCCACAATGGGTCTTTAACATCCTCCCTATAACCAAAGCCTTGGTAAATATATACATTTTCATAGATTTCATGGATCTGAATCTTCCCTGTCTTAAAGATGATTTCCCTCTTCCAAACATAGATCAAATTGTTTACTTAACAGTCATTCATAAAATGCTCTCCCTCATGGATGGTTTCTCTAGTTATAACCAAATCCTCATCACTCTCGAATATCAATACAAAACATATTTCATCACCCCTGTGGGAACCTTCTATTATCGCATCATGCCCTTTTGTCTTAAAAATGTAGGGTCTATGTATTAATGCACCATGACATACATTTTCCATGATCTCATCCACAAAATTGTCGAATACTATGTTGATGACCTCCTAGGAAAATACAAATCATGAAAATACCATCTTGATTTCCATGAATCAATCTTCACTGGTCTCATCCATTTCTGTCTTCATCTAAATCCCACAAAGTGTGTGTTTTTATGTTCTCATCAGAAAATTTTTAGGGTTCATCATATCTCTCAGAGGCATTGAAGTTGACTTAGTGAATGTTAGAGAAATAATCTAAATGCCTCCAACATCCAATATGAAGCAACTCTATAGTCTTCAAGGTAAATTACAGTCCATTCAACATTTCATATGACATATTTTCTACCATTGCAATCCTTTTCACCTTCTTCTCCGCAAAGACAAAGAATTTCATTGGGATTCTGATTACAAGAAATCATTCAACAAAATCAAGTAGTATCTATTATCGTCACATGTGATTACTCCACCTCCTGAAGGGGAGCCATTCTATCGATACATATCCACTTCAGAACATGATCTAATATATATGCTTGCCCACTTTGATAATAAAGGACATGAATACGCCATATACTACATTATTCGCACACTCCATGAGCATGAAATATGCTACACCGAAGCTAAGAAATTGTTGTGTGCATTATACATCGCCTCCTCTTAACTTTGAAATTATCTCCTCAATCATAAGAGGTATTCCTTCACCAAATTTAATCCACTTAAATCCATGCACACTAAACTTTATCATAATCATCACATAATTCAATGGATCATTCTCATGACTAAATTTGACCTCGAAATAATATCTCAGAAATCTATTAAAGATCAAGACATTGTAGATTAACTCACCAATGCACCCCTTCAAGATAATAAAATACCTCACAAATATTTTCCTAATGAATTGATCAACAACATCGATCAATATGATATCATCCCCATTAAAATGACTCTCTTCTTTAACAGTGCTAAGTGTCAAGGAGGATAAGATGGAGTTGTTATCATATAACTGTTATCTCTCAAAAGTGCACCCAACAGAGAGATGGAAGCAGGTGTTCTAAGACTGCAAAATATCTCTCACTCTCATAGATACAATGGGGACACCTCAGGTCTGTGGGTATACCTATTTTGAGGTTAACCTCTGGGGTTAAAAGGCTTGTTCCTTATCGGTGTTCAATAGACTGCTTTTTGGGAGTTTAAGGGTTAGGAGGTGACTAAAAATTAAATAATTATGAAGGTGATACACCAAATTTTGAGTGGAGATCTTGACTTGAGTAAGATACACAACTAACTCGTGAAGAATTCTTTGTGTGCACGAACCAATTTCACTTTCTACAGAATGTGAGGGTAAAAAACACTTAATTTGTACAAAGGGAAAATCACAACAGTACTAGTAAGCTAACATGAACCTATTTAGAAGAAAATAGTAGATCTGCAGTAGGACAAAGTGACTAATCAGGGAATGTTGATTCACAAGATCAATGCTGGCATACACAAGACTGCAGAATAACTTGGAAGGTAAGAGTAATTAAACACTCAGAGGGTAAAACTGGCAGAAATTGCTTCAGTAATCATATAAAAAGTTCTTCTGGGAAAAATCTTTGAACAATTCCCCCCCTCTTGTGCTTTGCAAAAGCACACAATATATAGCAAAAGTTCTTCCCTCTCCTAAAAATAGCCTAAAATTTGCACTCGCCCATGTATCCTAATTTTATCCTTTATTTAATAATAAATAAAGGAATAAATTAATACAAACTAGAGCATGTAATAAAAATAGGTATTATCAACCTTAGATACAATACAGTCAAACTAAAGTTAACTGTTCTATTTTTAAGAAAGGGAAAGTGAATAATTTTCTAAAATTACAAATTTCTTGCTAAGCAAGTCTTCCCTCTTTGCACATGAAAATTCATCATCTTCTTTGTTCTGTACTGTTGTGGAGGTATGCAAAATATCATCCCTTGTGTGTAGGAAAAATTTGCAACCTTAGGTAATATTTGCAAAATAAGGATTAAGTGGGGACCACCTTTGGTATGCACATGTTTCTGATTTTCCCTTTTCTTGGATGGTCACATGAGTGACACTTTGAAAATTTGAATACAATACCCCATGTGGGGACCACCTTGGTTCGTTTTCCCACCATGTATTTGATCTTCCACCTTTAACCCCTTTAGCACTGTTGGTCGTCAAATAGGACTTTTAAGAAGAGCAACAGTCAGGGGATAAGAAGTCCCTCCTCTTTGATGGGAGAGGTTCCCTTATTCTGAAACGAACTTATTTACAAATATACAGAACATGATTTTATGGTTGAACTTGGATATTACAAAAGTGTTTTCCACAAGGATCATCAGTTACAAAAGGACTGAGGAAATGAGAGTACGGAAAAGAGTAGAAAGGCAAACATGCGGAATTATAGATATCAGAGTAATTCTTTATGTTTGCGAAGTCACAGTGGATTGAAAACAAGATCATTCGTATCGGACAAATAAGATGGAATTCAAAGACACAAAGTTCTGTAAATAACATCTGCCAGAACACAAAGTTTCTTAACGTAACATAGATTCATTATCAAGGAAACAAAGTTCCTTCTTGGTTGTACAAGATCACCGTGCTTACAGAGTCAATCGGTGAGACTAATGAATTTGGGATAAATGATCTTCACCAGGAAAATAAATGAAAGCTTAGGAAAAACAGGGATCAGATAGACAAAGAAAGGAAAATCCTCTGTATTGATTTCTTTATGATCTATTTACACTCTCAGAAAATACGCCAAGTTCTCCCTCTTTTGAATGGCGTAGAAAATACCATTATATAGCTTATAATTCAGTTACTCTTCGTAACCGTTTCTTTTAACTAAAGAATAGTTAAGGACCGCCAAATCGTAGTACCTCAACCTATTACAAAGAAAACTGAAAAAGAAAGGGAAGAAGAGAAACGTATGGGGAAGAAGACAGGTGGCCGGTCACTGAGAGGGACCCATCAACTTCAAAAACCGCTGCTTGAATTTCTTCCACGTCTCAGCTATGTCTTTGCCACGAGGGACACACAAGAATTTTCATCTTGAAGATGACAATGGATATCTTTGAAAACTGATATAACCGGCTTCTTGAAAGCTTCGTCTTTCTGCCAGCTGTCTTTGGAATTTGATCTTCAGATTGATAGTATCAGAGCCGCAACTTAAATTCATATTTAGCATATTCGGGTAGAGCGGGAAAAACTAAGTATGAATTGCATTAGGTTCACTTGGGACATGTGAGATGCGAATGCGCGAAACACACGGCTCGGCCGATTCGGGTGAAACAGGGAGAAGACGCACAAATGTATTTTGGGACATTTGGGACAGAAATGTGCGAAGTACACGGTTTGGGAGTTTCATCCGAAAATGGGACAGCTTGCCCAATTTGACTTCGGGACAGATGGGAAAGGAAAGCGTGAAGTACGCGGTTCGGGTGGATTGGCCGAAAGTGGAACAAAAGGCCCATTTGAACTTGGGACATTTGGGACAAAAAGTTCCGGAGTACGCGGTTCGGCTGGTTTGAGCGAAAATGGAACAACTCGCACGGAAAGTTCGGGACACTTGGGACAAAAAGTTCCAAAGTACGCGGTTCGGGTGTTTCGGCCGATCGGGGAACAGAGAGCAATTTGGAACTCGGGACAGTTGGGACAAAATTGCGCGAAGGACGCGATTCGGGCGAATCGGTCGAAAATGGAACAACTTGCACAATTCTATTTGGGACACTTGGGACAAAAAGTTCCGAAGTACGCGGTTCGGGTGTTTCGGCCGATCGGGGAACAGAGAGCACTTTGAGTTTTGGGACACTTGGGACAAAAACTTCCGACGGGCCCGAAAATGGGACAACTTCGGGGATTTCGGCCGGTCGGAGAATAGAAGACCCGTTTGGACTTGGGACAGTTGGGACAAAAAGTTCCGACATGCCCGAAATACTTATAGAATGACCCAAAACACGGATTTTCTCAATTTCGAGGCCTTTTCACACCACCAGCTCGACAGAAAAGACACTTAAACTCAAAATTTTGAAATTTTTACTATCATCAGGGCGGGGAATTTTGAGTGGACAACAGCTGGCTCCTTCTGGGGATGACTTGGCATAAATTCAAGGAATGAGACAAGGCAAGAACTTAGACAAACTTGGTGAAGTAGACCAGTGCCTTATCCATTGGGTAATGGAGTCAAAAACAGACCAAAACAGAGGGCAACACACCAAAACGACAGAAGGGAAACACACCGAAACGCAGAAGCAAAGACACTGTACAAAATATACAAGGGACTCCCTAATCACCTAGGACTTGAACAACTTGAGATACTGCCCACTATAAGGAAGTGGGAGAGAAGAACCATCCATGTAATCAAGATAAAAGGATTTCTCACCAGCAAAGTGTCTGATCCTGAAAGGTCTGAGCCACAGGGAATCAAACTTTCCATGGCTGCCACGAGGTTCATGTCTTTTGTCCCATAACAGCACGGTGTCTCCAACTTGGAAATCTCTGAACCTAGCTTTCTTGTCAAACAGGACCTTTACCTTCTGCTGGTGAATAGATATCCTATCAGCAACCATCAATTTGTCTTCATTCAGTTTGTGCAAGTACATAATTCTCTTGTCCAAAGCATCTCTGAAACTAGTATCCTCAATGGCCTTCATTAGGTGCAAGGCTGGCAGTTCCACTGTTACTGGCAGTTGAGCTTCTACTCCATATACCACTTGAAAAGGAGACATTCCAATAGCTCTCTTTGGTGTAACCCTGTCTGCCCAAAGAGCATCATAGAGCTTCTTGTGCCAGTTTCACTGAGATTCATTGACTAACTTCCTTATGATAGTCACCAGATTTTTGTTAGTAGATGCTACTTGCCCATTTCCCTGAGGATGGTAATCTGAAGAGTGAGCCAAACAAATGCCACACCCATAGCAGAAGTCCATTATCTCAGCAGAAGAGAAATTCGAGGCATTATCTGTTACAATCTTGTTAGGTACACCATACCTTACCAAGATGTTCTCTTTGATGAAGCTGCACACCACTTCAGAAGTAGTGCTCTTAACTGGAATAGCTTCCACCCATTTGGTGAAGTAGTCCGTGGCAGTTAGTACATAAGTGTGACCAGCACTAGAAGTAGGATTAAGTGTGCCAATGAAGTCCAAACCCCACTGTTGAAATGGTTCCTCAATCACAACTGGCTTGAGAGGCAAAGAGGCCAATTTAGGTCTTCCCACAAAAGTTTGACAAGCCTCACATTTATCCACCCACTTGGATGCATCTCTGAACAAGGAAGGCCAGTAGTATCCTCCACGGAGTATCTTGTGAGCAGTGACCATTGATGAATAGTGCCCTCCACATGCCTGATCATGAAAAGCTGAGAGCAATTTTCTCTGTTGTTCCTTGTCTACACACTTCAAAAGTCTCCCATCTAAGCCACGCTTGAACAAAGCATTTTCCCATAATACATATTGGGCTGACCTCAATTTAATATTCCTCTTTTCCTTGGCAGTTAAATGAGAGGGGCATTCCCCATAGGTGAGAAAATGGGTGATGTCAGCATACCATTCATCGACTGAGCTAAGGAACAGAACAGTAGGAATGTCAGTTTTCTCCTCCGGAAACTCATGTTTAGCTCCTTCAGTAATGAGCTCACAAAGACCTTTTCCACAAACCAGCTTGGTCGGCTTAATGTCAATGTCATACTCTTGGACCTTAGCAACCCAATTCCCTCTCTTGGATCCAAATTCTTGTTGTGTGAGAATTGACTTAACAGTGGTAACTGGAACCAACACCATGGAGTGAGAGTTGAGGATGTAAAAGCGAAACTGCTTGACAACTTTGACCACTGCAAAAGCATGCTTCTCCATCATGGTGTATTTTAACTCATGATCCTTCAGAATATAGCTCATGAACGCAATTGGTAGCTCATGCTCATCAAAGTCTTCTTGAGTTAACATAGCAGCCAAGGTATTATCTGTAGCATAGCAATAGATGATGAAATCTTTGCTGAAATCAGGATAGGCTAAAACAGGAGTTTTAGCGATAGCTCTCTTGATACCTTCAAAGGATTCCTTTCCTTTAGAAGACCAACCAAATGTTTGTTTCCCTTTCATCATCTGAGAAATATTCAAAGTTAATTCTACAAAATCAGGGATGAATCTTCTCAAGAAATTGATCTTACCGAAGAAGGAGTGCATGCCCTTTTTACTGGTTGGAAGAGGAATTTGCTGGATGGCTTGAACTCGTTCAGGATCAATCTTAATACCATCCTTGGAAACGATGTGTCCTAATAACCTTCCCTCAGTGACACAAAAGACAAATTTTTTAGGGTTCAGAGAGATCCCATGCTCTCTGCATCTCAGCAGAACTATCTCTAGGTGATCAAAATGATCCGCTCTTGTCTTGGAAAACACTGTCAGGTCATCAAGGTAGATGACAATACACTTTCCCTTTTAAGCTTCCAAAATCCAGATCCATAGCTCTCTGGAAAGTGGCACCAGCATTAATAAGCCCAAAAGGCATTCTCTTGTAAGCAAAGGTGCCCCAAGGAGTAGTGAAAGCTGTTTTATGTTGATCTACAGTATCAACCTCTACCTGATTGTATCCAAAAAATCCATCAAGCATAGATAACATTTCAAATCCTGTTACTGCTTGCAATAGTTGATCCATCATAGGCAAAGGGTAATTATCCTTCAGAGAAGCCTGATTCAGGTTTCTGAAATCAACACAGATGCGGATCTCACCATTTTTCTTCCTAACAGGCACAATATTTGCAATCCATGTTGAATGGTGAATGGGAAAAATAATTTTAGCCTTCAACAACTTCTGTATCTCCTGAAAGATGGTGTCAACTACTTTGGGGTTGTATTGTCTCTGTTTATGCTTGAAAGGCTTGATTCCAGGCTTCAGAGGAATAGAGTGCTGCATATCTTTTGGTTTGAAAGCTTTCAAATCTTCATAAGAGTAAGCGAGAACATCCTTATACCTCTTCAAAATATCAATTGCTTTTCTCCTCTCATTTGCTGTGCAACATTTTCCAATGTTCACGAGCTTGGGGTCAGAAGAACTCCCAATGTCAATCTTATCGTACTCAGCTGATTGCTGAGGCCCAGAAGAAGCTCTAGATTTCACATACATTCATGCTTATCAAATAGTTCCTCCAAACTTACCAACCCTTTAGGAATCTTGTTTCCTTTGAGATTGATGCATCCGTCTTGACCTGTTTCTTCCCCTTGGGCGACTTCTTTGTCAAAGGGCACACTCTCACGAGGTAGGTTGTCACTTCCCTCAAAATACAGTTGTTTGAAATTGCCCTTGAGTTCCAGGAAGGAAAGCAAATGTTGATCATCATTGAAAACCTACCAGTTATTGGTATTGTCAGGTACACTAGGCCGATGGACCATTTCAATAGTGAACTTATCCTGAGAGAAATCAGGATGAGGAATTACTAGAGATCCTGAGACAGCTAGTGAGTCAGCCCTGCTGTTCATCTCCCTAGGAACTACTTCAATGGAGAAAGCATCCAGGAATTCAATAGAATCCCAGACTTGATTCCGGTAATGCTTCAGCCTTCCATTTTTTACTTGATAAAGGCTCCTGACTTGCTTTACAATTAATGCTGCATCACCATGAGCCAGAAGATTCTTCACACCTTGTTCTTTGGCCACTTACAGTCCAAGAATGAGAGCCTCATACTCTGTTGTGTTATTAGTGTTTTCGAACTGCAACTTAAACGAAAAAGTATGAAGGAAACCTTCCGGTGACACCAGTAGAACACCAGCTCCAAAACCAGCCGAGGAACAACTTCCATCAAATTCTAAAATCCAAATACCATTAGGATCTTTAGGTGACATTCTGGGAAGTTGGATTTCATCAAGGGACATAATCATGTAATTGCCATGACCCATATCCTCATAGAGTATTTGTACTCTAGGATCATTTGTTTTCTGCACAATATACTCAGACTACTTCTCGGGCAACAACTTCTTCATTTGTCCATTGATAGGCACGAGTGCATGCGACCAGTCCATTTGGATTTCTCCACCCACATCTTTGCAGAAGTTCCTACTTAGCAACATCCCGTATGAAGGAGGGATATCTGCTACTAAGATAGTAGCCAACACTTTCTTTTCAGGCAAGGTAGCAAAAGCCACTTGTGCATCTTTAATCCTCCCGACCAGGGGGCACTTCTTTGCTTTCCATGGAGTAACACGATCCATAAGTGCGAGTGAGCGTCAGGCCTAAAGCATGAGCTACTTTAGCAGGGCATTACATTATCTGAGGCTCCTGAGTCAATGACACAATTACTGAGCCTATGGCCAGCTATAAGAAGTGTTACATAAAAAGGTTTAATTTTGTCACCAGGAGAGGTGACAGCAGCTACCAGGCTAGGCTGTGGTGTAGAAGAAGGAGTAGGAAAAAGACCTTTAGAGGTGGTCTTGGAATGGGAATTAACAAATTGAATCATCTTGGAAAAATCTTTGGGATGGGTTTGATAGTATTCAGCTTCTGAGATTTGTACCTTGGTCTTTTTCAGGTGATTAACAATATCAAAGGATCCAGAAGTGGACGGGGCCATCATCATTTGGAATTCTAGGCTTATCAACTTTAGGAGAAAAAGAAGAAGCAACTTTGGTAACTGGATTGATAGGACTCACCTTTGGTGTAGACGAAGTAGGGATAGGAGATCCTCTTCTTGCAATTACAGGGATAGTTGCCGACTGCTCCCTAGATTTCTTAGGTGGCTGGGTCACCTTCTCCCTCTGCTTTGTTTGTTCTCGAGTCATGAAATCAAAAGATTCGTTGTTCATGTCTGCTACCACTTCATCATAATCATCAATGCCCTCAGTGGTAAAAGAAATTCACTCGAGATCCCTCAAGTTCCTCTGCCTCATCATCAAATTCTCTCGCAAACTCTTCGCAAGCTTCGTTATCTTCATCATCATCTGGTTCTTTCCACCCTCGCAGGTCGCATTGACAGGGGACTCTAACAGGAGGTCCTTCAAGTGCTAATCTTGTTTGAGAAGCAGGAAAATGATTCCTGTGCTGGAAATTTCTCCTCGAAACGTCTGCATAAGGAGCGTGCTGAACCAGTTGTTTCTTTATAGCAATAAGATCATTTGCAAGTTTCTGAACTAATGGATCAGTGTTAGGTCCAGGAGTGGAGGAGGAAGAAGCAGCAGACTTGGATTTGGGAGGGTATCTTCTCAACTTCCCTGACATGATTAAGTCATCCTCGATACTAACAGCAAGAGTTTGATCCTCGACTAATGTTGCGAGATTAGACCTTTCTTAGTGCATAACTAACTTTGGGGTGATTGAGCATTCAGGAAGAAACACTTTTGAATTCGATCAACAGGCCGAGTATTTACAGGAATTTTTGTTGATCAGTCTGTTGAATCGGGCCCACAAAATCTCTCATAGGTTCTTGTGAATCTTTATTCATCTAAGAAAATTGGGCAAGCAAAGCATGCACATCTTCTGCCCGGCTTGAAATGGTTTTCGAACTGAGTTCTCATTGTGGTCCAGTCGGTGATAGCGTTAGCCGGAAGGTGGTAGAACCAATCAGCAGCATTGTCTTGTAACGTCTCAACGAACAGACCTTACAGAGACATCTTCATGTTCGACTCCTAGAACTCCACATGCAACAATGAAGGCTGCGATGTGTTCGTCAGGATGCACTTTTCCATACACCTTTGAATTTGGGGAAGTTCTTTCGGTTACCTCTGGGTAACTCATGCAGAGGCTGAGCAAGGGCCAGGGGCCAGACACGATGACCCCAAGGTAATGGTGCCGCCATTCTTGGAAAAATGGCTTGGAGAGGAACTTTAACACCAGCGAGGATCAAAGCTTCACAGATTAGGGACTAGCAGGCTCTGAAGGAATACCACCCCGCAGGACTTCTTTCTTGAACAGGTGGTGTGCTTGTCGAATGAGTCCTTCTATTTCTTGTGGAAGGAAGAGGAAAACCCTGCTGCTCCAAAAGCTGAAATTGAGAGTCTTCAATACCAAGGGTCCTCCTCCCTCGAGTAAAACGCGGAGTCGCCAGATCAAAGGATGATCGAAACATTGCAGAACTGGAATGTGATTTTCCCCAGTGGAGTCGCCAAAAACTGTTGGTCATCAAATAGGAATTTTAAGAAGAGCAACAGTCAGGGGACAAGAAGTCCCTCCTCTTTAATGGGAGAGGTTCCCTTATTCAAAAACGAACTTATTTAAAAATGTACAGGACATGATTTGTATGGTTAAACTTGGATACCATGAAAGTGTTTTCTATGAAGGATCATCAATTACAAAAGGACTGAGGAAATGAGAGTATGGGAAATAGCAGAAAGGCAAACATGCAGAAATTATAGATATCAGAGTAATTCTTTATGTATGCGAAAGTCACAGTGAATTGAAAACAAGATCATTCATATCGTATAAATAAGAAGGAATTCAAGAGACACAAAGTTCTGTAAATAACATCTGCCAGAACAAAAAGTTTCTTAACGTAACACGGATTTATTAATCAAAGGACAAAAAGTTCCTTCTTGGTTATACAAGATCACCGTGCTTGCAGAGTCAATCGGCAAGACTAACGAAACTGGAGACAAATGATCTTCACAAAGAAAATAAATGAAAGCTCAGAGAATAACAGGAGATCAGATAGACGAAGAATAGGAAAGCTCTTCTGTATTGATTTCTTTATGATCTATTTACACTTTCAGAAAATAAGCCCAGTTCTTCCTCCTGTTGAATGGCGTAGAAAATACCATTATATAGCTTACAATTCAGTTACTCTTCGTAACTGTTTTCTTTTAACTAAAGAATAGTTAAGGACCGCCAAATCACAGTACCCTTCAACCTATTACAAAGAAAACTGAAAAAGAAAGGGAAGAAGAAAAACATATGGGGAAGAAGACAGGTGGCCGGTCACTGAGAGGGACCCATCAACTTCAGAAACCGCTGCTTGAATTTCTTCCACGTCTCAGCTATGTCTTTGCCACGAGGGACACACAAGAATTTTCATCTTGAAGATGACAATGGATATCTTTGAAAACTGATATAACCGGCGTCTTGAAAGCTTCGTCTTTCTGCCAGCTGTCCTTGGAATTTGATCTTCGGATCGATAGTATCAGAGCCGCAAATTAAATTCATATTTAGCATATTCGGGTAGAGCGGGAAAAACTAAGTATGAATTGCATTAGGTTCACTTGGGACATGTGAGACGCGAATGCGTGAAACACGCGGCTCGGGCCCGATTCGGGTGAAACAGGGAGAAGACGCACAAATGCATTTTGGGACATTTGGGACGAGAAAACGTGCGAAGTACGCAATTCGGGTGTTTCGGCTGGATAATTGGAACAACTTGCACGATTTGGCTTCAGCGACAGATGGGACAGGAAAGCGCGAAGTATGCGGTTCGGGCGGATCAACCGAAAGTGGAACAAAAGGCCCGTTTGAACTTGGGACATCTGGGACAAAAAGTTCCGGAGTACGCGGTTCGGCCGGTTCGGCCGAAAGTGGAACAACTCGCACAATTGACTCTGGGACAAAGAGCTCTGAAGTACGCGACTCGGCCGGTTTGGGTGAAAATGGAACAGCTCGCACGGAAAGCTCAGGACACTTGGGACAAAAAATTCTGAAGTACACGGTTCGGGTGTTTCGGCCAATCGGGGAACAGAGCAATTTGGAACTCGGGACAATTGGGACAAAATTGCGCGAATGACGTGATTCGGGTGAATCAGCCGAAAATGGAACAACTTGCACAATTCTATTTGGGACACTTGGGACAAAAATTGCGTGAAGGATGCGGTTCGGGCGAATCGGCCGATCGGGGAACAGAGTGCATTTTGAGTTTTGGGACACTTGGGGCAAAAACTTCTGACGAGCCCGAAAATGGGACAAAATTCAGGGATTTCGGCCTGTCGGAGAACAGAAGACCCGTTTGGACTTGGGACAGTTGGGACAAAAAGTTCCGACAGGCCCGAAATACTTACAAAATGACCCAAAACACGGATTTTCTCAATTTCACGGCCTTTTCACACCACCAGCTCGACAGAAAAGACACTTAAACTCAAAATTTTGAAATTTTTACTATCATCAAGGCGGGGAATTTTGAGTGGACAACAAGCACATAATACAAACATTACCTTTTTCAGGACTTTTGGCATATATTCATGTTTTTATTTATGTGGGCATGCACACTTTAGACTTTGTAATGTCCGTGGAAATGATTAATTCTCTCTCCACGTGGGTTGGTCCCCCTCTATGATGGCTCGACCCTTGCTGTCTTAGGCTATGGTAACCCTGACTGGGCTTGGTTAACTTGGTTTTTGTGAGCTCTGACGGCCCTTGATCTTCATCCTTAGTTTCTCTGCCATAGTTTATTCTTTACCATGGTTTAGGATCTCTCCCTGACATTTATTTGGTTGGTGGCGTTTAATTTGAGCATATCACTTCGAATGCTGTGCTGACTGATCACCGTTTGATCTTCCACTTGGCATTTGGTGATCGGTTGATCCTTAACCGTGGGTTATGGTTTTGAAACCATAGTTCGATGGAGAGTTTATATACTTTCGAGCTCACCCTTGGTCACTTCATTTGGTTTTTCTTTTTGCGGGCGAAGCCCTGGAAATTTTTTCCCACACTCTACATTTTGATCAAAGCATGGAGATCTTGGAGGCCTTCGACCCTATTTTTTCGATCTTCGGCCCTCGCCACCATGGTTACTTGACTAGGTCTGCATTTTTTGATGAAAAACGAAGGTATTCATTGTATTTTTCTTTCTGTAGCTCGTATTTATTTTTGTGCATGATCTATAGATGTGAACTTGATATATTTCGGTTACTTCTTTGAGTTCTTTGATCATTGTAACAACACTAAAACCTGCTTTTCCTTTTTTGGTTTTTTGGACTTTGATATTTTGACAGTTGTCGAGCTCGTCATGAGTCTGTGGAAGGAAGTGCGGCCATTGTTTTAATTTTGTTTATCTTTAGGCATGGTGAGTTATTTAACTATTTATGATAACTCCTTTTGAGCTCGAGCTTTAGCTCTAGACCTCTGAATCTTTGCAAACCTGGGTTAAAATATTCGTTAAACAAAAAAATATTGTGGGTAAAGTCCATTTTTGCTTCTGAAATGAGCCTTTGAGCCTAACTAATCACTTTGAAATTGGTTGAAGCTTCATTATGTGTAAGGGTTTTGATATTTTTGTAGCTCTAGCTTGGTACCTGGAAGTGTCAACTATTCCTCTGTTCCTTGTTTTGATACTCGAGATCTTCTTCCCTATTTTATCGTAAAATTGGTCGTAGAAGCTCCTTAGGCACTTGTCAAATTTGTATTGGAATTCACTTCATCCTTCCTGTAGATGCATATTTTTTGACTTGTTAAGACCTTGCATATTTCTGAATGTCTGAAGATGTAGTGAGAGAAACCTTACTTCTTAGCATTGGTTTTTTATGATAATTCTTTGCAAATATGTCACATTTCTTTTCTCTTTGCTTATGTATACTTGATATGTTGTAACCATTGACTGTAGATGTATATTTTGCATTTGAGTTGAACTCTGTGTGGATATTTGCTCCATTCTTGGTAGTTTGTATTGAATACTTGCTGAGCTCTGTGGTTTATTTCTTTAGTTGGAAGATGAATGCCATCTTGTGTATTCTGTAGCTTTAACATTTGCATTCAGGATATTGACTCTCTGGAAGTTGTATGTTGTTTCTTTGTTGCAAACATGACTGCATTCCATTATGTATAATGAAGTAACCGCTCCTTTTCTGGAAAGTGAAGAAAATAGTTAATTTCCTTTTCTAAAATGACTTTTCCCTTTTCTAGTTTTTCTAGTAGCAAATAAATTTTTAATTTCTGTTTCAAAATATCATTTTTGTTATTCTATGGAAAAGTCTATTTTGCAAGGGGAAACTCTGGATAATTTTTTTTCCAGAATTCTTCTCTCTCCAGATTCTTATGATTTTACCATTTTAAAAGGATATGAAAATTTCTCTTGCTTATCCAATCACTTGAATGAAGCTGTCCATGCTAGCTTTACTTGATTCTTTACATCTTATGAAAAATTGTGAAGTAGTTGGCCTTTGATTCACACTTGAATTAGGAATTTAAAAATAACTTTTGATAGCTGTAGAATGATGAAAATCTGGAATACCTGTATGTTTCATTTAATCATGATATCAACTTAGAAGTGATGAAACATGTACTATTCTTGACTGTTTTTATTCCTTTTGAAGCTCAAATAGCTTAAAAAGTAATGTAGTAGCTAAAAAGCATGTGTTTCAATTCTATTTTAAATCAAAAGTCAATTTTACAAGGGGAGACTCTGGCAAATTTTTTTCAAAAATCCTATTTTCTCTCTCCTTTTCTAGATTTCCTATTCTGATTTACAAAAATATATCTTTCTTGACCCATTCTGGTGCTTGATGCTTCATGTAAATCATCTGAAACTGATATTTTATCCTCATTCCTTAATTGCTACCTTCTTAACTAGTTAGACTGATTTTCATTCTATGCTGCAACCTGTTTCCTACAAAACTCAAAAGTAAATTAGAATAAATAGGCTTTTTGGCCTCTCTTATATCCATGTGGTTTATTTCTTCTTGCTTCCTTCCTCTGCAAGTTGTTTTCAAATTTTCTTCAAGTGTTATCTTCACATCTGTTTCTTTTACAAGCTAACTTCAAATTCTACTTTTCTTAACCAAATCCTTAGCTTCCATTGATCTTCATCTTACCACTCACTTGTGTACTCTACTTCTTTTCCTTGTTGCCAGCTCATCTGTATTTCTTCATTTCAAGTACCATTAGATACTTTGAATTTAGAATTTGCATTTTCTTTAGAACATGAGTATTGGAATAACATTGTACCCTGAGCTCAATTTGACAGATGCTTCTCTTGTCTATGCAGGTGTTAAGAAATGGAGATGGAAGCGGAAGATGGAGGAGTTGAGATGGAGATGGAAATGTTGAGGAGTGGAGACAGAAGATAGAAAAGGCAATGATGGGTTCCTTTTTACTCCTCTACTCTTGTTCTTTAGCACATGCGGTATTCTCATTTCCATGTATATGATGAGTCACTTAGTCATATCCCACGGCTTGTGTGGGAAAGCTTATGATCTCTTATGAATAAAGCATTAAATTGAAATAATGAGTTGATTATCTCTTTCTGCATTCAGTTTTCTTTTGATTATACAATGATGTAGGAAACTCAATATCTCAATGAAATGAATTAGCATAAGGGATAACTTGAAGGGAATACCTGTAACTCCAGTGGATAATAATTGAATGAAATGTGTCTCTTTGTAAGCTGTGTGATTATCTTAGCTTCTATTCTTCGTTTTGACTTCTTTCTATTATCTCCATTTGGACATTATTATCACTGTTTGTTTGTCAATATTTTCTTGATGGAAGTAGCAGGAAAGGAATCAATTTGTAATCTTATGGAAGCATAGGTAAATGCAGACTTATAAATCATAACAAATTTAATGAACATAGAGCAATAAAACTAATAGGCATCAAGATAATAACCGTGAATCTGACTGTCTGAAAACTGCCACTATGTCTTTTGTTCCAAAAATATACACCTTACATATTCTGCAATCCGATGTCTTCATCAAGATAACACATATGTCCTTCAGGGTTTGTGTTCTCTTGCTGAGGATATTCATGAGATTGTAGACTATGTGAGTTGTTACGTTTTGTAACAGCACACATAGCTATAGATTTCACTTAATCATTTTCACAAATCAGCAATAATACAATAATCTGACGTAAATCCCTTAGCTTAGGTATACTTCACCAAAGTTGTCCATCGTAATAAAGTTTTGAGTTGCCCATTTTTGCACAGGTGCAAAAATTGTCAACATTTCTAGCGATCCTGCGGGGAAAGCTTCCTGCTAGCTTGTAGACTAGTGCCTTACTCTTGTCCATTGGGTATGGAGTCCAAATCTGAAAACAAACTCTGCCCTCTCCTAAAAGGTCCAACCCTTTCAAAACAACTAAAACTAGGAAAAGATCTGGAAAACCAGACCATGTGCATGAATGCACTTATTGAAAATAAAGAACGATGCAATGTGCAAAACTACACTTATTGAAAGGGAAATCCTATTCTAACCAATCATTGTAATATTTTCAATAACAATGTTTGAGAAACATACCATTCACAAGAATGGGAAGTTCCTCTCCATTCAGCTTGGAAAGCTGAAAAGCATTGTGTTCTTTGCAAGCTGATATCATATAAGGACCACTCCAAAGTGTATCAAACTTTGAGTGTCTTCCTGGCTTAGCACGATCAACATCCCATTTTAACACAATATCTCCTTCATTGAAGATTCTAAATTTGGATTTCTTATCAAAAGTCTTCTTCATCTGATTCTGATTCTTCTCCATGTTTGAATGAGCTTGATCTCTTAGTTCTTGTAATTCCATCAATTCTGCATAACGAACCTGCAATGGTTCATTCTCAAGTAATTCTATCTGATGCAGCAAATCTAATGTAGGTAACTCAACTGAAATTGGCATCCTCGCTTCTTTCCCATACACAAGCTTGTATGGTGAATTTCCAACTGATCTCTTAGGGGTCACCCTATCAGCCCAAAGTGTTGAATTCAACATTAGATGCCAAGCTCTTTGATTGTCTTTGAGTGTTCTTCTGATTATCCTCAATAGATTCTTGTTAGTTCTTTCAGCTAATCCATTTCCTTGTGGGTAATAATTAGATGAAAAGTTCAAGTAGATTCCATAGCTAATAGCCCAATATGTTATCTTGTCACCGAGAAATGCTAAAGCATTATCTGATATGATAGTTGTTGGAACACCAAATCTATAGACTATACCTTCATAGAAGGCTAGTATTGAAGCTTCATTAGCATCCTTCAAGGCTACTGCTTCAGTCCATCTTATAAAGTAATCTGTAGAATTTAAAATCCATTTATGTCCTTGTGAAGAAGGAGGGTTAATCATTCTGATAAAGTAAAGACCCCACTACATGAAGGGCTAATCAGCTGAAATAGGCTGCAAAGGCAGTGAAGCTAAACATTCTTTTCTGAAAAAGAAAGCACACTTATTACACTTTCTGATCCATTCAAAAGTCCTTAAATATACTAGGCCAATAGTAACCTGCTTTCATGATTTTCAAAGCTGTAGTTTGTGCTGAGAAGTGACCTCCTGCAGGTCCTTCATGAAATTCTGATAATATCTTCTGAATTTTGTCATAATCGACACATCGCAGCAAGATTCCATTTATATCTCTTTTAAACAATACACTATCCACGAAAAGATAAGGAATAGCTTGTAATCTGAAATATCTTCATTTATTCTTATCCATACCTTCCGGATAGGTTCCGTGTTGTAGATAGTTAACCAAATCAGTCATCCATCTCGATTCCTAAATTTCTTGAGGAAGTTCAGGTTGCTGATCTCCTGGCTGTAACATAACATTTGATTACTGATACATGGTTTCAGCATGTTGTTCTGAATCTTTGGGTTCTACAACCTGTTATTTTTCCATATCAACAATTAAGTGCTCACATAAACCCTTACCTCGAACTGTCTTTGCAACTCGTATATCAACATCATATTCCATAACCTTCGTTATCCAGCCTGCTCTTTTCTCATTCAACTCTTTGTTCAACAAGAAATCTTTCACAATTAGATGAGAAACAAGAACATGAATTCTACTGTTTGAAAGCATGTACTTAAAATTCTTTAGTCCTCTAACTATAGAAAGTACTTGTTTTTCAAGGAATGTGTACCTTGTTTCGTAATCGTGTAAGCTCTGTCCAAAGAAAGAAATTGGCTGTTCAATATTCTCGTCATTGACCTAAATTAGAATATCTGAGATTGTTTCAGCTCCTGCAAGTGCATACATTATAAAATATTTTTCAAAATTTGGATTTACAAGAGTAGGAGCCTGAGAAATAGTTGTTTTAATAGCCTCAAAACCTTCTCTCCCTTCGCTGGTCCAAGAGAATGTTTTCTCTTTCCTTAGCATGGCTATCAATGGCTTAACCAAAGCTGCAAAATTTGGGACAAATATTTTGACAAAGTTGATTTTACCCAGAAAACTCTGTAATGCCTTCTTGTGATGAGGTAATGATAGTTGTGATATGGCTTCAATTTTGAAGGGATCAATTGTTAAACCCTGTTTGGAAACAATATGGCTAAGTAACTTACCTTCATGTACTAAAAAGATAGAATTTTTGGGATTCAAAGATATTCCAAATTGCCTACAGATTTGGAAGGTCTGTCTCAAATGTGTTAGATGTTCATCAGAATCTTTTAAGAATACAGTGACATCATCTAAATAAAAAAGTATGCATTGATTCAGTAGGCTATAAAAAGCCATGTCCATTGCAAGTTGAAACGTTGCACTAGCATTTGAAAGACCAAAAGGCATTCGTTTATAAGAGTAAGTACCCCACTTGGTGGTAAAAGTTGTTTTATATCTATCCTCTCCTTAGACTAAAATCTGATTATATCCACTGTAACCATCTAGAAGGGATAGTCTATCTGATCCTGAAACTATTCTCAAAATCTGATCCATGTTCAGTAGTGGATAATGATCTTTTAATGATGCTTTGTTAAGATATCTAAAATCCACACATAATCTGATTTCTCCATTCTTTTTCCTAACTGGGATGAGATTGGCTACCCAACTTGAATGTTTAACTGGGAAAATAATTCCTGATTCAATCAATTTTGATAATTCTTTCCTCATAAGAGGTTCTATTATGGGATTTATACGCCTTTGTTTCTACCTAATAGGTTTAGAATTAGGCTGTAATTCGATCGTATGTTGTGCTAGACTAGGGTCAAACCCTTTCAAGTCTTGGTATCTCTAAGTGAAAACATCTTTAAATTTAGTGCAAAGCTTAATAAAAGACTGTTTTTTGGATAAGGAACATACCTTTCCAAGGAATAAGTTCTTTCCTTCATCAATTGAAACCTCTTCGTAATTATCAACATGAGTAGACATCTTAGCTTTGTCCTTTCTTAGCTGGTCATCAATGCTAAAGATATCTTCCAATGTGACTAGTCCTTGAGGAAACTTGTTCATTTTTAACTAAACAATTTGGTCAGCATATAGATGTTGTAACTTATCTTGATTCACTGTAGAAAATGTCAGCTTCTTGTTGCAAAAACCTATAGATTTGATCATCATTCTCAAACACCTGCCAATTAAATTCATTATCAGGTACATAAGGTCTAACAATCAACTTAACATGAGGCTGAACTTTGGTGCTTTCTATTTGTTCCAGCACTTCGAAACTAGCACCAATTGCTACCAGTCTATCAACATGTTTATTTTCAGATCTTGGAAAAGACTGGATATTAATGGCATCAAAATATTCCAGTAAGTCTGAAACTCTATCCCTGTAAGACTTTATTAATGGATTCTTACATATATTTAAGTTTTTTTACTTGATTTATTACTAACTCAGAATTGCCAAAAACTTGTAACGTGTTGATCCCTCTTTTTCTGGCCCAAAGTAAGCCATGAATTAACGCTTCGTACTCAGCTATATTACAAGTGCATAAAAATTGAAGACTCGGAGCTGTAAAATACCTTTTGTTTGTTGGGGAAGTGAACATCAGACCTGCTCCCTATCCTCTTTTATTCTTAGCTCCATCAAAATGAAGCTTCCAAATCCCTTCTATTTCATTTTCTGTTTTAGACAGCAAGGGAACCTTTTCACTTTCTTTGTGCATGCAATAAACACTGAAAAGATGTTCTTCAACTATTTTCTCATCCATAAACATGTTAGAAACACCTTCTAGTGCTGAAATTTGAGCTACATCATCAAAATCAGATTGATCTAAAGTTGAATAACTTGCTACTACATTTGGTGAATGAGGCTCAATATGAAATCTAGCCAATGGCTCAGAATTTATGGTAACCTTAGTGCCATAACGTGTAGTAAAAAATAAGAAAGACCAATCAGAAGGGAGGTAGCTTCCTATTTTTGTTGTAAAGTCTCTAGATAGGCACAAGGCAAAATATCGAAGTAAATCCACAATAGTAACATCTTGTAAAATGGAAACATTTGGGCAAGCATGTAACGTTACCTCCAAATTTTTGATTACTCCAACTGTATTGGTTGTAGTCCCATCAAACTGTAAAACACTCCTTTCTGTAGGTTCGTATTGCAGGCCTAATTTTTTAGCAATTGACTTAGGCATGACTGTACTACTTGCACTATTGTCTACCATACATTTATGAACTAGATTTTCTCTAATGATCAGAGATAGGTAAAAGGGTGGTGGATTCTTTATGTCATGAGAATTTAGAACCTTTTGAACCATCCATCCAACATATTTTACGCAATCCTGATCAAGTGTTCTAAGGACCATATCTGTATTTTGGGCCTCATTTACTGTTGTTTTTGAAGAAATCTATAGTTTAGCTAGTTCATGAGAGAGTAACTCCTGTTGTCTTAGAATGCTTAAGGCATCCTACATAGAGATGTTAACATTGTGCTTCTTCATCACATCAACAATATTGAAAGAAGAAACAGTCTTAGAGATAGATTCGACTGTTTTAGCATAAGCTTTAGTAAAAACTAACTCTGCTTCGGCAGCCTTGGATATCTGAGGGATAAAAAATCTTCTTGGATCAGGTTGAAGTTGTTTTTATTTCTCTTTACAAGATGCAACACTTGCTATTTTTGAGGGGCAACAAGACTGTTGGCTAATTTTGAGACTGTAGATGTTGATATATCAATAATAGTTGGCAGCACAGGTTTTTTTTGTTGTTTTTTGTTTTTGGTAGCTTTCTCTTGAGCTCTAATGGCAACAGCAATGAAATCCTCCTCATTAAAGATTACCAAATTCTGTTAAGGTGTTTTCTAAACATGACTTTCTTGCTGCCCACCCTCCATTTGAGGTATGAACAATGCTTCGAATTGAGGTTGCGCAATAAGATTCAGGTTCAGGAATGCATTTGGGGAATTTGTAGTTTGATGAGATTGATTAAGGTTAGCACCACTCTTTTGTAGCCATATTAACTGGAACCAAAGCATTAGATGTACTAGGAACATTAGAATCAAACTGCCTTTGCTGATAAGGTTGCCTGTAATTTTGATTTTGTTGGTAAGTCTACCTATTCTACTGGTTTTGCTGGTAAGGAGTTTGATATGGCCTATTGGGTAGTGTAAGCTTATTTTCAATTGACATCAATTTATTTCCCATAGTTTGCAAGGCTTTAAACATATCTGGGGATGGGGGCTGCAATAGTAGGCTTCTATGATTGTGATAGGCTGTGGGATAGGAGCTAAATCTACCAAAAATGGCATTATTGGCCTTGGGGCTAACTTTCCAGCCTGAATAATGTTTTTTTCAGCTTTTATGGTAGTGTCATAGGCTCCTAGAAGAGTAAAAGTTCCCATGGATTGAATCATGGTTGCAATATCACTATTCAATGCTCTGAGGTAATAAAGGAAAGCGTGATCAGCTTGAGGCTTAACACTTACTGGGATTCTTTCCCAAGTTCTAGCAAAACACATGTTGAAACTAGAAAAATATTCATGAGGGGCTCTCTTGATAGTAGATAGTTGTTCTATTAGGGACAAATGATCTGAATTGTCTTGGAACTGTTCCAGCAATTTCTCTCCTAATCCATCCCAAGTTCTTATACTTCCAATTTCTAGGTTCCTATACCATTACAAGGCTTTTCCTTTAAAAGATGTAGCTAAAAGTTTTAAGCTACGTCTTCATGAGTAATATTGTGGACTACACATATGGCTACGACATATTTGATGTGTTTAGTTGGTGTAACTTGATTTTCACCAGTAAATGATAGCAGAATTTTCAAAGTAGCACTAGATATGTCATGATATATTGTAATTACTAATGGGCTTCCATTAGTAAAGGCTGCAAAATTTCTGGGTGGTTGAATAGCCATTGGAAAAACTGGGATATTGAAAGAAAAATTTATTCTTGGTGATGGAGTATCAGGAGAGATTTCAAAATCAGGTCTGTTATAAGGCAAAGTATTACCAACCCTTCTTCTTCTAGAAGATTTCAAAGGTAAAGAAACAAACTCAAGAGGAATACCTCTTACCGATGATCTTGTAGTCACTTTAGGCATGGAACATGCTGCAATGCTGGTTTAAAATTAGCCTAATGGAGTCACCAAAACATAATAGAATCTTTAGAATTAAATTGTTACAGCGTTTCTCCCAAAAGTAACTTTTCTTTTCTGTAAATTTGCTTTTGATCTGCACTAGAATCTGAAATTTGCATGTAGATCTGATTCGTGGTCGCACCGGGCATGCCAAAAATTGTTATCTCTCAAAAGTGCACCTAACAGAGAGATGGCAGTAGGTGTTATAAGTCTACAAAAGATCTCTCGCTCTCGTATATACAATGGGGACACCTTAGGTCTATGGGTATACCTATTTTGAGGTGAACCTCCAGGGTTAAAAGGTCGGTTCCTTGTCGGTGTTCACTAGATTTCTTTCTGGGAGTTTTATGGTTAGGAGGTGACTAAAAATTAAATAATTACGAAGGTGATACACCAAATTTTGAGTAGAGAATTTGACTTAAGTGGGATACACAACTGACTTGTGAAGAATTCTTTGTGTGCACAAACCAATTTCACTTTCTATAGAATGTAAGGGAAAAAAACACTTAATTTGTACTAAGGGAAAATCACAACAATACTCGTAAGCTAACATGCACATTGATATTTAGCATAAAATAGTAGATCTGTGGTAGGGTAAAGTGACTAATCAGGGAATGTTGATTCACAAGATCAATGTTGGCATACACAAGACTGCAGAATAACTTCGAAGGCAAGAGTAATTCAACACTTAGAGGGTAAAACTGGCAGAAATTGCTTTAGTACTCATATCAAAAGTTCTTCTAGGAAAAATCTTTGAAAAATTACCCCCTGGGAAAAATCTTTGATAAATTGTGCTTTGCAAAAGCACACAATGTATAGCAAAAGTTCAACCCTCTCCTAAAAATAGCCTAAAATATGCACTCACCCATGTATCCTAATTTTATCCTTTATTTAATAATAAATAAAGGAATAAAATAATACAAACTAGAGCATGTAATAAAAATAGGCATTATCAGCCTTAGATACAATACAGTCAAACTAAAGTTGACTGTTCTATTTTTAAGAAAGGGAAAGTGAATAATTTGCTAAAATTACAAATTACTTCCTAAGCAAGTCTTCCCTATTTGCACATGTAAATTCCTTATCTTCTTTGTTCTATCCTATTGTGGAGGATGCAAAATATCATCCCCTGTGTGTAGGTAAAAGGTGCAACCTTTAGCAATATTTGCAAAATAAGGATTAAGTGGGGACCACCTTTGGTATGCACATGTTTCTGATTTTTCCTTTTCTTGGATGGTCACATGAGTGACACTTTGCAAATTTGAATACAACACCCCATGTGGGGACCACCTTGGTTCATTTGGTTTGATGCTGCCACATTGTGGACTTAGGTAATTGTATGTGTATTTGATTAAAAAGGGGACCACCCTTTGGCTAGCCCACCATGTATTTGATCTGCCACCTTTAGCCCCTTTGGCACATAATACAAACATTACCTTTTTCGGGACTTTTGGCATATAGTGATGTTTTGATTTATGTCAGCATGCACACTTTAGAGTTTTTAAAGTCCCTAGAAATGATTAATTCTCTCTCCACATGGGACTGGTCCCCCTCTATGATGGTTCGACCCTTGCGGTCTTAGGTAGTGCTAACCCTTACTGGGCTTGGTTAACTTGGTTTTTTTGTGAGCTCTGCTGGCCCTTGATCTTCAGTACTTGGCATCCACGATGCCGTCGATTCTCCACCTATGGTTAGGGTTCCAAACCCTAGCATTTATTTGGTTGGTGGCATTTAATTTGAGCTTATCACTTCGAACCCTGTGCTGACCGATCACTGTTTGATCTTCCACTTGGCATTTGGTGATCGTTTTGATCCTTAACCGTGGGTTAGGGTTTTGAAACCCTAGTTCGATGGAGAGTTTATACACTTGCGAGCTCACACTTGGTCACTTCATTTGGTTTTTCATTTTGTGCGTGAAGCCCTGGCAAATTTTTCCCTCACTCTGCATTTTGATGAAAGAATGGAGATTTTTGAGGCCTTCAAGCCTATTTTTTCAATCTTCAGCCCTCGACACCATGGTTACTTGACTAGGCCTGCATTTTTTGATGAAAAACAAAGGTATTCATTCTGTTTTTCTTTTTGTAGCTTGGCTTTCTTTTTTGTGCATGATCTATAGATGTGAACTTGGTCTATTTCAGTTGTTTCTTCGAGTTCTTTGATCATTGTAACAACACTAAAACCTACTTTTCCTTTTCTGGTTTTCTGGACTTTGTGCTTTTGACAGTTTTCGAGCTCATCATGAGTCTGTGGAAGGAAGTGCCGCCATTGTTTTACCTTTTTTATCTTCAGGCATGGTGAGTTCTTTAAATGTTTCTATGGTAACTCCTTTCGAGCTCGAGCTTTAGCTCTATAACTCTGAATCTTTGCAAACCTGGGTTAAAATATTCGTTAAACAAAATTTTTTTGTGGGTAAAGTCCATTTATGCTTCTGAAATGAGCCTTTGAGCCTAACTAATCACTTTGAAATTGGTTGAAGCTTCATTATGTGTAAGGGTTTTTATATTTTTGTAGCTCCAGCTCGGTACCTGGAAGTGTCAACTATTCCTCTATTCCTTGTTTTGATACTCGAGATCTTCTTCCCTGTTTTATCATAAACTTGGCCGTAGAAGCTCCTTAGGCACTTGTCAAATTTGTATTGGAATTCACTTCATCCTTCCTGTAGATGCATATTTGACTTGTTAGACCTTGTCTAAAGATGTAGTGAGAGAAACCTTACTTCTTAGCATTATTTTTCGATGATACTTCTTTGCAAATGTGTCACATTTTTTTTCTCTTTGCTTATGTATACTTGATATGTTGTAACCATTGACTGTAGATGTATATTTTGCATTTGAGTTTGAACTCTGTGTGGATATTTACTCCATTCTTGGTAGTTTGTATTGAATAATTGTTGAGCTCTGTGGTTTATTTCTTTAGTTGGAAGATGAATGCCATCTTGTGTATTCTGTAGCTTTAACATTTACATTCAGGATATTGACTCTCTGGAAGTTGTATGTTGTTTCTTTGTTGCAAACATGACTGCATTCCATTATGTATAATGAAGTAACTACTCCTTTTCTGGAAAGTGAAGAAAATAATTAATTTCCTTTTCTAAAATGACTTTTCCCTTTTCAGGTTTTCTAGTAGCAAATATATTTTTAATTTCTGCATTATTTCTCAATTCTATTTTTCTGGAAAAGTCCATTTTGCAAGGGGAAACTCTGGCAATTTTTTCCCAGAATCCTTCTCTCTCCAGATTATTATGATTTGACCATTTTAAAAGGATATGAACATCTCTCTTGCTTATCCGATCACTTGAATGAAGCTATCCATGCTAGCTTTACTTGATTCTTTACATATTCTAAAAAATTGTGAAGCAGTTGGCCTTTGATTCACAATTGAATTTGGAATTTAAAAAGAAATTTTGATAGTTGTAGAATGATGAAAATATATAATACCTGTATGTTTCATTTGATCATGATATCAACTTAGAAGTGATGAAACATGTACTTTTCTTGATTTTTTTTATTCCTTTTGAAGCTCAAATAGCTTAAAAAGTAATGTAGTAGCTAAAAAGCATGTGTTTCAATTCTGTTTTAAATCAAAAGTCAATTTTACAAGGGGAGACTCTGGTAATTTTTTTTCAAAAATCCTATTTTTCTCTCTCCTTTTCCAGATTTCCAACTCTGATTTGCAAAAATATATCTTTCTTGACCCATTCTAGTGCTTGATGCTTCTTATAAATCATCTGAAACTGATATTTTATCCTCATTCCTTAATTGCTACCTTCTTAACCAGTTAGACTGATTTTCATTCTATGCTGCAACCTGTTCCTACAAAACTTAGAAGTAAATTAGAATAAATAGGCTTTTTGGCCTCTCTTTTATCCATGTGGTTTATTCCTTCTTGCTTCCTTCCTCTGAAAGTTGTTTTCAAATTTTCTTCAAGTGTTATCTTCACATCTGTTTCTTTTACAAGTTGCTTCAGATTCTACTTTTCTTAACCCAATCCTTAGCTTCCATTGATCTTCGTTTACCACTCTCTCTTTTCCTTGTTGCTAGCTCATCTATATTTCTTTGTTTCAAGTACCATTAGATACTTTGAATTCAAAATTTGCATTTGCTTTAGAACATGAGTATTGGAATAACATTGTACCCTGAGCTCAATTTGATAGATGCTTCTCTTGTCTATGCAGGTGTTAAGAAATGGAGATGGAAGTGGAAGATGGAGGAGTTGAGATGGAGATGGAAAGGCTGAGGAGTGGAGACAGAAGACAGAAAAGGCAATGATGGGTTCCTTTTTACTCCTCTACTCTTGTTCTTTAGCACATGCGGTATTCTCATTTCCATGTATATGATGAGTCACTTAGTCATATCCCACGGCTTGTGTGGGAAAGCTTATGATCTCTTATGAATAAAGCATTAAATTGAAATAATGAGTTGATTATCTCTTTCTGCATTCAGTTTTCTTTTGATTGTACAATGATGTAGGCAACTCAATATCTCAATGAAATGAATTAGCATAAGGGATAACTTGAAGTGAATACCTGTAACTCCAGTGGATAATCATTGAATGAAATGTGTCTCTTTGTAAGCTGTGTGATTATCTTAGCTTCCATTCTTCGTTTTGACTCCTTTCTGCTATCTCCATTTGGACATTATTGTCACTGTTTTTTTGTCAATATTTTCTTGATGGAAGTAGCAGGAAAGGAATCAATTTGTAATCTCTTATGGCAGCATAGGTAAATGTAGACTTATAAATCATAACAACTTTAATGAACATAGAGCAATAAAACTAATAGGAATCAAGATAATAACCATGAATCTGACTATCTGAAAATTGCCACTATGTCTGCTGTTCCAAAACTATACACCTTACATATTCTGCAATCCGGTGTCTTCATCGGGATAACACAAATGTCCTTTGGGGTTTGTGTTCTCTTGCTGAGGATATTCGTGAGATTACAGACTATGTGAGTTGTTACATTTTGTAATAGCACACATAGCTGCAGATTTCACTTAATCATTTTCACAAATCAGCAATAATACAATAATCTGACGTAAACCCCTTAGCTTAGGTATATGTCACCAAAGTTGTGCATCGTAACAAAGTTTCGAGTTGCCCATTTTTGCATAGGTGTAAAAACTGTCAACAATAACCTTGAATCATTCCAATATTTTTTCCTTCAAACTTAACCTTGAATGTACTAATAGTATTGAAAAATATGAATCCTTAGTTATGGATCTAAATACCACCATTCTCTTAGGTGTCCACATCTTTGAAATATATGGATATTCATAACTCATCATCAACAAGGTTAAAGGAGAGTATCAATGTAAAAAATGAAATCCTTAAAAATTATAAAGATGTGGTTGACTTTCTACTAGGTGCATTCGATCAGTCCACCATTCAAGTCATTCCACAATCTTCCAGTAAGTTTACAGACACTCTGGCATTCCTCATATCCATTGTCCCTTTTGAAACAAAAAAATTATTTGATAAGACTAAAATGTTCGTGGTTGTTAAACGATTAGGCCATCCTTCACTTCAAAATGGGATTCCTTCCATCAATAACATTGACAAAAATCTACCTGATCTATGGTACACACAAATATATGACTATCTTGCCAACTGTAAACTACCATCTGACTTATCACTTACTGTTAAACAAACATTTCTACAACACATCACTTACTTCGTCATTATAGCAAGCATCCTTTATAAATGTAGTTTTGATGGTATACTATTACAGCGCTTTAAATAACATGAATTGGTTAAAGAAATCAAATAATTCCATGATGGAATATGTGGTGGTCACTTCGGTTGTAATGACATCGCTAAACGTGTCATACAACTAGGGAATTATTGGCCTACCATCATCAAATATTGTTGTGAATAAATAAAGAAATGTGTTGAGTGCCAACTCCATTTAGATATCATCCACGTACCTAGTCAAGTATTACAACTCGACCGAGACTTATGGATTTTCTCTTAATGGGGGTTAGACCTCATTGAAACAATCAATCCAAAATCATCTCAATAACATCATTCCATAATCACAAAAACTAAATAATTCATTACATGGCTAGAATCCATCCCTTTTACCTCAACAAAATTTGTACCTATTATATACTTCATATATCAAAATATTATATTCTGTTTTGGTATCTTGCACAAGCTTTTCACAGATAATGGAAAATTATTTAAAAATATGAAAGTTAAATATCTCTTTGATACTTTTAACATCAAACTTAATTTCTCATTGCCATATTATCCTCAAGTAAATGGACAAGCTAAGGCCTCTAAATAAATACATAACAAAATCCTCATGAAAATGGTATACGATACACATAAGAAATGGTATCTCAAAATCCCATTTTTCCTCTTGGGTTATCAAACTATTATTTGCACACCTATGGGCGCTATGCCCTATTCACTTGACTATGGAACTAAAGCCATTACACCTCTTGAAATTCAAATTCGGTCACTGTTTGTATCTCTCAAAGATATAATCCTAGATGATGAATATCGCTAAGAATGCTTAGCACAACTTGGTTTTCTAGATGAAAAATGTATAGCTTCCCTCAAACATCATCAAGTATATCAAAAATGCATTAGTAGAGAGTACAAAAAACATTTCAAAGAATGTGAATTTAAAATTTGTGATCTTGTACTCAAGCAAAATCAAAATGTTCATACATTAGAATGGAGTAAACATGGAATGTTTTCTCCCTATTGGATTGGACCATCTATTTTCATTCACAAGTATGGGTCAAGAGTGTATTATCTTGATTCTCTTGATAGGGAATATGAAAGGGAACCTTTGGATGATTCACACTTGCGATATTGTTGTTATTCCATTACACTCCCCTTATGAAATTGTATAATTGAAAATCTTACATCATCACAGTGATAGGAATCTAGTTGAAAGAAAAGGTGGAAAATTTTTATAAGTCCTCTAAACTATCTCCTGGACACCTCTTCATAGCTGCATGGATCTAGGAATTGCATAAATGCTCAAGTGAAGGTATAACTTCCAATACAATGCACTAAGCTTCTAGGTCTATCCCACCAAGCTACTTGGAATATTGGGAGAAGTTGAAATATAGATCACGTTGTTGTCACAAGGTGAAGCTCATCAAGCTTTTGTATTAGCTCAGTAATTTTTTATAGGTGCATGAACTCATTTCAGATATGATTGAGTTATTCTGGGTTGAACCGGTTCACTATAGAAGGAATCAAGATACTCTAAATTAAAAGGTACTCAACGAGTTATTTTTCTTGTACAGCAATTCCCATGGTATGTGTTTTAAATAAACCGAAACCTTAGTCAAGCCCATGGTGATATAATTAGTAAATGCAGATGGATTCGGTCTGGATGTCCCAGGACACATGCACCAAAATGCCAAACTTCCCGCAGTATGAAAGTTGTGTGGAGATTTCGGGGTTCAATGGCCCGACTTGCTCAGTCAATGGCAAGGTGTGGAGATTTTATGCGGTTAGAGTGGAATTTGGAGGCCCAGGAGGCCCAGGTGGAGTGCAAAAAAGATATATGGAAAACTAGAAATCACCACACTCAAAGCGTCATGGGAATGTCATATGAAAGTGTCCTAAGCTTCACTACGGACAAATGGAACATCGAAGTCCGACATCACTAATGGGTAGGGGACTGCGGGTATGTTAATGGTTAATGATCCACCTAGCCTAGTCAATGACAGATGCATGAGGATAGAAGATCCTGAGTTGGGAGGTGTAAAGAAAGGAGGCTTGGACAGTCCAAGTACCATGGTGACATGACTTCCCCATGGAGGTGAAATTTTTGCATGGATTATGTTGCGGAGAAGGTAGACTTTGGCAGCCCAAGAAGCCCTTATGCTACAAGGACATGAGTTCCACAAAAACCCACAACACCTACATATCAAAGTAAAAAAGAGTAAAAGGTGAGTGTATTGTGGATTGAGAGACCGCGTGGAACATCCCAACCCTAATCTTCAAATAGTCATAAATTTTGATCTAGAGCTCTGATTTTCACAAAATTGGACTTTTTGGAAAGGGATCGACATATCCAACTCCAAGAAATTAAATTCACAATCTTGTAAAATATAATAAATCCTTGGAAAATTCAACATAACTGATCACACTTAGAGTTCCATAACTTTTTCATTTCTCTATGGATTTAGACAAAATCTATCTCGTTCGAATTGTGACTCCAAGACAGATGAACAACAATAAAGGAATGCAAAATTGATGAAGTTTTGGTGATGATTTTAAGGAAAACATGCAGGTTATGGGGCACCTTGAGATTGATTTTCTAGGCCCAAAATTACCAACCACACTCATTTATTATGACTTCTAATTGATTAAAAAGTGGATTTCAGGATTTACATCCCCTATCTCTCTCTTACAAAACTCTTTAAATTGGAATTTTGGTCTCATTGTAAAAGGAGGATAGTTTGAGTAGAAAAACTCTAACATTTTGGTTTTTTGGAGACAATGTATTGCAAGCCCTTGTAGTGGACTCCTGACATGGTGATCAAAGCCTTTATTTTGTAATAAATTGAACTATGCATATCAGTGAAGCAATAGATGCAATTTGTGGATGTATCTTCCCTTATTATGTTTATTTGCATTATTCTTTCCTCTTTAACCTCAATGCAAATATATTGTGTCTATTTTATTATATTGTATGGATTCATTGTCATTGTGTGTATGAAATATTGTTGTGAATGTATTTGCTAGACTATGGAGAACTGTTATCGCCCTCTCTAGTATGTACTTTGCTTCCATTTTTTCACACATTGGAAATTTATTTCCATTCCCTTCTTTTGGTGCATTACCTTTGTATTGTAGTTTTCCTTCATTTGCATGTAATTTCTCTCTCTGTGGTCCCTTGGAAATTGTAGGATAGAGATAGTTAGTAGCTTCATTTAGTAGAATTATTTTGCATAAGGATTAGAAAGAAGAACCAACTTTCTCTGGAGGTCTATCTCAAGTAGCAAGTCCCAAGACTCAGAGATAGTACCCATATTAGCCATTCACACCGTGAGCTCAAGCACACACACTTGTGAAAATCGGAGGGTGCTCTGATTCAATGATAACACTTTCTACTATTAAATAAATGATTATCATGACACGTGTTTCATCCAAATATTATCACTTAATTGTATCATTGCAATTGTGTGAGTATCCACCAGTATCCTTAATACACCTTAAAAATGATCACCAAGGCCTTTCTCATCACTTTTTTCACATGGGCAAGTTCCTTCCATTGCAAAGCCCACTTAAAATAGTTACACACATCCATTCCATACCAAACATAACATGAATTGGGGCATAAGTTTGTATTTTGCATGAACGTTTTATCCCCTCCTTGAAAAGGTCTATTAGGTATTTCTCCTCGTCTTAAAAATATCAAAATCATTTGGATGCTACTCTTATCAAAACATCAAAATATAATATCCTGCTTTGTTCAAGGACAACTATTTGAAATACTAAATCATTATCAAAAACAAAAGTAGAATGCTCCCTTAAATGACAACTACAAGTCAAAGTGATAGACCGATCCCTCAAAGAACAACCATCTAGTGAAAAGAAAAAAAAGTAGACCATGCCCTCGAAGGATGGCTACTCATATAAAAGGTTTCCCGCATCGATCAACCTTCAAAAATAGAGATTTTCCAAGAAATATTCTCGCATTGATAACCTTTCCCATCATAACAAGCTTCCCACATTGATCAATTTATTTTAAAATAATACAAAAATAATAGGGCATCACTCCTTTGAAACCTTTTAAAAGGAGACCCATTTCTCCCACATTATCCTACACAAAAAATCCCTTTTTTCATAATAGCAAAATACGTTCACTTGAAACAACATTTCTATCTTGAGTTTCATAACTACTCATCGATGATCTTATTTAACATCTGAGAAGACCAAAAGTGTGAGTTTTTTTCAAAAACCATCATATATACATACCAAATTCATAGTTGGGAAATCATTCTAATTTTACCTCATTTTATTTTAGTTCCATTTAGTATGTTTGTTAGATCATAATTTAAAATCATTTAAATCAATCAAGCACTTAACCATATCATAACCATGTTTTAAAAAAAAATTAACATATCACATTTCATCAAAAAACCATCTTAAAAGGTTAACACACTTTCAAAAATAAATATTCAACATATAACACATTCAAATTAAAAACACAATATAAACCATAATTCATCGTCAACATAATATATCTATATAGAAAGTTTGGTATACATCGTAATAAATGTCCAACATAATTGATATATGTCATCATAAAAAAATGGGATTCTATAAGACTATGACATCATGTATAATTAGATAGTAAAATCAACATCGTCTGACATCGTACTAGCACCACCCTCTCCTCCAAGAGTAGGTGTGTATCCAGTCACACTGACACCTCCACAATCTCTAAGAACACACATGACAATAGCCTTTGGTTCCTCCCTCACCATCACCCCCTCTCTCTGTCATCTAAGGTGGATGTTCCACACTTGATGTAGTAGCACTAGGCCTAGTTGCTCATATAGCTTCCCCTTGGGAAGCTCTCTGATCAACATACAATGTTGCATCTGGTTAATTATTGATGATCAGATCCACATAGTAATCTCTCTCTTCCCACACAACATCAAATTACGCTAGAAAAATCATACCAGATGGGGGAACTGCTGCAGATTCTCCCCTCTACATGCTAGAATGGGCCAATGGTGTAAACTTTGTAGTAGATATCGAAGGCCTTGTCATCCCCATGGCCTTATTAAGAGAATTCCTATGTCTCTTGTACTTGTTTCTATCAACAGAGACCTATACAAGATGTTTCTGGAGGATATATATCTCTCTCTCCCATCATAGTATCTCTCTCCAATCTAAGTCCATCTCTCTCCACAATCCACCCATATATCTCTCTAATAAGAGTATCCCAGACACTAATGAAACCATCATCCTCTTGCAAAGCTGCGTATCTATCTCCCTAAACTGCGTACTTCTCGGTCATCATCATTGTAATAAAAATAGCTAAATCATCATATCCCTCCTCCTCCTCATTAGAATCTAGCACAAATTCATCTACCTGAGCTTCTCCCTCCTCCTGAGCACACACCCATCTCACTTGTTGTGTAACTCTTTGCACTACACGGGCTCTATCAAAACCTCTCAATGTTGGATCCCACCATGTAGTGTACTCTGGGGTAACCCCCGTGGCATCAATCTCCATAATAACTCCCTTATCATTGGGGAATGTAGTCCCTGGTAACTCAACAATTTTTTTAGGACATGCCAACGCTTCCCTCAGAGTATTGATATATGTCTCCTCCCATCTATATTGAATGGGTTCCTTAGGAACTCCATGTTGTAATCTAAACTGCCTCTGAATATGATAGAAAAGTAGTAGCTTGTGCTCTCATGTTCTCCATGCTTATATACACATAGGTTATTTTAAGGAACATAATTAATGAGGGTACTAAGGCCATACCGGTAAATCCAAGTAGGGTTTCCACACAACACCCCCCACCTGTAGTCAAGTAAATATGTCTCTATAAAAACATGTCCTCTTCATCCTCCCTAGATGGCCTCTATTTTATCTCCACCTCATCAATACCCCATGGTAACCTTGGTGGTCGAGTAATAGTTATATGCTCCATATCCCACGCTTGTAGGAGAAAACCAACATCTATACCATACTGCTTGGGAGCCCTCAAGGCCTAGAACTCTCTAAATAATCTGATGCTCCATCATCTCATCTACAACACCTAGTATCAAACATGAGAAATTACCACTCTTTGAATTTGGAAAAGCATAGTACATGATGGCTATTATTATCATGGTCATCTGAGCATGAACATCTCTCTCACGAAGGTATAGATGGCCATAGGAAAAACCTTTTGACTCATATCAAATTTCTTCAAAATCCTCTCCATACAATTTTTTCATCACACCATCCCTCTCTACCTAAGTACTAGTATATACCAGTGTTCCATGGATTGGTACTCTCAGGATGTGGTGCACATCATCCAAAGTTATTGTAATCTCACCTGTATATAACCAAAATGTGTTGATGGAAAATTTCCACCTCTTTAGCAATGTGAAAATAAAACCCAAGAATCTATAAATCTGTCTATAATGCCTCTTGTCACCAAAACCCACAACATCCACATGAGCCCAATCCTCATCATACATATCCATCTTAAACTCCTCTAATACTAGTAGAATATGGTCACAGATATTCAACTTTTCCTCCACTTGCAAAAAAAACTAAAATACACAATTAGTATCATCGATAAAATATAGAAATGATAATTCAACAAAAAAACTCACACCCATCTTTTATACCACAAAGATTTTAAACAATCAAACATTCATACTTTACAGAACTATTAAAAATACACATGAATCGCTAGAGATCCATACCAAACGCTAATGATTCTACTAAAAATAACCGACGATTTCATCAATTTCCAACAATTCTGGCTAGGGCACATGTACACGCCAAACACGTCATGAGATCCTAAAACTAAAAAACACACAAGAACATGTTTAAAACTAAGCTTACTTCTTTAGTTGGAGATTTAATTTTTGTACTAGATGATGTCATTGCTCTTGATTTGACAAAATCTCCTCAAAATTCTCAAACTCACTTGCAAGAGACATTTTTACACCACTCTTAAAAAGAAAAATCAACAGGATGAGGTAATTATATACCCTATTTTCACCCTGATCCGATCATTGACATTTTTGCCCCCAATCGCTGGTGATTACCCTAAACACTAGCAATTCACCATGTTTACAATTGCCATCATCATTTACACCCCTAATTAAAAAAAACCATTTCGCACAAGTTTTTCACATTAAAAGAAACCAAATACTCAAGTCAACAAACTAACACCAACTCCAGGGACTCATCATACATCTATAGGACGCATGCCCTTTGGTCCCCCTTCACATGACCTTCCCGTTAAACTAAGCCTACCATCGTGGATCAGACATCTATAGGATTAAACCCCTTAGTTTCCCTATAAAGTTGATCCCTTTGTAGCAAACTCTCTTTTGGTACCCCCTTGAACCGGGGTAAGCTTTGAAAAATAAAACATAGGAAAGTAACTAGTATTTCCTATATTGTGCTATAGTTGAATCACCCATACAATCAAACAATATCTATCATTTTTGTTTAACACCTTGCTAACATGTTAGACAAAATGGGGAAAATGTAAATTTTAACTCTCGCTAAAATGACCCCTCAAGACCTAAGAACAACCTAGCTTTAGATAGAAAAATTATGGAATATTTTTTTTCTTTCCTTTGAAAAGTGTGACCACTACCAAGCCTTAAGCAACAATTGTCACAACAAAGATTCAAAGTCAATTATAATTAATAAATAAAAATTTCCTGTTATAAAAAATATTAAATCCACATCACAAAATTAATGATTGTAAATAATCCAATCTAGTTAAATTTCTCTTACATGTTGATTTAATAAATAATTAAATTCCCAAGGTGTTTAATTTTACTAGGTCTAAACAATAACAAAGGTCTTATTTGCATGGATTAAAAAAAACATTCTCTTATCCCCCAGCATGAACCTTCAAAAAGGTCAACCCATGCTCTAGAGTTACTCATGTAAGTTAGATAGGGGTAATTTCCTACGTACCCACTCTCAGACTCATCTTTGCACTTAAACCTGATTTTTCACATATTTAACACACTAAAGGTTTCTAGAAAACATTTCCATTCGATAGGAAATTTCTTCCCCTTCCTATAATATAAATAAGTCCTCCTAACTCTTCATATTTCTTAAGTTACAAGCCAGCGGACCTAGGGAGGAAATTTTTCCCAAACGCAGGCCGGTTGGGAGACTTAAGATTTTTCACCCTTTTTCAAAAAGGTAGAGTTTGAAGATGCGGGCCCATGAACCCATGGATATATATTGTTTTTTTTCAAAAGTGAAGGATATGGGGTTGCGGGGCTGTAGAGGAACTTGTGACTTTTTGTATTCTTTCAAAATGTACCCAAAGTAGTTTTCGGGCACGTGGATCCAATTTGTGAAAATTTCTGATTTTTTCAATAGTTAGTTTTTTTTAAAACCAATCGTAGTAAAAAATTTAAAAGGCCATAAATTTCAACTGGAAGTTTGGATTAGAGAAAATAAAGATGTTTTGGAAAGGGCTCGAACTCCTCTTTACATAGGAAGCACAAAATATTTTTTTTAACAAACTTAGATGGGTGAAATTTAAGAAAACATCTTTCTACCATAAAAATGTGAACTAAACTTTTCAACTACCAGATTTAATCTGATCCGCTATTATTTCTTCTTCAACATACCAAACAGAGATGGAGAGTTGCACTTAAAGGATTTCAAACGGGTTGCAAGGATAAAATATTAATGGTTGGGATTTTAATACAAATTTCTTACTCGATTACTGGAGTTTTGAATAAATTACTATTTAAATGTAGTTGTTTTATGATGTGCTTTAATCATCCTTAGTTCATTCCAAGGTTTCATTTTCTCTTTCAAGTTGTAGAGTACTTTCTATATTTTCTGATATTTATTTACAAGCTTTACAAAGAATATAAATGGAAAAACATAGTTAATCCTGAATCGATCTGCTTTTCGTTACCATACTTTAGATATTTAAGTTCATTCCATTACAATTATGCAATGCTTAACTTTACTTCAATCCATGCATGAAAACCCAAAATATAGTTCTACTTTCAAAACATGCATTTGGAATGAAACAGAGAATGTAATATTTCTTCATACGTATTTTTTTGCAAACAGATATTTCACAATATATTTCAAACACATATTTACAATGAAAACCATACCATTTGTGATAATTAAAACAACTTCTATTGAACTCTAATAATTCTTTTACGACTTCCTTTTTCATTCATCAAATACAACTTACAGAATATACATCTCTCACATTCAAATGTAGGTTCCATTTCAAAAATAGAGCAACTTTCCACCATAAATAATCTTACAATGCCATCCACTTGAAGTGGGAAATTTCATGATAAGGAACCCAAGAAGAAACTGAAAAATTAATCTTCATCCTCAGCTCCAGAACAACAACAAGAAGATCCACCACATATTTTTTGATCAGAACAAAAAAAGGAGGAGAGGTGACGCTCTACACCCAACTAAGAATTCCAATGAAGAGGAGAATCTGTCCTCCTCATTGGCCCCCAAGCCCTAACCACAAAGTAATAAGAAATGTATTTCAACTCATGGCAACAAACTGGCTTCCACAACACAAAAACAATTTGCACAAATAGATTAGATTCCAAATACATACTGCAATTTACAACCACAAGCAAAAGGAGCAAGATTTATGGGGGAATTTTCTTATACCTCCCAATGGGTAAATAGGGATTGACCTTAGAATAAACTCACCAATATATGTGTGTGTGTGTGTGTGTGTGTATAAATATATATGTATATATAAACATATATATACATATATATACATATAGACACACACACACACACACACACACACACACACACACACACACACACACACATCATTTCAAAACCCCTACTTTCCCTTATGCCTCCCAAAAGTACCCGTTATACCTCTCATTCTCTTATGCCTCCCCACAATCTTATGGCACCCCGTAACGAGTAAAGAAATGCAAGTTATTTCTTTTACAAGGTGGAACCTGTTGGTACCCAAATTGATTCTCCTTCAAATTCTGAGTAGCATCATAGGTTTGGTAGGAAAGTTAGAGACTGGTAAATCATAGTGAGTCATTTTGTAGGTAGGGATGGGATCTAATAGGCCCTCTGTCACTCTGATGTGGAGAAATGGATAGCACCTTGAAGAGGATTTGATCTATCCTCACTACTTTATGGTTGTCTATTTAAACCATGGTGAGAGAACCCTTTTGTAGCCTGTTGTTTATGGAGGAGATGGGGAATTCATTCCTTGTTAACTGTTTAAGACAACCTTTAAGAAAATATGATCAATACAAAAAAACCTAACTCTCACGAGTTGTCACTCTAGATAATGGAGATATTTTATAAGCAAGGTTCAAGCAACTAAACACAACAAAAACCTAAGTGTTTCTACATGTTTTGGTAATGGAAATTGTGCATCTATTGGATTAATTTTTTTGAATGATTTTGGGTGGGAGATGAAGCAGGATAAATTTGATTATACCAAATCTTTGATAACTTTTACTAAAATGGAGAGATCAAATAGTAGAATGCTTCGGAGTAGCTACGATGTTCCTTTAACCAGAATATGTGCTTCAATGGAGGCCCAAATCAGCACTTTTCACACAAACTTCAAGGATCCAAAATGAAGGCTCAAATTGGAAAACTTAACTAAACATTATCGATCTCTATTTCTTCACGCCTAAGATACCCTGAAAGGCTAACAAACAATCTTATAGTCATGCTAGAAGTCACAATGATTTTAAATTTTTTTATTTCACTATTAAATGATATCTCTTCTGATAAATGAAATTACAACTGCCACCAAACTATCACAAGGATAAGATCTTGTGTGATTCACATAGATTTCAATGTAAGAATGCAATGGGAACAAGAAAAACTATTTATAGACATTCAAAAACAAAGCAAACACAATGTTTTCCCAATAATAACACAGATTAACTCAAGTTTGTTTAAATTTATTAGTAGAGGAGAGTTTCCTGAAAAATCTCAGATCTTGTTAATGGCCATACACTCCCAACCACCTTGGCATGATCAAATTTAACACAAAAGAGATAAATGGGTTTCTTCAGATAGTTTCTCAGAAAGATGGGTTCTATCAAGCTCTTCCTTGGAAAACTAATTCTGACCTCTAACATTCCAACCTTCCCACCTCCAACCGTTTTCACAGAAAAAATCATGTCATTGATAACAGTTTGCAACAAATTGTTTTCGCCCCAAAATATCCAAACATTGAATGTACCAGTGCTCACTATGATTCATTCCAATCGCGATTCCCAGAATCATATCTATAAAAACTTGTTAGGTGCTCAAGGGGTGAATCTCTTTGAATATATCTCACATTTAACTCATTCTTCTATTAGAAAACTTTTCACTCTACTCACCAATTACTTCTGACCCTAATTTATCAAATTTGGTTCTCCGCATGCTCGGGAAGAAAAAACAGAAGATTAGATCGATCCCATAGGTCATATCTCATCTTAATGGAAAAAGACATCCCTATATCTTCCTCACCAAACTTAGATATAAAGTTTACTCCCTTTTCTTGTTTGGCATGCAAGAAATATCAAGAAATCATGAAGACACTCATCTCCACGAGCTCTAGAGTGAAAATGATGGAAAAATAAGATACAGATGCACAACTATTGTTGATTTCTATTTTGAATTTAGATCATCCATGTTGGAGATCTACTTTAAAATAGGCCTGTGGGTTCCTTTTTTCCTTTTACAACTTTTGGAAAAATGTAAAATTTTCACATTTTTCTCCACACCTCCACCTTTGAGAAATGAGCCTGAAACGTGTCCTAAGGTGGGTCCCAGATGAACTAGAGCCAAATCCTCCTATTTCACCTCTTTTTTAGAGAAATGAAAATTTTCCAAGTTTCCCTCGTAACTCCCTCCTTTCCGCTTCTAGCCTCTGATGTGTGTCCTAGCAGAAACATGCTTCATTTTACACTTTTTAACTCTTTTCTCCACAAAAGATTTTTTTTCCAAATTTCCCCCAAAATTTCACATCTCTGTCATTGACCAGGGAACAATTTTGACTATACTCTGTCGGGTTTGCAGGCCATTTTTATCCTTTAATCCTTTTGGTGATAAGAGGCAATAAATCGAACTTGCATTCGATGGTCCGCCTCCCCACCTCTTGACTTTTCAAAGTGCCATGCATCATAATGGTGCATCTTGAGATGGTCACAAAAAGTTGAGACCCTGAATGAGCGCAGGTTCACCATGTATCTTGGGCCCTTTAAGATGTTGCTGAAAAGTCTAAGGAAAGAAGACTCGGCAAAGACCTCCATGTGTCGTTATGTCGCAACTTCAAAAACCTCAAGGCTTCAAAATGACTCAGTGGGAGCATGCTTCCATTTTAGAATTTTACTCCATTTTTCTACAAAGATAGAACATCCAACTTTCCTTCGAAGTCCCACATCTCTACCTTTTAACCTTGCCATGTGTCCTTTTGCAAGGTCAAAGTAAGGCTTTTTCCCTGCCATTTAAACTTCACTTTAATCAAAGCTTGGCATGGCCATGGGGCAGGTTCAATTTTTTTGTCAAAGTAGACAAAAATAACAAGTTAAAAAACAAACCATCCGCACCCAATCCAATTAGATGAAGCCACATAATTGCCTAAAGAACCAATCAGAATTGAGCAGAGCTACAAGACCAAATTTGACTTTTTCCAAAAAAATAAAAAAGTGACGAGTTAAAACATTTTCCTACCATCCCCTGACCAACCAAAATAATCCACGTGACAACCAAATACTGAGGAATAATGTTGATAGGAAAAAGACTTCCACTAGACTGTCAAAAACACAAAAATTCACCATTCATGCACGGAACCCAATTTTTCACTAAGGATGAATTTTTTTGAAACAAAACCGAGTGAATAATGGTTGCGAGCATGTTTTTACTATGTATTTGGATTTTCAAAGGCATTCAAATATAAATTGATCATTCTTGAGCTTCCATGGCCGGGGAAAAATAGGAAAAACACTAGAGCCTACAAGTTCCGAAGAAATTAGAGCAAAAATAACATAAACTCGGGGAATAATTCAAAAGGGGCATGAAAAATGATTTTGTAAACAATTCAAGGCATTAAAATGGAGGTAAAAGCTTCATAACACCCACATTAAGAGACAAAAAGTTTCACAACTTGAAAATTAGAGGAAACTATGGGAAAATGGTGCAAGATCAAAACGAGCCCCAACATCAGCTTCGACTCGGGGATAGGCACTCCTTGCGAGTGCCACAAGAACAACTATCAAACCAAGTGCCAAGAATAGACCATTGGGAAATGAGGTCAAAGAGAAAACTAGCATAGCGGAATGACCACAACCATCCTCCCAAAACTAAACTGAGAAACCAGTAAAACCAAGTCATCAAGGACCAAAAAAAGCAAAAACACAAAAGACAGAAAACAAACCAACAAAATATACATTGTACAAGTGATGCTCACTTTGATTCTAAGGAATCAATCCAGGAAATGCTTCAAGTACCTGACATTAACAAAAAAATTGAGCAATTCCCCATCTAAGTCCTTCAGGAAGAAGGTATATTCACCAATCCTAATATCAATGGAATAAGGGCCCATCCATAATGCATCAAATTTTCCATACTTTCCCTTATCTTCATGCCTACTATCCCATAGTAGCACAAGATCTCGAACATTGAAATCTCTGGGAGTGACCTTATTGTCAAATAACTTCTTCAGCTTTTCTTTGAACTTTACATGCCTATGCTAGGATGCCCTCCTTTCTTCATCAAGTTCAACAATCTGGTTAATGTGGGCATCATATGGACTGGCTTTTTGATGTTCTAGTTGTTGCATGAACTTATATGAGGATAATTACATATGTAGGGGCAGCAGGGCCTAAGTTCTAGTGGCTCTTTTAATAATAATTTTCTCAACCTAGCCATCAAACTTCAACTACTCACCCCATTTTATCTTGTTCATCTCCAAGGTTCTCGTGATAATATTCAGCAAATATTTATCATTGGACTCAGCTTTTCCATTTCCTTAGGGATTATAATTAGAGGCATATGTAAAATTTATCCCATATTCTCTACTCATTTCCACCAAGGGTTTAACTTTGAATCTCATGGCATTGTTAGCAACAATTTTGACTGGCACCCCAAACCTATAAATGATATGGTTCAACATGAATTCCATGACAACTTGGTGTGTTTCTCTTGTGGTGGGGATTGCCTCCACCCACTTGGTGAAGTAATCAGTGGCTACAAGAATCCACTTATGGAGAACACTTGAAGGATCTGAAATCTCACCAATGAAATCCATCCCCATTTCTTGAATGGGGCTTCAATTGAAACATACCACAAAGGAAGGGAGCTTGAAGCTTTCAGTATTCTAGAGAAGTGCTAGCAACTCTCACATCTTCTAATCAAAAGAGTTACATCCTTGAAGAGAGTTGGCCACCAATAACCATCCCTTAGGATTTTGTGTGCTGTGACTTTAACATCAAAATTCCCCCCACAAACGCCTTCATGGAGATTAGTAATTATCTTACTAGCTTCATCTTCCATAATGCACCTTAAGAGGACTCCCTCAGGGTTCTTCCAAGCTAACACATAAACAATAATGACATATTAATGGGAAGCTAACATAAGGGCCCTTTTCTGGTTCTTGCTAAAATACCCGGGGCATTATAAATGTCTGAGATAAAAAATCACATCCTTGTACCACTCATAACTCATCAATTTTTCAAAAACATCTACCCTTCCTTCTTCTACCTCATTTACCTCAATAGTTTGCAAGATTCTCTCAGCCATAAGCTTATCCAAGCCCAAACCTCTCACCAAATTTTTGGTTTGGATGTCCATGTCATATTCTTGGAACTTGTTCACCCATTTGCATATTTTGCTTGAGACCTCCATCTCTGATAAGATGTCTTTGACCATGGTGTGGGGAACATATGCAACAATTTTGGAACTCATAATATAAGGCCTAAAAACCTTTGTTTCTTTCACCAAGGTAAATGCTTGTTTCTCCATAATAGTGTATTTCAGCTTAGCCCTGTGCAATGCCTTACTGAAAAAGGCAATTGGCCTCTCAGCCCCTTCATCACCCTTCTACAAAAGGATAGATGCAATAGTGTTTTCTGAAGTAAAGGAAAAAAGTTGGAAATGCTTCTTATAATCTAGAGCTACTAAAATAGAGGCATGATTTAACACCTCCTTGATCCCATTGAAGTCTTGAATAACATCCTCCTCCCATTTAATAACCCAGTCCTTCTATAGCATGGAAGTAATTGGAATGGTCAACTTAGCAAAGTTTGATATGAACTTTCTGATGAAGTTTAACTACCCAAAGAAATATTGAATTCCTTTCTTGGTTCTTGGAATTGGGACCTTGTTGATGGCCTCTATCCTTTCTGGATCAATCATTACCCCCTCTTGTGACACAATGTGACTGAGAAACTTTTCCTTCTGCACTAAAAAATGGCACTTTTTTGGATTGAGTGAAATTCCATACTCTCTACATCTCATCAGCATCTTCTATAAGTGTAGCAAGTGATCACCTCACTTTCTAAAGAACACAGTCACATCATCCTGGTAAACAAAAATAAAATAATTGATGTAAACAGAAAAAGAAACATACATTTCTCTTTGAAAGGTTGCTCCAGCATTCATCAAACCAAAGGGCATCCTAACATACACATAAGTCCCCCAAGGAGTGGTAAAGAAAGGTTGTTTTAATTCTTTCTGATTCTTTCAACACAACTTGGTTATAACAAGAGAAACCATCCCAGGTAGAAAGTAACTCAAAACTAGTCGCTACCCGCAACATGTTTTCTATGTTTGGTAAAGGATAATTATCCTTCATTGATGCTCTATTCAAATTTTTGAAATCCACACACATCCTGATGTCACCATTCTTCTTTTTGACTGGTACTAGATTTGCAACCCAGGAAGAATATCTTCTAGGCTGAATAATCCTTCCATCTCTCAGTTTCTTCAGTTCTTCTTAAATTTTGAGAGATAGGAGCGGATTGATTGGTATTTCTTTCTTCCTAAATGGTTTTCCATTAGATTCCAAGGGAATCTCATGTTGAAACAAATCCTCTCTATATGCCTTTAGTTCAGGATAAGTCCAAGCCATGCAATCTTGATACTTTTTCAGTAATTGGACATAGGACTATTTTTCCTCACTAAGATTGCTTCCTAAGTAGATCTTCCTTGGATTTTCCTTTGTGCCAAAATCATGCTCCTCAATATCTCTTGATGGTGCTATGATTCTATTTATAATGCAATCAACATTATCAAATTTAGACTCAAGAGCAACCAGACCTCTAGGAATGGTATTAGTCTTCAATTGAATAATGCCTTTTCCAAACAAGGTTTCTTTACCCTCTTTTACGCAAACTATTGGCTCCCAATCAATATTTTTATCGGAAAACTCTCCTTTATTCTACATAAATCTTATGACCTTAGCATTATCATCAAAAACCTACCAATGCTTAATGTAGTCAGGGAAAAATGGCCTTGTCAATACTTCAACATCATATTCACAATATGGGGACATTGTAAAATTATCAAACCAAGAACCCAACACAGCAAGCTTGTCTGCCAAATCATTTAACCTCCTATCATGATACACAATGTTAAATGAATCAAATATCTCAATGAAATACCAAACTGCATGCTTGTATTGTATCATTCAGTCATTTTTATTGGCATATAGTTTTCTGACTTGCTTGAAAATTAATTCTAAATCTCCTTTGACAATGATGTCTTTAACACCATATTTACAAGAAATCCTCAAACATAATAACAATGCCTCATACTCAGTAGTGTTATTAGTACACTCAAATTTGAGTTTGAAGGAAAATACAAACTTTTCCTGGCCTAGAGAGATCAGAACAACACCAACACCATTTCCAAATTTTGAGCAAGCTCCATCCAAAAAAAATCCAAGCAGAGCCTGTCTTTTCAAGATACTTGCATTCTTCAATTTTTTTCTCTTTATCATCAGCATATCTTATGAAGTTATCAACATCAACACTTGTGTACAATAGCTTATAGGATGCATTATTGGGATCCTCAATAAGTTGCAACAACTTTTTCCCACATAAAACTTGACAAGGCTTACCTCAATTGGGATAGTGACATAGGACATATCCATTTGAACACTCCCACCAACACTTGTAGCCCATTTTCTAGACAAAAACATGCCAAACTTGGCTGGGAAGTCAACAATAACTACATCAAGCTTCAGGTCCCTGCTTGGATAGGCTACAAGTTGTACCACTAGACCTTTCACATATCCCACCACTAGCACCTTTTTGGAGTCCATAGTAGTACACTTCCCATATGTTGTTATTACCTTAATATTCAGCTCATTCGTGAATTCCAAAGGCATGACATTGCATAATGCCCCTGAGTCAAATATATAGTTGTGCAGTAACATGTCCTTAGTGATTAGAGTGGTGAAGAATGGATCCACATTTAGCTGAGAGTCCACCAAGTATGTCCCTAAATAAACATTGGTTGGTTCACCTAGTTCCTCCAACACTAGTGGTGTTTCTAACTCTTCAATGGCTTTGGGAGTTCCCACAATTATTATATTTCTACCATAGGTAGTCTTCTCCTCTTTCAGCCCTAAATATTCTAAATCCCTTTTTTTGTGCTCATGAAACCTAAGCAACTCAACAATTGTAACTGAGATCTTGATCTGACTCAAGACTTGGGCAATATCATAAGGGGCAGACTTTGGCAAGGCAACATTGGAAAGAAGGTTGACACAATCATTAGATGGTACAGGACTTTTGACAGCTTGGACATGAGGAGGAGTATGAGTTTTGTTTGGGATAGAAATACCTTTGGTAGATGTATCTTTTTTAGGATCCTCTTTAGGAATATTTGAAAGCAATGGAGTCTTTGGCTTGGCCAGAGGCCATTTACCTTTAACAACACTACTCCTTGTGTTTTGTTCCTTTTCTTGAGCCACAAAAACATTCATCAAACACTTCCTATCCTCCTCAAATGGATTTCATCTATCATACTTCTTTATCATTAAAGCTCTTAGATATTCAAAGTCATTATTGGGTATTTTAAAATCTTGTACAGTATCAACTTCTAAAGTATGTGAGGGAGTAATAATGGGTACCTGGTGGATGAAGTCACAAAAATCAGCAGCAGTTCTAGCACTTATTACCTCATTTGAAGTTGCCCCTTGTTGTGAGCTCGTGGAGAAACCTACCATGCAGACATCATCATCATTATCATTATTAGATTCTTATTTTTCTTGTTGATCTTCTGCACATGGATCATGGGGCATGAAACATCTGTCACACCACTCAATGACATATGTCTCCTCCAAAACAACAACCCTGGTATCCAAAGCATTAGGTACCATTCTATTTTCCTTGGCTTCATACTATCTATTTCAAAATCCAATAGGTCCCTTACCTCTGTCATCAGATATTTGGTGATTTGCAAACCTATCTTAGCCTTATTTCTTGTGTTGACCTTGTGAACTCTGCCCAAATTCTTTTTCTACCTGGGCTAATTTATATGTTATTTCTTTGATTGCACCTACCAAAGTCTTCACAACTTCTTCCAAATCAACAGCCTTACTTGAGTGAGGATTTTCAGGGTTAATTAGTTTTACACCCTCCCTTTTTGGAGGATTTCTAATTTCTTTGATTTTTTTTTCAATTTGTAGAGCCATGGTGAAGGCCTACATCAAATTAGTAGGGTTTTTGTCCCTCAAGTAGTAAGTAAATTTTTTATCAATTACATCTGAATATTTGATCAAACATGATTCATCACATGGCCTTAAGCTAACATGAAATATTCTCAAGGTATTATTAAACCTTGTGTTGAAATCATGTACTGACTCATTATGATTCTTCTTGATATTTTAAAATTATGATAGAAAAAACCAAGGGCTAGTTCTATCGCCATACTACAGTCTAAATGCATTTTTCATCTCTGTCATAGAATCAATAGAATTATCTGGAAAAGCTTTATACCAGTCCCTTGCATCCTCTTCTAGAGTATGGATAAACAAATTGATATATACATCTTCATGTTCAATCTCAAAGTATTTCATCATATTGATAAAAATATTTAAATATTGATCACTAGTTATAGCATTGTTTCCATGGAACTTTCATAATCTATTTCTTACATCCTGAAGAACTGCATTTGGATAGACAACTATCCCTATAAAAATTATATGACCAAAGGTGTTTACAAAAAATGGAGGTCTTGGTGGGGGTAGGGCCATGTTGTTTTGAGGAGGTGACATTGGAGGGGAGATAAATTGATAAGGGGCAGAGGGTATTTGAAACACAAGAGTATACCTTCTAAAATGGATATCCCTTAAAGGTCTTGTTTCTTGGGAAACCCTATAAACTTCTGAAAAGATAGGGGTGGAATGAGAAATAAACTTTTAAAAATCAAATGAAGGCCCCTCTCCAGTTGGAGAATTCAATTCCACAAAGAGGCTACCTGCTTTAGAAGCACTTGAATAACAGTCTTCAATGATAGGCCAATAAATTTCATCAATGGAGATCCCTTTTCTTGTCTATTGATCTCCAACAACTCTCTAAGATTTTATTCCTTCTAACTCTGTTTTTCCTAGCTCTAGAAATAGTGTCCTAGAAGAATCTCTAGCAAAGAAAGATCTTCTTCCTTCCATATTTGCAAAGATTAGTAACAAAACTCACTTGAACAAGGTTAAGACACTAGTAGTCATCAAGAATTAGATCAACTAGGAGTCGCTATTAAGGATTTCCACATAGTTATACAAATGCACAAAAATATGATCTATCAAATGTCTATCAATACTAGTAACTGGAAATGGAAATATCTGACTCTTATTTACCAAGATTTATTAATGAAACTTAGTGCAATAAATGTAGAAAATGGAAATATTACACATAACACTTGTAACTTTGAAACTTCTTACAGGCCTAAACACATGATGATGCTTGAAAAGATGTATTAGCACTTTGAGAATACAAGAAGTGTTTACCAGGGTCTGAATATTGACTACAATCACTATGTCCCCGAAAATGGCCCCAGTAAGGTGTTGGTACCCAAATTGATACTCCTTCAAAGTTTGAGTAGCATCACAGGTTTGGCAAGAAGCTTAGATACAGATAGATCATAGTGAATCGTTTTTTAGCCGGAGATGGGATCTAACTAGCCCTCTATCACTTAGATGTGGAGAAATAGATAACACCTTGAAGAGGATTTTATCTATCCTCATAACTTTATGGTTGTTCCTTTAAACCAGGGTGAGGTAACCCTTTTGTAGGATGTTCTTTATGGAGGAGATGGGGAATTCCTTCCTTGTGAAGTGTTTAAGAAGACCTTGAAGGAATTATTATCAATACAACAAAACCTAACTCTCACAAGTTGTCACTCTAGATAATGGAGATATTTTCTAAGCAAGGTTCATGTCACTAAATAAAATGAAAATGTGAGTGTTTCTGCATGTTTTGGTAATGGAAATTGTGCATCTATACACACACAAGAGAAATAGGGGTAGTATGGGTAGGATTTATTGGCTTTGAATGATTTTGGGTAAAATCTAAAGTAGGATAAAGTTGATTTTACAAAATCTTTGAGAAATTTTACAAAAATGGAGAGCTCGAATAGCAGAATGCTTCAGAGTAGCTAGGATGTTCCTTTAACTAGAATATGTTCTTCAATGGACCCCCAGATCAGCACTTTTCACACAAACTTCAAGGATCCAAAATGAAGGCTCAAATTGGAAAACTTAACTAAACATTATCGATCTCTGTTTCTTCATGTGTAAGATACCCTGAAAGGCTAACAAGTGATCTTATAGTCATGCTAGGAGTCACAATGATTTTAAATTTGTTTATTTCACTATCAAATGAAAGCTCTTCTAATAAATGAAATTACAAATTCCACCAAACTATCACAAGGATAAGATCTTGTGTGATTCACATAGATTTCAATGTAAGAATACAATGGGAACAAGAAAAACTACTTACAGACATTCAGAAACAAAGAAAAAATAAATTTTGCCCAAAAATAACATAGATAAACTCAAGTTTGGTTAAATTTATCATCAAGGGAAAGTTTTTTGAACAATCTCAGATCTTTTCAATGGTTGTACACTCACAACCACCTTCACATGATCAAATTGACCACAAAAGAGATAAACAGGTTTCTTTAGATAGTTTCTTAGAAAGAAAGGTTCTATCAAGATTTTTCTTAGAAAATCAGTTTTGACCTCTAGTAGTCCAACCTTCCCACCTCCAACCCTTTTCATGGAAAAAATCATGCCATTTATAACATTTTGCAACAGATTTTTTCCCCCCCAAAATATCCAAACATTGAATGCACTAGTGCTTGCCATGATTCATTCTGATCATGATTCCAAGAATTAGATTTGTAAAAGGTTGTCAGATGTTCAAGGGGTGAATCTCTTCGAATATCTCCCACATTCAAATCCTTCTTCTATTAGATCACTTTTCCCTCTACTCATCAACCACTTCCACCCCTAATTTGTCAAATCTAGTTCTTTGCACGCTTGGGTTGAAAAAATGGAAGATCAGATTGATCCCATATGTCAGATCTCATCTTAATGGAAAAAGACATCCCTAGATCTTCCTCACCAAACTTAGATATCAAATTTACTCCCCTTTCCTATTTGGCATGCAAGAAATATCAAGAAATCATGAAGACTCACATCTCCACGAGCTATGGAGTGAAAATGGTGAAAAAATAAGATACAGATGCACAACTGTTGTTGATTTCTATTTTGAATTTGGACCATCCACATGGGAGATCTACTTTAAAATGGTCCTGTGGGTTCCTTTTTTCCGTTTACAGCTTTTGGAAAAATGTAAAATTTTCACATTTTTCTCCGCACCTCCGCCTTTGAGAAATGAGCCTGAAATGTGTCCTAAGGTGGGTCCCAGAGGAACAATTACCAAATCCTCCTATTTCATGTCTTTTTTGGAAAAATAAAAATTTTCCAAGTTTCCCCCACAGCTCTGCTCTTTCCGCTTCTAGCCTCTAATGTGGGTCCTAGCAAAACCATGCTTCGTTTTACACTTTTTAACTCTTTTCTCCATAAAAGGAAAAATTTCCAAATTTCCCCCAAAATTCCACACCTCCATTGTTGACCGGAGAAATTTTTTTCTTATACTCTTTCAGGTCTTTGGGCCATTTTGATGCTTTAATCCTTTTGGTGACAAGAGGCAAAAAATCAAACTTGCCTTCGATGGTCCGCCTCCCCACCTTTTGACTGTTCAAACTGCCACACGTCACAATGGCGCATCTTGAGATGGTCCCCAAAATTTAAGACCATGAATGAGTGTGGGTTCACCACGTGTCTTGGGCCCATTAAGAAGTTGCTAAAATTTCTAAGGAAAGAAGACCCGACAGAGACCTCCACGTGTTGTTATGTTGCAACTTAAAAAACCTCAAGGCTTAAAAATGAATCGGTGGTGGCACGCTTCCATTTTAGAATTTTACTCCATTTTTATAGAAGGATAGAACATCCAACTTTCCTCTAAAGGCCCGAAACTCTGCCTTTAACCTTGCCACGTGTCCTTCTGCGAGGTCAAAGTAAGGATTTTTCCTTTCCATTTAAAATTCACTTTAATCAAAGCTTGGTAGGGCCGTAAAATGGGTTTAAAATTTTTGTCAAAGTAGCCAAAAATAACAAGTTCAAAAACAAACCAGCCACACCCCATCCAATTAGAAGAAGCCACATAATTTACCAAAGAACTAATCAGAATTGAGCAGAGCTACGGGACCAAATTTGCCTTTTTGCCAAAAAAGCAAAAAGTGACGAGTTAAAGCATTTTCCTTCCTGCCATCCCCTGACGAACCAAAAGAAGGCACGTGGCCACTAAATTATGAGGAATAATGTTGATAGGAAAAATATGCCCGCTAGACCGTCAAAAACACATAAATTCACTGTTCATGCCCAGAACCTGATTTTTCACTAACGATGAATTTTTTTTAACAAAAACCATGTGAATCATTGTCTCGAGCATCTTTTGACCATGGATTTGTATTTTCAAAAGGCATACAGATATAAATAGATCATTCTTGAGCTTCCATGGTCGAGGTGAAATAGGAAAAATAGTAGAGCCGCGGGTTCTGAAGGAATTAGGGCAAAAACAAGGTAAACTCAGAGACTCCTTCAAAAGGGGCATGAAAATGGATTCTGAAAACAATTCGAGGCATTCAAATGGATGTAAAAGCTTCATAAACCACCTGCATCAAGATAAAAAGAAAGTTTCACAACATGAAAATTAGAGGAAACTACGAGAAAATGGTGCAAGATCAAAACGAGCACCAACATCGGCTCCAACTCGGGGATGGGCACTCCTTACGAGTGCCACAAGAACAAATAGCAAACCATGTGCCAAGAATAGACCATTGGGTAGTGGAGTCAAAGAGAAAACTAGCATAGCAGAATGACCGTAACCATCCTCCCAAAAATGAACTGAGAAACTAATAAAACCAAGTCACCGAGGACCAGAACAAGTAAAAACACAAAAGACAGAAAATAAACCAACAAACTATACACTCTATAGGTGATGCTCACTTTGATTCTAGGGAATCAATCTAGGAAATGCTTCAAGTGCCTAACATTAAGAGGAAATTCGAGTAATTCCCCATATAAGTCCTTCAAGAAGAAGGTATGTTCACCAATCCTAATATCAATGGAATAAGGGCCCATCCATAATGCATCAAATTTTCCATGCTTGCCCTTATCTTCATGCATGCTATCTCATAGTAGCACAAGATCTCCAACATTTAAATATTTGGGAGTGACCTTCTTGTCAAATAACTTCTTCAAATTTTCTTTGAACTTTACATTCATTTTTTGGGATGCCCTCCTTTCTTCCTCAAGTTCAAAAATATGGTTAATGTGGGCATCATATGGACTTACTTCTTGATGTTCCAGTTGTTGCATGAACTGATATTAGGATAATTACATATGAAGGGGCAGCAGGGCCTGAGTTCCATACACCAACTAAAATGGACTCTTCCAAGTGGCTCTTTTAATAATAATTCGGTCAGCCCAACCATCAAACTTCAACTGCTCACCCCATTTTCTCTTGTTCATCTCCAAGGTTCTTTTGATAATCTTCAGAAAATTTTTATTACTAGACTCAACTTGTCCATTTCCTTGGGGATTATATTTAAAGTCATATGTAAAATTTATCCCATATTCTTTACACATTGCCACCAATGGTTTAGCTCTGAAGCTCATGGCATTGTCAGCAACAATTTTGACGGGCACCCCAAACCTGCAAATGATATGGTTTAGCATGAATTCTATGACAACTTGGTGTGTTACTCTCTTGGTGGGGATTGCCTCCACCCACTTGGTGAAGTAGTCATGACTACAACCATCCACTTATCACTAGCACCTAAAGGATCTGAAATATCACCAATGAAATCCATTCCCCATTGCTTGAATGGGGATACAATAGATACAGGCTACAAAGGGAAGGGAGCCTAAAGCTTTCATTCTTCTAGAAAAGTGATGCAACTCTCACATATTCTAACCAAAAGAGTTAAATTCTTGAAGAAAGTTTTCCACCAATAACCATCCCTCAAGATTTTTTGTGCTGTGACTTTTCCAGAAAAATCCCCCCAAAAACTCCTCTATGGATATTACAATTATCTTTGGGGCTTTATCTTCCATAATGCACCTTAAGAGGACTCCATCAGGGGTCTTCTTCCAACCTACACCCATAATCAATAATGGACAGATTTATCGAAAGCCAACTTAAGGGCCCTTTTCTATCTTACTCAAATACTCAGGGCAGTATAAATGTCTGAGATAAAAAATCACATCCTAGATTTTCCTCACCAAACTTAGTATCAATGTAACGCCCCTTCCATTTGGCATGCAAAAATATCAAGCAAACATGAAGACTCACATCTCCATGAGCTATGGAGTGAAAATGGTGAAAAAATAAGATACAGATGCACAACTGTTGTTGATTTCTATTTTGAATTTGGACCATCCACATGGGAGATCTACTTTAAAATGGTCCTGTGGGTTCCTTTTTTCCGTTTACCAGCTTTTGGAAAAATGTAAAATTTTCACATTTTTCTCCGCACCTCCGCCTTTGAGAAATGAGCCTGAAATGTGTCCTAAGGTGGGTCCCAGAGGAACAATTACCAAATCCTCCTATTTCATGTCTTTTTTGGAAAAATAAAAATTTTCCAAGTTTCCCCCACAGCTCTGCTCTTTCCGCTTCTAGCCTCTAATGTGGGTCCTAGCAAAACCATGCTTCGTTTTACACTTTTTAACTCTTTTCTCCATAAAAGGAAAAATTTCCAAATTTCCCCCAAAATTCCACACCTCCATTGTTGACCGAAGAAATTTTTTTCTTATACTCTTTCAGGTCTTTGGGCCATTTTGATGCTTTAATCCTTTTGGTGACAAGAGGCAAAAAATCAAACTTGCCTTCGATGGTCCGCCTCCCCACCTTTTGACTGTTCAAACTGCCACACGTCACAATGGCGCATCTTGAGATGGTCCCCAAAATTTAAGACCATGAATGAGTGTGGGTTCACCACGTGTCTTGGGCCCATTAAGAAGTTGCTAAAATTTCTAAGGAAAGAAGACCCGACAGAGACCTCCACGTGTTGTTATGTTGCAACTTAAAAAACCTCAAGGCTTAAAAATGAATCGGTGGTGGCACGCTTCCATTTTAGAATTTTACTCCATTTTTATAGAAGGATAGAACATCCAAATTTCCTCTAAAGGCCTGAAACTCTGCCTTTTAACCTTGCCACGTGTCCTTCTGCGAGGTCAAAGTAAGGATTTTTCCTTTCCATTTAAAATTCACTTTAATCAAAGCTTGGTAGGGCTGTAAAATGGGTTTAAAATTTTTGTCAAAGTAGCCAAAAATAACAAGTTCAAAAACAAACCAGCCACACCCCATCCAATTAGAAGAAGCCACATAATTTACCAAAGAACTAATCAGAATTGAGCAGAGCTACGGGACCAAATTTGCCTTTTTGCCAAAAAAGCAAAAAGTGACGAGTTAAAGCATTTTCCTGCCATCCCCTGACGAACCAAAAGAAGGCACGTGGCCACTAAATTATGAGGAATAATGTTGATAGGAAAAATATGCCCGCTAGACCGTCAAAAACACATAAATTCACTGTTCATGCCCAGAACCTGATTTTTCACTAACGATGAATTTTTTTTAACAAAACCATGTGAATCATTGTCTCGAGCATCTTTTGACCATGGATTTGTATTTTCAAAGGCATACAGATATAAATAGATCATTCTTGAGCTTCCATGGTCGAGGTGAAATAGGAAAAATAGTAGAGCCAGCGGGTTCTGAAGGAATTAGGGCAAAAACAAGGTAAACTCAGAGACTCCTTCAAAAGGGGCATGAAAATGGATTCTGAAAACAATTCGAGGCATTCAAATGGATGTAAAAGCTTCATAACACCTGCATCAAGATAAAAAGAAGTTTCACAACATGAAAATTAGAGGAAACTACGAGAAAATGGTGCAAGATCAAAACGAGCACCAACATCGGCTCCAACTCGGGGATGGGCACTCCTTACGAGTGCCACAAGAACAAATAGCAAACCATGTGCCAAGAATAGACCATTGGGTAGTGGAGTCAAAGAGAAAACTAGCATAGCAGAATGACCGTAACCATCCTCCCAAAAATGAACTGAGAAACTAATAAAACCAAGTCACCGAGGACCAGAACAAGTAAAAACACAAAAGACAGAAAATAAACCAACAAACTATACACTCTATAGGTGATGCTCACTTTGATTCTAGGGAATCAATCTAGGAAATGCTTCAAGTGCCTAACATTAAGAGGAAATTCGAGTAATTCCCCATATAAGTCCTTCAAGAAGAAGGTATGTTTCACCAATCCTAATATCAATGGAATAAGGGCCCATCCATAATGCATCAAATTTTCCATGCTTGCCCTTATCTTCATGCATGCTAGCTCATAGTAGCACAAGATCTCCAACATTTAAATATTTGGGAGTGATCTTCTTGTCAAATAACTTCTTCAAATTTTCTTTGAACTTTACATTCATTTTTTGGGATGCCCTCCTTTCTTCCTCAAGTTCAAAAATATGGTTAATGTGGGCATCATATGGACTTACTTCTTGATGTTCCAGTTGTTGCATGAACTGATATTAGGATAATTACATATGAAGGGGCAGCAGGGCCTGAGTTCCATACACCAACTAAAATGGACTCTTCCAAGTGGCTCTTTTAATAATAATTCGGTCAGCCCAACCATCAAACTTCAACTGCTCACCCCATTTTCTCTTGTTCATCTCCAAGGTTCTTTTGATAATCTTCAGAAAATTTTTATTACTAGACTCAACTTGTCCATTTCCTTGGGGATTATATTTAAAGTCATATGTAAAATTTATCCCATATTCTTTACACATTGCCACCAATGGTTTAGCTCTGAAGCTCATGGCATTGTCAGCAACAATTTTGACGGGCACCCCAAACCTGCAAATGATATGGTTTAGCATGAATTCTATGACAACTTGGTGTGTTACTCTCTTGGTGGGGATTGCCTCCACCCACTTGGTGAAGTAGTCAATGACTACAACCATCCACTTATCACTAGCACCTAAAGGATCTGAAATATCACCAATGAAATCCATTCCCCATTGCTTGAATGGGGATACAATAGATACAGGCTACAAAGGAAGGGAGCCTAAAGCTTTCATTCTTCTAGAAAAGTGATGGCAACTCTCACATATTCTAACCAAAAGAGTTAAATTCTTGAAGAAAGTTTTCCACCAATAACCATCCCTCAAGATTTTGTGTGCTGTGACTTTTCCAGAAAAAATCCCCCCAAAAACTCCTCTATGGATATTAGCAATTATCTTTGGGGCTTTATCTTCCATAATGCACCTTAAGAGGACTCCATCAGGGTTCTTCCAACCTAACCCATAATCAATAATGACATATTTATCGAAAGCCAACTTAAGGGCCCTTTTCTAGTTCTTACTCAAATACTCAGGGCAGTATAAATGTCTGAGATAAAAAATCACATCCTTGTACCACTCAGAACTCATCTGTTTTTCAAAAACATCTACCCTTCCTTCTTCTACCTCATTTACCTCAATAGTTTGGAATTTGCTATCAGCCATAAGCTTATCCAAGCCTAAATCTCTCACTAACTTCGTGGTTTGGATGTCCATGAAGTATTCTTGGAACTTGTTACCCCATCTACATCTTTTTCTTGATACCTCCATCTCTGATAAGATGTGTTTGACCATGGTGTGGGGAACATAAGCAACAATTTTGGAACTCAGAATATAAGAGCTGAATTTATTTTTTGCTTTCACCAAGGTAAATTCCTGTTTCTCCATAATTGTGTATTTTAGCTCAGCCCCCTACAATTCCTTATTAAAAAAGGTAATTGGCCTCTCAGCCCCTTCATCATCCTTCTGCAATAGGAAAAATGCAATAGTGTTTTCTGAAGCAAAGGAAAAAACTTGGAAAGGCTTCTTATAATTTGGAGCTACTAAAATAGGGGCATGCTTTAATTCCTCCTTTATCCCATTGAAATCTTGAATAACATCCTCCTCCCATTTAATAACCCAGTCCTTCATTAGCATGGAAGTAATTGGAATGGTCAACTCAGAAAATTTTGAGATGAACCTTCTGATGAAGTTTATCTTCCCAAAGAAAGATTGAATTTCATTCTTGGTTCTTGGAATTAGGACCTTGCTGATGGCCTCCACCCTTTCGGGATCAATCATTACCCCCTCTTGTGACACAATGTGAATAAGAAACTTTTCCTTCTACTCTCAAAAATGGCACTTCTTCAGATTGAGTGAAATGTCACACTCTCTACATCTCATCAGCATCTTCTCTAAGTTCAGCAAGTGATCACCTTGCTTTCTAGAGAACATAGTCACATCATCCTGGTAAATAGAAATAAAATCATTAATGTAACCGGAAAAAGAAACATTCATCAGACCAAAGGGCATCCTGACATACACATAAGTCCCCCAAGGAGTGGTAAAGGTTGTTTTAATTCTTTCCGATTCTTTATCCACAACTTGGTTATAACTAGAGAAACCATCCAGGGTAGAAAGTAATTCAAAACCAGTCACTAGCTATAACAATTTTTCCATGTTTGGTAAAGGATAATTATGCTTCATTGATGCTCTGTTCAAAATCTTGAAATCCACACACAGCCTAATGTCACCATTATTCTTTCTGACTAGTACTAGATTTGCAACCTGTTGTAAATATCTTTCCCCCTGGGTAGATATAGACAAGCAGAAGAAAATGGGAATCAAAGGAACTCAACACAGAGTGTCGACACGGAAAAAGTCACGCCAAGGCGCAGGTAAGAGGTGCACAACACAGAGTGTCAACACAGCAAAAGTCGTGCCAAGGTGTTGTCATCACCAATCTGGCACTATGATAATTCTTCACTGGGAACTCCTCGTGCTATGATTATTTACTAATGCATAGCCTTTAGTTTGGTGGATGTAATCTGGAAACAAAACAACAACCAAACACAAGAATACCATCGACTATGATAAGATTAGAATGATGACAAATCTGAAATATCAAAGTAAATTATAATATTAACATGAAATTGTTACAATCTCACCCATGAGGTACTTCAACAAGACTATGGGAGAAACTTTACAATTACACCTCTCGATGGCTTCTTCAACACACCTTTAACTGATGGCTTCCTTTGCACACTTCCTACAATATTTCTCACTACTTCTTTCTATGCTAAATGAGGGGGGTGGCCTCTCTATTTATAGAACTTCCAGGATTATCCATCCTATCTCTAAGATAGGATAAGAAATCCACTCTGACGAATCATATTCCATACCTTAACTCTTATCTGTACATGTAAGCTTATCTCTTAAGATAAGATAAACCTTATCATTTTACATGGGTTCCACATTTTTAGACTTTTTACAAATAAAATACACAAAATATTTATGACCTCACTCCTTGTCCTTATTACCAATATAATATTTATAATTCCTAATCATGTAGACCCTACTTCCCAAACTTTGACATTTTAACATTACCGGACCACTTACGAAAAATATTTACTTTTTACAACATTCCTATTGTACTTTGACTGTTACCGTACTCCACATTATTGGCGACACCATACTGACGGTGCTTTTATCTTCTATCAGACGCTACTACTAATTATACTTAACAACATCCTATTCCTAATACATACATTAATGAAATAGAAATTATGGAGGAAAATTTTAGTGTCGACATCTTCCCCCTTCCTAGCTTCTACTCCGTCCTCGGAGTAGACTATTCTGGTGCTTGGAAAATCTTCAACTTGTCGTGGTTGACCCATTTCGTAATGGGAGTGCCATCCCATTCCTCCAGTCGGTACGTACCATTTTCATGCACAACTACTATTTTGTAGGGCCCCATCCATTTTGGAAGAATTTTTCTCTGTCTTCTTTTTTTGTATCTGGAATCATATACTAGGACCAAGTCATTCACATGAAATGGAGACCACCAGATCTTTTGATCAAAGTATTCCTTCTGCTTCATTTTCTTCTTATGGCTTGTATCCTTTGCTATTTCCCTCATTTCCTCTAGCAAATGAAGATGTACCAACCTTTCTTTTACTGAATCACTTTCATCCATCCTTTCATTTTTTATAACTCTCACAGTGGGAATATCAAACTCAATAGGAAGAACTGGATCAATGCCATAGGCCAACTGAAATGGGGAGTATCCTATTGCTGACTTTGATGTTTCCCTATATGCCCACAATGCTACATGAATCCTCTTATCCCATTTATGTACCTGCAAGGCTGCATCTTTTGCTAGAATTTGACACAACACAAAATTTGTTCATTCCACTTGTCCATTTGTACTTGGCTTGTATGTTGTTGCCTTCCTGTGCTTAATAGAAAATTTATTGACTATGGCTTCTACTACCTCCTTAATGAAGTGGCTTCCTTGATCTGTTACAATTTCTAATGGACAACCAAATCTGGTGACAATACGTTCATATATGAACCTTGCCACTTCATCCATAGAAGCTATCTTCAATGGCCTAGCTTCAACCCACTTGGTTAAATAATCTGTGGCAACTACAATATACTTATTTTTGCGTGATGTAGTTGGAAGTGGACCTACAATGTCTATTCCCCACTTTTCAAAGGGACCAAGGGGAAGAATAGGACATAATGGAGCTGATGAAGTCTTACGGTTACCATGTGTTTGACAAATATCACGTCTGACAATAATTATAACAATCTTTAAAAAGAGTGGGCCAGTGATAACCTGCATCTAAGATCCTTCTTGCTGTAAGTTGTCCAGAGAAGTGCCCTCCACATGTACCATTGTGGAATTCTTCTAGCAGTTCCTTCCCTTGATCACGTCCAACTGCCCTCTTGAACTGTCCATCAGGTCCTATTCGAAATAATACTCCATGGAGAATAGAATATGGACGACTAGCTTGAGTAATCTTTCTCTTAGTCTTTGCATTGGCACCATCAGGAAACTTGAATTCATTCAGATAATTTGAAATATCTATGTATTCACTAGGGATTATGTCAAGGGAGAACAATTTTGCATCGGGAAAATCATCATCATCACAAGATGATCCTAAACCATCATAGGCTCGAGAGAGTGCATCTGCATTGACATGCTTCTTTCCTGGCCTATCTATAATATCAAATTCAAATTCTTGTAGCAAAATTATCCATCTTGCTATCCTCCCTGATGGGTTAGGCTTATTGACAATATATTTCAGAGTCTGATGATCTGTTACAACTATAAATTTCTGCCCTAGCAATTAATTTTTAAACTTCTTTATAGCAAAAATGATAGCCATAGCCTCTTTTTTAGTTACAGTATAGTTTACCTCAGCACTGCTCATTTGTCTGCTCCCAAAGTAAATTGGATGTTCATTCCCATTTTCATCCTTTTGGCTCAAAGTACTTTCTAGTGCTGCATCTGAGGCATCAGTGTACACAATGAATGGCTTGCTCCAATCTGGATTCTTCAAAACAGGTGAAGATGCCAGGGCTTCCTTCAGTTGTCCAAAAGCTTCATGTGCCTTATTTCCTGGTTCATAAGTAACATCCTTCTTCAAGAACTAGGTTAGTGGCTGTGCAATCTTTGAGAAATTCTTGATGAACCTTCTATAGTAACCCACATGGCCTAAAAATGATCTCAACTTACTTCTATTCATAGGATATGGTAAATCTTTGATTTTTGAAACTTTATCAGGATCAGTACCAATACCATCTCTGGATACAACATGCCCTAACAAAACACCTTTAGAACATCCAAAGACACACTTTGTAGGGTTTAGTGAGGCTTGTGCTTCATCTAACCTTTGAAATGTTGTCTCCATCTGGTGCAGGTGGTCCAACTTTCTCCCATAGATGCAAAAATCATCCAGAAATACTCTGATGAAGGTCCCAATGTAGGGTTCAAACACCCTATTCATCAAACGCTGGAATGTTGCTGGAGCATTACACAATCCAAAAGGCATAACTCTATAGGAAAACGTTCCCCAAGGAGTGGTGAACGTGGTCTTCAGCTGATCTTTCTCTGCTATATGAACTTGGTTGTAGCCGCTATATCCATCAACAAAACTATAGCACTCCTGGCCAGCTACTTCGTCTAAGATCTGATCTGAAAATGGAAGAGGGTAATGATCCTTCTTTATTACCTTATTGAGCTTCCTGTAATCAACACAAATGCGTAGCTTCCCATTCTGTTTTATTGAAATCGCAATTGGAGAAACCCATTCTGAATTCTCCATAGCAAATATGAATCTTACATCAAACAACTTATCTATTTCTTCTTTTACAGTCTTGGAAAAATTAGGATTCATTCTATATGGCATTTGCTTTATGGGATTAGAACCATCTACCAGCTCAATAGAATGTTCTACCCAACTTACTTGACAGAGTTCCTTGTAATCAAAAGTGAATTAGGTGTATGTACCTTCGAAAGAGCTGGAGGTAGGATTCCTTCTCACTCTCCATCACAGCATCACCAATCTTTATTTGTTGGAGACGATCATCAACTTCTTCTTTAGATAATTTTATGAGGTCATGAGTTGGTGTTACTGGAAGGATATCCATGACTGAAACATCCACCTCACTTTCTTCATCATTAGTGTCCACTTCACTGGTACTAGAGTAATCAGAGGATGTCCAATCATTAGTTTCATCACTTGAATCCAGAGGTTCTGCTTTATGATGTCGAGGGATCATGTTTATCTTCACCCTCTCTCTACCACATCCAAGTGTCATGAAACCTTCATTCCAGTAGTTTCTTGCATGAACTCTCCTTAGCCATGGTCTTCCCAGCAGCATTGGGTACGCAACAGTACCATTTTTCATCACCTGAAAGTCTACCACACATATAACACCCATAACAAATATTGCCACATTTGAAACTACACCTTCTGGTTTAGTTTTTCCCTTATTTAATGAACTTAACATAAGTGTTAAGGGTGATCAATTTTTAAACCCAACATATTCATTACAGACTCGGTCATTACATTAACTACAACACCTCCATCAACTAAGACATCATGAATTAAAATACCATTACATAATATCTCAGCTTGTGGAGCATAGGGATCTGCCTCTACCTCCAAAACAGGGACCTCAACCTCCTTCCTTCTTTGAGCATTGAGTCCACCTCGCAACTCCCACCTCTTCTCAGAAGACATAGCCAAGAGTTGACCATATGTAATATTTGCAGGCCTTTTGGACAGATCTTCCAAGATGGAGTATGGTCCTTGTCCCTGTGAAATCAGAAAATCCTGCACACCCAACTTTCTTCTCCTATGTTTCTTACTAGTTTCTCCTTTCATCTTCTTAGGATCAGTTCCATCTTGATTATCTTTTTCTTTATTTCTTTTTGTTACAAACACATCTACTTCATTATTTCTACTCTTATCTACTACATCAAGAGAATTCACAGGTGCTTTTCCTTTATCATTATCTCTTGTACCAGATGTAGAAGCTCTATCTGGACAATTATACTTATAATGACCCTTTTTATAACAACCATAACAAACAACTTCAGAAATATTTCTGTTTGGACCTCTATCTCCTCCCTGAGAACTAAATTCTTTTCCTTGAAGAAGATTAATAGTTAACTAGCCCATCTTCCTAATCAGATCTTCATACTCAGTAGATGTACTAGGAGAAATATTTGTGCTCACCGGGAGTGGTTGTGGATTCTGGACCAAAGGTGCTGGTGTAGGCTCTACTTTAGCAACAATTTCTTTGGGCTCCTCTTCCATGCTTTCTTCTTGCCTTCTTGCAATCTCCTTTGCTTGTTCAATGGTAGCTGGGCGGTCATAATTCACTCGTTGTTTGATCTCTAGCTTCATCCCAAGAATGAAGTGCTTACAGAGGAGATTATCCATGCCATTCATCAACCCATCCACTAATCCTTCCTTCTAGATCTAGGCATCGAGCTTCCTCCTTAGCTCTAGAACACAAGCATGATAATCCCTTATCTTCTCCTTCTCTCCTTGGGATAGCTTTGTGATCTTGATCATGAGATCTACATATTTTTGTTGTTCACCAAATTCTTCAAGAAAACTTTCAGTTAATAAATCCCATGAATTTTTCACATTATCACCTAGTGTTTGAAACCACCTAAGTGCTGAACCATCCAAAAAGGTAGGAAAAAATTCAGTCCATTGTTCCCTTCTTATAAGGCCATTACAAATACAAGATTGCTTAAAATCTTGAATGAAAGAAGAAGCATCTTCATTAGATTGAGCTGGAAAAATAGGAATCTTTCCCATTTTCAAAAGTAACCACCGTGAAATACCAACTCACAAGTACAATCAACAAGACTTATGTGTACAAATAATTGGAATCACTATACTAGAAAGTGACTTTACACCTTTCTATAGTAAAATAGAAATGACCACGGTAAACTATGGTAAAACTTGACTTACTGCGGTAAAAACTGACTTTACTGTGGTAAACACTATTCACGGTAAAAAGTGAAGTTACTGCGGTAAATACTATTCACGGTAAAAAGTGAAGTTACTGCGGTAAATACTATTCATGGTAAAAAGTGACTTTACTGCGGTAAATACTATTCCAGCAAAAATGACTTTACCATGGTAACTACTATTCATGGCAAAAATGACTTTACCATGGTAACTACTATGCACGGTAAAAAAAAGGTTACCCTTTAATTGATTTTTGACTAAGTGGGAATATCTCTCCAGAAAATCCACCAATGAGGAATGGTCCCGGCAACAGAACCAAAATGTCATCACCAATCCGGCACTATGATAATTCTTCACCGGGAACTCCTCGTGCTATGATTATTTACTAATGCACAGCCTTTAATTTGGTGGATGTAATCTGGAAACAAAACAACAACCGAACACAAGAATACCATTGACTATGATAAGACGGAATGATGACAAATCTAAAATATCAAAGTAAATTATAATATTAACATGAAATTGTTACAATCTCACCCATGAGGTACTTCAACAAGACTATGGGAGAAACTTTACAATTACACCTCTTGATGGCTTCTTCAACACACCTTTAACTGATGGCTTCCTTTGCACACTTCCTACAATATTTCTCACTACTTCTTTCTATGCTAAATGAGGGGGGTGGCCTCTCTATTTATAGAACTTCCAGGCTTATCCATCCTATCTCTAAGATAGGATAAGAAATCCACTCTGACGAATCATATTCCATACCTTAACTCTTATCTGTACATGTAAGCTTATCTCTTAAGATAAGATAAACCTTATCATTTTACATGGGTTCCACATTTTTAGACTTTTTACAAATAAAATACACAAAATATTTATGACCTCACTCCTTGTCCTTATTACCAATATAATATTTCTAATTTCTAATCATGTAGACCCTACTTCCCAAACTTTGACATTTTAACATTACCGGACCACTTACGAAAAATATTTACTTTTTACAACATTCCTATTGTACTTTGACTATTACCGTACTCCACATTATTGGCGACACCGTATTGACGGTGCCATTATCTTCTATCAGACATTACTACTAATTATACTTAACAACATCCTATTCCTAATACATACATTAATGAAATAGAAATTATGGAGGAAAATTTTAGTGTCGATAGTGCAGGTAAGAGGCACACAACACAGAGTGTCGAAAAGGCAAAAGTCACACCAAGGCGTAGGTAAGAGGCGCACAACACAGAGTGTCGACAAAGGAAAAAGTCGTGCCAAGGCGTAAGTAAGAGGTGCACAACACAGAGTGTCGACACAGAAAAAGTCATGCCAAGGCACAGGTAAGAGGTGCACAACACAGAGTGTCGAAAAGGAAAAAGTCACGCCAAGGCGCAGGTAAGAGGCGCACAACACAGAGTGTCGACACAGCAAAAGTCGCGCCAAGGCGTAGGTAAGAGGCACACAACACGAAGTGTCAAAAAGGAAAAAGTCACATGCATGGCGCAGGTAAAAGGCACACGACATAAGGTGTCGACACGAAAATGGATGCGCCCATGGTGCAGGTAAAAGGTGCACGACAGAAGGTGTCGACACAAAAATGGATGCGCCCATGGCGCAGGTAAAAGGCGCACGACAGAAGGTGTCAACAAGAAAATGGATACGCCCATGGCACAGGTAAAAGGTGCACGACAGAAGGTTTCGACACAAAAATGGATGCACCCATGGCATAGGTAAAAGGATGTCGACACAAATATGGATGCACCTATGGTGCACCTTTAGGAGGCGCAACATTCTGAGTGCTGACATGAAGTAGACCCTGGCGCAGATATTCAGACAGCCATAACTTTTCACAGGGAGCTCAGATTCTTGCAAGGTTGGAATTTTTGGAAAGCTTACAAGGTTGGAATTTTTGGAAAGCTTAAATAGTTCTTAAAAATGTACAATACAATTCACCACTTTTTGGGTTTGCTAAGGTCCTCACCTACCACCATAATGAGATGAATTAAATGCAACTTGGAGGTGGTTGGGGTAGATATTGATTTCCTCTTTCTTCCCTCTCTCATTCTTCCTATAAATTGTAAGGAGGGGATTATTTAAAAAGGTTGAACATTCTTTTTTTTCTTCTCCCTTCTTCTCTTTGGCAACTGAATTTGTGGAGTTCAAACCTCCCATCTAAAACTATATGCAACTTTTCCTCTTGGCATTTTGTAGTGTATTGTGTCAATATTTGGAGCAAATAATGCATGCCTGTGGATGATTCTCAACCCTCTCTATATTCATTTTCATCCTCCTGATCTTTCACTACAAATTTGGTTATCTGTGCATGATCTTGCATTGTATTTTAATGGTTTGTGTTTATTGGCAAGACAAGTGTTCTTCATTCCTCCGTGCATCACCTTTGTAGTTTTAGGTTTTTATTTTATGCATCTTCTTACCCTATGTCCTTGGAAAGTTAGTTTAGGTTTTGAGTAAATCATCTGCATTTTTTACGTGTGCATCTGAACAGAGGAATAGGAACCGGCCTTTATCCGAAGAGCTTTTCCAATTTCACAAGGTCCCACACTTGGGAAAAGCTCCATGTTATGCAATACACTGAGAGTCTCAACCCATCGAGTTGCAGACATTCAGGGGTGTTGTGATTCGCCCATCAATAGTTTTGGCACGCCCGGTGGGACCAAGAGGTCATTCCATAGATTTGAAGGAATTTTCAAGAAATTTGGACTAAAAAATTACAGGTTTTACAATTTCAAAATTTTCACCTTCCAGGCTGAACTTTGAAATTGATTTTCAAGGACTTAACTTACTTGAAACAAGTCAAAATTTCACCAGTTGATATATCGGGGGATAATATTCAAAAGGGTATTCTTAGATTTTTGAGATTTTGACTTTCAAAATTTCATGGTTTTTAGTATTTCGGGTTTTCCCAGTTGCCTTGCATGACCTGAGTTTCACCTGTACCTTTCGGGGATTAGTAACTGTAGAACAGGACCTGATAACTGAATTGAAGAGTTGTATCTTCTGGGTCCTTCAAGTTTTAAATTCTATTTTTAAAATTTTCAGGTTTGGTGTGTAACTTGGCATAAGCTAGCCTTTCGAAGCTCATTATCTAACACATCTGGTGACTCCAAAGGGATAGAATTCAGCAGTGTAGCAGCAAAAGTTTCCCAGGTACATGAGAAGAATTCGAACTAGGTCTAATACTCGAGAAGAGGGGCTATTTGTCCACTTGCAACTATCACCAGGAAGAGGAAGGAGAGGAAGAAGACCACGAAGATCACCATCTCCACCTAACCGGACTTTGTCTACACCTCCACTTGGTAGACCTTTTCTTGCATCAACAAGGGTTCTTAGGCCAATCAGAATGGAATAACAACCAAATCCCTTTGTCAATTTCACTGGCAGTAGCCCACTTGCCCTCAATGCACAGAATCTAGTTCCAATTACAGCGTTGAAGAACATTCCATTTTTCACTGGAGAAAACCATACCACTCCTGGTGATCATGTCAAAGACATTGCTAACATTTGTGCAATCCACGAGATAAATGAAATGGATTTTGCTGTCAAATTGCTGGCCTCTTCATTCAAAGGGAAGGCTTTGCAGTGGTTTAGGAGCCTTGCAGCTGGTTCTATCCAAAATTGGAATTAGTTATGCATAGTTCTCCATGAGAAGTTTGGAGAAAAGGGAGACAATTTGTCTCTACTAGAACAATTGAAAAATATCAAGAGAGCTCCCAATGAGCAGTTGACTGACTTCAACTTCAGATTTCAAAGGTCTTGGGATAGAATTCTAGTGGCCGTTAGGCCAACAGCGGAAGGTGGTTTTCTATACTATCTTAAGGCTTTAAATTCTGATATTTCTATGTTAATTCAATCTATGAGAGGCACAAACTTACCTGCTTCTTATAGCATTTCAATTAGGGCTGAAAACTATCTTATTCAAGCTGGTAAACTAGCTCCTAGGCCTCCCATGCCCTTGTATCCAAATTTAAAAAATCCAAGCACTAGTCAAGTACCCACTTTGGCTCCTATTCCCACTCCTAGAAATCAAAGTTCAAATGAAACTTCTACTTCATCCTCTAGTGCTTCAAATGAACTCCAAGAGGTTATGAAACAATTGCAGAACCTTGAAAATGAGTTGGTGACTATCAAAAGACAACAAGCTCAAAGTGTTAGACCGTATCAGCCTTAAGCACAGTACAAGGCTAGGCCACCATACCAGCCCAATAGGCCACCCAATCCAGCTACAAATCAAAGCCAAGTAAGGCCTCCCACCAATAGACCATTTCAGCCCTATAACCCCAATGTTGCATCTACTTCTAAAGCATTAGTGCCAGTGCAAAACAACGTAGCTCAAGAGTATGATTGGTGTTTCCCATGCAATGAACCTCACAACCAATCTATGTGCTTCAATGGTGCTTTGAACCAAGCCTTGATGGTGACAACTACTGGCGTTGAGGGTGAAGTGAGTCAAGAAACAAATCAGCATCAAGGGATATCTCAACAAAACATAGCTCCAAATGATACCACACTTGCGAATTGGCAAGCTGAGGATTTTTGTGGCATGAATCAAACAATTTATCAGAGTATAACAGCTAACACAAGATCGAAGAAGAGGAATATTGGTGAAGGGAAGTCATTGGCTCCAAGTGATCTACAACCTTCCATCACTCCACAAGGTGTTGGTAAGAAAAATATAATTCCAAACACGCAAGGACAGCCTAAACCACCTTCTACGCCAACTCAAATTTCAGCTGTTACTGCCCATGTGCAAGAAAGGAATGTGTAGGCTAAAGGGCAGTAAAGAGATCTTTCATCCCCATTTAGCATCATTGATCAAATGAAGAAGACAAATGTGAATGTATCAATGTGGGAATCTTTATCCATCCCAAGTCAAAGAGATCTTCTACAAGCTGCCATGAAGAATTGGTCAACTTCGAACCTGTAGGTCCATATGCAAGAGAATGTCCTCACAAATGCTACTTAGCCAAAAGGGAATCATGGAGGACAACAAGGTAAAGTTTTGAGACCCCCTCCATTCTATGTTTCATTAATCATTGGTAATAAATTAGTACACAATTGCATGATTGATTCTGGGGCGAGTAGTTATGTCATGCCCAAGTAAATAGCTGATCAACTAGGTCTCCAATATGAAGTCATATCAAAGGGGGTAGTGTAGTTGGATGGGACAGAAATAACAATGGTGGGAGTGATTAAAGGTTTGAATCTTACCTTGCATACATGCCCCAACGTTACCATTTTGCAAGATGTGTCAGTAATAGATTTGCCACCACTCTTTGCCCTATGCTTATCAAGGGATTTCACAGCTAGAATTGGAGGCTACTTATCTGCTGACTGGTCACACATGTTTTTTAGAATAAGATATGGTACTAAGGTCACAATCAGATCCGAACCAATTGCAAACTTTCATATTGAGCCTCATACTCCAATCCAAGTCAATGACAACTGTTCAGCATTTGATCAAGAAGATTATCCAAGCACAGATGAAGCTAACACCAAAGTTGGAAGCATCCCAGATTTGAATCTTGATGAATGGGCGAGCAAGGTACATGATTTTGATCCCTACCAAGAAATATAAGAATCTGAGCTAGGAGTCTATTGTATACATGAAGATAACCAGCCTATTCCTAGCATCACCAAAACAGACCATAAAGATGACAATGAGGTATGGTGATTATTTTTCGATGGATCAAGGAGCAGGCAGGGTGCAGAAGGAGGAGTTATGCTTATTTCACCTCAAGGCATCAAATATTATTCAGCTTTCCATTTCTAGTTTTCCTGTTCAAACAACATAGTTGAATATGAGGCCTTGATTCATGGACTTCATTGGGCCAGGGAAAAGGGCATAAAGAACTTGCAGGTGTTCGGGGATAGCGAGCTGATCGTCAATCAAGTCAGGGGACAACATGCTACAAAGAATGACCTACTGAAGAACTACAAGAATAGGGTATGGGACCGCGTTGAGGATTTCGAAGCTTTCAATATCGTGTCCATACCCAGGAAGAAAAATGAAGCAGCGGATAGGCTCGCAGCAGTTGGAGCAATGTTTGATGTAATTGACAACATCAGAAGGGAAAAAATGTAGCCACATATCCATGTAATTGTGAGGCCAGAAGTTCCAGATAATAGCACAAACTGGCAGGTGTTTGAGAATGATCAACAGATTGTCAATTTCTTACAAGAAGAGGCTGAATTCTCAGCTAGGAATCAAGACAGATTAGAGCAGCAGTATGGGGATCAAGTAGTGCAGCTGCGGACAAACAAGCTTCCCAAGGGTTTAGTAACATTGGAGTCTATCTTCAACCCTAATGACCAATTCCGTAAGGAAAAGGCTAACATATAGGTCAAGAGAGAAGATTCAGAGCCAATTCCGGTTGGGGAAGGTAAAAACACTTCATATTGGCAAAGTGACCACTGAGCAGGAGAAATTAGATTTCATACAACTTTGCCAAGAATTTCCAAATGTCTTCGCTTGGAGCTATGAAGACTTGAGAGGATTCAATCCGAATTTGGCACAACATACCATAGAATTGGATTCAGATGCTAAGCCCATCAGGAAGAAGCAGAGACAAGTCAACCCCCACATTGAGTCTCTAATGAAGAAAAAGATAAACAAGCTAATAGAGGCAAGCATTATATTCCCGATCAAGCACTCAAGCTGGGTTGCAAACTTGGTTTCGGTCAGGAAGAAGAGCGGAGAAATCAGGTTGTGTGTGGACTTCCGAGACCTCAACAGGGCATCTCTCAAAGACCATTACCCACTTCCTTCAATGGAACAAATATTGCAAGTGGTGTCCGATCCAGAGAGATTTTCTCTCCTAGATGGCTACTCAAGGTATAATCAGGTAATGGTGAAAGAAGATGACCAGTTCAAGACGACTTTCACCACCAAATGGGGCACCTATGCCTACAAGAAGATGCCATTTGGGTTATCAAATGCTGGAGCCACTTTCCAAAGGGCAATGGATATGGCATTCGAGGGGTTGATCAATAAAATAGTTGTAATATATCTTGATGGCATCACTGTATTCTCAAAAAATTCAGTAGATCACCTTTTTCATTTGAGGCAGGTATTTCAGAGGTGTAGAAAATTTGGGGTATCATTGAATCCCAAAAAATTCATATTCTTGGCTCACGAGGGAAAACTTCTAGGCCATATTGTTTAAAAGGAGGGATTGACGATTGACCCAGAAAGAGTTAAAGCAATTCGATCGTTGCCATTGCCAAGTCATAAGAAGGCTCTTCAAATCTTCTTAGGAAGGATCAATTTTGTCCGCATGTTTGTCCCAAATTTTACCGCTCTCGTGAAGCCAATAACACTGATGTTGAAGAAGAGCATGGTATTGCAGTGGACATCTGAAGGAAAGGAAAGTTTTGAGGCAATAAAAGAGGCTATATCTCAAGCTCTGACTCTTGTCAATCCAGACTTCTCCAAGGACTTCATGTTATATACCTTCGGTGGTGGAGACACAATTTCTGCAATCCTGGCACAACAAAACAAAGAAGGATTAGAACAACCAGTTGCTTTCTTCAGTCAAGGCTTGGAGGAATATGAAACTAGGTACTCTTTCATTGAAAAACATGTCCTTGTAGTGATCAGGAGTTTAAAGAAATTCAAGCACCTGGTCTCAAACAATAAGATCCAATTATTGGTCTCTCATGCGGGAGTGAAGGACTTCCTTCTAAACAAGGATCTGAATGAGAAACGTGCAGGATGGATCACTCACGTCATGGAATATGACATCGAAATTAAGGTCACTAAGCTAGTATGTGGAAAAGGACTATGTGAACAACTAGCTTTGAGTCAGAAAGTTGAGGCAGGTGATGAAAAAGAGACTGTCTTGGTACTACAGGATGGTCAAGAACAAAAAAATGATAATGTGCCCTCTCCTTATTGGACTCAAAATATGATACACTTCCTACAGGCAGGCCTATGCCCTCCAGAATTGAGCAAAGCAAAAAGGATATACTTCATATTACAAGCCATTCCATATGTTCTTGTTTATGGTATTTTGTTTAGAAAGGACATCAATGGAATTCTATTGAGGTGCATTGGGATAGGTCAAATTGAGAGGGTGTTATGAGATTTTCACAATGGAGATTCTGGAGGACATTTCACCCCATGAGTAATGGCTCTCAAGATAATGAAGGCATGGTATTATTGGCCCACAGTGTTCAATGACTGCTATACATGGATAAGAAAGTGCAAGAAATGTGCACTCTTCACGGGAAAAGAAAGACTAGCAGCGCTTCCATTGCACCCAATTTTGGTTGACCAACCATTTATGCAATGGGGATTAGACTTCATCGGGGTCATCAACCCAAACTCAAGCCAAGGGCACAAGTGGATTCTCACGGCAATAGACTATTTCACCAAGTGGATCGAAGCAATAGTGCTCAAAGAAGCAAATAAGTCTAACATACTAGACTTTTATGAAGGAATAGTGATCAGGTTTGGTGTGCTGACCACTATCATATCAGACAATGAATTGGCATTCATAGGTTCCAAGATTACAGAATGGGCTGTCAAGAATGGAATCTATTTGAGCACCTCTTCAAATTATTACCCGCAGGGTAATGGACAGGCAGAGTCCACGAACAAGAATTTGCTAAAAATCATCAGAAGGACTCTGGATGAAAACCAAAGGACATGGCATACCAAGCTAAAATCAGCATTATGGGCTGACAGAATAACACGAAAGAGGTCTACTGGTAATTCTCCCTACTAGTTAGTCTATGGGAAAGAGGCAATATTGCCTATATCATTAGAATTGCCAGCATTGGAGCTCATGAAGTAGTTGGAGTTGTCTGAGTTCGAACCAATGGGGGCCAAGTATGCAGAGTTGATAGAATTGGAAGAAATAAGAGAACATTTAGTTTTGATGATTGAAAAGGATCAAGCCTTAGTAAACAGATGGTTTGATAAGAAGGAAAGCACAAGGACCTTCCAGGAAGGGGACCTAGTTCTGAAATGGGATGCAGATTGGGAAAAACCAGGAAGGCATTCCAAGTTTGATGCCATTTGGAGTGGAAACTACATGGTCACGAGATGTAAAAGTAGTAATGCCTTCCAATTGTCCACATTGGATGGAGAAGAACTCCCGATTCCAGTTAACAGAATCTATCTTAAACATTACTACTAAAATGATAAGGTTTACCCTTGTAAATATTAGGCTAGATTTAAATTCCTCTAAGTGCGTATGTACATTGTCTTGTTGTAGTTAGGTTTCAATTTCCCTAAGTTCTCCGGCATAGGTTTTGTTGCTCTCAAGTTGAATTTCTATAGTTCAACATGCTCTCGAAGAAGGATTTGTGGTATTAGGCTCGATATCAGAGATCAGGTTCGTTTCAGGTTATTGCTTATGACTCCATGCCCAATGGATTTCTAAAAGGCCACTGATCTTCTACCTAGTAGGTAGGTGATCCCGTTGAGTCACCAAATTGTTGTAAATATCTTTCCCCCTGGGTAGATATAGACAAGAAGAAGAAAATGGGAATCAAAGGAACTCAACACAGAGTGTCGACATGGTAAAAGTCGTGCCAAGGTGCAGGTAAGAGGCGCACAACACAAAGTGTCGACACAACAAAAGTCACGCCAAGGTGTAGGTAAGAGGCACACAACATGGAGTGTCAAAAAGGTAAAAGTCGCGCCAAGGCGTAGGTAAGAGGCACACAACACAGAGTGTCGACAAAGGAAAAAGTCGCGCCAAGGTGCAGGTAAGAGGCGCACAACACATAGTGTTGACACAGCAAAAGTCGCACAAAGGCATAGGTAAGAGACACACAACACAGAGTGTTGACACAGCAAAAGTCGTGCCAAGGTGCAGGTAAGAGGCACACAACACGGAGTGTCGAAAAGGAAAAAGTCATGCCAATGGTGAAGGTAAAAGGCGCATGACATAAGGTGTCGACATGAAAATGGATGCGCCCATGGCGTAGGTAAAAGGCGCACGATAGAAGGTGTCAACATGAAAATGGATGCACCCATGGGGTAGGTAAAAGGTGCACGACATAAGGTGTCGACACGAAAATGGATGTGCCCATGGTGTAGGTAAAAGGTGCACGACAGAAGATGTCGACATAAAAATGGATGCGCCCATGGCACAGGTAAAAGGATGTCAACAAAAATATGGATGCGCCTATGGCGCACCTTCAGGAGGCGCAACATTCTAAGCGCTGACAGGAAGCAGACCCTGGCACAGATATTCAGATGGCCATAACTTTTCACAGGGAGCTCAGATTCATGCAAGGTTGAACTTTTTGGGTTTGCTAAGGTCCTCACCTACTGCCATAATGAGATGAATTAAATGCAACTTAGAGGTGGTTGGGGTAGATTTGGATTTCCTCTCTCTTCCCTCTCTCATTCTTCCTATAAATTACAAGGAGGGGCTTCTTTAAAAAGGTTGGACATTTTTGTTTTGCCTCTCCCTTCTTCTCTTTGGCAAGTGAATTTGTGGAGTTCAAACCTCCCATCTAAAACTGTAATGCAACTTTGCCTCTTGGCATTTTGTAGTGTATTGTATCAATCTTTGGAGAAAATAATGCATGCCTATGGATGATTCTCAACCCTCTCTATATTCATTTGCATCCTCCTGATCTTTCACTACAAATTTGGTTATCTATGCATGATCTTGCATTGCATTTTAATGGTTTGTGTTTATTGTCAAGACAGGTGTTCTTCATTCCTCGGTGCATCACCTTTGTAGTTTTAGGTTTTTATTGTATGCATCTTCTTACCCTATCTCCTTGGAAAGTTAGTTTGGGTTTTGAGTAAACCCTCTGCATTTTTTACGTGTGCATCCGAACAGAGGAATAGGAATCGGCCTTCATCCGGAGAGCTTTTCCAATTTCGCAAGGTCCCACACTTGGGAAAAGATCCATGTTATGCAATCGCACTGAGAGTCTCAACCCATTGAGTTGCATACATTCAGGGGTGTTGTGATTTTCCATCAACATAACCCAGGAAGAATATCTTGTGGGGTGAATAATCCTTTTATCTCTTAGTTTCTTCACTTCTTGAATTTTGAGTGATAGGAGTGGATTGATTAGTCTCTGTTTCTTCCTGAATGGTTTTCCATTAGATTCCAAGGGAATCTCATGTTGAAACAGATCCTCTCTGTATGCCTTTAGTTCAGAATAAGTCCAAGCCATGCAATCTTGATACTTTTTCAGCAATTGGACATAGGACTATATTTCCTCCTTGCTAAGATTGCTTCCTAACTAGATCTTGCTTGGCTTTTCCTTTATGCCAATATCATCCTCCTCAATATCCCTTGAGGGTGTTATGCTTCTGTTAATAATGTGATCAACATTATCAAATTTATACTCAAGAGCAACCAACCCTCTAAGAATGATATTAGTCTTCAGCTGGATAATGCCTTTGCCAAACAAGGTTTCTTTACCCTCTGCTATGCACACTATTGGCTCCCAATCAATATTTTGATCTAGAAACTCTCCTTTATTCTATAGAAATCTTCTAACCTGACCATTATCATCAAAAACCTACCAACACTTCATGTTGTCAGGGACAGATGGCCTTGGCAATACTTCAACATCATATTCACAATATGGGGACACTACACAATTATGAAACCAAGAACCCAACAAAGCAAGATTTTCTGCCAAATCATTTAACCTCCTATCATGATGCACAATGTTGAATGAATCAAATATCTCAATGAAATCCCAAACTGCATTCATGTATTATTTCATTCGCTGATTTTTTGTGGCATTCAGTTTGGACTTACTTGACAATTAATTCTAAATCTCTGTTGACAATGATGTCTTGAACACCATATTTCCAAGCAATCCCCAGACCTAATAAGAATGCCTCATACTCAACAATGTTATTAGTACACTCAAAGTTGAGTTTGAAGGAAAAGACAAACTTTTCCTGGCCTGGAGAGATTAGAACAACACCAACACCATTTCCAAATTTGGAGCAAGCTCTATCAAAAAATAAAATCCAAGAAGATCCTGCCTTTCTAAGATACTTACATTCTTCATTTTTTTCCTCTTTTCCATTAGCATATCCTATGAAGTTATCAACATCAACACTTTTGTACAATATGTCATAGGATGCATTGTTAGGATCCTTAATAAGGTGCAACATCTTCTTTCCCCCATACAACTTGACAAGGCTGCCCTCAATTGGGATAATGGCATAGGACATATCCATTTAAACACTCCCACCAACACTTGAAGCTCATTTTATAGACAACAACATACCCCACTTGGCTAGGCAGTCAAAAATAACTATATCAAGCTTTAGGTCCCTGCTTGGATAGGCTGCAAGTTGTACCACCAGACCTTTCACATATCCCACCACTAGCACCTCTCTAGAGTCCATAGTAGTACACTTCCTGTATGTTGTTATTACCTTAATATTCAGCTCATTCATGACTTCCAAAAGCATGACATTACATAATGCCCCTGAGTCAAATATACAGTTGTGTAACAACCTGTCCTTAATGATTAGAGTGGTGAAGAATGGATCAAAATTTAGCTGAGAGTCCACCATGTATGTCCCCAAATAAACCTCAGGAGGTTCACCTTATTCCTCTAACACTAGTGGTTTTTCTAACTCTTGAATGACTTGGGGAGTTTCCACAATGTTTATATTTCTACCACAAGTAGTCTTCTCCTCTTTCAACCCCAAATATTCAAAAGCCCTTTTCTTGTGCCCAGGAATCCTAAGAAACTCAACAATTGGAACTGAGATCTTGATCTGACTCAAGACTTGGGCAATATCATAAGGGGAAGACTTTGGAAAGGTAACATTAGAAGGAAGGGTGACACACTGATTAGGTGGCATGGGACTTTTGGTAGCTTGGGCATGAGGAGGGGTATGAGTTTTGTTTGGGATAGCGAAACCTTTAGTAGATGCATCTTTCTTAGGATCCTCTTTAGGAATATTTGAAATCAATGGAGTCTTTGGCTTGGCCTAAGGCCTTGTACCTTTGACAACCGTACTCCTTGTGTTGTGTTCCTTTTCTTGACCCAAAACCAACATTCATCAACAACTCCCTATCCTCCTCAGATGGGATTCATCCATCATACTTCTTTATCATTAAAGCTCCTAGATATTCAAAGTCATTATTGGGTAGTTCAAATGCTTGTACAATATCAACTTCCAAAGTATACAAGGGAGAAATAATGGGTACCCAGTGGATGAAGTTACAAAAATTAGAAGCATTTCTAGCACTTATTACCTTAGTTGAACTCGCCGCTTGTTGTGAGCTCATGGAGCAACCCACCATGCAGACATCATCATCATTATCATTAATGAGATTCTTACTCTTCTTGTTGATCTTCCGCACATGGAGCATGGGGCATGAAACATCTATCACACCACTCAATGACATATGTCTCCTCTATAATAGCAACTCTGGTAGCGAAAGCATAAGGTAGCATTCTGTTTTCCCTAGCTTCAAAATAAAATAGGTCCCTTGCCTCTGTTATAAAATATTTTTTGATTTGTAAACCTATCTTTTCCTTGATGCTTGTTTTGACCTTGTGAACTATGCCCAATTCCTTTTTCTGACTAGGCTAATTTGAATGTTATTTCTTTGACAGCCCCTACCAAAGTTTTCACAACTTCCTCCAAATCAACATCCTTACTTGTCTAAGGATTTTCGGGGTTAATTAGTTCTAGACACTCCCTTTTTGGAGGATTTCCAATTGCTTTGATGTTGTTTTCAATTTGTAGAGCCATGGTGAAGGCCTGCCTCAAATTAGTAGGGTTTTTATCCCTCAAGTAGTAAGCAAATTTTTTATCAAATGCATCTGAGTATTTGATCAAACATGATTCATCACATGGCCTTAAGCTAACGGGAAATATTCTCGAGGTTTTTATACCTTGTGTTGAAATCATGTACTGACTCACTAGGATTTTTCTTGATATTTTTAAATTATGATAGAAGAAACCTAGGGTCAGTTCTATCACCATACTACAGTCTAAATGCATTTTTTATATCTTTCCAAGAATCAATGGAATTATTTGGAAAATATTTATACCAATGCCTTGCATCCTCTTCCAAAGTATGGATAAACAACTTGATATATACATCTTCATGTTCAATCTCAAATTCTTCCATCATATTGATAAAAATCTTTAAATGTTGATCACTAGTTATAGTGTTGTTTCCTTGGAACTTTGGTAATCTATTTCTTACATCCTAGGGAACTGCATTTGGATAAACAATTATCCGTATAAAATTTATACGACCAAAGGTGTTTAAAAAAAAGGAGGTCTAGGTGGGGGCAAGGCCATGTTGTTTTAAGGAGGTGTTCTTGGAGGGAAGACAAATTGATAAGGGGAAGAGGGTCTTTGAAACATAGGAGTATAGCTTCCAAAAATGAAGGCCCCTCTCCAGTTGGAGAATTCAATTCCACAAAGAGGCTACCTGATTTAGAAGCACTTGAATAGCAGTCTTCAATAATAGGCCAATCACTTTCATCAATGAAGATCCCTTTTCTTTTTTGCTGATCTCCAACAACTCTCCAAGATTTTCTTCCTTCTGACTTTGTATTTCCTAGCTCTAGAATTAGTGTCCTAGTAGGATCTCTAGCAAAGAAAGATCTTCTTCCTTCCATCTTTGTAAAGATTAGTAACAAAACTCAATTGACAAAGGTTAAGAAAATGGTACTCATCAAGAATCAGATCAACTAGGAGTTGCCACTAAGGATTTCCACCATAGTTGTGAAAATGCACTAAAATATGATTTGTCAAATGTTTGTTAATACTAGCAATTGGAAATGTAAAGATCTGACTCTTCTTTACAACGATTTATCAATGAAACTTAGTGCAATAACTGTAGAAAATGGAAATATTACACATATCACTTCTAACTTTGAAACTTCTTATAGGCTTGAAAACAAGATGATGCCTGAAAAGATGTATTAGCACTTTGAGCATACAAGAAGTGTTTACCAAGGTCTGAATATTGACTACAATCACTATGTCCCCGACAATGGTGTCAGTAAGGTGTTTGTACCCAAATTGATTCTCCTTCAATATTAGAGAAACATCATAGGTTTAGTAGGAAGCTTAGAGACAGATAGATCATAGTTAATCATTTTGTAGCCAGAGATGGGATCTAACTGGCCCTCTGTCACTCAAATGTCGAGAAATGGATAACACCCTGAAGAGTATTTTATCTATCCTCACTACTTTATGGTTGTTCCTTTAAACGAGGGTGAGAGAACCCTTTTCTATCCTGTTGTTTATGGAGGAGATGTGGAATTCCTTCCTTGTGAAGTGTTTAAGAAGACCTTGAAGGAAATATGATCAATACAACAAAACCTAACTCTCACAAGTTGTCACTCTAGATAATGGAGATATTTTTTAGGCAAGGTTCATGCCACTAAAGATAATGAAAAACTTAGTGTTTCTACATGTTTTGGTAATGGAAATTGTGCATTTTTACAGACATGAGACAAATAGGGGTAGTATGGGTAGGATTAATTATTTTTGAATGATTTTGGGTAAAAGGTGAAGTAGGATAAAGTTGATTCTACCAAATCTTTGAGAACTTTTACAAAAATGTAGAGCTCAAATAACATAATGCTTCAGAGTAGCTAGGATGTTCCTTTAACTAGAATATGTTCTTTAATGGAGGCCTAGATCAGCACTTTTCACATAAACTTCAAGGGTCCAAAATGAAGGATCAAATTGGAAAACTTAACTGAACATTATCGATCTATATTTCTTCATGCCTAAGATACCCTGAGAGGTTAACAAACAATCTTATAGTCATGCTAGGAGTCACAGTGATTTTAAATTTGTTTATTTCACTATCAAATGAAAGATCTTCTGATATATGAAATTAAAAATGCCACAAAACTATCACAAGGATAAGATCTTGTGTGATTCACATAGATTTCAATGTAAGAATGCAATGGGAACAAGAGAAGCTACTTGTAGACATTTAGAAAAGAAGTAAACACAAATTTTGCCCAAAAATAACACAAATTAACTCAAGTTTGATTAAATTTATCAACAGGGGAAAGTTTCTTGAACAATCTCAGAGCTCTTCAATGGCTGTACACTCATAACCACCTTGACATGATCAAATGTACCACAAAAGAGATAAACAAGTTTCTTCAGATAGTTTCTCAGAAAGATGGGTTCTACCAAGATTTTCCTTAGAAAATAAATTCTGACCTCTAACACTCCAACCTTCCAACCTCCAACCCTTTTCACGTTAAAATTCATGCCATTTATAACATTTTGCAATAGATTTTTTCCCCCAAAAAAATCCAAACTTTGAATGCACCAGTGCTCACCATGATTCTGATCGTGATTCCCATAATCAAATCTAGAAAAAGTTATTAGGTGTTCAAGGGGTGTATCTCTTTGAAGATCTCCCACATTCAACTGCTTCTTCTGGTAGATCAATTTCCTTCTACTTGCCAACCACTTCCACCCTTAATCTATCAAATTTGGTTCTTTGCATGCTCGAGAATAAAAAATGGAAGATTAGATCAAGCCTAGAGGTCAGATTTCATCTTAATGGCAAGAGACATTCCTAGATATTTCTCACCAAACTTAGATATCAAATTTACTCCCATTTCCTATTTAGCGTGCAAGAAATATCAAGAAATCATGAAGACTAGCATCTCCAGGAGCTCTGGAGTGAAAATGGCAGAAAATTCAAATACAGATGCATAACTGCCATTGATTTCTATTTTGAATTTGGACCATCCATGTGGGAGATCTACTTTAAAATGGGCATGTGGGTTCCTTTTTTTTTGACAACTTTTGGAAAATGTAAAATTTTCACATTTTTCTCCACACCTCCACCTTTGAGAAATGATCCTGACATGCATCCTAAGGTGGGTCCTAGAGGAACCGTGGCCAAATCTTGCTATTTCACCTATTTTTTTGAAAAAGGAAATTTTTTCATGTTTCCCCCGCAGCTCCACCTTCCTGCTTCTAGCCTCTGATGTGGGTCCCAACGGAACCATGCTTCATTTTAAACTTTTTAACTCTTTTCTCCACAAAAGGAAAATTTTCCAAATTTCCCCTAAAAATCTGCACCTCCACTATTGACTGGGGAAATTTTTGAGTATTCTCTGTTGGGTCTGCAATCCATTTTGATGCTTTAATCCTTTTAGTGACAAGAGGCAAAAAATCTAAGTTTCCTTTGATGGTCCGCCTCCCTGCCTTTTGACTTTTCAAACTGCTATGCATCATAATGGTGCATCTTGAGATGGTCCCCAAAAGTTGAGACCTTGAATGAGGATGGGCTAACCACGTGTCTTGGGCTCTTTAAGAAGTTGTTGAAAAGTTTAAGGAAGTAAGACCCGATGGAGACCTCCACGTGTCGTTATGGTGCAACTTCAAAAACCTCGAGGATTCAAAATGACTCGGCAGGGGCATGCTTCCATTTTAGAATTTTACTCCATTTTTCAAAAAGGGTAGAACATATAACTTTCCTCTAAAATCCCGCATCTCTACCTTTAACCTTTCCATGTGTCATTCTATGGTGTCAAAGTAAGGATTTTTCCCTGCCATTTAAAATTTGCTTTAATCAAAGTCTTGCTAGGTTGCAAGGTGGGTTCAATTTTTTTTCCAAAGTAGCCAAAAAGAACAAGTTAAAAAACAAACCCATCATGCCCCATCTAATTAGAAGAAGCCAAATAAGTGCCCAAAGAACCAATCAGAATTTAGCAGAGCTACAAGACCAAATTTGTCTTTTTGCCAAAAAAGAAAAAAGTGATGAGTTAAAGCATTTTCCTGCCATCCCCTGACCAACCAAAAGAAGCCACGTGACCACCGAATGCTGAGGAATAATGTTGATAGAAAAAAGAAACCCGTCAAACTATCAAAAATACATAACTTCATCATTCATGCCCAGAACCTGATTTTTCACTAAGGAATAACTTTTTTGAAAAAAAACCGAGTGAAAGATGGTCCCGAGCATCTTTCGACCATGGATTTGGATTTTAAAAGGCATACAAATATAAATTGTTCATTCTTGAGATTCCATGGTCAGGGAGAAATAGGAAAAATGGCAGAGCCCGTGGATTCTGAAGGAATTAGGGAAAAAACATGGTAAACTCAGAGACTCCTTCAAGGAGGGACATGACAATGGATTCTACAAAAAATTTGAGGCATTAAAATCGAGGTAAAAGCTTTAGAACACCCACATCAATAGACAAATAGTTTCACAACATGCATATTAGAGGAAAATTAGGGCAAATAGTGAGAGATCAAAATGAGCACCAATAGAATGGATACAACCAATGGAAACTTTCAAAAATACATTGACATTACAACACACAATAACACTTATACCTCCCCAAAACAATATCAATTATGCCTCCCCACAAGAGATCCCCATAGTATTCTCCTACACCATACCTCAAGCAATATTACCCAACCAACCAACAACATACCAAAATATTCAAGCATTCACATATTTCATACAAAATAAGTAAGAACATTATAAGGTTGGACCCATGCTCCTACCTCTCCATGGTATTATTTCCCTCAAAGGTTCAACAAGAATATTTTTTCCAATCCAAATACTTCCCCAAAATCTCCAGCAAAATCCACAAGCATAATAAAAAACAAAATCTAAGTCAACTCTCATTGATCCACAATTACAAGATCAATCCCGAAACCAAACAAGCTCCAAGACTCCAAGAAAACAAATCAAGCCCAAAAATCTCCAAAATGTAAGTGTAACCCCCTTAAGTAACCCCCAAAATAGAAAAATAATTTGAATAAATAGAAAAGGGAGGGAGGAGGATGAGGTGGGTCCATGTAAGATGCCACATCACTCATCCTCGATTCCAAATCACAAGTTAACTTCACACTCCAACACATAATTAAAAAGCTAGGTGAATGAATGACATTTTACTTACACACACACAATCCAAGTCCACACCCCAAGGACCAAAATTAATTTCATGCCAGAAGGTGCAAAAAAAAACTTGCAACTTTCCTTCTCAAAATACATAATGGGGAATAATTTTGACTCACCAACCCATAGGTAGGGTTGGTGTAACAATTTAAGAGGTGTGGGACAAGTTTAACTTGTCCCACAAAGCCTCCAAAATCAGCCCCTAAGGAAAGATCCGAATTTTCAAATGGAAGGTGGAGTGTTTCACACTAAAATCTACTTACACATTAATATAACACATAATCCAAGAGCCATCAGATCTAATAAATATCATTCATTTTGACCCATGGTTTAATTTATTTAATTAACATGATTAACTCACTAATCTAGACACAAATAAAATAAACAATAAAGGGAAAAAATACATCACTAAATTCCACATACTAAATTTAAACAAAGGAACTAAAAAAAGAATACAAACAACCCCTTGGTCACATTTGAAGGTGATCCCCCCCATGGGGACCTCCTAAAAACCAAACAATACACACACAATATAATGAAATACATGTTGCCATGGTGACCCTTATTGAATTCATCTAGGATTTCACTATGGTTGGTCTTCAATCCCCTGTTGTGACATAGTTTACTGTGCAAAACACAAATACCTCCTTGAGCCTTGTGGCAGCATCAAATCATCAAAATAATTATACAATAACATCCAATCATATATATATAAATCATAACATCATTAAGAAAGTAACGATATCATTAACAATTTGCACAATAATCATATGATTTTAAAATTAGTTCAATTTTACCATGTTTAGCCAGCATATGAAAATGAGATCACATGACTAGTCCGAAATCAAATCATATTCAATATGTCAGGAATATAATATATATAACCATGCCAAGCAATTGTATCAACATAAATAAAATTGTCTCTAATAATCCACATGCATCATATATGAATCCAAATATGAACCATAGTCCATGATACTCTAATGTCTAACATCATGCCACGTTATCAAAAGTGATAATAATCATAAGTATAGTCGACAGTATCATTAATAAAAAAACAAAAGGTGTCAAAGGGAAGTGGGCACTACATCCCCCTCCCCTTAGACTTGATTTCCTCCTGGAATTCACTAAAATAGGTATGGAAACTGAAATCATAGCAAAGGTGTAGCATCCTCCCCATGTATGTTGTCTCATCATATCTATCCCACTGTACTCAAACTTGGTCAATATTTCTACCTCAAAGGCCCAGGGTCATGTGCTCTATAATGCAAATGGACTCCTCTATCACCTAACCCTAATCCCACACCTACAATGAGGTCCAATCTAGCACATGAGAAGGGTTTGCAATATATCTCCTAACTACTCAAACATGAAACACGTCATGGGTGCAAGCCAAGCTAGGTGGAAACGCTAGACAATAGACCAAAGGATCGATACTCTCCAAGATCTCAAAGGGGCCCACGAATCTAGGATCTAACTTATAACCTTTTCCATAATTAATAGGGATCTTATGCGGCCTAACATGAAGGAAAAAATTCATGCCCACCTCAAAAATATGGTCGGTCCTATGCTGGTCTACATACTTCTTCTATCCTTCCTGTGCCTCCTGTAGTCTTTGTCTGATCATAACAACTTTCTACTCCATGTCCTACAATAAAGTTGGCCCAAGAGAAACTCTGTCCTCTAACCTGTCCAACCTAAGAGGTGTCTATACTCTCTACCATATAATGCCTGGAATGGGACCAATGCCTATCGAACTCTGAAAACTATTATTATAGGAAAACTACACCAAGTACAAATACTCCTCCCATCTGACTGATGATCCATAACATACATCCTAAACATGTCCTCTAAGATCTGATTCACCTGCTCAGTTTGTCCATCTGTCTCAGGTGATACGCCATGCTGAAATTTATCTTTGTCCCAAGGGCATGCTACATGGTAGTCCAAAAGTGGGAAGTATACAAAGGATCACGGTCACAAATGATCTTCCACAGAATCCAATGCAATCTGACAATCTCATCTAGATATACCCGTGTCACTACACTAGTTGTATAGGTTATCTTCACCAGAGAAAAATGAGCCACTTTCATCAATTTATCCACAGTGACCATGATAGTGTCATGGTGGTATCTCAACATCGGTAGCCCAACAATGAAGTCCCTGGAAATGGTGTCCCATTTTCATTCTAGTATAGCATGTGGAAAGAAAAGGCCCGCTGGATGTTGATACTCAGCCTTAAATTTCTAACACTCCAAACATCGTGACACAAACTAATCCATGTCTCTTCAAAGTCCCCTCCAATGATACAACTTTCTCAAGGTGGCATGCATCTTCTTCACCCCGGGATGGGATGAATAGGGTGCACGATGTGCCTTTGTCAATATTTTTTGCCTCAATCCTCCATATCTAGGAACATAAGTCTAGTCTCTGTGCTGGAGAAGGTCATCTACCTCTAATGAAAACCCATCAAACTTCCCTTCCAGGGGGTCTCTAAGACTTGATCTCCGCTCTAGCTGTAATGTAGAAACTATCGTGAGGAAGTTGCTGTAGGATCTTGCTCCGTAAATCTGGGCTCACTGAGGTGGCCATAACCACATGTCTTGATATATCAAGAGTGTCTTCAACTACATTATCCTTCCCCTTCACATGCTCTATCTCCATATCATACTCACAAAGTAATTCCATCCAACACTACTGATGAGCGATGAGATTCGGCTTCGTGAAGAGGTGGCGAAGACTCAGGTGATCAGTCCTGAGTGTGAATATTTGGCCAAGAAGGAAATGTCTCCATCAAACCAAGGTGTTCAAAACTTCCACAAGCTTAAGATCATGAGTCAGATAATTTAGCTCATAATCCATGAATTTGCGAGACTCAGAAGCAACTGCTCTACCCTCTTGCATCAACACACCTCCAAATCCTGCCAAAGAAGCATTTGTACATATGAAAAAATCACCCTGTAGATCTGGCACTACAAGCACAGACCCTATCATGAGGCATTCCTTCAGTGTCCTGAAGGCCTACTCACATCTGTCTAACCAAACCAATTTCTTCCCTTTTCGTTGAAGGGAAGTGATGGGGTGTGCAACCTGAGAGAATTCTTGAATGAATCTCCTGTAAGAACCTACTACACCCATGAATCTACGCACCTATGTCACACTATTGGGTGCTGGCCAATCCATAATAGCTCAAATCTTGGAAGGATCAACTACAATAGCTTCCCTAGAAATGATGTGGCCCAAATAGTACACCTCTTTCTGAAAGAATGCATACTTCTCCAGGTTCCCGTAAAGTTGCTTCTCACGAAGACACTGAAGGACCTGGTGAAGGTGCCCCTCATGCTCCTCATGTGTACATCAGTAAATCAAAATTTCATCAAGGAAGATGAGCACGAAGTGATCCAAGAATGTCCTGAACACCCCATTCATAAATCTCATTAACACTATGGGGGCATTCGTCAAACCAAAAGGAACCAATGTGAACTCGTAGTGGCCATATCTCCTATGGAAGGCGGTCTTATGAATGTATGCCTCCATAATCCTCAAGTGATGATAACCTTATTTAAGGTATATTTTGGAGAAATTTGTGCCCCCCTTCATCTGATCAAATAAATCATCAATGCGTGGAAGGGGGTAATGATTCTTGATCTTTACTTTGTTCAGCTGGCGGTAATCAATACAAAACCACAAAGATCTATCATTTATCTTTACAAATATCACTGATGCACCCCAAGGGGATACACAAGGATGGATTAGGAATTTCTCCAAAAGGCCCTCTAGCTATAAATTGAGCTCATAGAGCTCAGGGGTGGTCATCTGATAAGGTGCTCGTGAGATAGGCTCTACTCCCGGAACTAGATCTATGTTAAAATATATCTCACGTAGGGGTGGTAAGCTTGGTATCTCCCATAGAAAGATGTCAGAAAAGTCTCTCAATATGGGATGATCATCAAGTGATGGTCCACTAGACTCATCCTCTAGTCTGTCACTAACTGTGACAGCATACATACGACAACCCCGTAGCACACACCACTTAAGATGCATGGTGGAGATGGTGTAAATGGAAAAATGTCTCCTAACCCCTACTATCACTGACTCAACTCTTTGATCATCTGTACATGATATAATATTATGGTAACAATCCACTCTAGCTCTCTATCAAGATAACTAGTCCATGCCCAAGACGACTTCGTACGAACCTAATGGAAGGATATGAAGATCTGAGGTAGTGGCGAAGGGTCCCAAATCCACTACACACTCCTTAACTAAGGAGTCTACAGATATCTTAGCTCCAGAAGCCATCTTGACGTCCCAACTAAGATCCTAGCTAACTGCCACAAGCCTTCACCACTCTACCAAAGATGGTGGAATAAAATAATCATAAGAACTAATATCAAATAGAGTGGAGGTAGGAACACCACCAATGCTACCTATCATCTCAATCACGGTACTCTGGTGCTCAACGTGGTGGCTCTCGACCTCTAATTGCCATAAGCCTACACCACTCTACTAGAGATGGTGCAATAAAATAATCAGAAGAACCAATATCAAATAAAATGGAGGTAGGAACACCACCAATGCTACCTGTCATCTCAATCACGGTACTCTGGTGCTCAGCGTGGTGGCTCTCAACCACTAACTACCACAAGCCTTAACCACTCTACCAAATATGGTGCAATAAAAGAATAAGAAGAACCAATATCAAATAGAATGGAGTTAGGAACACCACAAATGCTACCTTTTGGCTCAATCACGGTACTCTGGTTCTTAGCATAGTGGATCTCGACTGCTAACTACCAAAAACCTGCACCACTCTACCAAAGATGGTGCAATAAAAGAATCAGAAGAACCAATATCAAATAGAATGGAGGTAGGAACACCACCAATGCTACACGTCATCTCAATCATGGTACTCTGGTGCTTAACGTGGTGGCTCTCGACCACTACATAGATCCGATGACCATGCCCCATGTCACCAATAGTAGGCTCTGAGATATGTGTCTTACCCTTGTTACTATGGTTTTATGGGCAGTATCTCAAAAAATGTCCAACAACACCACAACCAAAACAACTACCTAATCCTCTCCCATGAGTAGTAGGTCCTGCCAGTTCTCTAGTGGTTAGTGTTGTGGATCCTGATAATCCGGATGTGAACTACTAAGGTACATGTAATAACAAGCTCTTATTGAATGAGCTCTCGGTGCACCCTATGTCCTAATGGGATCCCTAGGAGAAGGCCCCATACTTTAACCCTTGGTGCATCAAATCTCTATGAAGGTTTGTACGGTGGGCGAGACTATTTCTACTGCCATTGTTATGGTCTAAAAGATAACTGTGATGAACCCTATCCACCATGAGGAGGAGAAGCTGACCACCTTGATCTACTATCATGCATCTACTGGATGCGGCTTCGTACTCTATCTCTAGCATGTTGTGTCTTTCCTCGAGTCTCCTTTGCTATGTATTCCTTCTCAACGGCCTTAGCTAATATCTATAGACAATGGATATGCACGGCACCGCCCATAACTACGTTCAGGCCCCATATGAACCTGTGAATCCATACATGTTCATCCTGCATGTAGTCGACATACTGGAGAAGATCTAGAAATCAACTCTCATACTCAGCTACTATCAAAGATGCCTGACAGAGGTCATGAAACTCATCTATCCTCTACAGAATGAGCCTCTGAGATAATTACATGCTCTTAAATAGCTCCTCAAAGAGCTCCTAGGTAACTGTCTCTGAATCAATGTGGAGCTTCTTCTCCTTGATCCTCCACAAAACACCTGCTCCATCCCTCATAATATGGATTGTAACATGATATTTCATGTTGCTATTACAATGGTAGAGCTTGAAGCACCCACTCAAGCTCACTAACAAGGAATCTTCCTAAAATCCACCTGTATCCCTAGAATAGTGATATGGTTGTAGCTTTAGGATCTTCTTGATATGGTTGTAAGTTGTAGTCTAGTGAACCCTAGGCCTCTTTGCATGCTCATCTCTAAGCCTAGGGCTCTGAGACCTATCCCTGTGTCCAGAAATCCGGTCTGCATGTCCCCTCTACGGTGACTCTTCTCTTCCTGACTCCATGCAGGAGTTCTCTCCTCTATGCTCCTCGTTATGTCGAGGAGATTCATGAGCCTCAATGGATGGCTCCCTATCATGTCTAGCTAAACATCCTCCTACGGACCCTCCGCATAAAGCGGCATTAACATTCTGATGTGTCTGTAAAATATGAGTGAGGATGGCTGCTATATTATGATCTAGAGGTGGTAAGTATAGATCTATATGAAATGATCCCTCATCTTTTCCGCACGTCCTGTATAGACCAAGGTGAGTTTAGTTCATTATTCTATGTTTTAGTCAATTTTCCATATTGTTAGCCAATTTTGCACACCTGACAAGATTGGACAAGGGGGTCCTGTCACGTTCAAAATGAAATAATAGTCCCAGGAACCCACCTTTGGTTATTATTGAGATGCAATAATTAAAAAATAATTCCTAAATTGCATATGAAGAGATCACCTAGCATCGAAAGGCACCCAGTTGATCTCGACTCAGTGAAGAGTTTAGGGTCGAGTTGTTAAATAACCCGGTGTCAAATTGATAGTCATCTTGAAAATCATCTCAGTAGAGACTCTCAGTTGTAAGAGCTCGACGATGATCTTGTTAATGCAAAATATAGCTCGTTGAAAATTGACGGATGAAAGGAACTGTACAAGGATCTCGGTGGAGATCGATGAAAAAAGATCTGAAGGCCAAGTCAGGGAGAGTCAAAGTCCACATGATGCCAGGTTTAATCCATTAAGACAGTGCTCGACCAACCACTTGGGAGAATGATCTTGTTTGACCGAGATGATATGAAATTATGCAGATATGGGAGGTTCAACATCATTGAATCTCGGGTTTGTAATTACATAATGGAAGGACTTCTATCGACCCAGGAAGATAGTATAAGCACCATCGAATACCAATGTAAAATTGAGTCAAACCGACATCTTAAAAAGAGCTATGAATTATAATGGTGTTCAAACCTTCCTCGGCTGAGTATTCGGTGCACAGGCAGTAGGCATGTTGCAGTATAGTAAGAGTTCTTTTGAGCACTTCCAACAAGTAGGTCGCCCAACTATGTTTTTATCTATTCAACATTGAATGCATCCTCAAATTCGGGATTCTCCTTGAAGATATTTTTATCAAAATCGATTAAGTGATAGTGAGAGTGTTACCAGAAGGCCTGATGAAATTTATTACAAAGATTCTCTATCGAGACCTTACTTGTTTTACGATGTAACAGTAATGGAAGCGAATCTCATAGAGGTGTAACTATTTCATATCAGAATATTCATGAGGCATAATTTTCTTTGCAATTATATGAGCATCTTCAACGAGTCACTAAGTTAGCAGGCATAAACGTTTCTGTCGGAATTATCGCACCTTACAAGCTACAGCTGAAATGTTTGCATTGAAAGTTTAATTTTATCCTCAAATTTGTTGAAGGAAAACTCAGCAGGAGAAAAATCATGGGAATCTGAGAAGCCTAATGCCAAGTGGGTTTTCATGGATGGCAAGCCAAAGAAGAAGTTCCACGCGGGGGAGCTTTGGAGCGGTATGACCAAGTTTGCATGAAGTGGATAAATCGGGTCAAATTTCCAAGTTTGCACGGAAAAGCTGAGGCCGGGGCCCGTGGATTGGTGTGGCCAAGCCGTTATGTAGGAATTCGGAGCTGGTATGCAAAATGGGAAATATTAAGATGGCATTCCAAGTTGTTCACTCCGTGAAGGGGAGATTCAGGCGACCAGTGCCAATGGGAAATATTAAGATGGAAAACCGTGATCAGAATTCCGTATGGGCCGTGTAAACAGGATCGGAGCACATTGTGCGAGTCACCAGGAGGAAGTTAATGACTGAGAGATGGGGAGTGAATTGCCATATAAACCGGTGAATAAAGAATGACGCCAGGTTGGAGGAACGAGTCAAATGCCGAGTGGAGCGGCGAGTGCATGGAGATCAAAGGATGCGTGTTGTATGGACTGTGGATTGGGTTCCATAGATCATAATAAGAAAGTGTCTTCGTTCATACAGGTCCGCCCTTGTTAGGATTCCAATCAGAATACTGAACTGTTCAGATTTTGAATCGGCTTTAATAACTGCCACAAACTTCTCCTCATCCTCTGTACAGTTCTGAACTAATGTGGTCGTGAGACAGATCAACCACAGGAAGCAAGCACATGCAGCATAGTAGAAGTCTTTTTAATGCTTCCAGCAAGCACTGCAGGAAACAAATATTCACTGCAATATACAATGGATTGGAGTCACGTCATTCAAGGCTTCATAAAATTTTCCTGAGTCAGGAGATGGAAGTTTATTACGTGTAGAGTGAAATGATTCATATTGCTCAGCATGTTTTCTCCTAGAAGTGAATGCGAAGGTCAACTCTGAAATACTTGGTCGGCCGTTTTGTATGTCACGACTCACATCCTTGTCACTTGTAAATGGTATGTTTGAGAAACGATGAGGATTAGGAGAAGTTGGCAGTCATAGCAAGTCGAATGGAGGTAGGCTTAGCTTTCTTTAAGATTTTAGTAGGTAGATAGCCTAGTCTGAATCAAGAAGAATCGTGACCGAGCCACACTGAATGAAGATCTCATTCAGGAATTGACAATAAAATCAATCTTGTGGTGAAGTATTCATAGATTAAATTCGAAGTCCAAATCAAGAAGAATCATTGCAGAGCCAATCAAAAAATAAAGTGTGCAAGTGAGGTCGAAGAATTTGTAGAAAATGATTTGCATGGATACATCACAGAAAATGGTAAAGGCTTCAGAATAAAAATTCTAGTTGAGAACACAAACATGTAAGGATGACTCTAAGAATGAAGGTAGTAGAGCTCAGTACTTGGCACATGATGAGGTATCCACAGCAAGTAAGAGGTTCAAATTGGAAATTATCGAGGAACCGATCTAGGCGTCAAGTGCCTCAGAGGAAATAATTTTCCGCATAAGCCATCTGCATAAGCCCAAGACACGGTTCACGTCAAAAATGAGTTCGGGAGAAAGCTTATATGAAGGATTTAGATAACCGAGTTGAGCCAACCGGGTGCTCGGGTTGATATGCAAAACAAAGCCAGGTCGAATCAGTTGAGGAGCTCATGGTATTGTTTCATGGAGTTTGAATGTGGAATGCATGTGAATATGTGGTCCAAAACAAGAACAAATAACTCTATCTGTCAAGACTAGAGCTATCATAGAGAAATCAATCAATTCAGTGTTGACAGGGCCACGTAACGTGATCCCTAACAATTTTCATAGCTCGAAAATCATTTCTAAATGGCGCAACATGCAGGAGTGAAACAATTTAAATTCATTGAATTGTTTAACCTCTTTGGGTACAACCAATGTATTAGGGATCAAATCCACTAAGTATGATTTAGAGTCAAACTTTTCATATTTTGGAAACATTGGTACCAAGTCGAGATAAAGAATAAGCTCGCGGGTGTTGAAGTTTAATGTATTTGTAGAGGCTTTCAATTTCGAGCTTAAAGCTTCATGCTCACAATGCATATAGGTGGCTTGGTAATTCAGAATGGCTCGATTTGGAGTTTGAAGCAAGACCGTAGCAGTGGCATTCGTGAGGCGAATCTTAATTTGCGTCAGCCCAGGTTCACAAGATCTACATGCATTTTAGCAAAACGATAAGAATCAAGTTTGATAGCTCACCATTTGAAGGACTCAATGCAAAAGAGCTCGATTGCCAAGACAAGGAAAGAGTTAGTGTGGGGTTCAAAATTGATTGCAACACCGAGTTAGAGGATTCGAAGCTCACTGAGTTGAGATTTGTGCAGACTCTATCCACATGGACCCCCCTCCTCTTGAAGTGAAACGGGTCAACGGGGGGGTCCCAACATTATGTTAATTAAATTAATATTTTTATTTAAATATTTTAATAATAATATTTATTATTATTATTTAAATATTTTATTTAAATATTCTTTTAATTAATTGAGAAGACTAGGTCATCAGGCAATTAATGACCCATGATGGAACCTTCTCAGGTGGTTCAACTAACTGTAATAAATACATCATGGGCCTTCAATTTAGGAATGTAATAATGACCTTTCCTCTTCTTTCTCACATATTCTTCTATAAATGTAAGTTGGAAACTCATTTCAAGGGGTTCCAACAGTTCAGACAATTTGGAAAGTTAGATATCTCAGGCAAGTGTATACTTTTAAAGAATCCTCTCTCTTCTGCAAGTTGTTCTTGTGTGTTGAGAGAGCTTTCAAGCCTCCTCTTCAAGACTGTAATTGCAACTATTTCCTCTTCTGAATGTATGATGCATTGTGCATGTTATTGAAGCAATAAAAGTGTGTGTTTTGTGACTAATCTCGGTCCTTTCATCCTTCTGTGCTTCTTTGTGCCTTTCTCGTACTTGCAGGTACACTGTGCAAGTTTAAGTTTCTATTGCAGGTTCTTGGAGTTCTGTGCTTATCAAGTGGTGGAGTATTGCATGTAGTTGAGTTGTGGTGTTTGTTCACCCTTCTTGAGTTCATCCTTCTTCACTGGGAAACTGGTATATTTCTCGGTCTGATAAAGTTTAACAAAGGGAACGTGTGTCTCTTGGTTTGTGGTATCCTGTACCCTCTCTAAGTTGTAGTAGGTGAAGTTGACCTGTGGTGCACACACCCTCTTCAAATTAACCCTTCCTGAATCTAAAGACACCCTTCATTTGGTGCATCACCATCCCTAGTGTAGTTTCATTTCTCTAAATCTCTTTTCCTAAAACCCCATGAACATGTTAGCATAGGACTAGATAATCATTTTTGGTACACTAGGAGTAGTACAACACTTAGTTTAGGAAGAGGAAGCCGGCCTTCTCCGGAGGTTCACCTTGAGCCCAAGTCCCACAACTTGAGAGGTGATCCCATGTGTCCCAATCACACCAAATGTCCTATTCACATCCTGGCCATTCGGAGGGTGCAGTGATTTGGCGACAATAGTTTTTGGCACGCCCGGTGGGACATCAAAGAAGTTAGAGTTCCATCTTTCAGAGGTGTCTCATTATCAAATAGGAAATCTTAAGCCACCGTGTGACCACACACAATAGTTTTTGGCATGCCCGGTGGGACAGAGTTGGTACTTCTCTTCTCACTTACACAAGTCAAAGTACCTGGCGACTCTATATCTCTGGATTCCAAATCTCAGTGCAGTAACTTATGCGAAGAATTCAAACAAGAGCTTCTTCAAAGAAAGGAAAGTATCAGCATATCAAACTTTCCTTGTCTCCTCCAAAGAGAATTAGAAGAGGCATTTCCACATCCTCAGTTGTAGATTTACCTAGTAGGGGTCATTCAACTCCTCCTTACAGAAGATTTCCTCCACCCAGGAACAATCAACCTTTCATTGCTATGGCGAGGAACCAAGTTTTTCCCCCTTTCAATGCAAGCATTCCTCTCATGTTGGCTCAACGTGACCCGATACTTGTTGTGGCACTCAAAAGTTTTCACTTCTACACCAGGGAAACTCACATTACTCCAGTGGAGCATATCTTTGATGTAGCTAGCATATGTGCAGTACATAATATCACCAAAGACAACGTTGCAGTTAGACTTCTTGCTACCTCTTTCAAGGGAAAAGTGCTTCAATGGTTTCGCGGGTTAGGTGTTGGCACTATAACCACTTGGGATGAGTTGGGAGAAAAGCTATGTAAACAATTTGAAGACAAAAGTGATCACCTATCACTTTTGGAACAACTTACTGCCATAAAGAGAGCTTCCCAAGAATACATGAGTGATTTCAACTTCCGATTCCATAGAACTTGGAATAGGATTCCAGCACTCGTAAAGCCTTCTACACATAATGCATTCTTGTACTATTTGTGAGCCTTGAATAGTGATGTAGCAGTTATGATCAAGTCCATGGGAGGGACTACACTTCCTGATGCTTACGAAGTTACCATAAGTGCAGAGAATTCTTTGATTCAGGCTGGAAAGATAGCTCCACGACCACCAATGCCCTTTTCTCCAGATCTTACGAATCATCAGCCTATCATTGCTCCTATTCCAGTAGACTCCAAGCAACCATATCAATCTCCCCCTACCTCTTCAAATGACCTATTTGAAGTCAAGTCACTACTGCAAAATTTTGGAAATGAGCTCGTTGCACTCAAAAGGCAACAGTTTCAATACAATCGTCTGTATCAGCCACAAAATCAGCAGTATCAATCTAACCGTTCTCCTTTTCAAGGGAACAATCAGCCTCGAAATCAAACTACAAGTCAAGTTACAAATGTCAGGCCCTTGAACTTTCATAACCCTCTTGCAGCTAGCTCATCTAGAGCTATAGTACCTGTTCAAAACAATCTAGTTCAAGACTACGAATGGTGTTATCCTTGCTCTCAACCTCACAATCAAAATCTTTGTCCCAATGGGGTTCTTAGCCAGGCCCTTATGGTTCAAAGTGTATATGCCCCTTCAGAGCTAACAAATAATTCATCTACAAAAGAAGCAACAAATCAACTGCAGGCACCTGAAGAATCCGCTTTGCTAAACTGGCAAGAAGAAGATTTTTGTGGATTAAATATAGATTCTTCATCAGTGGCAGAAAAAACTTGTTCCAAAAAGAGAGAAATGGAGCCTCAACCTCTCGAAGCTGATATAGCATCCACTTCTCAACCTGGGTTACAAATGGCAGTTGATAAAAATGCAGGAAAGAAATCACCAGAAACACAGGCTAGCAACACCGTAGGGAAAGATGGTTCTCTAGGCATCACGGTACCCAACAAACATTTTCCAAAGGAGGACCCCAATGCCAAAAAAATTGTCATCAAAGTTGGAGCAATTCCCTTTAGCATAGTAGAACAAATGAAGAAAACCAATCTGAGTGTTACCATGTGGGACGCACTCTCGATCCTTTCCCAAAGAAACCTGTTGCGAGAAGCTCTGAACAGTTTTATTACAACCAGCGGATCACCAAGCCATGGAGTGACAAATGCTACAAGTTTGTGTCAACCGTAAGGGAAAATCATTCCTACGGCAAACAAACCACCGCCATTCTACATTTCCCTGATCATTGGTGACCACCTGGTACATAATTGCATGATCGATTCTGGTGCCAAAAGCTCTGTCATGCCGAAACAAATTGTAGATGTACTAGGCATACAATATGTGCCAGTTACAAGAGGGGTTTTTCAACTGGATGGCATAGCTGTTAAGACTGTTGGGGTTATCAAAGGACTTCAACTTACCATTCATGCATGCCCAAGTTTGTCATTCACCCAAGACATATCGGTCATCGATCTCCCTCCCCTCTTTGCCATTTACCTATCACGGGATTTCACTGCCAAGATGGGTGGTTACCTATCAGCTGATTGGTTACATATGATTCTCAAGACTCGATACGGAACCAAAGTAACTATAAGGGCAGAACCAATCTACCATAATCATGTAGAACCCTACACTGCTAGTCCTATAAATGGAAATTACACCATCAGCGATCCCGAAGAGGAAGATGCCGATCATGAACCAACCACCCTTGTTGAAGAAGTTCCTGATACTTTGCTGGATGAAGTAAGTAGAGATCATCAGTACGATCCCTATGCTGATGTATTGGTAGAAGAAGAAGCTGGTTTGCTGGTCTTGGAAGAAACAAGATTAGGTACTTACTGTATCCATGAAGAAGATACGATCATACCACAACTTGTCAAAACACCAAGTGATTCTAAAGGACTGTGGCAATTGTTGTTCGATGGCTCAAGAAGTAAGAATGGATCGGGTGCTGGTGTTATGTTAATTTCTCCAGAGGGAGATAAGTACTTCTCATCTTTTCGGTTGTAGTTCAGTTGCACTAACAATGTTGCTGAATACGAGGCTCTTGTGCAAGGAATTCAACTAGCCCAAAAGAAGGGAATCAAGGCCCTGACTGTTTTTGGAGATAGTGAGTTAGTTGTTCATCAAGTTTCGGCATGTAGTGCATCCAAAAATAATCTTTTAAGATCATATAAGAATCGAGTCTGGGACCTGATTGAAGATTTCAAAGCTTTTGGAATCCATGCAGTTCCTAGAGGTCAAAATCAAGATGCAGATAGGCGTGCTACAATCGGATCACAATACAACATACCAGTTGATATCATGAAAGAAGGGCAGAAATTTGTTAAAATGGTGGTTCGACCAGTAGTCCCTAATAATGTGAGTAGTTGGCAAGTGTTTGATAGTGACAAACAAATTGTCCTCTTCCTACAAGAAGAGGCGGAGTTTGCTACAAAGAATCAAGATAAGTTGCAGGAGTCATATGGTGAGAAAATTATTCAATTGAAAAGTAACAAGTTACCAAAAGGTTTAGTCACTTTGGAATCCATTTTCAATTCAGATGACCAAGCCACAAGACAAAGCCCTAACATGGTGGTCAGAGAAGAATATTTTGAGGAAGTTGAAGTATCAAATGAAAAATTTCTTAAGATCGGAAAAGTGTGTACTTCTGAAGAGAAAGAAGCTTTCATCAAACTTTGTCAAGAGTATCATGACATCTTTTCATGGAACTATAAAGATCTGCGTGGTTTTGATCCAGGTCTAGCACAACATACCATCGAATTGGATCCTAATGCTAAGCCAGTTCGTCAGAAATAGAGACCAATTAATCCCAAAATTGAGCCACTAATGAGAAAGGAGCTAACCAAGCTCATCGAGGCCTATATAATTTTTCCCATTAAGCATTCCTCATGGGTAGCCAATTTGGTGCCCGTGAGGAAGAAGAACAGAGAGATCCGGTTATGCGTAGATTTCAGGGATTTGAATCGTGCATCATTAAAAGACCATTATCCTCTTCCATCGATGGAGCAGATCCTTCAAACGGTGGCAGGAGCTCAAATATTCTCTTTTCTCAATGGATATTCAGGTTACAATCAAATCCTAGTCCAAGAATCTAACCAATTCAAAACGGCTTTCACTACCAAGTGGGGCACGCATGCCTACAATAAAATGCCATTCGGATTGTCCAATGCTGGGGCTACTTTCCAAAGAGCCATGGACATGGCATTTAAGGGACTAATCAATGATATTATTTTAGATTACCTTGATGATATAGCTGTATACTCTAAGCATGCTGAAGATCACATCACGTATCTAAGGAAAGTTTTCCAAAGGTGTAGGGAATTTGGGGTTTCACTTAACCCCAAGAAATGTATTTTTGTAGTGCACGAGGGAAAATTGTTAGGGCATGTGGTTTCAGCAGAAGGATTATCAATCTATCTAGCTAGGATTCATTCAATTATGTCCTTATCTCTCCCGAGTCACAAGAAGGGCCTCCAGAGTTTTTTGGGAACCATAAATTTCGTGCGGAGATTCATCCCTCAATTCGCGACATTGGCTAAACCACTGACAACCATACTAAAGAAAAACGTGCCATTCTCATGGAAAAAGGAAGGACGAGAAAGATTTGAAGCCATCAAAACAGCCATTTCTCAAGCTCCCACGCTTGTGAACCCCAGGTTTGACAAAGATTTTATCCTTTATGCTTTTGCAGGTCAAGAGAGCATTTCAGGGATCCTCACCCAACAAAACAACAACCTGATGGAGCAACCAATCACTTTCTTCAGTCAATCCCTCAAAGACTATGAGTTTAAATACTCATTCATTGAAAATCAAGTCTTTGCGGTTATTCGAGCTTTGAAGAAATTCAAGCACATGTTGTCCAACAACAAGATTCATCTGATGGTGTCTCATCCAGGTGTCAAGGAGTTTTTGCTGAACAAAGAAATGAACGAAAAACGTGCTGGATGGATCACGAAGGTAATGGAGTATGACGTGCACATCAAAGTCACTAAACTTGTTAGAGGTAAGGGTTTATGTCAGTAACTTGCAACAAACATGGAATCAAAAAGTAATGAGGACGTGACACTCCTAAATACTGATGAGGATGTTGATCAAGCTGATTGGTTATCCAAAATGAAGAATTTCATCTTCTCAGGAGCATACCCGGAAAACATGGATAAAAACCAAAGATGAAATTTCCGTTTTCAATCTATCCCATATGTTTTGGTAGATAGCGTTCTCTTTCGAAAAGATTTGAATGGTGTCCTCCTTCGGTGCGTAGGACCAGAATAGGTAAGTAAGATACTAGAAGAATTTCATAATGGCCTATCTGGAGGATATTATTCCACACGAACAACAGCTACCAAGATCATGCGAGCTGACTACTATTGGCCATATTTATTCAAGGATTCCCATCTTTGGCTAAGGAATGCAAAGAATGTGCCTTTTTCACAAGTAAGCAGAAGCTAGCAGCTCTTCCATTACATCCAATTCAAGTGGATCAACCCTTTGTTCAATGGGGGTTGGACTTCATCGGAATGATTAATCCTCCATCCAGTGACGGACATAAGTGGGTCCTTACCACAACATAATATTTTACTCGATGGAAAGAGGCGGTAGCATTAAAAGAGAGCAATGAAAAGGCAGTTCTAGATTTTTTGGAGGGTATAATGACGAGGTTCGGTGTTCTGTTTACAGTCATTTCAGAAAATGCGCTGGATTTTCTTGGTATGAAATTGAGTGAATGGGCTGTTAAAAATGGGGTATACCTCAAAACTTCATCCAGTTACTATCCTCAAGGAAACGGATTGGCTGATTCTAGCAACAAAAACCTCATAAGGATTATTAAGCGCACAATGGAGACTAACAAAAGGACTTGGCATACACAGCTTAATACTGCCTTATGGGTAGATTGGATCACACCTAAAAGGGCCATTGGAAATTCTCCTTTCGTTCTTGTATATGGAAGAGAGGCAAAACTCCCACTCTCATTGGAGTTACCTTCTTTGGAGTTAGCTCATCAACTTGAAGTTATAGAGAGTGATCCTCTGACAGTAAGGTTTGCTGAACTCATGGAGTTACAGGAAGTACGAGACAAGGCTATGAAAACTTTGGAGCAGCATCAGGCTCAAGTTAAGAAATATTTTGATAAGAAGGCATCCAACAGGTATTTTCAAGAGGGAGATTTAGTTCTCAAATGGGATGAAGACAGGGCCAAACCAGGAAAGCATGCCAAGTTTGACGCTCTCTGGAGTGGGCCGTATATCATCACAAGTTGCAAAGAGGCAAATTAATTTCATCTATCTAGGCTTAATGGAGAAGAACTGCCCATTCACGTGAATGGGATACATCTCAAATCTTGTTTTTGAGAAGCATTCCACCCCTTGTACAGTTAAATTAGGTGTTTTCCTCCAAGTGCTTATGCACATTGTTGCGTGTTGTTGTTTTGCTTTCCTTGTTGTTATGTTTTGTGTTGTTCTGCACATTGTTTCATCATTGGAAGGTGTCAAGGAGAAAAAGGTTCAAGGTTTCCATAAGAGTTTCAAAATCTGCTTCATTCAAATTTTTGTAGTGTTCCATGGATGTTAAGCATTCAACAGATTCAGTATACTTCATGCTTAGCATTCCAGGGAGGTCTAGGATATCGGCAATGTTCAAGGAGATTCTGGGATGTGTCAAAGAAAATCATACTACTTTCAGGATTCCAACATAGACTCCATGCCCAATGGATGACTTAAGGCTACTGGAATCATGCTTAGTAGGAAATCATCCCCGAGAGGTCGCCAAAAATGTTATCTAATTTTGCACACCTGGCAAGATTGGACAAGGGGGTCCTGTCACGTTCAAAATGAAATAATAGTCCCAGGAACCCACCTTCGGTTATTATCGAGATGTAATAATTAAAAAATAATTCCTAAATTTCATATGAAGAGATCACCTAGCATTGAAAGGCTCCCAATTGATCTCGACTCAGTGAAGAGTTCAGGGTCGAGTTGTTAAAGAACACGGTGTCAAATTGATAGTCATCTCAGAAATCATCTCAGTAGAGACTCTCAGTTGTAAGAGCTTGACAATGGTCTTGTTAATGCAAAATATAGCTCATTGAAAATTGACGAATGAAAGGAACTGTACAAGGATCTCAGTGGAGATCGATGAAAAAAGATCTGAAGGCCAAGTCAAGGAGAGTTAAAGTCAACATGATGCCAAGTTTAATCCATTAAGACACTGCTCGACCAACCACTTGGGAGAATGATATTGTTTGACCGAGATGATATGAAATTATGCAGATATGGGAGGTTCAACATCATTGAATCTCGGGTTTGTAATTACATAATGGAAGGACTTCTATCGACCCAGGAGGAGAGTATAAGCACCATCGAATACTAATGTAAAATTGAGTCAAACTGACATCTTAAAAAGAGCTGTGAATTATAATGGTGTTCAGACCTTCCTCGGCCAAGTATTCGGTGCACAGGTAGCAGACATGTTGCAGTATAGTAAGAGTTCTTTTGAGCACTTCCAACAAGCAGGTCGCCCAACTATGTTTTTATCTGTTCAGCATCGAATGCATCCTCAAATTCGGGATTCTCCTTCAAGATATTTTTATCAAAATCGATTAAGTGACAGTGAGAGTGTTACCGGGAGGCCTGATGAAATTTATTACAAAGATTCTCTATCGAGACCTTACTTGTTTTACGATGTAACAGTAATGGAAGCGTATCTCATAGAGGTGTAACTATTTCATAGCAGAATATTCATGAGGCATAATTTGCTTTGCAATTATATGAGCATCTTCAACGAGTCACTAAGTTAGCAGGCATAAACGTTTCTGTCGGAATTATCGCACCTTACAAGCTACAGCTGAAATGTTTGCATTGAAAGTTTAATTTTATCCTCAAATCTGTTGAAGGAAAACTCAGCAGGAGAAAAATCATGGGAATCCGAGAAGCCTAATGCCAAGTGGGTTTTCATGGATGGCAAGCCAAAGAAGAAGTTCCACGTGGGGGAGCTTTGGAGCGGTATGACCAAGTTTGCGTGAAGTGGATAAATCGGGTCAAATTTCCAAGTTTGCACGGAAAAGCTGAGGCCGGGGCCCGTGGATTGGTGTGGCCAAGCCGTTATGTAGGAATTCGGAGCTGGTATGCAAAATGGGAAATATTAAGATGGCATTCCAAGTTGCTCACTCCGTGAATGGGAGATTCAGGTGACTAGTGCCAATGGAAAATATTAAGATGGAAAACCATGATCAGAATTCCGCACGGGCCATGTAAACAGGATCGGAGCACATTGTGCGAGTCACCAGGAGGAAGTTGATGACCGAGAGATGGCGAGCGAATTGCCATATAAACCGGTGAATAAAGAATGATGCCAGGTTGGAGGAACGAGTCAAATTCCGAGTGGAGCGGCGAGTGCATGGAGATCAAAGGATGCATGTTGTATGGACTGTGGATTGGGTTCCATAGATCATAATAAGAAAGAGTCTCCGTTCATACAGGTCCACCCTTGTTAGGATTCCAATCAGAATACTGAACTGTTCAGATTTTGAATCGGATTTAATAACTACCACGAACTTCTCCTCATCCTCTGTACAGTTCTGAACTAATGTGGTCGTGAGACAGATCAACCACAGGAAGCAAGCACATGCAGCATAGTAGAAGTCTTTTTAACGCTTCCAGCAAGCACTGCAGGAAACAAATATTCACTACAATATACAATGGATTGGAGTCACATCATTCAAGGCTTCATAAAATTTTCCTGAGTCAGGAGATGGAAGTTTATTACGTGTAGAGTGAAATGATTCATATTGCTCAGCATGTTTTCTCCTAGAAGTGAATGCGAAGGTCAACTCTGAAATACCTGGTCGGTCGTTTTGTATGTCACGACTCACATCCTTGTCACTTCTCAATGGTCTGTTTGAGAAACGGTGAGGATTAGGAGAAGTTGGCAGTCATAGCAAGTCGAATGGAGGTAGGCTTAGCTTTCTTTAAGATTTTAGTAGGTAGATAGCCTAGTCTGAATCAAGAAGAATCGTGACCAAGCCACACTGAATGAAGATCTCATTCAGGAATTGACAATAAAACCAATCTTGTGGTGAAGTATTCACAGATTAAATTCCAAGTCCGAATCAAGAAGAATCATTGCAGAGCCAATCGAAAAATAAAGTGTGCAAGTGAGGTCGAAGAATTTGTAGAAAATGGTTTGCATGGATACATCACAGAAAACGGTAAAGGCTTGAGAATAAAAATTCTAGTTGAGAACACAAACATGTAAGGATGACTCTAAGAATGAAGGTAGTAGAGCTCAGTACTTGGCACACGGTGAGGTATCCACACCAAGTAAGAGGTTCAAATTGGAAAGTCTCGAGGAACCGATCTACGCATCAAGTGCCTTAGAGGAAACAATTTTCCACATAAGCCATCTGCATAAGCCCAAGACACGGTTCACGTCAAAAATGAGTTCGGGAGAAAGCTTATATGAAGGATTTAGATAACCGAGTTGAGCCAACCGGGTGCTCGGGTTGATATGCAAAACAAAGCCAGGTCGAATCAGTTGAAGAGCTCGTGGTATTGTTTCATGGAGTTTGAACGTGGAATGCATGTGAATATGTGGTCCAAAACAAGAACAAATAACTCTATCTGTCAAGACTAGAGCTATCACAGAGAAATCAATCAATTCAGTGTTGATAGGGCCACGTAACGTGATCCCTAACAATTTTCATAGCTCGAAAATCATTTCTAAATGGCGCAACATGTAGGAGTGAAACAATTTAAATTCATTGAATTGTTTAACCTCTATGGGTACAACCAATGTATTAGGGATCAAATCCACTAACTATGATTTAGAGTCAAACTTTTCATATTGTGGAAACATTGGTACCAAGTCGAGATAAAGAATAAGCTCGCGAGTGTTAAAGTTTAATGTATTTGTAGAGGCTTTCAATTTCGAGCTTAAAGCTTCATGCTCACAATGCATATAGGTGGCTTGGTAATTCAGAATGGCTCGATTTGGAGTTTGAAGCAAGACCGTAGCAGTGGCATTCGTGAGGCGAGTCTTAATTTGCGTCAGCCCAGGTTCACAAGATCTACATGCATTTTAGCAAAACGATAAGAATCAAGTTTGATAGCTCACCATTTGAAGGACTCAATGCAAAAGAGCTCGATTGCCAAGACAAGGAAAGAGTTAGTGTGGGGTTCAAAATTGATTGCAACACTGAGTTAGAGGATTCGAAGCTCACCGAGTTGAGATTTGTGCAGACTCTATCCACATGGACCCCCCTCCTCTTGAAATCAAACGGGTCAACGGGGGGGTCCCAACATTATGTTAATTAAATTAATATTTTTATTTAAATATTTTAATAATAATATTTATTATTATTATTTAAATATTTTATTTAAATATTCTTTTAATTAATTGAGAAGACTAGGTCATCAGGCAATTAATGACCCATGATGGAACCTTCTCAGGTGGTTCAACTAACTGTAATAAATACATCATGGGCCTTCAATTTAGGAATGTAATTATGACGTTTCCTCTTCTTTCTCACATATTCTTCTATAAATGTAAGTTGGAAGCTCATTTCAAGGGGTTCCAACAGTTCAGACAAGTTGGACAGTTAGATATCTTAGGCAAGTGTATACTTTTCAAGAATCCTCTCTCTTCTGCAAGTTGTTCTTGTGTGTTGAGAGAACTGTCAAGCCTCCTCTTGAAGACTGTAATGGCAACTATTGCCTCTTCTGAATTATGATGCATTGTGCATGTTATTGAAGCAATAAAAGTGTGTGTTTTGTGACTAATCTCGGTCCTTTCATCCTTCTGTGCTTCTTTGTGCCTTTCTCGTACTTGCAGGTACACTGTGCAAGTTTAAGTTTCTATTGCAGGTTCTTGGAGTTCTGTGCTTATCGAGTGGTGGAGTATTGCATGTAGTTGAGTTGTGGTGTTTGTTCACCCTTCTTGATTTCATCCTTCTTCACTGGGAAACTGGTATATTTCTCGGTCTGATAAAGTTTAACAAAGGGAACGTGTGTCTCTTGGTTTGTGGTATCCTGTACCCTCTCTAAGTTGTAGTAGGTGAAGTTGACCTGTGGTGCACACACCCTCTTCAAATTAACCCTTCCTGAATCTGAAGACACCCTTCATTTGGTGCATCACCATCCCTAGTGTAGTTTCATTGCTGTAAATCTCTTTCCCTAAAACCCCATGAACATGTTAGCATAGGACTAGATAATCATTTTTGTTACACTAGGAGTAGTACAACACTTAGTTTAGGAAGAGGAAGCCGACCTTCTCCGGAGGTTCACCTCAAGCCCAAGTCCCACAGCTTGAGAGGTGATCCCATGTGTCCCAATCACACTGAACGTCCTATTCACATCCTGACCATTCGGAGGGTGCAGTGCTTTGGCAACAACACATATTTACTAAAATATGCAATTTTCAAACAAGGTTGTTTTCTAGGTTTAAAAGTGTGTTAGGCTTAATGTTCATGTCTCAATTTTTCTAGTGTGCCCAAGGGTCCAAAATTTGAACCCACGGCTTTGATACTAAGTTGTAATGCCTACTAAAATGACCCCTTGAGACCCAATAACAACATAGGTTTAGATAGAAAAATTGGAATAATTTACTTTTCTTTCCTTTGAAAAGTGTGACCACTACCAGGCCTTAAGCAACATTTGTCACAACAAAGATTCAAATTCAATTATAATTAATAAATAAAATTTTACCGTTATAAATAATATTAAATCCACATCACAAAATTAATCATTGTAATTAATCCAATATAGTTAAATTTCTCTTAGGTGTTAATTTAATAAATAATTAAATTAACACTATATTTAAATGTTCCTTAATTAATTTTAGAGGGTCAAAGGGGCCAAAACAATTAAATTCCCAAGGTATTTAATTTTACTAGGTCTTAACAATAACCAAGGTCCTATTTACATGGGTTAAAAAAAACATTCTCTTATCCCCTAGCATGACCCTTGAAAAAGGTCAACCCATGCTCTAGAGTTACTCATGTCAGTTAAAAAGCGGTAACTTCCCACTTACCCACTCTCAAAATCATCTTTTCACTTAAACCTGGTTTTTCACATATTTAACACACTTAAGGTTTCTAGAAAACATTTCCATTAGATAGGAAAGTTTTTGCCCTTTCCAATGATATAAAGAATTCCTTGTAACTCTTCATATTTCTTAAGTTACAGGCTGGCGGACCAAGGGAGGAAATTTTTCCCAAAGGTGGGCTGACATAGAGACTTAAAAATTTTCACCCTTTTTCAAAAAGGTAGAGTTTCAAGGAGTGGGCCCACGAACCCATGAAAGTTTTTTATTTTCAAAAGAGAAGGATGTGGGGCTGCAGGGTCATCGAGGAACTTGTGAATTTTTACATTCTTGTAAAAAGTACCCTTAGTATTTTTTGGGGCCGCGAATCCAGTTTGAAAAAATTTCCTTTTATTTTACAGTTAGTTTTTTTTTTAAACCAACTAAAGTAAAAACTTTAGAAGGCCATAAATTTTGATTGGAATTTTGGATTATAGAAAATAAAGACTTTTTGGAAAGGGTTTGAAATCCTCTTTGCATAGGAAGCACAAAATCTTATTTTCAACAAACTTATATGGGTTAAATTTAAGAAAACATCTTTCCTACCATAAAACATGTGAACTGAAATTTTCAACTACCAGATTTAATCCAATTTGCTATTATTTCTTCTTCAACATGCTAAACATACATGAAGAGTTGGACTTGAAGGATTTCAATTGGATTTCAAGGATAAAATATTAATGGTTGAGATTTCAATATGAATTTCTTTTCTTTTCTGTGAAATTGCATTATTTTGCCTTTTGCCTGATTATTGAAGTTCTAAATAAATTACTAGGGAAATGCAGTTGTTTTATAATGTGATTTAATCACCATTAGTTCATTCCAAGGTTTCATTTTGTCTTTCAAGTTGCAGAGTACTCTGTATATTTTATAATATTTATTTGTAGGATTTTCAAAGAATCCAAATGGAAAAACATACTTAATCCTGAATTGATCTACTTTTCATTATCATAATTTAGATATTTAAGTTCATTTCATTCCAATTTTACAATGCTTAAATTTACTTCCATTCATGCGTGAAAACCCAAAATATACTTCTACTTTCAAAACATGCATTTCGAATGAAATAGAGAATGTAATATTTCTTCATACGTATTTTTTTAATGAAATGCATATTTCACAATATATTTCAAACATAGATTTCAAATGAAAACCATAACATTTGTGATAATTAAAAAAACTTCTATTGAACTCCAATAATTCTTTTACAACTTCCTTTTTCATTCATCATATACAACTTACAGAAAATACATCTCTCACATTCAAATGTAGGTTCCGTTTCAAAAATAGAGAAACTTTCCACCACAAATAATGCTACAATTCCATCCACTTGAAGTGGGAAATTTCACAATAAGGAACTTAAGGAGAAACTGAAATTTTTTTCCTCATCCTCAACTCTAGAATAACAATAAGAAGATCCACCAAATATCTTTTGATCACAACAAAAAAAGAGGAGAGAAAACACTCTCCACCCAACCAAGAATTCCAATGAAGAGGAGAAGTCATCCTCCTCATTGGCCCCTAAGCCACAACCACAAAGAAATAAGAAATGTATTTCAATTCATGGCGAAAAATTGGCTTCCATAACACAAAAATAGTTTGCACAAATAGAACACAATCCAAATACATACTGCAGTTTACAACCACAGGAAGAACTACAACCAATACTTTAGATTCATTATGCACAAGCCAAAGGAGTAAAACCTATGGGAGAAGCTACTTATACCTTCGAATGGGAAAATGGTTGTCCACCTTAAAGTAAACCCGCCAATATATATCTCTACACACACACACACACACACACACAGATATATATATATATATATATATATATATATATATATATATATATAATTTCAAAACCCCTACTTGCCCTTATGCCTCCCCCAAGTAACCCTTATACCTCCCATCCTCTTATGCTTCCCCACACTCTTATGGCACCCCATAACGAGTAAATAAATGCAACCTACTTCTTTTACAATGTGGAACCCAATCCCAAACTTCCTCCACAATAACACTTATACCTCCCAAAACTCTTATGTCTCCCTACAAGAGATCCCCATAGTCTTCTCTTACACCATACCTAGGCAATCTACCAAACTAGCCAACAACATACCAAAATATTTAAGCATTCACATATCCATAAAAAAGGAGAACATTATAAGGAGTCAAGTTGCTATCTCTCCATGGTAGAGTTTTCTCCAAAGGTTCAACAACAAGATTTTTTCCAATCGAAATAGTCCAAAAGCTTTAGTAATCTACAAGAATTCCAAAAAATCTCTAACTCTCTTCAAAATTACAAGAGCTCTAAACCAAAATAAGTAACCAAAAATGAAGTCACCAAATGAAGTAACCCCCTCCTGTAACCCCCAAAACAACAAAAAAATTCGAATAAATAGAAAAGGGAGAGAGGAGGACGAGGTGGCTCCATGTAGGATGCCACATCACTCATCCTCCACTCCACCTCACAAGTCAACTTCAAACTCAAAAGAAAAATTAAAAATGTGGGTGAATGAATGACATTTTACTTACACACACACAATCCAAGTCCACACCCTAAGGACCAAAATTAATTTCATGCAAGAAGGTGCAAAAAAGACTTACAACTTGTCTTCCTAAAATACATAATAAGGCCTAGTTTTGAATCCACAACCCATAAGTAGGGTTGGTGTAACAATTTAAGAGGTGTGGGAAAAGTTTAACTTGTCCCAAAAGTCTCCAAAATCAGCCCCTAAGGATAGATCCAAATTTCAAAAGGAAGGTGGAGTGTTTCACACTCAAAGCTAATTACACATTTACTTACAACACATAATCCAAGAGCCATCAACTCTAATAAATGCATTCTTTTGACAAATTTTAATTTATTTAACAACATGATTACTCACTAATCTAGACACAAATAAATTAAATAATAAAGGGTAAAATAAATTACTAAATTCTGCATACTAAACTTAAACAAATGAACTAAATAAAAGTGTGATGCCTGCTAAAACAATCCGCTTGAGACCCGAGAACAACCTAGGATGAGTTAGTAAAAATTCTGGAATATTGTTTTTTGTTTAAAAGAGTCTACAACCAGGTTACAAGACAACCATTGTCACTAACAAGTTCCAGATCAATTCTAATCCACTATAATATTCTTTTCTTTAATTAACAATTATTAGAGGTCACAAGGTCCCAAAATTTTAGGGTTAGAAAGTTCAATTATGGTCAGAGGGTAATTCCTCACCATACCCCACTCTCTAACAAGATTTAAAGATTCAACTTGATTTTTCTTAAATTTAATGCATTCAAAATTTCTCTAAATCATTCCCAATGGATAGGAAATTTCCTCACCTTTCCAGTGATATAAATAAGTCCTCCTAAATCCTCATATTTCTCAAGTTATGGGCCGGCAGGCCTTGGGGTGAAAATTTTCCCTAAGAGTGGGCCTGCGAGGCCCAGGGGAGAAACTTTTCCCCAAGGGCAGAGTTGGCGAGCCACGGGGAGGAAAATTTCCCAAGGGGTAGAAAGCCACCTTTGCACTCACACTCCTGTAATTATACAAGGGACACGTGGCATTCCCTAAGCCAACGCGGGGCAAGTGGGGTCGCGGGGAGAAAATTTGTTTAGCACCTCGATGGGCAAAAACGGTAACATTCACCCGCCCCTTCACCAGCACCACGCGATGCCACATGGAAGATCCTGATTGGCTGCGGCTAGCGGGGCGGTGGGAAAAATTTGGAAAATTTTCCCAAAATTTTTCAAAATGTAAAAAGGAAAAAGGGGACCCTACTCTTCCACCATTGCCTCGCAACGCCACGTGGTGGTTCTTGATTGGTTGTAGGCCAGTGGGGCGGTGGGGGAAAATTTGGGAAAACTTCTCAAAAATTTTTGGAAGTGCTAAGTGAAAAGTGGATCCACCCCTCTACTGACACCCTATGGTGCAACATGGCAGCCTCTGATTGGTTGCGGGTCAGCGGGGAAAATTTAGAAAAAAATTCTAAAATTTTCCGAAGCTCCAAGGCAAAAATTCAGGCCCGCGGGCCCTCCTAGGAAAATTTTCCCAATTGTTTGTTTTAACAGCAAGTGAAGAGAAACTTTAGAAGGCCATAAATTTTGATAGTGGGCTCAGTTTTGGGCAAAATGAGAAACTTTCTGGAAATTTCTTGACATCCTCTTTACTTAAGAATCTTTAATTTTTTATTTTGATAAACTTTAAGGGGTCAATTTCAAGAAAATGATTTGCAGGATTTTACAGTGCAAACTGGTAAATTTTAACTTGTGAGATTTGTTCAATTTGATATTATTCCTTTCTCAACATGTCAAATAGACATGGATAATTTTTCTTAGGTGGATTTAGGATAAGTTTGTGAGGTATATATATTTTATTGAGTTCCAATTTAAAATTTTACAATTTTGACAGTAAAACGACTATGAAAGCTTTGAACTCGGTTTTTCCAGGTTTTGAAAGATTTCCTTTAAGTTTTTTTGTCTAATTGAACTCATTTATATCCTAGCATGTTCAATTTTAATGTTTCATTATTATTTTTTGATTACAGGTTCGGTCTGTTTGTTCATGGTAAAAGTTACAGAGTTTAACATGAAGTAAAAATGGAAACAACAAAATTAGCTCTATGGTTCTCATTTTACTTTCCTTACAAATGAATTTATTTCATGCTAGATTAAAGGTTTCATTCCTTCAATTAAATGATAAATACAAGAATGTAACTTTTATTCTTTTCAAAATCATATATTATACACAGGGCATAATAATTCATTTTCTCCTCACGTGTTTCACTTTTCCACTTTCCAAACAGGGATTTCATAGTGCATGTTAAACACATATTTCTAATGGAAATAATATCATATGAACAAGGTAAACACTTCCATTAATTCAAATTAAACTCTTACAATTTCCTTTCCATTTGATTTCAAAATATAAGATACCAAATATGTATCATTCTTTCACATTCTTTCTACCAACATAATACAGAGTATAGCTCTTTTACATTTCGAATTTCAAATTTCATTGTCAATAAAAATTATCTTTCCATTACAATGAATATATAGATCATCCAATTTAAAGTGGAAAATGACCACAATAAGATTTCATTTCACAAGGGACGGTCAAACTATCTTTTTCTCAGCTCCAGAACATCAACATTGAGTATTTCTTCATTCTTTCAAATTGTGATCACAAGAAGAGTAGGGGAAAGACAATGCTCTCCACCCAACCAAGACATCCAATGAAGAGGAGAAGACATCCTTCTTCATTGGCCGCCGAGCCCTAACCACCATGCAATAAAAGATGTGATCCAACTCATGGAAACAATAGGCCTTCCACAAACACACAAGCAACACTTTCACAATAAAAACATAGTCCAGAACAGAATGTAGTTTTACAACTACATTAAAGCATGAAAAACAATACTAAGGCTTCCTCAAGCAATCCAAAGGAGTAAGAAACTATGGGGGATGATTATTATGCCCCCCAAAAGGGTAAATGGGTATCACCACCTGAATTACAAACCATAAAAATATAGTATATCAAAGCCCTGACATTCCTTATGCCTCCCCAAAGTACCCCTTATTCCTCACATTTCCTTATGCCTCCCCAACCTCCTATGACAACCCATAATGAGTAAAAAAATGCAAGTTATTTGTTTGTAAGGTGGAACCCAAATCGCAACTCCCTCCACCCTTATACCTCCCTAAAACACATTTGTGCCTCCCACAAAATAAACCCCATAGTCTTCTCCTACACCATTCCTATGCCATCTACCCAACATCCCACAAACATGCCAAAACATTCATACATTAACATATACATTCATAAAAGAAGAGTCTTTCAAGAGCTAAACTCCTACCTCTCCATGATGGAGTTGTTCCAAGTTCCAAAACAACAAGTTTAATCCCAATGCAAGCAGTCTAAAACAGCCAAGCACAAGCATGCAACAATCTTCCAAAAACTTCTTCAAAGTAAGAGCTCCAAAATGGCAAAAGAATTCACCCCAGAATGAAATCTCCAAAGTGAAGCAACCCAAAACAAGGAAAGGAATTCAAATTTTATAGAAGAGGGAAGGGAAGAGGATGATGTGGATCCATGTAGGATGCCACATCACACATCCTCAACCCCAACCCCAAAAGTCAAATTCATTCTCCAATGCATAATAAATAGGTGGGTGAATAAAATGAAAGTTTACTTACACACTCAAATCCAACCCACACCCCAAAGGACTGAAATTAAATCATGTAGGAAAAGTACAATTAAAACCTACAAATTGCCTTCTCAAAAAGCATTATAAAAGTCTCATCTCAACTCTCTAACCATAGGTATGGTTGGTAATTACATTTAAGAGGTATGGGACAAGTTTAACTTGTCCCACAAGCCTCCAAACTAAGCCTCTAAGGACAATTTTGAATTTCCAAGAAGGTGGAGTGTTTTAAACTCAAAATTTAACTTACACATCTCTTACAACACTTTAAATCAAGGCCACAAACTCTATTAATTACTTTCTTATGACCTATTTAATTTAATTAATATTAACATCATGCTTACCCATAATATTCATACAAAATTTAATAAATAAAGAAAAGGGAAAATGCATCACAAAATAAACACATGTAACATTTAAACAAAATGGTCAAATACATAAAAACACATAACCCTTTGGTCACATTTAAAGGTGACCCCCCCATGTAAATCCCTAATACACACAAACACACACAAACAAATACTAGTTGCCATGGTGACCTTGTTGAATTCATCTAGAATTTCAATGTGGTTGGTCTCTAATCCATTGATGTTTGTTGTGATATTTTAACTTGCAAAACACAAATGCCTTCTTAGGCCTCATGGGTATATCAGAATATCCAAAATAATATAATTAAAATTTCCAAAATCATCTAGATATATGGATCATAAAAACATGCAAGCAACCAACAAGATCATTTGTAATTTTATTCAACCACTATATCATCATCAAATAATTTCCATTTCTAAGTCTACTCACAATATCTAAATATCACATGTCTGAACAACATTCATAGTATAACCATGTCAAATAGTATATCAACATCAATGGCCAAAGTGCCTCTAACAATCATAATGCATCATAACTGAATCAAGTCAACAATAATCCATGCTCTAACATCTAACATCATACTATAATAAGGTCCATAATCAAGTCCGATATATAACCAGTAGTATCATGATTAGTATAAAAAAAGGTGTCAAAGGGAAGTGGGCACTACAAAAATAATACGTGCATAACCCCTTGGTAACATTAAAAGGTGATTCCCTAGCATGGGGACCCCTAACATCAATTCAAACACATACACATAACAAATACACATTTTCATGGTGACCCTTGTTGAATTCATTTAGGATTCCAATGTGGTTGGTCTCCAATCCCCTGATGTTTTTTGTGACATGTTTACTTGCAAAATAAAAATACCTCCTTCAACCTTGTGGCCACATCAAATCATCCAAAATAATTATACAATAATCTCCAAGGTCATTTATATATAGGTCCAAACAATATCAAACAAGGAACGACATCATTTAAAATTTTCTCAATAACCATATGATCATAAAATTAGTTCAATTTTCTAGGTTTACTCAATATGAAAACATATCACATGTACGAAAAACATATACATACATACATACATACATACATACATACATACATACATACATACATACATACATACATACATACATACATACATACATACATACATACATATATATATATATATAACCATGCCAAGCATTGTATCAACATCAGTATAAAATGTTTCTAATAATCCACATGCATCATATATGAATCAATTCAACCACAGTCAATGATATCTATTGTCTAACATCATGCCATATCAAAAGCTACAATAACATCCATAAGTATAGTTGATAGTATCATAATCAATAACAAAAGGTGTCGAAGGGAAGTGGGCACTACATATATGCCAAAAATCTACACTCCCCATTCCCGCAAAAACAATCATGTAATATTCCCATCCACATACCATTTTATGACTCAAGTCTTCCATTCAAGTGATCAAGCTTATCGTTGCATCATCACGACATCCCTAAACCTAAGTCATTAACCCCATAGCCATTTTATTAATTAATTGACCTAACATTTCCTAAAGGCATACCACCCATCTCAAAATTAATTAATTAATTAAATTAATTAATCTCACATGCACACCTCACCATGAGAAATCCCTCTAGCTTACTAATTTTATCTTGTTCAAATAGGAAATATTCTATAAATATAACCCTAACCACCCCTAACTTATACCTATAAACCACTTCCCACTCCTCACTAGTTAGGTTTAGTTTATTTGGCATCCTGAAAAATTATCCCTTCCACTTCTATCTACTTCAAACCCTCACCATCAACCTCTCGAATTTATCTAGCCATGATTCCCCTAAATCCCCCACATCTAAGTTAGAAATATAAGGTTTATCACTTCGTATCTCACCCTAACTCGAAGTTCCTGAAAACGTCGTAAATTCCCTCGAATGCCAATGATCTATAAATAACAATTATTTTGCTTCTCTTGGGTACCATTCACGACCATATAGATGAACTAGAGCAATATCAAGTTTTCTCCAAAATTCAAGCAACATTACGAGGCTCTTATCAACATCATTATGTATCTAATAAATCCCTCAAGCATTTTGCAAGCCGTTGGAGGGCTCATTCATCATCCAATTACAACCACAATGAACTTGTTGTCACCACTTATCATTCAAAGGTTCATATTCATCATTTCCATTATTTTCTCATTGTGAAATAATTTTTTAATATGATCATCTATTTCTCTTTTACGTTTAACATATTGTAATTTTGTTTTAGAAAATAATATCATTTCTTTTTAATAGTCTATTATTATTTCAAAGAATCAGCTGCAATTAGCCTAATCGCCTATGATTACTATGTTTTCTATAAACTTAGTAATCAATTTTTATTAGATGCAATTGTAAATTGCATTAGGATTTTTGTGTTACTAATCTCTGTGCCAAGTATGGATCTTGTAGATGGCCATTTCAGGAACTAATCATCGCATTAACAACATCAATTCCCTTATAATTGTCCAACACCCATTGCAATAGGATAAACGAATTAGTACATGAATTGGAGTTGTGCTCCATCTGTGCAGCCCCCATTTATCATCTATAAACCATCTTTGCATCTACCTAGAAAATCCAAGAAACCACTGAGGAATTTTGGGAAGCATACTACAAGGTGCATCGAATCTAGGCTGATCTTGAATAGTTAGAATACAACTAGAAAGTTGACATGGACATAATCAAAGACATGAACACCACATCTAAATTTGACATTGAGAGCAACATCATCCTTCAAGACACTGATTCTCGTATTGCACATCTATACGATATGGAGGAGAAGATCTTTGAATTCTATGTGGAAGAATAAATATAAGAACCTGATTCCTATTTCACCAAAGATGATGATTTATCTTGTTCAGTAGGCTCTAAGATATTTTCTAAAAAATTATATACTCACCTAGATTCCGACTTCGAACTCTAGGCTTGTTACTTTTCATTATCATTATTAGATGATCTATGTAATAATACAAATAAGTGACGATAAATAAAATCTTAAGTGTTTTAAAAGTAGGTTAACAACCACATAAGGAAGTATTTTGGCTTATAGGAACTTTACTTTGCTAGGAAACTTGCCTACCTATTTATGTAATTCCATTTTGTGTAGTGTATTTGACTTACAATTTTGATTATAGGGAAAATATCAGAATTCATTCATCACGGAGTGCAAAACAACCAAACATCTATCAAACCCCTTGGGTACCTTAGCAATGCTTCCATACTCAAGGTTGATTTGGTTTTTCCTCATTGTCATAATAAACCAATCGTGAAGGAAAAATTGTCCTCAAGATTTGCCTTTAACAAATATACTAATTTGATTCTCCCACCAATCTTCAATCTTTATGAGAGCTAGTTTCTAATATCTTGGTGATGAAATTTCTTGGACATCTGACTAACAAAATGAACCTAGGCTCGAACACAAAATGTTGACCTTAAGTCTCAATAACAGTGTGAGGTTTAAGAAGTTAACACTTTTATTATGGATGTGCGAGGGAAAAGTAAACTTAATCTATTTGGTGAAAAGGAAGAACATAAAATCATACAAAAAACTTTAATCCAAACATCATTCTTTATTCATATCTCAAAATGGATTATATTAGTCTCATACACACATACATATCCTCTCTATTCCCTATTTATTATATATCGCTCATTAATGGCACATATTTCTTATCACGTAAAATATATACTCCTTGTTTCTTATGGTACCACAATATATATTTGATTAAATACAATAAATATCTTTCCTAAAAAATAATAAAAAAGAGACTTCTTTTAGTCACACCTCTCTCATATTCTATCTTGCTCTATTTTTGTCTTTATTTTTATTCGTCGCTTTCTATTGGCTTCTGTGGATTTCTCCTTTATCTATGGATTTCTCTAGTATTTGGTGGCTTTCTTATTTTATCCACGGATTTCTCTATTGTTCGATGGCTTTCTTATTTTATCCATGGATTCTGCAATCTACAATGGATTCCTTCTTTTATCTACAAATTTATTTCTTAGACTTCGTGGGTTCCTCTATTCTGCTGATGGTTCCAAAACTTGATGAAGAACCCTGTCAACATCCTTCAATCTCATCCTCGATCAAATTTACACTAAGATGTTCCTTTAGTCTCTTTTTTATGAATTATATTGTGGACATTAAAATTCCCAACATCGTTCTTCATCACACCTATAGTAGTCATAATGTCTAAATGGGCCATCCAATTCTCTTCCGGTACCATAATTATTATTTACATTTTCTCTCCCCCTCTTAATCCCTCTTCAACTTTGTTGGTTTTGGATTCCATGTTATCCTATTTCTAATTATAGGAAATTTATCCTTTTGTGTTCTTATATCCACCTCATCGTATTATTAAAGATGATTTTCCTCTCTTTTTTCTTTCAAGTGTTCTAAACCTAGGGAAGTATACTTTTCTTCTAGCTTTAAGGATAATTGATAAGCTTCTTAAATGTTATTCTTCATATGCATTCTTATCTTTTATTGAATAGAAATTTTCAAAACATTTACTTACCTTGAATCCATTTACTCTTCTATATCATCATACTCTACTCAAATGGATGACTTGTAAAATTCATAACTAGAATCTTAGACACTATAATATTTCCACCTGAAATGATGAATTATTCTACATAAGGATCAAGCATAGTCCACATGTAATAAATTTTTCTTCATCCTCTTCTCCATATTTCTACAATTCTTGATCTTATATTTTTCCATTCACTACCTCTCATTCTACAAGTGATCTCACCATATGATTGTGTCACCATTCAACTTTTTGCATGAAAATTTTACCTTCTTCTCTTTAATCATAGGATTCCATTAAAAAAACATGCTATTTAACTAGTCTAGTAAGTCATTTGGTTTTAAACTCCCACCATATATAGAGACATATAACTATATTTCATAGTTCCTTGCTTCAATTACTTTATACATTTTTTTTAATGCTTTCTAGTTGTTCTTCTCATTTTTCATTATTTGTTTCTTCTTCTTGATATGAATTTTATTTTGTATCAACTTCTCCATGGCTTCTCCTTAGACGCATAATACATTATTATAAGTCATCTAATTTTCTCTAAAATTATTTAAGATTTTCATGCATGTGTTCATAATCCCCTCAACATGTTGCCATCATATCCTGAACTTCTGCTCTAATACCAAATGATGAGGCCAAACAAAAAACCACCAAATTATATTAGGAAAACTAAAATTACAAAATAAAACTATATTAATTATCCTTATTCTCTCCCATTCTAATTGCATAAGAGGCCATCTTATTCTAATTAGAAAATAATCCTAATTAAAGTTGACTTCTAATTTAAACTTGACTAGACTTACTATTTTTAGTAAAACTTAATATTTATAACAATATCTCTTTTTAGTAATTTTTAAATTTTAACTTTACAGATCCTATGAATTTGCATTCATTATTCATGTTCATACATTAATTTATCTTCTTGATTTTCAAATTAATTTTACTTAAGGTTACAAAGATATGAAAATTAGAAATTTTTTAAAAAAATCAAACCCAATTTTAAAGCCCTCAATGCATGAAATTTGGTCTCCGAAAAGTGTAAAAATGAGACATCGCAAGTGATAATTATTTATCGTATAAAATATATTTTTGATATCTTTCCATCAATGAAAAATATTATTTGTTTTGGTTGCAATAAGAACTGGTAATGTTGCTACTCCAATTTTATATGAAAAACACTTTTTCTTTTGATCTTTGTTATCCTTTGCACCATCTCTTATCTCAAAAGGGGACCTTTTTTGTGGTTTCTAACACATTCATGAATATTTTAGACATAATTTCTAATATGAAACATTATGACGACTTACACATAATTAGTGCACATGTAATATTATTAAATTACAAAATAATACATCACATGATTATTGCATCATGTTAGTTATATGGATTTTATTGCCAGACTCTAACTTTTATGGAAATTTCTAGGGTTTCCTTAATAAAACTCAATTTTTAGTGATGGTTATAGGGATTTTATCATAATGACCAACGGTGTATGGGATTCGCATAACATGCTCAATTTCTATAATTATATTTATCATTCACATTATTCCTCCTCCACATATAACACCAAGGGATAATAATTGTTCATAGTTCATGCTATTTAATTTTACAACTATTATTCCCTAACACACAAAATCAAGGGGAAATATGGTTTAAATGTTTCACGCTTTTTCCATTTTATGCTATGTTTTCTACTACTTGTGTATTAGCATCTTAGCTGTATTTTTATACACTTTTGTACATTGCATTCTATCTCACATGTATAGATTCACAAAAAAGAGAAAATAAAAACCACATACGAAATTCACATGAGCCTCATACTGAAGGGAGTTTTACATCTCATTTATATCTTAATACAACAATTTGCAATTACTATATTATCATGGGGAAATATATAGATACCGAAAATTATACCTTCAGCTATTTGAAATTTAATTATTTATTTCTAGATCATCCCATTACTTATTATGTAATAAATTTACTTATTCCTATAAATAATTTGTTTAATAAACATTATAAAACAATACTTAACACTTTAAATCCATCATTTACACTTAAAAATGTCTTTCTTAGATTTTAAGACATGTGTTTATACATATGACCACTATCTCTGATGAAAAAAATGTATCATAAACTATGTGTGGAGGTAGTAACCCATATAGAACAAAGTAGAACATTTGGATTTATCTAAAGTTGAAGAATTCATCCTGAAAACCTAAGAGGTATTTTCAAATACACAATTTAACCTAGTTGTTAATGTTTCATTTGAGAGGTAAATATTTTTACGCAAATCATATATATAAGAACTTTCACCTAGTGATTTATAAGAGTAGTTGTATAATGTATCCAAACTCTAACACACACACACACAATATATATACTCCAAATATATTGAACTCAAACAAAATAAATCTTCTTCTTCATTATTGAATGATGAATCATAATGCTTCATAAATAACAAAAAAAATCTCAACTTGAGTTTCAAAGAAAACTCTAACTAGCATTGAATAAATCTACTCTAGATGGCAAAACTTACTATTTTTAGCAGTTTACTAGAACTTACTATTCTTAGTAAGTTCGCATGCTTATTCGTACCGGCACAAAAAATTTCATGCATGTTCTACATGCCTAAATTAGAAGAATTTCCAACTTTCCAACCGACTATGTGTTCAAGAGACAAAAATTAAGTAATGCCATATAATAGGAAAAATCTGAATTACAACTAAAATATGAATTTTAGGCCCCTGGATGGTAGATTTCGGGCCCAAAAAATGTGTCATAAAATTCTTCAACTGGCAGGCTGGGTTGACTGGTGAATTCGTCTTGTAGAAACAAGTGATATTAAAAAAAATGGACTCAAACAGACACCTGGATACAAAGATAGGACAATTTCAAGTTTTTGCTAAATATAGTGCATCAATGTACCTCTTACATAGTTGGAATACCTATGAAATAAACACAAAAAACCTAATTTATATATCACTCTCTTAATAGTTTTAGCTAACATTAGGTCTAGATACAGTCTACGAGGTAGACCTAGATCATCTTAGAAGCAATGACTACATCACATGCCAAATATTATTACTAACTGGAATAAGTTATAATTAAGAAACTTGTTATGAAACACATTCCAATATACATCTTACATACACTCAATGAGAATGGAACTATGAGAGTTTTATTCCTTTACGTAGTAGTGAAATTTACAAAAAACCAATTTATATCCCAAAGTCAAGAAGAAAATAATCACTAGTCAGTCACACAATGAATATTGCATAAGTTTCATCGAATACTAAAAATCTACAAACACAACAAAGCACAGATGCAAAACTAATATTTATCCATAGTCAGCAGAATACGAATTCAACAAATGTAGACAAATTCATACAAGTGACTTTATACAGGACAAGGGACTTTTCCCTTCTTGCATAAATAGCTTCCCAAAATTTTAGGAAAAACTAATGACAATGAATGATACCATTGGATAAAAAATAGCAATAATTTCCTATAAAATAAGATCAAAGTGAAGGATCACACTTTCAAAGTGCAAGGCTCACACTTTCAAAGAGCAAGGATCACACTTTCAAATTGCTAGACACACAATTTAAAAGTGTGGGACTTGCAGTTTCAAAGTGAGAGGCTCGCATTTACAAAGTGCAAGGTCGCACTTTGTAAATGCGAGCCTCTCAATTTGAAAGTGCAAGTCTCGCACTTTTAAATTGTGAGCCTAGCAATTTGAAAGTGCGATCTTTTCTCTTTGAAAGTGTGAGACTTGCACTTTGAAAGTGCGCTCACACTTTTGAATTGTGAGGCTTGTACATTCAATGTGAGGAATCACACTTTAAATGTGTGAGGACTCGCACTTTCAATAGGTGAGGAATCACATTTTTTATGTTGGAGTCATTATGTGTGTCCTTGATATTGGAATTGGCAACAAATGCTAATGGTGTTCGCTAATGATATAGTAGAAATGAGAACTCAACCAAAACCTAATATTCATTATAATATTTTTATTTCTTTTCAAAATTCAATAAAATTATGTGTTCATCCCAAAATATACATTTTTTTTTTAATTCTCTCAAAATATGAATCATGAAGACTAGATTCCGACATTCAAAAAATCAAAATTCCATGAAGATTCTTTAAGATCCGACATTTAATGTTGGCTTTTATGAATTAATCGACCTTCCCTATTATCACTTCGCATATCACTATTACTGAATAATGCATCGACCTTTTTTTGATATAAGTATGAAATTATTGAAGCAAAATATAGAACTTGTGTGAGTCGGTCATTCTGTTTTTGTGGTAGAAGTTATTGTATTTTTGTACACATTTAAGTTGTGTTATTTCAATAAGAGCTTTAAGTATAATATTGCTTATTATTCTAAAATATTTCTCATAAAAAAGCCAAAGTGTCATTCGCAGCGATGCATATCAAAAATTCAATTATTGTGAAAGATAATATACTTTATGCTTGTAAATAGCTCCATTCTCCATAGAATTGATGAGTCACTTACTTCCATGAGGAAATAATCAAAACGCAACTAAAATGGTTGAGAGAAACAAATTTAAACACAGTTGGAGATAAATGCTTGTGAGAAACAAAGTCAAAAACACTTGGAGATACATTAAACCAAGATTATATAGTTTACATCAATCAAAAGACAAATTGTGCCACAACTGTAATCTTTGTAACAATAAAATGAAACTTGAGCTCACGAAGGTGACATCTGAACTTGCGACGGTGACTTTAACTGGTGCAACTTAGATCAAAACCATAATGCTAATGTTGAGAGTCGAGAAATGCCTTCTGACAACACCACCTTCTTCCCACTGTTGGACACTGTGATGATCTATAGTTGCTTCATGTAATTCCCCCTCCACTTGATTCCTTGTTTTGATCAATGAGGGTTTGAATAAAATAAAATAAAATAAAGAGATATTTGTTAAATTAAATGAAAATAGTGAAAAAATACCTCAACCTTAGAAAATGTAGCTGGGATGTGTGCAAGTGGGATGGGGAAATTTATAATGTTTAAATTATGTTTTTGGATTATCTTGGAGCCTCTTTTGGTAGGGCATATGTCATATTTTCTAAACTTCAACCTTATACTCATCCTCCAAACCTGAATCAGAACATGAGCTTGGAGATCAAGCCATAAATTCGGACTATACAATGCATGTGGGTTGTTTGAAAAATAATCCAAAATGTTCTCTCGTGGACATCTGTGATTGATTGGATCTACACAAACTGGGTTCGTTGAAAAGGGCTTGAAATAAAAAAAAAGAGGTGACTGACAGGTCTACATCAACATTTTGTTCACGGAATGCTATGACTGCAGGGCGAATAGAAAATGGGTTTGTGGAGAAGCCTTGAAACATTTAACCAAATGTGTTTTTTCATGTGTAAATCCAACTTCCACAACCTTTACAAGCGGCCTCGCATCCTACGTAAAAATGAAAACTTTTACATAGGATTTAAACGTCCATCAAATCATAGAGGGGATTTTGGCCAGTTTTTCTTGTGTAAGGTGTTGAAACAAGGAAAGGTGTGTTTTGATATTTACGAAATGCCAAAAAGAGATGGATTGCGTGGAATTCAATAGAACATGCAAGCTTCTTTTTTGTTATAACAACTTGCTGCACATAGAAGTTTCCCCATTATGGACATGGAGTGATAGCATTTCAATGGCTATATCAAGTGCAGATTCCTTACACCTATAATGAATCATTATGTCTATTGGTTGACTTGCCTAGCCATACTGGATATAAAGGAAATGCTATTTTTAATTTGGAAAATGCCAAAAAAGAAGTTAAATCCTAAGGCATCTCAGGTGGTCTTTATATGCTTGGACAATATTATTTATGCCCATCTCCCTTGAGTGAACTCTAAACTCTACCATCAGCGTACCAAATAAAACCTTAGTGGTAGTGTAGAGATGTTTTGATGTGTGGATGTTTTTTCTTTATGCTTAGAGTTTGTAAGGGTATGGAGTCATTATTATTCATGAATATTCTTACTTGGAGTCATATTTATTCAAATGGATACACCATTATTATCTATAAGTAGGATGTTGTTTATATATTTGAATGATAAGATTGTTTTGGTTCTCTCACAAACTTCTCCAGTCTTGCACATATCTCTTGTGTCCAAGGAATCATAGATAAGGCACATGAACTATTCTATTGAATATCCTAAATAAATTTGTTTTATAAAATGCCCTGATTACAAGTTATGCAAAAAATGGTTTTGTTGAAAAGTCTTAAGAAACTTTCTAGCAAATGCAATGGGTAGGTCGCACATGAAAATGGACTTAGGAGAAATTTCAACCTTAATGGGCTTTGAGTTGGATCCCAAAAATTATGTAACTTATGCTTTATCTCTTACAAATCTATACAAAAGTGAGCAGATTTGGTAGTTACAAGTCATATGCAAAATGACATTTCAGAGAGGCCTTTAAACCACCCTCCCCCTTGCCCCCCAAGTCAATACAATTGGTATGCACAACATACACTATATAGTAGTTATTGCTAGTTCAAGTCTTATGAGGCATGGTTTCTCTCTATGTCTAGCATATTTTCAATTTGATAGTTGTTTCATTTTCTCTTTGGTTGGAAATAAAAATAAATAATAAAAGAAATACAGCTTTTGTATAAAATATGGGAATGCTTTGTAGCTCAAAAAGATTAAATTTACCCTGCAGTTGCGAAGTTTAATTAATTAACTTGAGTGTTAGTCTTTCTTGGAATCACTCCCTATAACTATTTAAACATAGAAGATGGGTTAAAATAATGAAAACCTCCCAAATGACATATTTTAAACTTGAGACTTTACGATATTTTTATTCTTGTACTCCTTCAAAAATTGAATAAAGCATAAACTTTCTTCGACACACAAAACAACCCTCTAATTCTTGTTCTAGTAATTATGCCTTGACTATTTTAAATAGTGACGTGTGATGCAAAATCAACCTCTAGAATAATTGATGATAGTCATTTGATAAAGTTTTATCACTTGTCTAGGAGCACCTTGGTCAATATTACAATGTACGATAGCTGCTGCAAGTTAATAATTCCATTTAGTTTTGGATGATTGTTTTATACCCACACTGAGTAATGAAGTTTTTTCACCTCATACCTCTATTGCTTCCAGAGGACAATCATAGTCAAGCTTTTGTTTTTATAAAATCATATTGGAGGCTCGTGTAGTAAGGGGGTTTCGTAGGCCCCCAATTATTCAATGACAAGATGAGTTGTTACGCTCATGAAGAGTAGCTCTAGACAAGTGGTCGCCATTTCAACCCCAATCATAAGTTCTAAGTTCTGTCAAATTCTTGGACATTCCTATAGATAACAAAATAGAGGGAACTTTACTAATTGTGTGTTTGAGTTCAGAAAAATGGCATTTGAGCAAATTTTCAAGGTCGTTTATGCTAAAATAATGTTCATATAAACTTGGTGCAATATTTGAAAATTTTCGCACAATCTTTTCTTAGTCAAACTATTGGAAAGTCTATTCACACTATTACAGGAGCATATAGAAATTATTTAGGTTTCTTGTTTGGTCAAACTAGCTTGTGGAAAATATGGTTATTTTCTCTCCATTCTCCCTTTTTCTCTCTCTAGTTTGATAATGAAAGGAAAGTACATCTATAATTTTTAATCTTTTTTTTATACCAGTGTTGTAAACTCTTGTGGATGTAAAATTTTTATCGATGTGAAAAATTTTATTCGTGGGTGAAACCATGCCATCATCCATTTCGATGACCTCATTTATACAAACTTCTCTGGTTGCAAGTAACATAAGTAGGATTAAAATGGATGTTAGAAATCTAAGTTTAATATTTATTACTTGAAATCTGTAATAAACATGGAATTAGAATAGTATTCTATTTTAGCAGTAGTACTTGTTGTAATATTAAAAAAAGAAGAGCTCCTTTCATTTCTCACATGTGTAAAATAAAGTGATGGTGAAATTTTACTTGTAACCATACAATTCAACGTTATTATAGAATAGGATATTTGGTTATCTGTGTTGAATCTTAATAATTTTGTATATTGGTATGGTAATAGTATTTATGTCATAAGCATGTAAAGAATCTTTTATGTCATTGATAGTATAAATTGTGATAGTTCCTTGAAAGAAGTTTACACCCTTTCCTACCTTCAATAAGAAATCATGTGTTCCCAACATAACGTAACTAGCACACTTATCATCTTGCATAGATGTTTTAATAGTAATTGGTACATAGGAAGGGCTAATAATTAATTTTTGATGTTGCAATGACATTCAATATGTAGTTGTCATGTTTGTCTTATAATGCACTCAAATCTTGGTTCCTTGATAAAATAGCTATGGTCAAACCTTCATCTTCCCAAGGTAAAATATTTTTCCTCTAGGTTATTTGGATATCTAGGTTGTTCACGAGATGGAAACATTTTTGATGTGGAAATTTTTTATTCCATTGAAGGGTGTTATAACTTCATTTAAATTGTAAGTGTGCGTGATTATCTTAATTTCCTTAAAAAAAAACATTCCCTACCCACCATGGCCATGAAAAAATCCTAACCTTCACAAAATAAATGAATTTCAACTCAGGAGAAAGATAGTAACAAATTATACGTGTTTTGAGCATTAAAGTTAATTTTTATATAAATTTCGCCACAAGAAACAATGGGTGAATACTTAATCCTAACGACCTTTTTTCTGTTCAAATAATTAATAAAGTATAACAATTAGGTGTGAAATCTTCATGAGGTTATAATACCATTTATGCCCTACTACTTACCCATGGATGGTCTCGTACCTTTTGAATAAAGGTGAATTAGTATCAAGACCCCTTAATAGGATTTCAGTGGATAAAACCTCGATGTAAATTTTGTACCACTTGGAATTTTTCCCGAGGGAAACCTTACATCACTATATCTTGATTAGCCTTACATACTCCCAATAGGATTTTTCAAAATTCATGAAAATCCAAAAATAGGAAAAATGGAATCCAAGAATATCGACATTAGAATTTAGCAAAATTTGAACTCCATTGAGTCCAATAATGAAAATATTGAAATCCAATATTACTAGTAATGTAATCTAGTAATAGTAATAATGGAATCCAATATACACAAAAAGGTGATAGATGTTTTCCAAAATTTGTAATACTGGAGTCTAGATTGAGTGCTCTTCCATACTATAATAGGTTAGGGAAAATAGGGGAACTTATTACCACCCATAATGTTCTCGACATCATTTATATTGGGTTTTATTGAGTTTTCATAAATAATAAATAAAGATTAAGCTTTTCATCTTAAAATAGACAATATTAGCATAAACTTTATCAAATAACGAGAATAAGAATGTGTGGAAAGTCCTAGTTAAAACATACACAAAAATAATACATCCTAGCATTAAATATATAAAATAATGAAAAATAAAATTTTAATTTATATATAATCATTTAAAAATGTAGCAAGGAGGATGATTCCATATTTATTTGATATTGTTTTTTTATGCTCTTTCATTTTTGGTTGTTTATTTCTTTATTGTTTTTGTTCTATATATACAAATATTTTTTATTTAATTTTAAAAGTTCATTCAATAAAACAAAGTTATAACTTGCAATTTTGAATATGATTTTTAAAACAATATTATTTTTTATACTTTACATGGACTATAAGCCAATTTTACAATATATTATTTTTGTGTGTGTATGGGTGAGTACTATAGTAAAAGATGTTAATAATAATAATTGATTTTACATAAGACTAATTTTCTTTATCAATAGAAAATCACATCAAAATTTTGTGGTGTCGTTGTCCTATAGTGGATATTCTAACCAGTGTTTTGTAATAAGTTATTACTTACCAAATAATTTAATGAGATTGATAAATTCTCAAAAATGATGGTGAAATCATTAAATCAATCTAATATATAACCAATCCAAGAGTAATGACCTCTAAATTAATATCTCTATTTATATTTCTAGTAAGTATATTTCAAATATATACTCAAATATTATAATTTAAGTAATTAGAAAAATATTTATTTAGAATATTATCTTTATATTTTAATTCACTAACATATATTTAAATTTAAAAATACCTGTCAAATATGTATTATAGAAAACTAAATAAATAAATGATGTTTTAATTAAATATTTTTTTAATAAAAATTAATATGAAAAGATTTTTTATGCTTGAGCGTGACCCTTGTTTATATTTTTATTATTTTTACTTTAATAATAAAATGAAAGCATACACATACATTTTAAATTTAATAAGTGTTTTAGTACCTCGTGGTACCTGTCATTTTTGTTTGTTATTTTTTGCTTGTATGGGCTACAACTGAATTGACCTCAACTTGATATCTGCACCATAAAAGCACAAAAGTCTTTATCACTAGTAATCCAAAATGCATTTGATTTTCCATACATTGCATTGTATGGAGACCGCAATTGTCAAGATCCATTCTTATTGAAGAGACAATACTTTGTACTAAGAACAAAATAGGAGAAAATGGATGCAGAAACATCATATAAGCTTTCAAATCATTTAATGATATTATGAAGTACGTAAATTTTTAACATTCCCTTGTCTAACCAGACTTCCCAATTCCATGGGTTTGAGGTGGTTTTAGCCAACAGGTTGCAATTAACATACCTTTTCTCAAGAAACATGATTTTAGCATTATATATCGACTGCATGTGAAGGAACAGCTCTGTTGTTTTCATCAGCATGGGAAAAGGTCGTTTTAGCACAAAAGGGAGGGAATTAATTTGTTAAAAGTCATTTTCTAAGCCTAAAAAGCCACCTTATCTCTTGTCATTTCATAGAAATGGTCGGTTTGAACTTCGCATGTAAATTCCAAATTAGTTGTTATTTACATTTTGTTTTCTTATGAGGAAAAACTGTGAGGCAATCCACAGTTGTAATTAATTTATTTTTAGTCATTATTCTAACGTACACGTATCCCTTTATTTTTATTTCTTATTTTATTATCGTTTGTTTGTGGGTTCAATAACATTGAGCCTTTTTATTGGATAAATGTCAACATCTATTAATTTTAAAATATAGAAAGAAAGCATAAAGATGGTTTACAATAATTGAAGTTTGTTAATTATTACATAAGATCTATAAATAACAGCTAGAACGTTCATTACTATATGTTTTTTAGTTAAATAAATCATTCACTCTAAAATGAAATAAAAATAAAATATAATCTATTTGATTTATATTTTGTATTACTTTAATATAAATTATCCATAACTTAAATTATACCTACTTCTATTAAATATTCATAGCATAACATAAATTAACACCCAAAAGATCTTAAATATGAAAAACTACCCTACCATCTCTAGAAACTCTTCCATTTCTTTTTAAGAAAAAAACATACCAAATATATAAACTCTTCCTTGTTTTTATAAAAATAATGATCAATTAGATAATGGTAGTACACTATTTTCATCAAGAAGAGGCAGGGAATTAAAATTTCTGGATGGGTTACTTTCAACGTGAAACACATTGATAAATGACATTTTAAAATGCTTCAACCATGAATAAACAATTGTCCTTTCAGCACTTTTTGTAAAATATTAAGTTTAAAGCACAATGATTTGGATGATCAGTCAAAGTAGGGAGACATAAATGTAATGACATGTGACACATTTACACAACCTTGTTTCTTATATACCCATCTTATCATTTCCAATGCTTTAAAGTACTAGTCCAATTCTCATCAATTCCAAAATACATTCGGAAAGAGTAGCAAACATTATTGACTATAGTCATTTTTTTCCATTTATTTAACCGACTAAATAAAGTGGGTTGGTAATGAACACTTTTTACATCAATATGCAATACATCACTATGATTGATAACTACTACAATTTTAACATATTGAAAACAATATCAATTGTATAAAAAATTATTGTTAAAGTAGGAATAAGTGATGAGAAGGGGTTTTATGTGAATATTTGATTTATAATTTGATATAGTATATTGTACGTCTAGACAATAAGATAAATAAATTTATAAATAAATAATTTTCACTTGAATTATATTTGGTTTTTATTGAATTCCATAGTAGTTTATTTTTAACAGATATGTATTAAAAAAATGGGGCTCAAAATCTCATTCAATATCAATTGTGTTGGTATCCAAATTTGTTCTACTTTTCAAGCCAAGCAGCAACAAAGATTTAACAGAGAGCTTGAAGGTAGCTAGATCATAAATATATATCATTTTGTAGCCGGGGAGGAAATCTGGCTCTCCCTTTATTACTTGGATTTGTGGAGAGATGGATAGCACCTTAAAAGGATATGATCTTATCCTAACTATTTTAGGTTGTGCCTTTCAACCAAGGTAAGAGAACCTATTTTGTAACCTCTGTTATTTGAAAGGAGATACAGGTACCTTTCTTTTGCATAAATTTTATAGAGAAGACCTTGGGAAAATATGATCAACACACCAAATCTGACTCTCACGAGTTGTCACTTCCAGATTATGGAGATATTTTCAACAAAAGGCTAAGGTTACTAAAGACATTTGGAATCCTGATCTATTCTGCATACTTTAGCAAATAGATTTTGGTCTTGTGTGGGTATATAGAGAAAAAACAAAGGGGTAGTATGGGTAGGATTAGATGTTTTTTAAATAGATTTTGGTGGGAGGGGAGACAGGATGAACTTGAATCACCCGATCCTTGAGAGTTTATGAAAAATGGAAAGATTCAGCCAACAAAATGCCACAAAATTTAAAAATGTTTCTTCAACTAGAATATGTGCTTCAATGGAGGCCCAGATTGGCACTGTTTCATACAGCCTATGGGATTTTGTCACGAAGGCTCGAGTCAGAGAACCCAATAAAGCACCAAGATTCAAACCAAACCATGCTTGAGGTACACCCAGAGGCTTATAGATAATCTTTGTCAACAAAATGAAAGAAAATTGATTTTAAACCATTTATCTCATTTCCAGATGAAGGCTCATCTAAGAAATGAGATTGCAGATGCCACTAAACTATCACAAGGATTGAGACCTATGTGATTGGACCAAATTTTGGTACAAGATTGCAACAGAAACAAGAAAAACTATTTGCATGCATTCAGAGATGAAATAAATACATTTTACTCAAGATTAACACAAAATAACTCAAGTTTGATCAAATTTATCAGCAAGGGAAAGTTTCCAGAACAATCTCAAAGCTTGTCAATGGATGTACACTTGCAACCACCTTGACATGATTAAATTTGACACAAAGAGAGATATACAGGCTTCTTAGATGGACTTCTCAAAAAAGGATGGGCTCTGTCATGCCTTTTCTACTAGAAAAGTTAGTACCTGACCTCTTTGAAAACTCCCAACCATTTGTACAAAAATTTCGTGCCATTTATAACATTTACAACAGAGTTTCCCCTTGAAAATCTAGACATTGAGTGTACCAGTGCTTTCCATGATCACAATCGTGATTTCCGGGATTCGATCTACAAAAAGTCAGGTGCTCGAGGGCATATCTCTTCGAATATCTCCCACATTCAACTCCTTCCTCTGGAAAATCACGCTTCCTTCCATTCGCCAACCACTTCCACCCCTAATCTATCAAATCTGGCTCCTTGCATGCTTGGGAGAAGGAAAATGGAAAACCAGATCGGGCCCGATAGTCAGACCCTCTTAATGGCGAAAGACACCTTCCAGATCTCCCCACCAAACTTAGATATCAACATTAACTCCCTTCTCTACTTGGCGTGTAGGAAATACCAAGAAATCATGGAGACTCACACTTCCAGACGTGTTTTAGAAAAATAGGGAGAAAATCAGATTTAGACTCTCAGCTGCCATTGATCTTTACTTTGAATTTGGGCCGTCCACGTGGAAGATTCAAACTTAAGAACAGACCCAGGGGCTTCCTTTGAATTTTTACAACTTTTTGGAAAAATGGAAAAAAATTCCATTTTACTCCTCACCTCTACCCTCAGGAAATGAGCCTGACATGTGTCAAAAGGTGGGCCCCAGTCGAACCGCGAATAAGTTCTGTCATTTGACCCTCATTTTCGAAAAAAGGAAAATTTTCCAAGTTTTCCCCACAAGTCCGCACCTCCGCCATTGACCGGAGCAAGCTTTGATCTTTCCTTTATCGGGCCTGTGGGACATTTTGATGTTTTTAGTCATTTGCATGTCGAGCGGTAAAAAATCCAAATTTCTTGCAATGGTCCGCCTCCCTGCCCCTTTGAATTTTCAAACTGCCACGTGTCAGCATGACAGACCTTGAGGTGGTCCCAAAAATTTGATACCTTGAATGAGCTCGGGATTGCCACGTGTCCTTCCCAGCAAAAGTCTTGTTTGAATTCTTGAAGCTTCAGTGGAAGGCACCATGTGTCATGCTCCGAGGCAGTCTCCTTTGGCTGTTGAAAAGTCCAAGCAAAATGCAAAGTGAGCAGAGGCCTCCACGTGTCCTCTCAGCACTACTCCAAGGAAAAACCCAAAAGTAGATCTTTAAATGAGCATCATTCCTCCATGTGTCTCTATCCCCCTAAACTCCACATGTCATCCTGGTGCTATTCTAGAGCCAAACCCAAAATTAAATCTTCAAACGAGCGTTGCTCCTCCACATGGACACATTTTTGAGTTGAGGCTTTTCATATAATTTTTGAAGTATTTAGCCAAGCCGTGTCCAACCAAAAGGTGCCACATCCCCTGTAGATGCAAGGATGCAAATTTGACTGGGAGAAACACCGTCAAACTGTAAAATATAGAAAAATGACCATTTGAGCCTGGGAATGAAATTTTCTTCAAGGACAGAAAGTTTAGAAATGTTACAAGGCTCAAATACGTTCTTTAGGGACACATCAATTCATTCTTCTTCAAGTATCTAGGATAGAAATGTCAAGGAAAACAAATCCTGACTATGGGAAATAGAGAGAACGGGAAAACGTAAGTTTATGAAGGAATAAAGCACATAAGACTCAATATATAGACCTTTCCAGAGGAACAAAGAAACGAGGAGACAAACATGGACCCATACATGATCTTTTATTCAGGATCTAACTAAAAATAGTGACAAAGACTGACCAAGCACAACAAGGGGAAGGAGAAAATGACAAAGGCCACAAATCAATAAATTTTCAAAGTCACAAATGGGGCGATACTATTCTGAGCACCAACATTGGCTCCGACTCAGAGATGGACACTCCCTACAAGTGCCACAAGAAGAACGGTAGACCAAGTGCCAAAAATATCCATTGGGAAACGGATTCAGGTTATAGGGCAAGGAAATAGAGCCATCTATAAAAACAAACTGAGAAACCAGCAAAAACAGGTCACCGGGGACCAGAACGAGAAAAAACACAAAAAATAGGAAACAAATAACAAGATATAAACTGTACACAACGTTTTCTCCTTAATTCAAAGAAAACAACCAAGGAAAATCTTCAAGTGAATGCCATCCTGGATATGACCATGCCAAGAGGTTTTGATATGCTTTCATCTACTGGAAATATACCTCCTTTTCTTCTTTATTTAGTTTATAAACCATCCATTTTCTTTGAAGCTCCTCCATTGTGTTTAAGAAAAATTCTTTAACATTTTTCAAGGCTGAATCATAGACCAAATTCCCAGAAAA